>OZ059840.1:28707233-30093042 GCA_964057195.1 Orthosia cruda | reverse complement strand
TTACAAAATACGTGAACTTTTTTTTAAGCGGTTGGCGAATTTTTGGCCACACCACAGATTATACAGTGTTTCGTTCTGAAACTTTAAGGGCAAATACTTAGGTATACAGCCATAACGGAGTGTAAAAAGAATTAAATAATTTCGACGTTTTCGTACTATAACTATTAAAATCGATTATTAAGAACATAAGTTGAGTATTTAAGTAACATGTAGCGAGATTGCAAAGAAATTCCTGTTTAGATAACATTTTAAGACAATTTTTCAATTGCGTGTAAACTCCTTGCTTGAACCTGCATGACCTGTGTGCTGTGCCATAAATTTAAAAAATATTACTTACCTCCCTAGGGTTTCATGACAAACAAAAAAGCTCAAGGGTTTTATATGGGGCATTACGGCCAAGTTAACCTGTATGTTTTGATACTGTTTACGTGCAAGTGTGATGAAAAAAAAAAATAGTTATTATTATTATGTAAGGCTCGCAGCAGGTGATGTTATATATTCTGCCTACACCCATGTAAAAACGTATGTGTTTATGTATGTACGTGTGTTTTATCTAACTAAACGAAGTTACTCTTTTCAAAGTTACCGATATAGCCCAAAGAATTGCAAAACTTAAGTGGCAGTGAGTAGGGCACATTGCTCGCAGAACGGATGGCCGATGGAGCCGAAAAGTTCTGGAATGGCGACAACGAACCAGAAGACGATACATTGGAAGGCCTCCCACTAGGTGGACCGTAGCGGGAAGGCGCTGGATGCGAGACGCACAGGATCAGTCAATGTGGCGCCTGGGGGAGGCCTATGTCCAGCAGTGGACGTCTTTCGGCTGATATAATGATGATGGCTCTTTTCTATTATTTTGAGTTTTATTAAAAAAAGCAAAATTATTAATTAATTAATTTAAAACTTCATGCACAAAGGTGCAATGGCCAACTTAATGCCTTAGGCATTCTCTACCAGTCAACCAAATAATGTAGTTACAGTTCAAATATTAAGAGATCTCTCCTAAATTATGGCTTTTGTTTAATTAATATAATTCAGGTATTTTAAGTTATTTTCCAGTACCAACCCGAAAACGTATATGCACAGTCGAGTTCGTAGAATTAGATTCAAATGCATATTACTTATAATAGCTATTTATGCAACTGTTACGTTATGGACGGTCTTTTAATACGAGTGCCATTTTTCGGTACAAGCGTAGCGCGTACCGAAATAGGTGGGCACGAGTTATTAAAAGACCAATAACGTACAGTTGCATACAAGATGTTATCTACGAAGGAAGGAATAAAACACAGATATAGACAAATAAGTATTTCAGGAAGTGTGTTTAAGTATTTCATTTCTCATATACATGTCTTGATTTTTCTGGAAGTAAATTATTTGTAGCCGCAACTGCTCTATTTGTTATATCTGGTGGTGTATTTTCAATATCACTTGATGTTGAAGACATTTTTAATAAAATATGGAACAAAATTTCACTCAGAATTATTTTCCCGCGTCCATTTTTTATTTAGTCTTTATTTAGGTATAAGGCAAAGATCTTGTAGCCGCAACAGCCAAATAGTATACGATACTTTTGTTCTAAACTTGTTCCATTTTTAAAAACATCATTTACACTGTCTCGATTTCGAAGTAATATTATAGGTACCTGGCTGTATGTTCAGAATGTCTTTGCTTGTGTTTAAAAATTTATGACGATTCACATAATGCAACCCGATGTCGTTATGGGTATCATCATGAAACCGCTGTCAATTTTATAATTCGAATATAACGAAACCGGAGTAGATAAAATTAATTAAATACCAAAGTAACCCACATTAACCAACTCTAGTATTTATAGAAGTACCTATTTGATAGTAGTTAGTATTAACTATTATTTAGTTAATTAAATTGTAACAAGGTATCAAACAGTTACTGTGGCTACTTCATTATTGTGTGTAGTGTTCCTTTCTCTTAATAACATTTAGCTTCGAAAAGTATCGTTGATATATTGTAAACGATACGAGCTCTTTAAAGGTAAATATTTATTTATTTATTATATGCTTTATTGTACACCAAAAATTACATTAATAAAAAGAAACTTAAGTCTAATACACATACAATGGGCGGCCTTATCGCTTGCCGCGATCTCTTCCAGGCAACCTGGACAAATAATTTAGTTCCTAACAATTTATCTGCCCAAAACTCTTTCAGACGTTTCAAAAAATCACTTATAAAAAGTAAACATTATTTAACTGCATCATTATATAATGTAAAACGACGATTAGCTGAGTAAAATATAGAGACCTACTCATCACTACATAACATCTATCACTGCATATATAAATATTATAAAACAAAATCCCCCGCCGCGTCTGTACGCGATAAACTCAAAAACTACTGAACCGATTTGCATGCGGTTTTCACCAATAGAAAGAAAGAGAAACGAGGAAGGTTTGTTATGTATAAATTGTCACGGGCGAAACCGGGGCGGGTTGCTAGTTGGCTTAGTACCTACACATTTAAAGGTAGTTAAGAAAGACTATACCTCTTATTTTATTAATTTAGCTTATCCTCGTCCCACATTTCATAAAAGTCGTTACATTCTAATACTATTTTTAACCGACTTCGCAAAAAAGGAGGAGGTTTTCAATTCGACTGTATTTTTTTTTTTTTTTTTTATATGTGTTACCTCAGAACTTGTTACTGGGTGAACCGATTTTGATGATTCTGTTATTATTAGAAAGCTGATGCTTGTCATGTGGTCCCATTTAAATTTGATCAAGATCTGATGAAGAACTTCGGAGATATACATCAGAACTCTTCAATAAATGACGGCAAATCACTCGCGATAGCTGCAATCGGATGTCTGTTTATGGTTTGCATCATTTCATAACATAACATCACACTATTACGCTCTAAAGCGGTACGCAGGTTGAACAGTTCACCCTGGTATACTCTAATTCCACTGTTTTTGTCTAAGTTGCATGCATTGGTCCATTAAGAACCACAACAAAAAAAATAAAAATAAAAAAACGTTTTAACAAAAAATACAACCGACTTCTAAATAAAAACACTACAAAGAGAAAAATAACTTCAATTTCGGAAGTCGGTGTCAAAAAACAAAAATCCCAAAACAGGAAAACCGTTTTCATCTGGTAACTTTTTAATTAGTACACATATTTTGTCTGCCAGTAAAACAGAAGGTTCTTTACCTCTGACAGTCTTATGACTTGTGTGACGTCACCACTCACCACAACTACAGCCTACAATTTGCCCATCAACGCCTCAACCGTTGGACAATTGCTTCCGATCATTAAACGCGACTGTTATAAAATTCTTTCTTGGATTCATTCAATAAAACTTTTAATGCACTATTGTCTGTTATCAAATGTATTTCCCCAAGCATATCATCAATTGTGCACTTGGTGCATAATTACGTGTTGTAAAGGACATTACCCTTGGTTTGATAGCATCTGTTTTAACAACTTTTTTGTGTTAAAAACAATGATATTCACGTGATGGGTTCACGTCTCACGTGGGCTTATTAGTCATCAAATTAATTGTAATACGTATATTACCAATTAAATGTGAATCGAGTTTAAATGACAGTATAATTAAAATAATAATGTTCCGAGAAAATTTCGTTTTAGCGTTTGGAATAGATACTTACGACACTTTTCGACGAATTTATATGAATCGAATAGTAGTGTAAATGCATATTGTAATTTTTTTTTGACGTGCCATTATGCATGAGTAACCTTAAATAAATACAGTAGTTAAAGACAGTTAGTAAGTAAAAATAATAATAAAAATGGTGCTCAAGGGAACGTACTAACACCACCGGGATAAAAAGCATTGTATTTCCTTCTCCAAGGATTATTCTATCTCTAAACCACAATTGATACTGCGGTTTAGGCGTAAAAATGTAACAAAGAGAGTTATTAGTATAGTAGTCAGCAGATAGTTGTGTCTCTGAAGTTGGCTCTGCCAACCATTGCGCAAGAAACAGTTTGTCATCGAGTATACTGCATAGAGTAAGCGAGATAGGATGATGCGACAAATGTAAGCGAGTGAAAGAGACAGTTATACAATGCTATCTTCACATTCAACATTGACACAAAAATTGCTACTGCGCAGGGTCTTGCAGCCAATTCAGAGACACAAAGATCCGCTGTGAGTATTATATGGATCCAAAGTGAAGTGTGAAGTGAGGCGTGCTCAATCCTTACCAACATTCAAAAAAATGGTGAAGGAGCATTTCCTTTCACTATAATTAGTCTTCTCCTTTCTCTATGATATTTTTGTTATTTATTAGTATATTATGTATTTTTGTATGTATGTATTTTATGTTATTATGTCTAAGTATTATTATTTAAGATATATTGTACACTGACAACCCTAAATTCCTCTCCTCTCGTTCAGTCCATCCTGTAAGAGATTGCCCTGTGCGATGAGACCGCCCATTGTACACTTGCTTTTATGATTTTTTGTCCTGTATATATATAAATAAATAAATATTAAACGAATCAACTAAATAGAAAACATTTAAACTCGACAATAAAGCAGGTTAAACTTATACATTCCAATTACACCTTATTATCCAAGTTAGAGCTAAAGATTGCAATTATTCGCAATAAGTATGCGACCTTAATAGACCGAGCAATCTAGATTCGTATCGAGTTGATCCGCTACCAAGATTATTAGCTGCTAATGTATGTCATTTGTAAGTCAATGTTTCTCTTAGGATATCCTCGACTTTGGGAGATTTAGTTTTGAAAGACTAACGACCGATTTAGAATTGAGTATCAAATACTCAATTCAGGTTAAGAATGTGTCTAACGCCAAATTTTGGCAGGTTTATAGGCTACAGCAAGCAAGCAAGCAGCAAGCAGGTTTAACAAATACTCAACTCGTTCTTAACCTCAAATGCTCAATTCAGAAATCAGCTCTGTGTATCTATCATGTTATTTTTAATTCATTTGAGTAACAACATTTTGACAGTTTATCATTAGGGAAAGTTACGATATTTTGGAATCCTCTCTAATTTTTGGGGTTCCGTACCCAAAGGGTAAAACCGGGACGGTTACTAAGACTCCACTGTCCTTATAGCTAGATAATTTTTTGATAGTGGGGCTCCCATACAACAAACGTGATTTTTTGCCGATTTTTGCGATAAGGGTACGGAACCCTTCTTGCGCGAGTCAGACTCGCACTTGGCCGGTTTTTATATTTTAATTTAATAACAATAAGTAATTTTATTTTAGGGTAAAATTAACGCATTTATTTGCTGTTTTTGGTATAACTAATAAACTAAAAGATAGAACAATAATTCCAAAAATACTCGGCCTCGTCACATCGTTCATACAGTCATTTAGCATCGAGTTTTAGACTATTTACTTATGTTTATTTGGAAAAGGCTTTTTTTATTAAGTATGTATGTGTGTATGAATAATGTGTATGAATAATTTCAATTCCCCTTATTTTGAGGGAACCCTATTTCCTTTATTTGTTTTCTTGAATACCAGGTAAATTGTTTTAATTAGTGCTTTATTACTAATTAGTTATTAATTGATTTTTATTATAATAGCCACGCGTCACCTCTTTGTAAACAGTTGAGGAAAGTTCGTATGTTGGACATGGGGAATACCTTAAGTAAGGAAAAACATTGAATAGGTATTGCATTATGGAGATTTATCAGAGATTACCTTGGAAATCAAATAAAACAATAAAAAAAATTGTAGTGGATATTCCTGGAGCTGGTAGCCCTGAGACAGTTAGATAGGGTCGCTGTAGACCACGAAGGAGATGGCGGGATGAATTAGACAACCTTCACCAGGTATGGAAGGAGGAAGTACAGGCTCATGAAAGGCCTTTGGCTTAGAGTAGGACAGAATAGATTAGCAATTCTTTTTTTGAAAATATTAATTGTCTTTTTAGTTCATCACTAATTCCGAAATTTGTTAACCGTTCGTGTGCTCGTAATTACCGAAACAACATAAGCGCCGATGTGTCTCGCGTGGATTAACGTCTTTAACACACGAATGGTCCTGCAACCTCTGATATGCTATGGTCATTACCTTTTATACTGAACATTACAGCCAATTAAATCAGCAAATCCATCAAAATAATGAAAACTCATCACTAATGAGGGACGAAAAAACTCCCCTAACGTACACAACAAAACGTTGATTAGTAATTCACTCACACGCACAAGATCCACGGGCTGGCGACACACGTAATGACATTCATTGTCACATAATTACTACAACACTTGTCGGTGCACCCACGCTAAAACACATCATCTGCACTCCACACCAACTTTAAAGCCTAAGCATAGGGGTGGCTATCCAATAAACCAACTGTAAGCTTATCGTGGTGATCCACATCAAACAACGTTAGACTTGGACAATTATGATGTAATTGATTTTAAAAATCAATTATTGTTATAATTGTCGATAATTCTTTGAATTGTGCTCGTTAAATCCATCGATATGAGTTTGATATAATTTTCCGTAATTTACTCCATATCGATCGATACAAATTGAATCCAGATCTGGAAACTTTTTAATCAGATAGGACGGCTTTAAGTAAACTCATTAATAAGTACACTCACTGCTGGCATTTAAACCTAGTCAAGCATCACTGAAACATATACGAGGCGTGTCCTAATTACACACTCGTAAACGAACGCATTCCACGTCGCATACAGCTAAAAACTAAATAGGTAACTAGAACAAAACTCACCTGTTGATGCTATTCATAGCAGAAGCCCCGGAATTTTCCCTTTCATTCCTTTCTCTAGAACCACCCCCGAATCTCTCAGCGAAGTTTTCTCTCTCCTTATAATGCCTATCAGGGCGAGGAGATGAAGAACGCCTGCCTTGCATCTGCTGAGGCATATTGTTCTGTTGCACCGTCTGCAGAAGGTTGTGATTCCCTTGCGGCTGCTGCTGCAACGCTTGAAGCAGCTCTTGCGCATTGGCTGCGCCGTTCGACAAGAAGTTTGGCAGCCCTGGGTTTAGAAGCGCGTTCGACAATGATGGGTTCAGCATGTTTGGCCGAATATTGGCCGCCTGTTGTTGGTTGGAGTTTAGCAGCTGGTGCGGTTGGGCCATAGCTTGGAGGTTGGCGAGAGACGTGGACACAACTTGGCCGTTGTTTAGGGCTAGGTTCACCATTTGGTCGTTGGAGTTCACGTGGTTAACTGGGATTGTGAGGATCGTCTGTGTTGCTATGCCTGTAGAGAGAAAACATGGTTGGAATATTTCTGGTTGACTAATCATGGATGAAGATGACAAACAAAATGGAAACAGACCCTTTGAATATCTATATTCGTACAACAAAATAAATCTGACTCTGCTTAACAAATCTCCTACAAATGTTCGTATTTAAAGATATTATTATAATTAGACATGGTTTAAAATTAAGTGTATGGCAAATGAGATTAGAGCCGGTTTCAACTTGTTTGCAAACCTTTATACACTGTTCAGCTAAACAAGCGTTGAAACTGCAGTTAGTTTATCACTTTCATCCTTTAATTATACAATGACTTAAGGTGCGACTAGACTGCGAGCTGCGTTCGATTGAAGATGACCAGTCAATATTATTGCTTCAACAATACGAAACGTTATAAATCAGTCACCTTTAGAGCCCAAACAAAAAAACTGCGGTGCGACGTCGCATCGTAAAAATCTACGAGCTTGTTGCTTGTTACTGCTTAGCTGTTTTCTGCGTTGCGAATACGCATCGCGTCAATTCGCAGTTTTGTTTTTGGACACCTATGTCGTTTGTCTTAAAATATATATTTATCTATTCAAAAATTATCTCAAAATCCAATCTGCCTAGTCTTTTTACAATTAAGTTGGGGTCGGCTTTCAGTTTAACTGGATGCAGCTGAATACAAGATCAGATAAGAAGAAGATATTCAGGCTTCTGATTATCCGTAATGATTCAAAGATCTTCAAATGACCACCGGCAATGGCCGCAACCAAACGGCTCAAAATATGTCACCTTAAATAACATTAATCTCAATATATGTCACCGTTTAGTTGCAGCTAATGTATTGTCTTTCTTTATCCTTTTTTTTTAGGTTCCTTACCTTGTGAAGTCGGTATGAGCAGCTGGGCTCCCTGAATGCCCTGCACCAGCTGACCAGAGGCTAGGATGAGCTGCGGCATGGGGGACGGCATCGCGGGTGGTAGCATATTGTTGTTGGCCACGGGGTTCGGAGATCCCATACCTTTGAGGGGAAGAGAATGCGATTAGGAGGTGATTTGGAA
Source organism: Orthosia cruda (assembly GCA_964057195.1). NCBI lineage: Eukaryota > Metazoa > Arthropoda > Insecta > Lepidoptera > Noctuidae > Orthosia > Orthosia cruda. The sequence goes on along the minus strand of OZ059840.1, from coordinate 30,084,784 downwards.
GTTAATCGGTGGCAATGAGATGGAGATAATATCAGAAAGATGTGGGTCACCTAAAGTACGCAAGTGAGACTAATCTTTATTCAATCAAACATTAATTTCCTGGAATTTATAGAATTGACTTAGTTTGTGCATAGAAATGATTCTCTACAGGTATGTTTACATTTTTGTTTCTAGACCTTGTGTTTAATACTTAATGATTTTTCTCCATCAGGGAATTGTTTTATTTTGATTATTATTTTCCAGATAATGTCGGCAGGTGCATTTTGTTTTTCTGATTCACATAAAAACTAGACAAAGCTATTGATTCGGCAAACGATTGAGAGTTTTTTTTTTTGTTATTTTAATGTGGTTAACTACACGTATTTAACAATATTATGTCCGTATCATTTTGCAAGCTTTAGTCACGTATCATGATCGTGGAATATTAATATTAATGCATATTTTTACTACATAATCCTTGAAAAAAGACCAACTTAATGCGCGTTGATAATTTGACACGATGTTTTTATAATACGTACGCCAATTCATACTAAATCGATAAACATGTAAAACTCGTAAAAATATGTTTTTATCAACTTATAATAAAAATTAGATTTGGTGAATAAAACATGTGATTATCGATGACTAAACCAGACGTTAACACATCGGTCATGGTGCCGCCACCCCGCCAGTGACGAAACGATCGCGCAAGGCGCGGATCACGGCGACTTTCTACTTAAGTCATTAAACAATAAAATTATATTGTAATTGTAACCGGCTCACACTGCACCTTACCGAACGAAAACTAACGATAGAAAATTACACAAAACCCATACGCAACCGACCAAAACTAATTCACTGCGAACAAAACGGCTACAAAGAAAATCTAAAATATTATCTGCATGCCTTACAAGCCCGTTAAATTCAACATTAACATAACGTATTCATTTAAAACATGACATTTCACATTTTGTAATAAATGTTCTTTCCTACGGCGCATCAATTAAGAACCGAAAAAAATGTATAATTAGCTCTATTAAGACAATAAAACTCTTAATGATACCGCAACAGTCGTAATATCCGTGCGTTCGTGAAAAAAATATGTAATTATACTCATTATTTAAATAGGTTTTTTCGTCCATTACGGCATAGCTTTAATGGGCGGGCGAGTGAAGCCGCTATCTTGAATTCATTAAATCGATTGGATTCGGTAATCACCTAATTACGGCTCACGTGATTTCGAAGTTAAGAGTTTTAATGCGCGAACCGTGTATTTCTGATTATCCCAATCTGTCTAATTCAGTCTAATTAGAGGCATAACCTCCGTTGAAGAATAACAGACGGTTTGAAATGCTAATGTTGTGAAAAATGTTAGTCGAGTTGCGGCGGTGACGGTTTCAATCGCATAATATTTGCTTAAATAGAAAATATTTTCTGAATTTCTGCTTGCATTAACGCAGGCATATTGCCCTGTCAACGGAGTTTAGTCTTGTTTTGAATATTTGTTTTATCTTGATGTGATGACAATACAAAAATAAAATCTATTAGCATAAAGTGGCAAAAAGTTAGTAATAAGGCACTTTAATGGAAAATCTTATAGGTTTTAGTTTTTTGTTGGTTGGAGCAGGTAAGTTACGGAACGGGCAGATGGTCAACTATTCATATTACAAGGGCGACACATACATATATAGATTCACCGTAGGTCATGTCCAACAGAACTGAACAAATTTTAAACAACTTAGAAGTTATTAAGGCATTCGATTTCTTCTCACTTAAATAAAGATACAGGTAAAAGAAACGGAAGCTGGTTATTACGATGCCCTTAGGCGACAGACTACTGCTGCAAGTAACCTATCTATCACCTGAGGGCATCTTGTTAATTGTATGCACAAAATTTAATTTAGATAAGATTTTGAGTTTAGTTGTTTGAGTAACACTTAGAGGTTTTCCTCAAGGAACTATTTTAGTGTCTTTACTGTTTATATAAAAAAAAAGTTAATCATCTTAATTTTAACAAGATAGGGATAATCAAAGACTATGTGTAACAATCGCATTAATTTCAATTATGTCAATCCCTTAAACGCAGAATATAAGTTCTTCTTAAGACGTATATAAATATAGATATCACTGATTAAAATAAGATGTGGAATTGCAAAGAAAACTAAAATGTTGCTTATTTTCTTACCAGGTGCACTAACGCTCAAATTCAAAGGCGAATTGATGACAGGATTGGAGGGCATAGAAGACAAGCCTTGAAGGTTGGCGGCAAGTTGCGACATTTGTTGCGACATCTGTTGCTGGAGCTGTTGCGACATCGGTGGCATGTTCTGTTGCATGTTCGCCAGGTTCTGCAGGTTTTGGAACATTGACGCCACTGTGGACAAGAAAAGTTCAATGATTTTATGGCGTTTGGGTTGTTCTACAGGGTCCTATTTGGCGCAGCCGTGGGATACACAATGTTATATTTATATTCTTTTTTCTCTTTTTTGTTGTTGTTTAGTTTTAAGTTTTCTTTTATATTGTGTGCTCTATAGGCTTGTGACAATGTGTTTTCATTATTTCTTTTTTTGAAGAATGAATACGTGAAAGACTAAAAACAGTAAGCAAAACACAGTTTTGATCAAATTTGTAAATATTTCGTTAAAAATGTCTCTCAATTACGGAATTTATCATTATTGCTGTTTTTTTTTTTATAAAATTGCAGTTTTGAATATTTCTAATTCTGTAGTTATGCCCGAACATACATCCCTACTAATATTATAAATGCGAAAGTAACTCTGTCTGTCTGTCTTTCTGTCTGTCTGTCTGTCTGTCTGTCTGTCTGTCTGTCTTTGCTTCACGCCTAAACTACTGAACCGATTTGTGTGAAATTTGGTACAGACATAGTTTGGAACTTGAGAATGGACATAGGATAGTTTTTATTACAAAAAATAAAATATAAAATAAAATTTATTCCGGACATACAGCGCCATCTATTGGTCAAGAGTCGGCATCAGAAGTCACTATTCCACGCGAACGAAGTCGCGGGCAAAAGCTAGTAATATATATATCTATATAAACATCCGAATTGCGAACTTGCTCCTTATTGGGAATTCTGTAAAAAGGGAAAAATCGTTGCTTTTTTAGGAGATAATCTGTGGAAACTGTACCAACTGATCCGATTACAAAAAAAAAACGATAGGTACTCGTAGCAACACTATTCCTAAGTGTTAATACAGAATAAAGTTATACGAAGTATAAACCTATGAAAATGTATGTTAGTATGAAAAAGCGGTATTTTATATAAAAGTGCTTCTTTCTCATTGAAATCAAATCTTATATCACAGAACAAATACATCATAGACATAACAATAAAGCTTTTCCATAAAATATTATGACGTCATTAATTTGTATTGCTCCATGTTATCTCAATGAATTTCGTAAAGAAGCTATATATGGCTGTTTAAAATTTAACTGTGTAAAGTCTTTCACTTTGGAATTCATTGAAAGCCGTTTGTTCAAAATTATGGATGAGTTTTTAAATGATTTTAAGATAGGTAGTCGTTTTGATGTTGAATTAAACGATTTAGATGACATTTACATATTTTGGATGGCATCGAGGGCATTAGTTAACATTTGACCTATCATTATATATTATGAAGCTTTATCGTTCTATTTCAAAATCTTTTTTTCAGAATCCAACATTAAATGTTTTGTTTATTTTGTTTGGTTCAGATTCAGGTGGCATACCAGTTTTTACATGTGTAAGGGAAGAGGAGGCACCTAAAGATGAAATAAATGTAACACACTTATTGAGTGTTTCCCCTCTATCAATCTACGCAATTTCATTGCCCACTAGTACTTGCTAGCGCATTTTGAGATTAAAGAGTACATCATCATCATTTCAGCCGATTGACGTCCACTGCTGAACATAGGCCTCCCCCAATCGTCGCCACATCGACCGGTCCTGCGCGTCTCTCATCCATCGCATTCCCGCAATCTTAACCAGGTCCTCGGTTCACCTAGAGGGAGCATCTTCCGAATGAAGAGTTTAATAGCTCATCGTTATGGAGCTTCTAAGTTATGATTGCGCTGGATACTCCTCCGACAAAACCTCAAAATGCGCCAACAGAATCCAAAAAATACAAAAATAGAATAAGTAAAAAGGAATGTAGTACGAACTCACTGGAGCCATTCAGATGCGGCTGCTGGTGTGGGGTGCGCGAGCGGGGCGAGGGGGTGCGTGGCTCGGCTAGCTGCGCCCGCGCGGTCCCCCCCTCCGGCGAACTCGCGCCGCTCTCCCGGTCTGACTCCGCCTGGGGAAGAAGGTTCATCGTTAGATGTTGAAGATTTTGAAGACCGACCTCATCTAGTTTTAAAAAATATGATCGACATGTAAAAGTGTTTGTACAAACCAACGTACAGAAATAACATTATTTATTAAGAAACATACAGGTTTGGTTAAAGTCTAAGGGAAATACACGTGCTCATTCTTGTTCTTCGTAAACTTTGTTGAAAGTCATTGCTTCGCACCACCCTAAGGTCTACTGGTAGAAATGTTTTCTATTCTATTATTTGAAATGTCAAAGTCATTTAAGGTTTTTTACTTGTGCATGCAGTTCATAAAATAATAACCTAAACCCATTTTTTGATAAGAGTCTCAAAAACAGTATCGGCATTTTCTCTAAACTCACTTATCATCGAAATAAACTAAGTAAAAGGTGTATCACCGGTAGATAAGTCCTCGTGCAGTATGACGTTTGCCGAATTTGGTTGGTAAATGCTGCCAATATATATATATTTTAGTACCTATCCTACCTACCCCTTTTATGCAAATATTGCGCTCTGTTTTCCGAATTTTGATCCTGTCTTTAAGATGTATCGTACAATGAGTCAAAAAACCAAAAAAAAGGTGTCCGTTTCTAAAAGGAGTCCTTTTCTAGTTTTACTCAGTATTTTTGAGAAAAAGCTCTTCTCTCTATTATTTTTAGTTCAGCTGGTGTTTCGCAGTAAAGATTTTCCGCTAAACTAAGCAGCTGACGTGTAGACCCGACCTTATCCCGCGTTTTTGTTTAGTCCAACCCGCCATAACACACATCGCATTGCACCGTACGCGGGGTCCTAGGTCGGAGGGTTATTATTCTACATCCATTTGTTTATGGCCTTAGTTTAGGTTAGAAGGTTCGCTTTTGTCAAGTTTGTTTCTAAAGTTTACGAAAATTTGTATTAGTTTTGATTAAAAGATAAAAAGTACCTTTTAAATGCTGAGAGAGGGTTTCGCAGTAAATATCACAAAATTAAACAGCGGATGTATGGACGCGACCTTACCCCGCATTTTTGTTTGGTGCAACCCGCCACCACGCACATCGCATTGCACCGTACACAGGGTCCTAGGACGGAGGGTTATTATTCTCCCTCCGATTGTCTATGGCCGGTGTTAGGACTGAACGTAATTAAGGGTGAGCGTATCGCTATTAATGGTTCATCAAGCCTATTTCCAATTATCTGCGACGTTGCCGTTCGTAAGACAGTTTGGTAGTAAGTGTGTATTTTTGTGTGTAATATTACATTGTAAAATTTTTAATGTTACAATGTAATATTTTTCAGAATGGTCAAGTGAAGGGTTTCTTGTACCGTCTTTTTTTTTCGTTGTAAATTAGTAACCCTTTAGATGAGCTTTCCTAAAACAAATTTACATTTAAATATTTATATTTTAATTTAAATATTTTGCGTTTTTTTTATAATAAGAGAGGCTCTAGACAGGTGGCATTCGATGTCAGCGAAAGCGATAGTCGGAATGTCAAAATGTAAGGGATTGATCACGTGATTTTTCGATATCGCTTTTCAATCCCATACAATTTTGCCTTTTTACCCGACTGCCGAAGGATGGTAATGTTTTTATCAGTCTATGTAAGTCTTTTATGTTTGTTCCTATGTGGCGACCTAGAGACCAAACGCGTTGGCCGATTTTGATGATTCTTACGTCAATCGATTCGTCTTAACCCTGTGAGTGTCACTGGCTACATAAAAATACGAAAAGAAAAAAAAATGGCGGAATTTGGGCACCATTTTGTGGGGGTTTTTTATTTTCTTACAAACCCAAGAGACGTAAGCTAGAAGAAAATTATGCTGTGCAGTTGGAGGATACATAATCGCGAGCTGGCTGACCAAAACCAGATGTATCCTTCCACTGCACAGCATGATTTTCTTCTTGTTTACGTCTTTTTAAGCAATCGGGTTTTTGATTTTTTTATTGACAATCGCTATCGCCACGCTTTCGTTGATAGAATGTCAATTGTCTAGGGCCTCAGGTATAGCATCGCTTATTATTGCTCTAATTAAATTGATTTTAGATGGACGTGAATCAGGACTTGGAACGCAAACTTTAATTTTTTTGATCCCACCGCACTATTCCCAAACCACTGCAACTCCTGAAAGCCAGAATCAACAGTGGCGACCACCAGAAAAGCGCCGAGGCAATGAAGCTTTACGAAGTCCCGGAGAATGAATTTAACTGTCCTGGATCCCGCAACGAAATTAATCAGAAAAGATTAACGAAGGCGTAAGAAAAAACACAAACTTTTATGTTTATCAGAGAGCTGAAAGAATGAAGAGTGTGTTGAAAAATGGGTTGAAAACAATCATTCATTTTCTGCAATATTTTTGTTTCGAATCTGATAACCCGTTCTTCTTTAATATCTTGTAAAACGTATTAAAAGTAACGGCTAACTTATTTTTCTTTTCGTAATTTAAAAAGATTCTAACAAAATTTTAATAAACTGTTCAATCGTCTTTGGTCTGTCTGCCTTATGAGAAAATATATCATAGTTATTTCTTTTCAAATCAGGGTTAACACAATATTTTACTTTAAAAATATACACTAAATATATATATATATACTAAAAAACACTTCACCGAATAAAAATAACAGGTAACTTAAGTATAAGACCGAAAAAGGGCGCTACAAAATAACTTGAAAAACCAGAACATTAATAAAATTTTACTACCTCAAAATAAATACGTTCATATAAACTGCTATTAATATTTTAATTAAGGAAACCATATTTTATTCGATTCTCATATAAACCATTGTGCAGCTTGTAAAGTCATAAACTATTTATATTGCAATTATTATAAGTACGGAATAAGGTCAGGCTACTTGACTTTTAATTATTAAACCACTATTAAAATATAACTGTAAGGAAACGCCTTGAATAATAATTATTAATAATTCTTTAATTTGTAATAATTATAGCCGGTCGGTACTGTTACAATTACCGCGATAAATATTCACACATTCTGTTAAAAAATATGTTAGAAAAGTAATTATAGGGTCCTTCGACCGCCACAAAGTTTACTAAAGGAAATGTTTTAAAAATTGCACCATGGTTTTATTTAAAAATCCGTTGTAAAAATGGGTAAAGGCAATTTAATCTTGGTTTAGATTGTGCTTTTACATCGTTCGTAACTTTAAGCGATGTTTTAATTATACATTTATTCAATTTATAAAAAAGATATACCGCACTTTTATTAAGTATTTTTTTTTATTTTTTTTTATAAAATCAAATATATATTACTATTTTTTATTACTCACGAAGGACAATGTCATTCTCTCCAGGCCTGATAATTTCACTGTCACTGTCTCTACAAAACTAACATTCCTAAATCAAAAACTTGAAAAATCACGAAATATTTTTAACGCGAACTTTTGCTAAACTTTAGAAAAACTTTGAATAACTTCAAACACCCGATCAAAATATCGTTCTATTTAGAAAATGTTCCGTCCACATACGGTTATCCGAACGCGCGAAAAACTTTTTCTTTACTATATAAAAGTTGAATTTAGAACGGAAAAATAGAGCATAGATAACGCCCGCGAAAAAGAAACGCCGCGCACTATCGACAAAGTGTTCACGTTATTCTTTTTTTTTAATTTATTTATCAACGGCCGGTAACACATACAGCCGCGCGGCCAAGTTGCACAGCGCGGAATGAAAGCGCGTCATCAGTTTAAAAAATCAACCCCTTCGGTGGTGGGTGGAAAAAATGCGGCCCCGCTGGGCGTTGGGTGGTCCCACCGAAATCCTTGCCAAAGCGATCGGCATCGGTCCGACTTGTCACTTGTCGAATAAGCATGATAATTAAAGTTTTCGATTAGTATTTTTATTCGTATTTCTTTGGAGCTTTCAGCACGTGTCTCGTACAAATTCGCTTTCAGTTAACTCGATCCAAATTTTATTCGTTAGCGTATGATCTGTGATGTAACTTTTCATCTTGAGACATTTGGATTTGATTGTTGGACTTATTGATTTTTAAGTGGATAGTTAGGGATTAGCCTACTAAATTAGCTCTATGATATTTCTTATTAATAAGATGATAAGATTCTATAGAATCTAATGTTTGTTAGTTTTTGTATTGAATAGTGATGCCTTTTGGCAATTTCAGAATTTTTAGGTAAATGTAGGTGGGTAGCCTTTTTGGACTCGTTTACTACGAGTGCAGTCGCGTATGCCATACGGGCTTTGTTGAGCTTGAGAGTGGGTAGGCATGTGTAGTTTGATACAGTTTTATTTTGAATCGAAATTTTTGGCACGCTTTTAGTATAGTTTTCTACTCTTTCAGTAGAAACTGTAAAGTATGTTTACGTATAAAAACCCAATGTAATATTGGACTTTTCAGCTGAAAGCTCTAAACACCGCAGTTATTTTAAATTGAAACAGAATAAACAAATACAATTTATTTCATACATTCTATATTGGAACACATAAACATTGGGAACAAATTGAATACAAAAAGCTTAAAAGCACAATCAAAACTCCACCGGGCGCTGACTAATGAAAAAAGTTGAAAAAAAAATTATCATCAACAAGTAACATTCGGAATAATCAGCGGTACACGGAAAAAATCAGTAATTATTCAGATGAAGTTGGACGAACGAAGGGGGTAAGGGGGCAAGGGCCGGCCAAAATAAAAACGGCGTTGCGTAGGGGTGACACCCGTCCCCCCTCGCCTCTACAAATGTTATCTAACTGCGTTCGTTTCGCGTCGCGGCGCCGTTTCGCTCTGAATTAGCGCCCGAACCGGCGAAATTTCAATTTGTACTCCATTTTTTTCTCGGATAGTTGGTCCTAATGGAAAAGGCTAGGCGATCACGGATTCCGTCTGAAACGCGCACCGGGCGGGCTAACAGTTTTCTAGTCGCCTCTAGGGTAGTGTGCGCAACCGTGGCATGTGATCCGCGGCCTCTGATCGACGGAAGAAACATGTGATTGTATGGCGTCCTCATTTGGGCGCAAAGCGCGGGTCATTATCGGGCGTCCGCGCACACACGCGTCGCATTGTCCGCTCGGGTGTGTGTGTAGATTTTTACTCATTAATTTTAAAACGCTCCGGATTTTTTTCAGGGCGGGTGCTAGGGGGCCTGAGGGGGCCGAGGGGGGCGAAAATTGGCGATGGCCGCCGGGTGGGGTGTCACCGACGGGGGTTATTAAATAGATTGGTCCGCGGCCGAACGGAGCCGCCGATCTGCACTTGTACCTCGCGTCATTAACGGGTTGAGAACCGATTTTAAATCGTGAAATAACAGCCTGTTACAGGAAAAGTTGAGCGCGGCTTATCGGCCTCTCCTGCCGGTGTTCTACAAGCTTAATTGCATTAAAAGTGTATTTTTATTACGACAATTTTTCTATTCATTACTTGAGAGAAGTTAATTGTCTTGTTTATCTGTCGGGTCTGTACTTTCTTGTGTCGCGCGGCGTAGGGTTTCGTTTGTAGTGCAACAATACACTGTCACGTTACACACACATGCGCGGGGCGTTTTTTCCGCGGCCGTTCGGCAGTGGGTGAAGAGGGGTGTATAGGGGGGCGAAATGTGAAAAATACTCGAAAAAAGGCGAAATTGTAGCAGATATATAATTAAAGTCCGCTATACAGCAACAGCGTACAGCGATGTATTATGCAGACACGTTCTCGGGTGTCGCGCACTGCCCAATACACGCCGCCCGGTGTCGAACAGCGCGCTCGACTCGACGACATTGTTTCTGTGATTGTTCCGTCAAATGCTCTGACCTCTGTGTTGTTTTTAGGCTTTGAATAATTTAGGTTTTTAGCTTTGTTGAGATGATTAGGGGGGCCATCGTTTTACTGTATCTAAAGTGATTGCACTTTTAATTCTGAAATCAAATAAAACTAAACTTGTCTACTTAGTTTTTTATCCTGCATCAGCATCTAACATGAGAAACAGACTTTTCTAATCTGTAGCCAATTAACTTTGGCCACTTTACCATCTTTCACTGCCTAATCTCGCAACAATACCTACGGGCCAATCCGTTTCCCGCCAAGGGAAGCTAAACCTTCAAAATCTTGCGGACCACTTAAAACAGTTCAATTAATACTTTAAAAGCACTCAATAACAAAATAATCGAATTCATTGTTACATCGAGAGTAGATCTCGAAAATAAAACGGTTGTTCGGTGGGGGGTACACACGACAGATGGTTAGAAGGGGGCTCACGATTAATTTAACATTAAATTCAATAATAACCTCCCATTTATTGCGTAATTTCCTTTCAATTACCTTTCATTTATCGCTCTGTAACTGGATTACAGATGTGATGAACGTTCGAAATGTTTCTGTCTAGCACGTTGCTACTTTTTGAATTTCGAATGTACTTAGGTTGTTTTTTAACCGACTTCAAAAAAAGGAGGAGGTTCTCAATTCGTCAGAATCTTTCTTTTTTTTATGTATGTTCCCCGATTACTCAAAACCACCTGGACCGATTTCAAAAATTCTTCTTTTGTTTGATACTTCCTAGTTGGTCCCGTAATCATAATCAGGATACGTTGATGGAATTCTAGAGAAATCGAGGGAACTCCTCAAATATTATAGGCAAGCATATAGCGATTTTGATATTTTCATCAACAATGCAATCATTTGCACTCAGAAAGTATCATTTGGTGAAGTGGAACTGATGAAGAAGACCACAGATGGCCAATGGAACTCCTTAATGTTAAATATGTCACGGGCATAAGATATCTCGAATAGTTAACCGACTATAATGAAGCAAATACTTATAAATAAATGGTACTGATGAAAATGGCACCATCGAACTAATCTGATGATGAAGCCGGAAGGTAGGCACTGGAACTCTAATATAAAACAATGTATCCTAGTTATTTTTGGGCTTATTGGAATCGCCATGAGATGTCCTTTAGCTAAAAATTAAAATAAAAACTTTTTTTATTTTTCTCTTTTTAGTTTTGGGAGATACCTCCAATTAACATGATAATCATTTATTTTTCTAATTTTCCGATGTCGGTGTCTTTTGTACCTACCCATTGTTTCCCGTTTTTCGACACCGACTTCGGAAAAGAAATTTATTTTTTGCTTTGTAGTTTTTTGTTCTGGAAGTCGGTTTGATTTTTTGTTAAAACAGTTTTTATGAATTTTCGAACGTACCTAAGTCGTTTTACAATTTAACATTTATGTTTCCGATTGTACTTAGTTTTTTTTTAAATCTTTTTAAGCGACTTCAAAAAAGGAGGAGGTTCTCAATCCGACTGTACTTTTTTTATTTTTTATGTTTGTTACCTCAGAACTTTTTACTAGGTGGACCGATGTAGTTGATTATTTTTTTAATTTGATCATGTCATCACATCATCAGCCTTTTAATGTTCCCACTGCTGGAACACAGGCCTCTTCTCTGTGAAAGGAAATGGGCCGTAGTCCACTATGCGGGCCCCGTGAGGGTTGGTGGATGTCACATGTCTTCTAAATTTTCGTTCAAGGATATGCTGGTGTCTTCACGATGTTTTCCTGCACCGTTTTTGAGAGAAGTGTTGATGAAAACTAGGCCACCACTACTCACCGCTTCTCATGTGGTCCCATTTAAAGCTGAAGGCACACGGCTTTTCGAAATTGGTGGCATTTTTCACGTCGTGTTTTTATTTGTATTTTTTATTAAAAGTTTTTAATCTAGGTACTTAGTTCTTTTTTGATTTGCCATTTGTACCTAGTAGACTTTTTTTTAAATTTTCGTTTGTGTGTACTGGGGGGTGACCATAAGCTCTTAGAGTAAGGTTACTTTGAGATAGAGTAAGTGACAGATGTATACACGTCATATAAATCCGTCCCTTACACACACTCAAAATAACCTTACTTTAAGAGCTTATGGTCACCCCCCTGAAGTATAGGGAGTTAACCGTTTTTAATAACAAAGTCGATTAGTTTCGTCGATGTTATCTAGATTGATAAATACGTGGCTATCAGCATATCCGGTATAATTGTGTGTAATGAACTTTATTTGATGGATTCAATTATTTCGTTTTATTTTTTGGGCGGGGTTTGTACGTTGGAATTTGCATTTTTGTTTAATGGCTGCCTATCTAAATGGGAACGATATTAGACAGCCTGTGATTTTTTTTAAAAGCGTGGTTGATTTTTCTCCCAAAGAATTGGTTTTACTTAAAAAACAAAATACACAGTACGTTAAAATCGCTAGAATCCTTTGCTATTCTAAGGTTACGCAATTCGAATTTATTATAAAACGACTATGCCCACTGTTTTTATTTTTCGCACAATACTCGGTAACCCTCAGGTTTCCGACACTTAACTGACGTCACAGGGACACCGATATTGAATCAACGCAACCCCCACTGTGAGGCGCGTGGGCACTCGACTCAACACACTCGATTGTTCAGACATAATCGTCTAAAATTCTAAATTTAAATTTTCAATCTACCATTGTTATGTTCTATATTTAAAATTTTGATCGACGACGCAATTAGTGCGTTCGTAATTATGATGCTTTTGTAATGTAAGACAAAATAAATTATAGTGCGTTTTAGAAATGACTGTGTGCTTTCAATAATTATAAATATAAATAATTATAGGCTTCTGTGCACTCCATTTTTGTATTAATAACATTCGTTATCGACTTATTTTGTGTATTCTTTATTTAGTTGTATTCAACTTTTCAAAATTTCCTTCGTTATTGAAGCCAAGTAAATATAGGATTCGATTGCGCATGCGGCTTCCCTGGCAACTCATAAACGGCACAAATATGTGGATGTTTCTAACTATTCTCAAACTCATTTTTTTTTTTCTTCTTTTAATTGGACTTTTTACAATAGTTCGCAATCATCTTTATAGCCCTTTGCAAAGAATAGTTACAGCACTGATAACAAAATTTGTGCCACATGTTAAATTTAATCTTGTAATATTTTTTTTTTTTTTTTTAACTTTGTTTACATTTTTTACCGATTATTTTGTGAATGTGTGAACATTGTAGGCCTTCTAGATGTTAGTTAACATTTGTTAACTTTTTTATATATTATATAAACCTTTTTTTTTTTTCTTACTACTTATTGTCGGGCCTACGTTGTCCCCCATAGTACTAATGCTGTAACATGGAAATATTGTAAAACCAAACCATTTTTTAAAAGAGTAACCATGGAGTTTCTTGCCGGTTCTTCTCCATAGGAAACGACCAACCCGAACCGTGCATATTTTGTCGACGTTTTATAAGTGCCCATGTAGGCCAAAGTGAAATAAAAAAAAATGATTTTGATTTTGATTATCGATATACGCGTACCGTTTAAAACGAATCGACGTTCGTATTCGTAAAGAGTCAACAGTCGAATCTCACTAAGTACACCTGTTCAATCGACATCGCGTCCACTGTGCAGTAGTTTTTCAAATATGCAATTTACTGATTTAAAAAAAGAAGGCATCGGCTGTGGGCCGCTCGCCCGGTGGGGCAACGGAAAATGGCGTAAAAACTCAACGAAAAAAACCAGGAAAATAGTAGGCCCACGTATGGTAAATAGCGTCGAATGTGTACCCCCTTTGCCACCCGTGCTAATTTGTGACTCTGGGTATGTCCGCGTATTGACTTTAATGTCTCATACAGCGAGCGAGCCGACAGTTTCATAAAAGGGCGTAAGTGCATCTGTCTTAATGATCTATTACTTTTTACATTTACCCACTATGTGCTGAAATTATATTTTCAGTTAGCTCATACTTTCGTGTTTTATCATTATTAGTAGTTTATATTCAGTTCCATGAATAGTTAAAATCTCTATTTGTTAGTCTTAAATTAATGTTAATTAGTATTCAATTGAGAGTATTTTCCACTTCATTATTAATTTAATAACTTGTATAAATTAACCATAAAAAATGTACGTCATTATGACATTTTCGAACACACACGAAAAAAATAAGAAAAACGACAAAACTTAACAACACTAATCCATAGACACAAGTAGTCGGTAATGTTCACAATACTGCCAACCTAACATAATGGACATAAGTAATAAAGGCTATTATCATTAGCGGTAATTGCCAGTCTAGTTATACGATATAGCAAGTCGTTGGTAAGCAAATTAAACTCTTTTTTTAAGTTCAGAGGGTGTGCAATGAACTTTGATGTAGAATGGAAGAGAGGGACAGCGATATAATTAAGTGCATCTCTTTTTAGTCGACTTAAATCGATTGTTGTTTGCCGATCGCGTCAATTGCAGTGTAAACTCATTAGTGTTAGTGTTCTTGGTAATTATGTTTATTTTATTGCTTTGTTTTGAGTTCATAGACACCTACCGTAAGATTTTTTATTCGACCATAATTTTTTTTAAATCAATAAGGCTCGATCTATACAAAAAAAAGAAAGAGTTCCTAACATTTTTCGATTTATCCTAGCAAAAATATACTGTAGGGCAATATTTTTCTTTTTATAAGCATTTTTTTGCTGCATCGTATCATGGATACCCAGGAAATATTTGAACGGTGATAAAATCACGTCATATTGAACACCTTATTAAAAATAACAATAACTGTGTTTGAAATAGTGACTTTTTTAAATAACAGGCAACTTTCTCATATATAACTACGAAGTCAACGAATTTTAAAAAGAAAGAAAAAGTGAAAACCTTCAAAATTGGAACAGGGAATATAAAGTTCAGAGGAAAAGGTGTCGAGAATAGAATCCGTACTTAAACACGAGGAAACTTGGCAACAACAACAATTCTTTTGCTTCACTCAGTGATGCCAGGGCAAAACGTCGTAAGTACAACCGTTGTTTACACGAACTACGTCATTTCATATTCATGGTGCCATTATCGCGTAGTTATTTTAAATTTTTTAACAATGTGCGGCAAATTATACACTGTTTTATTTATTTATTTTATTTTTCGTTGAGAACGTTAACATGGGGGAAAATTTGTCGGTACTTTAGTATCCTTTATTAAAATACGTAATATACAGTGATAAGAACGACCTAAGTTTGGTTGGGAGTCTGGTAATCCTATAATTGAAACTATTCAGTACCATGTTTGCCACAACTGTTTTCGCATCGTTTTCATACAACAGCTTCTATAAAGGCGACAATACACATGACTGTAACTTGCATAGAAGAGTTCAAGTAACTTGGATGCGATTGTGACATTTTACCAATCAGAAGGTAAGATACAACGGCATGTACAGTACAACTTGTCCCTCGGCAATCATCGCATTTCCGAATACAAATAAATGCTAATTTCCATGCCCATCCATTATTAGATTTGAGTGTCATTCTGAATTTCGACAGTTAATTATTTCGACAGAGTCTCATCTTAGAAAAACAATAGTTCGACAACTCATTGCTTCGCCAGAACATATATTCGACTAGCATTAGTTCGACAGATTATACTTCGACAACACACATCTTAGAAAAACACTACTTCGACAAAACCCTTCCTCGATATGCACTTGTTCGGCGGATCTCTATTTCGACGGAACATAACTTCGACATAAAACTGCTCTGAAATGTGACAATAATAATTAAATTTCGCTTTATATGAAGCTATCAAAAAGTTGTAGGCAGGCAGTGACCAATCTAAAAGAAAGAAAACAAAACCGATGAGGCAGGGCCGACTTAAACTTATTGGAGGCCCTGGGCACATTAGGATAATGAGACCCCTATACATTTATTGCCGAAAAATATATTTCCTTTGAAAAAAATCGAGTATGACTGACTACAATACCTTCTTGCCAATAGGCAAGAAGGTATTGTATTGTATTGTAGTGCGCATGCAAAATCTAATAAGATTTTGCATGCGCGAAGCTACTCTACTCTCGCCCGAAAATCTGTCTTTCCGATTTCAGCATGTACAATTTATGTAATGGTAACACTGCTTTAAGGCTGGGTTATTCGAGCCTGTAGGGTTCAAAATGGCTATCAACGCCCGCGAGACATTACGTAAAAAAAAAAGAACCGGTCAAGTGTGAGTCAGAAAATGATTCTTGATTTTCCTCTTGAAGAAATTCAGAGAAGGGCTGTCGCGTAGGGAATGTGGCAGAGAGTTCCAGAGACGCACTGCAGTAACAGAGAAGGAGACATCACAGCGGCTAGAAGTGTGACGTGGAGTACGAAGGAGAAGAGAAGTGGAAGTGCGACAGGGTTTACCCCTCGGGACAAAATACCCAAAGCGTTCACGAAGGTATTGAGGAGAATTAGGATTGTGTAGGATAGTATAGAGAAGAAAAAGGATATGAGTATCTCGACGACCCCGAATCGGCAGCCAGTTCAATTTAGTCCGAAACGCCGACACGTGATCGTATTGTCACATTTCAGAGCAGTATTATGTCGAAGTTATGTTCCGTCGATATAGAGATCCGCCGAACAAGTGCATATCGAGGAAGGGTTTTGTCGAAGATGTGTGTTGTCGAAGTATAATCTGTCGAACTAATGCTAGTCGAATATATGTTCTGTCGAAGCAATGAGTTGTCGAACTATTGTTTTTCGAAATTGAGACTCTTGCGAAATAATTAACTGTCGAAATTCTGAATGACACTCATTAGATTTATCGTGTATAATAATTTGAATTCAGAACTAAGTACTTTATTGTTGTTTTGTTTTGATTTCCGTGTGAACTATAGGTATAGAGCTGTAAAACTATGTATGCCTGTGACTTTAGCAGCTTTCCTTCCATTTTTAAAATAAATTACATTAAGTTAAAAGAGTATTAACAACTCTATATACTTGCAAGTTGATTGCATGCGCCCGGTCTGCACCAGATGCAAAGGGCAACTGATAGAAAGCCGACGACTGACGAAATACGAAGTTTGCCGAGGGACATTAAGAAAATAGTTGTATTGTAAGCTACTTGCACACATTTATGCAAGTTACATGCATGTATATTTCACCTTAATTGTCACAAGTAAATGAAAAAATAAAACAGTTTTAACTAATTACTTAAAATTTTCGTAACAATGTTCCGCAAGGAAACTAGCATGACGCGACAAACCTCGTATAATTAGAATACATTATAATTATGAACGTATCAGGAGACCGCGTTAAAACACCTATTACGTACCATTATGGTATATTAAGTTTTTTTGATTAGCCCTAATTAAGCACAGTGGACTGCGGCCAAAACATAGAATTTATTTCCTACAAACTAATTGTCTTATAGGTGTGACGGCCATTATTTTAATTGTCAACTGTGGCTTTAATTGATGCTTATATTTCTTTCACTGTATGTTTTTTATTTGTGACGGAATTTAACTAGGAACCTTATTGAGTTGGCGGGAATTCTGGGTTGTTTCAGTTTGAATCAGTAAGGTCGTCCCAAAAACTTGTAACTTTATGTAGTATCAGTGATGATACTGTGTACCTACACTTATAACTTATAACGTACCTATGCAAGTTTACAAAAAAATATTATTTATAACGTCTAAAAATGTTTAGATATCGTTTAAAATAAAAAAAAAATTATTACAGCTTCTTCAACGTTTATTCAGATTAATAGACACAAGATTAAAAATGTTAATTAACTTACGACATTTTTGTCTATGGCTTTCAAGTATCAGTTATATATGTTAGCTATAAGTTCAGACATCATCACATCACTCATCATAGCTTACCATCAGGTGAGATAGTGGTCAAGAGCGAGCATTTAGAAAAATAAAACTTTCTTTTTTTGTTTCTTACTATAATAAGTTAACGTACATTCTGTAATAATGTTAAAGAATGTATACGTCACAATGTAGGTATAAAAATGAATTGAGTGCCTAATATATTAGAAAGATGACTAAAAACTAATGACACAGCTACAGAACTCAAATATGGTTACCAAACCCCACTTTTTAATAATATAAATAGGCAATTTCTTTCCAGTAAAAGTTCTAATGGGGAAATAATTGGGCCTTCCACTTACTACTCACGTATTAGTCGGCAGTGTGTAAGGCGCCTAATACACTGCGATTAAATGATTGTGATAAGTCAAATTTTAAAGTAAGGCATAATTACCATGGCCGAATTGCCAGAAAATAATATATTTAATGTTATTTCGATATATAACAGAAACATCAATTACAAAAAAAAAACTAAAGGTGGTATTCCAAGAGTCAACAAGAAAAAAAACTGTGTTGGTTTATAATTGTTTTTTTTTAATAAAAGGACATTATTTCCCACTAGAAATCTAAAATCAAATAGCTAAGTACTCATCAATCCCTCATAAATATAATTTAAATTATAATTATATCACATAAAACCTCAATTAATACAAATTACTTATGCTAATAAAGACAAGCACGGCTCTCGATTCAAAACAGCAGTACCATTTAATAATTTTCCTATTCAACTTTCTACCTTATTCCTGCTATTACGATACTTGGTAGTCCAAGTATCGTTGAGCTGTAATTATAGCCTATCGCATAACGTAAGACGTTTTGACAGCTCGTTCAATAATGCGGGTATTTGACGTATTTGTACAGACATGTCAAACGGAAAATGGCATGTGTGTTTGACTAGCGAGTCCAAACAACTATTGCACATAACTACTTAAGGTCTGCTAACAATCGCTGGTCGTTTAATTGTCTTTTGCTATGACTTAATTGTATGGTTTGACTTTGAAGACCTGTAATGTTTTAGTCTAATTAGTGATGGACTATTAAGTGGAAAGACGACGCTACTGGTGTATTGTTTTTTTTAGTTATTTTTAATTTTAATGTAGTGATAAAGCTGATCATGTATTACTCCTAGAAAAAAATATTAAGTTATCTCATTAGTTTTTTGCCTGTTGAAGAATGTTAAACGGCAGACAAAGGACAACAGTTTAACTATGGTAATCATGGTTAAGTCTTCTAATAAAATGCGAGACAATCAGTGTTAAGGTGTTATTTATTTATAAATATAAATTATTACAAAATATAATTGCGCCACCAAATTACAAGTTGCAATGGAACAAGCTCCCATTTTTCTCATTAAAAAACTAAAACTAAGTGCCAATTTTACAACAATTATCACTTAAAATAATTACAAAAGTACCATCAAATAAGAATCCGTAACGAGCCTTGAAACTCGTAAAAGTTTAAAGTCTTTACATGAAAATGTTCCTAGTGTGTACCAAGTTATTACATTAAACACTAACTTGCTGTGTCGTAATAGTGTCTGAGTAGAGGGCCGGACTGCGCCATTAAGGAGGGGAAATTAGTGCATTATTGACTGATTTCCCTTTTCAACTAGCTGATAGACGGCAGTTCGCGTCAGCTTTTCGATTTAAAATACGGGCTGGCTGAATGTTTACTGCATTAGCTAGCTTTGATCGATTACATTTTGATGTTTAGTTTTTTTTTTCATCGTGACTAAGCTAATGTAATGTTTTTGAATACAGCGCGCTTTTTAAAAATGGAATTGGTTATTGCCGGTAATTATTGTGCTGCCATGATTCTTTGTTGATATCTATACTTTTGCTGCATTTATGAATAATTGAGCCCATGTGATCATTACCGGAGAATAATTTATGCATAATAAATACATGATGATTCTAATTTAAATTGCTGCGTCGCTAACCACGCTGATTAATTGATTTGCTTCAAGTTTTTTTTTAAATATGGTCCTCGCCAAACTTCTGGGCTGTCCTGAAGTTAGCTTTCCGATACGCAAGGCATGAGACGGTGCTGTTTTTGTATGAGATTTACTACTGCGCAGCCATTGTAGCCAACTTCAGGGTGGCCAAGAAGTTTTGCGAGAACTATACTCTGTAGGTACGATATTGATTATAAAGTAACGCAGGATTTGATTACGATTTAATTTCGTGGCACGAATGAATAGAGCAGAACCAACAAAAAATTCGAACCTATCGAAATCGTAGAGAAGTTCTCTCTCAACCTCGCGAGTCTCGCGACACAACGATCGTAGGGTCTCCAATTAGTTTTTATGGTACGCTTCATTACAGCCAGTGTTAATTATTATTGTGCTGACGAACGCCCTGTTCTCACTCGACGACCTAATTAGAACGGGTGCCGAGTTTTTTCCTTTTTTGTTTTCTTGTCAGCAAATTATGAGCATTGGGGTGTGTGCGGAGCTTTGTGTGGGTACGTGTGTAGGGGCACTTATGTGCGCGCCGTCGCGTCGCGCGCGCTTAATTCTAAATTCGAATCATAGAATTACCAATCCAAATTCGAATTAAATTTTTTGTTAAACGCCATCTTGGATTTCTTTTATAATATTACTAGTTGTTATTAGAAATATAAGCCGCTTTGATTAGGGCCTTATTTTTATTAAAATCTTACTTTCGTAACTAATAATATAAGTCGTGGGTGTATCAAATATAAAGCTCAATCACCCTCTTAAAAAACAAGCAAAATGTCGACAGCATTTTAATCCTGCTTGAGTTTTTGCACTAATAACAGTGCAAACTACGGCAGTACCAATACTCATGAGAAAATAACAGAAATAGAATATCTCACGTGGAAATAGAATATCTCACGTGGAAATTACCGCGCTATTAGATTTAATCGTTATTCTTTTTATTAAATGTTCAATGAGCACTTATCGAGCGCGTCTTGTCAGCGACGCAGGCTTCTTCCACGTTTATCGAGAGAATAATAGCTCAATAGCGTTACATTGTAAAAATAAGTGTAAAAAGAGTATTTCCTCACGCACCTATAGACTGCTTCTATAAACTTGTAACCCGTAAAACGCGGTTGTTATAAGTGAAACCATAAATTCACCTAATTGGCACGATTAGAAATTTTAATCATTTTATAGATTTCTTTTGTAATTTTATCGAGTTCTTTATAGCCGTCCGATTAGTTTTCAACATAATAGTTAGTTAAAATTGATTGTTAACATGTTATTTTAGTCGATTTCACCAATTAAAGATTTTTTTTTCAAAACGTTTATTAAAAACTTATCGTGTGCTTTATAATTACGAATTGTTATGAAAAGTAGGTTAGTTAGGCAGTAGTTGGGTGCTTATTTTGTGATTTTTTCTATTGAAACGTAAATTGTAGTTTAGCGCCATATAATCACCGCATAATATTTCGTTTGGGTGTCATATTATTTTGTTTGTTTACATTTTTTCGACACATAGTTTGTACATGCTATAATTATGGAACAGTTTTCGTTTTTATCGAGTATCTTTTTAATAAGCGTCGATATAGACGTTATAATTGTTTAGAAAATATTCAAAATACAAACTTAAGTGCCATTAAATTAACAACTTAAGAAATTAAGTGAGATTTGCATATTTTGACCTTTAGCAAAGTGATTGTGATTAAACATACGAGTAACTAGAGTACGAAACGGGCTAATTACTTGTTTCTCCATTTTTGTAATCATGTTTTGGCCAAAAGCAGGACAGATAATCCAGTTAATATATTAAATTTCTGACAGAGTTACATTAATCAATGCGGATTGAACAATAAAACATGTTGCCTGATTGTTTCCTAACACAATACCTGTTTTAAAGTTTTGCAATGTGTCAAGTGAGACGGACAATATTGTAATACAGTCATTTTCAAAAAAAAAACGAAATCTATGAATTTTTGTATTTGAGGTTAAACCTTCTTTGTGCATGTTCGCTTGTGTGAGGGGGCTCTTATATTTTTTATCATTGACAAAAGTTTTGCTATAGGTAAGAATATAGCCAATGAAACAGACAGTCAATGACACACTGTTTTAAATAATGGAAAACTGGACTATATTAACTATTGTCAACTCATCATACCCTTTAAATTGTCCCAATTTATTTTGGGTCAGTTCAACATGTCTTCTTCCGTCATCTCTATTAGCGAAATCTTAGCAGCTACTAACTTAGGCAGTTGATAGTGTGTCAGGCTCTCTCTAATGTCTCTCTGATGGTGGCACATGTGTTGGATCGTTGGATCATTCGGTTCCCTTCACGATGGTTGAGCTGAGTGGTGCCGATCCATGTGTCATGTTCGTGAACGGGCGCCATCAGTCGGGATTGATCATAACTTAGCTGCCTCCGCCTGTTTTTTTTAACCTATTTATTGTATTTTTAATTGTTTGTTTTACTCTAGATGCTTTTACGTGCTCGTTTTTTTACATCGTTCTCACATATATGTATTTTTCAAACAAGAATAATGTAAATCACATTAATTTTTTTAAAAGAGTATTTGTGGAGTTTCTTGTCGGTTCTTCTCCATAACAAGCTACATTTTGATTTTATTTGACTTATTGTAAAAAAGTTGAGGACTCCAAAAGTACGTTATTTGCAGATTATAGAGAACAGACAAGACCATCAATAATTTCGTCTCGATAACCGTCAGTTCAGTCCTTTGGCCGTACTTAGTAAATTATTCAGCCTAGTTAGCGGTATTCGAGCATTAACATAGCATAAATTGCATATGTCCGGGCTACGGTTATGGATTTATTAACTACGGAAAATTTATTGATCGGAACTAATAATAATTGTAATTAATACCTTACGTTATTTAGCGAGAGTATGGCATAGACATTCTTAGGTGACGATGTTATAATATTTGTCTAGTGGATTACTTACTGGTGTATATTGTGCTGTGTATAAGCTAATTTACTGTTAGTTTCTTTTGGACTCTATGTGATTATTTCTAAAATAATTTGTGCTAAAAGAAAGTCATTTACATTGACAAGACATCATTAATAAATATTTAGTATACGTTACTGTCATCTTTTTCGTTTATAAACAGTTGCAAAGCTCATAAACATGTTGTCAAATCAATCAATACAAAAAAAAATCGACAAAATCGGTTCACCTCGTAAAAAGTTCCTATACTATTCTTCTTAGCGTTTCGATAATATATTAAATATAATCTCTAAATATTATGTTTGGCCCAGAATTCTGCCACGGCAATACCAACCGGTGAGTTCTTCATATGCACAGGTGATAGGGCATGCCGCGCAAGACGAAAGGTGGACCATGGTCTGCGGGGAGACGCCGCACAAACACTGAAGGTTTGAGCTATCCGAGAATCCCCACCTGTGGAGGTTGTCTTTGGTGCAGCCGACCTGCGTGCGGAGTCTATTAAGAGTTTTCCAGATCGGCCATGGCAACGCGTGCCCAGGCGGGAAACTCTCCGATCTCTCTCGCCAAAGATCGCATATATCCGAGGTGGCGTTGCCATCAGATGGACTCACGCAGCCAAGGAAACTTTTTCGGCTTTTCAGCCCTTGAGGCACCGAGCCGCACCCGTGCATTGGGTGGCGTGGGTCTTTTTCTAGTTTGGCCCTCTCTGTGTGGCCTGCTATAGTTCTGCGAATTTCCGGGGGCGCAATCCCAATCAGTGGGTACAGCAGTACTAAAATCACCTAAATTAAAAAGGGCATAAGTAAGTGCCTATACTATACTCATTTACGTCTTTTTGTTTCGTGTAAGAACAACATTTTTATAATTAGTCACGTTTCCATTCAATTTAATTGTTAGCACGTCAAGGGTTTTTACCAGGTGTAAAATATTTCCATAAATTATAATAAGCTGAACACTAATTAAAATGGAACCCATTATAAATAATTTGTTGCATTAGGTGTTGCAATAGGTTATATTAAGTTTTTTTTTGGATAATAATCTCCTTAGCTAGCTTTTGGCAGTTGTTTGCCAGCATGAAAGTCGAAAATTAACTTACGGGAAAATATTACCGGTATAAAAAAAGTATTCTGTCTTGACTTATGTCACGGTTTGCTCGTATGCAAAGTTTTATATAAATCCGTTTAGCCGTTTTGACGTGATTGATTAACAAACATTTTATAATATTATGGGATATCCAATTGACAGTTCAAATGTAGAGTTCGATAAATATCTGAATTCCTACTAATTTAATACATCATAGAGGTAAATCTGATGACATTTTTCCCCCCACGTGGCGTAAAAAAAATTACTGACGAGCCGACTTGCAATGCAAGCAAAGTTTTGGCCCCGAAAATGCGCGTTTTTTCGCGTCTGAGGTTATACTAGTTTACAGGGTCAAAAACCTAAACTTTATTTTTCTATACAACCTGTATAGTGTCATAATCCTTAGCAAACACCCTGTATAATGGCATTGCCACACAGACAGAGCCTCTTGCCACAGTATAAATACAAACAGTATGGAAACTCCCTACAAACGCTCGAAACGTCACACTCACACAAACATGCGCACCGACGAGACTCCTAAGCAGCGTCCGCGGTGCTGTCAGTAGTGCGAGCCGGTTAGTGGTTTCCGTACTGTTCGTCCATATTTATACTGTGCTCTTGTCTACTTACAAATAATAAAATCTAGTATACAGCATACCTAATCTCCACGTTCCATTCTGATCCATTTCTCAGTATATCTCGCAGACGGACAAACAGACAAGCCCTCATTAAAATCTAGATCTCCCATCACCACTTACAAAACGTCCATAGTCTATTAACTAGGCAAATCCCCATAAGGATATCAATAAAACCTACTTATATCAATCACTTATTCTCACAATGTACCGATTTAATGATCTCAAATATAAAACGTAATGATACTGGTGGCCTTAACTCGTTCTTCTAACCTAAGTTGACCCATGGCTACGGAAAAACCAACCTTATCTTCAAGACATAAGATCCACATAAAATCTCTATGGTGATTCATGAGATCATACCGGGTGCTTGATTTATTCCTTTTAACCGACTTGACCTACATTCGTGTATTGCCTTTAATTGTTAATAAGCATAATTAAAATGCGTGTTAAACATTATACGCACAAACACGCTGGCGTTATAGAATGTGATCGCGGAGTCTTAAATGCTTGCTGGATATGGTATAATAGTGGGTAAGTTGGTTTGTGATATTGAAACGATTATGTCACGTGTTTCGCGAGTTACGATGAGACCACTAAGAAGACTTAGTGAAATAGTACTCTTTTCTTTTCGTCCAAAATTATGAAGGGCGCTTTAGCAGGAACATCTATTTCTGGTTTACCCAATAGTGCTTTTACTGGCTGGATTCAAACTAACGTCATTTGACTTGCAATATTTATCTTGAATTAGGAACAACAAGAACAGGATACTTTTTATACCGGGTGTACGTTCCCTTGGTATAATTTCTGAATTTTAGGCGGACAAAGCCGCTGAAAGCCACATAGAACTGCTCTTCTGAGCAAAAGTCTTTTCGGGATGGCATCTAAAATTTACAATAGGATACCTGTGGACATTTTAAACACTAAGGAACTGCCACTATTCAGATATAAATTACGTAATTTTTTAATTGACAAAGCCTACTACACGATCCAAGATTTTCTTAATACATAATTAGTATCTACTACAATCTGTCACCATGCACCTAATTCGTATTTTGTAAGAGTTGCTTTATATGTGATATCTATGATTATTTTGCATGTTGACTTAATTATTGTATGCCTGTTAGGCAGGACATAATGGAACTGAAATTTACCTAACATCTGTCTGTATAACCTATGTCCACAATAAAAAGATTTGATTTGATTTGATTTGATTTGAAAGATATTGATACATTATAATTTTGCATATTCATTGTAACTACAGGCATTTTTATCAAGAATAAAAGAGGACGTTCTTTATACCTTACATTGGTCCTTCGAATCGGATTATCTTCAGCAACAGTACTTTTGCCACCTACTTTTATTATTTCGCTATCATGTTTTTTAAATTAACTTCTTTTCAACTTCATTAATCTATAATATCAGTATTAGGTTATTATAAAAATCGGATTAATTAAATCATCGGCGCTTATTAAATTATGTATTTGATAACTTAATCCATTTGAAATGTCACAATATAAGACCAGTGATGGATAAAGTAGAAAACTTGTTATACGCACAGAATTCTAAACAGATGTAATAAATAAGGTGTACAATTTTAAGACAACGAGCATTTAAATAAAATAAAATTCACATGGCCAGTGGCACCGAATAAAACACCGATTTGAAAAGTAACGTTTACACGAACCTAAACGGCAGTTTAAGTTGTAAGTCCTCTTCCTAGCTTTATGACGTCACAATTTTATAGGTCGTTCCTCCTAACTCTAAAAGGATTCCAAGCGCGAATAATTTCATTACCAATTAACGAATGAAGACAGAAAATTATTTTTACCAATCATTAACGATAATTGCATCACATAATCTACGTGTCGAGATTTAAAACGTTTAATTACAAACAACTTCCCACATACTAATTATATATCTAATTAGCACACTTCCATAATTAGACATATAATTGCAGAACTATTAAAAAAAAACACATAATTTGCAATTTGAATGCCATAATCGTGAATTGTTAAATATAATTAATAGTCGACCCAAGGTCGGGTATTAAATAAATTACATATTGATTTCGAATATCAGAATGCTGATTATAATTTATTATACATTACAATGTTGTTTAATTTCAATAATTATTGATTACCAGTTTGCTAACGATTTTGTTTGCGAATTAACTTTAATGTCTTCAACCCCGTTTGACCCGCTCAGGGGTTAAGACTACTTAAGACTCGAACACTCTTTTCTTAGTGCAACTTTAATCCTGTTTTGAAATGCATTACATAATACACTGATGTAAAAATATGCACTGAAAAAAATATTATATATTATTTCATGTATCATCATATTTTCTCTTCACTAAACTATACTTAGTCACTAAAGCTTTTTTGCTGGTCAGGATTAAGTTTGACCATGAACTAACCTGAGGTTACGCAATGGTACGGCAACCTAGCCTAGGATTAACCTATTCACTATTTACAGGACTCTCTAGTTACAGCTATAGGCAAAAAAAAATCAGCAAGGACTTCTACTCTCCACACTTCATACAGACGGAACTATTTTATACAATTAAATATATATTACAACGTTGTATAATTTCAATAATGATCGATAATTATATTTTCCTTGCGAACGTGCGGTAGGTGTTTGAATACTAATCTGGGTTAAGTTATGATAATCGCTTGAATGTGTACCTGATTGTATAATACGTTTATACACGGTAACTTATACTTGTTACCTGTATAATTTGTTTATGGGTTTCAATTACTGGGTTGTGTCTGACGTCGTCTGGCATCTTGGTGGGGTTGGCGTTGGCGAAGTAGGTATGTTTTCTTGCATTTTGGACTACATTGCATTAAAGTAATTCTTTTGTATACAATATGTTTGATGGCCTGAAAGCCGATGAGGTAGTTATCTACTAAAGTGGCTACCGCTTACAGAAAGACGCAATTTTGGAAAGACCGATGACCTGATGAAGGCCACGGCAAGCCGGTAAACGCAAGTAACAAAGGACTTGGTCGATTTGGTGACACAAAGGGGACCTATACAGCAGTGGACGTCTTTCGGCTGAAATGTTGATGATGATGATGCAATATTTCTCAGCTTCAATCATTCAGAATTAATGTTGCCGGTATAGTTGACAAATTACCATACAAAAACGATATCACAGTCTAATTAAAGCAAAGAATTACACGATAGGTACACCCCAAGACTATAAAAATATTTTTTCTTCAAAGAACCAAACTCTAGACTTCTAAGGATATATTAAAAGCGTAGCAACATCGACACTAAATAGAGCTTTTAACCCTTTTCAACTGTTGACGTGTATGACTTGCGATGAGTAGGCAGGGTTAAAAGATACCTGGGTTCTCTACAAGTATGACTTAATCTGAAGTTCTATACAACCTATCTTTTTACTGAATCCTCCCTAATATGTCCTAGTTTTCCTACTTCACTTAATATTATATAAATATGCTGCTTATTACAAATGTGAAAGTCTGTATGTTTCTTAAGCAATCACGACTCAACGGCTGTACCGATTTAAATGAAATTTGGTGTAAGAGTAGACCAGAAATGGAACATAGAATACTTATGCCAGTCTATTCCTTTGGGTTCCTTTATAACTTTTGCGCGTCGTAAACTTCTGGCAAAATCTAGTTTAAAATACTGGAATAGTTTATTTGTTGCGAATTATTATCGAGGCATTATCACTTTCTCTTTTTGTTTATAAGAGACAAGAATACATAATCATATGCGCAGGAGTTGAAATAAGAAATTTATTCTTGAACAATGTGTTGGCATCCTTAAATTATGTTTGACACAAACTGTCAAGTTGACGAGTAGCTGTAATTTATTTCTCTTTTATCCAATCGTTTAAGAATAATTGGGAGTTGAATGAAAGTACAACCAGTTATTGATACTTAGGTATACAGAATATTTTATTTTATCTTATTAATAAAAATTAAATATGCAGAAAGAACAATTATCATGCTAAGAAACGCATTCTCTTTCTTTCTTTCTTTATTTATCCTTGTTTTATTATTTATACATCCTGTATAATATAATCTGCCTACGTGTTATTTTTGTCGGAAAACTTTTTCTGAATCTAAATATCTTGGAAAAAAAATGTGTGAGAGGCTTAATCCTAAAACTAAATAACTTAGAAAATATAAGCACACTGCACAAAATTCAGTACTTATCACAATATATTATTCACGCAACAAAATAAACTTATATCCCCACATTTATGCGGTTAAGAAGTGATTAAAGTGTCCAGCTTATTGGCAGTAAGTAGGAGCGTGTTTTATAATGATTTACTAAGAAATCCATCAATAAACAGGTAATGATGAGAAGCCTGTCTCAGAGAGTCACTTATAGCGATATGCTAATGTTTTACGGGGATTAACGAGGTGACGATTACGTACATCCGTTTTGAAGTACGAGAAATTACAATGGTGACATTATACTGGTTGTTTTATTATTCTTTTTTTGGTTGACTACACTTAAAACTTGATAGAAAAGATGGAAAAATCTCTTATTTTAAAGTTGTAAGTGTAGGTAAATGAAATCCAGAAAGAAAGATATGAAAAGAGAAGGCAAGTTAATAAGCTATAGAAATAAAAGATAATAAAGAATTTAGCAGACCGACTGAGAAGAAGATGGCTGGATGCTTTGGATAGGTTTAGGCATAACACTAAGAAATTGCGGTAACCAAAAATAAAAGAACCTTTCCGATAGATATTGTATGAGAAAGAGAGAGAGAGAGAGTAGATATGAAACAATAAATGATACGATATCCGATGAAGAAATAACAATTTAGAGCAAACTTGCCTAGTAACTGCTTATACTAAGAAAGTATTAAATCTAAATTGACTTGTACCTAATTACGACCACCTACACAAGTCCGAGGCACACTTAGGTATTACAAACTAATAATATTTGCTGTAATAGCCAGGTAATTAGCTGTTGTGAAATATCATGGTGAAATTAATGTATTGGAAAACTGAATCTGTATCTACCTATTTGGAAAACAGTGATGGCGTAAAGATTTATTAGTACTAGACTCAGTTATTGGGTTATCAATGCAAATGTGTGGGTGTTTGCCTTAAGTCGTTTTGCCCTTTAATTATTTTGTTGTAAGTAAAGTACTGCCGAGCGAGCACGGCCTAGCGAGCAGTTTGGGAGCAAAAACCGTGATAAAATGCGTGACTCAAACCTATCATAGAGGCCGTGCTCGCCCGGATGATCGATGTAGCATTGAGGGGAGGCTTATATCCAGCTGTGGAAATCGTTTTGACTATAATTATGATGATGATGATGAAGATGTGATCGATACAAAATGTATACTCACCAGATCTGTTTAGATGTCAAAATATCAAATTTTGGATCCATGATTAAAATGCCAATTTAATGCCATGTGCTTTTCAACAGATTCGGAACGCAATGAAATCGAAAAATTGAATTCCATTTCTAAATACCAATTTCGTTTTTAATAGCTTTATTTATATCAAACGTTAAAGGAATGCATCGTTCAGAAATCAAGAAAATGACCCACAATGGCGATTCATGATCCTTTCTACAGTATATGATGCTTTTGCCTCACCATATTTAAATCCAGTCCAGTCCCCAATAAATATTAACCCACCACTCCATTGTAAGCTATAGGACACACTATATCTAAGTTTTGAGTTCGATCGCGTCGCATGCATTATCAACTAATTACGTTTCGATTATGATCGCGCCGAGGCGTTGCATATTTTAACGTGGCATTGTTCGCGACGCGCTCAGTGTGTGGTAGCCTTTGCACCCTTAAGCATTAATGGCATGTACCCGGTTTGTTTTGTTACCAATACTTGTGTTGTTTCGCAGTTCATGTTTATTTTCGTAATGGAGTGATAGGGTTTTGGATGCGTGTGAGGAGGTTTCTTAACCGGTCGTGTGCCCGTAATTATAGACACAATGGGAACACACGATAGGTAAAAGTTGGTTTGGTAATACCGTTGCTTTTATTATTAACTAGCGGACGCCTCGTGGTTTCACCCGCGTAATTCCCGTTCCCGTAGGAATACAGGGATAATAGTACATTATGGTACAAGTGTGTAATGTTGGTGATTACCGCTGAGGCGCCATTGAGACCCGAGCCGTTAGGTGAGGGTCTTAAGAGAGCCGAGGACGGTAATCAACAATACACACGTGTATCATACGACGTTTTTCAACACACTTGTGAAGAAAATAATAATAAAAAATCATTTCCAACAGTGAAAACGAGTTGTGAATTTTTTTTCGCAATGGCGGGCAAAATTAATCAGTTTTCCTATACGCGCGCATTTAACAATGGCGGTCGGCCATAGACTAAAAAGAATGAGTTATCTTTTTTTTGGCTTTTCGCGGATAGCGTTTTGGCCACTTACAAAATAGGGAATTTCAAGTTTTCTTTATTACAGACAAAAACAAAAGTTATATTTAAGTGAAAGTTTTATTTATTAAACACGTACAAGTTAAAATTATCTATTTAAATACGAAATTGCATGAAATGTGTTGCATTTGTACTATTGAGCACGATCTTTTTTGTATCGAAACTTTTTTAAGAACAAAGGAACTCAACCATTAAATTTAAAAAAAAAAAACACTTTATCTCACTTGTGAATAATAGCAATGAAAAAGTCACAGTTTGATAATAGGTGTCATTATGTGCCTAATTGCGGTGAAATTAGAGCCACTTTATGAGCAAGTGTGTTGAAAAGGTAGCTTATTTCATCCGGGGATAGTGTAGCTTCCCAACGGAGAAAGAATTTTTGAAATCAGTCTATTAGTTTTTAAGTTTATTCGTTACATACAAAAATACAAATCTTTCCTTTTTTATAATATTAGTATAGACGTATAGATGTGCTATTTCGAAGTAACAAGTTAGCCGCGTTGAGCAATTTTTGTTAGGGGCAAAACTTATGGGTTCACGTGTCAGTGACATGCTAATGTGACAGCGTCATCGACATTCTAATGTGTCGTGTGACAAAATGACTGATTCGTCAGTCTGTCACACAAAAACAAAATTGTAAGTTTTCTCTTCTGTCGGCAGTCTCCATGATTGCCCATATTTTACTAAAGAATACTCGGGAAAATGTAATGTCAGAGGCGTTTGCTTCACCGACTAAGACTATACCGATCTGGTTTCAGCTCTATAATTCTGCTACAAAGATCAAGCTATAACATTCACAACATCACACAGTCCATATAAATCACCAACACAAATGGATACAAACAAAATACCTCGTTTCCGCATATTACACAACATTACCTAACTATATTAAAGCTTACAGACGAACCCGCAAACGTAAGTAGGCAACATTCCCGAACGAACATTTGCACACACACTCACACCCACATACACACTTGTACACCCACAAACTCAGACACAACCAGCTAATTATACATCATTATAACTAATTGTACGATACACAAGTAAGAAGTATTCGCGACTATTAATGACAAAAGCAATTAGGGTAGCACACTAACGCAGTATTTCAAGGAGACTGTTTCTGTGGGTGTGTGTGTGTTAAAATGCAGTGTATTATATTTGTGATATTTTTTCGTCGGTACGTTTTGTGTGCGATTGTGATCGGTAATTGCGTTTTAATAGGCTGAATTAGGTAGATTTTAAAAATAGCAATTTGTTATCTGAGTAACTTAAAGTTTAGTACATAAAGGTAGCCAAGAATTTGAGAGTAGGAAAATCACTTTCTAATAGTGAAGTGAAACATCGTAAGGAAAACCGAACACAGATGATTTCAGACCTGTTTTAAACCGCGGCTTCGCCTGCGTGAAATGTGTTTTGCCGATTCCAAGGGAACTATCGGGTTAAAAATTATCTTGTGCCCTAATCCAGCTCATGTTTCTTCCATGTATCAAATTTTATACTAATCCTAACAGACAAACGGACACATTCGTGTTCAGAATATTAGTATATTAGTATGGATATAAGTGGCAACAATGCATTGTTCTCTACGGTGTACTTAGTAGGACAGTTTACCTACTGCCTGATATTTTTATTATGAGGTAATCTAGACAACAATACACGTGCTGGTTAGGTGACATCATTTACATTATCCTTACGTTCTTTTCATACACGCAAACTCGACAAAACTAAATTGTTTCATTACCATTGCTGCAATTGTATTAAAGAGGACTGTCAAAGTAGAAGTGATAGCGCAATGGATATGAGTAATTGGCTTCAGTCGGCCGACGTGTGATCGTGTGAAGGGTCACGCGAACTTTTGAATGGCAATCACTAAAGATTACACGTTTATTGTCATTTAGTGCCTCTATACTAATTACAAAAGATAATACTATGATTTATCTTTCAAACAAAACTCGATTCTTCGTCTACTCAAAAGATATCGATGTTTTCGACGAGATTTTAAACTGAAGATTTGAAATGAGGGCATTACTCTGAAGTCAGGGTTAAGAGGGGGTTAAGTAAGATTGAAACTTGACTTATTGGGGCAAATAAAGACTGTTTAAGTCAAATTTTGTGAAACAATCGACTAATTACTGTATTGAAAGATTTTTGTGTCGATACACCAGCCACTTCAAAATCAATTTGCTTAGCGTTTTCCCCAACTATGCTTTGGACGGAGGTGCAGTGGTGGCCCAGTGGTAACAGTTTCGACTTACGTGTCGTAGATTGTGTGTTCGAACCCAGGCAGGCAATTTACTTTGTGTAAATTATTGCATCACCACTGCTCCAAAAACGGTGAAGGAAAACATTGTGAGGAAACCGGCATGTCCTAGAGCTAAACAATCGAATACATACGATTTCAACTAAACCGCACTGGGCCCGCGTGGTGGATTAAGACCGATCCCTTCCCACACAGAGAGGGGGCCTGGGTCCCAGCAGTGGGCACTTTAAAAAGGCTGATCATGATGATGATGCTTTGGACGACCTACAGTCGGGCCCTAGACATGTGACATTCTACTATCGAAAGCGTGGCGATAGCGATTGCCGAAAAGGAAAAATCGTCTTAAGTGTATTTTCACACGCCCCGGATTCCGGGTAGCTAGGGCCGGGTAACCGGTGGCAAATGTATGGCCATGTGCGCCGTAACGTGTGAAAGCTATCATACATGCCTATACACTTCGCCCCTTTTCAAACGCCCCGGCTTCCGGGTAGCCAGGGCCGGGTAACCGGCGGCGAAAAGTATAGGCATGTATGTTAGCATAACTATTATTACTTGAGATATCCAGCTGTGACAGACTGAGTTGCACCATAAGGGTTCCTTTTACCATTTTGGTACGAAACCCTAAAAAACCCCTAAAAACCACAAGTCCTTTCAAGTAGAAAACAATAAACATACCCACTAATCTAGTTAATGCAGCTATGTTTCCCGATACCCTTTCGTAGGTGCGAGATCTATGTTAACCATTGGCAATAATTCTACATTGTCCCCACCATGTATGGGGACCATAGAATTTATTACCTAGAGACAATGGACCGAGCCTAACATCTGCAGGGATTGATCAGCGATCTCGAAAAATCACGTGATAATGAAATTTTGACTCTCACCTTAGCTGACATCGAATGCCACTTGTTTAGAGCCTTAGACGCAGCTAAATACCACTATCTTACAAAGATCGACTGCCGACCTGACATCCACAAGACACTTATCGATAGATTCTTATATCGATACAGCAGCCTCACTCTACCATAAAATTTCACACTTTCGCATAACTATTCAGTTTACACAACTATCGCGGCATCACAGATACACCTTATTAAGTGTGAGTGTAGACGGGCAGTAGCTCTCATTAGTCGGATGCTTAATGGTCCTAAGTATGCGGGCGAGATCGCCACGTCAGAGCGGGTCCTATAGTGGTGCGGGTCCAATGTCGCACGGGAATGACGTGACGGAAAGGGTTGGATAAAGGGGTGATAAACTTCAGCTTGTTAGCCCTGAAAGCTATGTTAGTGACTCCGTTTCTTTTCTAGATTATCTTATTTGGTTCTTATCCTTCAAAGAAACTCCTAGCGTAGCTTAAATTCGTGAGCTAATCCGACTGTCAATACCATGTTTAAAGATGGAACGTCTTCAAATATTGAGATGATTTGACTTAGTTACGCTCGCGAACGCTGCCCAAACAAACGGTATCCTTCTTTGGAGCACTTTTTCGAATTTGTATTTACATGAGATTTGGCTCAGATAATCATAATTCTTCACAACTTCTTTGACCGACCCTTCATAGCGGATTAGACTTGACCAGACTTTTCTTATACAACAAATACATGTTGAAGCCAGCACCCACCGTCATTTATAAGGCTTGAACAACAATCAACTCAAAAATTATATCAACTAGTTAAACAGTATCTCTACTACGGGAAACCAACTAATTAAATTATTTATTCTGTGCCCTGGACAGTGGAAACTTCCATTAATTCGGAGGTGCCAGCCATTGCTCCTTGCCGGGGCGTTAATGACAATAACTTGCTATTAACTGGCCAACGCGACCCGTTTAAGATGCCCCTTGCCACCGTACAACTACTGGACTGATCAATACGACTTAATTCAGTCAGGTTATACCTAAGAATGTTCGCTTAAATCGCTTATTAAGAATTTGTATCAGCGAGGTACTTACTAACTTGCAGATTAATGTGTATAAGTAATAGTGTTCGACCGAATCTTCGGCTTCGGCTTCGGCGTAAGGTTGGTAGACTTTGTAGCAAGTACCGAAATTAAACGGCTGTTATGAATATGTGAGAGCGCAATGGAAGAGGCAATAGGCCAGGGTCATACTCTACAGTGCCGGTCGCCAACGCCAAACAATAGCCACATGAAAAACAGAATTTGATAGCCAATTATTCGGCTTCGGCTTTGGTTTGGCTTCAGTTTCGGCCAAAAATCAAGCCTCGGCCGGTATGGTCCGGTTATAAGTAACGATTAGTGCATAAATGTTTGCCCTAAGGGTAAACCGATTAAGTTCTTTGAAATAACTGTTTTCTGTTTAAGTGCGAAGAAAATAGAGCGGTTTGTTATTGTGCAAATAAACGTACCGCAAATTGGCGTCTATGGGGCAAAGCTTAGACTAGACCGGCTGCGGTGAGGGTGGGTGTGAGCTCGTGGAAAACAGTCTTTATTTTTTGCTGTACTAAGGTTAAATGTTTAGAAGGGGCACTGTAAGGGTTTGCATACTATATTATATTGCTGTACAACGTAATACTTGTAGTTTAGTCAGTAGGTCCTTTAACAAATAATTTAGTGTCGATCTTGTTGCCTTCTTTAGTCCACTAGAGTAGAGAGTGTCTGGCGCATTAAAGAACATCCAGATATCTAAACATCTATACCAATATTATAAAGAGGAAAGATTTTTTTGTTTGTTTGTATGTTTGTTTGTTTGTACCGAATAGGCTCCGAAACTACTGGACCGATTTCGAAAATTCTTTCACCTATGGAAAGCTACATTATTCCCGAGTAACATAGGCTATAATTTACGGGAGCGAAGCCGCGGGGGTCAGCTAGTGCTATATAAGATTTTTATTTGCCGCCACACGTTAATTTTATTCATCCACACACGAAACTCTTTTAAAAGACAAGTTTAACTTGATTTGTATATTTAAGTAGCCA
Organism: Orthosia cruda; assembly: GCA_964057195.1. Classification (NCBI taxonomy): domain Eukaryota; kingdom Metazoa; phylum Arthropoda; class Insecta; order Lepidoptera; family Noctuidae; genus Orthosia; species Orthosia cruda. The sequence continues at coordinate 30,048,709 of OZ059840.1, read as the reverse complement.
ATATTTAAGTTGTATTGCAAGTAAAACTCTTAATTGCAATAATGTTAAGTCTTATTCTTAAATTGTACCGTAAGTACTAATAGTTTTAATTCTTCTCAATGTAAGTTCTTATACAATAAACAACACTAATTAATAAGTTATAAAAATAAAGTCTTGTGGTTTTATGACGACTTAGTGTCGCCTAGTCGACGGAGTTACTCACAACACAATTTCTTGGAATTATTCGACAATTACCTATTTTTATCGCACGTGGGGGACTGATGTCACTATTGTACTCAATTTTCCTTAAAGATGTCAAAAAAGGAGGTCAAGTTAGGAGTCATTCTATAATGACCTTCACTTACGAGGTTCTTAACATGTGACTTTTTATCTGCGACAGTGATTGTTGAAAATGTATGAGATTGATATGAGCGTAGTATTGGCTCAAGAAAAAAATACCTAAGCCGCCTTCTCCCACTCCAGCAGTGGGAGAAGTCGGGCTTCGGATGATGATGATAATAATGAGCTATCGAAATGTCAAATTGTCACTAAATTTTGTCACTTTCGTCTAGAATCTATGATCTCCCTCCTATGATAGACTGTCTCAGAAGTGTTAGCTACATGGTCACGCTAAAATATTTTTAGTTTTTCTTGGACCTTACGCATTTGCATGGGTCAAGTATTAACCAGTAGACAGTTGCAGTTAAATGACAATTTTTAAATGAATTAACTGTCAATTTACTTCTTAACTTCTTATGAATTCGGGAAGTACCGAACCCCAAAGGATTTACCTCGAGCTTACGAATAAAATAGTGACGTAACACGTACGACTTACTCACAAACACACCAACATTAACACCCACACAATCACAGCTTAAAAAGCCTAATCAACATCGGATTTTTCGTTTCGCAATCAAGCGAACGAATTTCCACCAGCGAACGGGGCAATTGGAAAAATATAATTACGAACATAATCCTCGGCAAATTGGATTAAAAAATGATGAAAAAAAAAGAAAGTGTTTTAGGGGTGCGTCATTATTTTTGCGCTGGGAAAGGGATCGGCTAATTACGACAGATGGATGGTTGTACATGTAATAACGCTAATTAATCGATCGGCGGGTAAGAGGACTTTTTTTTCTGAATTTCGAGTGGGCTCGACGGCACGAAATTATCCGATGTTGATTATGTTGAACACATACGAGTGTGTTACGGTTGGTTTTTTGAGTGTTGCTTGCGAAAACATGGTTAAAAATTTTAGAAAAAATTATATTACATTTTCTCATTTGTATAGAGTACTCAAGAGCTTTGACGAATGTTTGTCCCGGTTTCCTGTTAAACAAGAATGAACTTCAGCAGCTCTAAATACTCGTATGAATTTGGAATTTGAAAATAGAAAGAGTGTTAATATTTCATAAATCAGTCCAGTTGCGTGGTATCTTCTCGTCCAATTTACAGCAGTATCTCAAAACAAAAGTTTGTGACCAGTGTGTGTTGCCAGTGATCACGTACGGGAACGAGACGTGGTCGCTCACAATAGGCCTTAACAGAAAGCTTAAAGTCACCCAAAGGGCAATGGAGAGGGCTATGCTCGGAATTTCCATGCGTGATCACGTCAGAAAAGATGATATTCACAGGAGAACCAAAGTTACCGACATAGCCCGAAGAATTGCCAAACTTAAGTGGCAGTGGGCAGGGCACATTTCTTGCAGAACGGATGGCCGATGGGGCCGAAATTTTCTGGAATGGCGACCGCGAACCGGAAGACGATACGTTGGAAGGCCTCCCACTAGGTGGACCGATGACCTGGTTAAGGTTGCGGGAAGGCGTTGGATGCGAGATGCACGGGATCGGTCAATGTGAACGCCTAGGGGAGGCCTATGTCCAGCAGTGGACGTCTTTCGGCTGAAATGATGAATGATGAGTACAGTTATTGCGATTGAGGAAGACACTGACGAATGAGATTGGAACGGGATACCTTATTATGTTTTCGGAAAAGCTTAAGGTCTCGGTCACAAGATCTTTAACATAATCTGAATTGAATTACAATGATTGAAGACAGAAATAGCCGATCAAAAACCAACAGGCAAGCTAGAACAGCATTAAAAATTCAAAATTATCACTACCAAACTATGAAGTGGCGAAAGCATGACTACACAGCAAGTAGCGGCGAGGGGTACACGAATAGAGCCACTTAATATCACCCTTCTACCCTTCATTATAATCACTAACACACACACACAAAGTATCGATCCTTCCATCCTATCCGTACACACTGCGTTTATACAAGTGATTAGTGTATTTAATTTGAAAATGCTAAGTAGTTGCGTTGTTTTATCGTAGTGTTGTGGGTGTGTGTGTGTGTGTAATTATGTGCCGTAGGGGTAGGCTAACCCTTTCATATCGCGTCGCGAACTGATCGTGATCGTAATATCACAATTAATGTGTTAGTTTCTGTTTTATTTTACCTAGTAATGTTGGTTTGTAAACGCATGTTACTAAAAGAGTTATGAATATAAATGTGGATGGGTGGAGAGGGAGAGGAAGGCCAAAGATGGATGGATTGTGTGAGGAGTGATATGAAATACAAGGGAGTTAGTGATAGCGTGACTGGGCACAGGACGATATGGAAGAAGAAAACATGTTGCGGCGATTGCAAGTAACATGGGACAAGGGCAGGAAGATGATAATGAAAATTTGGTGTGTAGATGTTGACTGTCGAATGTTTTCTTTGTTTTTTCATTGTTAGTTTGATGTGGATATATGCTAAATGATTTGATGTTGGTCTATGAGGAAGCCTTTGACCAATAAACGTGAAATGGAGATATCCGTGTTTAATTTTTCAAGGCCACAGAATGTGATTAGATAGCATTCATAGTCAATTTAACAACGTTGTCTATACTTAATTATGGCCGGTTTCCAATTTCAGGATTTTAATTTATATTTTGGATTAACTACAAATTCTTAATTTAAAAACCTAATACAGAAATTCAAATTCTTAATTTAGAAACTGGCTATTGTCGAAATAAAGATAGGATACTTACTGCAAATAGACTACTTACTGCTTATCTCGCACCTCATTTGCTCAATGTTTTTCACAAAGCTCACAACAAGTACTAGGAGATAATCATTTCTAAGAGAATGCAGGTGTTAATAAATTCGCCGTAGTGTTTGTTAACTGACTCTTGAGGGCTCATTCCCTTCGTATTGGTTATTATGCTCTCATTGAAGTGATTTATATGTTACCTAGGTAATATTATTAAATTCATATTTTAAGAGTTCAGATTTTCAACTTTTGAATGGCCTGTATTCTGAGAATATAGTTAGTGTTATATTACGATCAGCAACTGATCATGAAGAAGAAGAAAACAATTAGCCTAACTCAAATAAATTGTGAAACCTTTCTTTACAGTTCTCATCGTTATCTTACTCTGATGTAAGATAACGATGAGAACTGTAAAGAAAGGTGGTAAATTGATGGTTGCTCTACATCTTCAAAAAGAGTTGATATCTCTATGAACTAAAGGCTTAACAAATATATTCACCGATTCTTCGACATACAAATACTTCCAATACCTATCAACCGATCGCATCATCTTTTTATCACACTTTCTCTAAAAACAGGCAAAACACCCCAAATTCTTTCAACAAAAGTGCCAAAGAAAAGCCAACAAAACAAATCAATTCACTGCTAAACCTGCTTACTTCCCAATAATGAAAATGAGCGTTCAAATGTGGCAGTCAACTCAACTCTCCATCCCCTTGTGACTTCGGAACACGGGGCACAGTGCAGTGAGTGCGAAAGTGCTCAAAACATTGACACAGAATAAGCAAATGATACAGAAGGTCAACTGTTTGGAACGAGCGAAAATATGCGATCACAAACTAACTTGAAACCATCGACTATGTAGCCTCTAGACGCCTCATGAGAGGCGATGGTTTTCTGTCCAGAAATATAAAAAAAATCAGAGGATTTGAACTGTTTGTTGTGGCACTTAATTTTCCCTATTTAGCTGGGACAAAAGGGTGGTTTGTGAGACTGTCTTTTTTTTTGGTTCTAAAATTATTGATATTCACCCTAATTTGAATAAATGACTTTTATTTATGCCCTATGAATCGATTGGCAAGGTTAACCAAAATGCAGTAAGTTCCTTCCTAATACCAAGCCAAGTATGGCTAGTTGTTAGAATCATTTTAAAGAGAAATAATTAATATTAGATATCTAGAGCTAAACATCTATCGCAAGTTTGATTGTAGTAGCTTTATGTGAATTATGTTTATTTGTGCGGATGTCAAATGTTTTCCCTCATCGTTACGAAGCTGACCTGACATTCTGCATCCATCTATTCTGTGCCACTGAATTCGTACGGAATGTCGGCAATACAAAAAGTTGGACTTCTTCTATTTGTGTCGGCTCCCACTGAGGGTCGCGGCTTCTCAGCGTAAACACCTCTGTTCTATACGCAAAAACGTCAAATGAGACGCTAAATAAATCTGCTTTTCTTTGAAAAGGATTTAGTATTATGTTTTAGTCTGGAAAGCGAATGAACAAGTAAAATTAAAAAAACCACCGGCACATTTTTATTTCATGCTACATAATTTATCTAGTAGTAGACACGCTTCCATCGACAATCTATTGAACACGTAATTATGACAAGATATCTTGCGAAACACCCCGTCAAACAGTAAAACGTCCCATAGCTGAACGGCTGCGCCGATTTTCACCAAACATAGCTGAATACTCTCTATAAAGTAACCATTAGCACAAAAAAATCGGTTCATCCGTTTAGGAGCTATGGACAGATAGATACCGTAATACACAAATACACAGGTACACACGTCAAACTAATAATACCCCTCTTTATCCGTCGAGGGAAAAAAGACTGAATAGAGAGACATTTGCCAGGGGAGAATGGACGAAGAAAACTGTAATAAATTGTAGGCAATGCTTAGCCCCAAGCAGCATGGGTCAAGGACAGAAAGACGATGAAGGGTTCAGGTTCTGTGGTTCTATAAAAGTTCGCCAATATTGTTTTTGAATGGTTTTAACTCGTTCGACCTAAGAACTAACAGACAAGCCCTGTAACTGCCTTCTTAGTCATATTCTTTATTGTACACTAAACAAACATATACAAATACAGAAGGACAACTTATGTACAAAGGCGAGCTTAACCCACAATTGGGTTTTCTTACAGCAAACCTCAGTGTTATAGCGAGATTTACACAATTAGGACAGTGAACTAAAGCGCACAACAAAAAAGAAACTTAAAAACAAATTTAAATTCTTACTAACTAAATACACTACACAAATACGTGTACAACACACAATGCATAAACATAATACATACTTTATAATATATATCTAAAATACATACATATTTATGAGTCATGTTGACAGGAAATGTTCCCTAGTTCTTCTCCTGAAGATATCTAACGAAGGGCTATCCCGTATGGTATGAGGAAGAGTCTTAGTCATTCGTAGCTAGACAGCAAAGAAGTAGGCGCACAGAGAAGATATCTTATCTTACTTCTAACTAAAGATATGGTTTCACATTTAAAACATCTATAATACTCGTATTATAAATGTGAAAGTTTAAATAGATGTGTGGATGTATGGTTACTCAATCACGCCAGAACGGCTGAACGGATCTGGATGAAATTTGGCAAAGAGATAGATTATAGTCTGGAATAGCATATAGGCTACTTTTTATCCCGGTATAATGTTCCTTTGGGATGCTCAGACCCTTTCCACGAGGGTGAAGCTGCCGGCAGAAGCTAGTAATACATATCCCAGTTTATCCCAAAAAGGATTTTCCTTCGAAAAAGAAAAACAGGACCTACATCTCTGACAGTTATTAGTTCTCCGACTGTCCATTGTCCGTTTTATTTCATCCATATACCATTTGGAGCAGTGGTAGCCCAGTGGTATTGGCCGCGACTTACAAGTTGTAGGTCTTGGTTTCGAACCCAGGCAGGCGCTTTACTTTGTGTAAATTATTTCATCACCTCATCCCCACTCTCAGAGAGGTGGCCTGTATCCCAGCAGTGGGAACATTAATAGGCTGATGATGATTATGATGTACCACTTTATTAGGGTTCTGCAGCATTATCTACTTCTACCATACATCACTTCCAGTTGCCATCTTAGTACAAGCTGCTTTTTTATATTTTACCCGCATCTATTCTTCAATAAACCCCGTAACATAATCACACAAAAACATTCAATAGAACTCCGTAAACTCCGCAACACATACGTACATAATGTAGCCATTAGGTGAGCGCCCCAAAACAGTAATTGAAGTTAAAGTAACGATTAATTTGTGTGTGTAAAACTGTGAAGGCACAACATTAGCAATTCGCAACAACACTTACACAGGAGTAATGACTCGTCTGTCCATATAATCATAGAGCAGCCATTACTCCCTCGGAGTAGAGTGACTATGATCGTAGTTTTTGAAAGGATTAGAATTAGAGGAAAAGTTTGAGTGGGTGTAAATGGGGGTGTGATTGGTGTGTATTCTGTTACACAACGTTTAAAAGAGAATATGTAAAGTGTTGCAAAATATTGATAAATGAGTAAAAAAGTTACGCATCTATATCTATACTAATATTATAAAGAGAAAAGATTTGTATTTTTGTATGTAACGAATAAACTTAAAAACTACTGGACCGATTTCAAAAAATCTTTCACCGTTGGGAAGCTACACTATCCCCGGGTGACTTATGCTACTTTTATCCCTGTATTCCAACGGGAACGAGAACTACGCGGGTGTAACCGCGAGGCGTCCGCTAGTTTATCAACATCTTGCTACACGTTACATAATTTCTCTTCATTTTACTACTTAAAATTAGTACACGAAAAGAGAAACCAAGGTACCTAAAAATATCCCGTGGGTTTGTCTAGCTGTGTAGCTAAGGTGTATTGGTGCCTATAACTCAAATTTACGTAAAGAGATTTACAACATTTAACATTTTTTACTCATTATCAATATCTTGCTACACGTTACATATTCTTTTTAAATCTTGTGTGTTGTAAATGTTTTCATGTAAATTTGAATTATAGGCACTAATAAACTTTACCAACACAGCTAGTCAGACCCACAGATATTTTAAGTTACCTGGTTACTCTTTTCATGTAATAATGTTTTAGTAGAACGAAAAGAGTAACTCTTGGTTACTCATTTGCATCTTTCGGAATGGATACAACAATAGCAAATGGATTCCAACTTAGTAAAAGTTGTCAAAACAAGTTTCAATAAAAAGCAGTTGAGAAAATATTCAGTTTCACTCTGCTTTATTAAAACTGCAAGTAACTAATTTTTAGTTACTGTTATACGCGAATATTAATCGAACCAATTCACTTCACGAAACACATTAAAATAAATTAAAACCCTTTCGAGAGCACGTTAATCAAATTTCGACGTACAAATCACCATGAAAAATATTAAATACAAAGTATCACGAAGAGAAACACGAAGAAATTAAAACGGCGATCATAAACAGTCATTAAACATGACACAATGATAAAACTTAATAAGTTTAACAGGACTTGTACTGAGAAGTGTGCGAAGGATGGTCACCGCTCGCCGGGGGTGGGGTGTTCACGACATTAATTTCGTGAAATGAACCTAATTTACATTTAAATAAGGACTCGCCTTAGCCGGGATAAGTTGTGAAACTACCGGCCAGAGGCGCCCGCTAGCCCAAAGCAACGGACTATTTCATTACTATAATTCAATTCGTAAGTTGCACATACATTCGCGTGCTTGATGTGCTAACGGTACATATTGATGAATAGGTAATTAATATTCAGTTCTTTATTGTCACACTGTATTATGCAGATGGAGATTTTCTGAGAGTTACAAGATGCGACCTTGAAGATTTCCTATTAAAGTAATTCGTAGGTAGTTACTTCTTAACTAAATAATAAAGGCTCTTCTTGTATTGTAAATATCATCAATATCATAGTTGTTTTATCATTGATCGGATTTTGATCGAAATTACTTCACACTGTATGTATAATTTATATTAATACAAAAATAAAATAAACAAGCAATTTTCTCTCGATAAGCATAGCTTTCGACTGCGCGCAAAAAAAGTTTTCAACAACGCACAATTCAATCCATCCACGAAAGAGGGTGAATAGGCCCAGGTTAAAGGAAAGCAAGTGGACTGTATATAGGTTTATTAGGTGGTTTACAATATAATAGCAATTTAAGTATTATTAAACAGGTAAGTATATGTCTAAGCGCGGTCGTGTCAGACGATGCAATGTCGAGCCGAGACGCTGCTGTGCTACCGGCCCCCGCGCCGCCGCCGTGCCGCGTCGCTCGTTGACGACGCCGTAGTGTGTTCGATGGTTTTGGATGTGTGTGCGTGAACATATTCCCGGGCCAGCAGTGGATGATGACTCGAACAGTCCAGCCAGGTTGAATGATTGGTTGATGAATGCATGAAGTTTATGTTGATTGGTCCATGTTGATTGTTTGAGACATGAATGATGATCGGTCCAGATGGGTTAATTGAATAATGAATAATCAATTTGGTGGTCCATCTAATAACGGGCAAATTCTGTGGAATGCCCTTCTGATTGTGCCTGACTGTACTTTGATGTCCGCTACGCGAGCCTCTCCGTCAGGTCCCGGATAAAGCTTCAGTATCCGTCCCAGTGGCCAGTGTGCTGCAGGTAGCGTCTCGTCCTTTACGATGACCAGCGAGCCCTCTGTGAGCGCGCCGTGTGAGCGTTGCCACCGCGTCCTTTGGTGCAACTGGGAAATATATTCCTTATTAAAGCGTCTCCAAAAATGCTGGCGCAGAAGCTCGACTCGTTGATGCCTCGGCAGCCGTGATGGGTCGCAGTCGGACATCTGTGGGTAAGGTAACACAGTTAGAGGACGACCAATTAGAAAATGGAAGGGAGTGAGAACCGATAGATCAGATGGATCGGATGAAAGAGGTGTGAGAGGCCTCGAATTAAGGATGCCTTCTATCTGAACAAGTAATGTGTACAATTCCTCATATGTGAGGTGTGCCAAGCCTAGAACTCTTTTGAGGTGGTATTTTACTGATTTAACTGTACTTTCCCACAGTCCTCCGAAGTGAGGTGAGTATGGGGGAATGAAGTGAAAGTTAATTCCTTGCTCTGCAGCGCAGCTGTAAATTGACTCACTGTGATTCCTGATGAAATTGGTGATCACGCGAGCAGCACCTACCAGATTTTTCCCATTGTCTGAATAGATATGATTGGGTTTACCCCTACGAGAAATGAACCTCTTAATTGCTGCTATATATGACTCTGTCGTCAGATCTGTAACCAACTCCAAATGCACAGCTTTTACTACAAAACAAACGAAAATACAAATGTATGATTTAATTAGTACACTTCCACGCCCTTTACGGTTATTAATCATAATTGGCCCTGCATAGTCTACACCTACGTCACTGAATACAAAATTTGCATGCAGTCTCTGCTCAGGTAACGGACTCATTATAGGCGTTATAGTTTTCCCTTGAAACCGTTTGCATGTTATACATGATTGTGTCGTTTTTCTAGCTAAATTACGTCCTGAAATTGGCCAAAATTGTTGACGTATGTGTGACAGCAAAAGTTGTGGGCCAGCGTGTAAAAGTGTTATATGGTATGTTGAAAATATGATTTTAGTAATATGATGAGCTGTATGCAAAAGGATAGGAAATTTCCTATCGTAATTGTATGCCGAATGGGCTAACCTTCCGCCCACACGAATGAGTTTATTATCCCCTAAAAAAGGGTTAAGTGAATTAAACTTATGTTTAGCAGGTAACTTTTTATTATTTAATAACAATTCGTATTCCTCAGGAAATGATTCTATTTGTACTATCTTTGCTAACTGGTATCTAGCTACATTAAGTTCTATGGTTGATAAAGGTTTGATGTCACCTATGCACACCTGTTTGTTTACGTTACTTGTGTTGAAAGTGTTTGAAAGTTTATTTCTGCAGTGATGAATGAATCTAAGTATGTAAGCTACGATGCGTGTAAGTTTGTTGAAATTGGAATATTTGTAAAGAAAGGAATTGTTGTTATTTGTTTCAATGAGTGTAAAATGCGTTTGGGACCTGACTTCCGGAAGGTCAGTTACGCTGAGATGGCCAGGTTGTTGAGGCCAGCTGTCGTTATCATCATTCCTTAGGAAGTCAGGCCCTGAAAACCATAACTGTGTCTGTATTAATTGTTTTGCATTAGTACACTTTGTTATAATGTCTGCTGGATTCTGTTTGGTTGGTACATAGTACCAGGAGTGTGGATCAGTATGTTTCAGAATGTCTGTGACTTTGTGTTTGACAAATGTTTGCAATTTATATGTTGGTGTATTTATCCATGATAAAACAATTGTCGAGTCGCTCCAATAATAACACTTATAGTTGTTTATGTTACGAAGTGAATTTATAACTTTATTACATAAGTTAACACCGGCTAATGCTGCGCATAATTCAAGTCGCGGCATTGTGAGTGTTTTCAAAGGAGCCACCCTTCCCTTAGCCATTAGTAACTGAACACTTATATTGCCATCTGTTGTATAGGTACGTACGTATACGCAAGCACCGTACGCATGTTGCGAGGCGTCGCAAAAAATATGTAGCTCAATATTATTACGTGATGAGTCACAGAATGCATAACGAGGTATAGCTAACTGATTTAAATAAGATAACGATTCTACAAACTTCGTCCATTGTGTCTGAATCGAAACCGGTATTTCACCGTCCCAACTAATGTTATCCACCCACATCTGTTGCATTAGTAGTTTAGCTTTAAGTATGCACGGACTAATTAGGCCTAATGGGTCGAAAATATGACCTATAGTGGATAAAATCGTGCGTTTTGTAATGTGTTTTTGTGATACGAAGTCTGAATGTACTGTGTATGAAATTGTATCTTTGTGAATGTTCCAATAAATGCCTAAGGTTTTAGATGGATCGTTTGAACTTAGATTGACAGTTGTTTTATCTGAATCATGAAAACCTAGTTTTTTCAGTACGGGGGGACAATTAGATAACCATTTTCTAAGTGGAAATTTATATTTTTTAAGCTCGGAAAATACTCCTCTGCTTATTTCCAATAGACTGGACTCTTCATCTGTCCCCGTCAAGAGATCATCACAGTAAAAATCATGTAAAATCACCTCCGCGACTAATTTGTGATCATAGTTGTCTGAATGGTTTTCAATTTGTTTGTCTTGACAATCTAAGCCAATTTGTTTAATGCAGCGTGTTGCTAAGAACGGCGCTGATGCCGTGCCATATGTGACAGTGTTGAGCGTGTATGTTTGAAGTGGTTCCGTTGGATTGTGTCGCCATAAGATTTGTTGTAGGGGTCGCTGATTTTCGACTACTGCAATTTGGCGAAACATTTTTTCTATGTCAGCTGATATAATGTATTTATGCTGACGAAACCGTATGAGTATGGAAATGAGATCGTCCTGGACAACAGGACCCACTAACTGTATGTCGTTAAGCGATAACTTGCTAGACGATTTAGCGGAGCCATCGAATACCGCTCTGAATTTAGTGGTGGTGCTTGACTCACGTATAATACCGTGATGTGGTAGGTAGTACACTGGTGAGCGATTGAGTGATTGTACGATTGATTTTTCGTTATTATTTTTTGAATGAATGTATGATGATTGTGGTGGAGTTTTGTGTGAATAATGTGAATGTTTGTTTAAAGTCATGTGACCGAGTTGTATATATTCTGATATGAATTTTGAATATTGTTCTTGGTATGTGTGATTTGAATTCATGCGGTTTTCTATGGAAAGAAACCTTTTTTTGGCTTGATAATAGGAATCACCTAAACACTCAGGTGATTTTTTGAATGGAATAGTGACAACAAATCTGCCATCTTTTTGTCTTGTGGTTGTTTGTTTGAAAATGATCTCGCACGCATCTGAGTCGCACGGATCATTAATCTGAGAATTAGATAAACTATCTAACTCCCAAAATCGTGATAATTGATCTGAGTTATTGTTATTGAAAAAACAATTGTTTGTGTGCTTGTTGGTGTCTGTTGTACACCCTGAAACTAGCCAGCCGAACTCTGTTTCTTGTAGTGTTGGCTGTTGTTTACCTAACTGAATTCGACTGTTGCCAATTATCTGCCAAAATATGTCAGCACCTAGTAATAGGTCAATTGCAGCAGGTTCATAGAACAGAGGGTCAGCTAGTTTTAAATGTTTAGGTAGGTTAATAGCTTCTGTGTTGATGCGCACGTTAGGTACTGAGTGTGCAATTGTGTCAAGTACCAAACATGGCATATTGACTGTGAATGAATTGTGTATTGATTTTATTTGAACGTGTGTGCTATGAAAAATACTTGTGTGTTGTTGATTGACGCCTGAAACTGTGCCTTGTATGTATTCGAATGTTAGATTGAGCTTTGTACACAGACTATTTGTTATGTAACTAGAGGTACTTCCACTGTCCAGCAATGCTCTCGCCAAGTGTGGTGTTCCATCACTGGCAATAACTTGCACTAGGGCAGTGGAAAGTAAAACTGATACGTGTTGTGTACTAGTGTTACTGGCGAGTGTAGTGTGTTCTGATCCTAGTTTTGGTTGTTCCCTATGTAACATTGTATTGTGTTTTTGTTGGCAATACTTACATGCACCGCCGCGACAGGATTTGGTCTCGTGCCCGGTATGTAAACAGTTAGCACAATAGTTATGTAATTTGGAAACCTTTTCTATTCTTTTTTGCACTGTCATTTCCTTAAATACTGGACACGAGAACAAATAGTGTTGTGATTTACATAAGGGACAGTTAGGCATGCGATTTCGATTTGTGTGTGTTTGTGTAGTTGATTTGAATGAATTTGATTTCGAATCTGTTTTGATGTTATGTTTAGTGTCTTCAAGATTTTGTAAAAGAATGGCACGATCATTGAGATATGTTTTTAAATCTTGTAGTGTGGGGTTTTTCTCAAGTGTGCTCTTGTGTTCCTCCCAATGTCTGAGTGTTTTGAAGTCTAATTTGGAGGCAACAAGATAAATTACCAACGTATCCCAGTACTGCGTGGGTTCACCTATGTTTTCAAGTGCTCTGAGGTTTTTATTTACTGTATCCAGTAGTTGTCTGAGTGATGTTGCGGATTCATTACTTATGGTATTTATGCTAAACAATGCATGAACGTGGTTGTTTAGCAGCTGTCGCGTGTTATTGTACCTATCCGAGATGAGTTCCCAAGCTATCTGATAATTGTCTGATGACAATTCTAATGATTGAATAACTTGTGAAGCTTCACCTTGCAAAGATGCACGCAAATAATGATATTTTTGTATGTTGTCTATTGATTTATTTTTGTGTATGAGTGATTCGAAAGTGTCTCTGTATTCTAGCCAATTATGAAATTCACCTGAGAAGTGTGGAAGGTCAATGGTAGGTAATTTAATGAACGCTTTGGTTCCTGGTTCACCTGCATTTTGAGTTTGTACAGACCCGCTGACGCAAGCAGTTTCTTTGGATCGTATCAGCTGGATTCCGAGTGCAAGTTGATTCTGGTATTCTATTTCAAACTGCTCCCTCTCCCGCAGCTGTTCATCTGAAACCCCAATAATTTCGTCGATGTAGGTCTGGTTTTCATCAAAGTCTTTTGCAAGGGACTTGTAAGTTTCTAAGCGATTATTTAATTGGAAAATATCTAATTCTGTCAACGTTTTTTTCGATTTTATCGATTCAAGATAATTTTTGAAAATTGTGACCTTGGCTTTGTGACTAGCTCGTCTTTTTTTGTAAGTGCTGACCTGTGAATCGTCATCATCAGGTATATTAGATGTTTGGGGTTTTTTGGTTTCCATAATCAAAGTTATAAAATTAAAACGATACTTAAATTATATTGGATTTGTGGCAGGCACTGTGCAATGATCACGCAACTTTACCAAACTACCCTCGGTTTGAGACTCACTCGGTGCACACAGAGCAAGGCGATGTATGCTGGAGAACAAAGGAAAATGTTAGTTTATATTTATGAACGTGTTTAAGTAAAGTGGTTGGTAATTGGAATCCTTTGAATTACTAAAATAATTACGAAGAATTAAAAAAAGAATATGTGGGTAGGTGGTAAGAGAAAAAATAATTGTATGCAAGAATGACTTATTTTAATGAAATCTATGAAATGAATAGATTGCTTTCTGCTTGAAAATGGGAATGGACGGGAATGAAGTAAGTTCACTGATTTTTAATGAGACTTTGAGTTTGGATGAGAAGTTTTTAAGAAATGAATTGGTCGAACTCACGAAACTGTGCTACCAAACCCTTTTTCGTCCTTTTTCGACTGATGCTGCCGACGCTGCTTGATTGTGCTGCTCCCAGATGCTAGTAGGCTGCGCTCGCTGTTGCGATGACCGCTGTTTGACCTCCAGCTGAATTCCGGACGTTTTGTGATGGCGTGGCTTTTTCTTACGATCGCGACTCGACTTTTAAACCTATTTGATTGTTGCTATGACGGATCTGAAGGACCATGAATAGGCCCAGGTTAAAGGAAAGCAAGTGGACTGTATATAGGTTTATTAGGTGGTTTACAATATAATAGCAATTTAAGTATTATTAAACAGGTAAGTATATGTCTAAGCGCGGTCGTGTCAGACGATGCAATGTCGAGCCGAGACGCTGCTGTGCTACCGGCCCCCGCGCCGCCGCCGTGCCGCGTCGCTCGTTGACGACGCCGTAGTGTGTTCGATGGTTTTGGATGTGTGTGCGTGAACAGAGGGTCATCAATAACAAAATTAAAAATTCTCCAATTTGAATTTTAATTGCGTACGATTATAATCAAGCGAACGCGAATTCGGGAGCCCTTCGGACCGCCCGATTTTTTAATTCGAAGAATCATCTTCTAAATAATTCATCCGCCGAACTCGCCGAAACTAGTTATGTCTGGATCCAACCGGTTCGAGGCGGAGGGGGTGTAAGTTTAATCCTTATAAATTTCCTTTTTACACAAAGCAATATAAGTAATTAGCATAATTTCGTTGAGTAAATGAAATATGGTAATGAGGGGGGTGTTAAACCCCTTCTTGGGGGGGTCGAAGTCGTCGTGAAGGGGTTGAGGGTGGTCCCTTCTAGTCGCATCTCGTTGATACTCGTCACAGGCCGATGTAGTGATGATTACAATTAAATTATACGCCATTCAGGGCGCTACGGCCATTTTGTTCTGATTTAATGCTTTTATACCCCCTTTTGTGCGAGTTATGTTGTTGTTTTGCTTCGTCCCAAGTAGTTTTTTGACCTAGATTTTCATGTCAAGGAAAATGGATGGAAAATGTTTGACAGTTTATTCAGAAAAATGCGTTTTTAAACTATTTATTGCATGTAAGTATATATGAGGGTTCATTTTCGAGGCAGAAACAATGCAATGACCAAGGCGTATATAATCCTTTCTTATGTTTATTAGGATGAATTTAAAATGAAGCCTAAAGCCTCCTAGAGGGACACAAGTTTTGTTGTATTTTTTAGAGTAAGCAACTTAGCAAAATAATTATGAAACTCTATTTTATTATGCTGTAAACAACTGAAACCATGCAATTAAGAATCTACCCTACATTTTGTAACAACTTTTCATAAACAGTTTTTTCATACGCGAACCGTGTCTGCAATTATATCACTTATATTTTAATGAGAACGGTTCCACTAACTCAGTCACTCTTTTGGTAAGTGGCCGCTCTCAATCATCCCATCGAAATATTAATGAAAATCAACCGCCAATAAGTAGCAGACTTAAAAAAATAATTGAAATAGGATGCCAATTAAAATCTGAGGACTAATAAAATCGTATTGGAATCGAACTAACGACTACTCTACATCGTGAAATGCCTCGTGATAAAAGGTCTTCGAAAACACAATACCGCGTCTACCCTCGCCTTTGCGACAGACAGAGATGGATGTATTCAAGATATAGTGTGTTAGAAAGAGATAACGTCCAATTGGAATTAATTAATTATAATTAAGTTTTAAGTTGACGCGCCGGTTACGGGTACGCGTAGACTTTCATTTACTTTGTGTTTGTGTGTGTTATAGTTTGTATGTGTTCGTAGTTAGGTAGTATCGATTGAGACTATGGGCCAGAGATAATGAGCTGGGTAGGGCGGATTGTAATAAGTTTTTGAGGTCGATGTAGTTCAGAATGCTACCCGACTAGATAATGACGGTGGCCGTTCGCCAAACCGTTGCTACGGAACAACAGATTTTAAATTTCAACGGATTATCGATTTTTTAGACACACTTCGGTTTTATATCATTATAGGCAGTTTGTTACGACAGTATAATTAATTTTGATTGATTAATAATCGTTAATTATAAAGCTTATAATAATCGGCTTAGTATAATAAAGCTGTGGAGAACATGCCTTTGTAATAATTATGATGATATATTGACGTAATAAAAAATGTCTAACCCAAAAATTAATGTTGGTAGGGTTGAATTTTGATAACGACTTTATTTTTATACGCAGTATCGCAACATTCAACAATTACTTGAAAATAATTGTACTGTTTTGCAACTTAACAAATTCCTCAATATCTATCTGTATCCACCAATAAAGCCGACTTCAGTAAGTTTTATAGAAACTATGTCGATGATTAGATCAAACAAAAATACTGTTTAAAAAGAGTTGACCAGCGATACTCACCCTCGGAACACAGCCAGCGACCATTCTGTCAAACAGCTGATTTTGATTGACGTTAGCATTTCTCCCCCAAACAAGAAGCAGCTATAGGAACTAGGGAACCATGCATTCAACCAGATATAGCAAAAGATATTCCATTGCAAAGAAAAAGGTTATTTTTGGTGTTTCAGTAATCGATACACACAACGTGAGTTAACTAAATAGCGAAGGACGTTAGAATAGTTGATATATACTTAAAAAGATAAAATTTTATTTACACCTTTTTCTGTCTAGTCTAGACGACTAGTTTGTTAATTACATGAAAAAGAAATAAACAAAACTGTTAAAATTAATTAAGTATTTACACTGCTTATCAAACGACTCATTATAAAACTAAGCATGCGCTGTAGCATTTTAAAAGGAAACTTTAACTCCGAGTAGACAATTATGAGAAACGAAGAAAAATTACAAAATCTCTACATATTATAAAAAAGTCTCCTGCCGCGTTTGTACGCGATAAACTCAAAAACTTCTGAACGGATTTTTATGCGGTTTACACCAATCGAAAAAGTGAGAAAATAATGTATAATTTTGTCACTGGTGAAGCCGAAACGGATCGCTAGTGTGTAATAAATAACTCCCTGATATAGTTAGAGGACACGGAATTCTGTCTATTCATATAAACGGACAAATAAACGTTGCGATCTAAATAACTTGTAAGGAAGTAAAAGATTATTTCAATGAAAATATTTAATAACAAAGTAAACAACTTAATTACACAAGTTAGTTTCCTGGTTTTTGGCCCATATAAGCACATCGAACTCCTCATAAAGCCGCAAGTTACCAGGCTAGCATAACACGTAGGAACAAAACTCTACCTGCCACAGTACACACGAGAAAGATCGACGTACGTACGGAGTACGAATTAGGAGCGGCCGTCTCTAGATATAACAACCGGGGGTGCACCCCTGGGGGGTAGCTATCGATTTTGGATGAGAAACTGGACTAGAGACTAGAGACATGCAAGGCTTAATAACAATGGCCGATAACCTACGTTGCAGCCTCTTGTGATTGAACTATTGTTTTATTTGTGATTTTCTCTTGTGTTTTGTTGTTTGTTTTCAGTATTTTTTTGTTTGTTTTTGTTTTAAGATTGAAATTGAACTTTAGAAGTTAGTCCTTTTGAAGTTATTTTATTAACATCTTTAAAATCGGTTTAAATAAAATTAAGTATTTGATTTCTGATTTTCTTTTGTTTTGATTGTCGCAACAATATCTATTCTGTAGGGTTTATTTAGAAAACAATGCAGCTATGCTTGCAGGCTTATATTGATCCGAAGTATAGGTAATTTGTATAAATTGTTCTTTATATAACCGACCAATATTCATACAGTTATTCTAAAATTGTTCGGTAACTATTGTACTTTTATGTAGATGAACATTCTAAGATTATCATAATTTTCCATACTTTAAAGTTTTAGACTCTCAATTGCCTAAAAGTAACCTATTCACTCTTTATTAAAAAACCCCAAAGTTGTAGCTATCGGGAAACACAGACTCCGGCAGGACATCCACTCTTTAGATGTACGATTAATGAAAGTATTTCCAAAACATTTAGTATGTATGGGTGAGATGTACAACATACACACGGTAGAATCAACGTTTAGTAATTGTAAATTTTAATTTGTGTTCCGCTTATTGGCATAGTTGAATAAATATATTTGACTTTGTACCGATGGCGCATCGCCGTACGTCTTGTAGTCCGATGATGAAATCCGATCATGAAAATGGGTTTCTCTTGAAGGAAGGTACTACAGACCTCTCTCTATCTTTTATCGATATGCATTAATACGAATGCAATTAATTACTAATTCACCATTATTACGCCCAGAGGTGCGTTATTGTAGAATGTATACGGAATAATCATATTGATCTGCATTGCCTAATAGGCACTTGTGAGATCAGTAACATAGCTGTACACTGTGTATTCAATAATACATTACATTACGATACAATGTTGCTAATTGTGGCTTAACTGCGTCATACCTGGTGCAAAAAATACCTTTTCTTTCTTTTTATTGTAACTGTATTAAATTATAGTCAAAATAAAATCTAAGTACTCAAGTTAACAGTTAAATTATTTAAGAAACAGTTTTGCAGTTACAAATTTCATAATCCAAGACTTCGGATCATTTGATTCGCATAATCTGTTCAAATCTCATCGGTATTTGGGACAATGACAATCGGATTGAGCCAAAAAAACAATGAATACTTAACAAAAATAATAATATAATAATAATAATATAGAATAATGTTAAACCCTAATAAAAAGATTATAGTAGCATATACTACAGATATTTTACACTAGCTTCCGCCACGGGCGGAGCCGTGCCAGTGGCCGTCTCTTCTTATCAGTCTTTTCTTATCCCAAGGGATCGTTATACCGGCCGGTATACTGTGCCAAATTTCATCTAGATCCGTTCAGCCGTTTTGCCGTGATTGAGTAACAAACAAACATCCATCCATCCAAACTTTCTCATTTATAATATTAGTAAGATAAGCAGATCATAAGTAATACATCGTCTAGATAAACGAGAACATAACATAAGAAAAACATGAATATATGCAATGTTTAAAAAAAAACATGTCAATTCTGTCCTACAAATAACATGAATTGTCCGTTACTTTGTTTTAATAGAAACATCGCTACAAAATAAAAAAGTTCTATACATATGCCAAAAATTGTCACTTGGTGATAACCTCTATCCACGACCAAAGAAACTTTCAATACAATAAGTCAAAAACAGTGTCCATCAATTTAAAATGTCCTTAACATCGTCCTGTAACTGAAGTCAACAACGATATACTAACAAGTATCCTATGAAAATTTCAGCGTACCCTCCTACACAAACTCGAATCAATGAAACAAAAACCTCGCACACGTGAGCAAAGAATCTACAAAGTTTCAGTCCCGCAGTCGTGCTACAATCACATAATTTGTCCAAAACTTCGGAGCATCCGAAACATCGGCCCACAACCGACGCCGACGTCCGGATAAAAGCAAGTGTAGTAAGTGGTGCCCGAGGCGTCTAACGTTCGCGCCCAAGTAAATAAAACGAAAAAAAATCCGGTAAAGTGCGGAGGGAAATGTAAAGGATGCCGTTGAGGGGTCTCGCGAACGGCCCGGTGCCATGATCGGTTAACGATGGTTACTTGAGTCTACTGTTCATGTATCGGATATTGGGATCTGACATAAGATCATGGATTTTTGCAAAAAGTATTGCGCATGATCCTTAGTGTTGAAAATGCTTAGACCTGAGCCTATGGTATAAGAAAGCAATAGCTCTAGCTCGAAATGCAATTGTGTTCAAGCTTTAATTGTGGGGTAGCTGATAGCTTAAAAACTTGAAGTTATAATTATGAAACCACAAACTTTTCATAACAACTAATCGCAACAACTGAACTTAACCCTTAACTATCAAACACAAAACCGAAAACGAAGATCAACGCCAACCATCTCAAACACACATAAAACGCATAAAAAATGTTAAACAAAAAGTAATACTAACACAAAATCTGCGAGGCTTTGTAAACGTCGGTTAAGCTCCGTTTAAGCCGCGGTGCAGGCAGCCGGCCCGTCAGCAAAGCACATATTTGTTCGCGCCCCGACATTTTTGACATTCCTACCTCGCCTCAACTTTTCTTAGGGCTGTTACGCGCTCTTTGCCCTTGATTAGGGTTCGTGAAAAAAATGTGGTTGTACCCCGAGTTCGTGTCGATTTGATTTTGTTGAATACTGACTGTGTAAATTGAGAGAAGTGAATTTTCAAAGGATTATCACTTCAAATAAGCCTGGGAAAAACAATAAAGGTCTGGATTTTGTAGAGACACTGTCGTAAGATGTTTACTACGTTGTTGGTTGCATTTAATTCTGGTAAACTTTGAAATAAACCTCTCTAAATGACTCCGTACAATATTTCAAGTAACATCAATCTATCTAAAAAAGAACTAAGTCTTTATTAGTACTCAATTTAGAATAGAATGTACAAAAAAACCAAGAAATAAGTAAAACAGCTGTAGTGTGAAATTATTAGTAAATATTATAAAAAACACAACATTATCAAGCAATATCATGTTCCAAGCCACTTTAATTTACTTACAACAGCTCATTTAAAATGTAAGCTGTAAGCCAAACACGCAACAAGAAAAAGTTCAGTTGAAACATTCAGTGGCAACCATAAAAAGACATCAACACAAAACGCGAGGCAGCCCTAGGCGAGGCAATGAAAAGTCGGTTAAGCTAATGTTATCGAGAAATAAAAATGTATAATAAAATACAAACACGCGGAGCGAGGAAACAATTTGCCGCGGGAGACGCAAGATTTCATGCCTTCGACGCCGACTACACCATTGAAACCGAACCTTGGTTAACTGAAACACGTCTCAAAATCCAACGACTGTGTTAAGTAGAAAATTCCTTAAATTTCCCCGGGAGTTGTTAAGGGATTTGCGTTCTATTCTGGGGGTTGTAAGGTGTGTTTTGGCTTGTATCTTTTGTGCGGTAATTCAGGAAGAAAAGAGAGTTTTCCGGCTCGTCGGGGCGCCGTGACATTTGTGTTAAGCGGGGCCAAGGGAGCCCGCCATTCATAAAGGAGAGCACCTACTACTTGTTTCGAAGTAAACTTTTTGGATATACGCTTTTTGGCTGCACAGAACTTTGCTTTGTTACTGGCCTGTACGGAAAGTGTTCACTATAGTCTATACTTATTGTTACGTTATTTTGTACGTTGTTTTTGGAGGTAAATAGCTCAGTGGATGGGGATTTTGTTTGAGCAGGCACTTTTCATTTGCCAATGCAAATAGATATTGAGGATATTTTAGAGCGTTAGCATTGTAAAAACTTTATAACCTGTGAACAATTTAGTGGGTCTCTAAACCTATCCTAACAATAGGTCGCTGGGGATTCCAAGTCAAGGATCCCGATTTTCAGGTTGGTGAAAATTTCTAAGCAAACATGCTATAACTACTACTTCTTTGTTATAGAGAGGAGCCTTACTCTATAGTCCAGACCATTCTCTACGATCTATGTGTACGTCATCGCATTCACAAATCACAAACGCACAGAGTCCGAATCAACATCTGTAGGGCAAATAAATATTGGTCTTTGACGAGGCAATATACTACGGAGACTGACCTTAAACATAAGTGACAGTTACTATTTACTCAAGTTTGTTCCTTTTAGTTCTTAGAAACTAAACAACCGGTAAATGTACCTGAATTAAGATTAACTCTCTGCCTAATGAAGTACTCCAAGCTAACTAGAATCATAAAATAATCGATGTTGATCGGCCACGTGCAACAATGTCAAAGGTTTTGAAACATAACAGCCTCTTTTCCAATTACAAATGACACATCAAAACCAAAGCCCAAAAACCCCGCCCTCTTAAAAAAAAGAAACGTCAAAGAATTCGAACTTCGAACGCAACTTTTTTTTCTAATCCGCGCACAAGGACACACTCACGGCGCCACCTGTTGAACGGGGTCACGTGACTTTTTTGCTCCAAGGACGCAATCCTCCTTCGTTCATTCACGGGCGGCTCGCCCCCTTCGCTCCTTACGCGGGGGTTAGGGGTTTTTTTGTTCCCCTACGTGAAACTCCCGAGGGCTTTCACCTACGTGCATTTTCGAGGTCACGGCAGGAATGTTTTGAGGTTATGTTTTCGAGTGTTCGCGGGTTTAGGAATTGCGTGAACCCGTCTTTGAATGTTTTAGGGTTTGTTTTAAGAAAAATGTGTAGTTTCGTTGTAAGCTGACTGATGCGGTTTGCAGAAAGATGCTTCAATTAGAGCCGGTTTTCATAAACGTAGGCTTAAAGTATGAATTAGAATAAGATCACAGTTTTGTTACTGGTCAATTATTCCAGTCACATTTGCGGTTTGAGTCAGTAACATTTTATTGACTCATTGACATGCCAATTCACACCTTTTATAAGTACGCTACGACTTTAGTACAGAATCACTGAATAATCATAAGCTTTCATTGACGTAAATTTTCCCGTATTTCAAACCCTTGCTACCATAACAAGTAAACAGAAATAAATTAACATTATTTCCACATTGAAATTGACTAGTTTCCCTGTAATGTAGGGTGACAGACCCAAATGTCGTCTACTTGCGAAAATAATTATTCTAATTGCCGTCGTAACCTAACTTTTCTAAATTCGACCATTCTTAAGTGAACATAAGAGCGAGTTTGCGAAACACTATAGAATTATTAGACTTAACCGGATTCTAATTAAACCCTGTCCCTGATAGTGCACCGTAGCTGTAGACTGCGTAATTTACATTAATCCAATAATTGCATGGAGGTTTCCTAGTTAGAAATTCAAATGAGATGATGTACAGCCAGGGTGGGGGTGGGCCGGTCTTCGGGGAGCTATGCGAGACGCGAGGAAACGCGCGGCGGCGGCGCGGCGCGGCGTGTGGGACGCGCGTTTATTGGCCGCCCGTGCTTTGTACCGAATGTATGCGAAGCGAACGAATTAATTTTGTGAATACTATCGATGAGAATGAATTAAGAAGTACGCGGTGTTGATTTGGTTTGTTATGGTAATAAGTGGGTAGTACAATTGATTCATTGAATAAATAACTAGAGATAGATTTTTACATAAAAATGTAAGCTTGAAAATCTGAATTTCAAGCAGAATATTAGCGCAGAACCAACGTACAGTTAAAAACAAAACACAAAATTGATTTAACCTATAAACCCTAATTTTAGAGGCAACTAAATCAACTGAGTGAGACTATAGCAGTATTTATCATACAAAACAATTCGCCCATGAAATAAATCTAGAACACATACGCATACATTCTTGGTCTGCAAACGTTAATATAATAATTTCATGCATAATCTTAGATTACAAGTATGCTTTATTGAATGTACTATAAGGATCACACGATAATAACAAAACAAAAAGATGGTAGTCTTTGCATCTTGGCCTGAGATTACATTTTTAATTTGTGAAGTTAATCTTTGTTATTTTATTTGTTAAAAAAAAACATAACAAACTTCGTGAAAATCGATAATATTTCTGATTTGCCCGAAATTGTGACCAATTTTTTTACATTGTTTTTATGTTTGCCCCTCATTTACTCCGTAACGGCTGCAAATACCTTGATAAAATTTAGTGCAGACTTAGAAAGTATCCTGTATTTACTAGTACGCTACTTTTTACCGCGGAATACTCATACTTTTCCACACAGTCGGCACAACAAGTACTCCTAGTAGATATAAATGAATAGGTACTTATACCAACTTAACTCACATGATTGTAGCTACGAATACAAGAATACTCTCAGTAAAGTACAATAGGTACTAGCTCCGTATCTTAATGTGGAGTGGGTTGATTAATTTAATTGTTATGCTAATTCCAAGCGGGGATTTTTGGTCGATATGACTATGTTCTAGAAACGTCAACGTCCTTGCCGACTATTGGTTTAGTTACCCTATTTGGTAAATTAGTGACGTCAGTTCTGTGGGTGATGGATTTATATTTTTTTCTAAGATTTTGTTAGTATTTAATAGAAGGTTTTGGTTAAGTGGCATTTCTGTGGCGAATCCATTACCTATTCGCCATAGTTTTACTATTGTAGATTATAAATAAAGAGGTTACAAAAATAGGTAAGAAATCAAAAAAAAAGTGAATGAAAAATCAAACAGCAAAACAGAAAAATCTTGATTGGAAATCAGAAAATTATTTTCTAATCTATCAGACTTTCAGTACACTATATCAATACAAATCTACATTATCAATACGTCAAACCATATCATGATAACAAATTAACAATGATACATACACCATAAAACAATATTGCCAACTCCATGAAAATTTATAGGGTGAGTGTACCAGTGAGTGACCGTCTAACCGAAACGCAAGGAACAGGGTGGTCGGAATAGCGGGGCGGCGTCGACGCCTTAGTAATTTCCGAAATCGCTTGTCGACAATCAGAATAGTGCTGTGCCAGCTAAAGCCGAATCCGAATAATTAGATCTCGATCTGCATCTAATTGGTATGACTGTAAGTCCTTATATCGTAGTTTGATTGATTATGCATTGAAATGTTGAAATCTGTTGGGAAAATTAGTAAAGATTGAGATGAATAAATGGTGAAATTTGAAAAAAAATATAGTATTGTCAGAATTTTGTAAAAAAAAAAACATAAATTGTCGTCTTTTCTATTAAAAGTCTGGACGAAACCAAATCTAATCTGAGCATAATTTCGCCAAAACAAATCATGTAATTCAATTCTAATTTTTCTGCCATCACTAAATCATCCAATTAGACCATGACAAATACTAATTCGGACAGCATAAATCAAAATCACTAATTACAGCAATAATCTCCAAGGCAACGGTGTCCTGTTACGTCTCAGACCGAGGTAGTTACAGGCACATGGTGTAAATCACCACATGAACCAATGCGTCGCCACCAGCCCAATCAGAAATATAATTAGATTGAGACCGAGGACTAATTGTGATGGTCTCAAGTTGCGAACCCGTGCGGGTAGGCCGCCAAAATCAATAGTTGACCTAACGTGCGACCCTTAAGGATGAACTATACAAATATGATTAATAAATAATTAATTTTATATGGGAATATTTTGAAGTCGTTTGGAAGTTCGGCTTGTGATTTTAAATTGTGAAATTCATTAAAAAAGCCTGTTGAATAATCAACGATAATTGGAATTCGTTAAGTTTAATTGATTGCACCAAAATCTATTGTATTGATCCAGTACACACGACTCGGTACCTCTCCGCTCTACTTAACGTAGTTAGAAGTTATAATACAATGCAATAAGTTCCCATAAACGTCGGGCCGTTAAATAAAATACCCGGGTCGAGGAACCGATAACTGTTCTTTCAACCGCTAATCACCCCATGAATTCCGCAGAACCTACGGACAGTCCGTCATAATTTCCAACTTCAAAAGTAATACCATCAACTCGGTGTTAACTTAATTTGACTCACTTTAACAAGTCCAATTAAAGGAATTTGTGTTTCTCTTATCTTCAATATAACATTGAGCATAATTTCAAATTATATTTCAAACTTTCCGATAATGAAGGGTGGATGGGAGCGGGTTGGGGCGGTCGGGGTGCGGGGCGCGCCACTTCGCTTATTTCATTAGTTACATAAATTCTCCTATTGAGGATGGCTGGCAGAAAGGGGACGGTTTACCCTTATTACGAGAGTCTCCTTATCAATACAATTATTAATATAATAATATTATTATTGTAATAATTTCGGAGCGGAGTGGAAAGAGGAGTCGTAGCTTAACTTTGCCAGCAATAAAGGGTGGTGAGAGATAATGGAATGGAAAACAGTTTGAAGTTTTATTGGAAAATTGGTACCGGCTAATTGGCAGCATTATCGATCTGTTGGCGACTCAAGGAGCTGAGAGTAAATAACATTTTTAACGAAACCGAAACGGTTATTGGCGAATGATTAAAGCGCAATTTTGAACTCTAACTCCTTTAATAGACTCTAATCAAAGAAGTTTTTAATAGAGAGCACTCTTTAAAGTGCTTCAAGATTTGTTTCTTAATATAATTTGAACTGTTAGAAAAGTAATCTTAGTAGGTGTAGTGCCCATGGTAACGATCGAGGCAATGAAGATTATATATAGGGCTTGCATTTTTCATAGTTCCACGACCTAAGATCTGTTCATAACAACAAGAAAGGCTGTATAGTAAACCATGTACGAGTACGTCTGCACTAAAATCAAAACAATAGAGGCTATCAGATTTAAAACATTGAGATATGATATTATCGACCCCTTCCCACGAAACCTCTCATATATAGAAATTGAAACTAGGTTGGGGTTAATCCCGACCCCAGAGATCCACAAGTATAGCCATAATTCCTTAGGGCCACGTCTCATTATAACACTAATACAAGACTCATCCCGAAGTTACGGTGAATACATTAAAGGGTTCAATCCTTACTGATGAGACATCGGTCGGGGTGGGGGCACACCCCCGGGGGGTCGCTGCGGGCACTGGCCTGGTTGAGGGGGAAATAAGGCAGGCATTATAGGAGATAGCGTTCATTTACATTGTCCAATAACTCCAAGTAGTGTCCGAGCGAATATTAGTTTATAGCATGCGGTGTTTCCAACAATATGTATGTACCGATTTTGTTTTGTGGGGTGTACATTCACCCCACTAGCCTGTCTTACGTTTTTAAGGTCACTGAAAGGGGTGGAATAATTTCCACTCTGTAATTAATTCGATTTGGTTTTAATTAACGAGACGCCAATTTCAATAAAAAAAATTGAAGTCTCTAAAGGATTTCTGATTACAAAATGTTCGACCGGCAAAAATTAAAACGAATATTAGAATTCGTGTTTTAATATGATTGGCAATTGGTACTTTTCTGATTGGCCGACAACTTTTTCCGTACTAAGAAAGAAGAATACAGTGGAAAATCTTCAAACGAAACAGGCCACGTTAGTTCCTAACTCACACGTGAATGTATGCTTAAGCCAGGCCAGCTAAAACATAATAAGACGGCTAGTGTACGCACGACCGAAATATACGACATTACTATCGTAGAGTGGCATGCGGAGGACGCCGCCGTGCCCCCACAGAGCACACATAAATACGCAGAATCAAGATGCATGCACACACAGACGGTCAGGGGGTCTTCTCACACAAGCACAAAGGGTAGGCTTTATTCTCATTCAGTAAACGGAGATGCACTATCCTAATTATTGAGAGGCCAGGCAAGGCTCGGTTGAACACTATCGTTGACGTACGTCCGCTACCTATAATAATTGCTTTGTTTGGTGCGAATGTTTCTTGGAAGACTGTCAGGTTTTCGTGCACAGATGTTGTGATTGTAATTGAAATTGATTTTACAGGAATTGGAACAGTTTCAGCAAGTTTTTGGGTCATACGTGCGAAAAGAAACACACTTTTTGAGATATTCTTCTTCTTTTTGTGTGAGGATTTAGCCACCTCTAGTGTGCTTGTGACTTGGCTATTTCAGACTTACATTAACTATATAAGTCTAGATCTAAGTATAGATGAAAAACTAAATAATGGCATGCGCATTTAATAAATAATTTCTGTCCTTCTCAAGTATTTACTGCTAAACAGATTTAGATGAAACATAGCACACGGGATTCGGACTTAGGATACTTTTTATCGGGAGTACATTCCCTTGGGATAGTTGCCGACTTCCAGGAAGGCGGTGCCGCTAACAGAAGCTGGTTTCACTATAGATATTACATCTTAACCACCAAATACGATAAAACTAAAGAAAATCCGACTTTGCTTCAAATTTCCCGAAACTTTTCGCAATTTGCAATTAATAGTATTGTAGGTAGTAGACCTTTGAACTCAGTGCCCAGGTTTGCAATCTAAATGCCTAAGCCACTACTATTAGACGGCCATAGACAGGATTATTGATATAATTTGTTGTTCTACCGTAGGTCTATGAACCTGAGTTGAATTGGTAACAATTATAGATTCGGTAAGTAGTTTTAGAAGTTGGTGTAGATAGGGTTTCAGCCGTTTCAGCCTAGAAGCTTGCGTTGCGATGCCTATTTGAGACAGGAGTAAGTACTTCTGAATGATTTTTTTTAAACAATAAGTTCTTGTAACATAACAAGAACTTTTGAAGTATTATAATTATGTAGTAGCCTCTTGAATATTAGTAAGGGAATGAAAATTGGAAAACAATATTGTTAAAATTTTGTTTAAAATCTATTTGATAGAATGACAATGGCTTTTAAAAGTCAATGAATAAAGTGCAATTTCTACAAAAGGACAAATTAGTATGTCGGTGACGCGAACCCATAAGTTTAAAAAAATTCGATCAACGCGGCTAAATTAGTTATAATTTTAAAAAAAAAAACAATAGCTATGTTTGAAATGTCCACCGTGGAGAGAATGCACACTCCTAACTCTAGTATGCCTGTCGAATGAAAAGCTTATTTACAGAGTACGTCCATCGTGAGAAAACGCTAAAGGGTTACAATTTACAAAGTTACTAAGATACTGTCTTTTTACTCCGCGCTACCAATATCGAGAAAACTCTTTGATGGAGATAATTTATTTAGGGAACACTTGATTATGTTTCTTGATACTAAGCAGTATGTTTAGAAAAGCTATTGCAATACCATTTTCGAAGACCTAACTCAAAGAATTCTCGGCGAAACTCGGTCCATCGGCCCCGACTGCCTACGATACCTCTTCCGATCCTAAATCTTCGGTCATAATTCCATATTCGGTCGTCGTCTAAACATAAATTCATACGTGGTCGCACGCACGCATCGTACCGTCAAATAAACTGGCAGTTTAATCAAAGCCATTAGACAAGTGAGCCAAGCACCTAGGACCAGTGTAACATGACCGGTCTACGCCGTCTCACCGTCCCGCGGCTACGTGAAATTCCCGGAGTTCAGAGAGGGTGGGGAGGTCTATCGCTAGTGGTGGGTGGTGTAGCTGATGCCTTTAACGCCTTGCTGGCTGTTGACCAACGCCAGGAGGCGGGTGGCCATGCGTTCTTAATAAAGATGGCGGAAACATGGCCGTTTTGGCGGTGCGAGGTCGGTGGTAAACTGATTATGTACTGCAGGTTGTATTAGATTATTGGTATGTATTTGGTATATAACCGACCTAGGTATATAAGAAAAGTAACTTATACCCGTGTAAGAAATCATCATCATTAAGTTTAGCTTTGAAGTCTATGTTTCATTATTGGAATTTATTGGCTTTAAATTTTTATCTCTCCATGTATTCCCTTAAAAAAATTGTGACAAGACTCAATACGACTGCTATCTACATTAAAATAGGATAGTAAGTAACTTCTTACTCCACATTCGTAGGCACCATAGTTCGACCAAAACCAACCCTTCCACATTTCTTCATTTACCAACCGAGTAACCCTCAAAACAATGCACTTGAAGCGAAAGCTAAGCTGCGGACACACGAGCGAAACTCGCACTCGTACTCGCACCACGCATCTAGACAGCATTTATCAAACGGGACGCAACATACATTATAGTGGCCAATACAACTATACTATAATGAGAGTCCGACGTATATAACTCATCTCTCGGGCTTCCATTTAAATTATTCAGGGGAGGGTAATCTTATTACATTTACATATTAATCAACGGATTTTAATTATACCTCCCCCCCTTTTGCCCCCCTTCTAGGTTGATAATTTGCTTTCGAAATGCGACTTGCCTTGATTGAAGACGCGCCTGTGTGCGTGCTAACGTTCGTTAAATAGTTTGTTTGTGTTATCATAATGTACGAAATTGTTTGATGAGTGTAACTTACTGGTGATGTGTAATGCGACTTTACCTGGGAACAAAAGAGGGTTTATTAGATTTGTTGGTTTAATTCTGTTGAGAATATTTGAATTGTAAATCAAAAATTTTGGGTTGCAGTCTAAAGTCTTTTAGAATCCAATAAAGTCTGGCTTAAATGGTTGAGCATCTGCAAAGAAAACACGTCTTCTTAATTCAACCTTATCTAGCCAGAGCCCGATCATTGCACTAAAAAGATAAACTTACACATCAAAGATAACTCCAACTTCAAACTGCCACTGTAAACTTAATCAAACGTAACAAAACAAAAACAATTGAAGTCCGATATATCAGCACAACCCATAAACATTACACCAACCATCTTGGAACTAAAATAAGTAGCCGATACGAACAGAGAAAAACGACAAATAAAGAATAGTGCACACGAGTTTAATCAGCATACTCATTTGTCTGACGACGATGGCAACGCATTAATGTCTGCAAGACCAACGCATAGGGCGGAGTCGTGGACTCGTAAAGCATTGGAGAAATATTATAAAGCTACCAGTGTACCCCGGAGGCAGCAATTAATAAGTATGTTAATACCGTCGGGAATGAAGAAAGCAGTATTTATATACTCGATATTATACTCGAACGGTGTACGGTTCGCAAGTGTGAACTTGGGTTAATCGAGGATAAAACTTGAGATAATGTTTGCAGCTTGAGGTAGATTTAGATAAGTTGGAGAGATTAGTCGAAATATATTGGCGTTTTATTTAGATATGGGAATAAACATAAGTTTTAAATTATTGATTTCTTGCGCACAATAACCCATAGCGTCATCTTTGTCACTTGTAGTAGATAGTTACACACTGAAAAAATTACAAAGACTGTATTTTTACTGAAAGCATTAACGGTATTTGTAGAGGACTATTTTGAAAGAAAGACTTCCAGACACTACTTTAATTCTGTATTATTTTGTTCTTTGAACAGTTTTTACAACTTCCTCAACATTGTTTAAAGAAACAATTGGAAAACCGCAGTATCAAACCGCAAATAGTTACGGGGCAAACCGAAATTAAGCCTGCTCGTCTTTCCAATTAAACAGTGTAGCTAGAATTAAATGTTTCCTGTTTTAGTCAAGTTTAAGGCTAAATGAACAACGACAAAAATGTACAAATAACTAACTAACTGCATATATGGAGGATAAATTGTATGAGCAAATAAACGAAGGCACAATTCAGTTAAGGACTCAATTATTTATAGCGTAATAATATCTATACGACATTTTCGACTGTTGACAACTTTATAAAATACTACGGAAAAAAACACGAGTCCTAATTGTAGTAACATCGAAAGAAGAAGTAGTAAGAATTTCATCATTCTCTTGCTCGTGTTCTAATTTATTAGGAACTGCAAAATGTATTCTTACTCCATACTTCTCTATGTGACTTCTATGGTTTATTTGGGCTATCCCTACTTATAGGTATCAATTTTAATTCGATTTGTTAGACGTGCTTGTTAACTTTATTGTATCAGTATACGGTTGCAAAATTTCTTGATATTCAATACGTTATGTATTCATCTTCATGAAGCGATAATGACAGCAGATTCAATTAAAATTTACTATGTAGTAGAAGATTAAAAGTTTAAGATAGTCAATTTTAACACAATTTTTTTCTCCACGTAATTATTTGTAACCTGAGAGAAAAATTACAAGCTGAGAGTTGCACAGAGAGCCATGAAGCGTCCCATGCTTCTCATAAGACTATTGGACCAAATTCTGAACGTTGAGACCCGAAGATATTATACGAAGGTCTTTAACATCGGTAAACGGGTAATAGAGTTCAAAGAGAGTTGGACCGGACACAAGGCGAGGTGATTACAGCTGGGGTACGGTCTGGTAAAAGAAATGTCGGTTGTCCAGCAGCGAGATGGGCAGACGACATTGTTGATATGTTGATATCGTGGTGACCTGGATGAGGTTGGAGCAGAGCGTGGGGATTGGCACAAGAAAAGAGAGGCCTATGCCCAGCAGTGGTTGAAGTCAGGCTGTGAATGATGATGATGAATTACAGAGAAGTCAAAGCTATATACTAAAAATATTAAAGTTACCAAGCTTAGAATCAAAAGAAAAGGACTGCGGAAACAACATAAGAGGAAAAACTAAAAACATTTTGATGAAGTTTAAAGCAGAAATAAGTTCATTACTCACCTATCGACAGTTCTGTATAAAGATTAAAAATATATAATTTAAATAAAAACGAATGACTGATTGTTTTCAGGAATTCAGAATTTTCACATACTATTAAGTTTTTATTTTCCAAGTTGATTTAAGTTTCTTTTATTGTGTAAAAAAGAATTGAATGAATATTTTTTTAAGATCCTTTGCAAAATTAAAAGTAGTTTAAAATTATTATAATAATTGCAGTGTTCAAAAATTCTAATCTGCAATACAAAATTACGAACTTTCTTCAGTGAAACGTTTTTAATTTTTTGTGATTGCCTCTATTGTTAAAGTCGTGGCCGACTTTATCTTTCAACCCTTTTGAACGGTTTTTATACACTTTGGACAACTTTTGGGTTAGTTAGTACCTAGGCGTTTATTTTAACAAATTGAGTTTATAATAAAAATGAAAAAATTACTTTGTATTTAAATGGAATTGGCTATTTTTCCTCCATTTCTATAAAATATTGAATAATGTGTGACTTGATAAAATTTGCTTAGTTTAAATTAAATTATTCTTTGGAAATTGTTGAAATAAGCAAGGGTCCAGCAATTTTTCAGCTTTAATAAATATATGTGGATAGAAGTACGAATAAAAAACATTGGACGTGGAAGTTACTAAATATGTTTAGAAGTAACTAGTAATAAAAAATCTACAGTATTTAAAGGACCCACTAAACCACGCTAAGACCACCACACTGTAGCCATAAGATCCCCATCAAAACATTCAGACGTGTGAACATAAGAGTAACAGCCAGTTATCGCCATTTTATCTTCTACCTCTCGTAAACCGCTACTGGACTACCTGGGGTTACTAACTGTTATGTGAGGGCGACATACTGCATAATTAGACTGCTTTTATTTTGGAACCTTAATGACCGTGTTAAAAAGAGAGATACTGTGTGGAATCTTCAGTATTTTTTCGTAAACTAAGGGCGGTTACGCAATACACATCCGTGTCCGTGATCCGTGTCCGTGATCCATGTCCGTGATCCGTGTCCGTGATCCGTGTCCGTGACCCGTGTCCGTGATCCGTGTCCGTGATCCATGTCCGTGATCCGTGTCCGTGATCCGTGTCCGTGATCCGTGATCCGTGTCCGTGATCCGTGTCCGTGATCCGTGATCCGTGTCCGTGATCCGTGTCCGTGATTTGAGTTCTGAGTTCAAAATGTTCTGAATTATGACAGATTATGACGGATAGAAATCGAATGTAGTGCGTAAGCTTCTCTACAAGAAGTACTACGACTACTTCGGAACCGAAATTTCACGAACACGGATCGGATTTAGTGCGTAACTGCCCTAAGAGCTGATTCCTGAATTGACTATTTGGAGTTAAGAATGTGTCTGACGCCAAAATAACAGTCAACTAGTACTCAACTTTTTAATAAAGGAAACGGGGGTTTGTGCTAATAATGACAATGAGGCAAAGAAATAAAGTGAGAAAGAGTTGTGAACCCGTGGCAAATGTCAGTTCCAGCTACTTTAGCAGTTCTTTATTTGCTCAGGTTTTGAGCTGCCTGGGGTTACAGTAGCCATAAGATCCCCATCAAATCATGCGGAATTGTGAACATTAGAGTAACAGCCAGTTATCGCCATTTTATCTTCTACCTCTTGTAAACCGCTACTGGACTATCTGGGGTTACTTACTGTTATGCGAGGGCGGCAGGCTGCGTAATTAGACCACAGAACTTTTACTAGTCTTTTAATTAGTATTCTGATTTCGATGTGTCTTTTGGAATCTTAATGAGCGTGTTAAAAATAGAGCTACTGTGTGGAGTGGAGTGTGCAATTTTCTTTGGTCGACGAAGTTGAGGATATTGGCAGCTTTTGTAAGAGGCCAAGAAATAAAGTGAGAAAGATTTGGAAACTGTTAGTTAATATAATACTTTTGAATTTGGGATACCTGAAGTTACTTGTTATTAAGGCGAAAAAATGCATTACTAGATTATTTTTACAAGCCTTTTTGCAATGTAGATATGTAGGGAGTAATCTGATTTGATTTACACTTTGGAATCTTATTAAGCGTGTTAAAAAGAGGTCGTGTGTAAATAATAACAGCCGCACGGGTCGATCTTCAAGGTTAAGCAACGCTTGACGAGGTCGGTCCGTGGATGGGTGACCATTTCAACATACCGAGTTTCCTCCGTGACTCGGAAAGCACGTTAAGCCGTTGGTCCCGGCTGTCATTTGAAGATCTTTGACAGTCGTTACGAAGCTTAAGATCTGACACCAGTCTAGCCAAGGGGTACCGTGATATCCAGTAACTGGGTTGTGGAGGTCAGATAGGCAGTCGCTACATGTAAAACACTGGTACTCAGCTGAATCCGGTTAGACTGGAAGCCGAGCCCAACATAATTGGAAAAAAAGGCTAGGCAGATGAGATTAAGCGTGTTAAAAGGGCGAAATTATGTGTGGAAGGTTTAGTAAAAGGTATGCAGTGGTCTTGATAAACTAAAAGCTACACCATGATATAGATATTGCATATTGACCTAACGGTGCTCAACATAATGCCGTATTTTTTAATTAAGACAAAATAAGAAAAAGATAGAGTAAAAGGTTGGATCTGTAAAATGCTCCATGCATCGTTTTCAGTGTGTTTTCCGACGTTGTAAACTTGTTGGAAAATTTTTGGTCCGGCTAATCTGAGATTTATTTTTTTGCTTAATTGCATGAAAAGTAAATCATTATTTTTTTGTGTGTTTGATAAGCACACAACTGAATCGAGACCACTATGTCGGTAAAATGTTGCAGCTAGCACTCCCAAATACTGTCTGCACCTGGCAGCAATAAAATATTCTCGCTAAATTGTGAATACTCCGTTATTCAATAAGCTATAATTAGATACTTACAAACGGTTTCTAAATGTTGAATAGGTACAAAACTAGACAGAGACAGTCTGTCCGTCATAAAAAATATAAATTGCTACTAT
This sequence comes from Orthosia cruda, assembly GCA_964057195.1. Classification (NCBI taxonomy): domain Eukaryota; kingdom Metazoa; phylum Arthropoda; class Insecta; order Lepidoptera; family Noctuidae; genus Orthosia; species Orthosia cruda. The sequence goes on along the minus strand of OZ059840.1, from coordinate 30,013,624 downwards.
GTGTACAGCTAAGGAGTGAAATTCCATGCCGGAGTCTGTGTTTTGCGATGGCCACAACCTGGGGGTCTTTAAGTCAAGAGTGAATAGGTTACTTCTAGGCAAGGGTGCTTCACCGACAACCACGTGAGAGTCAGGTGTGATAGTGGTCAAGCGCGAGCCTATCTTATTATATATTAATAAATGAAAAGAGGACTGTTGAAAGATGATGTTTTTAGGTAGAAAAATTTTTATGCGTCGAAAAACATTTTATTTTTCCACGACCGACAGTTGGGCTAGATTTCTTGGCGAAATAGGTAGTATTGAGTACCAGAAATAAATAAGATACAAAATTAACTTAATGTTGAACGCATAATCTAAATGAGGTCTTGTTTTAATAATCAAGGAGCAAGGCAAACCAAACAGATTGATGGCGAGATTATTATTCAAATTAGGGGAGGCTCGGGCCGCGTGGACCGGCTTTAAAATACTAATATTGTGTAAATCGATGAGTCTGTTTATTGTTATGGCAATATCATATTTAGAACTCAATCTGTTTGTGTTAATTAGTTTCTTTAGGATTGTTTGCGTGTTTTATTAATTCTCTAATAGGTGTTATTCGGTTTTTATTGGCAAAAATACGTACTTCAGCATTTACGATTTTTTTTATGAATTTATTTTAGGTAAATATATAACTTAATTAATCGATCAAATAAATCCAAGAGAAATTAATATATAATTCATATATACGTTTTAAGCGACAGGTTTTAATTAAAAAGTGTCTAAGAAATATGATGAATTAAAATAATAAGTCCGTGGATGCACGTTTTATGCACTCAAGGGAATAGTACTTAAACAGAACATATTGTTTCACAAACCAATGAATCTAAAACTAAAAGAATAAATACAATCTAATTCACATAAAATACAAAATTAAAACGTCACAAACATACAGTAACACAGTGCGAACCAACGAAAAGGTGTTGCAAAAAACAAAAACGCTCTTAATTTCCGGGGCCATGAATTATCGCCCACTCAGCCCGTTGTCCGAATCACCCCAACTTCCCTTAAAACGCAATCCCCATAATGGTGGCTGGCCTTATTAAACGCTTGCATCATGCGAGGAAGATAAATGCATCTCGAAATTAATTAATAAAATTGCATCCATAAGTGTTCTTCTCTGATATGGGCCAGTCAAAAAGAATAAACTGAAATTTTGGATCCTTGATTGGAGCGCCATTTTTTTTTTCTTGAAACATTAATCTTGAGTGGCTAATGAAGTAAAATATTCATCTGTTTTTTGCTTTTAATTGTGATTTATATTTGTTGTTTGTGTTTAAGAATGGGGTTTGCGCTCTCATAAGTGATTGTATAAGCACAATTATAATTAAAGTAGCCGCGGTTCTTGAGAACAAACTCACTCACCTCGCTACTGAATTGGTTTAAAATAGATTAAATGTGGCATATAAAAATAACGCAAAAGTACTACCTACGTATTTATTTATTTTAATTTGCATGTGCAGTCACGGATCCGACACTATCTTAACTCATCACAACAAAATCGACATCCATATCAAGTAAATCAATTTTAGAAGTCAACAAACAAGTTCACACCGCTCTCAGGATCTTATAAATAATCTCGATCTACATTTTTACGATATCCTTACAGAAAAAGGGAGTACTTTATAACTGTAGCTATGAGATAACCGCGTAATGTAACATTAATCGAATGGTTAATTAAACAAAGAGCTAGTATTTCGCGGTCGCACGCGATCCCGTATCGCCACTTAGCATATTGATTAGAATCGGCGATCGACGCGAGCGCAGCGCGGCGCGGGAGCACTCGCGCGGCGTAGGTAGGCGCACCGCAAGCTACCGGTTGTCGCACAGAGTTCGGAATCGGAGAGAAGCCATCTTTAGTTCTTCTCGAGCAGGCAGTGACTAGAGTCGCAGTTTTAACATCTTAATTTTTTTGTCATGTCGAGGGTGCATATTGTTAAGGCCCAGTAGGTGGCAACGTTTGTTGCTGATGCATTATTCAGAATATCACGGGCTTAGATGAACGGACAAAAAATTATTTCACTGGTACAAAGATTGCTGAGCGCCACAGACTAGGAACTGTTTATCTAGAAAAAAGTCACGATTTCTGTGGGATTGACCACGGGAGCGAAGGCGAGGGAAAAGCTTCTTATCATATTCGTGCCCGCGTAATGTGCATTGAACACAAGTTAAGGCTGTCTTAGCTATAGTCCGAATTGTCATGAGCTGTCAATTCTACGAGTATCACCCACGGTACACTAGCTTGTAATGGAGAGAGACGGGAACATTTTTGTTTTAATTACTCTTCATCTGTTTTTTTCTGACTAATTGGATCCCGCCGCAAGACAGTTATAACGTTTATCTGGGACTCTTTGCCTCACCACTTTCCTGGTAGCCGCCATTGTAAGTTCTCTCTTTGAGAAATTGCAATGTTTGGGAATAGTGTGGTGGACAAGACAAGTTTGGTTTGTATGTAAGTTTTGACATTGCCTTCTTTAGCAGTGGCTGCAGAGGCTTCTCGGTCTACTGTAATTGAGCACAAGTTTTTAATGTGTCATAGACATAGCCAAAATTGTCTCGTGCCGTCAATATGTGCTTAAACGGTGTCGAACTACATTGACACGCATGGTATGTACAGAAAGTTTCAAGCTAGAGACGGCATTGTCTCTAGCAGTGACCGCCAAGGCGTTTCAGTGCTCTGTGGGTTATTGATAAACGCGCGACAATCCGCTAATCTTGTAGCGATTACTTATTACTATGAAAGTGTGGAGGATCGCTGTTGAAAGTTGTATCGGATGTGTTTCGTGAATCATTTGACATTGGAGTGAGTGTGCGTGACGGTGATAAGTTGTGTGGTGAAATTATTGCACACTATACTATATTATATAGGCCTTATATTATGAACTTTGATATTGATCAAATAGTAGGAGTCAATCTGAATTGATTTATATATATTTAGGATATGTTTCTGCTTTCCTTGTTTTGGTATGTTATCCTGAATGCAACATGAAAAGTTCTAGACATCCTGAAATAGGAAAAATTAACCATATTTTTATTATTTTCCTTATAGTGAAAATGACACAGGCTGACGCTAAACTATTTAAATCTTGTTGTGATTAATAGTACGCCAGAATTCCTTAATGAAACTTTTGCTACGGTGTCGTTAAAGTTATGCACGTAAACATGGCAGAAAAATAAATGTATTTGTAGAAACACTACGAAAGAAATGTGTAAATAAACAAGCGTGAAAATCGCGCGTCATATCGCATGTCGCGCGAAACAGTAGCTGTGTTTTACGCCTTAAACAATTTATGTAAGCGACGCAGTTTTCTGCGCAAGCACACATGCAACTGCTCCTTCTGCCTTCTCTCTCGCACTGTTTAGCGTTCGGTTAGAATGAAAGAGAAGCAACAAAACCTGATTGTAGTTTCATGAGATTACATTCTAGTTTTGGCATAATTAGATTAAATTGCTAATATCTTGCAATAGTGTGATAATTTTATTTGGTTATATTTACATGTAACTACGGATACTAAATTGATATTGTTTAATATACATTTATCTTATTTAGGTAGTACACTTGGTACCACTTATTTAATTAATTTGGTTTGATACTAAGTAAAATATCTAATGGATTTAACACTGATTCCCTTTTCTTTTATACCACTCCACTATTAATTAAAAAAAAATTAGGACTAACATTCTAATGATTTTCAGAACTTGTGTTCATAAATTTTTGCACAACTTATTTATTCATTTACATACTTTTACACACAATTCTATATACATTACCTAAGAATCCTATGAAGATAAGTTACCATAGCCTAGCATAGTAACTAGCCATATTCGTAGTACCTTTATTATTTTATGTAACTACCCACCGACATTTATAAACATTTGCATAACAAGGAAGTAATTGCTACGATAAATACAATCATTATATATAATAATCATATTGATATGGATTAAGGAGCGGACAGACTTGTAAGATAAGGTCGCTTTATTCATTTATACACAGGTTTCTGTGACAAATGACACAAACAATTACAACAAAAAAAAACATTGGTTTATATCATTCTTTTTTATAGCCAGCGTCTGTCAACTTTTGGCAGGTTTTCTGCCAAAAGTAGACTCTAAAAAGTACTCAACTTAAAATTCTTAGTTCAGAAATCAGGGTATACTGTTTTTGATGTAGATCAGAAGCTGAGAGCCATTTATCGAGCGGTGGTCTACGGCGAACTTGGTAGTGCTTCCGTCTGCATTTGCTGTAGGCTTCCGCTGCCTTGCAATCCATTACAGAACTGATAAGTATGTTAGACCAAAGCAGTTTCTAGCTGAACACAGCTGTCGTTCGATAGAAAATAGTGTTCATTGTACTTTAGCTAAAGTTTTCATAAAGAGTAGGCCTAGTAGTGAGAAATACTTGAGTGAGAATGTGAATGGTTACAAGGGCAGAATAAACAATAGATGGATTGTGTGAAAGATGATATAATTATGGTTTGAATTGAGATGTCCATGAGAACCCATAAAATTATCGAACATACTCACAAAATTTCAGAAGAATCGTTTGAGAAATGTGATCTGTAGAGGAGAACAGCCGGACATCTAGATATACAAAAGAATTATTGCCCAAGCTGAAACGGAGACGCTTCGCGTTCGCTCCGTCAAGAATGTTGAGTTGATGGCTTGACGGGACAATTGTTTTTACCCGATTGCCGAAGGAGGGTAATGTGTTTATTAGTCTATGTATGTATGTAAGTATTTATATATGTATGTATGTATGTTTGTTCCTATGTGGCGTTCTAGAGACCAAACGCGTTGGCCGATTTTGATGATTCATACGTCAATCGATTCGTCTTAACCGTGCGAGTGTCACAGACTACATACAAATTAGAAAATAGAAAAATGGCGGCTTTTGTGCGCCATATTGTGGAGGACAACATTTTTTTTCTTCTTCTAATCCCTTCGTGTAGGTTATCAAAATAAAGGGTTTTAAGAGGAACACTTATATATTGGTTATGGTCAGCCAGCTCGCAAATACGTATCCTCCGACTGCACAGCGTGATTTTTTTCTTGTTTACGGCTTTTTAGTTCGCTTTCTAAGCAGTCAGGTTTTTTGATTTTTTTAATTAACTTTTTTGCTGTATGCAAATAATTAGTTGTTCTTCTTTCTTCCTTTATGATATCACGAGGCTAAACAGGTGTGTACAGATTAGTCCAGCAATAAACACCAAGCCATCCAATTCGGTACATTGCGGTCTATCCAGTACAAATGTATTTAGTCCTTAATGCGGTCGTAAAACGAGCTGGCTTCATTAAATGTTCTTATGCTATTGAGAAACATTCTCTGGTGCATTTAATCTCATTTAGTGACAGGAAACCTAGTAACAGAACCGCAATTATAGGCCGGGAGCGAGGAGCGGATTTACAGCGGGTTTACAAACACGGAATTAATGTTGGCGTTGTATTTTTATGAGATAAGTTTGTTTTTAAGTAGTTTTTCTTTTCACGTGGTTGAGGATTTGCTTTGTGCGATTATAGTGATATTAAATGCAACATAAAGGTGTGACAGAATAAATTAATAAAACATAATTTAGCTGAAGTTGTCATGATTTTATCGAGTTTATTATTTGCTAAAAGTGGGCGATAACGGGTAGTCTGAAGCTTGAAGTCTGTCAACCATATTTATCCATAGGTACCGTGTTACCCAGTAACTGGCCTTGCTTCAAGTAAAATACTGGTTTTCAGCTTCGTCCGGTTAGAGTGGTAGCCGGCCCCAACATAGATTTGAATATACTAGGCAGATTGATTTTACTAATATTAGTCATCAAACCTTTCTTTACACACATCCCACCTCAATCCATCATTACCCCATCGATACAACACTAAACAAAATAATAGCAATCAAAAACAAAAGCCCGACTCCCGCGCTACCGCCGCCGGACCGAGCAACAATCTTACTTTAATTGCTTGTAACATAAATTATGGCGACTTATTACAATCCGCTCCTGATACACGCTGGCCCGAGGTAGTATTATGTACTGACGCGTTGCCAACTGATATTTTAGTATTAGAGATTAAAAAATATCTTATAGTCTGAAATATTAGTGATCGAAAAAACAGTTAAGTTTCCAGTCTAAAAAGTGATCGATTTGGGTTTTGCTGTTATTGAAGGCTGCTCGTATCCTCGTATTTCGTTCACAAAAAAGGAAGATACAAAAAAAAAAACGAAAAAAGAAATGGCAACGATTTCCTTCAACCTTCGAAAACCTTGTTCCATTTTTAAACTCCGCTCACACAAATCTTGCGTTGCGATGATGCCAAATGATGGCTGAGTCTATGATGACGTATTACAATCCGCTCCTGATACACGCTGCCCCGAGGCAGTACTATGTACTGACGCGAACTGATATTTTAGTATTCAAACTGGATTAGCAATTAAAAACCAGCTTTTGAGTAACAGTACCTCAAATCTTTTCACTCAAAACCGATTAATAATGCTTGCAATTCCCCAATAAAGTGAAACCACATCCTATATCTAATTTCATACGAGTTTAGCTGCTACAGAACCGCAAGAATTTTGTGTTACCTATACCTACCCAGAAAAACAATGGCAGAAAAAATAAATCAACAAAGAAAAACCTTTTTCTCAAACATGCTTAGAAATTTGAGCATTATTTTGACAACCTTCTTCGAGATAAATCGCAATTGCTGTACTGGCCAAATACATACGTGCAGCGGCCGGCAAAAGTTGTATGAAAATCCATATCTGTCGTGTGTAGCGGCCAAATAAATTCCATAGTAAACTCATATCTGTCGTGTAATTTAAAAATGGAACGATTTTTTTCGCCGAAGCATGACCACCAAGGAGGTAACTTATCAAAGGTTTCATTTAAATTTCGAACTGGCTTGCAAATAGAACGCTGTTTATTGAAAAAAAAACAAATGAACACTAATGCGGGAACAATTATTGTTGTTCGTCATTGATTTTGACAAAATGAGTTCTAGGTAATACTTAGTTTAAATTGCCGCGCATATTTGAGAAAAGTACTATACAAGCCTTGGCCACAACTAGGCATTGATGGACTTACGTATGTGTGCCTCGGCTTCGCCTCGGCCCACATTTACACGTTCGTCCATGAATGCCTCTTTTGCTGGCCGCTGCAGTAATGTACTATTGAAATCTTGTTCCATTTTTGAACTCAGTCAATAAAAATCTAGCCTCTAAACAAGCATAGCTATTCCGTTCTTCTTAAAAATAATTGGTGGCTGAGTCTGATTCATTAGCTAAATTATGGCGACTTATATTACAAACCGCTTTTAGTATTCATCGTGGATGAGTTAGAAAAGAGTAAAGCTGAAGTATCCTTTTACAAAAACTTACGAAGGTGCCAATGTCACTTTATGTTAACATCGAAGATATGCTGTAAATAAATCAGGTCAATTCCATTTCGAGCAAATCTCACATGAAATGTGCAGTTATAAAAGCACACTTAAAGAAGGAAATTCTTAAAAGCAACTATTTTTTATTCGTTCGTAAACATATCGATAATTTTCCTTGCACGCCACTACAACTTTTGCTGCTGTATAGATACGAAAAATAAAAACAAATAAATGACAAGTCAAATTATTGTGAGTTTTCAATCAAAATCATTTGTGTCTTATTTCTATGAAGTTTATTGCAAATCTACACGTGTCTATCTTTCGCTTCTAATAAAACGCGACACGGGCATCGTCCTTTTATTTTAAACCGACCTAAAACTAAAAAAAAAATAAGAAACAAAAATAAATAATATCCACAATATCAGAGCTCTCTAATTACGATGTCACAGCATGCAATATATAAAACTATGATCAGTATATAATTAAGATAAACACCGTGTGAGCTGCTTTGTGATTTTAATAAGTTATAGCTTCCGCTCTGCTACTCTTGATCGTATCCTAAACAATATTACTGTAGATAGTATTTTGATAACAATTATATTTTATTGCTTCACTTAATTTATTTGGTCTTGTAATTATGTTGGATGAATTATTAGCCGCGGTTCAAGAAGCTGAGAAAAGTTGCATCATCACCAAAATTGGGAATCTACTTCTTGTTTGGGCACAGGTATATTATTTTACAAGATATTTAGCCCATTCAGGTCATTTAGCAGTTCTTCTATTTTCGTCCGTATTTCTGAAGATCGTGTCCGTCCTGAACACCTAAGAGGGAGTCATAGATGAGTTGCTTCCAAATCACATTGCAAGTTGGGTTCTGTTAGGTTTTGGTATTTTCTGCGTCGCCAATCCCTATTTAGGTTTGAACAGAAGTATTGCTCTTGTGTGTGTAGTCTTGTATTGTGTTTCCCATAGTTTTGCCACTTTGTCTACCAGTATCTTTTAACAAAAGTTGCATATTTTGATCTTACATCCAGATTTTACATTCAGAGAAGTTGTTTTATACTTCGAATACTGTTATTAATACTCAAGTAACTATTAATGGTGACACGATTGACGATTCCAACCAACAACAATAAGTATTCGATTAGAATAGTCAGTCAATGGTAATGAATGGAAGTTCAATTTGCTTCTGCTAGTGATGAGATTATTCTAATATTAATAGGAGCAATGGACCAGACACGGCAGATACTAATCAGGCAAAGATATTTTAAATCAGGTTCGCATTATTATGGATGTAGTGGAACATTACTAGTTTCTGTGTGGCTGTTTTCAAAAGTTTAGTGAATGAATTGCGAAAGAATTTTAAAAGACAAAAAGGGATGGGACATTTGAATATCGATCTTTTCATAATAGGATAGTAATAATAAAATGATAATGGAACCTATTGTGATCATCATCTTTTGTGCATGTTTGTACATAAGTAATGATAGTGCCGATTTTACACGGACATGATGTTTATGACACTTTCCTTTCTATGAGTTGAAAAGATCAAAATAAGTTATTAGCTTGGATTTCTCTTAGCCCTAAAACTGCTTTTAACAATACTGTTACTGGAAGTTTCGCTCGGTTATTTGCATACTGATAAGAAAAATAAAACAGATACGAAATATTCGATATTTTTAACACGCTGAAGTAGTACCTTCTATATTGTCATCACAAGAAAATAAGTTATGTTCGACATTTTTACAAATTGGGTGTTATCGACAAACAATCACTTGAATAACAAGAAACATATAATCATCGATAAACGTAAATCGATTAATGTTCGACTAAAACGGTAACAGAATACGGCGCCCGCGCAGATTATTCATAGTCTGATTATCATAAAATTAACTGATAATAAATCATAGGTGTTCCAATTATGTGGTGGTTTTAGATCGGATAAAATTACTTAGGAACGCGGAAAAAGCATTTTGAGTTAATTATTCGATTGAATATTTACTTGTAGATATAGAGGTGTGTTAGTGTTTAGTGATGTGATTGAGTCGATAAAATACTTCCGAATTTGTCGATGATGAGAAACAAAATATTTTGAGTGAATATTAAGATTTAAGAAAATCTAGTAAAGATAGGTTTAGTGATTCGTCTGAGTCGATAAATACTTCATAATTTTTCGATGAAGAAAAAAAACTTTATTATATCTCTGTATTGTAATAATTATGTAACTTTCTAACTTCTACTTGCATTCAATAACTCATTCATTGATATTATTGTTGGGAAAGCTTGAACATATATACTAAGATGTGGAATGGATGTATTGAATACAATGACAGTGGGAGTTCGATGTGGACGAATTTTTTTATGCCCAATGAGCCCTTTTCCCTCTGCCCTTTGTATTTGTATAAAGGTATTTTTTTAGAATATTCAATTGTATATATGTTACTTTAATAAAGGAATTACCACACATTTATGACAGTGGGTATATGTCTTTGACCAGCACTAAAAGAGCCTCTACAAGTGCACTCTAACCCTAGTGTCTTTATTTAGAAGAAAATCCATGCATAAGCTGCACAGCTCATTAATCTTTTAGACTAGCTACTTTAACCCGAACACATAAAAAACTACTATCTACATTTTCAAATCACTTAATAATTTTTTTGACAGTGTTTAATGAAGCAATTATACGGCAGAAGCTGTAGAAAAATCTTGTAGAAGTTTTTACGACCAAGAAAAAGATTTTCTGTGTGAAAATGATACTGTATTGTTTATGCAATCAATTGAAGCTGTTCCGATAGAAAACTCAAGAAAATACTTAGTAATAATTTCACATATAAAATTTAATTTATGTGAAAATGTGTCCTAAGTGACAAGGCCTATATAAATAGTTCATGCTGTAATGAAAACTGTAGGCACAGTTTCTAATAAGCAAAATATTGCAAAAACAATGGGCGAGACAGGCCAGACTGCACATTGACTGAATCGCATAATTAGTGACGCGAAGATATTTTAAGACACTGGATGTTTAGCTGGATGCTTCTGTCAGCGGTTTCGCCCGCGTGTAAAGTGTTTTGTCATCGCAAGGGAACATTATACCGGGATAAAAAGTAGCCATGTACTATTCCAGACTATAATCTATCTCTGTGCCGAATTTAATAATATAAATGATTTAAATTTAATAATTTAAATAACAAACATAGATCCACACACACATCCATACAAACTTTCACATTTATAACATTAGTGAGATAAATGTCTTCTTGTTTCCGAAACAAGTATCTGTGTTTTTAACTTCAACCTGGTGAAACCCGCTCACTAAGTCTAGAGTATAACTTGCCAAATTTAAATTAAGAAATTTTCCCGAAATAAAATGTCATTATCTCATTTGCCATTCAAAATTCAATTTCATTATCCTCATAATCAAAAGATAAGCACCCGAACTCGATTTATTTCAAAAAAAGAACTCAAGATAGTTTCTCGGGCCGCTTCGGGGCTGTTCGGGTACGGTCGGGAGGCAACACGATCCCGGCAATGATCTAATTACGTTGATTAATGATACACATTTATATTCCTCGTAAACGTACACTTACCCATCCAGCCCTTTAAGAATGTTTCATACAAGCCGATGGGAAATCCGCAAGATTTTTTAAATTGTTTAGTTTGTGGCAGGCCCTTTAGAATTCTCAAAAATGTTACCCATGTATGACAAAATATTATAATCATTCGCAGATTTCTCTCTATAAGTATTTTGTCTTTGGTACTTTTGTTTCAAAGATTTCCTTCACTTGATAATTTGGTGAAAGGAAATAGCACGCATAATAAGTGAGTTTGCTCAATTTGCACTACTTTTCGACCCTCCGCCTTAATCTATTGCTAGTTTCACTGCTGTAAAAAGTAACAGAGCAATGCCTTCAAATTTTGTACCGACCAGTATATCTCACAGTATAGTTCTATCTTTGGTTTAGTTTAAATAAATAAATGTTATTATAATACGTGAGTATTTTTAACTCATTTGTAAAAGATGCAAGACAGACAGTGTCATGAGAATAGTCCCAAACATACTCCTTTTCGTCACAAATATCTATGTTTAGCAGCAAACAATTCCGGGCTGCTTCGTTATTCTCCCTACATCGTCACCTAAGCAGGCCTAGGTCGCATTGCTGTGACGATTTGGACGCTTTTGTAAAGGATTGCCCCGTCGCTGGCGATACAAAGAGAAGTGTGGAACGCTTTGGTGTTACGACTATCTGTAGGAATTCGGTGATACGAGTGTCTTACTTGCATGGCTATTCGTTTATGAATTGAAGGTAGAAAGGATAAGTAGTTTCTAAATTTTATCGGTAACCGGTAAAACTGACCTACGCAAGTGTTTTAAGTTTTAACTAATGGTTTGAGATCTAATGCATACTTAGTAGTTGAAACTGATTTATTTACGACTTGGTAAACTGTTTGTATTTCGCTGATTTTTTGACAATCAATGTACATTCCATGTAGGTACGAGTATTAGAAGCCAAACCAGGAAGACTAAAGAACGAATAATGGATTGTAAAAGACGATTTGGCTGGTAAAAATATAACTACTGAGATGACGGCAAAAAGAGCTGGTGTTTCGAAGACGAAAACAAGCCGCGCCGACCCTAGATAAATTAGAGCCACCAACGTATTTAGCAGTAGCATACAATCTACTGTCATTAGTTTATATATTTCCCACTTTTCCAGTTGCATGTTCTCTTCATTCACAGTTTTAAAGTAATTAAGTCCAAATATCTCAATTCCGAAATGTCGTATCGTCCAATCTTACACGTCCTAATAATTTCAATAGCCCACACTTATAGGGCACTCTCGTATCATTAATAACTTCATGCTACTTTGTTCTTAGTGATATTATCTGTATAGAAACGATTTCATTGTACTCTCTAATTACACAAAGTAGTGTATTTTAATTATATGGAAGGGTGCAGAAAACTGGCGTTGCTTGAGGCGTAGTGAGTGCCACCGGGATAGCTTTGGACTTAGGACTTCCTATGAGTACTGGTTTAACCGGTTTTTTTCGCAGGCTCTTTGATAATTTTTATTACGGTTTCTACAATTATGAAATGATTTGCCATCGATGGAACTTTCTGTATAGTGTCTTTATATTGCTTAAATATTTGGTATTTTATAAACACTTACGTAGTAACATTGCATTATTTTACGTTTTAGCTATTTTAGCTTCAAGTTGGTTGTTACGATATTGTGGGATTGCAACAGATCTACTCTCCAAACAATATCTTTTTTACAAATACTGTGACCACTGAAAAAATGCCAAGTCTTTTTTTAATGCAACCTTCATCTTTCTCTTCTCCCAAGCCAAACAGAGACACCATTTGCATCTTACAATCGCCATCTACTCCTAACACATTTCCCCACCACAATTAAAACCCTCTCTATAATTTCGCAACGTCTCTAGTCTACAGGGTGTCCCTATAAACTTCTTGTGATTAGTACCCAACGCTTAATAATCGTCTTGGCAATATTTATTGCTTCAGTCCGCTAATTATCAAGGAATTTTGATACTGAGTTATTGGTCTACACAGGCTGGAACGTCGTTAATTATATTTAATTTTAATACTGTTATAATTGATCCGTGAATGATAGTTTTGAAATCTTACGGAGAAGTTGAAATGGAACTTGGAAATGGTAAAAGGTGGGTCTGTTAAAGGCTAGGTGTTATTTGTTTCATTAGTAGGTTAACTTGTTATCAGTAAGAAGTGATTGTACAGTTATTCCGAATCCCAAGATACAGACTAACTGTCTAGTTTGGAACTCACTGGTAATTATAGCCATGTAATCTAGCTGTAAGGAATATATAAGTTGCTCTGACATTTCAACTTGTTTATAACTGTGTACCAGCTACAATATGGATAATAAACGATTTATATTTCAATTTTTACTCTATAGTAATTTTAGAAGATTAGAATGTAGTTTATTTTTCGTTCTTCTCTATTTAAAACTACCTCTGCGAATGGACAACTAGAATAACGTGGTCGCTCATAATGGGTATCATCAGAAAGCTTCGGAGTTTCCTTGCGTGTTCGAATTAGAAATGTAGAGATCCGCAAGAGAACCAGGGTTACCGACATAATAGCCCGAAGAATTGCTAAACTTAAGTGGCAGTAGGCAAGGCACATTGCTCGCAGAACGGATGGCCGATGGGGCAGAAAAGTTCTGGAGTGGCGACCGCGAACCTAAAGACGTTGCGTTGGAAGGCCACCTACTAGGTGGACCGATGACCGGTGGTTAGTGGTTACTGTGATCCGTTGGATGCAAGACGCACGGGACCGGTCAATGTGTCCAAGAGTGGACGTCTTTCGGCTGATATGATGATGATGATTAAGGGCCTACATACGCTTTAGTGCCGTAAAATGGTAACTTTCTAAAGCATACTCCTCTGTAACAGCTAGGTTAAAAGGTTTGAAAAAAATATATATTTATTATTGATTCATGTACATAAGTTTGAACAAAAAGTTTTTTCGTGTCACTAATAGTTTTGCTTTAAAAAAATAATTAACAACACGATATTTCTTCGCAACTTTTGGAAACTCCTCCAAAACGACTTGGATGTTTAAAAATATTTTTATACAGAAAAATTGATGGCTGGAATTTGTTCATACCTAACATAGCATATGTAAATGAAATAATATTTTGCAAACAAAACTGTTCAAAAGGAGATTCAATTTTGATATTTTGGCATAGAGCGGGCGCACGGCCAGTACTGCGTTACATTGGGGCGTATATATCGCCTTAACTAGAGCCTATTACTTATATTTGTAATATAAATCTTGAGATTCAAGTGGATTTTAATGGTCTTATTACAATAACTGATTTTACTTTCAATTTGAAAGTGTCTGGTATTGTTCTATCTGTCTTGATTAAAAACATGGTAGATATCTGGTCCAAATTCAAGTTCTCAGGAAGATGTATCTTAAAAAAAGGCCAAGTGCGAGTCGGACCCGCGCACGAAGGGTTCCGTACCATTATCGCAAAAAACGGCAAGAAAATCACGTTTGGTGTATGGGAGCCCCATTAAATATTTATTTTATTCTGTTGTAGATTTGTTGTTATAGCGGTAACAGAAATACATCATCTGTGAAAATTTCAACTGTTTAGCTATCACGGTTCATGAGATACAGCCTGGTGACAGGCGGATAGACAGACAGACAGACAGACGGATCGTGGAGTCTTAGTAATAGGGTCACGTTTTTACCCTTTGGGTAAGGAACCCTAAAAAATTCTCGATTTCCCTAGTAAAAGACTAGTTTAAATCGAACTTCCTTTTAATAAGATGAAAAATTATGAAATGATATTTATAGTTTTGATTTATAGTTTAAGAGAAGCTAGCATGATTTATTAATTCATTATTTTTCTTAGTTTTTCTAGATGATTTTTCATTATTTTGCGTAGGACAAACAAAATGCCTGAATAATATTCTTAAAACCAAATGTGTTATGCATCATTTATACCGAGCGCAGGAAGTCTTAATTCATTCAATACTTAGTATTCTTATAGACATTAGAACAGAGTCATTATTAGAGACTCCTTAGATATGGTTATTTTTTGGGGAAGCGAGTCAAAGAATATGGGATGAAAACAGCTGAAGAGCAATGTGAAAGTTCTGAGAGATGACATAGAATATGTTCAGCAGGCGAAAATAGGTCGACAAAGAATACGTAAAAGGGCGAAAATGGATTGAAGAAAAGGCAAAAGTTTTCTTACCATCCGCCGCTAGCGAGTAAAGCTCACGTACCCTCAAACCCCACCTTCCCCTTTGTTTTTATTTTACACAGAAATTTAATTTCCTGCACTCACGTGTCACGAGCCTCAAAAACTATTGCGCATCGCTCAACCGGTAATACAAAGCAATCTAAATTGGAAAATAGGCAATGCGCAGTGTGTGCTTACCAAAAACGACCATGCTGAATGCGACGCGATTAAAAAAAGAAGTCTGATGCCGATCGCGCCGCGGGAGGGGTGTGGGAACCCCGTTTTCCCCCCTTTTTTCCTATTTTTTTCCTTTTTTTTCGGGGAGTGGGTGACGCGGGTGCATGCGCCCGGCACCCACCTTTGTTTCGCATAAACAAATTAATTTCGGACGCTGTTTTTGATGGTTAATATGTTCGAAAATTGGGATTTTTTCCGTGTGAGACCAATTCGGTGAAAAGAAAACTTTGGGTGGGGCATTATTAAGTTACAGGCGATTGGATGCGATTATACTGAGCTTGTTCTTTGTTTTACGGAGGTTAATAAGTCTTTTTCAGAAGCAGAAGCGAACAATTTGAAATAAAAGACAAAACAATAAGTACTCACTTCAATATCGAGAGTTTTAAGGTTTTTTAAAGTCCGTGCTGATTTTTACATTCAACACATCTTAAGTGCAAGTAAGGATAATTTCACTGACAACCTAATCACCAAATAAGATTTGTCCAAACAACTTCAAAAGAAAGACAGTGAGCTGAAAAGTTACGAAGAACTTCACAACAACTGCATTGGCTAAACAAGCCCGACCCGTACGATCGAGATGTACCATACAAGTCTTTGTATGTAATCTGTATGTACCACAAACACCGCGACCTATTTAGCAGCCCAACAATTGACGCAGATGGAATCAGGTGATAATCAGCCACTTCAGACACACGTTGCGCGTACGGGGGCGGCCGCTTCCCCGCACCCACTCATTAAGGGGGGTGGTGGCGAGGACAATGCATGTTTGTACTGCTTTTTGCCCATTTTTTTCATTATTTCATTTCATTTCGCCCACCGCCCACACGTCCGCGCTCGCGATTGTGCGCCTCCGCTTTTTTATAATTCGTTACCTTTTTTATCGGTCGCTCCATTTTCAGAGGATGGGTGGAGAGTGGTGGTTGCAGACGAGCGGGAAAACGCTGCGTTTGAAATGCTGATGTTATAAAATATTAAAATCAATCAAGATTATCAAGGTATTATAATCAAACGTAGTGGTACATCCAAATTCTTAATTGTGCGAGGAAGTGATTAACTTTTATGTTATTTCTAACGATCTTATTACACGTATTTAAAAATTTTCACCATAACGAGGAATTCGAGGTTAACTTTTTTATGAATAAAAAACCGATAAAAAATTAAAATATTTCACACAATTTCTGGTTCTAAAACAATTTCACAGTCGTTTTATTAAAATAATAATCGAATTAAATACTCAAACACAATTATTAATTAGTAATCGGCTGTCAGAATTTTTGGTTAACGAACGTTTATGATTCACGGTTTCAATTTAGTAAATCGCAGATTAGTTTTATATTGCTTTAATTTTTTTATGAGTGTGCAATCCTAGATTCTTTAAACCTCCCACTTTCGACCCAGTTATCCTCCAGTAAAGTCTAATTTCCAGTGGCAAGAATTACCTTACATTTTATTTCGCGCGTTTTCGCCGTGGTTGCTAACCGCCCGTCTACTCAATCGTTTTCATATATCAGATAGCCACTCGATCTAAGTTGTGCATTACTCATATTGTTAATAGGTTCTTTGTTGGGTGCGATAGGTGAAGTGTATTGTTTCTGGCCAGTCTCCGAGCTGCGATGGGAGATGTCCTATTGCTGAATCAATTGATGATTGCAACACTTTTATTTTTGTTTAATAGACTTTGTAATTTATCTCTTTTGTGTATGTAATAGAATGGTTGTGGTGTTCGGAGTTGTATTGACAGATATTATTTGTTTTTTAACGGGATAGATACTATTTAATTAAAAATCTGATGATACAAAACGCGATATCCTGAACAGTTACTCCAGCAAACATGATCAAAAAACAATTACAAATAAAAGCAAAAAAAAATAATACAATCGAGACACTCCACTCGTTCCGCTGTTCGAATTTATAAGTGTATTGAAAAAAAAGTATCAAAACTGGTTGTAATGTACGTGATTTCGCATTTTAATTCGTCTGTAATGTTGGGACATCTCCCTTTTTAAATGTTTATTACGTATTTTTTTTCTTTGCGCATTATTAAGCTGGAGTGCGCACGTACGCTTGCATATCTACGGGCACTTTGCATTGGATCTCATAGGCCCAAGATATAACATAAACTTAATACTATTGTGCTATTATTTGATCGATGCGTGGCTGTCGTGTTTTGAATATTCATACCATAGTTAATTGGATTTCTGTTATTAAGATCGTAAAAGTTGTGTGAATTATCTTCTGGAATTTTTGTAATGTTTATATAATGTGTTTATCGTGTTTTAGCACTCATGTCTCACACACTCTCTTAGCTAAAACTTCAAGAACTATTGATATGCCAAGTCAAGCTGTTTCTTGGTTAGTTGGCAATTCATCACACATCGATATATTTTTATTATTATTTTTATTTGTTTTTGGTCCAGACACGGGCAAAGTCTTTCGAACTGTTCTTGCAAGGAAAATTAGAAAATATATGGCAATTTTCGGTCTGTAAATGGTGCCACCTGCAGAATTTGGTTCCATTGTTAATTTAAGCTTAATTCACGCTTCTTTATTAATATTTATTTAGATTCTACTGACTAATTGTACTGTGTGTCACCGATACCGGTACGTTATTCTTAGTTTTTCCAACTAAGGAGTCTTGCCCAACTTTTCTACGTATCTCTTATGTATTCGGCTTGCCCCGTTTAGAACTAGTCAAAAAATTCAGTCCTGTATGTTCGAAAATTTTAAATTAGCAGGATATATTCAAAAATACTTTTGGTATATCAAGATCAATATCTACATAAGTTGGGTTACACTAATTGGAAAACACTTCGTTTAAGATGACAATATATTAATTATTATTTCGTGTCTTCTGAAGATAAGTCGGATAAAGGAGACACATACAAAAAATATTGATTGTTATAGTGAATAAATAAATAAAACTTATCAATATGTGTAAGCACAAAGTAAATTGTCATAAAAATTAAATCGACTGCATTTTAAAAGACGCCATTTGATTGCTCTACGCCATAACTTATTTACACTGATAAGGCATTAAAGAATTCAGTGTTAGGGACACTACGAACCGATATTACGGAATTATTAAGGAAAGTATAATTGTTTTATACAAACGACAATTCAATTTTCACGATTGTTCAGAAAATTCAAAAAGATATTGAAAATTGCAAAGTAAACTACTTGCATCGATAAAGTAAATTTTATTCTATGGACCAAATCTCACAGACAAAAATCATCAAACCAGCCACTTAATCAATTTCACTAACACTGGACCCACAATCGAGATCCATTTAAATTTCAAAAATAGAACGAACAGATTCCATGGCAACAGCATTCCATAATTAAAACCAAATTCGTGCATTAGACGCCCAGAATCATGTGCTAATTGCACAGGGCTACCAACAGTCGCGACGCGAGCCTGACAAACGACTTTGATCAATCACGGCCGTCCTCCGTGGTAGCCCTGGCCGCGGCTGCGACGGCGAGATTTATATTTCTAGCAACCCTAGCTTCGGAGGCGCTACACCGTATTTACCGCTGTCAATATTAATTTTGATGCAATTTTGAACTTTACACATCTTGTTTTAACGTTTTGTTTTGGTTATGTCGGACGGTGGGATCTTTTGCAAAGTTTCTGGATAACATTTGGTGAGAATCCGATGGGTTTATGCGTAGGATATTGTTTTATGACGTGAGAAGTGCTGCATAATCTAATGTTGTTTGTTTAGCTTGTGGTACGAAGAAGAAATATTTCACTTGCGTACTTAGGTAGGTACCTACATGATAATCAGTGACCACCGCACTCAAAAATTACATACACAGTTATTCCAAAAGGAAGTCACAGCTTTGAAAATCATGATTTTCTCATGGTCGATTTTGTTTTCAATGCGTTTTCTTTTTCTCCTATTTAGATCGATTTCAATGTTAATGAATGAATACATGCTTTTTATTACTTTTCTTATATTCATCATGAGTGCATTTGCTCCGGATGCATGGCAAGCTCCGATAATCCTTTTCATATAATGTGATTGCTTTATTTGAAATCATTTTCAATTTTCGTTCTGTTCCTTTTTCAAATTTCCCTTTGTTTTAGAATCAACCCACCCTTTTAAGACTTTGAATAAAGAACACACACAAATACAAATTGACACGTATAGACACATTGAAGATCAGGTGAGTTTTCAATTCAAATTATACAAAAACTTGGGGATTTGGGAGATGCCTATACTAAGATTTTTTAAGTATATTTTATTTTAATATCATAATTCCCACTCAGTTGGTATTAAACATGAGAGATTTTTTTGTGTCGGTAACCCTGCACTGTTTTGTCACGATCTATTCCACATTTCATTGAATTTGCAAGCCAACAAAGTTTTAGCCAATGATATTCAAATAAACAGATACGTTATACACTTACAAAACAATTGAAAAAGTGTTCCGCGCAGCAGCGGCAGCACACATACGCACTTTTCATTCATCTAACATTAAAAAATATTTATTTTAATCAATAAATAAATAAATTACAAATACACACGATGGCATTTATTTTATTTGGTTTTTGTTTCAACAAAGCCTATCGCTCTTCGCCATGCGTGACATAAACTAAATACTAAAGGTCACAATTGTGACCTATTCGAGTCTTCAAAATGCGCGCGCTCATAACATATATGTTTATTTGAATATCATTGGTTTTAGCAAATAAAACATCATTTCGATTACGGAAGACGCTCTGTTACAACCGGGAGGATTTTAAGAAAATGCCTGATGTGTCATTTATGTTTAAAGAAAATTCGTCTGCTTAACAACCGACACATTGTTTTCTTACAGTCAAAGAAAGACATTGCCATTAACATCAATTGTATGTGACGAAATTACCCCGCAGAAACACACAATAGCCAATAACACAGATAAAGAAGCCCCAAAAATAAGGCAGCCCACAAACAAGGCGACATCCCGAGCTCAGAATACCCTCATAACTAATTTAATCAGGCACAACTTATTTCCATAGTAATACATTTTACCTTGGGTAAGCGACAAAATTTAAAACCGCATAATGATACCGAAAAAACGGTCTCAACGTTTTCACTATAACTTTTGTAATTTACAAGCCAATTAAAATAAAAAATGGGATGCACCCCCACGCCCACCCCTTTAATTATGATTTTTTGCATTTTTTAATGATAATAAATTCGCTTGACTGCAATGCCGTCCGTTGTTCTACGTGGGTCATGCATTATTTTGTGTCTTATTATAATATTTTGTTAAGTATTGATGAGTTTTATCAAGAACAAATTTTAAGTTCGTTGCTAAGCTCGATTACAATTGGATTTACATTTAGTTCATCAAACTTAGAAACACAAAAACACCTAGACTAAACTCAAAAGCAAAACATCTCAATAAACTCAAAATACTCGTATGTCAAGTCCATATTTATAAAATGAATAATACTATGATTTCATTTAGACTTAGTTCGCCGCACTAAGATTTAGAAAGAGGTAACGAATATTCCCAAAAGTAAGACATCTTAATACAGATAAAACATGCTCGCTCAGTAAGTGGATAAATAACCTATAATATATTTATCATCTATCGTATAGACAAGTAACCGACTTAAATAGGGAGGAGGTCAGATGGTGGTAGCGAGGGGTCAACGTAAAATGGTTTATAAAAGAAAGACCAAACGTCCTAGAGAATGGCGGACCTCTTTTTTTAGCAACCTTGGCAATGGGCCGAGAAAACTAAAAGAAGATAGGTTTATAGAAGTTGATGTAAAGGTCGGGAAGGGTTAAGATTTTGATATGAAAACCGTTGAAGAAATTGTTAATGTTTCTGAGACTTTCTTGACACATATAGAGGAAAATAGGTCAGTGATTGACAAAGGTAAGAAAGAGATCCATATACAGGAAGAGTTCTAAGACAAAGTGAGTAAATAACTAAACAGATTGTGCCAAAGGGACCCAAGGACCATTTACGAAAACACTTGATGTTTTCTTAACGAGCAAACACAACCTGTTGCGATTTTATTAAAACATTTTGATGAGGCGACATGGAAACATGAAATATTCGTGTGTACCATCAAATCAAACGAATGATTAATTACGGCGACCCGGAGTTAGTAGTGTTAAATATGCAACCGGTATTTTTTCTATCGGGAATGGATTGTTCGGAAAATTTTGTAAGCGTTCATTTTGACAACGTTCGTGGAGAGGCTCGAGGTAGTTTGGTCAATGTTACATTTAGTTATTACTTAACAAAGTCTGAAATGTTTGGAAGTGACTGTTTTTTACGGCAATGAAATGATAACATCATTCCTAAGCAACTCAACGAGCTGCATTTCTAAAAAACGAATTGTGGCGGATTGATGCACTAGAAAAATATTAATTGAAGCTAAAAAACAACTTATGATGCACTCCCGTACTTGCTCAAAGGAAGTAGATACAAATTGAGCGGTAGCCGCCGGTGGCCGCGAGCGTACCTCACAAAAAGCCCAATGGTTAATGAAAAAACTACACGCAGTCAATATTTGATGAGAGCCAATTTAAATGTTCGTCCACTTGTAGACATCGCATAGTTCGATTCTGGTGAGCACCGCACGCCGCGCGCGGCCCATGTGTGGGGGCGCCGCGCCCCCGCCGATTTCCCGAAAAAAGAAAAAAGGAAGAAAAAAATAAAAATGGCGAGCGCGCCTGCGTCTGTGTGCGTGAAAAAAATGCAGATATAATGCAAGTAATAATAATAATAATAGGCGATCGGCGGCCGCGCGCGCCACCCCTTCACCACCCAATTTTCATTCAAATGTGCTCGACGATTTTTTTAAACTATTTTTTTCACCGCCAATATTTTTTCGGGATTTTCCATTAGCAATGCGACTGTCCGAATAGTTCGTGTTGTCCGGTGAAAAATTGTTTTGTCCGGTCTTTTTGTGCAATGCTCGCTTAGATAGTAGATTTCATTAAAAGTTAAACAGAGCAAGCGGTCTCAGTATTATTGTTTCATAACACACATTAGTTTTAATGCAATTCTCGGTCATTGTAACGAGACTAGGACAGTAATTAAACTGAAACAGACCAAATTGTAATAAGTAACATTGAGGTCTGACGTCATTCGTCTATGTTTAGCTAAGCACTAACAATGTAACATAGGCTAATAAGAACTAAGAAAACAACTAATATTCTTAAGACGTTGTACTACTAGATTCATCTTTCCAAACTTCGGAGAAGTCGTTCGAAGAAAACAAGAGCCAAAGAATCGGCCAAGTTAGCAGGAAAGATTACTAGCGTACACATTGTCTTCCCGTACTTAGCGAATGAAAATAAAAGTCATCTAGCTACCGGCTTTAGCTCGACCATCAGCATTAACAGCTTTACAATCATGCTAATAGAGCTCAATTTTGATCAAAAGCCAATAATGTGGTTCCGCTAAGTCCACGTGCACGGGCCAAAAGTTACCAATCGAGTTTTGTTCAAAATTCGCTACATACAAAATATACGGCTTGTCCGAATTTCGACATATGCGATTATTAATTTAGCACGAACAGAGAGTAAAAATTAAAAATTATACCGTACACACGAAACGGAATAGAAGAGTAAAAGCGTGCGTTTCCACGACACGACGACACGACGGACGCGTACGACATGACATTCAATTTAAACTCGGACGGAGCACGCGTTCAATAATTAACATAATGTACTTTTTCTCCGTTTTTTCACTTCCCGTTTGACACTCCATCACTCATGGAAATTCCATTTTCAATGCTGCTATATGAGGGGTGGGGCGAGCGGGGTGGTCTTTGCATCCGCGCAATGGACATGGCGGTTTTGGGGGAGAGAGGGGGTGGACGAAAAAAAGATTGTTAAAAAGGCTGGCCCCGCCGCGGCGGTGTGTGAGTGCGTGTGGATAAAAAAGCGCTCACTAATCGATACTATAGGTTCTGAAGCAAGTAGGTTGCGGCAGTGCAGATTGCCCGGCGTCGGATCGTATGGCGATTTTTTCGCGGGAGCGCTAACGAAGCGATGAATGTTTAGTCTTTGCGAGGACCTTTTGAGCCTGGGCTCGTCCTCGTCTTTTTGGTGAGTCGAGCTGCCACTTGAGGACCGAGCGCGTTTATTCGCACTCAACTTTGTCCGCGTTTTCAATTTAAAGGCCACGTGTTAGCTAAGTAGCAGTGGTGAGCTTGACAGCCTTGTTTTTTAGAGTCCAGAGTGGAACTTGGAGTTGTCGGAATGAAAATAAATTGGCGGGATATTTTGGATTTGGACATTGATTTTCCTTATTAAAGCAACAGTTGCTTCAACAGATTGCATGATAACATAAACTTGATTAGAAAAAGTTTAAACACATTTCCTCTATAACATAACTTGAAAATAAACATAATATTTGTATCGCGTTGCCAACTCGCCCCTTCAGCTACTACTAACCTAGTCATAGGGTTGCTACTAAATACGTTTTTTTACGTAAATTTTGTTTTTTACAAATTGCACGAGTATTTTTTATTTTATTTCGGAGCGACTATATTTTAGAAGTGACAAATAGTACATTATTGCAAAGGCCGGAAAATAGGAAATTGCAGGTCGAGTATGAGATTGAAGGCCGAGCCGTAGGCGAGCAAAGAATGCAGGGACATAAAACATAATTTTTATATTATAGATTTAATTTATTAAAAGTTACAACAACTTTGCTGGAGCGTTGTAACATACCAAATTCAAAAAACGCTCCTGCTGATTTGATTTTCTTTGTCCGTAAATTCGATACTTCGCGTGTTCTGTTTTCGAAAATAATGACAATATTTCCTTGCATGTTTGAGAAAAGTCTATTTGTATTATGTGTCTATAACAATAGGAAGCATCTACTAAATGGATATTGAGGGATTTTGACCTAAATGAAACACATGTGAGAAAAAGTACGAGAACTGAGCCCGTTATTTACGTTGATGGGTTCACATCAATTAATGTCACTTCAGGAACCAATAACGTCCTACACACAGTACTTAGTAAGTAGTGGTAACTCCTCTCATTCATATCCTAAATTAAGCTTAAAGAAACATCTAACCCAAGTCTTTCACTTTGTCTTAATCCTACGTCCTAAATAAAGCTCGAATAATAAAGAGAACCTGATCCTACTAGATATAAAAACTTATATAAACTATACATAGTCTAAATAAGTACAAAGTCAGTAAACTAAGCAACACACAGTATGAAGTATAAAGTATCAAAGGGCGTGCACTTCGTCTCCATCTTAAACCTCACGTGCTACAATACCTCATTTTCGAAATGAATAAGCCATAATAGGAACCCGTAAAAATTTAATAAAAAGATGTATAACTTTGTTGGTGTACAATAAAATTAGTATATTCTATTCTATTCTATTCTATAGCCCTTACACCAAACGTCTTTTTTCATAGCAATACGAAACATGAAGTGAGCAAATGTTTTCTAATAATTAATCTTGTCTTTATTCACTCTTGACGTCAACGGGCACTTAGCCGTCAAACATACTTATTTAAAAAAAAATCATTGTCCCTTTACTTTTTCCGAAATAAAGTATAAACTGCTTTGCCTCAATCTTACGTCCTACAAAAAGCACGTGCTACGAAAAGGACTCACCTCATTCTTGAGGTCGGTGGGCTCTTGCTGCTAATATCCGTCTCAAATACTCATAAATACTGACATAGTAAACAGATTTATTTAATTTTAATAAAAAACATCCCACAAGTTTGTCCTACATGAAGTACAAAGTACCACTACACCTTCAATTCATCTTAATCTTATGCCCTACATAAAGCACGTGCTACAAAGAGGACTCACCTCATTATTGAGGTTGACGGGTTCTTAGTAGTAAACCTTCTTATAAAAATCACGTATTAACGGACTAGGCAACGAATACATCCCTTTAGCTTGTCCTTAATA
The DNA here is from genome assembly GCA_964057195.1 of Orthosia cruda. Taxonomy (NCBI): domain Eukaryota; kingdom Metazoa; phylum Arthropoda; class Insecta; order Lepidoptera; family Noctuidae; genus Orthosia; species Orthosia cruda. Next base: position 29,988,348 of record OZ059840.1, on the reverse strand, counting down.
AAGTACAAACTTCACTTCGTCTTAATCTTATGTCCTACATAAAGCACGTGTTACGGAGAGGACTCACCTCATTCTTGAGGTTGATGGGCTCTTGCTGCGGCCGGGGCGGCGAGTGCCGTCCCACCTCCGCGCCCTCCAGCATATCAGCCTCGCATCCCGACTCGTCTGTGGGGGAAATAAGTAAATTTAAATTATATATGTAATTCAAAAAAAATACAGTTAAAATAATTATGGGCTCAACAAAAATTCTTAAAGGTTTTTGAATTAAGAATCCCATCAAAAACCATAACATGTAAAAAACACAAGTCAGCAGTTCTTTTGCCGCAAAAATGTGGTGAGATCGAATGTATAACCAAGTCGGATAATTTATTCAGTATATATATTATCAATTAGGTTACAAACAAACACATTAACCGACTTGGTTTTAGAATTGAAATTCAGGCTGCTAGCTTTATCCACAACGAAGAAACAGGGGGTCGAAAACGTTTTGAATGGCTTCGAGAAAAGGATGGTACGGCTGTGCCTTTATTTGCAGTTCAAACTCTATTGTAATGCTAAAGTTGGACAAGTTGTCATGCTAAAGTAGAATTTGACAAGATTTCAATTTCATATACTTAGAAATCGAGGTTTAGATACTACCTAGCTATTACCAACGGTGGACATGGTATTTTGTCTTAGAACCAAAGAAAAAAAAAAAAATTATAGATAATATCCCTCAAGTTGGTCTTACGCATGAAAAAAATATACGAATAGTATTTTGATAACATTCTGTAAAATATATTTTTTAATTAAGATAGTAGCTCCGTTGCTTGTATAAGAAAAATCAAGCCATATCATTTGCAATCGTTTTCTAACCACGCTAACCCACCAAACGCTACACCATTCTACAATACATACCACTTCACCACGTAAAATCCCTAAAAAAACAAAAGTCCTACCTACTTTCCTAACCCTTAAAAGCTCCTAACCTTCTAAAAACTCTCTCCAGACATAGTAAACACGACCTACACCAATCGCACGACACAAATAGGTCAAGACACGTGGTCCCGTCTCCTTTGTTCCCTCTTTCGCTCGAATTCCATATATTTACACGATTATCAACCTTAGGATATGAGCAACAAAGTACTGTTTTGAATGTGGTGAAGGTAGGAAGAAGAAAAAGTGTATCAGCTGTTTGGTATCGCGAGTCAATTGAAGGACGGATTATTATGGGCGTTGGGAAGAACGGTTTGTTTGTTGCTTTAGGGTTATCGCGTTCTTTTTTCAAGCTGTTTGCAGGGTTTCGGAACGTAACAGTGGCATTTTAGGCCCGTAATGAGTCTTGGTACAAATCTTGTTTTAGCGTAGGTACGCATAAAATCTATCCAGTTCCATTTTCAAAAGGTTTCTTGATTCTGTCCTAATTTAGAGTGCCGTTTTCAACTATCAAATTTGACCGCTCAGGCAGCGTCGATCTAATTTTATCGATTAGTCTTGTTTGAAACGCGTATATCTGAACAAACTTTAATTATCCTAAACTGTGTATTTCCTTTACATTTTCTACTTATTTACTGCAAGTAGATCTTAACAGGAGTAAATTCCGAACATAAGATATGTTGATCCTGTATCTTATGGGTATAATACCGTGTGCAGAGGTAACATAGTACCGATTATGTAGGAGGGCATTTGAGTTAGGTGGGTAACTAATAATGCACCGATACCGCTCCACAAATCCTTTTTATTAGGTCTAGTTAGTAAATAAGTATTAGAATTTATTTGATTATTCCTGTTTTGTGCTATAAGAGACAACATTTAGAGCAAAATACACGTTTAAATGTAAACATAATTAAGGCAACTAATATATGAAATACAAGCGCCTGATATTTAAGATTTCTTAGTTCCATAGACACTTATAGAGATAGTTTTAATCAACCATGTTGAGATAAAGGACAGAACGGAGGAAGAAAATATGATGTTGCGACCCTTAGTAATATGGTATGGGACAATGGCATGAACATGATGATCTTGGGATAAAAACGATGAAAATCAAGAACTTGAAAAGCATGGGACGACTGAAACTTTTCAAGTTTTATAACAAGCAGCACTAATTATTTACTCTTCAACTAAACTTACCGAATGTAACGGCTTCCATTTTGTATATATTATAAGGAAGATCAAGTTTTGATCTTTAATTTTGTACTGAATCTACCAGAAGGTTTCGCACCAAACGAAATTAAGAATAGTGCTGAAATGAATAAATTAGCAGAAGCGATCATAATACCTGGAATGATCCAAGTAAATGTTTATGGAAGTCCATACATACGCCGTATTAGACCGCAGAAGCTTCAATACTTGGAAATGCATTAGAGCGCGATGAACAAATATCATTGCGGCATAAACTATAGATTCTGAGTAACGAATAATAGAATTTGAATGTATAATGCTGATTAAGCTGGAGTTAGGGTATGGTAATTCCAAATTTATCTTCGATTTTCGTTCAATCGGAGATGGACTAGTTGTAATAATTATGCTTCTACTAAAAGTTTAAATTATATTAATATATGACTAATTCACACCAAGTTTAACAGTACCTAATTGTAAATGCTGTTGATTTTTGAATTTCTTTGTTAAAGAAATGCTCCCAAAGACCAACCGTGATGCAGAAAAGTGAGAAGAACCGATTTAAAATAATGGTAACTTTTAATTAACCGTAAGTAAAATTGAGTTTTAGACAACGCTAATATACTCAAGTGGATTTGGAGACAAATCTTTGGAAGAGGGAAATGGTAAAGTCTTAGTTGCTCAACGTAACTTTGGAAATATCTTTTTTTAGTTACCTTTACTGGGCGAAAATTCATCAGCTTACCACGCTTTTATACATGAACTCTTAAATCATTGTATATAACATTTGGGTACTATAAAGGATAAAAGGGGAAACCACAAGGTAATGTGACTATTATTTACATAACCAATCTTTTTCTAACAAACCTCCATATCGACAGAATCCACATAAATATCTCTGCCACATCAATCAAGAACCCCTTCATCCATTCACCAGGAATAGAGACAATACAAAAATGTTTACAGCCCTCGCCTGTCGAACGCACTCCTAGTATTTAGTTAGCTTGTCGGTCAGTGGTGCAGATGTATGGAAACTTATAGATACTTATATTGCAGGGCAGACTCTGAGAGTCGATATGTGGCAGGAGGGTTCGTTCTGTGACTTATTTTGACTGAGTAAGCAGTTAAAAGTAAAAAGTTTTGTCCAGATCATACCTATTTTGAACTTCGGAATTAAAAATGTCTGAGACGGTAGAGTCATTTGCGAATTTTAATTCCAAAAAATCTCAAGCAAATTATATTGCATATCGAGGTGACAATTAATAAGGTAGTAAGCTTGCTCAAAAAAGATTGGGGATCACTTGGGAGAGAGCTGACATTATGATGATGATGAACAAGGATAAGAGAAAAGGCTTGTCAGTCAGTTGTGCACGTGTGGATGTATGGAAACTTATAGATACTTATTATAAGGGTAGTCTATGAGAGTCGGCGTATTTATCAGGAGGGTTCAGTCTGAACTTGGGAAGTAGTTTAAAATGCGATGTTTTTGGGTAGCTGTGTTTTGGTCTTTTTATTCGATGATTGAATTCAATAAAATTTGTTATGTTATAATTATTTCCTCAGTTGAGAAGGTATTATGAGTTGTTAGGGTTTAAATACCACAAATATGTATCATATAGTATCTTGAAAAAATGTAGAAGTCTTTAATAAAGTTAAGATGGGGGCTCAATAAAACTACTGGTACTGGTATTTCTAAACTACAGTATTTGGACAGGCGAATATATTCAAGCCATAGAGGATGTACGAGCGACGTGTAAGCGACATCCACAAAATCACGATGCAGCATCCCATCCTTTTGCCTTAGCTTCCCTTAGTCACCTCTTACGCAGCAAGTGAAAAGGTGGTCTTTACGTACGGCCACACCGCACACAAGAAACCTTTGAACGTAAGTAATAAACTTACGCACAAAGCTTGGCTTTGGGGACTACTCTAAGGTTGACGGGTCACGCCTAGGCTTCCGACCACCACAGAGTCTTTGATTAAGAAGTTATTTAAATGGGACCTAAGACTGCTGACCGCTTTGAGGCATTTGAAGCCAGATTCTGATTCTGATAACACCTTCCCGTAGTGGGTAATTTAACATCGATTTGTATTTTAGTGAAATAATTCTTACAACCAAATTGGAAATTAAAAAAAAAGAAAAAGATTCTTTGATTCAAACGAAAATGGGCCTAAACGACGATACAAACTAAGACAAGACCAAATCATTGTTCCACAAATAGCTGGCCGAGGCTAAGCAACACAGACCGATGCCAAAACCTAGCAGCCGTCGAATATGATTGCTCCTAATGCGGCGGGTGAGGGAGGGGGTGAGGTAAGGCTCGTAGGGTGTGTGGCGCGGGCGTGCGGGGGGGGTGGGTTACTGCGTCGCGCCGTGTTCCTGACCGAGCAGTAAGTCTGGCTTAATCCTATCGGAAACGCGGGCCCCCATTGAAGATCGGCAAAGGCTCAGCACGAGGTACTAAAACGACGACATGTCTGAAGATTTCGAATATGTTGCGTGTCATCGGTAGGCGTTTGGGGAACGATGTGTTGATCTTTGGTATGAGTGTTATGTATGTCGTTTGGCAATTTTGAAGTTGGGTTTCGAAAATATTTTGTACGCTAGTATGTTTACCTTGTTGGCATCTGCGCCTGTGTTTTAAAAACAAACATCAATGAGAAAACAAACTTGATTTTTCAAACGAATACAGTTTATTCTCTAAGGATCCTTCCTGCACATACTTTAGCCACATCTTTTAACTTTTCAATAACCATTCACCTAACGGCAATCTTCAACCAATACACATCCCATTCCTATTTTAAAGAATTTCTACAAAAAAAAAAACCATTTACTGTATTCACTCACACCCAAAACTTAACTTCGCAACAAGCAAGAGCGCACGCACTCAAAACCTTAGCCCAAAGCTGTCGACTTATCCCCCCATAGGCTCTCTCGTATACCCGAACTATGCATCTAGCAGGCAGAGGGGGACATTACAAATTAATAGCACAAAGACCGGCCACAGATCGCCACTGCGAAAATTTACAGGCAGCAGACACTTATAGCAGTACACTATAAAGGCTAGCTCTACTAACTGTGCGATATTAAGTCGATTTGTGATCTTCGTGTTTGTTCTTCATTTATTTAAGGTTTTGTTCTAGATACAAGAGTGCTGCTTGCTTTTTCGTTGAGGTTCGAGGAGTTTGTTAGTCATATTCACCTTGACTTTTGAAGATCCACTTGAAACATGATTTTTTTAATCGACTTCCTAAGGATTTTAAATGTTAGTTAACTATTCCGCCACATCGCTTCGCTCGCTAAGAATAGCATTCCCTTCAGTCATAGGGATATACCAACAGTGACAGATTGAAGTGAGTTATTATAGAAGATTGAACCTATGGGAGCATAGCCTCTGGTTCAAGAACTGTGTTTGCTCAGAAACAACACGTGACAACAAAGAAGACACAATTCAAAAAGTTACCTACACCTTAAATAACATAACCAATCACAGACGTATAGGAGATACATGCATAACTACACATATCCATATGATCATATAGCTATAGAATCCAAGTCTGACAACTACCTAAGTGACTCTTTGCATCACATTTAAGTGGATATGACTTTCCACAATCTACTACTAGTTACGTTCCGTTACGGATGGTAGATTTTTAAATCGAGGTGTCATTTATACGTGTTATAAGCCGTGTATGAGTTCTTGCATTATTGAGTATGGCTTGTTCCGTAGGGGACAAAGTGACTCGTGGCAATGAAACTATTTTTGCGATTTGTGAAGGATATTGTTCAATATTGTGACGGTTTATTTCGATGGGTTGGTGTCGCGTGTGGTTAGGGTGGATATCACATGGAATATTTAACTTGGGACAATATTTTAAATTCCTCACGAATTAATGAGCTTTTTAGGTAATTTTAAGTATTGTGGGGATGAATTCTGGGCCGACTCAATTTAGATCGCCAAGGACACGCTCGAAGAAGCAATAATAAAATGGAAAGAAAATATGTGATGGGAAAGATTTCCACTTCGGAATATGTTATGTATCCGATAAAACAGTTTCATTCACACTTTTCTAGAGAACAACTGTAGAAATATAAAAGAGGTAATACTGACATGAACATATGTCTCTGTTACAACATAACAGTGTTCTTTAATATAGATGTGGAGTAGAACATACTCTTTCTAAAAGTATTTCTTTTACTAACGACAGATTCTTTCTTGTCCAGGTTACATTCCTATCATTGCTATTAGCCCATTTTCTAAATATCTGAGCAGATTAAGTTACCGTCCTCTAGCGCTAGTCATTGGGAATAGACTCTTGACTATGTTTTTATTTATTAGATGTTTCATTTTTATTTAGAAATAACTTAGTTATCATTATAGTTTGTTTCTGTGATTTTGTTATTCATTATTATAATGTTGAAATGAGTTGGATTTTCAGTTTTATCATCTTTAGCTAGTTTGATCTTTGCTTGTGTATGTGCCTCGTGTACTAGTTTTCTCAGTTGGTTCCAAAAGTAATACCAGTATGAAACTCGACTTTTACTAAGCTCTGGCATATTTTTGGGCTTGTTATAATGTTATTTATTTTCCAATGCAACAGGATTCGATTAGTTTTAGAACCATGAATATAATCATTCGTTTTCATCAACCAGTATTCCGTGGACATGCAACTGAAATCGAATACATGAAACCCTTTATGTCGCGACTTTTTTTATTCCGTTCCAATATCATTTGTGGACGCTTTAACGACTGCCTCTCTACAAAAGTAAGCGGACAAATTGCTTCTAAAACAACAAAAGCCGACCGGAAAAATTCACAATCGTACCGAATCATTAATCTCAGAAACAAATGGAAATCGGCCGACATCTGCTATACTCGGCTCGAAAAAATGGCGGCCATAGTCGACAGTTGTCACGTTATTCTCGACGGGATTAATTAGAAATGCGATTAAAAGCAAACAAAACAGGGAATGGTGAACTTAAATTAATGAAAAATTACCACCCTCCGAGCACTCGTCAACTCTTTTTTTTAACGGGGTCGCTCCCGCGCATTAAGCGGCTTTAATTTGAATTCGGAATTAGAATTACGCGCGCTTTATAATTATTGTTTTTTTTTCGGCCAGTGACGGTTGATTTCTAATTCTAACGAGGGTTTATTCGGAAAGTCACTTATGATTTTTTGTTTCGGCATGAATATGCGGAATTGGATTTTGTTTTACCCACACTGAAATATTCAAACATAGAAACAGGTAACTTGTTATACCTGTAGTTAGGTGGGGTGGAAATTATGAATTCTATTTTTGCTGACGTATTTCATTATATATTTAGAAGGGACGGCCCTCCACACCATTTCTCAATACGCAATAGCTCAGTCAAGAAGAGAGTTAAACATCCTAGCTGGACTAAATTGACCCAAATAGTAGGTTCATATATGGACGTATAAACTACTGCTCAATAAATACAGGGCCGGATTTAAGGGAGGGCAATCGGGGCAACTGCCCGGGGCCTCCACAAGAGAGGGGCCCCCACATAAATTGTATTTATTAAAAAAAAAATTACACAACTATAGGGTATCTATAGTGGAATCTCTAACTCGAATGTCTGAAAAAAGTTTTTGACTTAACAAGAACTTCGAGATACATATGATTTAACTGCTGAAATTTCGAGCGACTAAGTCGCGATTTCTAAGTATATTTTTCGATTTGTAGAGTCAAACCCAACCTAAAAATTTAATTGAACTTAGAAAATTTAATGAATATATTCATTAATTGCACGTGTACAAGACAAAAACAATAGATTAGAAGCCCCTAACCCGAACATTCATTTTGGATTTTATTGCTATTATTTCGGAGAATTCCAAGTAAGACGTCAGATGTCATTGTATTTTACTAACTACGACTTTTGGAAACTCCTTTTTGAAATTCGAGATATAGAGTATAAATATGTATTATCAATACTTCGTAGGGAAATAACATTTTGTTCGAGTTACATAGTTTAAATAATTCGAGATACCGCTTATCTAAGGGTTCAGCGGAAGGAAATGGCATTTTTTTCGACTTACTGAGGATTTTGACTTAACGAGGTTCGAGTTATAGAGATTCCACTGTATTACTATTTGAAAACTTATCTAGTAATTTTTATTTTATATGATTTTAACATTATTTATTATATCTTAATTTTACTTGCAGCAGCGTATTGTTTTACTGTGTTTGCGACCGATGGTCGATCCGTGATCTCGTCTCGTTAGAGCTATCGCTCTGGGAACACAATGCGGGGTGTTGCGGTGCGCGGGGTTCACGCCGCCCGCTTGCCTGTCTCCCCTCCCATACGATTATATAAATAAATTATTGAAACACTTGCAAGAAAAATAAGATTTAACCTATTTGAAAAATAATTAGGGTCCTCCACTCCCTTGTTGCCCCAGGGCCTCCACACCTCTAAATCCGGCCCTGAATAAATAACTCAGATCCTCTTCGAAGATGGACTAACACATAGCAATCGGAATAACAAAGTAGAATCAGTAGTTCCAGTAATCAATTGGTCTTAATTATATTTTTGTTATAAAATAGGAGATATTATTTAATTACACAGTTCTAGGTTATAACTTTTTTCGAAATCGGTAACCAATCGAACACTATATTTGAACATTATCCATCCCATTAACTACCTTTAAATTTATATTCAAGAATGTTCTAATCCCATATCTTTCGGATATATACATTTTTAATTTCTAACCCCTGAAAATGTAGGGGCTACTCGTATCTTCGGATTACAGATTTATCAAATAAATTTAAAAAAGTATTCATAAAATATATCTAATTTTGAAGAATTTAACTTAATGGACACTTATGACTGACTGCCAACTTTCGCTACTGTCTATAGAAGAAATATATTAACTCTGTAAGCTGTTTCCGAATCACATAAACTCTAAAATAAATGCAAAAACTTTGTATAAAATATGTTATGTATGATTCAAATTCAAATATCTCTTAGAGACGACAGCTAAAGGAACTTGACAAAGCTTCATGACTATATATCGCGAAATTTTATACTCCAGTTCACCTCAGCTTCCCAATCTAAGTCAATGATTGTTAACAAAATCCTATCACTGGTTTAAAATCATTAACGTTTAGATCTGTTACGATACCAAACAGTTGATCACACCTGCCAGCTTCAATGCACGAAATACTAATACAAAATGTCAATTACTCTCTATCTGTTGTAAGTTGTCAATTGATTCTGACATCGTGATTAGTATCTAATGGTGTTAGTTCGTTTGGTTCTAACATTTTCGCATTTTCATAGACTATTGCATCATTGTGGATGTTGCAACATTGTTGGGTTGATTAGTCATGTGGGTTAATGATGACTAAAATCTACATAATAGTAATAATAGTGAAAGGTTTTGTGGGATATTTAACGACATCTCTTGTCAACGAAAGCTGAAAGCTATAAGAACAGTACTCTTTGTATCTCCGTAACATTTGTTTTTCATCGATTCACCCCTATCAACTGTGCAACGCTATCATTGACTTCCAATCAACATAAGTTTTTTGTGTCCTACGGTTTACAAATCAATCCGATAATGACAGATGGCCATAATTTTTCGCAGATTTGGAAATATGACAATAAAGAATGGGTATTCCTCAAACTTTGCGAAACCACATACCCAATTCTTAATCACCCTAAAGAAAATAACAACAAAATTCTTACAAGACAAAATGGAAAATGTCAAACAATAGCGTGAACCGTGAAGCCAACAATAATAATAAGGAAATAATAAGTGATCGGTGCTCACGCGAAAGGAATGATGCTGGAGTGCCATTGTCACGGCGAGAGGGACGAGAGCCCTCCATGAGTACACACCTCCGGGTATGGGAGGGTTTGTGTAATTTTGTATTGCATCTTATTATACACGAGTGGATATTTTTCAAGTAAGGCATTGACAGGCGAATTCGGGATAATTTTTAAATTGAGGCATAAATATTCAAAAATGGAACGAATTTTTTGTTGGAAGAAGATTATCAGTTTTCCATTTTCATTCCAAAAAAATAAATAATGACATCGCACAAAACTAGTACGAATTCTTGATAACAATTTTGCGAGATTTATCTAGTTTTTTTATGATTAAAGCTATAATCATGTGAATGAGCGTACCAAATCCAAAGCAACTAAGTATTATGAGAAGCTGAAGTAACTGTAAGTGGATTTTGTTTTGCAATATAACTGCAATTTTTATGACTTGTCGATGCCTTACTTTTTAACCGACTTCAAAAAAAGGAGGAGGTTCTCAATTCGACTGTATTTTTTTTTAATTTTTTTATGTGTGTTACCTCAGAACTTTTTAGTGGGTGAACCGATTTTGATGATTCTTTTTTTATTTGAAAGCTGGTGTTTGTCATGTGGTCCCATTTTCATCAAGATCTGATAAAGAACTTCGGAGATACACATCAGAACTCTTCAATAAATGACGGCAAATCACTCGGGATAGCTGCAATCGCATTTATGTTTATTGTTTACACCATTTCATAACATAACATCACACTAGTACGCTCTAAAGGGGTACGCAGATGTAAACAGTTCACATTGGTGTGCCCTTATACGACCGGTTTTGTTTAAGTTTTATGTTATTGGGTAAATCTATTCTGGTTTCACTTTGGGCAATATTGGTACCTAGCCTATATAAATTATGTAGCACAACTAAAAAGTGAAAAATAAAAAAAAACTTTTTACAAAAAATACAACCGACTTCCATAGAAAAACAAAAAAGTGTAAAATAACTTCAATTTCGGAAGTCGGTGTCAAAAAACGAAGAAAATATTACAAGAACACCGACTTCCGAAATTGAAGTTATTTTACACTTTTTTGTTTTTCTATGGAAGTCGGTTGTATTTTTTGTAAAAAGTTTTTTTAGTTTTCTCTTTCTTTTTGATAATGTTTTAATTATGATTGTTGAAATCCACATTGTAGTTTTCTATTACTAGGTAACCATCTTACCGAGCCAGCCTATTACACAACATCAAGTGACATCTGTCAAAATCATCCACGAAATGTCACCACAAAATCCTCTTTTTAATGAACCTCCTTCATTGAAATGGAATCAGTTTAATCGTTTATTTGTCAGTTTATTTAACTTTACGCATCGACATACCAATCATTTCCACGTTCATCGCGCGTAGGGGAGTGATTCCCACAGTTGCATTTTTACATTTCGCGCGGGATGATGGGTCCGTGAATATTTTTTATTAACGGTTTTACATACGGGAGAAATTTCAAGTAGGTATTTGTGTAATTTTTTGGTTTGAAAACCGTTTAATGAATGACCAAATCGACCTAAATTAACATACAAAATTTATCAATCCGAAGAAATTTCGTAAATTTCTGTCTGATTTTCTAAAGCTGTAATTGTTTGTGTGCCTTAAATATATTTCAATAGTGGTGCACAATATTTTAATGAGGTGGTGGCTCAGACAAAAACTTAAAAATATAGGTATGCGAAAAGAGTGCTTCTACCTAATTATATCTCTGATTTCAGATCAACATGGACATATGCATGGAACTAAGAAGTACATATACTCACGGTTTTGATTGAAGTGGGTAAACAGAGCAGTAAGCATCCAGGTATCTTTTGAAGGATATGCACAATTGTACATGTTATATTTCGACTCTAAGACCCCGTTATATCCATGTCGATCTGGGAATGAAACAAAAACATCGAATGTATCAGCTTCTTTTAGCCCAGTTTACTGAGAAAAAAAAAAAAAAAAACTAAATACATATATAAAAAACACATAATATTTTTCCCAGGGAATGGGAAGAAATAATAAAAATCCTATGTGTCTATTTTGTTCATCTACATTCATTAATCTTTATAATTTTCATTTGTGCCAGTTAGAAATATTTTGGCGGGACTTCACCATTGGTAAGGTAAGAGTGTCACTGATAGTTTTATCTTTTTATCTACATAACAACCATGCAGGTAATGAAAATGATGGAAAGAACTCTTAGGCAGAGACCTAATCGAATTGTGACAGTTTGCCATTTACTATTAGATAAAGGATATATGTATAATTTTTGAGCTAAGATCTCGACTAATCTTAAAAATGTTAAGAATTTAAGTAGGTATATATAGTTGTCAAGAAAAAATGAACAAGCCAAATAGGGTAGTTGACAAAAAATATCAACTTAGTCCGTCAGTTAGATAACCTAAAAATATTGGACACGTATAATTTCTTGTGCCACGTAAATAAAAAATTACGACAACATAGTGCGTTGAAATAACGTGTGACGTCACGGTGTGCTACACTTTATACTGACAAAGTGACGTCACAAGCCCCCACTCCTGAAGTTTGATGTGCTTTATCTTTGTCAATTTTTACCCGACTGCCGAAGGAGGGTAGTGTGTTTATCAGTCTATGTATGTATTTATGTATGTTTGTTCCTATGTGGCGTTCTAGAGACCAAACGTGTTGGCAGATTTTGATGATTCTTACGTCAATCGATTCGCCTTAACACTGCGAGTGTCACTGGCTACATACAAATTGGAAAATAGAAAAATGGCGGATTTTGGGCGCCATTTTGTGGGGGATTTATTTTTTGTTTTCTTCCAAACCCATCGTGTGGGGTATCAAAATAAAGGGTTTTAAGAGGTGATTTCAAAAATATATAATACTTATATGTTTAAATGTACCTAATTAAAAAAAAATACTAAAAAGTTGTAAATAAAAAAAGTTAATTCAGAAATTCAAAAAGCCCGACTGCTTAAAAAGCGAACTAAAAAGACGTAAACAAGAAGAAAATCATGCTGTGCAGTCGGAGGATACATCTGGTTTTGGTCAGCCACCTCGCGAATATGTATCCTCCGACTGCACAGCATGATTTTCTTCTTGTTTACGTCTTTTTAGTTCGCTTTTTAAGCAGTCGGGTTTTTGATTTTTTTAATTAACTCTTTTTTTATTTATTTGATAAAGCAAAATATACGGGTTCAATATTATTTGATAATCTCACTGACGGACTAAATAGAATTATCATTTTCATTTTTCTACCCAGGAAACTAGCCTATTGCAAACGTACAGAATCTCACAAACAAGTCAACAAGCTCAACGACCTAAAGAAAAACAGACAAAAATCTTAACTTAATCGTCTTCGAGTAGCAAATAATAGTATAAAATGAAGCGTCGACAACTCCTTTGAACTAAGTATTAATGGCGGCATAGAAGCGGAGGTTTTATTGCGAACACATCACAAGAACAATCGTAATGGTCAAGGAAATGCAGCGAACGCGTAAAATTCCCTCTAATGTGTTATTTAGAGACGGCAAAGCGCGTAAATTTGTAAATTCATGATGGTATTGTTATTAAGCACGGTGGCAGCTAAGGAGTGTTAAAGTTTAACTTTGACAGGTCTTTTGTTTGAAGTTATTTGGAAATAGGGATGTTTTCTGGATAGAAAAATGATAATTCTATTTAGTCCGTCAGTGAGATTATCAAATAATATTGGACACGTATTTTTTGCTTTCTCAAATAAATAAAAAATGACAAAGATAAAGCGCATCTAAGTTTAGGAGTGGGGGCTTGTGACGTCACTTTGTCAGTATAAAGTGTAGCACACCGTGACGTCACACGATATTTCAACGCACTGTATTGTCGTAATTTTGAATTTACGTGGCAAAAGATACAAAAATACGGGTCCAATATTTTTAGGTTATCTAACTAACGGACTTATTAGATAATTTTTGTCAACTACCCTATTATGATTCGTGATTTTCTGACAGATAAGGATAAAGGCACGAAGAATAAATACGGCACGATCTCTTTTCTCTTTCCCTGGATTTAGTTGCAGGTGATTAAAAAACTTTGACACCAAAGTATGGCCAGAATCGAAGCAATAGTTACCTACGGTCATCTAGCAATAGTCGTAGACCTTATGGAGCATAATTCTTAAAATATCATTTGTTACAGAAATATTTAATGATACAGCCTTTTTTTTCGGAATAGGCCATCTATAACAACGACCGTCTCTCCAGAACATTGTGGAGAAACGGTCGTTGTTATACAAAGTAAAAAAAAGCAAAACTAAGGAAAGTGCTAAATCTGAATGATATGTTGCACTTGTCAATGAAAGTTGTATCTAGGAGCCGTGCTAGTGCTCTTTGTCTTATATAGCTTTGTCCCTCTCTTACAATAGAACCATGATAGTTTTGACACTCAGAATGAGACCCAAGGCTTTCGGTTAAAATCCCTAACTTTTTCAGGTACAGTCCCCAGACCACACGACATCACAACCATCAACTTGGTAGACCAAACTTCTATGAAAAAGAGGTGTTATGTACTACCGTCCTGGACAATCAAAGTATTTGAACACAAAGCACAATGGAATAATCTTCTATAGTCCGTCGAAATGGTCTGTTTATTACACTTGTGAGATTATGTGTTTTGCTATAATAAAAGCATCATGTTTAGAATGCAAACGAAATTAGGGATACGCTGTAAAAAGTTTGTGCTGCGGTGACAATGATGTTAGCTGTTTTGTGGACGGGTTTTAGTTGTTTCTTGGTTAAGATGTGGCTTGGTTTAATTGTTTCGTTGGTAGTATATGTAGCAGGATAAATTAAATACCTGGTGTTATAACTAAGAAGTTTGTTATTTTTTCTATGTTTCATTTACGTGTTACCCAGTTACGTTGTGGAGAGGTCAAATATTCAGTCGCTTCATCATCATCAAAATACCGATATCCAGCTGAATCCGGTTACACTGAAATATACTTTTTAGTGAGGGTTTGATCGGCCGTCTGATTTATTTGAAAATTTGCTTCTACCGGCGTCTTCGCCCGCTATAATTTCAAAAAATATCCCGAGAGAACATATTACCGGGATGAAAAGTATCCTATGTGCTATTCCTGACTATAATCTATCTCTGTACCAAATTTCATCATGGAGTTATTGTGCGTTCTTCTCCATAACAAGCTACTTTGCCGAATACACGGTAGAATCAATTTTTATTTCATATAAATCTAAATTAATCGTTTTAATTTTTTGACGTCCAAAAGTGCCGCCTATTGGCCTAATTGAATAAATATATTTGACTTTGACATCCAGATCCGTCCAGCCGTTTGAACGGGAAGAAGTAACAAACATACACACACAAATTTTCGCCTTTATAATATTAGTGTCATTTGAATGTGTGGTGTGATATGATAATGTGTGATATGCACTGCGATATTAAAAAACATTGCAAATTGTCTATGCAAAATAAATTTTTGTCACAACTTTTTATAGACCAATTACAAAATACTTTGAAGTCCCTTTTTGCTCTAATAGAACCAAGATCAAACGGATGCTGTGTACGGAAATTGAGTTAACGTTGTACTAAGGGTGACCTGATTACTTAGGTACACTATTTTGTGCCCATTGTAGTTTTATATATACAATGCCTGTTATTATAAGGTATGTATTATGTTTCAAAATTATATCGTCAAAAAGACATTCTCCTAAACTGCTCGTTTGTAAACTTACGCCAAACTTGAATCAATCTGCCTAGCCTTTTCCCAACTATATTGGGGTCGGCTTCCAGTCTAACCGGATTCAGCTGAGTACCAGTATTTTACATGGAGCGACTGCCTATCTGACCTCCACAACCCAGTTACTGGGTAACACGATACCCCTTGGCAAGACTGGTGTCAGATCTCAAGCTTCTGATTACCCGTAAGGACTGTCAAAGATCTTCAAATGACAGCCGGGACCAACGGTTTAACGTGCTTTCCGAAGTACGAAGGAAACTCGGTATGTTGAAATGGTCACCCATCCACAGACCGTCCTTGTCAAGTGTTGGTTAGCCTTGATGATCGACCAGTGCGGCTGTTATTATTTAGCCACGAGCTCCTCTTACGCCAAACTTAAATAAGCACTAATTTTTTTTTGATAAATCTGATGGCTATATATGGTTGTCACTTTGTTTCACGTTTACTAATAAGGGGCTCAGAGTATAGATGTTCAGGAGTGCGATCAGCTCAACCACAAATAATAACGTGGTCTGATATATCTAGCCAAAGTACCCCAGGATTTTCTAACTCTCCAGCCTGGCAAAATGTTAAAGAAAATGAGTACCAATTACATTTTATAGTTCTCTAGGAAGCTAATTAAAAATAAATCACTGGCACCATATGTTGGCTACTACACTACTTCCTCTAGCCCACAACACATCCCCGAATACTATCCCATGCGTACAAAAAGCATCCCATCGCGCAAACTCATCGCGTATCGCTGAAAACACAAATTAACCGCTGGCTTTTACAAATATCGGTCAATTAAGCGGTGGGAGGGATAACAATTGAAAACGGTTTCGCTTTCACTGAGGCCAGGCATAAACGCATCTGTAAATATAATAATAGATGAAGAGATACATCAATGAATGTCCACTGGCACTGCGTTTTCGGGCGGGCACTTTCAATTTCGATGTATGCGGGGCAGCCATGATTTTGGCTTACTGGAAATTGCAATTTTGGTGTTTATTTTTCAGTTTTTTTATCTTTTTATTATGGTTGTGACTGGTTCATGACACGTGGGTAGTCTTTTTAGGTTGTTTGATTAGTTTGTAAGATAAACAATACTCTCACAAGTTTTTTTTTAATTGATTTCATTATTAGTGAATAAGTTACTTTTTCACAAAAGTGCTTCACCGTCGACCACATCATCGCTTACCAATAGGTGAGACTGTGGTCAAGCGCGACGCGAGTCTATCAATAATAAAAAAAGGGTGTAATTAAATTTTAAAAATAATCTGGAAACTTTTACTTGATTACAAATAACTATTGCCTTACAAGTTTTTTTAACTAACTTTTTTAACTACACTCTCTTATAAATTGAATTTTAACCCAACTTTACTCAAAACAGACCATTACTGATATCTGTAGCGTCGCGTCGTAAGCTCGCGGTATACATTTTTTTTTTCACAAAATCAACCAATAGTCCTGTCACGAATTTATCGAGCGCGATGATGGTCACCCTACCGCCGGCGTTCCCTGCCAATCCCGCGTGATCGCCGCTGACCACACGTTCGTAAAATGTGGCTAATTATTTCAGTTTTATATTAATGTCAATTTTAAATTGTTTGTTTTTGGCTTGTTGTTGGATAATGATAAATAATGAGTTTAATTCAAGGCTAAGTAGAGATTTAATCTATACTAATATTATAAGAGAGAGGTAAAGTTTTGTGAGGTTGTAGGGGGTAATCTCTGGATCTACTGAACCGATTTTGAAAATTCTTTCAGCTACATTATTCCTGAGTGACATAGGCTATTTTTAAATCGCGGGGAACATCTAGTTCCTTATAAGATCAAAGCCAGTCAAAGTTGTAATACTGACAGTATGAACTAAGAATAGACGGGTGGAACATGATTTTAGACACTAAGAATTTCTAAATAACATTAGGTTCATATATCTACGTAGGTAGTTCTTTCACCGTTTAAAATAAGACTCTCCAGTTCGCCCATTGTCTGTCAAATGGCCATGCATAATCATCAACTCATACAAGGCAAATATATTGGTTATCACATCACATGAAGATGCTACTGCCCATTTAAATTCAAGAGCCGCCACTGAAAATTGTAAAATCACCATAGGGGAGGCTGGGAACAAACGTAAACGCCGGTAAAACATCTTCCTTTTTATTTATCGTGGTGTAAGCCCGAAGGCAAGTGTTCAGTGCCACCGTTTGTTATTTAAATCAAATAACATAACTATAAATGTATTCGTGCTTTTAGTAGCGACCAAAGATTTTAACGATTAACTCAACAATAAGTTAACATCTGTGCAATACGCACCTACTGCACAATAGTACAAGCATAAAAATTGCTCATCCATAAAATGTTCTTTAATAATATGCATTAAGTTCCACACGCAATTTATTCTGAACTCTATGATTCATGAATTAAAGTTCTTAATTCGATGGGCGACTCCTCTATTCATTAGTGACTCGAATCAAAGGGTTGGCAAATCCAAGTTCTATTGTGAATAGTCACGCGTCTAACTTCGGTATTAAGTATACGTGTTTTTATATTTCCGTTACCATAGAAATTAATGCTTTACATTTGTATGTTTGATGTTTTTAATAAGGTTTTTTATGCTCATAGAAAAAAGTGTTTTATGTCATGCTTATTATAAAGTTTTTACTGTTTTGTCACTTTTGTCACAGACATTTGATTACAGATTAAGTTACTTGGCTCTGAGTTCCTACTTGCAAATTAAGGCAGTTCCAATTCATAACTGAACCAGATCTTGTGGTTTTTATTACTTCTAACAGTTAATTTTCTGTATAAGTGCTATTCACAACACCTCGGTACAGTTTTAAAGAGAAACAAATGGATACCACCTTACAAAATAAAAGCCTGTAACATCAGTCCTCAGTACTATAATGATTGAGAAAAATGTCAGTTAAAAATCACATAAGCTAATGCTTTATAGCTGCATAAAATATCTCTCATCTCCGAAAAAGAAAGGACCAAGGTGTAAAATAAAAATTACTAAATGCTCACTACTGGAAGCAACACAAAAGTAAATTCGCACGATTTCGCTGTCAACAAATAACAAAACATAAGACGACAGCTAAAACACGCCGTAAAACGACAAACGCAGCTTAAAACGCACAGAACCCTAATAATATTAAAAACACAAACACCACTGGGTGACATCTCGTAATTTCGATTCTAATTACATTTAATGTCCACTGTTATTTTTTCGAGTTTTAATGCGCGCCCGCCATAAAAAGATAATCACAAAAATAATTGAAACGAAATAATAAAGGCTGTAAGGAAAGGGGGGAGGGGGGCGATTAATGACGGCTCGGGGAGGTGCGGGATAGTCGGCGCATTAAGGCCTAAATAATCAACATAATTACACTTTTTACCTTGGCATCCCCTTTTCACCCTCTAATAAGTGCCGTTGAAAAGATTCTCTATTTATATCGAGGCCTTTTTAATGAAAATGATAGTTGATGCGCAGTTTCGTGTTTTTGATGACAGTTTTTAGTGGCTTGTGTGTGAAGGGTGACACACGGGAAGTGTCACCGAAAAAATTCACAGCAAGATCAAGAGTTCTCAATCACTCGTAAGCAGAGAGCTCGTAATCATCCTTTAAAGCAGACAGTTAAAAAGGGTCGGTAAAAATGCTTTCTCATCAAGCTACTGGTTTTGGATGACAGACCGAGCTATTAGAACAAAGTCTCTATATGTCAGCATGTTATGGACATAATTGAAATGACATTATCACTAAACACGTCGGAACTACTGTGAAACTGTCACATATTGAGTATGTCACTTTTGCAAAGAATTTCTGACACCTTAGCAAAATATACTGTCATCGTTTTTTACACATAAACCCGACACTAATACCAATATTGCGAACCTCTTTTAATTATTTAAAGATCTCAAGAGACTATAAAGGAAGATGCATTCAAAAACAGAAATTAAAGGTCTTGATTACGAATTCTTAATACATTTAAGTATAAAACTAAATATATAGCAGTTTATAATTGGGAACGTAGCAATAAGTAAAGCGGGCACCCTTCTGCCGAAGAATCAGTATATAATTAAAGATAATGAGACGCTATTCAGATGTCCGTCTGGATCTTTTCGACGTGTTCAGTTGTGATGCGATGGATGTGGCATAATTTACAGTGGTTTTTCATAAGTTTTTACCAAATTTTCCTTTGAAAGTAAGATTTTTTTATTTGTTAATGTTTATTTATTTCGGTACCTTTTACGTAAATTATAAAGTGGAAAAAAAAATCTTTCAAGCAAGCATAACTGTAAAACAAAACTTGAAAATGCCACTTGCAATTTGTTTTAAGGAACCTTTTTTAAATGCAGTCATTAAAAAAAATTGTCAGTAGGTACTAAACACTTTTTTGAATACAGTTTTTAAGTAATAATAAATAAAGTTAAAAGTAATATTTGCATTTTGCGTACACAAAAATTTAACGAGACAAAAATACGACGTTGGCACATCTAGCAGAGGAATATTCAATCGTAGCTCTCGAACACATCCTTCACGAAATCACGACTGACGAAGACAGGGACTAAATGAAGGGGTTTTTAATTCAGTGAAATGGTAATATTTACAAATATAGAAGCCTCTCGTTAATCAGTGTATTGAATTGCGAATTTAAAATGTATTTTAAGGTAAGCAATATTTTAGCCTGTTTTAAATACGTACGTGGTTTAGTCATTTTTGGTAGGGGCAAAACTTATAGGTGATCGCATCACCGACATGCTAAATGTTTTAAGTTTTCACTTCTGAAGACAGTCCGCATGACTGCCTATTATTTTGTCTCCCAAAATGTTTTTTGTTAATGAACGTCAGTCTCTTTACAAGGCATAATAAAGTTAATAAATTCAATTAAGTAGCCCGTTCAATTGGTTACAAAAAAAAACATCTAATTTTATCACCCAAATAAAAGGCAAACCCGCTTCTGTCTCGTTTGTGTCTTTATTTATGACATTTGATAGATTTTAATGCGGCTACCGTAACCTGCTCTAATTAAATTAAGTTGTAATACATTGCTGCTTTAAACAAGAGCTTAACTAGGAGATAAAGACATGATGTGGCGTTGTATAAGCGTTGATCAAAACGGTCGCGGAACCCACTACCCACAGTTAAAGTATCACCCCACTCTCCCCTTTACACGAAAAAATATAGAAACGCAAGCGTACACCAACGTCTAATTAAAATGATTAACTTAATGGTCTTAGTCATTAGCGATTTTAATTCTGAATCGTCTATTTTTTTTTTCTTTTCGTTGAAATTATAAGTTGGCCTACCATTTTACGATTGGCATCGCGATTTAAACATTTACGAGCAATCGTAATATCGCTATTGTAGTTTGTATTTGTTTGTTTAGCCGAACAACGATTATTTGATTGTGTAGTGACTGAGCTTTGGTTATAAACTTTATTAGAAGAATGCACAGCGTGAAAAAACTATCGAAGTTTTCTGAAAACATAGGGTTTGTAGGTATTAAGTGAGTCAAAAATGTTTTGCGAATATAAATCCATCAATAATATTTTATTCGGTTATAAAGGTCACAAAGATCAGCTCGATTTAATAAAGCAACCCTTTGACTTTAAAGATACAATAAAAAAATATCAAGTCAAGTTTATAAACCAAAGTATTCTGCCATGTTTCTCAAAATGAGACTATATTTTCTTTCAACAGAGACAAGTTATTCTAAACACCTACGTCCGAACACAGCAAAAATATAAAAACAGTATGAAAACTACTTACAAACGCTCGAAACGGTACACTCACACAAACATACGCACCGACGAGACCCTTACGCAGCGTCCGCAGTGCTGTCAGTACTGAATACCACGACGCGACGAGTGGTCACGTATGTTTGTGTGGGTGTGCCGTTTCGAGCGTTTGTAGGTAGTTTCCATACTGTTTGTATATTTTTACTGTGGTCCGAAAGTCTTATTCTATATCCTAGTGTCTATGTCCGAAAGTCTATAACAATCTATGGTGATCGGATCAGTCTCATTCTCATTTGCATCGAACTATTCACGTCACCCTTGCTCGCGAAAGCTTGTCGGTTTCAACCGGCACAGAAGCAGCAAAGCACAGCCTTCGGTCAACGGTTCGCTCCAGGGATGACCCCTTCCCTTTGTTTTTTATTAGGGAATGATACAAATTGAGTTCATGATATTTTGCACAAGGTATCTGGGATTATGCACTGTGGCTTTTGGTAAGTTTTTTTGTTACGATGTTGTGCTTTTGTTGGAGAAACTAGGAGCAAGTTGACTTCTTGTACATTTTTGTGCAGTTGATGTAGCTTCGGGCCTACATACGCTTTAGTGCCGTAAAACGGTAACTTTCTAAAGCATACTCCTCAGTAACAGCTAGGTTAAAAGGTTTGAAAAAAAAATATATTTATTATTGATTCATGTACATTATTTTGAACACAAGGTTTTTTCGTATAACTAATAGTTTTGCTTTAAAAAAATAATTAACAACACGATATTTTTTCGCAAGTTTTGGAAACTCCTCCAAAACGACTTGGATGTTTAAAAATATATTTATACAGAAAAATTGATGTCTGGAATTTCTTCATACCTAACATAGCATATGTAAATCAAATAATATTTTGCAAACAAAGCTGTTCAAAAGGAGGTTCAATTTTGAATTTTTGGCATCGAGCGGGCGCACAACCAGTACTGCGTTACATTGGGTCGTATATATCGCCTTAATTCTGGCTTGTGCCAGAGATTACATCTTATACATCATGTTTATCTATTGGTACGATTTTTCTTACGAAAGCTGAGGTAAAATTCGACTTATTGTACGTGATTACTGGTGAAATTAGACTCATTAGAGTTCCGTAGCCAAATGGCAAAAAACGGAACATGTAAACTTCCACCGAAAATTCGTTTGAACGAGATCTAGTAAGTAGTTTTTTTTTAATACGTCATAAATCGTAAACAGCAATTTACCCTTCGTGCGCGAGTCCGACTCGCACTTGGCCGGTTTTTTTTTTAAATATAAATTTCTTCTCTCGTATTCGTGTTCATAATTCATAACTATGATTATAATCTACCCACAATAAAATTACCAGATATAGATCTAGCCTGAATTGAGACGCAACTCTTAAAAAATATTAATTCAAAATGAGCGGAGAATAAGCTCTAATTATTATTTTAATGCGCAAACGCCTTCGCATATCCCTGCTTTATCTAATCATAGATTAATTCATAAAGTCAGACGGGACACGCCCATAAATTAAAACAGATTTTAGCGCTACCATTGAACCCATTAAAAACATTTCATCTTATTTCGGCAAAGACATAAAACTTATATTGTAACAAAAAGCAAAAAGAACGTCAGTAATTATGTTAATGATTTTAAAATTATCACTTCAAACAAACCGCACAAGATGGCGGACCATTATTATTTTTATAATGTGCTGTGACGTCACAAAATGAGGCATTACTTTATTATTTGGACAGTGTTGCTAGTGGTGTTATCGTGGTGTAACAACTGCTAATTAAAAGTAACATCAAAGATCGACAAGTAATTACAACGTGCCGTATTAATTAGTTTGTTTGTCGAAGATTTTTTTACATTGTGACCTTTTCAATGATGGAATTATTAAAATATTTGTCGATTGTCAGCGCTGCACTATCGACTATGTGTCAAATATTTCTGAGAACTTTATAGTTATTTACGGGTAGTGGGTAACTGTTCCCTTTTCTGCGTAGGAGTCTGCGGAATGGGAAGTGTTTTTTTTCCGCTAGTACGGAACAAGAATCAAAGGAGTCGACTTTGTAAACATGTTCTTTGAAAATAAGTATATTTCATTTATATGAAAATGGAATCTTAATCGGCACTAATTTCATTTAAAGTGAGATATGACGGACCGGTAGGTACTCTACTACATATTTTATAACGGTAGTGATGTTCTTAGAAATGTATCTAAGCAAAACCGAAATAACAGATGCTTATCAAACGACTTAAAAATGCTAAACAAAATTCTTTATGAAGTGTTGAAAACAATGTAAAGATTGTATTATAACGGCTGAGTAATGGCTTCTTAAGGTTGTACTAGTCGATCATTATTCCAAACAAACTTAAGCTGGCGATGTACGTTCACAATAAAAAAATGATATCAATTTGTCTCATCATTATCTAGCCCTGTATGGAAACAAAAAGTAAAATAGAAAATTATTTGAAAGTTATCAGCGTCGAAAGTTCCATATTTCAACACTAATTTTAACGCATCTTTTGGCGGAAATAAATACCATAAGAAGAAGGAAAATTGCAAAACAGCCAGCCATGCAGGGTTAGATTAATAGTTCAACAGTTCAAATAATTTTATTTTGGAAATATACATTTAGTCGTTTTTTCATGATATCAATACTCCCAAAGGTCTGTTTATAAAATTTCGCGCGCTCGTTTTCGTCCTAAATCATCATCCATTTCGCTACTAATTTGCAAAAGTGCTAATTCGTACGCGAACTAGCTTCTTACTGCTCATCACAGCATCAATCTCTTTCGCACGTGTTGTCGGATGAGATAGGATGCATTTTGAGCCCGCGCTCAAAATAGTTCGCGCCGTCGACTAGGACAGCCTTAAACATCACTGCAGACATAGTATGTACTTTCAAAGCAACATAAAATTACAAGGAAACTGTTTAAAAATATCTATAACCGTGTCAACTCCACAGCCACCGCTGTCCTCAAAAGGCACCGTTCATTAATGAGGCGTAATATTTTCGTAATTAACTTACGCACTGGGAAAACAGCGTTATAAAACATTGTGTAACTCTGCGGTCTTACATTAGGATAGATAAGCGATTGATTAGCTGTTTCCTTGTACCGCTAATGAGTCCTCATTAATACTTAATTAGACTTGAACAATATTATTGTTCTTGTAACACGAATGGAGATACTGAAAAACTGGTTCTGGGAATTTTCTGTGGCGGTTTTTGAATGTTTTTACATGCATTTGGTGTGTTTAAAATGGCTATTTACTTCAGCAAGTTATCATTTGTAAGGTAGCGGTATGTCTCTGTAGAATGTTCGGTTATTTACTATAGCACCATGTAACGTGCTGGATGTACAATTTGCAGAATTACGATGAAAAAAATACACACAAGTTTTTATCGAATACACGCTATTTTGTCACAATATGGAATTACTTATTAATTAAGGCCGTTGGATACACAGTTAAAAGGGCTTCTCTAGAATGGCACCACAAAACCGGAAAACCACGCGTAATTTGGGAATACCCATGTACCAATAGGTGGGTAGACTGCCGGGTTTGGTCGGTACTTGCGTAAGCAAGCTTTCAATTGGTTGATTTAAGACGATGACTGTCGCCAACGACCTTGACGAAACAAAATGTGCACACCCAAAATTCAGTAGATTTTCTGTAAAGTACAAAAAATCTACTGAATTTTGGGTGTGCGCATTTTGTTTCCAAGAGTTCTTATGGCTTTAAAAAAAACCTCAGATCAAAATGTATGTGACCAATATTGTACATGAAGTACCTATAAATAAATAATGAAATTGTCTTGGAGATGGTATCAATTTCATTAAAATACGACCGGTGGGTTTGGTTCGATTGTCATGTTTTTGTCCATGTTAGACATAACTTTACAAATTAATTACACTATGATATACGAATAAACTATACGAGGACATGTGATATCCACCGATCCGCACTGGGCCCGTGTGGTGGTTAAGGCACATTCCCTCTCTCAGAGGGATGAGACCTGTGTCCCAGCAGTCTACACATTAAAAAGGCTGATGATGATGAGGATACGAATAAAACTCAAAATTATCTAAGATCAAACTATTTATAAAATGGTCTAATGTGGCATATATTTTTTCAAAAAAAAATACGACTAGCCGTTTAGACGTGATTCTCATTTTAAAGTCAGCTACTAAGGGTTATCTGCGCCTTAACAGCTTAGGCAGTAGACGTACAACAGCGTGGCATTAAAGACCATTGAAGATCAGAGGTAACTATTGGGAAGAAGGGAAATATACATGTGTGGATAAAGAAGACTTGCTTCGCATCCCGATTTGTTTGGGTCGATAAATCTTCTTCCGTTGGTGTCGATAGACTCAAAATTAAGTTTTGTCGGACCGGTATTTAGCAACTTGCACATCCCTATTTGTTTGGGGTAACCCAAATTAATTATGAATGGGGCAGGAGTGTGATGATTGGTTTCTTAGGTAGACTATGGACTCAAAGTCTCCGGGAAGGCAAAGATTCAATGAAAGAAGATTAGGAGAGTTTTGAATCTAGTAGTAGAATAATTTACCACAAAGAAGAATGAGGCGATATTTTTCCAAATTCACACCCTAGCAGCAAAGAGTTCTTACTAGGTCACAAAACAATTGCAAAGCAAATATCCCTCTTAGTTTCCATGCAAAATATTTCCGCTTACTCCCCTCCTCGGAAGAAGACACTTGATTTAAACAAGGTTATTATACTAACGATTCGACGGGAGACGGTTTAAACAATCATTATAAGTAGCCACATCCCTCTGTGCTTGCCGCGAATCTAACATACACTCGAAAATGTTTCAATTGCCTGTATGGGCTTATCAAGGACGCGGTTGGGAAGTAACGAACTAATTTAATTACTGATTTAGGCTTGTTAGTTTAGTTTATTTTATTAAAGTGCAACGTAGGTAAAGAGGTTTTTTATGTCTTCCTGTCGATATGGTCATTGAGGAATATGTTACTGTTATTAGGTTTTGAATTTACCAATTTTTTTTTGGGTAATTGACGCCAAGCCATTTTAGTGAAACAAAATAATCATTTCATTTATTCGTCTATTGCTGTTACTAAACGAAAGAATATCAACCGTTTACAAAAAGCAAACAAGCACTACCAAAACAAAGTTCCATCGAGAGCCGACGAAAAAACTTAAAAGCCATGAAAATATTTGTGAAAATAAGAAAGAGCAAATCTCAATGGCTGGGACGTGTTGAAAGAATACCGGAGGGAAGAGTGAATGAGGACAAAGCGAAAAAGGAAAGAGGAGGAACGGTCTCGGAGGTTCGAAGCAAACAAATGATGCGTTTATTCGTGGAAATGGAGCCAATCTTTGGATGTGGTGCTGACTAGTTGAAACGGGAAGCTTCTTTGTTGAGTGTTCCGAAGTGAGATGTAATAAATACTGTGTTGGAAAAGAAAAATGTGGTGCTAAACATGATAAAAGGAGTAAATTTCAGAATGGAGAAGATCTTTGCTTTAGCAATGAACAATTGTAACTTACCTTAAAAAGAAAGTGAAAAAAAAGAAAATGTTAAAATACTACTTTTTGAACATGCTGGTTTGCATAGTAAGACCTTGGTGCTTCCTTAAATCCTTTTCAAAATTGTGTACTATCTATCATCAACAATTTTGCATCATAAATATATCCACATGCAAAAGCAAATAAGTGTAAATTAACGCTCATGAACAGATATTGAAGAGTCTTTAAAACGTATAAAAGACTAACCAAGGACAAACAAGGAGGTAAGTGAAACAATTCGTTACAAAATTTAGGAACTGGTTAAATTAGGCGATGTAAAATTTTGAAGATATCGGGTGAAACACAAGACTGATTCTATTTCTGGACTGTCTTCTAAATACAGTTGTGTCAATTACAGTGCAAACTGTTTCGTGTCGGTTCACTTCAGAGCCAGCATTTAGAACATAATATACCTATCTACTGTAGCTATAAGATTTGTAGTTGGTTTTGGTGCTAATGATAAAACACCGGACAAACATACTTTTAAGGAAAGGATTGAATATATGCACAACAAATTTGAGATCCATCAAGGTATATTAAAAGACTATAAAAATCTTATCATTCTAATCGATGGTAAGCCTAACAAATCATGTTTATGTATCGAACTCAATTTTTTTATCCTTATGTCCTAAAATTGACAAACATGCAATCCTATATCTTGTCTTTGCAAAAACTTATAATTCGTAAGGACCGGTTACGCACTACACGTCCGTGTCTGTGATTTGAGTTCCAAGTTTAAAATTTTCTGAATAGATTATGACGGATATAGTTCGGATGTAGTGCTTAGCTTCCCTACAAAAAGTACTACGGCTACTTCGGAACCGAAATTTCACGGACACGGATTGGATGTAGTGCGTAACCGCCCTAAGAGAGTCAATCAGCTAGTAATAAAACCTGATTAACATAGAGTTGTAAAAAAATATCCCGAACAATAAAAAAGTCTGATAAGAATTTGGTTCACCACTAGTATTCCAACCCTTTAGTTCTACGCTTTTATTGATAATAATCCACACGTATTTTTTACAATTATTTGTCCAGATGTGTTGCAGGTGATAAATGCCGTGTTTTAATTCTCACGTGCCCTCATTTATTGCTATAGTTTTAATAACTGATGATAATACAGTAGTCTTATGCTGGAGGGTTAACACCTTGACTGATAATATTTTGAGCCTTTTTTGTTGAATAGTTTTTGAATAATTTTATATTTCGTTGCTATATACGTAAATCCGTACAAGTCTTAGTAATTTTAAGGTGAGCACCATGAAAATTTTTGAATCATTGTCAAACCTTCTTTCGATAATCTTCAAAATCTTATTTTTGTGATTGCATTTCTTTTGTTTAAACAAAATATCACGGCACAGTTTTGTGGTTTGCCACAAAAAGAGCTTTTTCCTTGCAGTGGTTTTGACTATCAAATTGTCTTCAGCCGACTTTTATACATTTCATGGGATTGACAAAGGTACCACAAATGTCAACGGCTCGAAACTTTTCTGAGGAAATGTGGGCAGAGAGATCCGACTGAATTTCCTAAGTAAAAAGTCACAATTCGAGGTTTGGCTCTCGCCTATTTCCTCCTCCAATATTGAAAAAATTTAAAAGATATTTCTTAAACTGGAAAAGAAAGATATATAATATGCCACAATGTCTTTCTTTTTTCATTAATAGTTGTCAAATTCGGTTGACAACGCAATTTTGAGCATATTTGAGGGTTCTAGTGCTTCTAAAGATAATGTATTATCAAAAAGGACAGCATAGGGACATATAATATCATTATTTTTTTATTTCTTCATTATTTTTCTTATAGTCATTCTTTTTCAGTTTATATCTTTTAAATTGATCCAATATTGTAGGAGGAAATAGGTAAGAGCCAAACCTCGAGTTAAGATTTTTACTTAGTATATTCAGTTGGGTGTATGCGATCGCATTTCCTCTTAAGCGGCGTAATGTGGACAGTAGGCAGAAATATATCTTCCTTCTAAAGGAGTCTTAAAGGTGTGTGATGATGATTAATAGATAGGCAGGAACTTCCTCAAATGATTTGACACTATTGCAAACTGTGATCATGAATCCGTGTACTAAGTATGGCAAACCCACCCACCCGTGGGGTACCTTTGTTACCTACCTATTTGCGGTGATTTACCTTATGACATTAAATCTAAAGCTTTTGAAGCATATTAAATATTTACGTCACTAACAGAATCAGCCTGTAATGCTTCCACTGCTCGGACACAGACCTCATCTCTGTGGGATTGAACTATAATCCTCCATGTGGGCTGATTGGTAAATGTCAAAAATGTCTTCGAACTTTTAATCATCAATCGTGTCCACATTATGCTTTCCTTTACCGTTTTAAGAGCATTGGTGCTGAAATACAATAAACAAAGTAAAATCAACATCTTAGAACAAAACATTCGAGGATTTATGCGACAGTTACCTACCAACCCGCACAGGGCCCGTGGTGAACAGCCGACTTCCTAGCACTGAGAGATCGCCTGTGTCCCAGAGTTGGAACTTTACTGGCTGATTACGATGAAATAAAATGTTTGGGTTACTAATCTTCTTTTTCCTAGCTCTGTCCCACTTTAGTTCGGGCCGGTTCCCCTAATTTCCTGGTGCCTGAACAATCTGTCCTGTGTTGCCGGTTGGGGCAGTTCTTCCTTCAATAGAAGTTTCGTCATATTAGACCACGTAGTTTCTTTTTGTTGTGGTATATCTTCCAATGACGCTTTGGGTGAGGCGGCAGGGCGTGTCATAGTTTTACGGACTAAAACCCACCCGTGTTCCTTCAGTTGCCTCTGCCAGGGCCGCGGTAACTCTCTTTCCAATTCATCCGCGACCTTTGACCACGTAGCTGGAGGTCGTGCTATATACCCTTTTAGGGTTCCGTACCCAAAGGGTTACAACGGAACCCTATTACTAAGACTCCGCGGTCCGTCTGTCTGTCTGCCCGTCTGTCACCAGGCTTTATTTTATGAACCGTGATAGTCAGACAGTTGAAATTTTCACACATTATGTATTTCTGTTGCCGCTATAACAACAAATAATAAAAACAGAATAAAATAAATATTTAAGTGGGGCTCCTATACAACAAACGTGATTTTTTGCCGTTTTTTGCGATAATGGTACAGAACCCTTCGTGCACGAGTCCGACTCGCACTTGGCCGGTTTTTTTAATTTATTCCAGGTTATACTAAAGTTAGTGATGATATAAATAATAAAATTAAATCTCACACAGCTCATAAACAAATCCCCAGAAAGTCTATTTTTCCAACCATATGGCTACATTCAACTAATCAACGGATTTTGGAACTCCAAAACAAGTGACAATTAAGTTTTGTCCTAATTTTAGAACAATGAAATGAATCATCCAGTATTGTACATCTAGTATTGTTTAGTTGGCAAGTACTAAGTGATATAAATTTCTATAAATAGAACTAATTAGTCCAGTTCACTTTTAGCTCGAAATTGGTTTAGGTTTGTGCCAGTGTGTGGATGTGGATGGAGGAGCGTTATTTTTCTTGATGTGGGAAGGATTAATGCTCAGTCTTCTTTATTAGGAAGATGCGTCCTTATGCGTCTGGTTCCTTCTATATGGCTGACACAAGGAAGTTGATACCAAGGAAAAAATAAAATAATTTTGCCAATGCTAAAACTTTGTAAAAATTTCTTGATTAAATAAATTTGGTATTTGATACGATATTGATGATATATATTGATGTATATTTGATATATCTTGGAATCCTACAAAATGAATGAAGGTATCCTGAGTTCTACTAAATTCTGACTTTTGAAAGTACCTGAAGCAGGACCGGCGGCCTTATTGCGTAGTGAATTCGGCAAGGCAAAGAGCAAAGAGTATGAAAAATCGACCACTCACGTAGACGGAAATCCACATGGAGTCTTTCATCTCACATGTGATTGGTCGATTTTTCATACTCTTTGCCCTTTGCCTTGCCGAAATCATTAAGCCATAAGGCTGCCGAACTAGCCAATCACTCAATATATTATGTGATATTTACGATACGAATTTTGACAAATCTTAATTTAAAATTCACCACGATCTACTACAATATTTATATCTGTATTGGACACTTAGTGGTTTAAATTTTTTGACCTACAATGACAATGTAAATTTTTAACCTAAAAATGGGTTTCACCACGTGTGTTCCATATTAGCAATTATTTTGCTATATAGTAACGTTGTGGTTCCCGCCAATCCTCCTCACGGAATCCCTTCATTGCCTCATATATACGTTTTCCTCTAGGTATGGATTTTTGTCGAACAAGGTAAACAATTATTACTCGTTTTCCTGTTAATTTACACGATTATAAGCAGCTGATACAATTCATTTATTTTTTCTACTGGGACTCGTCTATTTATAAGGAAATTTATGACTGTTAATGTGTATGGAAAACTATATGAGTCGTCTACTAAAGTTATTTAATAAAATAAAAAATAAAATAGAATAGTTCAAGGAAATAAGGCTATTTTATTTTATATTTTCTTAAAAAATAACTGCCTAAATGAAGCTAGATTATATATAGCACAGATCCACTCCAGCTATCTAATCGAACAAGCTTAAATTCTACGTACCTAACAAGTCTAAACGTCGCCGAACATACTAAAAATAAAAGCTCTAAAGTCAATGACGAATTGTCGAAGACTTCGACACTAACATTAACTCGATACTCCAACTTAATATACATTAACGAACGAATTAAATGGTACCCATTCATCAACGTCACTACAAAAATGCTATTTCCACACAAAATTAGGCACTCACCTACACTTAGAGGATTTCGCGAACAATCGTATCCCAGACTAATAACTACCCAAATGAAGGGTTGTAAGCTCTCCGAATTTTAATGAAATATTTGATTTATGCCCACCAAGCTTCAGGTAGCTTATTATAAGAATATATCATTAAACATTACATATATAATTAAACCGAATCTTAGCCTCCAGCTACCCCAATTTGGAGTCGGCCGCTGCATTATAATTTTAATAAAATTGCCCGTTGTCCAATAAAAAAGTAAAAAAATAAAGTAATAATAAGAAAATTATAACACATCTGATTGATGTATTATTTGGTAATTTATTGGTTGTAATTACATCGTGTAATAATGGTTGATAATGCTGCGAGCCGGCGGAGTGAGGGCACGATTTATTAGTATTTATTAAAGTATGAATTATTGTATAATTACTGGGATGGGTGCTTCCAAACTAAACAGAGCGGTTGTTTTAGGGTTGAATTTATGGGCAGTTCTCGGAGTCGATCTAATCGAGCTTGTTTGCGATGTAATTCGGGCGCCTTCGCCGCTATAAAACTATGCCGATGAGTGTGTTGGTAAGCTCAGCCGGAGCAAAACCGGAGTAATGATAACTCAATTTTGATGTGAATGTGTTATTGTATTGCTCTAGTTTCGGTTAAGAATATTTATGGCGGTTTTTGAGTAACTTATGATGCAGTTGAGAGAAAAGCTTGAGTATCAATGGAGGCTTGTGGTATGAAAATAGTGTTTTGCTGTGAGTCTATGTTATGGAGTACCTATTCTAGATATAATAATGCATCAAGAGTACGCAACTCTTTTAGAATAAAAAGACAGTGATATCTTTTGGTATTTTCTGCAAAAACCGTAGAAGTGATTTAAAATATTTTTTGACTTATATTTGTCTAAAATAGATTTTATAAACAACCATTATGTTTTATAGAGTTAGCTAATTCAGTTTTCAAAATAGCTCCAAAAACAGATTCTCTTTTTTAAGCACCCAATAAAAATCTGTGTGGTCCCCACTAATCCCATAATTGATTTTGACAAACAGCTCGCATCGTAAAATCGATAAAATTTAATCGATACCATATGTCAAACGGGGCCATCACTCGCCATACAAACTAATTCAGTTGATCCCCGATCCGACTTATATATCGATAAATAAGATGGATATAATACTTCAAAAGAATTAACTTTACATAAACAAACATTTGTAGTGGACTGTTAATAGTTTTTACTGGCCCTCCATACTACACACGTCGTTCGTAGATCGTACTTAAGATATAATAGTTTACAGATGCGTACAAAAGCTGTTATTACGCGCTTCACATAATTTATGCATTGACAATTTTAATTACTTCAACCGTATGCAAGTTGGTTTTTATAATGAAGCCGAATAAATTTAACTTTCACCTTAATTATTATGTTTAAAATAAGTTTTCGTTTTGTTCGGAGTCTGTGAAATGTTGCTTTAGTGGCCAGTCTCTGTGTTCTTTTTTTATACATTCGAAATTTAAATTAAAATTTTCTTAATTCAAATTGATGTAATTCTTACGAGTATATGATCGAAGCATTGAATATATCCAATTTTGTTGTTGGTCTTACAGAATTCCTATCGTGAAATCCACAAATCACGATTTAAAAGAAAGTCCTTCTTAAACTAACTACTAAATGTAACTTCAAAGAGTAGTTCAAACTTAATGGCTTCGACAAAGTCCACTAAGTGTTCATCAAGTCTATCGTGATCTACAAATAAAGTGTGCCTAACTACAAGCTACGTACCGGAGCCACTGGCAAATAGGAAGTCCCTTTGTAGGGAAGACGTCTTCAAGTAGGGGTAAAACAGCTTGCCGCCGTCCTGGGGACTGCCGCCGCAACTGTACAATAAGAAACTCTATAGAAATACCATGTTAGATAAACTAAAGAAAAGAACGGACAAAGTCAAGTTGTAGTAAAGTTCGCTACTTCAGCAGATCGGTGTATCCCGCATCTTCCCGCCTAGATCGTTTAGAAAGGACTCCTCAGGCGACCTTCCATGCCGCCGAGGGGGTGAGAGGGGAGGTGCAAGGAACGCGCGGCGCTGCGCGATTTTTCACCCAAGACCACGTGCTAGCCACGTGCATGAAAACTTTTTGGCGAAGTTTTTCCTCGCGTGCATGCGTTGCGCGGTCCTTTTTTGTTCGACGCTCAACTTCCTCCCACTTCGCAGTTTTATTTCTTAGCGCGTTCTTTTTTCAAATCGTTTCGAATGTTTTATGAGCTCTGTTTTTGTAGTTACGATATCTTTTATAGACGGATAATTTGACAATTAAACGCGCGTCATTTTTGAATTTGTTCGAAACCGTTTTGTCGGTTTAAACAAAACCGTTTTCGAATACGAATTGTAGCCGTTAAAGTACGTATTCGGAAAGATTAGAACTTATGGATATTAAAAATTAAAATACGTCGATTAGTTCCAAATTTCGGAATGATCATTAATATTGATTGATACGAGCCGTGTCTAACACTCATAAAATTTATTGATTATCGACATCAGATTTCACCCATAGACAAGGGAATTAATAACAGCGTAATAGTAATAAAAGAGCCGCTTTCTCAACACAATGCATCACTAGACTAAACCATTTTGCAATCAACATATCAACTAAACCGTGTCTAGAAAATTCTTAATTGAACTAATGAGAAGTAATTACAATTTTTATTGCGGCCATAATGATTACGATGCCTTAAAATAATAAAAGCAATTAGACATTGATGGGCGTAGCTGAGTTGTTTATGGTTGTCTCTGTCGCTCTCTCAGCACTCTCAGCTCTCTGGCGGCTCACAGGGACACCGCGATCAGATGTAATTGTTTGAACGGTTATAAAAGTTGATGTCAGAGACGGTGTTCTGTTTGTCGTAAAATGGCGGGATGTTTCCATTTCCAACGTTTTAATGTTAAAAAATATATTTATGTAGACCTAGATATCTATATACAAATCGTGGTCGATTATTTGTAGCTGACACAATTGAACAATCTAAATATTAATCAAAGCCACAGAATTTTAATGACCGCGTGTATAATTAAAATGACTGATTCATAGCAACGAAGTTGGGATACAAATGAGTCACGTGATATACTCTAATTAGGTACAATGGACTAAGAATTCAAAGGAATAAAATGATGCGATCACGTCTAAATACAACTAACGAATAGATTAGTCTGTGACAATGTGGCGGGGCTTACGATTGACTTTTGCGCGGTTACACACCGAAATGTCAATGAATTTGGACAAGAAAATTATACATATATTTTTACTTAACATTTGTAAAAGATTTTTTTAACTTTTATTCTTATAATTTTACATAGACTGTAGCATTTTTAACACGCTTTTATTAGCTTGGTATGTATGTATCTGTGTATCAATGTAACGGAATTTTTGAACGTGATTTTCACTCACTTCAAATCGTCGGATTAATTTGAAACCTTGCACACACACACCGATGACAATGCATTAATTTAAATATTTTGTCCTATTATCCTTACCAGGATCTTCTTTTTACTTTGGTTTTCAATTAAAGAGTGTTTATTAGTATTTGTAAACTATTTTTTTTACTTTTTTAATTGAAAATATTTGATACCGTTATTCACATGTTTTTTTTAACATATACACCATTTTTCTTTCTTATTATTCCTTTCTTTTTCTTCCTTTATGTTCTTTCTTTTTTATTGCAAATAGGAAGAAAAATAAAAAATGATTTTAGGACAGTTTTTTTCAAAGCTTTTTTATCCTGATATGGCATTACACACGGCTCGAAATTTAAGATAAGTATTTTTTTGCTTCCGAAGTTAGCTACTTAACAAGCGAACGGCTTCTGAAGAAGAGTTATTTTTTCTTTACAAGTCTGTATTAAGAATGTAATTTATTTTTCCACTTTATTACATTTCATGTTGTCTCACATAAGAATTTGTTTCAATATTTCAGCCCTGGGAGTGACCATAAACTCTTAAAGTTGAGTGTTTGTAAGGGATAGATGCATATTACTTGTATACATCTGTCCTTTACGCACAGTCAAAATAACCTTACTCTAACAGCTTATAGTCACCCCCCAGCTCATTGAAAGCCAACATTCAAATGTGACATTTATATAGGATGTAAAATTTTTACATTCTATAGATGTATTATTTTTTGTCGTTGATAGATACAATAAATTTTAAATATAAAGATTGAAAGGGAGAACAAGGGTTAGGAAAAGAAATTAAATCAACAAAAGAACATAGTATGGTAAGAAAACTTCGGGAAAACAATGAATTTCAATATGATTTATTCAGAATACATATTATTGATACTTATCATTTAACAGTACATAGATATTAAAAGATAACAAAAAAATGTAATTTCAAAGAGTTAATACACACTTCATTTTTATGGAAAAACAGAAGGAAAAAAAATGGAAACAGAAAAAAAACTAACATTGTATGCGCAGGAGCATGTTTGAACGTTGTCTAGAAAAAGTTATCGTGCAATCAATCTTTACAATCATATTTTTATTGTAATATATATTGCGTTAGTCTATTACTTGTGTATTTTCTCTTGTTTTTTATTATCATTATTCACGGCGGCGGTAATAAGATCTTTATTAATGATCTGTTTGATTAACTTAATAATATTTGATTATTATTTTCTTGATAACTTTTAATTATTATTGAATGAAGTTTTTGGATATCGTCTTGCTTTATTAACATTTATCGAATATACGGCTTTTATAGTTAATTTTTAATTTTATTGATATGCTTGGAAACTATTCAAGATTGTTTTATTATAATCGAAATTTGCGAATTTAATGACAAATTGAAGATTTTGATGTTTAAAAGGTTGGATAAAAAAATGGTTAAATAAGTGACATTTGAAAAAAAAATGATTTTGTGTCCTTTATTCATGGCGGCATATAATAAGTTTCATTTATATTCAATTCACAGTTTCCATAATTTTAATAAAATTTCTAATTAGAATATTTTATGGTTAGAACATAAATTAATTTAAATTATTCTAAAACACAAATTAGGTGTTACATTTTGAGTATAATAGTGATTTTATCAAAAATTAAGTGGTTGATATGAATATGATGTATAATGAACGATCCACTTAATATCATAATAATGAGAAAATTAATGATGTAGCAATAAATGCATGCTCTAATGGAAATGCACCTGTTTTTATCGTTTTAATCAAATTACCTTTCAAATTAGGTGTTGAGCTGTCGATATGAATATTCAAATTAACTTATGTTCGAAAAATGTTTTCCCTCAAACTTTTACTTCAACTACAAAAATATATTCAGTACTCGTTCAGATACACGCATGATGATGCACTTTAAACGGAAAATCAATACAGCCTACAAAAAAAGTTGGCCAAAGAAAAGAAAAAAGTAAAAAAAAATACCTACAGAAAAACGCGACACATGTATTCGAACCAATCAGCTGTTTGTTGGCTTCGTTCGCCCCGCCCCGCGTAACTTTTCCTCTTTGGTACGTCAAAAATATTACCATTCCATCATTTTCCCGATATGTGTGTGATAAACTTTTTTTCAAGGTATTCAATTTCTTTTTTTATCTCGCTCTCTGTCACACATTTATACTATTTCTTACTTAAACTTTGTGATGATGGATACGAAATCTACTAGACGCGGACACGCCGCTAACTAAGTAAGTATTACTTTATTTCGACTCGGATTGAATAAAAAAATATTTCGTTCTTTAGAAATGGGCTCGATAGGTACAAAAAAAAATAAGAACAGTTTCGAAAAGTACGTACTACTGCTGATATAAAAATAAAATAAAAGTAAAACTATCAAAACAAAACTTATAACTACGAAAAAACACAAAAGCAAGAAAATACATCATAATAACAATACACAACTCAACACTTACAATATCCCAAAAGCTAAGTTATAGCAGTTAGAGCTTTAGATTTGTTTTCGTAGCAGTGACGTTGTTAATTAACCGGCGCTCGCTGATTCATCACTTTATATAGCGTCTCAGCGGCTAGTTCAAGCCGATAGTTAATTATTACACTACAAACACGTTACCAGTTTACTTCAAATAAAATCCTTGTAAATCGTCCAACAACACTCAGTCCGAATTTCGAACGCACTCGAAAGTTTCAAATCAAATGACAGAAGACGCGCGAAACGTTTTTTTTTTCAACTGTCAAACGTGACACGAACAAACGCAGATACGGCCGTCCACGTCAGTACGCTGACGTTCACTAGTCGCGACTCGGCGTAAGTCGAGGAGAAGAAGGCAGCGGTCTCGGCCAACACGCCTTTCGTTCGTCTCTCTCTCGCGCAGCTATACCCGCCCGACCATTTTTACGGTTTAACCGACTCAATTCAATTCAACTCAACTCAATTGTCGTGGCGCGAATGCCTTCGCACTGGACGCTAGAGTGAGACGTATAGCTTTCGCCTTATTTCAGTGGTTGCGTTTCATTAAATACAATTTAATTGTTTCGGTTAATGCAGTGCGGAGTAGTGCACCGAGAACCAGGTCTTGATGTTGAAACGTTGACGTTACATGCGTTTGAACTAAGAATCTGCGTTCGGAAAAGCGGAATAGAGCCTTAATCTTAGTTTAAGACGCAGCAGTGGGCACGGATGCGTTCGTTTCGCTCGCGCCACTATCGTCCGGCGAGCCGAAGCCGCGTGCGCGAGTGAGACGTCCGAGACTTGATAGGCGTTACCGTTTCCATCGGTTCTCACTGTTGGGTGTGTAAAGTTTTAGGCCGAAACATGTAAAAATGCATCTTGAAAAAAAGTTATGTATTAAAAAAAGAAGCTTAGTGCGAGGTGGGGGGACATTAATGCTGGCGGGAGGTGGCGGTGATGGCTTTTTTCGCATGCTGTATTTTCGGGGGTGTTCGCGTAACTGGACAATGCATTATCGAGCAGTGCCGGCAAATCGGACGCATCACCTTAGTGGCCCATTTGAACTCGAAAACAACTGGATTTGAATGGGATATAGCATAGCCAGCCCGGTGATATAACGGCTTTACCACATTTCGAATAAATGCCCAAAATGTATCTGGATAAACATTACGTACATTGTAGTAAAAAAGTAACAAAAAGCATTAAACGCAATTAAAAATTTCACGGATTTCAATTTAAGTACCCCAAATGAGTTACAATCAATAAATACGCCATAAAATGATTTGGGTGTATCATTGAATTGATTTCTTGATCTTTAAAAAAAGGATGATTAATTGGATTAGAAAAATCACAGGTGCAATGCACTTATAAAATTGAATTTCACGTATCTTTTAAGTTTCTGGATGGTTTGATATCTTTTATCCAAACTTTTTCTAACTTAATATATCCATTATTTAGTCGTACAATTAATATTTCTATCAATTTCTTCAATCCTTACGTCATTTAGTTTGCATGATCATACTTTATTATTGAAAAGGTTTAGATTTCTGCGATCATAAACTTCAATGGGTTCATCGCCAGTTTTTAAATGGAAGATTTCAGCATTTTTCTTGAATATTATCTCAACATCTCATATCATCTTTATTTGCTTCCAATTCAGAATTTGATCGAAACTAGAAACTTCAGATATTGGATATCTGTGCAATCTAATGCATGCAAAACTTCTTACATTAACTAACGATAATATATTATGACCAGTATCACTAACCCTTCTTTAAAAAATAAGGTTTAAACTAAAAGTAACTGGCAAGTTACTTAAAATTATCATGTGTCTTATTAAATATCAGATTAAGGTGGTGTAGGAAAAAGACTCCCTTTTTACGAGTGCCGTAAAAAGATTTTGAGATTTTTTTAAGATTTTTTAGGAAATAATCATCAAAAAAATATCTGTGTCAAAGCCTGGTAAGCAGGATCCTGAATATTGCTTTACATATTTGCATTTCTCCCGCCTGCTCAATCCCAAGTCGATCCATTTATGCGAAAATAAAACAAGATTTGTTTAAGATTTTATAAATCTTTTTTATTTTTTATTATTATTGGTAAGCGATGATGTGGTTGACAATGAAACACGCTTGCCTTGAAGACACCTATTCACTCTTGACTTAAAGACTCCCAGGTTGTAGCTATCAGAAAATACAGTCTCCGGCAGGGAATTCCACTCACGCTGTTGTAAGCATAATAAAAGTATTCCCAAAACGTTTGGTGCGTATTGGTGGTATGTCCACCATGTACCGATGATGCATCGCCTTTCGTCTTGTAGACCGATGATGGAACGGGCTAGGAGGAATAAGTTCATGCAATCCACTCTCCGAAATGTAACTGATAAAAAAGCGACAGGATGGCAACTCGAGCCTAGACGTCGACCAGTACCTCATTGCCAATGAGCCTCTTTGACTGTTTTTGATTGATTCAAGTGCATCCAGCTGGTACTTGGCAGATTCGTCCCAGAGATGAGAGCAGTACTCCATGCATGATCGAACTTGCGCTTGATACAAGTTGAGCAACTGTTCTTGTATTTAATTTCTCTCAAAATCTCGTATTGCAATATATTTTTGTTAGATGGTTACACCTGTACACACAAGTAGGTATTACTTAAGACTCTTTCTCAACAAATCAATGTGAAAACAAACGAAACTAAATATTGATTTCAAAGAGTGCTGTAAAAGAACTTTGGGTACACAATTGTAAAAAATTCGTTTGTTTTTTTTTATGATATGCATCATGCAAACAAGCAAGCAAGCATGTAGTTATATATGTATGTCGTTTTGTGACAGTTCAACATATTTTCTTTCTTTCTTTCATAGTTGGACTAAACAAACTCTTTTCCTTCTTTATTAACAAGAAAAGTTAGGATGTATCAAAAACGAAAATATTTAATCAGCCTTGATGTAGATAGTTGCATCTCTCCAGCCTGCCCTATTCGACATAAGTATAAATCTACCAGTTAAGTATACACACGTCCAGACGTGAAGACCTATGTCCAGACATAGGCCTTCTATTAATTAAGGCACGTGTGTGATCCCTGTGATTTTGCAATGATGATAGATATATTGTGTTCGAAGGAGGATATTAGTTGACCCTTGATTGATGTATCGTTTCGATGATTTCTTTTTTTATATTTCAAAAGTTATGGTACTCTATATTCTAACTGAGATATAAAGAAGAATTGGTGTCAGAGTGGGTCTTAAAGTTATAGAAATATAGTGTTACACTTACACTACAATGAGTTTTAATAAGAATTAACACTGTTGTAAGAGTCACCGAAAAGGTACAACAGCATTTTAATGGAAACAAGTTAGAGGCAAGACTAAATTATTATATATTATTATAATTACTAAAGACAAGACAAGACCCGAATAAAAATAAAAATAAATCGAACAGACTGTAAATTTTACAAAGTTGAAACTGAAATGGCATAGTGAAGAACCTGTAAATCTATCAGATATGAACAGAAAAGAAGATATCTGGTTTAAAAAAAGGTGCTAGAAGATGCCAGATGCATCTTCCGAGAGAAGATCTCAATTATTAATTACAAAAAAAAAATGTAAATGATTCGAAAGACATGCTTACAAACAACTAAAATTTAAATTGACTTTGTCCGCTCCTTTATTAACCCTAGAATTCCGTCTCAATAAATTCAAACTACATGTCGAGACATTATACTCCGTACGTTAGTTTACCGTAAACGGGCCCGGCCGCGGGCGATCGCTAGTTAATCAATAATCTGCTTGACCTCTCATATCAAAGAGGTTCCAACTGCAAAAGCTCTAAGTAATTGTATTTGCCAATATATAAACTAGACATCTAAGGTTGCGTTTAGACGGGACATTGACAAATATATATATTTTAGAAACTGATTTTGCTGGTTACTTTGTTAATCCGCCTTGACCAAGCGTGTTGATAGATGTGGGCATCCTAGTGAAAAGTGTTCAGTTGGGGAATTGAGTCTTAACTCAATATCCTATCTAGTCTTAACTAGATTCGGTATATAGAATAATCAATTGATAACAATGATTAAAAAATGAGCCAAATAATAAAGAATCAGCATTGCCATTCAACGTTTTAGTGCTGTGTGTCTTCTGGGAACGTTTCCGGATTGCAACGCCTGCCCCTCATGGAAGAGCACTTCGACGCTTAAAATGCCTTCTACAAAGTCGACCAAAAAAGATCGTGTAAACGGTGGTAGGCCAACCAAATTGGCCACAAAAGCATATCTCCCAACCAAGTTTGTCGGAAGGTCAACACAATTTGGTTGGCCATCCATCGTCTACTCATTCTGAGTATGGTTCGAGCATACTTCTTCTTAGCTTGTCGATAACGAATATATTTTTTTTTATTATTAAGTGATACCTACTGATCTTTAATGGAATTCTGTTAAGGTTCCCCAACTTTAGTCAACGGCACGAACTATTTTGTGCGCGGGGTTAAAGTGCATGTTGTCTCATCCGACAACACGTGCGAAAGAGATTGATGCTGTGATGAGCAGTAAGAAGCTAGTTCTCGTACGAATTAGCACTTTTGGAAATTTGTAGCGAAATGGATGATGATTTAGGACGAAAACGAGCGCGAATAATTGGGCAAATGTCAAAAATATATGGGCATGTCAAACGCTATCGAAATGTGACGTGGCCAGTCCCTTACATTTTGTCATTTCGACCATCACCAAAGCTGACGTCGAATGACAATTGTCTAGAGCCTAAGAGCCTCTTAAAAGCCAGTCCAACGACACGAAAACAGAATAAGACCAATGTCCTGAGGCCCTAGATAATGACATTCTATCTAATAGCGATTGAGAAAAATCAAATATATTTGGGCATATCGAACGCTATCGAAATGTCACGTGAGAAATCCCTTATATTTTAGCGTTTCGACCATCGCCGACGCTGTAGACTTGTCTAGAGTCTCTATTCGTCTCATTCATGTTAAAACGGCTTCGACACAGCTATGCTTTAATCCATAGAAAAAATCAAGGTTGGTCAAGATAAGCTTTGCAAAATCACGATAGTCTTATATGGCTTATTATGCCATTTTTATACACTCACACTTTTAAGAAAACGTGGTTTTTTTCTGCAGAGTTTAACATTTACTTTAGCTTCTCGTATATCCAAGCAGCGGTCATATTTTGTAGCCATGTGTCTTTGAGCCCCGTGGATAATTTAGTTACGAGTTTGAGGAAAGTTTAATGGGTTCCCAAGGACTTACTAAGCTACAGTGTTTGGTTTTTCCATGTTCAACTTTGGAAGTTTCGTCTGATAGTTGCAACTCCAATAAAAGCACAGCATATAAACGTGTGTTTTCTATTTAGTGTGCCTAGTTTTGTGACGTTAAAAAGTAGGTATCCTATTGCAGTAATCTTTTTAACATCAGATACTTTTCAAAGTTACAAACTATACGTTAATATCTCACTGACGACAACACTGAATAAAAAGTAATTGCAGAAATTACAACTTTTATACTCAAACACAAAGCATTTCTTTTAACTAAGCCATTTACAAGCACTTTTGCACAGCGGTTAGTTATTTAGTGCCAGTTACTCCAGAATTCGAACTTACTACCTCGTACCCCAACGTAGATCAAAATGGTAAAGAACGTGCAAGCAACTCCATGAACTCATGAAATCAATTTAATATAAAATCATCATTTAACTGCTAACAAAAAAACACATATATGACCAAAAAGTTTATAATACTATTTCTCTCGGTCTGTTTTGAGTTGTTTGGAAGTGTTATGTCCAGCTTTGTCCTTCACATAAGTAACATCAAGGACAAAATTTGTGGGTCACTCAGCCGGCCATTGTCGGTGCTCAAGTATAATTGTGACGTCGACACCTAACGCGTCACCGATTTGATACCTGAGCATAAGCATAGGTAGCGGTATAGATGGTTGAGTAACATTAACTTTGCTTTTGTTATGATCTGTGTGCTTTTTATATGTAAGGGAGAACTTTCGACCAATTTATAAGAATGTTTGACCTTCAAATCATCATCATCAGCCTTTTAATGTTCCCACTGCTGCGACACAGGACGCCCATTAATCCACCACGCGGGCCCAGTGCTGTTTGGTGGATTTCACATTTTTTTGAATTTTTGGTTCTAGGACATGCCGGTTTCCTCACGATGTTTTGCTTCGCCGTTTTTAGAGCAGTGGTGATGAAATAGTTTATACAAATTAAAGCGCCTCCTGCCTGGGTTTGAACCCATGACCTACGAAACGTAAGTCAGGGCCGTCATTTTTTTAAAAATAGTTTAAGTCTGGAGTTTGTCGTGCATTCTTCTCCATAAAAAACTACTTTTCCGAATGCACGGTAGAATCAA
The DNA here is from genome assembly GCA_964057195.1 of Orthosia cruda. NCBI lineage: Eukaryota > Metazoa > Arthropoda > Insecta > Lepidoptera > Noctuidae > Orthosia > Orthosia cruda. Next base: position 29,944,396 of record OZ059840.1, on the reverse strand, counting down.
CTTTTATTACTTGTAAATTTTAATTTGTGTATGACGTTCAAAAGTGCCGCTTTTTGGCCTAGTTGAATAAATATATTTGACTTTGACTTTGCTACCACTGAGCCACCTCTGACCTTCCACACACCTTCAAATGGCCAGAAGTTTCATCCCTCACATCAGCAACATCGGGGACACAATTTGTGGGTCACTCAACTGGCAATTGTCAGCGCTCAAGCATAATTGTGAAGGCGACACCTAACGCGTCACCGACCTTATACCTGTAGTTGTGAACATAAGCAGAAGTGGAGTAACAATGACTATGCTTTTGCTATGGCGTTTTTATGGATTTGATTTAATAGTTAACTTGTGTTTGGTTGTTTTATGAGAATTTTAAGTTTTTCATCTTTATATTTGGTTTTCTTATTAAGCACGATATGTAGATTTTGCCAGTTGTTTCTTGTGATTTTAAAAGAATTTATTATTGTGTAACGCTTCACCGAATTTATACCTGTAGCTGTGAGCATAAGCAGAAGTAGCGGTATTGATAGCATGAGTAATATTGACTTTGCTTTTTATAAGACTACGGCGAAGCAAAAGGGAGGGTTATGTTTATGACGGGTATGTGTGTATGTTCATCTGTTCCCCCATTACTACTAAACTATTTATCATAATTCGACAAAAGAGGTATCGTTGGAAGCGTCTTGTTTGTCCGCTGGTTATAGGCTATGTGACTTCACATTAAAATGAATAAGGCGCCCTCTAGGGAGCCCGAAGTCAAGAACAAAAATTATTTTTCCATCCCATCATGTGTAGTATCATTGAACAGGGATTTTAAAATGATGGTCGGGTTTAGTACATCATATTTCTTCTCAAGCTTACCGTTTGCGAGATATACTCCGTCAAAGTCATGCAAAAAATTTTTTACCCGACTACGGCGTCGTCGTAGTGTTTGTTGATCGGTATTTATGTATGTAAGTAACAATTTCAGATTTGAATATTTTCTTGTTTCATACTTTTTAGAGTGTCAGTTTTTAGTAGTCGGGTTTTGGTTTTTGAACTTATATTTGTTTGGATGACTTTGATACGAGTTTGGGATATTATGACCTAAAATGCTCACTGATATCTGAGGGAACTGCCTTTTGCGTGAGAAAATTACTGCCGAACTCTTTGGTGCGGAGAGGGAAAGACCATGGCTTAAAAGCCACTGGCTCAGAGAGTGCAAAGAGAGGCATAGAGAAGAAGCCGCGTCAATGATGGAGGAATCTGTCACGTATAGAGCAATGTCATCGGCGTATTGTAGGATCTGACAATTGTTGTTTAAGCAAGACCCAATATCGGCTGTGTACAAATTGTACAGCAGAGGACTGAGGACAAAGCCTTGAGGGAGTCCTCTCCACGCCTGTCTCTTATCGAACTCCTCTCCCTGAACCCTCAGAACCAATGACCGGGACAAAAGAAGTTCACATATACACTGTATCATCTTTGCCGGTAGACTCAGCTGTTGCAATTTTTGCCTGAGTACGGGAATAAGTACGTTGTCGTATGCGGAGGAGATGTCAAGGAAAGTATGTAAGGGTTAAGAGACGCCTGGCCTTTTCATGGTGGCTTTGTAGATACTGCGATATACTTCTTTTTGTAAAGATCGCTTAACTTAGTAAGCAAATAATTGTGTACGTGGTCGAATGTCCTTTCTTTGGTATTGTTCGTCGAATCGTTGAGCTCCTTAAATTCTGAGTTGAGCCGCTCGGTTACTGACAAATGCGTGCACTGACTGGACACGTCCAGTCAATCTGGCAGGTTCTTTCCTCAAAAGACCATTTCATCTACATGGTCTTCACATGATCTAACCAAGATTATGTCTGGACTTTAAAAAGAGACTGTAGCCTCTGAGTTTGTTTCGGCCTTTCTTATCAGAGTAGTCAGATAGGAAACGCCGACCTCATCTAGTTAAAAAAAATATGATCGACATGTAAATGTGTTTGTACAAACCAACTTACAGAAATAAAGTCTATTATCATTAAAAAATCTTTGTCACCTATCTTGTAGCGTCTCATCTGTTCACCCCCTAACGCTAGTTAGTACATTCTACACACATTATTACGGTAACAGAATCACTATCGAGTATCGACCAACAACGAGCGAACATCGCATCGTCTGCGCGTCCTAATCATATCAATAGGGATGTTTCGTGGATAGAAAAATTATGATTATATTTATTTTCCTATCCAGGAAACATTAATATTGGACACGTATTTTTTGCTTTACCAAATCAATAAAAAATTACAAAGTTAAAGCGCATCAAAGTTCAGGAGTGGGGGCTTGTGAGTTGTGACGTCACTAAGGCAGTATAAATTGTACTAGCGGGGTGACGTTTCACGATATTTCAACGCATTATATCGGCGGCACTTTATGTTTACGTGTCAAAAGAAAAAATACGTGTCCAACGTATTTTTCTTTTGACGTTTTTACGTTTACGTTTTTTAATAACCTACCTGACGGACAAAAACTAATTTTCAGTAAACTACCCTACTGATAGTTAGCTCCTCAATCTATGCTTTGTAATACTCATGAGGGCAAAATAAGTCAAGGCTGTAAAGGAGTATATGTAGTATTTAGTATTTTTTGCCTTTGATGCCCACTGCAGGGCAAACGGTATATTTATTCCGAAGATTGTTGTTTCGGCTCAAAATTTAAGAACACGACATTCAAAGTTATGTGGTTCGAGTTCAGGTAACCAATGCGACATTTGAAACATTTACGAAGTTTTCTGATGGTGTTTATTATAAACTAGCAAACCCGCGGTTTCGCCCGCGTAACAAATGTTTTATCTTCCCAAGTGAATACACTACAATTATACTATGTCCATACCAGGGTTTCAATCTACATACCAAATTTCATCAAAGTCGGTTTTGTAGTTCCAGAGATTATTTCCATCAAACAAACTAACACACTTATAAACTTTACCTCTTTATAATATTAGTGTAGATTACTTTAGTTATAAACACCATTAAAATTGGAGGAAAACTTTACACTAAACCCAGTGGTACTTTGTAGAAGAAGGACCACTATAGACTTTTAAATAATCACAGACTAAGCAAGCATTCTTACACTCCTCCATCCCTGTGTTCTATGTAGGAAGTTAAATTATGGAAAAGTGCGTGTTGCTCTACAGTTGGTCTACAGCTCGGGACCGTTCAGAATCGCTTACGCCCACAGAAACAATGTGCATATGCACTACATACACGACTAAGACCAACCTGCCATCCGTCGTCGTGAGATAGAACAACTCCCTAAAAACCCTATTTGAGCAAAACATTTTTACATTATAATTTTTTTTACAACCTGTGTTGTCCAACAGCTGGGTAAAGGTCTAGCCCATAGCCTTTCAGTCCTCCCTTGACCTTCACTAATTTATCACTGCTTCTTACAATAAATTAACGGGGACAGCGTACGGGGACAACGGGAAGTAATTTTAATTATTTTATAAAATTCCACAACAACGGACAACGGGAATACACCCTCTTAGTCCCCAATCTATCCAAAAAAAAACAGTTAAATCAAACCACAAAACAGAACAAAATCCAATCGAATCAAAACTAAATCGGTAACAAAACGTCTAAAGAAACGAGACTTCGTCTATCTCAGGTAGCGCGTCACGTGACGTATAAATAGCGCCGTGACGTCACGCCTTCAAATCCGAACAACTTGCAGCGGACGAAAGTTGCCGATTCGATAAATTATTGATACTGAGGGAATGTTTCGTATGCTGTTTGCAGGAATTGCTATCAGATATAACAAATGGTCAAATTATTAACTCTCCATCTTATTTTACCACTAGCTGTCTCACGCGGCTTCGCTCCCGTCAATTGGCTACCTTCCCATCTACCCTACCCCACCTACCCTACACACATGAATGTTGCGTACTACCATTTACGCAGCGCATGCAACGGAAGCTCTCAAAATTAATAAATTATCCCAGTTTTTAGAACATTTTCCATTGATGCTTCGCTCCTATTAGTCGTAGCGTGATGTTATATAGCCTATAACCTTCCTCGATAAATGGACTACCCAACACAAAAAGAATGTTTCAATTCCAACCAGTAGTTCCTGAGATTAGCGCGTTCAAACAAACAAACTCTACAGCTTTATAATATTAGTATAGATTTGTGAGGCTAACAACTGATGCAAAACGAATTTTACCGACATTTGAAACCATTTGTTGCCATATTTTACTACTAGCTGAACCTCGCGGTTTCACTCGCATCTTTGATTACTACTCCGCTCCTATTAGTCATAGCGTGATGTTTTATAGCCTATAACCTTCCTCAATAATCGGGCTATCGAATAGTGAAATAATTTTTAAAATCGGACCAGTAGATCCTGAGATTAGCGCGTTCAAACAAACAAACAAACAAACAAACTCTTCAGCTTTATAATATTAGTATAGATTAGTTGAATTAGTTAGTACGGATCAAAAAACTGGGCCTTAGTTATTTTGGAAGAAATTTAGTGCTTAGGGTTTCGTCGACTTTGTTGCTTAAATAGCAATCGTACTTACTTATTCTATATTAAAATCAATATCAACATTAAAATAATTTTATAAAACACATGGTCTTTTTCCCCTGCCCAATAAGTGATGGGCACTATTCAGAAAGCCCGGTCAATTTCATTATTTTAATAGTTTTTATTATATTGCCTACTTATAATGGGCATTTTTCAAATTGCCCGGGAATTATGAATAATGCTGTATGTGATGACCAAGTGGTCCATAACATAATTATAACGAAATTAAAAAGAAAACTATCACAGCCAAGTAGACTTGACAAGTGGACGAGTAATAGTCGACTAACTTATAAGATGAACTCGGAAAAGTATTTTTAGGGTTTCGTACCCAAAGGGTAAAAACGGGACTCTATTACTAAGACTCCGCGGTCAGTCTGTCTGTCTGTCTATCCGTCTGTCACCAGGCTATATCTCATGAACCGTGATAGCCAGGCAGTTGAAATTTTCTCAGATGATGTATTTATGTTGCCGCTATAACAAAAAATACTAAAAACAGAATAAAATACATATTTAAGTGGGGCTCCCATACAACAAACGTGATTTTTTTGCCGTTTTTTGCAATAATGGTACGGAACCCTTCGTGTGCGAGTCCGACTCGCACTTGGCCGGTTTTTTTTCTTTTTGTTAGAGCAATGTTCGGTGCTTTCATTGTTTATGATCTTCAATAATGAAATTCAGTTTTAATTAATTATATTGGTGTAGCTCTTTGTACGGAACCCTTAGTGTGCAAGTCCGACTCTTATTTTGGAAGAAAATGTAGCTTTTGATATCCAAATTATAATAAATCATAAACAGAAGGCCAATTTAGTAGTTAGAAACATTATAAATCTAGTCGCAATCTCAATCGATCTCAAGAACTGGTCGAAAGTATTGTTGAGGTATTTTTAACCGATTGAGACAGGCATTAGAATGCAAATGTTCTTATAAACACGGGAATTGCCACTGTGATGTCTATTTTTATCAATTTCTCACCTGTTGGAAGCGATGATATAACTCTTATAAAACAAATTAATTGCATCGTTTAGATCTGTGGAAACTTTTTTTTTTTTTTTTTTATTATCAATAGGCTCGCGCTTGACCACTATCTCACCTGATGGAAAGCGATGATGTGGTCGACGGTGATGCACGCTTGCCTAGAAAAAACCCATTCACTCTTGACTTAAAGACCCCTAGATTGTAGCTATCGGGAAACACAGACTCCGGCAGGGAATTCCACTCCTTAGCTGTACGCATAATAAAAGTGTCCCCAAAACGTTTTGTGCGTATGGGTGGGATGTCCACCATGTACCGCATGTGCAGATAGGAGGTTTAGAATGAAGATTGAAAAAAAATCGGATCACATTATTATATCTACCTCATCATTTTACTGCTTGGTATTGCGATTAGACGTAAATTGAAAAAAAAAAACGAAATGTTCTTTTTTTACAATTAATTGAAAAAAAAACGAGTATAAGTAGGAAAATCCCCGTCCGTAAATAGTAACCTTCAGTGAGTGTTGCCAATTATTTTAAGTCATTTATGTACGATTTAACAAAAAACAAATGGTATTTTCTTACTAAAGTAACAAAAAAAATATCAACTCATATACGATAACCGTCTTACTATATTTTTGTTTTCGTACTCTTGAATAAAACCTAATCCAAAAAAACTACTTGACCAAGAAAACGGTGTACAAGGCATTTCTCTCGCGATGAGAATATTATATCCTCAAAATATTTTTTTTTGTAGGTAGCCGGTACTTTTTCTCAGCACTTTTGTCCAGCACAAGAATCAAACCCACACTTTCACAAAGTACAACCTCTGCTGCACAATGTAGGTCATCACCGTCAGTGTGCACGTGTAATCTTTAATTCAACAGCTTATATGCACGTGCAAGTTTAAAATCAACCCTTCACTGCTGCAGAGCTTTGTGTACTGTACCTGTGTACCTAGGAGTATGTGTGCCTGTGTAGTGTGTACTGGTCGTGATGAAAAAGTGTTGGACGTTGACGAAGATGGATATTTTTAGAAGAATTGTTTTTTTTTTTTGGTTTAATCATTTTTTTTTTATTATTTATGGTGGAAATGAAAACTACACTCCCAGACACCTGAATCCAGAGATTTTTTTAAAACGCTTTTATTAGCTTGGTTTGCATGTATCTATGTAATGCAATCTTTGAACTTGATTAACACCCCCTTCAAAACATCGGATTACTTTGAAACTTTGCACACTTATCAAGGACCGGTGACAATGCAATAATTTAAATATTTTGTCCCATTAACCTTACCAGGATTTTCTGGATTGGCGATTGAACTAAAAAGTAAAAAATAAATAATGATTTAAAAAAACTAGAAAACATGCCTTTTTTACTATATATTTTTTTTTAGTTAAGCCCATTCTTAATTTAAATTTATTAAAAATTATTTTCTACTTTTTGGTTTGGTTTTCTTTTAAAGCGTGTTATAATTTTGTGTGATAATGTCACGTCAAAGCAATGTTGGCAACTGTTCTAGTTTTATAAGTTTTTAAGCTGACATGGTCATAATCATTAGAAAACAAAATATACATGGTAAATACTCGTATCCCGAAACAAATATTAATTCTAATGTTCTAGTTTTAAAACACATCTTCATGACGCCGCTTTCTAAATCTACAAATCCGTGATTAGACCTGTCATACTGTATGGATCAGAATTTTGGGCTGTGAAAAAGATGGATGAAAATAGATTGCATGTAGCAGACATGAGAATGCTGATACAGATGGATGTGCGGAGTGACGAGAATGGATGAAGAGAGAAATTAGTATATTAGCGGCAGTTTGTATGTAGCGCCAGTGACAGAAAAGTTGAAAGTAACCCGTTTGTCCTTGTATGGTCATGTGATGAGAAGGGATGAAACGCAAGTTACTAAAAGAGTTATGTATATAAATGTGGATGGATGGGAGGGAGAGGAAGGGAGGGAAATTGATGGACTGTGTAAAGAATGATATGAACGAAAAGGGAGTCCGTGATAGCGTGACGGGGGACAGAACGCTATGGAAGAAGAAAACGTGTTGCGCCGACACCAGGTAACATGGGATAAGGGCAGGAAGATGATGATCTTTATGACGCCGCTTCTAAACACAGAAAAAACTTTCATAAATTGGTAAAAATATCAAACGACCAACTTGAATGGAATTTGAATCAAGGGCCACATGTTGTCAGCTATGTTCCCACCGCCTGGCTGGAACAACAGCGCTTGTAACTCGTAGATGAAAATAACCAAAAACGCTTTCAATAGGGAACATTACTGCCAATTGCTCCCGCCAGATGGTGCTTGACGGAGTGGAGTAAAAATAAAAACATTGCGAGTTTGCGACTACTACTGTTTGTGGTTCCCGAACTTTATTTAGAATAGAATAGAATATACTTTATTGTACACCAAAAAGAGAAATTACACATATATTTTAGAGCAACTTAATACTATGGGTACAAAGGCGGTCTTATCGCTGACAGCGATATCTACCAGACAACCTTTGGGTGGCCTAAAGAACTAAACATAAAACAGGGGTAGCCTTTAGTGTACTGCTACATAAAAAAATTTATTAATACATAAAAATTATATAGCTATATAAAATACTATACACAAACTTACAAATAAACATAAATACATAATATTACATGCAACAAAATTACAAAGAAGGGGTGAACAATGAAAGAAGAAATTAGATAGAAACAGAAATATATTAAAGAGAAAGGAAATGGTTCTTAACAAGGTTTTTAAAAGATGCTAGTGACTGCAGGGCTTGTCTTATTGACATCGGCAACTCATTCCACAACCGCACAGCCTGGACTGTGAACGATTTATGGTAAAACTTAGTAGAATGAGCAGGCATCAAAAGTCTCAAATTCTCCGATGATCTCAAGTGTCTAGAATGCGTCATGAAGGAACTTAAAGCGTTCTTTGAGATAAGAGGGGGTTGTAGGAATAAACAGAACACTGTAGAGTAACGATAAAATGTGGGCATTCCGGCGAAGGAGGATTGGCAGCCACTTGAGCTTAGTACGAAATTCTATTTATTTACTGTTTTTTAAAATAATTAGCATTCAAAAACCATATAATAATATTGCTAGCTGTTGGTCAAGAATGCATCAGTTTGGACTGCTGCCCACCATTATAATGTGACCGTGTGCAAGACGGTTCCACTGCGACGTAATTATGCGAGTTATATAAAATCAAGCTGTAAATATTGTTTTGAATATTAATTGGATGTACATTAATCTCATTACATAGTAAATTAACATAATATCTGCAAGTTACACTAGAATTTCATATTCGTACTTTTCAAATAAATCCGTAATTCTTTTCCTTATACTGATGCACCGCGCTCTCGAATCCGGGTTTTTAGCTGCAGTATGGTCTAATTTCCTCAATTATTAGTTAGCTCTACTTTTCTTTCACCATTAGTTTTATATTTTGTTTGCATAAACTGCGAAATTTTGTGGCTCGACTTTAACAGTTTGGTTTGTTTACTCTGATTCCTGTGGCGCCATCTGAACTCAGCTTCGCGGTTAGTTCCCTATTAGGGCTATCGCGTTTTAATTTGCCACAAGGGGCGCTGGTGTAGACTGAGATATTCAAAATGTCAAATTGCATAGTTTTTTGGCTTTTAGTGCGAGTTTATTTACAATGTTTTTATTGTTGTGAATATTTTCTAAATATGACAGATTTTTTACTGTTGTCAATATATTCCAAATATGCTGATGAAGATAGGTAAGTGTTTTACCAACTTAGAAATGTTTTCCTCCATTTTCTCGAATTAAGAGAAGGAGTCGAATTAAGGGGCTGCACAAAACTACGGCGTCATACTCGATTTTATATTTAATTCATCGCCCTTCTACGGCATTAGAAATAATTTTAATTCAAACTTTGCTTCCATGCGCGTTATAACAATGTTAAACAGCTATATTTAAGGACCTCATTCGCCAGTGGCGCCAACTGGTGGGTACAAAAACGGAAGCCCTCACCCTCAATGACTTCTTCTTCTTTTCTATTCGATAACCTGAGGCTCTAGACGAATTATCGTTCTAGCAGCGAACATTCTAAATGTAAGGGATTGACCACGTGAGATTGCGGTAGTGCATGAAAAAAGAAAACAACTGGATTTATCCCAAAGATTTTAGACAAATTTTTAATTTTTTGTATAACCTTTTCCCCAACTAGGAATTTCGCTCGAACACTGCGCCAACCGTGTCGTCAATATCATTGATGTCGACGTAATCATTGACAGAATGTCAGTTGTCTTGTCTCTGGAGGCAGCAGGTTACACAGATAACAATGCCTTCTTAATAGCAATAGCCTTTGCCAACACGTAGCAGGTCTAAGTGTTAGATCTCCGAGCATTGTATTCTGGCACCGAGGTCGAGCTAAAAATTAACTAATCCGGAACAAATGTAACTGGGACGTCGACTCTTGTTTGTGCTATTACACGACAGTTTCATTTAATGTTCACCAGTTTCGCGATAGTTTTTGATAAGTCAGTTAAATTTATTACCTGTTAAGGACTGTTCGATCAGTACGTACTGTTATAATTTTATTAGCACCTTTTTTATACGAGTACACGCTTATGGTCAAGCGTATAGTTATCATGGGTCTTTGTTAATCTTTTGTGTGTTTTGTGGTATTACCACAAATCTTTTCTTACCCGACTACAAGGAAAGGGTTATATTTTTGCGCATATCTTGTATGTTTATGTGTATGTAATATGATTTATTACCTCATATCTTCCAAACCGCTAGATAGATTTAAATAATTAAAACATCGTTAGAAACGTCTTGACCGCCCAAGTGTTCTTAGATCGGTGAAGTTAAAAAAAACAAACTGATTGTTTATAACTTAACCGCTTCGGCCTGCTTTTAATTACGTACTTATTTTATTTTGAATTGTTTGTTTTACTCTAGACGCTTTCAAGTGCACATCTTATTAAATATCGTTGTCACGTACTTATGTATTTTTCCAACAAGAATGACGTAACCAAATAATTGTAATTAAAACTGTTAGAAAAGAGTGTCCGTGGAGTTTCTTGTACATTCTTCGCCATAGAGACCTACTGACGCTTGCGAATGTGCAAATAGATTCATATTTCTTTTACAATTCTGAAGTATCTATAAAGTTTATTTTAGATAAACGATTTGATTTTGATGTTGTTTGATATAGTAAAGACTGTAGTACTAATACCAGACTAACAATATGAATAGTAAACCAGACAACAAACAAAATCGCATACGCCTTCGACATAGACAATATAAAGTATACTACACATATACAGCAATGATCGTGATTGAGATTGTGCATACTTAAGTGTTGATAGTCAGTCAATTGTCAGTAGTGCCACAATGACCTATTTTCCGACCTGGCCTCTACGATTTGCAGACAATGCCAATCAGCTGGGTGACCCTCTAAGTACACGTAGACAATTGACTATATCTAACTATGGATAAGTTAATCTTATTTCTTTTGACAAATATGGTAATGTTGGCTTTAAGATTAAGTTTTCATGTCGAGTTGGATTTGGAATACCTGAAAACTTCTTCGTTCTCTTCTTTCTCCTTGCCATTATCCCAATTTATTTGTGGACACCTCTCCCTCCTAGTACTTGTGCGTTGCTGTAACTGAAACCTGGAACTTAATAAGGAGACCTTCATAGAGTATTGCAGTTTGAAGGTAGATGCTTTTTCGGGTATTCGTCGAGCGTCATTGCCTCGGCGCTTTCCTGGTGTTCACCACTGTTGATTCTGGCTTTTGGGAGTTATATTGGCTGGAAATAGTGTGTAGCGGATGTCTTAAAAAAACGTTTAGTCGGATAGTGAAGATGAACCAATAGAAGGCATGTGATGTCAACAATGCATGCTCCTTCTTATCTCATCTCTCACTTTCAATATCTGTGTACTTCACACGCTAGGAATCTGCGTTCGTCTAACAATCTTCTCTTGCTTTGTCCTTCTCATACTTCTGATTTTATTCATTCTTCTTTTCATATTCAATCCATTCTTCTCTGGAATGCGCTTCCTCTCGATATCAGGACGGCCACCAGTCAATATGCATTTAAGCGGAAGCTGCGACATTATTTTCTGAACCATTAGCAGAGTCGTCTCAATCTCCTTTCTATTAATTATATATATATTATATTATTTTCTTTATATATATACAGGGTGTTTGGAAGGGAGCTGTACATACGCCTAGGGTAGAAACTAGGGATAGTCTGCTACCTACCCCCACCCATTATATTGACCTTGGCCTCAAGGTTTTTTTTTAATTTATTATTATTTTTTATTTGACTTTTTTATGATTTTTTGACTAAAACTACCTGTAGCTCAAAATCTATCCATGGGACCGGTCGGCTAATGGTCTTGTTTTAATCGTTAGAGTCTTAGGGTCCTGCAAAAAATTATTTTACACCAGAAAATTGTGGAGAAGAAAAGTTATGGGGCCTGAAGTACCGTAGTAAGGTAAAGAAATAATTTTAAGGGCAACTTTCTATGGGGTTTAAAAAAAAACTAACAGGGTTGGAGTTCTTCTGATTTTTTTAAAACATCCTCAGTCCATGCCCTTTCTAACGATATGCTAAAAGTGTATTTATCACTTTTAGTTTTAAAGTTATTAATTAATTTCCGCAACTAGGGCACTTTTACCACCACGAGTCGACATTTGTAAGACAAATGTAATTTCCAGAATTTAAACCAGTTTGGCCTACAGTTGGCAAATTTGTTGTCTCACTCTTACACGAGAGCAACATGTAAGAGACAAAACATGTCATGTCATGTCTCTTTCGCTCTTGGGTCGACGGGGCCGGGCAGGTAACTCGTTGGGGTCTTTGTTAGTCAGTCGAGATTTACCCATCTTAGCTAACTTACGTACTTGCCGTTACGACGCTCCACTGTTTTCGTTAATTTTGTTGAGTTTGTTATTACTTCGTTTTTGTTAAGTTTTGTTATTTGTTACCTTGTTGTTGGCAAAATGGCTGGATTTACCAGTGAAGAGTACACCGACATGCTGGTGGTGTATGGAATGGCTGATTGCAATGGGCGCGAGGCACGGAGGATTTATCAAGAACGGTATCCTAACCGGCGAGTGCCTAACCACCAAACGTTTGGCTCAACTTATCGGCGTCTGCGAGAAACCGGAAATTTAAATTTCCGGGAACCAGCCGTGAACAGATTTCAACCAAATTTGGCTGCGGAAGAACGCATATTGGCTGAATTTGAGGAAGATCCGACCAGAAGCGTAAGAACCGTAGCCCGGACGCTTGGTTTAAGCGTGTGGAAAGTCTGGTCGGTTCTTCGCGAAAATGGACGTCATCCTTTCCACTACACCCCTGTTCAAGGTAATTTTTTACATAAAGTTTTTGTTTTTAGCTCTTATGTAATGAACTAGCATGTGAATTTCATAGGCAATTTTTAAATTAACATGAGCATGTGTGTGAGAGAGAGAGAAATGGAAAGACAGAGATAGCAATCAATGTTACATAGCTACTAATTCATAAGGAAACCGCTAACGTTGATATTTTTATTGTTTTAGGCTTAGAGGATAACGACTATGCAAGAAGGGTGGAGTTTTGCCGCCACTTGCTCCATACGGACGTGGAAGATATTAATTTTTTACGGAGTATTCTCTGGACTGACGAGTCCAAGTTTGACAAGGAAGGAATTGTAAATTACCACAATCTCCATCACTGGGCACCCAGAGATCAAAACCCGAGAGTCAAGAGGCACAGAGGTTTTCAACGAAGGTTCTCCGTGAACGTATGGGCAGGCGTCATCGGTAATCGGTTGATAGGGCCGCACTTTTTGCCAGACAACCTAAACGGGCAAAACTACTTAGATTTCCTCGAAAACGATTTGCCTGATTTAGCGGAAGAAGTGTTTGACGAAGATCGGCCCATAGTCTTCCAGCACGACGGCTGTCCTGCTCATTGGAGCCTAGCAGTGAGGGAGCTTCTGGACAACTGCTTTCCTAATTCTTGGATTGGTCGGGGTGGGCCAATTCCCTGGCCCCCAAGGTCGCCTGACCTTACCCCACTCGACTTCTACGACTGGGGAAGGGCGAAAGAGTTGGTGTACGCAGAAGAAGTACCAACAAGGGAGGTTCTAATTAACAGGATCCACGCCGCATTCGATACAATGCGCGAGGAACTGCTGCTTAGAACGGTGACCGTGGAGATGAGGAAGAGGTGCCGAGCATGTTTACAGGTCAATGGTCATCAATTTGAACAAAATTTGTAATTAATTAAAATTAGTAATTAATTAAAATTTGTAATTTAATGACATTAGTCATTACCAAATTTTTTGTTTCATTTGCCATCCTTTTACGATCGAACACATTTAATTTTCATTAGTTGAAATTTTTGCTTGAAGTGCCCTAGTTGCGGAAATTAATTAATAACTTTAAAACTAAAAGTGATAATTACACTTTTAGCATATCGTTAGAAAGGGCATGGACTGAGGATGTTTTAAAAAAATCAGAAGAACTCCAACCCTGTTAGTTTTTTTTTAAACCCCATAGAAAGTTGCCCTTAAAATTATTTCTTTACCTTACTACGGTACTTCAGGCCCCATAACTTTTCTTCTCCACAATTTTCTGGTGTAAAATAATTTTTTGCAGGACCCTAAGACTCTAACGATTAAAACAAGACCATTAGCCGACCGGTCCCATGGATAGATTTTGAGCTACAGGTAGTTTTAGTCAAAAAATCATAAAAAAGTCAAATAAAAAATAATAATAAATTAAAAAAAAACCTTGAGGCCAAGGTCAATATAATGGGCGGGGGTAGGTAGCAGACTATCCCTAGTTTCTACCCTAGGCGTATGTACAGCTCCCTTCCAAACACCCTGTATATATATAAATTAATAGAAAGGAGATTCAATTTAACTTCTCAATTTTTATGCACCTGCCATGTTATATCTCCACCACCCTTGGTTGACTGGTAGAGAATGCCTCAGGCATTAAGCCCGCCTATGTATCTGTATGTTGCATGAAGTTTTAAATAAATAAATGGAAGGTACTTAACTGCTTATGACTTCGCCATTTTGCATTTGATTAATAAGTGGGATTTTCCAGGGCTTCCCAGTGAAATAAAATCCAACGAATATTACCAACAAGCAATATTTAATTTAAATTTTAAAGATATTAAATCAAAGCTAAGTATAACCATAAAGAAAAAAGGCGTGAACACGAAAAAGAAATGGCAACCGCGAACCAAAAAACTTGTAGAATGGGGTAACGAGACATGAATAAATTATGAGAGACGGTCCAAAGAGAAAAATCTTTTAAACAACTTGTGAACAAAAACTTTTTTATTCGATCCTAGTGTTTACAATGCGTAATTATTATTTTAAAATTTGTAACTTAATAAAAATCGTCCATGGATTTGCATAAATGGGGAAAAGAGTTTTCTTGGAAATTATGAAAAAGGTTCAGTTGTTTCAGTTGTTAAAGTTCTGTCTTCTATTGAAATATAAGATAAAACTGTAAGATATTATGTATCATCAAAAAAAAACATGCGGTAGCTCGATAAAAGTAAGATTACATGGTAACCACATTATCCAAGTTAAATGATTTTCATAACTGTACGTTTTAACTTGTCAAGAAATCAGATCTGGCGAAGGCTATGGAAATCTACCGGACACGTGAACTACAAGACAAAAACCAGTTGCAACCGGTCCTTTTAGTGACGGTACTTGGGGGACGCTAATGTCCAGCAGGGTACGTCTTTCGGCTAATGAAATCAGAAGAGTCCTCTTTGCTGATTTTCGTATTTTTTTGTAGTAAATGTAACTAATTAAAAATCACATGAGAATCAAATATACCACGATTGTAGATTTTTTTATTGAATCAATTAAGTTTTTGAGTGACACAATGCGTTTTGCTTACAGTTACACAAACTAGATTTCAAAAACCAACTCTATTAAAAATATATTTTTAGTAGAATGACTGCGCAACAAGCACCCAAACAAACAAAAAAAAACTGGTAAAAAAATACTTACTGTCGTTTGCAGTTCCTCGGTAATTTGACTGATGTTCAGTCCTGCCCCCCGCAGAAACAAGATTTCATGATTTCTGTTGGTGGACGTAAATAAAATAAAATAAAAAAGCCTTTATTATATCCCATCCTTAGACTATTACAGAATATGTGTATATATATTATATTTAGTATATTAGGTACATTCTTCACTTTTGTTTTTGCACTATACACTTTTACAATTTTCATTTTCTTGGATAGGAACCCCTATTCGGGTATAGGCCTCCTCCAGTGCATTTTTCTTGAGTTGTTTCTTTGTTTTTCTCTTTAGTTGTTTTTTCTTGAGTTTTTTTTTTTCTTAAGTTTTTTTTTTAATTAGTTGTTTTTTTTTCATTTAGTTGTTTTTTCTTGAGTTGGTGGACGTACGAAAACATAATTATCTAATGCTACGTAAATATGTTGTTACCGAATGCTTTGCAAATTGCAAATAAACCCGAGAATTAGTTAAAGCAAAATGTTAAGCATGAAAACTTTCTCTTCCTTGCTCTTTTGTTCAATTACTATTGGGCGGCCTAAAAGTCTTTTTTTGTTCCGGATCTTTTTTGTTTTACTACTACTATGCATACTGGCATATGCCTATAAGCTGACGCAAAAAGGGCGGACGCAGATGTGGTCATCTTGTGCACGGGAATGTGTTTTCAAAATGATCACATATAGCCTGGGCTGATAGTACATAATACGAAAGGTGAGATAATTATAATAGATAAAAATTATCTCACCTAAAACACTTCATGTAAATTCAAACTCACAAGCTCATCAAGAAATGGCCAGTACTTGCACTAACCACGATGCGATTCTAAAATCAAACTAGGCGACACTCATTCAAAAACAAAAAGATTCATTTATACACGGTGAAAGCTAATCAAAAAGGCAATGTTTCTATACAGATCCACGTATAGACTAAGCAGCTAAACGGATTTGGAAAAATCGGGAAAGACAAATCGAACTAGGCTTTTCCATTGCAAACTCGCTGGCCAGTTAAAAGTTTTGAAATACGAGCGCAGATAGCAAAACTAAATGAAGTTTTATTAAATGAAAAAGTTTTATGAACCTTTTGAGTTGTTGAGTCTACTAATGTTATTTATGGGTGAGTATAGTAAGGTGAAATAAGAGTTTCAAGACTTAAGCATTCATTATCATTTTAGTTAAAAGATGTCTAATGCTAAACAAAGGCCTCTCCAAGAGTCGCCACAACGATCGGTCCTGCTGTGCGCCTCGTAACCAGTAGATGCCCGATCTTATGTGCTGATTCCTGATCTTCACCAGGTTATCGGACCACCTAAGCTTATGATGATCATAATCTGCCTACCATTTTCCCAAATATTTTGGGGTTGGTATCCAGTCCAATCAGATGCAGCTGAATACTAGAATTTTACCTGGAACGGACCTACACAATTCAGTTTCTCGTTAACACGGACATCTCTTAGTCAAACTGTTAATAGTAATATCATGTCACCTCATAAACTAAGATGGCTTAGCTTCCATAATATCATGAAGAAAATACAATGATGAGATCGGTATCACGTAAAACATTCAGATAGATACGTAGGTGATCCCAGTCCAGCATCGTATATTTTGTTATAGTTACTTAAAGAAAAGGGAATAAAAACTTAAACTTAGGAATATGACAGCTGCAGCGGCTGCAGCAAATTATACAAGAATTTGCTAAACAAACTGCTAACTATTCAAATCAATTCACGCGGAGTAAATAATTGTATTTATTCCATACAATTATAAAATACCGACGAAATAACGAAGTAAAAAGCCTAAATTTCTTTTTTCCTGATTTTTCATCTCAGTTATTAATAAAACTCTTCGATCCATGATAATCGAACTCAAGTGTTCCCGAGAGTGAAAATTTAGTTATTGTTCTCTATAAAACCAATATTGGTTAGTTTATAATTTATCGGACAGCGTCATCTTCGTGAAGAAACAGAAAAATCGGCCTCGTCACTGCGCGCTCGTTCTAAACGGGTGGAGCTGACGAGGCGACGCCAGCCTGCGTGCAACTCAGCAATGAGCCCTGGGCTCCAATGCGGCAATGCCTTCTGGACTTCGCGGAACCCCAGGCTGCCAGCGCGATTGCGCCACCAATCTATATAATATATATTAGTCTATGTGCACCGCTTTGACACAAGTTGTCAACTCCTGTCTCCTTTTTAGTGTTATTTTTAATTATTGTTTAGTTTTAATTGTAAATATTAATTAAGTGTTCCAATAAAAATAGACATATGTTAAGTGGTAGCAGTGATGTGGTGGTAAATACTGCGTCTCAACCTTCTTCATCACTCAATATCCTGGAGAGGTGTCCTCTGTGCACCCAGGCACGTTTCTTTAAAGGTAAGCGGGGTCTGAACGTGCATATTGGGAAGGCACATAAGCCCCAAAATGCAACCACTTCAGACCCTGTTATTATTACATCTCCTACTCCTACACCATCTACTTCCACATTTGACCCTTTTTGGAAAACACTATCCAAATTGAAAAATTCTATTCCGGTTTTAAAAAGAGTTCCCCGTGGCGCTAGACCTCTAGTAGCACAGCATCTTGCAGGTTGCATCCGCCTTGCCGCTCGGGAGAACTCAGAAAGTGCTTGGGAACAACTTCTCACCTTCCCTTACAGAATTTTAAACGTTCAGAAGAATTTGGCTAGCAAAAAGACGTTAACTGCACAAATTAAAGAAAATTGTAATATTTCGGCCCATAATTTGGATTCAAAATTATCGACACAGAGGTTTAGCTCTTCCCATCTGGTCGAATCAAAATTAGGGGAAGGTGATATTAGCGGAGCAGCCAGGATTCTTTTTAGTAGTGATGTGGTGACACCGTGTTCTCCAGACACTCTTGCTGCTCTGGAGAGCAAACACCCTGCCCCAGTGGATGGTCTTTCTTTTCCCGACCCCCCAGATCCAGATATTAATACCCTCACCATTACAGGTTGAGAGGTGATCAGAGCCGTGTGTTCTTTCCGGAGTGGCTCTGCTGGTGGCCTCGACGGCCTGAGTCCTCAGCACTTAAAGGACCTTATTTGTTCAGGCGCTGGGGAAGCTGGTGAGTTGCTCTTGAAGGAGCTTACGACTCTGATGTACCTTATGCTCTCCGGTAAGGTAAACGAGTCCGTCATCGACGTCTTGTACGGGGCCAATTTATGTGCCCTGCGCAAGAGGGATGGCGGGATTCGTCCCATTGCCGTAGGAACTACTTACCGGCGTATGACAGCCAAGATTTGCTGTAAATTGTATAGTGATGTAGTTTCGTATAAATTTCAGCCCCTGCAGCTTGGTTACGGCTCCAAAGGGGGCTGTGAGGCTGCCGTACATGCATTATCGACCTACCTAAATTCTGGCAAAGGACAGGTCATCCTGAAGGTTGATATTAAAAATGCATTTAATTCGGTTAATAGGGACACCTTGCTGGCAGAAACTAAAAAAGAAATACCTCAAATTTTTAGTTTTCTCTGGCAATGTTATAGGCATCCAACTAAATTACTTTATCGGGACAACCTTCTAGAATCCGCTGTTGGCTGTCAACAAGGTGACCCTCTCGGGCCAGTGATCTTCAGTCTGGCTATTCACCCAATTATTCGACAGCTAAATTCAAAATTTAACGTTTGGTATCTCGATGATTGAACCCTGGGAGGCGATGTAGACACAGTTTTAGATGACCTGCAATTTTTAAAACACCAACTTCAAAATTCAATAAAATAGCCCCTGAAATCAAAATTATTGAAAAAAGCTCTCTTCGTCTCCTTGGGTCCCCAGTCTTCGATGATTTCTTTCCTAATTTTATTGAGGAAAAAATTCAAAATTTCAACAACATATCGGAAAGATTGCTCCAAATTAACATGCATTCGGCTATCACCATAATTCGCTTTTGTTGTTTTGGCCCCAAATTAACATACTTCCTTCGTGCTTCCCATCTATGGAAGCACCCTCCTCTTTTAGAAAAAATGGACCAAATTATCCGTCATACACTAACTTTAATTTTAAATGTGGCCATGGACGACCGAGCTTGGTCACAAGCTACTCTTCCCATCCGTATGGGAGGCCTTAATTTTTAGTATTAGTTTACCGGCATTTATAGCCTCGGTCCACGGTACTGAGAAATTAATCAGGAATATCCTAGCACCCATACTGATTAATTTTGATGTGCCGTGCTTCACCGAGGCTGTTGATGCTTGGAGACTCGCTTGCCTGAATTGTAATCTCCCCGACTACCCATCATCCCAGAGACAGTGGGATAAGCCGATCTGCAGAGCAGTTCAGGAGCACCAAATTGCCACTTCTGCCACTCCTGCCGAGCGCGCTCGCCTGCTGGCTGTGGGTGAGTGGGAGTCGGGCCTCTGGCTTCACGCACTACCGTCGTCGAACATAGGCACCTTGTTTGACGACACTACTTTCCGCCTCGCTGCTGCCCTACCGTCTTGGCGCTCCCTGTTGTACTCCTCATCGTTGTCACTGTGGCGAAGTTGTCAACAGCCTCAGTCACCACGGTCTTTCATGCAGCCGAAGTGCGGGTCGCATAGCGCGTCACGGAAACTTAAACGACATCATCCGACGTGCTCTCGTCACCGTTGGCGTTCCAGCCGTATTGGAACCCCATGGCCTGGCACGCAACGATGGCAAAAGACCAGACGGGATGTCCTTGTTTCCATGGAAGTTGGGTAGGCCTTTAGTATGGGACGCTACTTGTGTCGATACTCTTGCGCCATCCCATCTTCCTAGCTCGTCGTGCTGTGCTGGCGCTGCCACTGCGGCTCAAGCGGCGGAAATATAATAACCTCATCGGTAATTATATTTTCGAGCCGTTTGGGGTTGAAACTCTTGGTCCGTGGGGTCCGAGTGCTCATGCTTTGTTTAAAGATCTTTCTAAACGCTTAGTTGACACTTCGCGTGACCCAAGGGCTGGCTTTTACCTTGGTCAGAGAATAAGCATTGCCATACAACGTGGCAATGCTGCCAGCCTTTTGGGCATTACCAGTGGACAACGATGCGGAGGAGTTTTTCGACGCCATTTTTTAGTTTAGTATATTTATAGGTTTAGTTAGTGAGTAGTTTTTGGTTTAAGTGTATATTTTTGCAGTCTTAGTTAAGTATTTTTTACATTGTATATACTTGTATCTATGTAAATAAATTGTTACTTAAAGTAGATAAACTAATGCCGATAACATGTTGATGTGTAAACATGCACGCGATCTCGGGCAGACATTCGGTTAAACATCTTCGTGTAACTCCCGAAGGTTATGGTCGTGACTGTGGCTCATAGAAACCTATACTATATTAGACACTGTTACTTAGGTACTAGAAGTGTCTTCTCTCTAGGTGTACTAAGTCCAGCGTTACCTTTGTCGAGCGTTTGGTAAAGCATTCATGTCGTAGACACTGCTTACAGAAGTTTCGTAGACGTTGCGTAGGGGTAGCGTAGCAGGTCAGACGCAGACGTTGCGTAGCAGGCGCGTTGTAGACGCTACGTAGTAGATGCGCCTTAACCGTTGCGTAGCGGCCGCATCAGTGTCACTTCGTAGCATGCGTAGACGTTGTGTAGTAGATACGTCGTAGACACTACGTAGCAGATGTACCGTAGACGTCATATAAGCGACGTAGCCGGTGCGTTTATGTCGGAAGTGAACAACGTACTACGCTAAACTAACTCTCAATAGGCTATTTGACAATATTGAAAATATACTACAAATTTTGGTCATCTTACCAGATAATTGCGAATTAAAACATATTTTACTTTATTTTAAGCCCTGTGGTTACAACTCTGATGACGTTACACACAAGTAAACATAGCTGCCTCGACTGATTTTAGTTAGCGTTATATGTTTTTGTGTGTTTTATTTGATCTTTGAGTTTTTGCTAAATCTTCTAACTAGCAGCATAAATATTAGTTTTGAATCTCAAAATGGAGTAAAATGTTGTATCGTATTTGTTCATTGTGGCACTACACACCGTTTATACACCATTTTATCGAATAAATTTGAAGATAAATACTAAAATTCACTTCAGTTGCACTGTTTTATTACAGTTATTGACTTGTTAACTTGTGCGTGACGTCACACATGTTATGTGACCAGCGCATTTACAGAATCAGCTGTTTTCGCCGCGGTTTTGGCAATTTAAACTTTAACATTGATTTTTATTGATATTATAGTAGATCACCCGGAAATATCCAATGTTGTGTTCTTATTATGTAATAAAGAATCGTTTTACCTAAATGGTTTTCCAAAATTAGTCAAATGTGAAGGAATTTTAAGTTTTACTTGCAACTGAGATGAACGGTCTATGTATGCTGGATTACCGTTCTGCCGACCCCTGCCGGAAATATAGGCATACTGATATGTAGAGTTATTAAAAAAATGTGTAATGTACAAAACAACAATCATAGAACAATATCATAAACAAAAAAAAAAGGGAACAATGACCAAAAACTAGAACCATCCATCAAAATAAATAAATTGGCGAATCTTCAGTTAAGCAAAATAATACCTACATTTAAACGCAACGGGCATCAGATAAACTTGATTAATCTACCAAGAAAGTTTACGTTCTTATTATAATAAACTAATTAATGATGGAAGCGAACAATTCATTATCGAAGCAAAACTGCCTTCCAAACAATAATGATAATGAGTATAATTAATTATGGAAAGTTGGTTCAAGACGTACGTACCTACTGAGGGGTTTGTGGGTGGTGTTGGAGCCACTAAGACGGCAAGGGTTGGAGAAGGTACCTATTTATTTTTGTTGAGTCATTTTGTTTGTTGAAGACTACTAAGGCCAAAGATGATTGTGTGAGCCACGTGTTAGTCATACAATGGGATTACTTTTAGTAAACGTAGGAGTTTGGCGAAACTCTCAACTTTGTCAGAGAAATGCTTTGAAAAAGTCCCAATAAAATTCATAATTCCATACTTCCTTAAAAAGCGGTTAGGTTAGATATATTCTAATACTACCGCTGGGGGCTTCATCCGCGTGAAATGTGTTTTCTTATCCCGAGGGAACATTACACTGTGATAAAAAGTAGCCTATGTGCTATTCCAGATTATAATCCATCTTCGTGCCAATTTTCATCAAAATTCGTTCAGCTGTTCTAGCGTGATTGAGTAACAAACATAAATCCATCCATCCATCCAAATTTTCGCAATTACAATATTAGCAAGATGTTTGCAGGGAAGGGATTTTTTTTGAGAACGTTACCATTTTACCACAGAGTCCACTGCATTAAATTATTTTTAAATTACATAACTCCTTCATCTTAGATGAGAATCTCAGTCCCAATTGATAGACAAGACAATGTCCATAAATTAAACACAACCAACTTGATATTTATCCTCCACCAACGTAACATCTGCATTCACAAATTCAAATGCCGCATCAACCTTCACCGTATCGCCTGTACCTCCATGACACGGGGGGTGCGAGACGGTAGGTCAACCCGTTGTCGCGCTGATGGCTCCAATCATTATTACTTATAATTAAAATTTTGATGGAAGTATCTATTGTTCTTCATAGACGCGCTTTGTTTTAGTTCGAGTGTGGCTTGATGCTCAGTTGTTTTTGTTTTGTGGAAGTTTTTGAGGGTTATGCATTGGTTTAGTCTAACTGAGGTGTTTCCATCTATCGTTAAAGATTTCTAGTTATTTTTTTTATATATACTATAGGCTAGCGTTTGACCACCAATCTCGCCTGATGTTAAGCGATGATGTGGTCTACGGTGAAGCACGCTTGCCTAGAAGAAACCTATTCACTCTTGCCTTAAAGACCCCTAGGTTGTAGCTATCAGGGAACAAAGACTCCGGAAGGGAATTCCACTCCTTAGCTGTGCGCACAATGAAAGTATTAGCAAAACGCTTTGTGCGTATGGGAGGGATGTCTATCATGTACCGATGGCGCATGGCCGTACGCCTTGTAGTCCGATGATGGAAAGGGCTAGGCGGAATGCAATTCCGTCGCACACTCCCCGAAATGTAACCGATAAAATACCGACAGACTGACGACTCGGCGTCGATGTTCGAGGCTCTGGAGCTTTGATGTGACCATTGCATCGTTGCCAATAAGCCTTTTGGCCCGTCTGTCAATTGACTCAAGTGCATTAAACTGGTATTTGGCAGATCCATCCCAGAGGTGAGAGCAGTACTCCATGCATGACCGAACTTGTGCTTTATACAAGTTGAGCAGCTGTTCAGGCGTGAAGTACCGTCTCATCTTTGCAAGAATCCCCAATTTTTTGCAGCTAACTGAGCTTTCGCCTCAATGTATGGACCGAAGTTGATGGTAGCTGTCACCGTAACACCAAGAAGTTCGAGGTGGTCCGTTAACGGCACGGTTACACCACGGAAAGAAGGAACCGGATGGAATTGGCTCTTTTTAGCGGAAAAAAGACACGCCTGGGTCTTAGCAGCATTGAAACTGACCAGATTGGCATCACCACAATCGGAGACCGCCAGTTTAAATTCATAATGTCTGCATATCAGTTCTGTGACAACAAATACCATTTCTTTAATTTTCTCTATATACATCCACTCACCACTCAGCTTCCCCGTACAGTTTTGGTAGAAAGACTCATATAGTTTCACAGCTCCGTTACTCTTCCTCGCACAATTCGGCTTACTCGCACATTTCTGGTTCAACGGTAGATGGTAAGGTATCACCACCTTAATAGTTTGTCTAATAAGCCATTTGAGAACGTATGTTTTCCACATTTTTATGCATTGTCAAATAAGGCCAATGATTTTACTTTATGGACTGTATTTTTTGTATGATGGACAGCACATTTTACGAGGCGTCTGGGACCATCTACGGTAGGTCACGCCTCCAGAGTACTCGCCCCAGGTACTCAAGAGAAAATGTGAGTCGCATCGTGATTACTCACTACCATTTATCCAAAATGGTACCAGAGATGTAAAGCCGCTCACGACACGCACCCCAGCACGCCAGCACTAGCGCAAGCACCGGCACCAGCGCACCTTGTTGGTGCTAGCGGATTCAATCCTAGCTAGGGACGCCAGAGAAGCTGGCTACCATTTCTCCAGAATGGTCCCGGAGCTGTCAAGCACGCTCACCTCTCGAATGCGAATCAACGCATCTACCCAATGCCTACAGCTGGGTTGCCGGAAGACTAATCCAACGGGTAGTCCTCTACTTTCTATCCAGGAAAGTACGTTTTGAGAGCAATGCAGGTAATGAAATAAATTACACAAAGTAAAGCGCCTGCTCGGGTTCGATCCCACAACCTACACTTGTAACTCGTAAATCGGGGCCGTGACCACTGGGCCTCCACTGCTCTGTCAGTCTTATCAAATGCTACTAAATACCAGTAATTTCCATGAAGCGATCTCTATGGTCTATGTGACCCACTCAAACCAGTAACGCGATACAATAATACCTTACATTCATAATTCAAAATCTTCCGATTTCACTGAAAAATTGTTCTCTATGTAATAACTGTTTCCAGTCCGATACCAAGAATTCGTAAACCATAATAATACTCGTATATAGTCGAGAAATCTCGTTAGTCCACGGCGATAACCCTATCAAGGGTAACGCATTTCAATTTAGACTGCAAAACCAGATAGATACAGTTCGCAGGTCCAGTGCGTACGATACGAACGATAGCTACTCATTATTAGGTAACAATGTACTGTTATTTTCTTTATGAGCTCAATAATGTGTGTTGATTACAGTTTATCTTCAATTCTGCATCCTGCAGATTGTTTTGGACATGATCCGAGTAGATTCTGTGCAACTGTAATGCTATTATATGAAGATCTCACCATTAATACTTAGGTGTGTAAGTTGTGTAACCTGCCAATCCCTAGGATAAGGTGGACTGATAGTTCACTTCAAGCTCGTGCCTATATTTTATAAGGTTGGCATATATAGAAAGATAGAAAGGTTTATTAACCTAAAAGTCAATCTGTTTGTTCAAATCTCTAGTAAAGCACTATTTCAGTTCATTCATGAAACCTACTGATGAAAAATTTTGACAGCCTTCAAAAAACTGGGCCTTACCACAATATAAATAAGAAATCGAATCCCATGAAATATGAAAACAGATTTTGTGACCAGCTTAAATCTTACACGCCAAACTATATCAACCATCACAACAGGATCCCCCCTAACCCGAAAACGCAAACGGTACATTATCTAACGTATCCTAACCAAATCTAAGTACAGGGGTCGCGTAAAGAGGCATAGGTTCGCTCATTAGGCCCGTGGTATCGCCCATAAATACATTATCGCGGGCAGAGGAGGCAGACGGGGCAAAGGGGGCAAACCCGCGGCCAGCCGGTGGGTTATCGAATTAAAACTTCACAAGCAATAGTTGAGTTGAACAGCGTATTAATACACCATGTATAATTCGTGCGCCCTGGACAAACTTAAGAGTTTTCCATTCGTGTCGACACGGTTTTTGTAGTTACTTTTTCCATTTTTATTTTCGTAGAAATGTTTTTAAGCTAGGTATTCTACTTCTGGTTGCAGTTTTGTTAGGATTTCTTATAATAATAGTTCATTAGTATTGACATATTGGAACCACAGCAATATTGTCTTCAGATGGTTTCTTAAGGTATGTACAAATAGACTTCATCAAAAGTGTAGGTTAGATACTGTAATGGAAGTACTCATTTGTATCGATTAATTGCCATGTTACTTGGTATCAGCGTAGCACGTATTTCTCTCCAATTCTCCCCTGTCAATCGTCACACAATCGTTTATCCCTTTCTATTTAGTTACCGTCGATTTATCACCAAGTTTTGGACAAACTTTTCCGCCAAGATATTTCTTCCAAAACTATTCCCATTTCAATCCCATGGTAAACTACATTACCATCTCTCGTTTTCAACGTGTCGATCACCAGCACAAACCAAGCTCGTGTGTCGACACCAGTGGACCACGCGCCGTGGGCGGCGGCTGGGCGGCGCGAAGGAGCGATCGAGGTAAGGGTACCGGCTACGTAATTAGATTTTCAAAGTCCGAATACACTGCTCGTACTTGTCTTCATAATAATGTGAGCGGATTGACCGGACTTGACACTTTGTTATTATTTTTATTTTATTGATTTTGTCATCATTGTTGAATTATCTTTTTAACAGATTTGTCTGAACCTAACAGCTCCAAAACTAGTTGCGTATGAAACATTACCTAACAATTAAATAGTTCTCTTTGCAAATTTTCTTTAACGTCGTATAGATGATTCCTAAATTATGTGTTTAGCAGTATTCAGCTACGTCGACAGCGTTACCGTTTGCCTCGCAAAGATCTTTCTGAGTGCAGGCGTTTTTACGGACCATAGCAGGACGTGTGGCATTGTTTGGGACGTAGCACCGCAATCGCATAGTGGCTCATTGGAGTATCG
The DNA here is from genome assembly GCA_964057195.1 of Orthosia cruda. NCBI lineage: Eukaryota > Metazoa > Arthropoda > Insecta > Lepidoptera > Noctuidae > Orthosia > Orthosia cruda. The sequence continues at coordinate 29,917,461 of OZ059840.1, read as the reverse complement.
TTATCAGACTAAGCTGTCCATGCAGCAGCCTACCAGACAAATTAAAAGAAGGACATATGCAAATTATTTTCTGATAATACAAATTAGCTGAAGCTAACTATAACAGTAACTATTTTACTGACGTAGAAATGAAGTAGGTAATGTAAACCAAACAAAAATAACTCAAGTATCAAAACCTTTAACTCGGCAGTCAACATCGAGGTATTGGATATTTAGTTTGCTTTGGGCCGGCGGGGCGCGCGGGACGGGGTGCTTAAGTCCAACTATAAATTAGGTAGGGTACAGTTTCATTAATCACCCATACGCCGTTATTATTAATTAACCCCCTTTCGAAGTACCGACAGAATTAACTATCGACCCTACCCCCATCCCCTCGCGTCAACTTTTAAGTTTGAGCTTGTAAAAATTTTTAGTTCGCAGTTTGGTGGTAGTTTCCTTGACTTAGGAGAGTACAGTATAAGATCGCTTTCTTTTTAGTAACTTTCTTAGAAGTAGACTTTAAAAATAACACTGAAACAATATAATTCTTGGCAACTCTATAAAGGTGTAAGAAAACTTCATCAAAATTAGCCACACTTCAAATGCATCGTCTCTACATGAATTACGTTCAAGATTAACCTTGAAAGACGGAATAGAAACCACCAATTCTTAGTTCATCAACACTTGTTCATCGTTACGGTACATCTACGTGTAAGTCACGTGCGTTATACCCAATTATCTTCTAAACATTACACCGTGTTAATTCGTCATAATTTCATAATGTGGGCTATAAAAATTCTATTAACTATATCCATATAAGAGGCCTCTTTGACGATGCCGACGAAGACTCAATACAATGTACAATTAATGTTGCCAGAAAAATAATTATGCAGCAGGTTTACGAGTTCACATGTTGTAGAATAATAATTTCACGGCTATCTAATTACGGAAGTTAATGTCTCATTATGAATGTTTCCATTGTGAGACGGCTTCGCTTTTAGGGGAAAGAAAGTATTCGCCGTTCTCTCCGTGGTCTGTTTGGTACATTCAAGCGTATTTCAGACAAGGTTTAAGCAGAAATAAACTGGAGAAAAAATCATCACCCTACATTTTGTCGAGTTATGAGACCAAAAATGTATTAAACAGCTGATATTTTTTTATATTGATTTTTGCATAGATTATAAAACTCCTAATCCTCAGCACTAACACGAACTTGGAGCATCGTCATCGAATCACCCGTTTCAGCCAGCGATTTGTCCCCGGCCGGCCAATGTAAATCATTTGGAGCACCAATCAATCAGTAGAGAAGGCGCTATCTTGTTGACGCCAATTTATCCGACACATACGATATTATTTTTGTAAAGCCATTCCCGTGTAAAAATGGAGAACAACTTTGGAAGTGATTTGGGACGTTCCCCTTTTTGGATTTTGTCTAGTTTTTTTTTTTTATTATGTGTGTCCGCCCTCTCGTGAAATAGGGAGATAGGTCATTCTCTCTGCAGTATCCTTTCGTGGAAGTTATGAAATTTGTCTAAATCAAAAGGTTGTAAAGAAGCTGCTTCCTCTAATCTCACGTATTTACTTATCCAGTTAGTATTAGCTACATCATTCTATAAGTAATATTCCCACCACTGGGTCATAGGTCTGAGAGGGTGGTCTTTAATCCCAGTGTGGACTGGTATATAATTGACTGGTGAAATTTCTTGTTTCTAACTGATGCATTTACCACGTTGAAGAAGAATATGAGGGCAGAAACATCAGGTACTTATATAGTTAATAACATAATATTATCACAATTCGTTATTCTACAGGTCTACAAGCTCTAGGACAAAGTGAACTCGAACGGCCAAACCGGTTATCATAAGTTCGAAATTTTTGGGATTCGCCATGTAATATTTCGGTAGCACGTGTTATTTCCATACTTTTTGGGTTTTTTTGACATATTCTCGACTTTGGTTAACAGTGAGAGAATGCCTCTTTGCCTAGACTCTAGAGTCTAAATTCAGAATGTCTAGACTCTAGAGTCTAAACTCAGAATGTCTGTCTCTCTTCTCTTTCTCGTTAGACTGCAGCTTATCATTCTGAGACAGCCGTACGAAAATGGAAACGATCCCCAAAAACTCGACGTTCACAGTAAATCTACTTAACTGGCGATGTTAGAATAATTATCATAAATTACGCATAATCATGAACTTGTTTTAATTTGATGGCTGCTAATACGTTGTCTGGACAAAAAACGTAGATAATATTCATGAAACGACTCGAACACAGACGTACTTTGTTTGATAGGTAAAAGACGGTAAATTAACTTCTGTTTGTTGTAGTACTTAATTAATTAGTTGCTATTTAAATGTTAATTAGGTTTTTAGTAGGACTACCATTGGAATGAAACGAAAACTACGTCCACTTTTGACTTTAGTTTTAATGTTCTTAAGATACGTTACCTTGAAACTGCTCATATAATGCTTTCTATACAAGTACAGGTAGTCACAGTGAATCTTAGTGTCTCTGAAGTTGGCTCTGCGAAACATTGTGGAAGAAACGGTTTGTCATCGAGTATACTGCATAGGGTAAGCGAGATAGGACGATGCGACAAACGTAAGCGTGTGAAAAAGGCAGTTATGCAATGTTATCTTCTACTTCAACATTGACACAAAAATAGCAACTGCGTAGGGTCTTGCAGCCAACTTCAGAGACACAAAGATCCGCTGTGACTACTATAACTAAATTAATAATTGTTTGGCACTTGATAGTGAATGGCGATCTCCTGAAAACTGAACATCTATAGATATAATAGACACTGTTACACGGTTTTCAGTAGCTTTAAAGAGTCAGGAGTAAAAACTACTAAGATAATGAATGAGTCAAATTAGTTTATCTTAGACCATCCGTAAACTACGACGTAATCGTACCACCAGCACCACCCAATTATTTTTTTTCATATAGCAACGAATTTAAACATTCAAAAATAAGTATTGCTAACTTCATATAGTCATAACGTTTACTCATAATTTTTAATTTATAGATACTCGAATAAAGAGCTAATATATTAATTTATAGTGTGGAGCTCGTGGTTAAATAACAACAGCTGCACTGGTCGATCATCAAGGTTAAGCAAAGCTTGACAGTGGACGGGTGACCATTTCAACGTACCGAGTTTCCCCCGTGCCTCGGAAAGCACGTTAGGCCGTTGGTCCCGGCTGTCATTTGAAGATCTTTGTTACGGGTAGTCAGAAGCTTGAGATCTGACACCAGTCTTGCCAACGGGTACCGTGTTACCCAGTTACTGGGTTGTGGAGGTCAGATAGGCAGTCGATCCATGTAAAACACTGGTACTCAGCTAAATCCGGTAAGACTGGCAGCCGATTCAATATAGTTCGGAAAAGGCTAGGCAGATTGATATTAATTTATAGTGTGAATAAACTCGTGGGAGAATTTAAAATAAACTCTCCTAATTCAATCCTAGATCGCCTAGACCAGAGGAGATTGACCTAAAGAATCAAAATAGCTAAACAACAACTTACAGTCTGCATAGCAATAAGACACTTCCCTCTATTACTTCACCAAATCGTGGGGAGTGACAATCGAAACGCGGTTGACATACTTATCGGTCAGTTTCGTTCATTCATTCTTTATAGACGAAGAAAATGTAATAAATACACGGACTATGCGGATATGTTGGGAAGGAAAATACTGTAGGTAGAAAGGTAAAAAAAATTCATTCCTACTATCTTAGTTACGCAGTGCAAAATTGTGTGAACAAAATTAATCCTAAATTGCCTAGATCAGAGTAGAATGAACCAAAGAATCACAATAGCTAAACAGCAACTTTGAGATCCGCGTCATAATAAGACTCTTCCCTCTATTATTTAACAATTTGTAGGGGGTGACAAATGGTATGCGGTTGACATACGAGTACTTTTCGGTCAGTTTCGTTCACTAATTCTTAAGCTTTCTCATTCTGAATTAAAAACATTATATAACGTCAAATATACTCAATATATTTATTCCTTCCACATGTGAACAATGCTAGGTTACAAATTTAGACATGCAAAATTATAATTAAAATAATACAATGTTATAAATTAAATTAAAATTACGTACAATTTGAAAGTATATGTCATAAATAAAAATTATAACGTAGGTATTTAATTGTCATAAATATAAAAATCCAAAACATATCCAATGTCATAAATTAAAATATAAACGGTATTAAAAATGTTTTTTTTTTTAATGTAAAATGTCATAAATAAAAAAATGCTATAAATGTCATACATTTAAAATTAAAACGCATCCAATTTCACAACTTAAAACATATACAATGTCAAAAATTAAAATGTAACCCATGTCATAAATTAATATTAAAACGCAAACAATGTCATAAATTAAAATTGATAAGTAGATAATGCCAGTTTATACAATGTAATTAATAAATAAATAAATTAGTAATTAACAAAATAATAAGTGAATCAGATAAATTTTTGTCTGACACGTACTCATGTATTGTGTAGTATGTATTGCGTAACAGTAAATTATTCAATTGTTTTTTAAATATATTGATGTAGTTAATATTGAACAAATAATTTGGTAGTTCAATATTTGTTTGTTTTGTTTGGAGGTTTGGTTTGGTACATCTGTGGAGCCATTTCTGTTAAATACAGGTCTGCGAATCCCAAGCCAGGAGCTCACGCTGGGGCCCATAGCAGCGTTGGGACTCCTGGACCCTGTCTGAACCTGTACCCCACGAAACTGCCGTAACGCAGCAGTGGTTGGCTAGGTGTCAGTGTGTGATCTAATGCGGACCACAAGGGTTGGGGGATACAATGGTAGTCACTTACCTGAGATTCCTGCGGTAGGCTCCTGGGGGTCGATCAATACCGTGCCGTGTCGGGATTAGGGATAGGAGAATATATATAATATTAGGACGATGAAGGATAAACTGACGGCTGGCTGGACCGAAGACTCTGGCCGGCGTCCACTAGGCAGCACATTCCCTTCAAAAGCACTTCGTTGTGCGTGAAATATACACAAAACCGACGGCGCGGGCGCCCCATAATGCCGAATCACAATGGGCGAACCACATCTCGATTAGATATAATTCCAAGACAGACCGATTTCTCTGTGTGCTCGATACAAATTTTCTTTTCCGACTCTTGTCAAGTGTCAGCTGTCAATCAAAAGCTGTCAAAATCAAATGACAGCCAACTGAGATGGTGTTGCAACAAAATATTAAAAATCGGGACGAAACAATTCCTATGAAGTTTTTATGGAACACTGCAAGGAAGTAGGTTTTTATTTAACTAAGTGTTTATTTATTTAGTAGATTGTAATTAGTTAAATTTAAATTATTTCTTTCAGTATTTAATTTTGAGCCAGCAACCTTATCAATCCAATGAAGACCGAATTTAAATTAAAAAAACATAGCGTTGCATTTTTAACTGTTGATAAATGTTAGTAGCTAAATTAATACCCATTCCTGTAATGGCAATTCTTATCAAATAGTATACATTTATGTTAGGTAGGTAACGAATTTTGTAGTGAGTTTCCTCCTCAATTTAAGCAAATAATCGCACAATTACCACGCGTTTCTGAATACTTATACAACAACATCTCTGAAACCGAATCGTCTAACAAGAAGCATAATAATTACAAGTTACGTTACCTAGAATTTGTTATCCTCAACTCCTCATAATATGCTGTACGGTCATAGAAATTACCCAGCTCCAATATCTAGTTACATATACATACACACATAATTATATTACCTAGTACCTATCTCTCATACCGTGATAATATTTGCTCAGGGAGAGAATCGACACTGTGACCCCGTGCGTAGCTGCTGTCGACTAGCTAAGTTTGTCCACGAGAATGAGATCTACTGCCAAAACTCCTTGAATGCCCTTTGAGAACTTTGGTTCCCAAGACAATTGTTTTTTCTACTGTGTCTAGCAGACTTAGCTGCCCAAATATCACTCATAAAAATCGTCCGAGAAAATAAGATCACGAAAGATGAAAAAAATGCACGAGAAATGTCACTTCAACTGTCGGCATTTATGATTATTTATGATTTTTAAACGACTTCCCAAAAAAGAGGAGGTTTTCAATTCAGCTGTACTTTTTTTTTATGTGTGTTACCTCAGAACTTGTTACTGTATGAACCGATTTTGATGATTTATTTTTATTTGAAAGCTGGTGCTTGTCGTGTGTCGTCCCATTTAATTTTCATCAAGATCTGATGAAGAACTTCGGAGATATACATCATAAATCTTCAATAAATGACGGCAAATCACTCGGGATAGCTGCGATTGCATTTCTGTTTACACCATTTCATAACATAACACCACACTAGTACGCTCTAAAGGGGACGCAGGTGTAAACAGTTCACCTTGGTATACTCTTAAAACAAATAAAAAGTAAAAAAAAAACATGTTACAAAAAATACAACCGACTTTCAAATAAAAACACTGCACAATGAAAAATAACTTCAATTTCGGAAGTCGGGGTCAAAAAACGAAGAAACGAAAACAAGAACACCGACTGCCGAAATTGAAGTTATTTTTCACTTTGTAGTGTTTTTATTTGGAAGTCGGTTGTATTTTTATGTACAGTCTTAGGGAATCGATTCATTCTACTATGGCAACTTAAGCACTTGGCATTTGAACGAGATTTAAAAACCACATCTTCATTGAGAATTCAGCAGCTGAAAACTTATCTAACTACTTCGTACAAACCTTTCCATCAAATAAACTTCGCAAATAGACCAACATCAGCTCAAAACAATCCTCTAAAATTATTTATAATTAATTAGAAGTTCCAAGCAGCCGTAAACATGGCGAGTGCATTCCTAACTCGTCGACATCAATATTCAACTGAAGCGTTTATTATCATATCTCATTATACAAGTTAGTGCTTGTGCACGGAGATGTTGCCTCCTTGGGTTATGACCTGACGACTAAACACTCAAATCTATCCTTATCACCAGCTGAAGAAGACTTTGAAGAGATTAACATAGGGTGGGTTTTCGATCGGACGTGTCCAGTTGTAAGGTCGAGATTCGGTTTCGAAATGCAATTTGGAAATGAGATCCGGAGTGTACCCTTTAAGGGGGTAGGGGGCACGGATGGGCGCCTTGCCACTATTATTTATAAGGGTGGGTCAGTCTACGATAGTCGGCTATGTACGTTTCGCTTTACTGCAACCGCTTACGCTTTAAGCTTATTCGCAGATTGTTTTGTTATATTATTAATTAGCATATCCTGAAGTGCGAGCTAGTTTGTTTTTGGTGTAACAACTGTTGGAATAATTAGAGAGTTGAAGGTTTTGTAGCAGCGACTCATTTGGTATAATGTTGACGTGGGTTTGTTAGTCGTAATACTTAGATGACCTTTTTGTAAAAGTATTTACACCGTGAAAGTTATCATACGAGGGAAGATCTAAAATTTCTTGGCATTTTCCTTAAAAATTCATCATTTCCATATCTTCAGCCGAAAGACGTCCACTGCTGGACAAAGGCCTCCCCTAAGTGACACCACATTGATTGGTCTTGTGCGTCTCGCATCCAGCAAATTCCCGCAACCATAACAAGGTCATATCCGATAGATAGGTGGACAGACTTTTCCGCATTGCCATTATGCCATTTTTGACTGTCTACAGTCTGTTGCCCGTGACCATCTGTTATAACGGTCATGATGTATTTTAAGGAAAATATGCCGCGAACTTTCGGTCCTTTCTATGTAGGTACGGCTTAACCTAGGCAAACAGTTACACTACCAACCTAGTTATCTGGTCTCTTCCTCAATTATACGACACTATAGTTATCTGGTAACGAACTTTTTAAGAAGAAAATATTCTGTCGTCAGCAAACACTTCCTATGAAAATAGTTTCCTTCTTCAAAAATGTATTCTACTGTCGATAAACTTGGTTTCTTAATTTAGAATTATTGGTACAGCAGCTACAAAGGTATATTGTACAGTCGTTTCAGTTCGGGTATCTATTACACCCTGTTTCTAAATGCAACAAATTGCGGAACAAGTGATTTGCTTGACCGCATGCTTGGTGTAACTTAAAACGTCATGAATTTTATCAACTTCTGTTTGCTGTTTAGGTAATATATGTTAACTAAGATTGTTGTTGAAAGTATTCTCTTCAGAGTAGAGTTATGATTTGTAAAGAATGGAAATGAGTCAATTTAATGAATCTTTATTAAAAATAGTTTCAAGCCAATGTTAGTAATGTAATCAGCAAATGTCAGGACACTTTATGATTTTTCAATCAATCAAATTAACTTCTCACAGACTACTGGTGGATGTAGGTCTCACCCAAGCTACTCTAAAAACACCTGATCGACCATCTTCAGCCAACCAGTCCCAGGTAATCAACTCGGCCTATCCATCCGGTAATCTATTGCTAGTGGTACTGCCCTCTGAATCAGCGCCACAATCCCCACTGTTCCGCATCTATTCTGTCCCAGCTACCTTTATTTAATCATTCGTCCGCCTAGCTTAAAGACGTCCCACGCTTATAAGCTTGCTGACACACGGTCTCCGCTCTATAACTTTTCTGTTTTTATGAAACAAAAATTATGTTAAAAATGTCAATCTCCAATACTATTAATAACAATCATTTTACAGACCGTTGCACCATCCGTTGCATCTCGATTCTGAACACTTCAGTCCACTCGGACTCTTAGTCGAAATCTATCAATCGTTTGCCTAATCGATTTGTTGGTACATAAAAAGAAATGACTGCGTGTTAAAGGTCGATGTCATAGCGGCATCGTGGCGAATCGTCTAATACCTCAATCCGTCCAAATCCGTGGGAATCGAGAAAACTTTGAACAATAAACACACACGTGTGCATAAGTGGCATGTACAGGTGTTTACGAATATTTAAGTGGTCTCTATCATTAGTACCTTAGAATTGTAAAAAGCGTGTAGTAGTTAATTTATGCAAGCAATCATTGATCATGTAACTGTCGATATGAGAACCAAATTGTATAGGCTCATTTATGCACACAGCCATTTAAAAAGTAAAACCAACTTTAAATAAGTCTGAAGATAACAATGTTGGTAAGTATAGAAATGCTTAGAATAAATCCTACATGAAGTTCTCTCTACTTGAACTTGTACAAAATCATTTTCTTTTATTTAACTTTATTGACCCCGCACTTTTTTTTTTATTATTCTTTATAGGCCCCCGTTTGACCACTATCTCGCACTTGACGAATTTATAATCCCATTTTATTAAAATTGACATTAAGTATTGTATTGCCTATTTCAAATTATTTACTGAATTTCATCTTGACATGGAAAACTTGTATTGATTTAATTGAATGTTTTAATAATATGTATTAAATGAGTATTTATTATTATAGCTAAAACAGTTTGAATGCCTTAGTTAAGGTAGTTACTATATGGATCATTGTTTTAAACTTAACATCTGTAACTTGTGCCTTTTTTCGGTGCAAATAAAGAACCATTCTATTCTATTCTCTCCAATTTACTAAATCCTAATTGAACTAAGTTCTGAGTTTTCGGTTGCCTCGTGGAACCAATGATTTAGATCCTTTAAGAAACCTTGCTGTACTGAATGTTCCACTTTTGATCATTAAGATCATATTGATTTCACAAGCCTCTATATACCAACAGTCCATAAGTTTACTTGTTCAAAATATCGCTATCTCCTTTCCAGCTCCTTTTAAAAACTACATCCAGTACTATGAAAAGGTTGTCTGTAAGAGATTGCCTAGTGCGATAAGACCGCCCATTGTACACTTGTTTTTGTAAATGTTTGTCCTGTATGTTTTAGTGGTGTACAATAAAGTATATAATAAATAAATAAATATGAAACACTGCAGATATGTAATCCAAATAAACGAAACCCACAATCAGACCATCCCATAACCTAACCTCATAAAGTTTATTCCACTGTAACCTGAAACTCATTCAACGAAACATAATCTAGAATCTGACTAAATATAATCGCACTTATAATAATTGCTATGACATCATTAATTAATATGATAGTGTTATACGTATGAAATGAGTCACCCACTCCTTCACAGTACAATTATCGAGCCAAGCCTGGTACTTATGCCAATTAATTGTTACGACGTATTTGTGAACCGGCTAAGACAATAGATAAACGTAGAATATGGAAACGGAAATGGATTAGTTTTTCTTAGGTGATTTTATTTTTATTTTAGAAAACAGATAACCTTTCCTATTGTGAGAAATGCTTATGGTCTTAATACTTGCCTGACACACTGATTAATATTAACACTAATGAGTCGTATTAAAAAAAAAGCATTTTCGGGTCCGTGCCTACCCGACCCGCTTAGACTCGACCCGAAGAATAAAACCAGATGTTTGTGTTGTGTGATGATGTGAGGCAAAGAAATACTTTAATTCTAAATAAATTAACTTATAAATAAAATATTTTGTTATGGTACATAATTTATCCAGGTAGTCAGTAATTTCATTTAAAAAATGTAGCGTTATAAAGAGAGCCTCCATCTCGCTTAAACCAGTTTTCTGAAAACAATAGACGAAGCTGCTCAGTCGTTCCAGAACTTGGTACTGAGATTATCAATTTTTTTTTGTGAGATTTGTCGGGTCCTCCTAGCACAAGTATATATTTAACTTAAAAGGAGGTGCCTATGTAAGATTTACTGTATAAGTGTACACGTTTCTGCAATAAACCTTTTTCTTTTTAATTGTGTTTTTCCTACCTAGTTCTGTATTCTTTGGGATAACAAATGTTTATTTTTAAAGATAATTTAGTCAATCCTGTTTTAGAAGTTAGTACCTACATATTAACATAATAATTATAATCACGTATCAAGACTGATTCAATAAATACCACCGTGCCACTAGCTATTTGATTGTAATGATAATTAACAATAATCTGTGATTTTTACTACATAAACAAAGAGAATACTATATTAAAAACCGGCTAAGTGCGAGTCGGACTCGCGCACGTAGGGTTCCGTACCATTATCTCAAAAAACGGTACAAAAATCATGTTTGTTGTATGGGAGCCCTACTTAAATATTTTTTTCTTTGGGTACGGAACCCTAAAAAGGATAAGTACTTGTTTAATTATTGATTTATTTATCAAAACACTATTTAAATATTACACTCTCTTTGGTGCAAGCGTTAAATCGACACTTTTCTGTCTGACTATACATCGACGTTTTTAAGCCTACCAAAACAGAAATATCCAGGTTGTATTCTTCAGGTCGAGTCTAAGCGGGTCGAGTGGGCACGGACCCCATTTTCATTTACACTATTTCTCGTAAAAATCTTGATTTCATTCATTTCAGTAAACATTACCTCAAACTCGGCATACAATTAAATCGAGTTAAACCGATATTCTTTTCAATGTAAATTTCATTTGCATGATTCTGGATATCTGAAAGTCCAAATTAAATACAGCGTCATTCACACCCACACCAACAGATGGCACTGTTTCCAATTTAATCGAAATCAAATTATTTTCAAAAATATTATTTCCTATATTTTTCTAAGCTTCTTTGTCGCTTCTAGATCCATCAATAGACTGTTTTAGCACAACAATAGAGCGGGCAATTAACACTTTTATGGTGGCGCCTAAATGCGGTTGTGACTGTACGTAGAGAACTGGCTGTATTGTATTTAGCTCGGCTGTTTAAGGACTGATGATAGGAGTAAGTGGTCTGATTCAGAGGTGTTGAGTGAGTCATGAGTATCTTTGTTTCAGTACTGCTTAGATGTGGTTGTAGATATGTGGCAAATTAAGTATGAAATGAAAATGATCAGACATAGAAAGGTCTCATTATACCGCGATGAAAAGTAGCTTATGTGCTATTCCAGACTATAATCTGTCTCTGTGCCAAATTTCATGCAGATCCGTTCAGCCGTTCTGGCGTGATTGAGTAACAAACATATATCCACACATCCACCCAAACTTTTTCATTTTTGTGTAGTAAGTAAATTTAAGAGCGGATTTTTTTCAGGTCATCTATCAGCCTAGACTTGTACTACTTACATCATCGGCTTATCCTGAGCATCGCCACGATGGCAGGTCCATCCAGGTCCGGTTCAACTGGGTTTTTATACCATGAGGTGGGCCGCCAGCTTGTTTGCCTATCTATAGTTTTAGCACTGTTAACAATCTTACCCAGAATGAGGGTGTAACGGTCTATGTTAGGAAAGAACTTAAGGTTACTGTTGAAGAGCCATCATTCCTGAATGCAAACTGTTTACAAATAACAATTGATCAAAACACTATTCTACTAGCAATTTACCGACCGCCAGGCTACAAAGACATCACGAATTTTCTAAAATCATTAAACCTTACCTTAACAAACATTTCACGCTACAAAAATATAATAATTAGTGGCGATATTAACATTAATATCCACGATCAAAGCCTAGATTCAAACAAACATATTTATTTAAACTTATTAGCCTCACACGGTCTACTGCCTACTCACACATTGCCTACACGCCAACATGCCTGTCTCGACCACATTACCTTAAAAACTCAACGACCTGCTTCAACACTTGTAGCTCATTCTGCACTAACTGATCATGAAACGGTAATATTGTTCCTCGCAAATAAAATGTTTAAAACGGTTGTAAAAAAAACAAAGATCCGGATCAATCACGAGCAGTTAGATGCTGACATCAACCAACTAAACTTCAGCGGTGTATATAACACACAAGATCCAAATGTTGCAGCTGAGATTATGGTAAATCAACTAAAAAATATTATAGACATTAACTCACAAACTGTCAAAGTTCCAAATCGTAAAAAAATCGTTAAGGCATGGATAACGCCAGGCCTTCTTCGTTGTGTCCGACACAGAGACAACTTACATAAAAAAATTAAAAATACACCAGAAAATCACGTCCTTAAAACTACCTTTAATAGATATAGAAACTTCTGTAACAAATTGCTAAAGAAAATTAAAACTGATTATGAAAAAAATGAAATAGCTAAGGCAGGAACAAATTCTAAGCTACTCTGGACAGCAATAAACAACTTAACGCATAGTCTGACTTACTAAGGTTGTCATCGACTCCTGAACTATCGGTAAACACAGTTAATAACTTTTTTGCTGATATTGGTAAAAATCTTGCGGAAAAAATTGCGGGTCCAATGGATTCTACTATTTCCTTTGCAAATAATAGCTCGCATTCGTTGGTTCTATTACCAACAAATGAAGATGAAGTTGAAAGGTTATTGACATCTCTTCGCAGCGACTGTGCGGTGGGGTGGGATAAAATCTCCAGTGGCCTTCTTAAGAAGCATAAAAAGTTAATCGTTCCATCTCTGACTTACATTTGTAACCTAGCTCTCTCATCAGGCAAGTTCCCCAAAGTTTCTAAAAGATCTATCATACGCCCGATCTTCAAGAGTGGGGACAGAAGCCGTGTCAATAATTATAGGCCTATTGCATTGCTGCCAGCTTTGTCCAAGGTGCTCGAGCGGGTGATGAATAACAGACTCAAAGACTATCTTGAGAAACAGAATCTACTTTCTCCAACACAGTATGGCTTTAGGTCTGGTAAATCCACGTCTGATGCAGTCCACGATCTTACCAACTATATCGTCACTAATTTGGACAGTAGGAAGAGGGTATTAGACATATTCTTGGACCTAGCTAAGGCTTTTGACACGGTTTCTGTGCCCATCCTTATTCGAAAAATGGAGAATATGGGAATCAGAGGTGCCCAGCTGGATTTGTTTAAGGATTACTTGAGTGAGCGTACTCAGTGCGTTGCGATAAATGAGATCATTAGCGAGGAACGAACAGCCTCATACGGTGTGCCCCAGGGCAGCGTACTAGGCCCTACTCTCTTCCTCATATACATCAACGACCTGGGTATGCTCGCTCTCCCCAAAGGAAGGATTATAACATTTGCTGACGACACCGCCCTACTCTTCAATGCTGACACGTGGGTTGAGGTCTTTTCACACGCTCAGTTGGGCTTCAATACTGTGACAGTGGTTACGAAACAACAAACTAACACTAAATGCTGACAAAACTAATTATATAACATTCACTCTAAAAAACAATATTAAAGCTCCGTCATCAGTAACACCTTATGCAATCATAGCACACACTTGCACAACACCACATGAAAAAAATACATGTAACTGTCCGCACCTTCGAAGCACTCAACTTGTTAAATACCTGGGAATATTAATAGATAACACCCTTAGATTTCGGGATCACATTGATGCACTTAACACTAGGTTACGTAAAATGATATACATCTTTAAAACTCTGAGGGAGGTGGCAGATACGAAGCTAAAAAAATCAGTATACTTTGCCCTCGCTCAATCATTGTTAACCTACTGTATCAATGAATGGGGTGGAGCTCCGAAGTCTACACTCCTTGTCCTGGAGAGAACGCAAAGAGCCATACTGAAAGTGTCTTCGTTTCTACCTTACCGTTACCCCACAGAGCTCTTATATAAAGAAGCCAAAGTTATGACAGTGCGTCAACTTTTCATTAAAAGCATAATTTTAAAATAACATTCAATGCTAAAATATCTCCCTTCGACTTCACAAGGTAAGAGACGTTACAACCCCGTAGATCGCCCAGACATTCGTCTTTCAACCCAATTCTCGAAGCGTTTCTTTTGCCATCTAGGTGGTTTTCATTACAATAAAATTAATAGTATGCTACCGATAGTTAATCTTACTAAGAACATGTGTAAAAATAAAATAACTTCCTTCCTACAAGAATTTAATTATGACGACACCGAAAAACTACTTGCTACTTTAGTGTAATACTACTAATGTTAAAACACACACACGCACCATCACACACACTCACCACCACACACTCTCATACTAACAAAAACTTGTCAATAACTAATATGTCCGTGTTCACCGATCTAGATTCAATACCTACCTAAAAATAATTCATCGAGATAATGATTGTGTTACGGGCGGAGTCCTGGTGTCCTGAAATACAGGCTTGCAGTCTAGTTTAGGCACCAGTTTCCCACAATAGTAATAAGCTTGTTAAAGCATTATAATTGATGTATTGTGTAATATTGTGGTGAGAAATAAACATATTTTTATTATTATTATTATCTATATGGTATTTAAAATAAAAATTAATAAGACTACGATCAACAATTCGTTTACTGAGTCTCATGCTGAGCGCTTAACCCAATAATAAGCAGTAAATAATTAGAGGACATCCTCATCATAGTTTTGATACGATAATCCATCCAATATTCATCTGCCTGTATCTTTATCTAAATCAGTTTCAAATCAAACTAAATTGAGCCAGTACTTTCTTTATATTTCAACTATAAAATCAACAAGTCGCCACGAGAAAATAAAATTAAAAAGACTAAGCCAGGATACTGTCTAAAAAGATTACCGGTGCCGAGTTCCGTAAGAAATGTACATAACTATATAAATTGGAGCGCGATTCCTGAAATAGAAACTTAACCTTGATCGACTTATTGGAGGAGGCTTGCTAGTGCCCGGTTCTTATAACTTGTGGACGGATGTTAGTTCAGTTCAGTTTTATATAAAAGACTTTTGTATCCAAACTGTTGAGAATCGTAATCCTGACGTAGTAAAGAGTGCTTTGAGAGTTTTTTTGACAAACTTGGCTTTTTGAGATTGGATTTTCAATCTCTGAATTAATTAAGGTTTCTCAAAAGTTATTATTTGCAGGTATTCGTAGTCTGTTTCGGTCAATCGAGAAACTCACTGGTTATTTTTGCCTGTTTTAAATACAATTTCAAAGATTGCCTTAGAACAGGGGTTCCCAAACTTATTTTGTCTAATATATTTAGAATAAATTATTTTTAGCGCCCCCATTTTTTTATCTACTTTAAAACCACTATAACATCAAATTAAATTAATCAATTATTGTGTTATTTAACAAAAACTTGTTAAAACATGATTGCCCGCGGTCTACTATCTACGAAAATTACCTATCTAAGTTCTAATAACTATTAAAATGCGGAAAGTATGTCTGTTGCCTTTTTATTTGTTTGTTTGTGTCTACTTTCATTTCGAAACGGAGCGACCGATTGACATGATTTTTATTTTATATATTCAATAAAACAGGACAGATATATGAACTACGCGGAGAGAATTATCGAACCGAGTTTGAGCAATCTCTTAACTAATATTAGTTGATGTTTACAAGTTGACGTTGAGAGTTGAGAGCTCATGCAGTCGGTGTCTAAGAGGCCTAATAGCTAAATGAAATTACAAATCACCCCCCAAGCCTCTACACAACGCCCCCATTTTTTTCTGGGTCTCTTACCGCCCTCCTTTAGGCCTGCAGCGCCCACTTTGGAAAGGCTGCCTTAGAATAACGACGAATTATACATAAGCATCTAGCAACTGAACTGCTGTACTTGAAGTGACATAAGTTCCTGAATTAATTCATAAATAGTAAATTCCTCTCTTCATAGCCTTATCCTTTATTTAATTCAGACATACCAGACAATCCACAAGGGTCCTTACCGCGGCTAGACCAATAACTAACAAATGAAGCGGATTCAGCGTGTCATATCGCTTTGTTGCCAAAAACATCGAATGTCGTCAAGTTTTTGTTCGCAAGACGTCTGATTCGAACAATTAAGCGATTCAAGCGCTGCTTAAAGCTATAACCTCTCGTAAAATCTGCATAAGAAGCCAGCCTTAAGGCGGACGGCTTGTGGTCTGTTCTCTACAGTAGGCGCAGATTTGTTAGTACAACGTAAAAAATTTTTTTTCGTTCTCTTGTTCGTGAGTACATAAATGAATCCGCTGGTTGCGAGAAGCACAGGACCCAGTCGGGAAGCGGCGACGACGGGAGCGGCTTATTGCTTTTTACTTAGGAAATTCAGTCAGATGTCTGCGACCGCATTTCCTCTTAAGCGCTGTCCACACATTTCCGGGTTAGAAAAATCGGTTACATACGATTCAAACGAACTTGTTCACACATCTCCGTATCAGGAGGATCCGGATCGTCAGTGTCCCTGAACGCACGGACGCCCTGACAGTGCTATTGCTTTATGCGATTTTATCTCCGTAGACGACATTTTGTGCAATAGCAAGTGTAACATGAATACAGAAAGGTTGATACAATTTGTACGACAGAATAATATATACTTTACGATCTTTCTAATCCACATTATTTGAATCAGCCACCGAAACAGACTTCACTGATACCGATTTCCCTGATATGCGTGAACACGCTAGACGGATGGCTCGTCCCTGACGGGAACACTGAAACGAACAACTCGGAACTCGGATAGCCCTGCCCTGAAAATGTGTGAACAGCGCTTTATGGTTGTTTTTAGGGTTCCGTACCTCGAAAGAAAAAAAAGGTCCGATCTGTCCGTCCGTCTGTCTGTCTGTCAAGACTCTTTTTTTCAGGAACGCGTGGAGGTATCAAGCTGAAATTTATATCAAATACTCAAATCTACTGTCCCTTAAAACTGTGAAAAAATCAAACGTCTACGCCAACGCAATCAAAAGATACAGCCGTTTATGTCGCAAATTTCCGCAAATTTTCGACACTCGCAAGGGAATCAAAACCTACAGGGTACTTTCCGTGAGCTCAGAATCTTGAAATTTGGTACGAAGCAACCTCTTGTAGCACAGATAAAGGAATAATTGCGAAAACCGTAAATTTTTAATTACTATATAGTTATTATATGATATAATAAAAATATTTTTAATTATTTAAAACTACCCTTTTCCTCATGAAAGCGTGGAGGTATTAAATTGAAATTCATATCAAATACTCAGGTCTATAATACCTTTAAGCTGAGGTTTGTACGGAACCCTCGTTTTAATGATATGTCACTGTAAGAAAATACTTTTTAGCTCTCTCATAATCATCTAAATCTAGTGAAGATCTCATAATCATCTAAATCATCTCATAGATGGAATGTGTAGATTGCCATTTAAAAGACACTGGTGTCTGATTCTGTAGATCTTTAAACAAAGATGTAGTACGACTTAAAATAATCTTTTTGTAGAATAAGATTATTTCAAGAAGTAGTTCTTACTTTCTTTAGCTTAAAATTATTAAAGATAAAATAGTTTATCGCTAGTAAAGCTATATCAAACTTAGAACTACAATGAAACTCTGCGTCCATTATAAAACAACCCTTGGCTCGTCGACTCATTACTACGGTTCCAGATTATTGTTTCAAGTCCACACAATAGGATGGGACACAAGTTCGCGCCCTGTCTGTGCCGTTTCCACTGTTGTCGACACAACCCGTCATGTAGGGTTCAGCGCAATTGAATTTATTTCGGTAAGTCGACGTTTTCGAAATATATCAGAGCCCAGATTATAGTGATACTATTTCTGGGAACAGAAGTTAGAAATCCATGGAAAACTGGGGTTATCGGATTCAGATGTGAGGTAACGTTTTGAGGTAACGTATTGTATTCTTCTAAATGCATTATGCAGTATACATAAATAACTACATGCCTTGTTAAATATTCAGATAATCAGGTTTGAGTAAATTTAACTGATACCATTCTCCAGCTCAGTTTAATTGAGGATGCCGCATCATGTATTCTTTCACATATCTCTACGTGCTGCCATCTCAATAATCACCTTTTCACTAAAATAAAAAGCATAACTATTCATCACCACACTTGTTCAAGGCGGATTGGCAATTTCAGATTTGCAATAGTAAAAGTCCAGATTTTCTCAAGACGATTTCTTTCACCAATGTCTTAGTTTAAGGCACATTCTGCAACGTTCGTCGTACCTAATAGAAAAGCACGAACTATTCAGTGCTGCGCTATTTGGTGACAGAAAGTATTTTACAGACAGACATACAGTATGTATTGTACGTATTGTATGTACCATATGTATTGTATGTATAGTATTTATTGTATGCTTTGTTTGTATTGTATGCATTTGTATTTATTATATGTAGGTGTGTTGGCATACGACGTTTTATATATGTTGCTCCAAACTTAGAACCTCCGTCGTGCCCAATGGAAAAGCACGAACTATTCAGTGATGCGCTATTTGGCGACAGTAAGTAATTTACAGCTGAAGCTACATTGTGTCTGAGGCGAATAATGCGCGCTTTATTACGTACGCATTTAATGAGCCCCTTGTTTTATTGTAATAACTTGTACTGACACGTGACATTGTATAAATAGTACTGGTTTTGTTTGCGGGCTTTTCCACTTGTATATTGCAAGTGCAAAAACTTTTGGAAAATGTTTAAAAAATACTTTAATTATAAAATATGAGTAACATAACTCATACTTTAATTCATATTTTATTGTACACAAATAAAATAGAGTGTATAAGGTGATTTGAGACTATAGCGATGTCATTTCGATAGCGCTTGACCATCCCATAGGCGTCGTTCTAATACAAAGCGATCATTTGTATGACAAACACAAATTCGTGGTTTCGCCGAAAGAGAATGCTTTCCGATTTTGCCATACGAATGAACGCGACGGTCGCGTTCTCGCGCGATGATCGCGTTGTATTAGGACGACGTCATTCATTTATGACATTTCACCAATCACTATCGACGCATTCGTTGATAGAATGACACTTGTCCTGAGTCTTGTTCCAGCTTTTGGTGCCTCCTCTACATGTAGGTAACAACATTTAGTTTTTATTTGAGTTTGCTTAGAGCTCTGCTATTCTTCTCAAATCCAGGAGAGCATTTCTAATACCACATAGTGTGGATGAGAATCTTTTTTATCAACTCGGTAAACGTAATCGTCATCGCCATCAATAGCTTTTTCAAAAGTTGACAGGGTAAGAAATTATGGGCTGGTTTCTGAATAGAGTATTTGGGGTTAAGAATTTGTCAAACCGCACTTTAATGCATAAGTTTGACAGATTTTCAGCTAAAGTAGAGTTTGACAAAAAAAAACTTTTTGACAAAAAGGTTTCATACATTGATTTATTTGTTTAATTAAAAAAAAAAACAAACATAATGTCGAACATAGAACCTCCTCCTTTTTGGGAAGTCAATTAAAAATGTATGTCTACATGTTCCCGAAACTCTTACAAAATAAAATATATTAAAATTACAAAACTCAGTTTAATGCAATCTGGAGAAAAACAACAAGGAGTAACTATGACTATAATATATATAAACCTAGGGAACACACACACCAACAAGGCACAATGCTCAACACATGACTACTAAGCTATTAATTAAAAACAAACCAATAATTATAATCCAACACAAAATTAATAAATACCACAGATAAAATAATACTAGCATACAGATGCCTCATCCCATACAAAGAAACCGTGCCGACGTAACTAGCGTTTTTCATCTGATTATTCTTGTTATTTTTTGTACATCGAACGCGTTCGGTTCTGTTTCACGGTGATAGATAGATGGTGTTAGCAGTGACTTGCAAGTAAAAGGGTTTACTAAGTTCGTGAATATTTTTTTCTTTAAATACAGTGAAGGTTCGTTTTATAGTATTTATTGCCACGTTTTTACAGTTTTTTTTGCACCAAAATGTGTTACAATGCAAATTTTAACAATCGAGTGGAATGCCTCACAAATTTAAAAATGCGCCATCTATTGGCATCAATTCTAAATGATCCGTTACAATAATCTTTGAAATGTGAATTAAGAGCCCAATATGCCATAATTTTGTACTTAGGAGAGTTGATTAAACAAGAACATACAATTTTTATGTTCAATTCCAGAAAATGTGAATTTTACACACATTCAATAACAGATACGTGCATATCGCGCCATCTAGTGAGATTTATTTGAACCAAATTTTCTTTGTTAGCAATGAGACCCCGTGTAAATACGAAATAAAGTTACTCAAGATACTTCTTATGCTAGTTTCATAAGCGGTACAATATCCAGGAGTAAAGCAACGAGTATGACTACTAAAACATCAAACATCAACAAAAGTCATCGTGTTAATTATTATAAAAAACAACCACAACATAGAATTGAAATATAATATCTCAAACAAATTAAACCGGTAAAATAAACAGGAGCGAAGCAATAAAATACATACAAAGACACATGTGACCAGCACCTTATTGCGTGAGTAAATACGGCAACGCAAAGGGTTTGACCGCTATCAATCGGATATCCACATCACGTCATTCATCTCGCACGCGATTGGCCAAGATTGATGACGGTCAAAACCTTCGCCTTGGCGAATTCACTTGCGCAATTCAGCTGCTGATTATCAAAAAATCCAAAATGCGCTGCCGATATGTCACCATGTCCAATATTTACATATGACTTTTCGACTATAGTAATATGAGTAGGTATAATTAATAATACGTAGTAGGCTGATATCCTTCGTAAAACACTTACCATAGAATTAAAAAAAAAAACAGCTAAAGCTAGTTTCATAAACGGCAATCTAAGCAGGAGCAAAGCAACAAGGAGTATGACTACTAAGCCATCATATCGTCGTGTTAACTATAAAAGACTGGAGGTGGCGCCTGATATGTGGGACCACCGGACTTACGCCCGCCGCCCGCCCTCGTGGGAGGATCTATATAGAGTTGTTTGAAGTGTGCTCATGTTTGGTTTGGGTGTGTCAGTTGTCTAAACTCTAAAGTAAAACAAATCAAGACAAAAATATTTTATATGTTTATAATAAGGCGTCAGTTTATGTATGTATGTATAAAAAGTAATGTCTGGAAGTTTTAATCCAGTTATGGCCATTCTATCACAGATAGAAATCTACACTATTGCTGAGTGTCATATGCTATTGGATAAGCCAAGAAAGCGAGCAGGTGTTGTCTGTAGAGTTCAATATGTCTATTTCTGTCAACTGAGTTGGAAAGTGATAAATTATACGTCACTAGAGAGCTCACGTTAAGATTAAACAAAGTTTCGGTAAACCACAAACGTGGTGGAGCAGAATCATTAGCATTACCATTGGTCCAATTAGCTTTTCAGTTTTCTGTCTTTGTATTTACATAAATATTTGCTATAGTAGTCACAGTGGATCATTGTGTCTCTGAAATTGGCTACAAGACCTTTTGTGTCAATGTTGAATTAGAAGATAGCATTGTATTACTGCCTTTTTCACTCGCTTACGTTTGTCGCATCTGAAGCGAGATAGGACGACTACCCACAACATACAGCACTGATACAGTTATGCAGTATACTCGATGATGAACTGCTTCTTGCGCAATGGTCTCAGATCCTACTTCAGAGACACAAAGTTGCGCTGTAAGTGGCTGTCTTTTGATAACAACTGACAACCTAAGATAGACAAGTTTGGTGCAGGAAAGTGAGGAGACGCGGCCCTTAATATCAAAAAATGGGTGTCTTTTAAGTTAAAATCTAGTGCGAAGACAGAAAATATAATTAAGAGATTATTTTGTTATGTGTCCTTTATTACATGGATAGTGAAAAAAATAAGTGCACGATTTTTTTTATAATTATTATTTTTTTCTTTACAAATAAATGAAGTATGTTATATGACTTCTAAAAGAAACTAATTCACTAGCTTTATAAAAGCATTTGCCTCATAAATACTCCGAACAGTAACAGACAAAAATAAAAATTGCCTAAATCAACAACTCTATACAATTCTTAATTTCTCCCAAACACGTTTTTATTTGGTCCGAGTAAGTGAGTAGCGTTGTACTGTCCATCTGAGTATGTATGTATGTATGTTCGGATGTTCGTGTATGTTGCATACACGCTCCGTCTTTGTGGGGCGACCTTCACCTCGCGACGTTTGTTTTGCTCGTTCTTATGTCGTTCTTCTTGTTTTATGTACGATTTGTTGACCTTTGCGACTGTGAATGGGATTTTCGTTACTTGTGTAGTGAATGGGTGAGTGAGAACTTGTATTGGGTGGGTTTTTGTGTGATTTAGTTTTAATGGTTTGTGTTGTTCTATGTTAGGGGATGATTAGATGTATGTTTTGCACTTTTACAAAATTTCATATTGACTTGTCTCTACTTAATTTTTAACCGACTTCGCAAAAAGGAGGAGGTTCTCAATTCGGCTGTATTTTTTTTTTGATATGTGTTACCTCAGAACTTTTTACTGGTTGGACCGATTTTGATGAATCTTTTTTCATTTGAAAGCTGGTGCTTCTCATGTGGACCTTGATGAAATTTAAATGTGTCCCATTTAAATTTCATCAAGGTCTGATGAAGAACTTCGGAGATATACATCAGAACTCTTCTATAAATGACGGCAAATCACTCGGCATTTCATAACATAACATCAGACTAGTACACCCTAAAGGGGTACGCAGGTGTAAACAGTTCACCTTGGGGTATCTTATTCCACCGGTTTTGTTTGAGTTTCATGTTATTGGGTTAATCTATTCTGGCTTCACTTTGGGCATTATGGGTACCTAGCCTATAATGCTGGTCCATTAAATACCACAACTAAAAAGTGAAAAATAATAAATACCTTTTACAAAAAATACAACCGACTTCCAAATAAAAACACTACAAAGTGAAAAATAACTTCAATTTCGGAAGTCGGTGTCAAAAAACAAAGAAACGAAAACAAGAACACCGCCGTCCGAAATTGATGTTATTTTTCACTTTGTAGTGTTTTTATTTGGAAGTTGGTTGTATTTTTTGTAAAAAGGTATTTTTTCTACTACTAGCTTACACAACAAACGACGCAGAAACTAGCGAACTACTCCTAACTACCCACTTCCCGGGCTGCCAGATTGCCACCCAGCAAAGCTGGGAACCGTACAGGGAAAGGGCTACGAGCAGCTTAGACTGGGAGGTGGCGTTAGAAGTTATCGACAAAGATAAATTAACATGGGCAATCAACACCTTCCTGCCTTTCAAAGCAGCGGGGATGGACGGTATCTTTCCAGCTCTGCTCAGATGGAGCGGTGCTCTGTTAGCTGATTACCTTGTTAAGGTCTTTCGGGCTTGTCTGGCTCACCGATATATCCCCTTGAAATGGCGCGAAGTAAAAATAATATTTATTCCGAAACCAGGTAGGGGCGACTACACCCAGCCCAAATCTTTTAGACCCATAAGCCTCTCCTCTTTCTTTCTAAAGACACTGGAGAGGCTGGGGGACACGAAGATAAGAAACCAGATTTCGATTCAAAAACCTCTGCACCCGAACCAACATGCCTACTGTGCAGGCAAATCAACTGAATCAGCGCTCCACAGCGTAGTCTCACGCGTAGGCAATGCTCTCAAAAACAAAAATCCAACCCTAGGTGCCTTCATTGATATCGAAGGTGCATTCGACAAAACTAACTTCACCAGCATCGGTCAGGCACTCAACACGCACGGTGTTGCGCCGACGCTCGTAGAATGGATTAACAACATGCTAAAAAACCGTGCTATTCAATTTACTGTGAACACTACCACACGAGGAATCGTGAGCAGGGGCTGCCCACAAGGTGGGGTGCTGTCACCACTTCTGTGGAATTTAGTCGTAAATGAGCTCATTGCAGAGCTCAACGCCAGCAGTCTTTACTCGGTAGGATACGCAGATGACATAGCAATTCTAATCTCGGGGCAATTTGAGGGCATCTTATGTGATCTCATGAGAAAGGCCTTCAAAATAATCGAGAGCTGGTGCACAAAACACGAACTGTCGGTTAACCCCGTAAAGACGGAACTAATAATGTTCACTAACAAACGAAATCTTGGACCGCATAGGCTTCCAAAACTTTTCAACACAGAATTAACACTTAAAGAGGAGGTCAAGTACTTGGGGGTAATTCTCGATAGCAAATTGCTCTGGAACAAGCATCTTGACTACAAACTCAACAAATGCACAATCGCACTCTATCAGTGTAAAAAAATGTTAGGAAAAACATGGGGGCTGTCTCCAAGGATTACTCTCTGGCTATACACAGCGGTAATCAGGCCAATGTTGGCTTATGGTGCTCTGGTTTGGTGGACTAGGACAGAACTCTCGACCACCATCACCCGACTCCAACGGTTCCAGCGACAGGCCTGCTCAGCTATCACCGGCTGCATGAGAACCACCCCAACAGCAGCCATGGAGATAGCCCTACATATAACTCCCCTGGACCTGTAAATACAGCAAGAAGCGGCGCTAGCTGCTATCAGGCTAATGCATCTAGGCATATGGGGTAAAAACCACACAAGCCCACACGCTAAAATCCTGGACCGGGCGATTGAGTATCAACCTCTCATCGCCGCTCCGTGTGATAGAATACAAAAACAACCTATGTTCAACAAAAACTATAACATACAAACAATAGAGGAAGAAAGGGATCAGTCAGGAGCTAATGAAGTGCGAATCTACACAGATGGCTCAAAAACTAATAGCGGCTCAGGTGCTGGCGTTCACTCCCTTGACCTCAACATTAACTTTCACATACCGTTAGGCACACATAGTTCAATTTTCCAATGTGAATGTGTCGCCTTAACACAAGCCGCAAAAACCGTAAAGCGTTTAGGTATCCAGAACTACGGAATCAGATTCCTATCTGATAGTCTGGCTGTGCTCAAAGCTTTAGAAAACAAACTAACCAACAACAAACTAATCTTTGAATGCCACCTCGCCCTGGAGAGTATATCAAAATCCAATCGAATCACCCTCCAGTGGATCAAGGGGCACAGTGGATCCCTAGGCAATGATGCCGCAGATGAACTTGCGAAAAGGGGCTCCGAGATGTTGGTGCTAGGCCCGTACCCACTTATCCCCTTGCCTTTCTCGCAATTTCGTGCGTGGATTCGTCAAAGATCAACAGAATTGCACAATAACAGATGGTCACGGGCTACAGACTGTAGACAGTCAAAAATGGCTGTACCGATAGTAAACCCGCGTCTCACCAAGAAACTCCTCAGCCTGAGTAGAAATAACCTCAAAATAATTATAGGGACACTAACGGGCCACACCCTTCTTAACAAACATTTATTCAACATAGGCGCCACGGACAGCCCACTTTGCAGGGGCTGTTTTAACGCCGAAGAATCAGCCGCCCACGTAATCCTGGAATGCGAGGCCGTGGCTTCTCAACGCGAAGAAACCCTCGGAACAGTGAGGTCGCTCCATGAAGCCTGTGAAGCTCCCAGGAAGCTTCTGTGCTTTTGGGCGGAGTTGGGCTGGCTATGTTAGCCAGTACCCCCACGCACAACGGACCAAATGGGAGTCTAAGTGCGGAAAAGGGAGTCCCTACTACTACTACTACTACTACTACTAGCTTACACACAGTAAGCTAGTAGTAGAAAAAATACCTTTTAAAAAATTTAAATTACCGTTTGTGTGTCTTTATGACGGTATCAATCAAGATGGTTATCTTAATCAAATCAAAGGGTAGTTGACCTTTTATTAACCGACTTTCCTAAAAGGAGGAGGTTCTATGTTCGACATAATGTTTCTTATCTTTTTGGTTTTTGTCACCGATTTCTCCGTTAATTGTGGGCCGATACTGAATTTTCTTTTTGTTTGTAAAATTATTTTTTTGTTTGAAAGAGTGTGTTCTCGATTGGTATTTAAAAAAGCTCATGCTATTTACCCTTGGGAATAGGCAGAATATACAGAACACCACTTGCTGCAACTTTTAAATACTCCTTTTGCTTCGCTTACATACATTTGTACATTTATAAGCAAGCCGTTTTCTAAAAAGTCAAAAAACAACCATTCTTAAAATTGTTTGCAGGTACATCAGATGACATTTTGCCATCCAAACCCATTCATACAATCCCAACAAAACAACAATCCGACTCAGAGCAAATTACGTCTGCGAACAACAATAAAATAATAAAAGCCTACTTCCTGACCGAGCTATTAAATCAAGGAGTACAGATAGCAACATCTAGCCATAACTCAGCTTCGGTCTCACATTACAATTTGCACTAAATTTATCATACAATAACGTTTGTATCAGAAAATTATTATTCAAATCAACCAGCATTAATCAATGCGTTGATAAAAGAAAATGCGAGCGGCGATGCTCCTGCGCAAAATAGGTTTGTGGTGCAGTCGTTTTTTTTTCTATCGATGGATAAGTGTTTTTGATACAGTTTTCTATTGGTTATTCTTAATCTTTACTAGCTTTTTATTTTTCACAGAACCGTGATTTTTTTGGGAACAGAATGAGGTTTTTTGAGTGGATCTGTGCAGATATTGCCTCCTACGAAGATATTTCTTTTTTATCTTTTGTAACATCTGTTTAGATTTGCATATAATTTTTTTTTTGTGTTAGCCTACTTTATCCCACTGCTGGGCAAAGGCCTCCGCCACATCTTTCCATGCTACTTTGTCTCCTGCCGTCTCCGGCCAATCCGGTAGGAACGAGTCCAGATCTTCACGCCAGCGTTTTTTAGGCCTGCCTCGGTTGCGACGTCCGTCTCCAGGTACCCACTGCGTGGCAATCCTGGCCCATCTGTCCCCCTGCATCCTGCAAATGTGACCCGCCCAGTCCCACTTCAGCCTCGCAGACTTGTCTCCAACATCAGCGATGCCTGTCTTTGAGCGTATAATTGTATTGCGGATCCGGTCGGTCAGTTTAATTTGCAGAATGCTACGCTCTATCGCTCTTTGGCAAACCTTAAGTTTAGACTTCTGAGCCTCAGTCCATTGCATAACACTATTACGACCTAATTGGTAATATTGTAATCAAAACTAGGAAGTTAATATTTCTTTCATGCACCTTTATTTGATCGATAAATAGGAAGTAGATTGCGTCATATATTTATAGGACTTTTGCTCTTCAGTTTTCTCGATTTACTTTTTTCGTACGATCTATAAGGGTATTTTTAATCCCTTCGATTCATAAAGCTAGATTGAATTCAATTACCACATCCTTTCTTCCGAGATCGACAATACCTATCAAAATAATATCCAAAACACATTGTGCAACACCGATACAAATTCCGAACACCAAATGATTCAAAACCACGCAACCGGCCAGTGACTCACACTCATAAATCGATTGAAAATCATCGATGTCAATTGCGCCCAACACTACGTTAACCCGATGCGTCTCGGGAAGCCGTCGGTGTGTGCGTGCAAGAGATAATGAACTATCTGCACTAATATATTATAAAGTTCATTATAAACAATTATTTATTGTTAGGGTATGTTTATTAATAAGGCGGTCGATACGACTACTGTGCATGTGTAGGTAGCCTTAGGGTTGTTAGATTGTGATAAATTTCTTCCTTAAGGACTGGATTGGTAGGTTTGTTTATCTTGTGATTATTGGCATTGGATTAAGCTCGATTATCTATTTAACGATACACTTGCTTATGTGGTAAGACTAGAAGATAATATTTGTTTCCGTGCAATGAATCTCTCGGGTTCCCCTAGTCGACGGCACGAACTATTTTGTGAGCGAGGTTAAAATGCATGCTATCTCATCCGACAACACGTGCGATAGAGATAGATGCTGTGATGAGCAGAAAGAAGCTAGTTCGCGTTTAAATTACTATCACTACACACAAACAATACACGTTTGCAAATTTGTATCGAACTGGATGATGATTTAGAATGAAAACGAGCGCGCGAAATTTTATAAACAGACCTTTGGGAGTCTAGATATTATGAAAAAATGACTAAATGTATATTTTCAAAATAAAATTATTTGCATTGTTGAATTACTAATCCATCCCTGTATGGAGGCCGTTTTGCAATTTTCCTTCTTCTTATGGTATTTATTGCAGCCCAAAGATGCGCAAACCGTGGAATAATCGCCAGACTACGTTTGTATGGAAGAATGATCGACTAGTGTAACCTTAAATATACTTATTCATCTTTTCGTATCCAAGTATAGCATTGTTCACTACCTGAACGTCCTCTGTTTTGGTCCACTTTATATATATATGTCTATTTTCAGCAATATTATGTGCAATAAGACAGATATGGTATGGGCTGTTGTAGGCCAATTTTGTTAATGAAATTACTCTAGGGTTGGCTAGTATAAATTGACCCACAGCAGGGCAAAGACATCCTCCCCCTTTTTTACACAAAATGTTTATGTTTTCCTTAGGAGTTGGACTAATAAAAATAGTTACGACCTCTTAGCGCTTAGTTGTGTTATAGGCGCAGTAGCAGAAAGAACTTAGACATTAAGCCCTATTTTTTTAATCCAAAGTTAAGTTAAACAATCGTTAAATTTAAGTTAAGTTAACTTAAGACGTGCTGGTGTCCGCAACTCCACGTCTAAGCGCGTATTTTACGTACGGGTGGGATTTGTCTTCCTCACTCGATCCACCCCAGTATCGTTAAATTTATTCTAACCAAGAAAAACGCGTTTATACATCAATTGTTGGCTTCTCAAATGGTCAAATTAGTTGAAGACGAAGTATTTTTTAGATTAACAATTTATTAATAAACGCGTTTTTTCAGAAATTTTAAACCATTGGTTAGCATAGTTAACAATAGCTTGAGATAACTACCGATCAAAAACTGTGCCTTAATTTATTCAAAAATAACCACTTTACCTGCTTATTCAACATCAAAAGGCCAAAAATATCCAATTCATGCTCTCGCCAACCCTAATCCGACCTTTAGCTGTCAATGCAGCGAATATGAAAATAAGCACAAAGTCGTGCTACTCAGATTGCAACCTGGGCGCTGTTCTGTCTCTGAGTCGCCGTCTGAATGTCGCACAATGCGTGTTGTGACTGCTGCCTGATGTGACACTGCAGTGTTGTTGCAGTAATAGCTAAATTAGAGATGGATTTATTACGCCTTAAAAAATCTCTCTTTTTATTCCTAAGTAATCCAGAGATACGCAAGAAAACAAAGGTAAGCAATATATCCCGAAGAATTGAAGTGGCAGAGGATAGGAGACCGAAAGGTTTTGAAGTGGAGACCGCATACCTAAATATGCGTGTTACTTTTCTTATTTTTTATCAACCATTAAAACAGCTGCTTAAAAAATCTAAAATATTCCAAAAAATATTCTTTTAATGCTCTCGCCAACCCTACTCCGTCCTTTAGCTGTCAATGCAGCGAATATGAAAGTAAGCACAAAGCCGTTGGGTTAGATTGTGCTACTCAGATTGCACGCTGTTGTGAGTCGCCTTCTGGATGTCGTACAATGCGTGTTGTGACTGCAGCCCAGCGTGATACTGCCGTGATGGTGCAGCGATGGTTAAGTAGGTAACAAGGAGAGTGTGAAGAATGATGTTAAAGAAATGGCTGTGAAAGATAGCGTGACGGTTGACAATGGAGAATGGAAAGAGAAAAACACTTTTTAGTATTTTGCTCTTGAAATCGTTTTTAACCGACTTCTCAAAAAGGAGGAGGTTCTATGTTCGACTTCAAGTTTGTTTTTTTTTTTTTGTATGTTCACCGATATCTTCGTCAATTGTGGACCGATTTTGAAAATTATTTTTTTGTTTGAAAAAGTATGTTCCGAAATTGGTCCCATTTTAATTTTGTGAAGATCTGATGAACAACTTCGGAGATATACAACAGAACTCTTCAATAAATAACGGCAAATCTCTCGGGATTGCTGCAATCGCATGTCTGTTTGTTGTTTATAACATTTCATAACATAACATCACGCCAGTTCGCTCTTAAGGGGTAAGCAGATCTCTCATTTCACCGGTTATGTTCAATTTTCATGAAATCTATTCTGTCGAAATAGTTCCCTTACTAACTTGCCTATTAGGTACGTACAACTAAAAAGTGAAAAATAAAAAATAACTTTTTGAATAAAAATACTACCGACTTCCAAATACAAAACTACAAAGTGAAAAATATGGTACCTACGAAAGACACCGACTTCAAAAAATTAAGTTATTTTTCACTTTGTAGTTTTGTATTTGGAAGTCGGTAGTATTTTTTTTCAAAAAGTTTTTTTATTTTTTGTGAAAACGTTTTATTTCTCTTTTTTTAGTTTTAGTACACTATCACTAAATTTGAGCAAGGTCTATAGTAAGTTACCTAAAGAATTGACAAAAGTCCCAAAATAACTCGATTTACACATTCGTGCTGTTCTTCTTCTTCTTTTCGTGTGAGGTGTGGTGAATGTGTGAAAACAAATACTAAAAATAGAATATTATGATAATTTAATTGGGGCTCCCATACAACAAACGTGATTTTTAGCAGTTTTTTGCGATAATGGTTCGGAACTCTTCGTGCCCGAGTCCGACTCGCACTTGGGCGGTTTTTTTTCGTATTCTTCTCAGCAAGCCCTTACATTAGATACCCATATCATGGCAGTGCACAAAAAATAACTAGTCCGCCATCTTGGGCCGTCCGCCATATTGGATTTAAAATTTAACGTCACTTAGTTAACCATGCATTGTCATCCAAACTAAACGCGTATGCAAAATTTCATATTAATCGGTAGAAGTTAAGTGCTTTTAAATTCAATTGCAAGATTTGACCCGAACACACTTACATACATACATAGCTTGTAAAATTGACAAAGATAAAGCGCATCAAACGCGTGTGACGTCACTCCTCCTCGCGTCGTGTTCCTCATTACTGAGGGTCGTGATTCATCCGACAGGAGATCAACTTTTCTCTGACAATAATTCTCCATCTGTGTCTGTCCTTGGAGACGTGGAGTGCTTGACTTTATGTTTACGTGGTAAAAGAAAATACGTGTCTAAGTTTTTTATGAATCTACGTGACGGACAAAAAACTAATTTTCAGTTAACATCCTTATTGGGAAAAGCCTTGGCAAATTGATTGTCACCATCTCTATCTAACTTACAAGGAAACGCAAAGATGGTTTAATTATGTTTAGCTCAAATTAATTCACCTATGTAGATTAGCAACCTACTGAAAACTATTGCTCATCAAAAACAAAATTTTCGCCAAACAACATCATTCAAAATTTATACAGCCAATCACACATTCAGATTAGCAATTAACCGTTTTAATAACGAAATAACATCATAATACATATGATATACGTTCGCGTTCGCAACAAAGCGTAGTTTTCGTTGCACAGACAGTTTAACCCTACATTGAAGTGGTCCATTCGAAGCGTTCGATAAAAAATAAGTCCAAAAAACACGCTCCACCCCTAGGCTCGGGCAAAAAAAGCAGATAAAAATGTGCCGGCCCCGTAATTTAAGCGTCCTACCAGTTGTCGATAACCCCGGGTAGGAAATTTTGAAAAATATTTCGACGTTCTCATAATCATTGCACTTTTATAAGCTGCTTTTTTATTAGCTCGTGATTTTTAATGGGTTGTGTCTTTAAAATTGAGTGGCATGTGGGTTGTTTGTTAGATGTCTCTTCATACGTTTTATTATACATCCGAAGCCGTCAAAAGCAGGCTTACTTGCGCTGGTTTTCAGTGACTGAATGGTCTGTGTCGAACAACATGGTAACTGTTTCTTTCTTCACCTCTCAATGTTAAAGCCACCCTCGGTTCTTATGTTCGCTCCTATTTCATAATTCTTCATTCAATGCCTTCATTAGCTTTTCATTTACATTTGTTTTCCAATTTTTGCCGAAAAATTGTATCTGCAAGCATAAGTACCATTCTCTCTCCTTTGTCTCACTTCATTCGCAATTTGTAGAGAGTACCTAAATTCGTGTGGAACACTGTAGCTAGTTCTACTGAGTTCTTTTCGCAGTAAACGTTTAAATTTTTTACCTAAAAATGCCAGCACGGTAACCATAGTGGTAGTGGCAGTATTTTCTAAAAATCCATTGGAATTTCTTCTTTCAGGAAACCGTTTTATTACTAAGCCTTTGTTTGTCTATAACACGTTTGACCCTTCAGGTACAAAGCGGAATGAAAGGTTTCCTATAACTTCCAATTACGAAAAAAAATATCATAATATGATGTGCCAGGATTTTCACTTTGATGGAATGTTTCCAAGAAAAAACATAAACGCAGATTTTGTCAAGAAATGGACTGTTCTCAATCTCATTGACTCACAAAACAAAATAACAAGCAAACGTTTCAATTTCAAACAAAAATATTAAAAATTAAAATGCATCTACTTAATCATAAAGCAAAAAAGGTTGGCAATAGTGTCCGACCGAAACAGGTTTTCCAGCCGAAACCGACACCGAACTTTCGATCTTGGTCTTTTCGGCCGAAACCGAAACCGAAACGTCCATAAACATATAGATTTTTTTTTTACTGTATTCTGAAATCTCGTAATTTTTTTACGCATTTATTTGCTTATACATACAGACAGTTAAATGGTGTTAAGTAAAATAAAATAAAAAACAAAAATTTAAGTAAATTAGGGAAAATATATTAAGGTTAGTAAATAAATATGAATTGAATTTCAAATAATAAAATACACGTACTAAGTACCATCCAAACTGGCCAGGCATCTCGCCTGGTAAGCAAGAAAGAACGAGGCTGGTTCACAGGAGCTACGCGTTTTCTCATGGTTATAATTAAGTTTCTCATCAAACACAATAAAATTACAGTATATACTAAGTTGTGTGGGTTATGTTTTTTTTTTAAATATGAATACAAAATGTAATCAAACAACAATTACCAAACACGTAAAGTAAGTCCAATTAATATCAGAATCGAATATAACCTCTTTTATGTGTCTACCAAAATAAAAATTTAAATTGGTAGGTACCAAATAATTGCCATTGAAATAAAATAATATCAAAAGTACAAGTAAAAACCTAACAAATACTTTCCTAATAATTTATGTATAAACGCAACGTCAACTTAATATGAACGAAACGCGGCGCGGCTTGGGGAACGAACACGAGTTAGCCGTACGAAGCATGAAAATTCACGAACACTGAGTTCTGGAGCGGCCGAAACTTTCGGCCAATGTTACGCCGAAACCGAAACTAAGGCCGAAACCGAAACATTGGCCGAAAATAAAAAAATTGCCGAAACTGACCGAAACCGAAGCCGAACCTTCGGTCGGTCACTAGTTGGCAACAATGCAGACAGTCGCTACATATAATTTATAGAACAGTCACTTTGTAACGCTAGACGCACTTGATATTCGGTCAGTTGATATTGATATTATGCGTTTGCATGCCCCTGAGGACGAGAGAGAATGATGTGTGGGGTATTTTTGTAAGTAGGTAGTATATTATAATAATCTATTGTTCTGAAAATAAGGCGTGCCGTGCTTCTTAAAGCACGTTAAGTTTTTGGTCCCGCCTGTCATTTGTAGATCATTGGACCGGCATGGGTAGTGAGAAGCTAGAAAAATCTAACAAGGTGTATAGTATTGTCTAGTGAATATTTATATCGTTGAGGACAGATAAGCATTGGCTTCATGTAAAATAGGTACTTGGTATTCAGCTGTATCGGCTGCTTTATTACTAATCTTGCAAGAGCAAAACGATAGCGATTTTTGCGCAATAATTGCTCTTCAATTCAGAAGTTTTTGTTTTAAATAACTGCATTTGACAAACAGCGAGAAATTAGCAAAAGATTGTGTAGGACCTACCATACCTACACTATCGGTAATGCCGACTTTTATGACACAAAACGTTTGATCGCGCGATGTTTGCTGATTGATGTTACTTACGTAATTAGCCTGCCGGTTAGACTTGAAACCCAACTATAACAAAGAATGTAAAACCCGGGCAGATTAATTTTTCGCTCACCGCTATAATTATAATAATCACGAGTAATGATATAGGTACTTCTGACCGTTTGATGTAAAGGGAATTACTATCAATCCCTGCTAATGAGCTGACTGATTTTGAAACCTTTCTCGACCTTGTAACTAGATACTGCACTTATCCTATATACATCTAGTTACGCCTCGTGTTTCTCATCACCAACGACTAATTTCCGCTCCTCCATCCTCCCAATGACCACACAAAAGCAATACTTATCTAATATACTCTCAAAAACATCGTAGACGCAGCGTGCAAAAATCTTCCACGCCAAATCTCTGTCATCCATTACCAGCTGAACATGATCATACATACTGACCCAATAATACGTCGCAATAAGTGGATGAAATAGACTCTGGAGCACCTATCCAGGCATTATATGCAGGATCTCTAAACATAGTTACAATGGCTGGTCATCATTCAATTGTGCCAGTGGAAATGGTCCGTTTATCTACAATGGAACGATCATTTCATTGCATTTCTTTAAGTTTCATACATTATGTATGGGGAACGGGCGGTGTGGTACTGTTTGAGTTTTGATTCTAGAGTTATAGACAATCTGGTGTAGGTAGGTAACTACAGGGGGGTTCGAAGAAGTATCTGTGCCGTAAAGGATATTTTCCAGTACCTTCCCACAAAAACAAGTAAAGTAATTGGTGAAGAAAATATAATGCGTCAGGTATCAATATTTACAGATTTGAAAGCATTGAAAGGATATTGCATTTGCATTGTTAAGCTATCATATTTTGGTCTTAATGTTCTTGTTTGAAGGATTTCTAAATGCTTTCTTGGATTATTCGGTTTAGGACAGATTCTGGTTTGGGCAGATTCTTGTTACGGCAGAT
The DNA here is from genome assembly GCA_964057195.1 of Orthosia cruda. Lineage (NCBI taxonomy): Eukaryota > Metazoa > Arthropoda > Insecta > Lepidoptera > Noctuidae > Orthosia > Orthosia cruda. Next base: position 29,882,166 of record OZ059840.1, on the reverse strand, counting down.
TCTTTTTTTGACAGATTCTTGATAAGACAGATATTTTACAGTCATCTACAGAAGTATTATGTAAGGAAATATACACAAGTGTGCATTGATTGGATAACTATTTGTTGCGGATAAAATAACGCGATCCGATCTGATCCCTGATCTGGTCAGATCAGGAGCGATATCATGTGGTCTCTATAGAAAATATATGTTTCTATAGTCTCATTTTGTTACCTTTGCGTTAATAAGGTTTTTAGTTTTAAGAATAAGATTATTTGCTGTTATTTTTGTTACCTTTGCTTAGTATCTACAATAATGTTTTTAGTTTGAAATTGACTTTAAATATACCATAACATAAATTGTATGGTTTATGTTGGTCATGTTACTTCTGCCGTATAACGAATCTGCCAAAAACAGAATCTGCCGTAACAAGAATCTGCCCAAACCAGAATCTGTCCTAAACCGAATAATCCGCTTTCTTTCAGCAGGTAGGTACCTACTTGTATCAAATAAAAGTCAATCACAACCTAAGAGTGCTTATTGCGAGTTTTGTAACGCACTCGATCGTGATAACGTAAAAGATCTATTTGGTATACAAAAAAAAAGTTTTCTCCTTACTGTCACCAGACGGCGCTTATCCAGTTTCAACACAAATTGACGTTTACGTTAACGCGAAGGAGCGTGATTAAAAACTCACACAAAGCCCTTGGTTCCAGCAAAAGTGACAATTATCCTATGAGCGAAATCAAAAAGCCCAAAATACAATCGTATTGATAAGCGCTACTGAAATATCACGTGTTTAATAGTTACAATTTGAGTTTTCGACAATCGGTATCGTTAATACTTAGAATATCACTTTGTCTAAGGGTTGTCTAACTTTAAAAACAAATCCCTACTGCCCAAACCAGGAACACACCAAGATCTAGTCGGTACTTCTCGGCTAGAAAGAGACAGAGCATCCCACTTAGCTGCACCAGTTGGCAACGTGTGAAGGTCAGCAGACAAACCGTCCCGACCTTAGACATCCGTCGTGATTGAGGAGCGTCGAGGGTCCTTACGACAGTTGCATGTAATCGTATGCATGTACTTTGGTACTTATGAGATTATCCGAGAGTTAGTAGGTACATAGAGCTTTTTGTCCATTCTTCTCCATATGGCACTACCTTTTTAAATGACTTTTTTGTAAGTGTGGCCACGCTTGGGAGAAGCCTATGTCCAGCAGTGGGCGCCTTTTGGCTGAAATTATGATTTTTTATTCACTCTGTATTTTGACATTCAAAGTGGCTTTTTATGGAGTATTTAAAATAAATGATTTGTCATTGACTTCGTTTAAAATATTGTAGTATAAAGAGTTGTTTTATAAAGGGCAGATTCATGCAAGAGTTTTTGATTTGTGAATATTTTGGACTGTGTGAATTTAATTTGCTGTGAATTTAAGTTTTTCAGGAAGGGCCTTGACTAGGATGTTGGAGATTTTTCGTGAAAAAACATGGCGTGTAAGTCCGTTGTTTACACAAAATGATTTAAGGAATTCCAGCTTCGATTCAATTATTACGTAAATCAGTAGGTTTTTAGCTTATTAAGCAAGTTTCGAGAGGTAGGTACATGTATTTGAAACATTGTACTTACATACACGAGCAAAAACAACAACAAAAAAAAACGTTTTGTAGCCTTGATTAATTTTTAAAAAGAGTTCAAATACGAAACCAAATACAGGCACAGGTAATGTGCGAGAAAATAAAATTTAAATTTATAATAAATGGCCCGATTACCAACTCGTCCTGCACTCACACATTCTAACATAATCGAGAATTTTATCGCTCCCTATCATTCGTTTCCAAATAAGTCTCATTTATAACGCGTGGGGGATGAACAAAACAAAAATTTGAATAAGGAGGGCATTATTTATCGCCGCCCCAATGAAGGCCGTTAATGTGATTTTTTTTTAATAAAAAAAAATGTACGCGAGCCAGCCAAACGAGGATCATGTATCATCGCTTTTTTCGGACAGTCATTGTCCTCTAAAAAAAATATATTTATTTTTTATTTATTTACAATCCACAGACACGGGAAACGGCGAAAGTATACATCAAATTAATTACTCAGTAAATTATGTTTATGGAATTGTTTTAGCTTAATGATGTGTAGTTTGCGGCTTTGCTGCAAACAATGTTCGGTTATTTCGTTAGTTCGTAATTTCAGAGAAGCAGACTTTTCTTTTTTCAACACACTTGCTCATAAAGTGGCTCTAATTTCACCGCAATTAGGCACATAATGACACCTGTTATCAAACTGTGACTTTTTCATTACTATTATTCACAAGTGAGTTACAGAGTTTTTTTTTTAATTTATTGGTTGAGTTGCTTTGTTCTTCAAAAAGTTTCGATACATAAAAGGTCGTGCTCAATAGTACAAATGCAACACATTTCATGCAAATTCGCATTTAAATAGATAATTTCAACTTGTACGTGTTTAATAAATAAAACTTTCACTTAAATATAACTTTAGTTTTTGTCTATACCAATATTATAAAGAGGAAATATTTTTTTGTTTGTTTGTTTGTACCGAATAGGCTCCAAAACTACTGGACCGATTTAAAAAATTATTTCACCGTTGGGAAGCCACTCTATCCCCGGGTGACATAGGCTACTTTTTATCCCTGTATTCCCACGGGAACGGGAACTATGCGGGTGAAACCGCGAGGCGTCCTCTAGTCTGTAATAAAGAAAACTTGAAATTCCCCATTTTGTACGTGGCTAAAACGCTATTCGCGAAAAGCCAAAAAAAAGATAATTCATTATTTTAGTCTATGACCGATCGCCATTGTTAGATGCGCGCGCATAGGAAAACTGATTAATTTTGCCCGCCAAGCGAAAAAAAATTCACAACTCGTTTTCACTGTTGGAAATGATTTTTTAGTATTATTTTCTTCACAAGTGTGTTGAAAAACGTCGTATGATACACGTGTGTATTGATGATTACCGTCCTCGGCTCTCTTAAGACTCTCACCTAACGGCTCGGGTCTCAATGGTGCCTCAGCGGTAATCACCAACATTACACACTTGTACCATAATGTACTATTGTCAAGTTATTTTATTAATTTAGTGAATAGCCTGAAGGTCCAATAAGACCGACCACAAGGTGTCAAATACAGCAAGTTATAATAAGTACAACCGATACGAATGATTTACTAAAAGCATTTTAATTTATTCATTATAATTTAAATTCGCTTGCTATAACTGGACTCATACAACAAAATAATAAAAAACGAACACAAACAAAACACCGAACTCAACCCTTCGTGTGCCTAATTAAAAAAATTAAAAAAAAATTGCTCCCTCAGAACGCGCGTTGTCACGTTCCATATTCGCGCGTTAATTACACGTCATTCTTTTTTCAAAAAGCGCGCCAATGACGCGCGCAATTAAAGCCGTGTACAGACAACGGGAAGACGCGACATAAAGCCGGCACACACAATGCGTCCTCGGCGAAATTCGCCGCAGGGCTAGTGAAATTAACAAGGCGATTTACACTTGACACTAGGCGCCTGTTTTTCATTACTTTTCACGACGCTGCAGTCGCTGAGCGTCTACACTTTGGCAACCTATTTTTTAAATCTGTACAGGATAACAAAAGGATTTCTCAGCTTATTAACTTACTGGTAGAGCAACCTTTATCGCTTTACAAGTTTGCTATTCTGTGGTGTGTTGAGTGAAAAAGCGACTAATTGTGTATGTTCAACGGCTCGTCTCCTCCACATATCGCTGTAATTGTGTGAAATAAAGAGCTTTGTATCATTATTTCCCTGGTTTTTCTTTTTGCTCTAAGAGTTGTTGAACGTATTGTTGGTGGAGTTATTATTTCTTGAACTTCAACGACACGGTATCTGTACAAAAATATTTGCTTTAGTTTGTGCGGTTATCTTAATAGTTTTAATTCAAAAGCTAGATTTTATTGAATTGAGACAACTGAATAGAGACCTACTTTATGGTCAATTTGTCGATCATTATATTTTTCCCACTGTGTATCCACGCCCCATTCTGATCGATGTAATTAGGTAACCTGTATCCACCATTATTCTTTTCTGAAGATACAAAATACAAACATTGAATATTGAATATAAAATTGACTCATAAAAACCGTTTATAAATTCTATCCTTTTCATTTGAATGTAAATTAAATTAAAGAGGGCAACACGCTATACTTAACACCTTTTTTTATAATTACAAGACGAAAGGGGCATTGCTTCAATATAATCGAGTCACAGCCTAACATAATCGCAAATGAGATGGATTCACACTTCCAACCAGTCCACAGATAATAATTGATCACGTCAACACACGCAATGCTTAAACTATAGACGAAGAGAATGGACTGAACGTTCCCTTTGCAGGCATGACGTGAATAAGGGCAGAAAAGTGTGATAGATCATTATTCATCTTTTAATACTTTATACCTATACGAAGTATATTATGTAGTGCTATTCTGGGTGCATCGTCCTCACATATATGAATTTATTAATGTATGTAATATGTAAATATTGTAAACCACTAAAATATTTTTTTTTAAAGAGTAAGTATGGAGTTTCTTGTCCGTTCTTCTCCATAACAAGCTACTTTTCCGAATGGACGGTAGAATCAAGTATAATTACTTGTAAACTGTTGACGTCCAAAAGTGCCGCTTAACGGCCTAGTTGAAATAAATATTTTTGACTTTGACTTTGAACATTTGATATCTCTTTGCATTTGCTATGCGTGTCCCGAATAAACATTCCTTTTTCTTTAGAGAGATACAGCCATCACGCCGCCAATAGTTTTCTTTTCTATAACTCTGATTGGTCCAGATCATAGGTAGGCAGTATCATCTTCGACACTACGACCCACAGAGTCAGGTATTGTCCGCGCAGTCGCTAATACGGCTATAGAGTGGTTAAGTTTGTAAAGGTATATCAGTCCATTCTCCATGTTTGAGCTTCAAGTTTAAATAACATCAAGGTACTCTCACTTGATATATTTATGGTCTGTTAAATAGTTTTGTTGTAATTGAAATTAATAGAGGCAGGTGTATGTGCCATCCATTCTTACTGCGGTCGAAAAAGTGGATCAAATTGCATTACGATGTATAGACGGCGACGTGTATATAACGATGGACGATTCAAATTACAGAAGTTTACTAAATGATTTATATAGAAAAAAGAACAGAATAAATTAGGCTACCAATAAGTTTATAAAAAGTTTTAGTAAGCATGGTCAATGTAATAAAGTTGGGCAACTTCTTTACTAGCTTACTCATTTTATTGTATCAGAACTGTTCAAAGTATTTGGTCCTGAGCCTGATCTGCCCAATAGTGTCGGCTTGCTGTCTAATCGAACTATGAGAGAAAGGAAAAGAGAGGGTTTGAGATACCTGATTTGAGCACATTCTTGTGTATTTTAATATCACCCGAGTACTCGCCTAATCTCCGTATAGATTGGCCATCGTGACAAAAAAATCAATGGAAGGATTTACTAGTTCAGGCGTTTTCTCTCCTTCGGCAATGACATTGACCGAGTTTTCAAAAAACTAGGCAAACGTTTAAGGATAGTTCTCCCAAAAGGAACTCGTCCACGGTACCCTGTACTTAAATCGAATATTTCATGCAGCTCAATTCAACCACGAACCATTAACTATTACACAAAAAAGAACACAAACCAAAAATTCAAAAAACTAACGTTCTTTGACGGACTCCATTAGTCCGCGTAAATATCACATTCGCATCTCTATTCTGCTTAAATTTGTGTTGCGCAACAAAGCTCACGGAGGGATCGCCGGCGGGTATACCCGTTACTTTTTAGTTCCTTTAGCAACAGAAGTAGCAGTATACCCGTCACTGTTCATTATTTATTCCTGTTCCGGGACAATGGTCCGTCACTAGTGCGACAAAACATTTGTGTCAAGATTGAAGTCTTTTAGCTTTTAGTATGTTATAATTTGCGTTTGTTTTTTTAGGTAGCTAGACACATTCTTCTATGGCTACAACCTTAAGAGTAGTGTCCATATTGATCATAAGGATCTTGACCTAATGTTTGCCGCGACCAGCATCGTCATCAAAGAGCAGAAAGAATATTATGGTAGTTAAACCTATTTATAGATAGGTGATAGAATTTGGAACACACCAGCTACAGAAAAGCTACAGGATTGGTTGTTGTCTTTAATGAAATTGTCCTCTACTTATATTTGAGCAAGTGTTAACAAACTAATAAATTTCTTTGGCCCGTAGTCAATATCAGCCAAGGAGAGCAAGCAAGTAAATATTTTAAGAAAAGAGCGTTTTCCAAACAGCCAAACTGTGCGGAAAGTGTCACTTTTTTTCACTAGTGCTTTTTACTTTTCTGTATTTTTTTAATTTTAACTCCGTCGTCAGCCAGACGCATAGAGATTGTATTATTTGAGAAAAGTTTTACAAATTAGTTAAATGCAGATTATCATTCAAATAAAAGGTAAAATATAACTAATACTTCATTAAAGGCGATTTTAATTACTCTAGATTTTGATTTGATCAGTAAATTAATTTAAAATATTCATTATATTTGTTTGAGAGAACGTATATTTTTCTCGTGCCATTTTTGCGTTACGACATGACAGCTATTAGTTAATCTGTGGCACTGACTTAGAAACCTATTCTGTGGATATCCGGAGCTCGCTTGAATAAGCCCGCCATTTTATCAATTTCTTGCTTGGTTTAGACATTTTTTTATATTTCCTCGCACAATGCATAGTAAAATGTTGTATGATACACGAACGTAAGATGATTCCCGACTCGTGTCGATTTATTCACTCATCAGGAATCACCTACCTGCCGCACTTGTATCATAAATAACTATAGTTCAATTTCAATTTATTTTTTCATATCTGTTCTGCCCTCGCTCTTGTATCCTGTGTCACAAGGGCCAGACATATCAAAAAACAACCATGCTGCTATAGATGGCGTAAAAATTAGAAATCAAGTAATAATTCTACCAAAAGATACTTTATCATCATGATTATCATTAAGCATATCGAACGATCCGCCCGACTTCTGAGCATCCTAAATCCAACGGGTTCTGTCCCGCCATAATTCTGAAAGTACTTGGTATATACTATCTATTTTCAAGTTGTTTAATTCCATCTACCCTCATTATACATACCCACGGAGACTGCAACAGACAAAATCGTTATTGTCGAAACATAAACAGCACGAACTTACACAATTATGTAAATTTTATGCTACCCCTAATTGCTAACTTATTTAAAGAACTTTCAGTTAATACCCTCAAAGGAGGGGTGTTCTAAAAAATGCTTTTCCTTTAATCTCATGTAAATGTTGTTAAGAAATCCGATGGGGTCGGTCAAGTAATAAAAAAACTAATTAACTTAGATTTTCGAAATCTTTGAAATGCTTTTGCATGTCGAGGTATTCAGCAGACTTACTAAGACTGTGAATGTTGTGTATGCCACTGTTTATGCTAGCGTTCACAATAATTGGGAACAGTGTGGCGAGTTTGTTCGACAAAAAAGGTTTCATAAAAGTTTACGGCAGCTATGAATACGCATTCGACACTAAAGCTCAATATGCCACCTGTCTGGGTTTTGCGAAACCACGAGAAAATCTGAAAACATTTCACAAAACTTTGAGCGTTTGATTTTGGACAATTAACGATGTTTCTCGGCAGAAAATTCCTTGCTTTCGTCACACCACCCTTCACCCTTGCATGGCACTTGACTGCGCAACGTAGATACGTCAAGGGTGACGTATGCCACAACGATGCATCGCGGCGACTGCAGCGCGAGGTTTAGATGTAGTTAATGCAGGGTAAATGTTGGTAAACAATAGCTGTATTATAGTACAGTACAGGCAATTATGTGTCTGCTTGTTTGTTACGTTTTTTTTGCGATTTTGTATTAAGTCGTGTAGTATCGTGATTTTTGTATTAAGTGATTGACAAAGGTTTCGAGTCCTGGACCTCGAAGGAACTGGTTCCTGAAACAAAAATTATTGCAAAATAATATAACGAATTGTCAAAACCACATAAGCTGCTGTGATAAGTAAAATGATTTTTCAAAAGCCAATCGCTTCACTTGACTTGCCTTTTATTTGTGACACTTCTGTAATTTATTTCAAGAAACTGACCTTATTTAAAAATCCAGAAAAAATGGAAATAAATCAGGTAATACAATTAGTTATTAGAAAGAGTGGACCAGCCAGTTTTTCTTTTTTGAAAATTTATATTAAGGCGAGAGAATTTTAGGAGTACCATAAAACAAACACATTTATTCCCGCCAAACGAAAAAAAAAACAAAATTTTGAATATCGAACTTCAAATTCAAACGTTCCAAATTTCAAACTATCGAATTAACCGGAGAGAGGAGGTGCTAAGGTCAGGGGTACACCACCCTCCCCCGGTTGATCATTTATAATGCCAAAATGTTTTAATTAAGATGCTGTAAAATGTAATTTACATGCAAATTCGGTTTATGTTAATGTGGCGCGTATATCTGTTTGGGTGCGTGCTTGCTATCTAATTTTGCGACAGTGTGTACCGTCATTATCTTGCCTCTAATGAGAAATCTGGCGACGGCTTGATGTTTGCATAATTAAACTTGTGGTCGGGAACGTACGTTTTGATTGTCGCAGTGATAAAACACACGCTTCTAATACTTATAATGCGCACAATAGCTGTGTTATATTGGGATTTTCGTTTACTTTTTTGTTTAACGATTATTTTAAGTATTTGGAGCGTTTTCTTTCCCAAAAACGTTTTATTTTTTGTTTGAATGTACTGCATGCTGAGGTAGGAGGCTTTTGACTTAGCAAAGATTTTTTTATATTGTTAGTTTTAAAACAACACAAATAAATATTTTTCTTTCTTGCTTTAGTAACCTACTGTTATTTTTGTTAAAATAAACTTTAGTACGTTGATCTACATATAGTTTTCGTTATTTGTTTTATTCATATTGTTAGTACCCAAAAGAAACGTTACTTACCTACGATTATTTTATGCAATTGAAGTTTTTTCTTTTAATAATGAACTAGATTAAACTAATAAAAATTACCTTGTAGTAATATATTTACACTTACGTGGTTCTAGATGTTTAGGTAAAAGTAATTAAACTTGCAGGTTTACTGGTAATTGAAAATAAATTAAATGTATCAGTTATTTTCAATTACGAATTTTGGTAATCTATTTATTTAAATTCCAAGTACTTATGTATACCAAAACAAACCAGAATGAATAAAATTAACTTGACTTAATTAGTTAGGTATAAGGTGATAAATTCATCGAATTCTCATCAAAATCAATTAATTAAAGACGGAATTAATTCAGGACTGACGGCGAGTCCACAAGACATTCATTAGCACGAGAAAGAACACAATTCCGCTAATTTATTTAAAGAAAAAGGTTTGACAACCCTTTATGCCAAATCACCCCTTTTATGTCAGGGCTGTAGAGTTGACGGAACTACATCTTTTGAAAAAAGTTGGTGACGACTTATGTTGGTATTAAAACCTCCTTGTTTATTCATACTTAGGTATTTATAAAAAAATAGCTAACCATAGTGAGATTCTTAATTCAAATTTTCTATAGAGATTTGGAATTTAGAATCTGCTCAACAGTGTTTAGAGGTAATTCAAAAAAAAAAAATGGCCTATTATGTAAGCTGCCAGCTGGCTATCAAAGAAACATTTTTATGTATTCTTGTATTTATTTCGAGGCTTGTTCAGTGTAGGTATGTCTTGTTTTGTATTAGATTGTTAATTATGGGATCTAAACTAACATTATGAGATGGTTTTTGTTTGTTTGTTCAAATATCTTCTTAAGTGAAAATCCGATTATGAAAATTTCTTTACTAATTGAAATCTACCGCTGAGTGTCGCATAATAATTTATAGATCCCAGCAAATTCATGGTTCCTGCGGGATAGGAGACGTGAGCAAACCCATGAAGAAAAAAAACTAGTTAAAAATATTCAAAATAATAAAAAACCTCTTCATTAGAAACACAGCTTTTTATACTCTTGTTGAGCGAATAATCCAACTCTTTCTCTACGAGGATCAAAATGACTTGATCGTTAGTGCGAATGAAGGATACTGATCCACTTATCGCCGCGACGAGTTGATCAGATCGTCCTTTTGCTAGCCGTTTATAACCTAGCACTAGCAGCTACTTGAGTTCTATTTGACAAAGCAATTCGTTGGTGAGAAGATGGTAGTGGCGACGCTTGGGGCAGGCCTATGTCCAGCAATAAACGTGTTTTGGCTTAAATAATGATGATGTTGATACAGGTAGACAGAGTGGAAAAATATTGTAAAAATAAAGTTACATTTTTCCTATAACTGACGTCACCAACTGATCTAAGATGTCTTTTGCGTATTTCGGAATAAAAGGAATCTTACTCTTGCAAATAAAATAAAACTAAACTTATTTTGAGAGCAGTGGTGGCACAGTGGTATTGGCCGCGACTTACAAGTTGTTAATCATGGGTTCGAACCCAGGCAGGTGCTTTAGTTTGTGTAAATTATTTCATCACCATTGCTCTCAAAAACGGTGAAGGAAAATTTCGTGAGGAAACCGGCATGTCCTAGAACGAAAAATTTGGAGACTTTGACATCCAGACCTGTGTCCCAGCAGTAGGCACATTAATAAGCTGATGATAATGATGAAAGTAAGTTTGACAAAGATTAGCTAGACGTTTATAAGATAATCATGTTCAGAAAGAATACCTATATCCCTACTAATATTATAAATGCGAAAGTAACTCTGTCTGTCTGTCTTTCTGTCTGTCTTTCTGTCTGTCTGTCTGTCTGTCTTTGCTTCACGCCTAAACTACTGAACCGATTTGTGTCAAATTTGGTACAGACATAGTTTGGAACTTGAGAATGGACATAGGATAGTTTTTATTACAAAAAATAAAATATAAAATAAAATTTATTCCGGACATACAGCGCCATCTATTGGTCAAGAGTCGGCATCAGAAGTCACTATTCCACGCGAACGAAGTCGCGGGCAAAAGCTAGTATGTACATAATTAGCAAGCTAATAGAGCTGTAATGAAACAATTATCTGTTTCGAAATAAAAAAGTATGTATAGGTACCACAGTAAAAGACTAATCACAGCAAATTTTCTTAGCAAACCCTTTTCAACTCCTTGAAGATTTAATTCGGCTAAATAAACTGAATTATATGCTACTTAAATGAGTGTCAAGTCCGGTGGGGTGCAGGGCGACCCCACCAGTGAGTCACTTCAGCCTCACCCCGAGATTCTTCTCAGATTGGCGGCGAAACAAAGAACTGGGGTAACTCGGGACGCCGTGTTTTAATTTATTTTTAGAAATTATAATCAAATATAATATTTGGAATAATACAAAAGTATATTTTTGTCCAAATACTAGATTTATTTGGCTATTTTTAGGGTTATATTATATACCTAATTGACACACAAGTTAGCCACCTCTCCGATAGGTTAAATATTATTAATATCACTTTATAATTCCATTAAGATTAAGAAGACCTTGCTAAACACCCTGACTGCTCAGCATTCAGATGTGGACATATTCCACTATTGGAGTGGAATATGTCCACATCTGAGTGTGTGTATTATTGAAAAGCTGTAAAGACTTATTTGGACACCTAATGAGTTGAATGAAAATTATAGAATTGTTGTTGCAGAGTTTATTTTTATTTAATTTTTATTAAATTATTTATATTTTTAGATTAATGAATTATTATTGTTGAATTAGTATTATAGAATTGTTATTGTTGCAATATTATTATTGACTTATGATTTTTGTTTATGTTAATTTATCGGGAATGTAATTTAATTTTTGGTTTATTGAGAACTATTATTGTGTTGTTTTTAATGTTGATATGTGTGGGTTGCTATTGACTTTTTCTTAAGTATTTTAATTTAGCGAGAATGTAATTTAATTAATTTGGTTGATTGAGTTTTAATTTTGTGTTGTTTTAATGGTGGTATGTGCGAGTCTTCGATGAAGAATACACGACAGGTGCGAGTCGTAAATTATGTGTGTGTTGTTTGTCTGTTCTAAATGTAGTAATACGTTTCGGGGTCACAATGTTAGTATAAGGAGTAATTGAAATAAATAAATAAAAAACAAGAAATTGCCAATCTTTTATGGAAAGCAAAGAGTTAAAATGACGACAATTTAATTTTCTCTTAAGACAATCTATGAAGTCACCGCTTTAAAACTAGCTTTAATAAAGTTTACAAAGATAAACACAGGACATCTACGAGTACTGCAAAGGTTGGTTCGATGTGGCTCAGGACAAAAATATCTGGCAGGATTTTGGAAGAGGTTTTAGCCCAGCAATGGGGCAGTGTGGCCCCATGCATGCAAGGGCGGATCCAGTATATTTTTCTGAGAAGGGCAAAAGGGGCGGACGGGCAAAAAATCAACAAAAACTGTTAGGAATAAACTTGAAGTTCAAGTATGTATAGGAAGGTTTACGAAAGACAAGAGTTTCACTCATGTTCTTTCTGTTGATTCATATATTTTAACAACTCTGATAATTTGATTTGCTTCTAAGGATGTACTGTGATGGAATCTCCATAGTACACAAAAATATCAGGGGGGAGGGCACGTGCCCCCGCGCCCCCCCCTTAAATCCGCCCTTGCATGCATGGGATTTAGATCCAGCGGTTTTTGGCTAAAAAGATGACGATGAACGATGACCAAAGATCATGAATAAAGTAGTTCCTATTTTGAAACAGCCTTCATAATACAAAATAATACACTTAAAAGGCCTTTACTAAACACCAACCCTTCTTATATCACCACACTCAAACAAAAAAGAAAAGTAAAACCCATAAAAATCAGTGACAATGTTGTAAAATCCCGACTTACCCCGGTTTGGGTCGCCGGCCGCCGACAGCCGACAGCCAAGACAAAAGTAGGGCCGCCCTCATGAAACGAATAGGCCGGGGCGGCGAGCTTTTCTCACTCTCTTAAACGCTCTCCGTGAATGTAGAGGGAGTTAGTGTGGTTGATACTTGGGGAAAAATCAAATATTTTATTTAAAATCAGGCATTCTGCATAAAAGCCTTGGCATTTTAAAATCCTTAACTTTCCTTTAGTATGAATGACTGGAGAGTGACTTGAAAACGTGATTACAAATTTAATTATTATAATTTGATGCTGTGACTAAAATCATTGCTTTTAATAAAAAAAAAGCTCATGTATTTACCCGCTCGCAAAATAAGTTCCTGGATGTGGAGTAGCGGACACCAGCGCGATATTAATACATTACAAAATATAATCTACTTTGTGTATTGGCAAAAATTTTTTTTTCATGTCGTGTCGGTGTTATTTCGACAACCTGTGTGAGTGTTCATACAATTTGTTTTACATTTTTTTCTATCTCAATCTACCTACGTTTAACCAGTAACCCGACGACTCTTCGATCTCACGAAAAACACAACAACTTATAAAATACTCAAACTATCTAATCAAATTTTAATGCAAAATATCAACCTCTCTCCATCCGCGTAGAAGCGACAAGTGTCTTTTGAGTAGGCGCCGTCCGCGCGACATTGTTGCAGCGTGTATACAGCTAATATAATAATGCTTATACGTGTATAATCTTCATTATGTGCCCTAGCATGTGATAAAGGTGGGAATTTGACCTTATTTTTTAAGCTACTTTGTGTTTAAGAGTCGAGAGATTATTGTTTCAGGTCACCTCTTTTCAATGATGTTGGTTCTTTCTGAGTATGAGGCAAGACATTATTCACTCTTTTGGTAAGGGGAAAGATTTTTGCCCTGCAGATTTCAGAATAGCATAGAACACATTTTCTTCTTCCACACGCCGACGCCATTGTTACATCCTCAGGCTTGTTTTGTTATGGTGTAGAATAATTGATATTCTATAGGACACGTGACTTTAACCCATAAGAATGGCAGAAGTCTCTAATTTGCTAGTTTTTCCGTCAAAAGTAACGATCTGAAGCTCTGGAAAAGTGACATTTTGTCATTGAAAGCGTCGCCAAGCGTCGTCGAAAAATATAATATATGTTTGGGATGAAGCCCTTACATTTTGATATTTTCATCGCTGACGTCGAATGACACTTGTCACCTCAGCGAAAAATTCAGACTCATATGAAAACGAATAAGAAGAGAGGAGTAAATTCGAGACTGGTGAACTCTTAAGGACGTAAAGGAGTAAATTCGAGACTGGCGAACTATTAAGGCCGCACCTTACGTCCTTGAGAGTTCTCTTCTTATCCGTTGTCTTCATTACTGAAGGTCGTGCCGTATTGGAAAGCGTTCACGGAGTCATTGACAAGCATCTTCCAATTTACTCCGAATTTACTCCTAATATCACTTCATTCAATCTTAATCCCAACAAAATGCTATTACATCTATATACAGCTACACAGCATCATCAACAGCAAGACATTTGAGTCAGGTACTTCAAATACTCACACGGGACTTAAACAACTGTTTCTGTCCTAAACCTGGTACAAAATAAAACTGTTCAGCGAAATAAAAACTTAAAGAAACAAAATAAGAAATAGAGAACAAATCACCGTAGTGTTACTAAACGCCTCTTATCCAGTTACCTTTTTACTCGGAGTTGATACAATCTACCGGTCGCGAGATAAAATAAGAAGCTGTAGGGTTCTGAGTAAGCCAGCTGGTTTCAGGGGTTTGTTTCACGATTTGGTTTAACTTTTCTACTTAAGATTCCACAGACAAGTACAAAACAGCACTGCGACAATGATGTATTTAACTACGATTTTTCATAGAAATAGTGTTTGAAATCTGTAGACTGACAGACACTTCTTCGAATGCCTATGTTTCTTCAATCAAAACACAACTACACTATAAAACGCATAACAAGTAAGTACAGACATTAAAATCAAAGCACGCAAGCAGATCCAAGAAAAAAAAAACATTTCGTGGAAAAGTCCTCGCATCGGTAAACAGAACCAACCCTTCAATAGGCAAATGATTCAAAATTACAGTTAAAAAAAAAAGAATAAAAAGCTCCGAACTCCATTAGAAACAAAAATAAATTGAATTACAACTCGATCGACGTTTTCGATTTGGAGGCCTAACTCAATTAGACGGGAGCGGTGATGGAAAAATAAAATAAATACGAGGAACAAAAAAAAAATTAAAACAAAAAAGAGTCCAGATATAATTTGAAATATCTCCGTAAATGCAAAGTGTGAGTGCTGTTATTTTATTCAAATGAGGGCGAACTTTTTTTTCAACCCTTTTCTCGTCGCGCCATCAAAGTGGCCTGATATTCAATTAAAAAAAGAAGAGCGGGGCCCGCGACTGAAAATTAATCAGAAAAAATGCTTTTAACTAGATCTACATTTTAATGAAATTATTATTGACGAGTATTATATAAATGGGAGTGCTCTGTGCCCTTTGTACAGATTGTGTTAGTAACGTAGGTACCTACTTGTGCTTCAGTTATGCTTTTGAATTAATGTTTGAATTCATTACGGTGATTTACTTTTAAATGTGTTCTTATGATGAGGCGGCGTTGTGACGGGCCCTTGAGAGTTCTTCCGCGTAGATTATGACGAGTTTACGCTCCCTATGGCAATTAAAGGTATTGTAATCTTTGCGATGTTCTTTTGTTACAACTCAATCAGTTTTCATGTTGGCAAATAGGTCAACATAACAACAACTCTTCAACATAAATCATAGCATACCTATGACCTTATATTTTACATAGATAGACAAGTATAAGAATCTGTCAATATCCCTCAGAATTGCTTTATAAATAAACACACGTTCACAGATATAAATCTAAGTAGATAACGCGATTGTATGTACTTTGCGTGTCAAAAAAGAGAGTCAAATTACGATCAATGATCGTACTTTGAGCTGTTTCATTTAGCATTATCGACACCGACGGATTTCCAACGAAATCTAGAAATATGCCTCATTATGCCATAATGAGCTGTAAAACTGTACAGAAAACTGTTGGACGAGGCAATGGAAATATTTTCTTTCATTGGTAAGTAAATTTGTTCTTATATTGTGTGTAAAAAAATTGGCGCGCTTTGTTTTCATACAGATGGAGGGACTTGCGTTATCTAGTTTGGTTTATGTCTGTGCACACGTTACCTTCTCCTGTTTTAAACATATTTTCCATATTATACGAATACCGAGTTGCCAGCCTGTCGGTTTTTTATCGGTTACATTTCGGGGAGTGTGCGACGGAACTGCACAATTTGATTCCGCCTAGCCCTTTCTATCATCGGACTACAAGACGTACGGCCATGCGCCATCGGTACATAGTGGAAATCCCTCCCATACGCACAACGCGTTTTGCTAATACTTTCATTGTGCGCACAGCTAAGGAGTGGGACTCCCTTCCAGAGTCTTTGTTCACTGATAGCTACAAGCTTGGGGTCTTTAAGTCAAGAGTGAACAGGTTTCTTCTAGGCAAGCGTGCTTTACCGTAGACCACGTCATCGCTTAACATCAGGCGAGATAGTGGTCAAACGCGAGACAATAGACAATAAAAATAAAACGTATTTTCCATAAGAAAATCTCTTAATAAAACTAGCAACCAACTAAGTTTCATTTACCAACCAAAATAGCTTAATGCCGGTCCTGCAACACTGCCTGTATTCATTTACTCAAACCTAGACCAAATGAAACCAAAATAGACCTAATTAGTACGATGACAGTGATTGCCAGAACTTAGCTGTCAGGCTAGACCTGATCGCATGTCCTGGCTATAATAATATTCTAAACGTAATCATACTGGATCATTTCAATATGCATATGAGGTCATGAAAAGTGCTTTTCCGGATACAGACATAGGAATTAATTGTTGATCTCCATAACTTTGTGTGGGTTACACCGTTGTGTAACAAACCATGTGTGCACTTTATTTCTTCATGGTACGAATGTTCAAATAGCAAAGCTAATACCTCTTCTCATTTAGAGTGCAATTGATTTCAGAATTTCATTTAGGACGTAGTTAAAGGAAACTTAATTTTGGTTGAATAACATTAATGTTCATTCATGTCTGTTATACATCATTCGCGAAAAAGCAGCGTAAGGGCAGGTTACGCACCGCACATCCGTGACTGTGATCCGTGTCCGTGATCCATGTCCGTGATCCGTATCAGTGATCCGTGTCCGTGATTTGAGTTCCGAGTTCAAAATGTTCTGAATTATGACGGTTAGAGTTTGGATTTAGTGCGTAAGCTTCCCTACAAGAAGTACTACGGCTACTTCGGAACCGAAATTTCACGGACACGGATCGAATGTAGTGCGTAACCGCCGCGCGGTTAATGGATTCGGTTATGAAAAACAGCTTCAAGCCCTTAGCAAAGTGATTTTCCAGCGAAGACGATTGTCAATTGTTGTGTTGCGAACGGTTGAAACGATTGTGTGTGTGAGTTGCAAAACTCATGAGATTGACATGCACTATCGAAATATCACGTTATCGATCCCAAATATTTTGGCATTTCGACAATCATTCAAATTGCTAATAGAATATCATAGCTAAGATCCGACTGCAGAAATCTGCAGGAATCAGGCTTTTTTACTTAACTTTTCAATGATATTTGATTTTTGAATAGATTATGCATGGTTGCCTGAAAATATCTTGCTGCAATTACCTTATTCAATAAATTAAAAGATAGTTAAACATACATTATTTTCTAGTAAATCATTTGAAAGGATATGGTTACGAAAATAGGAAAATATAAGGTTGCCAGCTTTCAATTAGCCGCGACCTGCGGGTTGCCAGTTTACTTGCTGAACCTGGTTACCCATGAATAACTGAGAGCTAGATGATGGTGCATACGATACAGGAGAAATTCTCGGTATAAGGCAAAGTTTAGAAAACACTCAAAAACTAACAAAAAAAACTGTTTGCGGCAAGATGAGGCCAGGCAACCCTGCCATTCTACGATCAAGAATCCTTCATAAAAATCAAGTTTCATCAAATACAATTTGCCTGCAGATTTTTGCAGTGGGATCTTATACTAACACTTTCACTAGAGCGCCTGATGTGTCTGCCTTTAGACGTGTCCATAACTGGTCAGAATCATTTTCGTAAACGACATCATCATCTTCCTCCTCTTGTTCCATGTTACTTGAAATCAGCGCAACACGTTCTATACTAACCTGTGAACCGTCACGCTATCACTGACTCCGTCTATCTTCATATCACTCCTCACACAGTCCATCTATCTTTTCTTTGGCCTCAACAACAACATTCTTAAAACGTTACAAACTATCAAACACACACTCTAAGCATTACACTTCGGTGTGACACACAGTCCTGTAATTTCATCGCCGACTCGCCGTACATTATTATTCACCGACGAAACGAAATGAATTCGTTTTTATTCAAACGCCAGAATGATATAATTAAAATTTGAATACAAGATTAACTCTAGAAAAATTCAATATCGAATTTACGGGGTCGGGATTATTCGGTGAAAGGATTGAGGTTGACTGTACTGTGTTTATGAAATTTGGTTTCAAATGGGATAGATGTTTAGTTGGGTTTGCAAGTTTTTATATGCAACTAAATATTATGTAAGTTTTGAGTATGAATGTGCTTTATATAAGGGTGTGATGAAGGATAGATGGGTTGTGTGAAATATGATAGATATGGCTAGAAAAGTATCGAGAAGAAGGCATATATAGAGCTGTATCACAAACACCAACCAATCTAAATAATTGGACTAAAGGAGGATGCTCTGATTGATAATCAAACATTTTATGACAAATTATTAAAGCATATCTAGCTGATATACAATAGTGACATGAAGTTCAATATTAAGATTATTATGGTAAGAGAACATTTAAGTATTTGGTACCTAAAGTGTTTAACAAAATAGATTTATTAAGAGAAAATGTAAATGTCAGGTTTAATCAATAGCACAGACGTCAAAACAAATCACAAGCACGCCCCTGGCGGCAATAAAGAGCAACTACGCATTGGCACGCTTTTTATAAGCACTTGCGTGGTGGGGAATAAGGCAGTTGAGTATTGACAGCCTTAGAGCTAAGACGTCGTAGAATCAGTGTCGATCCGTAATATAAGTAAGCAAGATTGTAACTGTCACAGTTACAATCTTGCTTACTAATATTACGGATCTTTAAAATAAACCCAGTGTAACCCATACACACCGATCTGCCCACACACGATGTCTTAAGCTAAGGGAATACATCCTGACTTCCCGATGGTTTGCATCTATCGGCCAGCCTTGATGCGACATAAAAATTAGTAAAGGAGCAATTAAGACAAAATTAAATAACATTATACAGGATAGCAAGCAGAACTAAATATGTACGTAAGATTAAACCATAACAATATAATAATAATATATAAGTAGTAGGTATGTACGTAAGGTGATGCATTGTGATGTAAAAGAGCACCTCTCGCCATCAAACGTAAAAGTTTGGTGAATTTAGAATTAAGTAACACCTCTGTATTGAAATATCATTAAATAAAAAAATAAAAGAGATGAATTATGCTAGACCATGGAGAGCGCGAGCCGAGCCCCGTGCGAGGCACGGACGAGGCCAATAATAAAATGTATCACATTAAACACTCAGTGTTCTTCCTCTTCTCTCCTACTTGATCTATGTTGTGCCTGACAGGGTCCATAATTGTGTTAATTTTTTTATTTATTTCCCTACCAAGTAAATACATTATGGTACGCAATAAAGAATTGATAATTGAATTGAGGCACGGATTAAAAACTTCACGAACATTTCATGCTATACCGTACGGGGTCCAAGATGTCCGAACCTGCGGCAGCCGTATTGCGTAAGTAAATACGGCAACGCAAAGAGTTTGACCGCTATCCAATCGAACAAATCGACACTCACACAGACGAAAATATACATCGCGTCCTTCTTCTCGCATGTGATTGGTCGATTTGGTCGATTGAATAGCGCTCAAAATCTTTTCATTGCCGTATTCACTTACGCAATACGGCTGCGGGACGCGGACGCCGCACGGTAAAGCATAAACAACATCATAATTATAAAATGTTCGTGCAGTTTTGAATCCGTGCCTCGTCCGTGCCTCGCACGGGGCTCAGCTCGCGCCCGCCACGGTCTAGCATTTATTCATCCTTTATTTATAGTGTGTAGTGTGACACAGGAGATGTAAAATTTTCTTCGAAGGAATGAGCAAAATGTCTTGGGGAAAGTTTTGAGTATGATTGTGGATGGTTAAAGGCAGAGGAAGACCAAGGCAATGATGGATGGACGGTATGAAAAAATTACTTGGCTTAAAAGAAGTTACTATCAGATATATGCAAGAAGTAAACATACTGCCACGACCCCTAGTAAATTGAGATAAGGGCAGGAGAATAGATTGCCTTCGTACACAGAGTGTACGAGTGAGTATCAGATACTTTTTTAAATTCAAATAAAATTTATTGCATCCATAATGTACATACAGGTGGTTTATATAAGTTACAGAAACAATTATGGTCCTTGTCGGGCATAGCAACATTCTAGATACAATCAGTGTCTAGGAGAGAGGAATAGCGCTTACTAATGTTCCTATATAATTAACTTTTCAGTTATCTATATGCCATCTATCTGCTTGAATGTGGTTAAATGTACTAATATGTGCTTGTCTTTCTGTGTGTATGTTAAATTATGTATTGTTTTTGACACATTATTGGACGCAAAGTTATGTACAGTACAGAAATTAATTTGTTATTATGTCTGTCCATAGAATCCAGTTTTTCTACAAACAAAAAAAAACAAAATTAACGACATTTTTCCAATTCATTTCCAGTAATTTGTAAAACATTTTCTTTCATTCATATCACATCTTCATCCACTGACAATACATACCACGCCAAACTATCTACACCCAACAATTCGATGAATCATCGTATTAACTAAAACGGATCATGATAGAAGGTTCTCGAATCTCGAAATACGTATCCAAAGCAAATTTTCCTTCCCAGGAAAGCAGATGAACCCCCAGTTTCCACGCAAACACATTAGCTGCGATCAGTGATATACTCATAGGCGCAAGTCGTAGTGGATGTAACTATGCAGCGGGCACGCAGATATAAATCAAACTAGAAGACGCGATTGTATGTTTGCGTGTCATAAAACGGATTAACATTACGATCAACAATCGCAATTTGAACTTTTCATTTAGAATCGGCACCGGTAATCCACCGAAATCTAGAAAAATGCCCTTTTATACCATATTGACCTGTAAAGTTTATATGTATAAAAAGTTGGCCAAGGCATTGGAAATGTTTTCTTTCATTGGTAAGTAAATTTGTTTTTAAATTGTGTGTGAGAAAGTGGCACGTTTGGTTTTCATACAGATGGAGGGACTTGCGTTATCTACTTAGATATATGTCTGTGAGCGAGCACGTCAAGATTAAAAGGTCATCTTGATGCATGATTTAATTTAGTTTTATGATGTGATTGATACATTAACATTATTAATATACATTACTGCCGAAATTTGTGTCAGGAGCACAAAGGTGCATTGAAAGAGGCATACATATATGAATGGTTTCTTGATTTCTGTTATTTTATTTTTATTGTTAATATTTTATGTATCTACTCGTATATAGTGTATAACATTATTTATTATGTGGTATAACATCATCTTGGGAAAACTGTAAGATGTTGTACTTATTGGTGTCAAATAAATAAATTATATTTTAATTAATTAAGTGGGATAGTAGGAAAATTATAAGTTTGTAAAAAGTGGTTTTCATCGTTTTTCTTTTGTCTTGTTTCGGTGTTGTATTTAACCTCATTCTACAGTCGAGTCTGGCTTTTAATTAAAAGCACTGTGTTTTAAAACCGTTAATTACTGTAATTAGCTATTTGACTGCACTCAAAACGTATGCATCTTCCACATTAACACGTGATTACGTAGAAAGTCATGATTTTAATGCAATTGTGGTTCATTGAGTTATTTAAAGAGTTTTTAATTAAGTTTCAGCGTCAGAGAACAGTAATAAGAAATGGGTTTATTGAATTTTTATAAGAAGTTCGTTTTATTTATTAAAAGTTTTTGTTTTTAAAACTGTAACTCATTTTCTTATTCGATGACTTTGTAATGAGGTTATATTTGTTTTTAGGGTTCCGTACCCAAAGGGTAAAAACAAGACCCTATTACTAAGACTCCGCGGTCCGTCTGTCTGTCTGTCACCAGGCTTTATCTCATGAACCGTGATAGCTAGACAGTTGAAATTTTCATAGATAATTTATTTCTGTTGCCGCTATAACAACAAATACTAAAACCAGAATAAAATAAATATTTAAGTGGGGCTGCCATACAACAAACGTGATTATTTTGCAGTTTTTTGCGATAATTGTACGGAACCCTACGTGCGCGAGTCCGACTCGCACTTGGCCGCTTTTTTATATATTCTGCAGCTCCCTTTGTTTAAGAAAAATAAAAACACATTAACGTATATAAACAATCGTCTTTTTCATACGGGAGAGAAAGAGAAAAAATGAAACGAAAGAGTGTTTTTGAAAAATATAAGATAGGCTTATCCAAAATAAACCCTTTTTTGCAGACGCAGCCGCTAACTAAATGACGTCGCAACTCCTGACTCCAGCCCCGCCGTCAAATGGACAGGCGCACATAAATCGAGAAGCCTTCCCCCATAATAGCAGGCTCACTCAAATCTAAGCCTAAGCCCAAAAGCCGGATTTCTCCCAGTAATACACTTAAAACGCCTGAGCTTAAATCATCGTCATCGTTTGTTGAACAAGACTCTCCGGTCACATATCAGCCTGGCGACGGCTGGCCCCCTCCCACCTCTCTGTCCTCCATTCCTCCCACCCCCCAATAATTTTCGGCCTAGCCCCTCTGTAGGCATAGATTTCTAGTCTCAACGTACAAGGTGGGTGTTTTGTGTAGGCTATGTACTACGTAAATACAGAGGAAGGATATTCAGTGTATATTTGATCATTTATAGCATGTAGCCGGAGTAAATCGATAAACTATGTAAGGCGGTAGAAGGTTGTTAGATGAACATCGGTTCCTGAAGTAAACTAGAATTTAATAACTTCTCTGAAATCTACTCAGACCTATTTCCTTGTAGGTACTGAAAGGTTTGCTTTGTTTGAAGAAGCTTATGGTGGCATACGCAAAGGTTTATTTGCATGTTGTTGGAGCCTTCACTTTTGTCTGACGAATGCATCCGGGATAATACCAACTAACCTTCTAAATACAAAACTAATAACAGATATTTTAATTAAATTCCATTGTATAATGCCCACGTTTATTAAGAATACAAGCTTAATTATGCCAAAAAACCTTAATATTTTTAATAAAAAATAATAATGATTAGTTTTGGAATGAGATGCAAATTGAATGTAATCGCTAATAGCGTTGATTGTATAATAATTTCGTGTTGATACATAATAAAGTAGCGCGGTGGCTGCGTGCGCGCCGATGGGGAGTCGTTTGCGATTTATGTTAGAAATTCGCGTGCGCCCAGCTCCATTTTTGTGCGTAACTGGATTTTGTAGGGCTAGCAGGACTATAACAAATAAGTGAAAATTATTTATTTTATTAGTCTTATTTTATTTTATTTAACATAACTTTTATCACTCTAGCTGGATTCGTGGTTTTATAATTTAAAGTGTTTCGCATATGGGCTATACCAGACTATAATCTAACTCTATGCCAAATTCCTCCCAAATCCGTTCAGCCGTTTTGGCGTGATTGAGTAACAAACATCAGTCCAAACTTTCGCATTACGACGACCTACCGCCCGCGGCTCCACCCGCACGGTGTTATTACTTCCACCAATATATTTTTGAATTATAGCCTATGGGTCATAGTTATATGTATATGACACAAATCACACATTATTTCACTGAAATTAATTTAGTCCTTCGTTGTAGTTATATTTAATGCAGCAATTATGCTAAGTAATTAATCGATTATATTGCAAAATAGTTTTTGACGTGATTCGGAATGCAAAAAGTCGTCAGTGGCACAGTTACATTTTTTTAAAACCAGACTTACATATACCTACCCATATTAAAATTATATGTGAGTATATGCAACTGATTTAAAAAAATAAAGAATAATTTACAGCATCTAAACTGGCAGGTCAGCCCTAGCAGACCAGTGGCCAAGTCCTATCGACGTTAGATTTATTCCCGCAGCGTCGTGATTTGCGAGACATTATGATAAGTGGGCGAACGGCACCCGAGCAATTAGAACACCGCATATACAGAGCTGCAAATTAAATAAATTAACGAATAGACGACGAGACAAAGTTACTGCGTTCGGCCTTGTGGCGTGCAGCGACGCGCGATTTGACCGAAACAGAGTTATGATTGCGTAATTAAATTAGATGGTATTGGAATTAATGGGTTGATTGTCATAAGGTTAGGCAATAGTATGTAGCCAGATGATATAAGTTGGAATGGCGAAGGAATTCTGCAATGCAATCACAAATAGAAACAAATATGAACTATACATTATTTTTAAAATGTCAAAAATAAAAACGAGATATATGAAGTACATTTAGCTTCGTTAAACATGCAAATAAATACATCAAGTCAACTCTATGAATGAACAAGATGCTGAATGAACCACAAAGAAAAAAAAAACAAAACAATAAATACATGCACCACGCAACAAAGTTACTGCGCTCAGTTTCGCGTAAGGCGTGTCTCCATTGCGACTGCAATATTATTAACATTTCGTAATTAAACGTGATATTTTGTTAAATTATTATTAGGTACGTAATTTGGGCAGGAAATATCTCAATAAGTCGCCATGTTATTATGATTGAACTGGTTTGAAAGTAAGACCATTCACTATAATTATTATTAGATCAGTCATCAGTTATTTTTTTTTTATTTGTGAAGTGTTTGCTCTTGACTCTAGTCTAGGTCACTAGGTGACCTAGACTAGAGTCAAGAGAGACAGAGTCGACGATGGAGTGAACTTACCCAGAAGAAGCCTGTTCACTCTAACTTTGAAGAGATTCCGGTGAATGCGTTCGGAAACATAGACGCAGGCAGTGAGTTCCATTAATTCGCTGTGCGCATTATGAAGGATGTTTGGAAGCGCTTGGTGCGAATTGGTGGAATGGCAATAAGGTAAGAATGGTAACTTGCAGTGCGTCTAGATGTCTGATGGCAGAAGGGGGCTGGTGGGTTCAGGTCGTGGAGTTCTTGAGCACACTCACCGAAATACAGTCTGTAGAAGACCGACAAGCAGGCAACCTTGCGGCGATGAGCCAAGCTGTAATCCAATTAAATATTACTACGAGTAAATTTTTAAACATGGATTATATATGTATGTTATGCAAGACTTAGGCTTACTTGCACGAAAAAAACTAACTTAGTATTGTATGACAAACTGTCAATTTAACCACAAGTTATTAGTAACTAACTCTAACTTTTCGTGCAAGAGCATTAGATGGCCCCGTTCACAGTGAGTCACAAACTTCTTTAGTGAAAGAGACACTTCAATAGATTGCAAACCGCGTTAGAGAGGCCAAAAATGAATGTATACGTTCACATTGGTGCGTCATCGTCCATCTTTACATAATGTTACAATAAGCGCAACAGATTATATGAATTAAAACTCTTGTCTTACGTTTGTTACTAACATAACTTATAAGTAATGTGCATTACCACAGATAATTATAATACTAGAATAGCATTACTAAGAGATTTTCCTGGTGGCACGACGCAATTCAAATTGTTTCACTAAGGTGCCCCTAGTCAACGGCACGAACTATTTTGTGCGCGGGGTTAAAATGCATGCTGTCTCATCCGACAACACGTGCGAAAGAGATTGATGCTGTGATGAGCAGTAAGAGGCTAGTTCTCGTACGAATTAGCACTTTTTGATATTTGTAGCGAAATGGATGATGATTCAGGACGAAAAAGAGCATGCCAAATTTTATGAATAGACCTTTGTGAGTCTAGATATCATGAAAAAGGACTAAATGTATATTATCAAAATAAAATTATTTGCATTGTTAAATTACTAATCTATCCCTGTATGGAGGCCGTTTTGCAATTTTCCTTCTTTTTATGGTATTTATTTCCGCCCAAACAAGCGTTAAAATTAGTGTTGAAATATGGAACTTTCGACGCTCATAACTTTCAAATATTGTATTTCTTTACTTTTCTGTTTCCATACAGGGCTAGATAATGATGAGACAAATTGATATCATTTTTTATTTTGTACGTACATCGTCAAACAGTGGAGTAATCTCTAGACTACGTTTGTATGGAAGAATTTTTGACTAGTGTAACCTTAAGTGATATCGCGCACGTGTTTTAACCGACTTCCCAAAAACAAGGAGGTTTCGTTCGACAGCAGGTTTTTTTTTTAATGTTTTTACACCGATTTCTGCGTCAATTGAAGACTGGTTTTGAAAATTATTTTTGTGTTTGAAAGGGTTTACTCCCGAGGTTGTCTTATTATTGCCAAGTCAGAATCTGATGATGGGATCCCACGGAAATCAAGGCAACTCCTCAAATATTATAGCGATTTTGGTATTTTCATCAACAATGCAATCATTTGCACTCAGAAAGTATCATTTGGTGAAGCGGAACTGATGAAGAAGACTACAGATGGCCACTGGAACTCCTTAATGTTAAGTATGTCACGGGTATAAGATATCTCAAATAGTTAACCGACTATGGTGAAGCAAATATTTTTAAATAAATGGTACTGATGAAAATGTCGATACAGACATCGAACTGATCTGATGATGAAGTAGGAAGGTAGGCACTGGAACTCCGAAATAAAACAATGTATTCTAGCCGTGTTTGGGCTTATTGGCATGCCATGAGATGTACTTTGGCTATAAATGATAATTTAAGGTCCAAAACTAAAAAAAGAGTAATAATTTTTTTTTTAACAAAAAAATAAAACGACTTCGATGAAAAAGTTTAAGAAAAGTTCAAGTGCAAATCAGTCGGAATTTCATCGCATTGCATCCATAGTAACGTACTTACCTACCTAATAAATTAATAATCTTTTTTTTAAACAAGGTTTTTTCGTATTGTTCTTAGCAAACCCTTTCATTTGATACCCATATCATGGCAGTGCACAAAAAATAACTAGTCCGCCATCTTCGGCCGTCCCCCATATTAGATTTAGAATGACGTCATTTAGCTAACCATGCATTGCCATCCAAACTGAACGTGTAAGGAAAATTTCATCTTAATCGGCTTCAAAATTCAGTTGCAAGATTTGACCTGAACACACTTACATACATACATAGCAAGTTAAATAAATGCTTGTTATTATTTGCAATTTTGCTTAGCAAAAATCGCTTATCAGTATGATATAAGTCGAATCTTGTTGAGCTTGGACGGTCGCTCACGCTTACGAACAACAAAATGTACTCGTATCAAAATAGTCTGATTTTTTACAGGTAATTATGAATAATGCAACGAAAAACATAAAATTATCTCTTATTCGTTATTTAAGTATGTAACACAATACTTACAACGCACTTAAGAATGTATCTTATTATTTACTTAGGTAACTGGAACGACCATACCGATCTGCTCCGATTCCCGGTATCTAGGGTCGCTTGTCCAAGGGGATGGCGAGGTAGACCGAGATGTAACGCACCGGATCAACTCGGGATGGATGAAATGGTGACAGGTCACTGGAACAACTTGCGACCCACGGATGTCCTTCAAGTTACCAGGGTATAGTTCTCGCCAAACTTACTGGCCGCCCTGAAGTTGGCTACAATGGCTGCGCAGTAGAAAATCTCATACAAAAACAGTACCGTTTCGTGCCTCGCGCATCCGGTAAACCAACTTCAGGGCGGCCATTAAGTTTGGCGAGGGCTATAATTCTACAAGTCCGTGATTAGACTTGTCATTCTGTATGGATCAGACTGTTGGGCTGTGAAAACGATGGATGAATAGAGATTGCATGTAGCAGAGATGAGAATGTTGAGATGGATGTGCGGAGTGACGAGAATGGATAAAGTGAGAAATTAGAGAGGCAGTTTGAAAGTAGAATGACAGGAAACCGTTTGTCCTGATACGGTCATGTGATGAGGAGGGATGAAACGAATCTATCTAAAAGAGTTATGAATATATATTTGGATGGATGGAGAGGGAGAGAAAGGCTAAAGAAAAGATGGATGGACTGTGTGAGGAGTGATATGAAAGAATAGGGAGTCAGTGATAGCTTGACGGTGGACAGGACGGTATGGTAAGAAGAAACGGTGAAGTTGATGATGACACATCATTTGCAGGAAGAAACATAAAAGAAAAAAGACGTCCAAAGGTACTGCCTATTTCATAAGAAAGTGTCTCTTAGGGAACTACCTATTTAAAAAGATTAATATTATGACAGTTTCTTGACAATTCATTTATGAAAATATTGTGTATGTAAGGAAAAATATAAATCTCTTTAGTAAAGTCAGTTATAGCACGGGGTCTCATTGCTAAGAAAGAATATTTGGTTCAAATAAATCTCCCTAGATGGCGCGACATGTACGCACAATTCAATAGAATTGTATGTAAAATTAACATTTTCTGAAATTGAATATAAAAATTGTATGTTCTTGTTTAATCAACTCTTCTAAGTACAAAATTATGGAATATTGGGCTCTTAATTCACATTTCAAAGATTATTTGAACGTATCATTTAAAATGGATGCCAATAGATGGCGCATTTTTAAATTTATGAGGCATTCCACTCGATTGTTAATATTTGCAACGTAACACATTTTGGTGCAAAAAATCTGTAAAAACGTGCAAAAAAATACTATAAAACGAACCTTCACTGTATTTAAAGAAAAAATAATTCAAGAACCTAGTAAACCCTTTTACTTGCATGTCGCTGCTAACACCATCTATTGCCGTGAAACAGGATCGAACGCGATTGATGTACTTACAAAAATAACAAGATTAATCAGATGAAAAACGCTAGTTACGTCGGCACGGTTTCTTTGTATGGGATGAGGCATCTGTATGCTAGTATTATATTATCTGTGGTTATAGACACAATTGTAATACGAGAAATAAAGATAAGTTAGATCAACCATCTTATAGACTAGCTAAAGTACACTCATCTTTCATGGGGTACAAAATACCTTGTGATATATTAAAACTAAATGAAAGTAAATATAAAACTTTAGTTAAAAGCACACTTTGTGAACAAGCATATTACAAATTAAATGATTATATTCAAGATAAGAATGCTTGGAAACATGCTGGTCCTGCTCCATAGGGCCATCTTTAGTGCAGACAAAATCAAATTTGTTAATGTGTATTCTATTCTATAGTTATTTTATTCATTTTTTTTTATAAATTGACTCACACACTGTTCCATTGTTGTTAAATTGTATTTTATTTTACCTATGTTTGCAATATTTGTAAGTGTACAGTTGCTATTCCTATACTTTATACCTACCTGTACGTAGTATAGTGTGTAGTAGGTGGGATACACAACTTCAAAAACCAAAACGTGCTATTCCGGGTGCATGGTCCTCACATATATGAATTTATTAATGTATATACTTATGTAAATATCGTAAAACACCTATTTTTTTAAAAAGAGTATGGAGTTTCTTTTGCATTCTTCTCCATAACAAGCTACTTTTCCGAATGCACGGTAGAATCAACTTTTATTTTGTGTTTGACGTTCAAAAGTGCCGCTTATTGGCCTAGTGGAATAAATATATTTGACTTTGACTTTGATTTGACTTTGACAGCAGACCTAGGACAGAACAGATAGGTAGGTAGTTAAGTCTTTACGGGGCACCAGTGTGGGCGCGTTCCCTGAGGCGGCGACCAGCCCTCCGGTTGAACGCGTCCCAAAGGGTCATGGCAATTCGGCTGGTCCGAGGATACCGCACGATCTCCGGTGAGGTAGCGAACCTCCCTGCCGGATTGCCGCCATGGGATCTGGAGGCAAAACTCCTCACATATGGGAGTGGTGTGAGGAGGCGAAACGCCGGGGCGAAACACCGTTGCCGCGACAAATCACGGCTCGGCGGACAGAGCTCCGGCAGGATCTCATGGCGACATGGAGAGAGCGACTGTCGCAACCCAGCGCTGGGCACGCCACAATTGCCTCTTTGAGGAGTGGCTTGAGAGGCGCCATGGCGTTCTCACCTTCCGCCTGACGCAGGTCCTCACCGGACATGGATGTTTCGGGAGGTTCCTGTTCAGGATAAGGCGGGAGGAAACTCCCGGGTGTCACCATTGTGTGGATCGCCCGGAGGACACGGTGGAGCATACGGTGGAGGTCTGCCCCGCTTGGGCGGAGCACCGCCGCCGAGGCGATCGGCGGTGGTGACCTCTCGCGTTCGGTCCTGGTTCAAGCCATGGTACGGAGCGAGAGGGCATGGTAAGCTGTCACCTCCTTCTGCGAAGCAGTAATGCTCGCGAAGGAGAAGGCGGAACACGTGAGGGAGACGCAACGGAGACGCCCTCACTCCCCCAGCCACTGCAGGAGACGTCCCGGGCGTTGGACGTCGCAAGACGATTTCCGGCCACCGTAGGCGCGGGCTTGCGGACGGCGAGCAGCGGGTAGCGCGCCGTCCGATAAGGACCAAGCCCGAGTCGACGCGCGCCTCAAAGAGATGTCAGCAAAACTGACGGGGTCCGCTAGGGCCGATGCCTGTCTGGGTCGCGTATAAATTTGAAAAAGAGTTACCGCTGCCCTGGCTCAAGCAACTGAAGGAACACGATTGGGTTTTAGTCAGTAAAAGTCTGACATGCCCTCCCGCTCCACTCAGAGCGGGAGAAGTCACTGGATGATTTACAAGGCAAAAAAAAAACAACAAAAATCAAAATCACTACGTCATTTATTACTTAGTCTATAGGAAACTAGGAACTCACCGCGAACTCTTCAAAACTGTAGACCTTGCCAAAACGCATCCACTGCCTTCACTAGCGCAACCGACTTACGTAAACTGCCAACAAAACCATTCCCGAAGAGTAAATATCTACACCAGTCAAATATACTTCTAACTAGTCTATAGTACCTACTATCTGCTTTTATTTGTATTTTATACATAAAAGATACGAGTGCGAATTTTGTTACCTTGTATACGTAATTACGTATATGTACCCACTGGATCTTTTAGAAAAACCTTACACCATTTCAATTTACATCAAAGGTAGGCATGGTCCAAATGACATAGGTTGTATATAGGCCGTGTCGCTACAATAACTCAAAATTAAGACACATCTACAAGACCCTAGCCAAAAAGTATCCGCAACACGTATAAATACACCAGAAAAAAAAAAATAACTATAGTAGGTACGGTCTAAGCAATTACTGCAGTACTTCTAAGAACTAAAACAAGTTTAAAGTAAGTATACCAAAAAGGTTTCTGAAAGGTAGTAAGTACAGGTATAATATCTATAAGACCCTAAACTAAGACCTTTTCCCAGTGATGAGTAGGTAAAGATTTACCAGGAAAACATTAAAAAAAACACCAGTTAAAAACTCTAGACTAATACCTTTCTGCAGTACATACGAGTACAGATCAGAAAACAAAATCGAATCTAACTGCCTAGCAGGTACCACTCTATCTGTACCATAAAATATATATATCTAAAAGTAAGCGCGTACGTACAGTATAAGAACGTCAGTTGATTCATTACAGCGCAATTAAGCCTCCGATAAGCTTAGTAATTACGTATGCTAATCGTGAATTTAATTCGATGCACTTGTACTAAGATACTGCGGACGCGGTCGGTGGTGGCTATGAGATTGACACGTTATAGGATAAGTCCTGGAGTAATATTTTTTATGAAAACATTGGCATCTAGTTCAGCAGCCTAATTGCGTAAGGGTTTTCACTCCATCAATCGACCAATGACATAGACGGAAAATCACATCGCGTTTTTAATCTCGCATGTGATTGGTCGATTGTTAAGGTAAAAACCCGTTGCCTTGCCGAATTCACATACGCAACTAGGCTGCTACCGTGACGAGCGCGAACTGGAAGACGCAACTTTGGAAGGCCTCCCTCTAGGTGGACCGATGACCTGGTTAAGGCTGCGGGAATCCGATAAATGCGAACGATCCTGCCGTTCAGTGTGGTGACGCTTGGGGGCCATTAGGCTCATGTCATGATGATGATGACGTTGCTGATAATTTAAATGGTGGCAATTGATTGGAAGGTGAATATAATTCGATGCTCGATGGTTTTTATGTAGATATCCAAGGACACATTCCACTTCAACAAACTCTATTAATGGAAAAGGGTAATCATTTAAAAAGACTATTTTTTGGTGCACCTTTAACATCTTTTTTATAGGTTTCAGTAATGTATTAATGTTAAATGGAAACTTGTTTTTTGCTTGCAAACCCATAAAGCAGACTGCAGCGTCTATTTATCCGACTACAGCGGAGCCCAAACGGGAGGGCGGGTAATGTTTTGAGGAGCTATTTTTATCGGCTGTGTATTTGATGCTATAAAATTTTTACTTTTCCAAAAAATACTCACTCAAAAACATGACTCATAAAATTTGTATCTTCCGTTGCTCTCAAAAAATGGCCACCCTAATCTGGTAGCTCGCCGAGCAAGTCCTTGTTTGCATTACTGGATATTACCAATATATTATAATTAAATTAAAAGTTTATGTAGTTTGTGTGTGCAACTCTGTGTAGGCCGCAACAGCGAGCAACTTTATCTGCGCTGATTTCTAAAATGCTGCGATGATGTTAGTTACTTTTAATTATCTAGTACTTATTGTAAAATATTTTCTGTGCTTTTATCTATGGGTAGGTACAAAATAAATATGTTATTTATTTATTTAATACTTAACGTATACAGAGACGTATTTAATGCCTTAGGCATTTGATGCCATTCAACCTGTATCGGCTTCAACGCCGCCACCTCCGAAATAATGACATGACGTCAGATCAATCCTGCATCGCGCAAGCAAAGTTTTCGCGATTTGAACTCATACAACAGTCCGACATCAACAGTCGCGTCAGGCAATTGCCCGAACCAGACACACAGCCTTTTCAATAGTGGTTTGTGGGACTTTACACCCGGTTCCGCGTACCGCCATACTGGTGACTCCGACGTAATTTTAACAATCAAAAACCTTTAGGAATTATCTAACTACATAAAGCGCTCATTCTACTTTCTGCACTAATAAACGAAACACTGAAAGATTTTTATATGACCTGCCTGGATTTTTTTCAAATGTAGGACAAAGGCATTCGTACTCTCCTTCTAGTTCTCTGTCTACGGCTATTTGGAAATCTTTTTAAACAGACACTTAATTCGCAGAGGGACTGATGTTTATTTGTGTTCATTCAGACAATTCATGATGATCTAATGCAGATGTAAAAAATTAAGAAATTATATTACGAGTTTTAAATTTTTGAAATTCAGAATGATGTTGCCCCCCCTCTTTTCCGTAAGTATAGGATGAAAAACAGGTATTTTTTCTGGTCCTATCACCATCAGCCTTTTTTTTAATGTTCCCATTGCCGGGAGACAGGCCGCCTCTCCGTGAGAGGGAAAGGGCTGCAATCCACCACGCGGGCCCAATGCGGGTTGGTGGATGTCACATGTCTTTGAATTTTTGGTTCTAGGATATGCCGGTTTCCTCACGATGTTTTCCTTCACTGTTTTTAGAGCAGTGGTGATGAAATAATTTACACAAAGTAAAGCTTGACTTGTAAGTCGCGGCCGATACCACTGGGCCATCACTGCTGGTCTGATCATACCAAACCATATGAATCTTATCCTCCAGCTTAAGGATTTAGGTAGCCATTATATTTCTGATATCTAAGTACACTATGTAAACACACTGCTTATCAAAATGTATTACATATTTCACACATTAACCTACTTTTAACTTAATGCTAATCATAATATTGCTTCCATGATAAATTCTAAATTGTACCGTAACAAATTAAAATATTATAATAATTAAATAGACCGGATTACAGATACAGTATAACTAATGCAACTTCAATACGAAAGGCACGGTTACGTTGCTCTCAGAACGAAGATTTGAAAGAATTACAAGGAAACTCATTGGCAAAATTCTCTAAAGATGATAATTACTTAGAAGTAGCTTCTGCCAGCGGGTTCCCCCGCGTGAAAAGTGTTTTCTTATCCCAAGGAAAAATCAACCCGGAATGAAAGCCTAAACGCTATTCCAGACTATAATCTATCTCTGTGCCAAATTTCATCCAGATCCGTTCAGCCGTTCTGGCGTGATTGAGTAACAAACATACATCCACAATTCCACACACACATCCATCCAAACTTTCACATTTATATTATTAGTAAGATTAAGAAACTGCTTAAGAGACGCTTAACCTTTCAGAATATTTATGAGTTAAACTGTAGATAATTATTATGAACTTTTACATGACCAATGGATTTTCTTATGCGTTCTGTTACATAAGGACATACCCCCATTAGTCTACTGAGATTTTCTATAGTGGCCACCTTCACCAACATTACGTTATATAAGGCGGCACACTATACCAGGCAACCCCTTACGAGGTGTCTGGGACCATCTTCGGTAGGTCACGCCTCCGAGAGCACTCGCCCCTGGTACTCAAGAGAAAACACACATAAGGACAGTATTGAATACGGATATGCAACACCAGTTCAGAGAGCAGGTAACGGCCGGCCGACTTAAAAGCTGTAGGTCGTAGGTTGGAATCGCCTTACTTTGTGTAAACCCAGCCAGGCGCTTTACTTTGTGTAAATTAATTCACCACCACTGCTCTCAAAACGGTGAAGGAAAACATCGTGAGGAAGCCGTCATGTCCTAGAACCAAAAATTCGAAGACATGTGACATCCACCAACACGCACTGGGCCTGTGTCCCGGTACTGGGAACATTAAAAAGGCTGCGAATGATGATGA
The DNA here is from genome assembly GCA_964057195.1 of Orthosia cruda. Classification (NCBI taxonomy): domain Eukaryota; kingdom Metazoa; phylum Arthropoda; class Insecta; order Lepidoptera; family Noctuidae; genus Orthosia; species Orthosia cruda. The sequence continues at coordinate 29,847,326 of OZ059840.1, read as the reverse complement.
TGATGATGATGAACACTAGTTGAAGAACTTAGCTAAGAACCTGTGGCCTATTCCTCAGGAACCGGGTCTTTGGCTCGTATAAAAAGTATCCAATGTGTACTTACTGTAGCTTTGTATTAGTACTTCCAGAGAAACGTAAAAATAGCTATTTATGCAACTGTTACGTTATGGACGGTCTTTTAATACGAGTGCCATTTTTCGGTACAAGCGTAGCGCGTTCCGAAATAGGTGGGAACGAGTTATTAAAAGACCAATAACGTACAGTTGCATACAAGATTTTATCTACGAAGGAAGGAATAAAACACAGATATAGACAAATAAGTATTTCAGGAAGTGTGTTTAAGTATTTCATTTCTCTTACATGTCTTGATTTTTCTGGTAGTAAATTATTTTTAGCCGCAACTGCTCTATTTGTTATATCTGGTGGAGTATTTTCACATTTTTCACTTGATGTTGAAGACATTTTTAATAAAATTTGAAATAAAATTTCACTCAGAAAATTATTCGCGCGTCCACTTTATTTTGTTATTTATTCTTTATTAGGTATAAGGCAAAGATCTTGTAGCCGCAAAAGCCAAATAGTATACGATACTTTTGTTCTAAACTTGTTCCATTTTTAAAAACATCTACATTGAACATTTACATTGTGTCGATTTCGAAGTAATATTCTAGGTACCTGGCTGTATGTTCAGAATGTCTTTGCTTGTGTTTTAGAATTTATGACGATTCGCATAATGCAACCCGATGTCGTTATGGGTATCATAATGAAACCGCTGTCAATTTTGTAATTCGAATATAACGAAACCGAAGTAGATAAATATAATTAATGAAACACCAATCCAATTAATATTAGAATTACCTACAATCCAAATAAGTATTCAAAAAACTATACTAGACTAAAATCATAATCATTATTTAAATCCTAAATATAAACAAACTCATAATTAAAATCGAAGAAGTTTGAAAGTCGAGTATTCTTTGCACAAATAAGCTTTTTAGAGGGGGAATGGTATAAACATACAATTTTACCTCTTTTTAACACGCTTTTATTATCTTGGTATGTAGGTATGTATCTATGTATGTATCTATGAACGTGATTTTCACCCCCTTCAAAACGTCGGATTAATTTGAAACTTTGCACACTTATCAAGGACCGATTACAATGCAATAATTTAAAAAGTTTGTCCTATTATCCTTACCGGGTCTCCAGGATTAGCGATTGAATGAAAAAGTAAAAAATAAATAATTGTTTAAAAAACTAAAAAAACACGCTTTAGTAGAAAACCAAGCAAAAAGTAGAAAAAAAAATTCAATAAATTTAAATTATGAATAGTGTATAAAAAAGCGTGGATGCTGGATGTCAATTGTTGTATTAATTTATTGACAGATTTTGTTAAAAGTAGAGTCATTTTGAAAATATCTTAGAAAGGACTCCACGCCTTACCACAATTTTTTTTTGTTAGTCACAATATTCTTAATTTAAATTTGTTGAAAATTATTTTCTACTTTTTAGTTTGGTTTTCTATCAAAGCGTATTTTAAGTTTTTTAAACTATTATTTTAATCATTAAATCTATTAAGTACTTACCTGGATAACGCTATAGTACTATTATATAGGTATTACTAGGTTCTGCCAACGGCTTCGCCCGCGTGAAAGTCGAAAATTATCACGAGGTAACATATTCTCGGAATGAAAAGTATCCTATGTGCTATTCCTGACTATATCTGTGTGCCAAATTTCGTACAGATCCGTCCAGCCGATTGAGCGTGAAGAATTAACGAACACACTTACGACTTTATAATATTAGTTCGACTATAGCTGCCGCCAGCGGCTCCGCCCGCGTGGTATTAGTACTTCTCCCAATCTTAATATATATAAATCTCGTGTCACAATGTTTGTCCTCAATGGACTCCTAAACCACTTAACCGATTATAATAAAATTCGCACACCATGTGCAGTTCGATCCAACTTGAGAGATAGGATAGTTTAAATCTCAAATTATAGTCGCTATTTTAATTTATTGCTAATTATTTGTCTGTTATTATTTGACAGTCACAATAACCTGACGCTATAACTCCAGAACGCACGAACCGATTTCCACGGTTTTGCATTCGTTGGAAAGGTCTCGGGCTCCGTGAGGTTTATAGGGTAAGTAGGGTAGGGTAGGTAGGGTAGGGTAGGTAGGGTAGGGTAGGTAGGGTAGGTAGGGTAGGGTAGGTAGGGTAGGGTAGGTAGGGTAGGGTAGGTAGGGTAGGGTAGGTAGGGTAGGGTAGGTAGGGTAGGGTAGGTAGAGTAGGGTAGGTAGGGTAGGGTAGGTAGAGTTGGGTAGATAGTGTTAGGTAGGGTAGATGAATGTTTGGTGTTTTTATGGCAAAACAAAGTTTGCCGGGTCAGCTAGTATCTTTATAAATTATAGCCTATGTGTTATTCGGATGTAGAAGCTAGTAAAGCGTTTGGTCCCTGGCTAAATCGGTCGAATCGAACTTCTACCGTCCCTCATTACCACCACTGCTGAAACCCGACGGGTCGCTTGCCGACTCCGCTGAGGAGAAAGCAAACTTGCTTGCCTCTCTTTTTGCGGAATCTTCGCGTCTAACTCCTGGTGGCGCGCGCCCCCATCCTTCCCCTATTGGATGCGAGACGAGTATGTCGGACATTCGCATCTATCAAAAGGACGTACGCAGGGTGCTGCGCAACCTCGACGTGAATAAGGCGAGCGGCCCCGACGGTATACCAGCAATTTTTCTTAGAACCTGTGTGCCTGAATTGTCTCCGATCATGACACGCCTGTTTCGCCTTTCGTATGAGACTGGAAAAGTGTCGAATGCTTGGCAGCAAGCCAATGTACAGCCCGTGCCCAAGAAGGACAGTCGAGCTGACCCGGCCAACTATAGACCCATCTCTGTAATGCGTGCTTAATAGCAAGTTCCTGGCATACCTAGAAGCTAACGGCATCCTGAGTGACCGCCAATACGGCTTTCACCGAAATCGGTCTACTGGGATCTTCTAGAGTATGCCATTCACATGTAGAGTGAGGCCATCGAGAGACACAGGGAAGCGCTTGCCGTCTCCCTCGACATCTCGAAGGCTTTTGATAGGGTCTGGCATGAAAGCCTTATTGGTAAACTTCCTTCATTCGGTCTGCCCGGTGGTCTGTGTGATTGGATTGCAGACTTCCTGAGGGATCGGTCCATTCGAGTAGTTATAGATGGCTGCTTATCGGACCAATGGGATATTAATGCCGGGGTCCCTCAGAAGTCGGTACACATTATTCTTGCTGCACATAAATGAGCACCTACAACCTTTGGGTATGCAGACGACAGCACTGTTGCTGAGAGATACTTGTCCAACGCACGGGCTACTGGGCCTGAAGTCCTGTCTCTGGGCGAGGCCATGGTGGAGCGTTTGAGTTTGTCCTTGGAGGCAGTCTCCGAATGAGGCGATGCCAATCTGGTCAAGTTCAATGCCGCTATAACACAGGCGTGTCAATTCTCCGCTAAAAAGAGCCAATTTCACTGGCTCCATCTTTTCGAGGTGTAACCGTGCCGATAACGGACCATCTTGAGCTTCTTGACATAAATTTGACATCGACACTCAATTTTGGCCCATACATTGAGGCAAAGGCTCAACTGACTGTCAAAAAGTTGGGATCCTTGAGAAGGTGAGAAGGTACTTCACGCCAGAACAACTGCTTAAATTGTATCAAGCGCAAGTTCGATCTTGCGTCGTTTTTGATTGATCTTCTGTTCTCTTCTCTGGGACGGATCTGCCAAATATCAGCTTGATGCACTTGAGTTAATCGAAAAAAAGAGGATCATTGGCAATGAGGCACTGGTTGAGTCAAAGCTCCAGAGCCTTGAACATCGTCGCCGAGTCGAGCCGTCCAGCTTGTCAGTTTTTTATCGGTTGCATCTCGAGGAGTGTGCGATGGAATTGCATGATCTAATTCCGCCAAGCCCGTTTCATCATCGGACTACAAGACGTACGGCGATACGCCATCGGTACATGGTGGATATCCCACCCATATTTTTTTGGAAATAATTTCATTATGCGTACAGCTAAGGAGTGGAATTCCCTGCCAGAGTCTGTATTTCCCGATAGCTACAATCTCGGGGTCTTTAAATCAAAAGTGAATAGGTTATTTATAGGCAAGCGTACTACACCTTCGACCACATCATCACTTACCATCAGGTGAGATAGTAGTCAAGCGCAAGCCTACATACAATAAAAAAAATAAAAAAGCTATATTTCTGTCAAATATCATCAAAATCCGTTTAGTAGTTTTTGAGTGCAAGAGTCAAACATCCATCCATCCATCCTCACAAACTTTCACGTTTATAATAGTAGCAGGGTAGGATTATTAGTCTAGTACTTTTGAGGAAATGCGGTCGCAGACATCCGATTGAATTTCCTAAGTAAAAAGTCATAATTCGAGGTTGGCACTCGCCAATTTTCCTCCTTCAATATTTGACCAATTTAAAAAATATTCCATAAAGTCAAAAAAAAAAGGTATATACTGTGCCCCTATGTTTTCCTTTTTAACAGACTTCCCAAAAAGGAGGCGGTTTCTAAATTCGACCGTATATATATTTTTTAGGGTTCCGTACCCAAAGGGTAAAAACAAGACCCTATTACTAAGACTCCGCGATCCGTCTGTCAGTCTGCCTGTCTGTCTGTCCGTCTGTCACCAGGCTGTCTCATGAACCGTGATAGCTAGACCGTTCAAATTTTCACCGATGATGTATTTCTGTTGCCGCTATGACAACAAATACTAAATAAATATTTAAGTGGGGCTCCCACACAACAAACGTGATTTTAATGCCGTTTTTTTGCGATACAAAACGGAAAAACAATATGGTACCAAAGACACCAACTTCGGAAAAAGAAAGTTATTTTTCGGTTTGTAGTATTTGGTTTGGAAGTCAGTTTGATTTTTTTGTTAAACAGTTTTTATTTACCACTTTTTTTAGTTTTGTTAGGTACCTTTGATTTTTTTGTTAAAAAGTTTCCTTGAAGATACATTATCTTTAGAAGCACCAGAACCCTCAAAAGATGCTCAAAGTTGCGCTTTGTACAAATTTGACAACTATAAATGAAAAAAAAAGGAAGAAATAGAGGCACAAAATATCTTTATTTTTCAGTTTGTGGAATATCTTTTAAATTGGTCCTATATTGGAGGAGGAAATAGGCGTAAGCCAAACCTCGCATTATGACTTTTTACTTAGGAAATTCAGTCGGATGTCTGCGACCGTATTTCCTCGTTTTATTATCTACAGTAAACCCGTTAATAACGAAACCAATTTATTATTCCAGTCATTATGTATAATCAAGAAGATACCTATATACTTTGCCTTTTGTTTATGTGTAATTTAAATATTTAATTTTATTATTTAAATGCATGTTCATGCTTAGCCTTGTGTGTGGTCCTAACTAGGCATAATTCTTGACTATGATGTCGTTAAAACCTTTCTATATTTAAATACCTACAGTTAACGGTTGTCTATGAATTAACTCTTATACATCATAACTATAGCTGCCGTCCGCGGCTTCGCCCGTGTTGTATTAGTACTTCTCCCAATATCTGTATAAATTAACTGATGTACCACTATCAGTAAGTACACTACATATTATAAAATAAAGTCCGCCGCCGTGTCTGTACGCGATAAACTCAAATAATATTGATTCAGTTCTCATTAATAGAAACGGAGTAAGAAACGAGAAAGGTTTTTGTGTATAATTTGTCACGGGCGAATTCGGGGCGGGTATGTAAGCTATATTTCTTTAAAGTTTCATCATAATTCGTTCAGTAGTTTAGTAACAGGCATCCATCCATACATACTTTCACGTTTATAATAAAAATAATAATAGTTTATTTGCATAAAAATGTTTTACATTTCATATTAAACACATGGTAGGACATAACATCAGGGAAATTGCACAATAGTGTGGCGAAACTAGTACCCTTACTAAGCTGACAAGACAACTTGTGTTAAAGATACTGGGCCCAACCCTTAAGTAGATGCTTCTTAATTGTATTTGGGTAGTTACATACATATTTTGTAAGCATATGAATAGTTAATTATAATTATAGCGTATTGTTTGCTTTGAGTAGGTAGACAGACAAATAAATTATTTACAAAAGGAAATATTAAAAAAAAAAATATGAAATGAGTGGAGTAGCGTAGTGTGTATGAGTGCGTGTGTGTGTGTATGTGTGGGTGTGTTTGTGAGTGTGTTTGTATGTATTTTGAGGAGAGAAAAAGTAAGTATTATCTATGTTTGTTGGTAATGGTTGTGATGAGCGATTGTGATAGGATTATAGGTTTTAGCGGAAGCTATTCTGAGTCATCAATAACTGTTCTGTGTTGTTATAGTTAAGAGGGCCCTTGCCGAACAGCCTATCGCCAACGCGAGCACGGTCGAAAGCTTGTTGTTTCATCCAGCGCAATGCTTGAAAAAGAGGCAAAGCGAAAAGAAAGAGATAGCGCCTGAACGCTCGGTTGTCATTCGGTCATCAACTTTCACGTTTATAATAGTAGGTAGTAAGATTCTCTTGCTCTTATCTATTTAATTATGTAGGAAGAACAAGGCGACCCAAGCGTTTTTCTGAGTCCAAAATTTGGTCATACGTAGGTCAAACTAGACCGAAGCCACACGGTCGGCTATCTTCAGGAGCGGTCGTATAGCCGTGTTTTTTGTATGGCGAACGCGTTTATGCAATCTTACGGACGATCGTATCTTTACTCGCGGCGATGTTTGATGTTTGATTTTGGCCTACACTACATAGATAAATAGGAAAAAAATAGGGGAATGCCATAAAAATACTAACAAATTAATCTAAGGACAGGCGTTCAAAAATGATCATTTGTTATTTTTTTAAGATAACCCTATTTTTAGGGCAGCCATGACATTTGTGTTTGACATGGCTTTGACAGTTTTAAGAAGTGACGTCTTTTAGACTTTGAATTAGATATATTTCGGCTTTTAGTTTGTTTCAGTTTTGCAACCCAGTTTACTACTACAGATAGTGATAGATTGCTTCTCTGTTGCAATTGAATTCGTGTTGTTTTTTTAACGCACATATTACGATGACACGTCAATCAAATGTCATTGTCAAAATGTAATTTTTCGCATACTGCTGATCTGATCCACCATGTTTAGTTTTATGTTGTGTTGCTCTACTTGACGACGTTAATTTGAGTTTACATTGAAACGAAGTGAAATAAAAGAAAATTAACAATAAAAAACGGTTACTATATTATATATACTGATTTATACATATAGTATACGTAGTGCTGGCCTCCTTACAGTTCTGGAACATATCCTTTCTTTGGGGTCGACCCAACATTTTCCATACCTACGTCTCTATTGGTATATAATATACTTCGTAAAAGAAAAGGTAGCTTGATCTCTGTCAGTTTGACATAATTATGTCAAAGTGACGTATACGTTATTGTTAGCCTGTCATGCGCAATTGTTACTGTATTAATACTGACGGTTGTCGCAGAGATCAAGCTACACCTTTTATGAAGTATAGGCATGTTTAATGTAACGTAGATAATAGTACATTATGTTACAAGTGTGTAACGTTGGTGATTACCGCTGAGGCGCCATTGAGACCCGAGCCGAGAACGGTAATCATCAATACACACGTGTATCATACGACGTTTTTCAACACACTTGTGAAGAAAATAATACTAAAAAATCATTTCCAACAGTGAAAACGAGTTGTGAATTTTTTTTCGCAATGGCGGGCAAAATTAATCAGTTTTCCTATGCGCGCGCATCTTACAATGGCGATCGGCCATAGACTAAAAATAATGAGTTATCTTTTTTTTGGCTTTTCACGGATAGCGTTTTAGCCACGTACAAAATGGGGTATTTCAAGTTTTCTTTATTACAGACAAAAACAAAAGTTATATTTAAGTGAAACTTTTATTTATTAAATACGTACAAGTTTTAATAATAATAATCTTTATTGTTCAAGAAAAATACATTTTATATCAGATACATCACTGATCTCCACACTAGGATTCCCTGTGTCGCGGAGGCCAGTCTCAATTAAGTTGAAATTATCTATTTAAATACGAAGTTGCATGAAATGTGTTGCATTTGTACTATTGAGCACGATCTTTTTTATATCGAAACTTTTTTAAGAACAAAGCAACTCAACCAATACATTTAAAAAAAAACTCTTTATCTCACTTGTGAATAATATTAATGAAAAAGTCACAGTTTGATAACAGGTGTCATTATGTGCCTAATTGCGGTGAAATTAGAGCCACTTTATGAGCAAGTGTTGAAAATACTTTTATTTATATATGAATAATCTGTCATACATCATCATCATCATCATCATCATCTCCACTTTTATCATGTTCCCGCGGCATAATATACCAGATGTCGGTGGCAAAATATAAAACAAAACTAAAGACAAAGCTTGGTTTTTGACATTATTTGTTTATTTTTTGGATGGTTAACTCAACGGTTAAACGTGACAGAACCCTGGAAAAAGCTAAAATATGGGCAGGTAAGTTAGCACCTATAATTGCCTAGGGGAAGTTAGCTGTTCAACATTTTTGTTTTCATAACTCGAGAAAATGCGAACCACAGCTGATTTTTTTTTATATTTTTGGTTAAATCGTGACTTTGATTGATATTTGTCTAAACATCATCGGATTACTGTGACAGGCTTGGTCACACATTTTAACACAGTTTGGGAGCAAATACCGTGATAAAATGCGTGACTCAAGTCTTTCACAGAGGCCGTGCTCGCCCGGATGAAAATGTTTTGCATAGTGATAAAAAAAATATTGTTTGTGAGGTTTATTCTGTAGGAAGCACAAAAAGACACGAAAGATAGAACAAATTTGATTGAACACAAAAATCTTTAATACAGATCTTACAATGGTGTTTCGTCTATGAAAAATTTACTAAGTACATATACGCTCCAATCATATAGGTTACTAGGAAAACCTATATGATAGCACATAATATATATATATATATATTATAAGCTTACACATAGACACAAAGTTAATTTACAGACAATTCCGCCAGAAATTTTAGCCCTACGCCATTCCAAGGAACAATACCAAACTCTCACCTCACCATCTCGCACACACACACAAACAAACAAAAAACAATAACACACACACACTCACACACATTTTTACTCCATTTCATAATTCAATATTGATACCGACGTCTAACTAATTGACATTGGAAAGTGTAAACTCAGTTATTTCCCTTCGATACTGTCACCGCAAATTGTCCGTAGGAAAAGCTGTTATGAAACTATTCGGTATCCATTAAAAATTAGCTGGGAACGTATTAATGCACCACAAAGCAGCGATCAGCGAGGGCCAAAAATAAATTGAACATCGGAAAGCTCTGTGGTGGAGTAGAACGCGGTATGTGGCGTTTTTGTTTTACAGTGTTGTTTTTTTTTCAACAGACTCCAAAAAGGAGGAGCGTCTCAATTTGACTGTATGTTTGTTACGCGATTATTCCGACAATTATGAACCGACTAGCTTCTGCCAGCGGCTCCGCCCGCGTGAAAGTCAAACATTATTCCGAGGGAACATATTCCCAGGATACATATATCCACAAAGGATCCTTTTTGCTATTCCTGACTATAATCTATCTTTGTGCCAAATTTTATCCAGATCCGTCCAGCCGTTTCAGCGTGAAGAAGTAACAAACATACAAACACACTCACAGACTTTCGCCTTTATAATAATTATTATTATAGTGTGAAGTGATTTGGATAATTATTTTGATTGAATTTGATCAAGATCTGACGAGAAGTTTTTAAGTTATCCTTAATAATGCGTATTTTTATGGTAATAAAAGTTAACAAAACGAAAAGAGAAAATTTAAGACATTTTAACAAAAAATAATAAACTGACTTCCAAAACAAAACATTACAAAGCGAAAAAAAACTTTGTTATCGGAAGTCGGTGTCAAAAACGAAAAGAATAGGATGTCTTTACATCGATTTCCGAAAAGAAATTTATTTTGGAAGTCGTTTTTTTTGTTTTTAATTTTATATGTGGAACATTTTATAGGTTGTAGTTGCAGTCTGGTTGTAAGACAGAATATTATGATTTTCTGTAGCATTGGACGCCATGATAATCTGAAAAATAATTTGTTATTCGTAAAAAAGGTCAAGAAAAATCACAAAGTTCAAACCTTCTCGTAGCGTCGAGGTACATATTCATTTTAATCATCACATAAAAATCACATTCACATTATAGATACACAGAACGAACACAAAAATTCTATTTATTCCGTCAGTGAGAAAATAAAAATATAATAGATATGTTTTTTTTTGATTTATCAAATTGTAAAAAAAAACCCAGATCAATCGCATTTAAGTTAGGCAGTGACCACTCGCTACATCATAAATCTTCATATTATATGAAATGTAGAAAGGTATGACGTCATGCGACATTTTGATGCAATGTCTCGCCGTAATTTTTTGGTTACGTAAACAAATAAATAGACGTCCAATATTTTTTGATAATCTAACTGACGGACTAAATAGAATATTTCAGGCAGACATGGGAAGTGAATAGTGTAGATATTGATTCACTTACCGCGTCTTCCATTTCATCAGCACCATGCTAGTAGCGCGGTACTTGTAGCGCCAGTGGCAGAAAAGTTGAAGGGGAACAAAAAAGGGAGGAGGGATGAAACACATGTTACTAAAAGAGTTATGAATATAAATGTGGATGGATGGAGAGGGAGAGGAAGGCCAAAGAAAAGATGGATGGACTGTGTGAGGAGTGACATGAAAGAAAAGGGAGTCAGTAATAGCGTGACAGGGGACATGACAGTATGCAAGAAGAAAACGTGTTGCGCCGACCCCAAGTACATGGGATAAGGGCAGGCAGACACCTTTATATTTTATTTTTTTTATACTATTTTTTTTAAACTTTGTCCCACTCCTGGAATTTCTTCCTGTATCGTGGGATCGTTTACAAACATATAAACTCACATACACAACACCCGGAGCCGGAACAACTATCTTTTGGTCATACAAATATCTGTTCCGTGCGGGAATCGGACCCGCGACACGCAGCGCAGCAGTCAATCGCTCAAACACTGCGCCAACCGTGCGCCAGATCATGATGATGGGAAGTGAATAGGGTAGATCTTTATTCACTTACCACGTCTTTCATTTCAGCAGCGCCATGCTAGTAGCGCGGTGCTTGTAAACGCGCCGCGGTATTGTATAAATTCATTATCACTAGCCGCTGCGATATCACAAACATTGTTCAGAGCTCCGTGCTGGACCTGAAAAGATATATTCATATTTAATACTTTACCTGATGACTTAATAACTGATCATTTTAGTGGAACTAAATGTTTACGGCGCAGAATATGGAAGACGCAGCGTTGGAAGGCCTCCCTCTAGGTGTAGCGATGACCTGGTCAAGATCCCGGGTGTCCGGTGAATGTGTGGTGACGCTTGGGGGAGGCCTATGACCAGCAGTGGACGTCTTTTGACTGAAATAATAATGACGATGATGAAATGTTTCCAGTGTAGTACGAAACCACTCTTGTGGCGGTTAGATATTGCCAGGCAACCCTGCAGCAATCTATACTACTATCAAGTGTAATTCATGAAAATTAAGTACAATAAAAATAAAATACCTGCATATTTTTGCAGTGGGATCTTAGGCTATCTTATTCATCGTCGTCACTCTCTTGGCAGAGCAGTCGTAGTTAACAAGTGGCAGTGATTTCGTTCTGCAATTATTTACTTCACGATGCAACGCCATCCCTGTCTGCCGGCTGTGACTCGTGTGCATTCATGAAATGGACCGCCTAATACAGACTTGCTATGGTCGGTCCATCGCATGGGCGACCTGCCGCGCGCCCTCGTTATTTTCATTCTACTTTGGTCTACAAGTCACTTATTAGAATCGTTGCTTGCATCGGGACACGTGACCAAAGAACTGAAGTATTTGAACCTACTTCTTCGTCGGTACAATCTTGAAAGAAAGGTCGTGGTCATCATGTTCGAGTGAGACTTCGGCTGCCATGATTCGGTCAGTGGGTCATCTTTTCGCCTGGATTGCCTGTAATCTGCATATGACAAAAAAAATGTTTGATGAAATCTTGTGAGCCTGTAAGTGTGATATCTTTCCTGTTCTGCAACAAATATACATTACTCCGTAATAGACAAACTTCAAATGTGATTGCAGTGACTCTGTCCAGAACATGTCTCGAATGCTAGAGTTCCCCAAATGCTCTACACCAGCACCTGAATTTTATGAACTTCACTGCCGTTGCTAAAAACGTGGCCACCTAATGGACCCAAATTATTTAGAAGTTAACCATCGAATTGAAAAAAAAAGAAGACATATAAAAGTCATACTCAAAACATGATATACCGAAATGGCCCAGCATCAAAGTATACTGCTGGGCCATTTTGGCAAAAAATATTTTATGCAACTCATAATGAGTTATTATGAGTTGCATAAACATATACCTTATTTGACTACGCCACAGTTCTACACTTTGCGTCAGAGTTCTAAAACCTTTATAATAAAGAAATACCGGGCCTTATCTTACGAGCACTTACAACATCTGGTTGTCAAATTGATTTGCATTAGACACACACTACACTTTATCTAGCCACCGTAACACTATTACACAAGTTATCGCAAAAACACTGCTCTTAATCACGGCACATAACCTCAAATCCCGTTACACGTTTTATAAACAAACAGAAGCGCACATCCAATTTAAACTACATAATTATCACTAACCGAAACTCATAGGCGTCCATTAAAAAAGTCCATTGCATTCATAAAAGCGGGGACGGTCATCGACCGCAAAAAACTATCGGGCACTGAATAGAAAAAAAACGACAAAAAAATATGCACAAAAAAAATTGTGCACACTCAAAAAGGCAGCAGATTGTCGTGGTTTCGAACCCAGTACCGTCCGTTATTAATTCTTGGAGAGTCAGCTTCGACGAACCGCAGTGGACAATCGAAAAATAAAATAACTATTATTCATTTGTGCACAGATCATGTTTACAGAGGTAGCTTCACTTGGTCCGTTTAAAGTGAGGGTAGTTGTATTTGATTGAGTGAGAGTAGTCACTTCGTATTTTGTTGCGTTTATGGAATACGATTTAAATAAAATGTGTTTTTGGTTGAAACTGTTCTTTATTTGAAAAGTTGTAGGTACTAGTACAATACCTAGTAAAAAAATAGTCTTCGAAACAAACTATCGATGTTTTTATAGACTGGCAATATAACTATGAAGACAATTAATTTTAAAGTGCATATTAATTTCCATCTTAATTGTTTTCGGATATTCTTTGCTTTACACTAGAAACTTTTCCAAAGTTTTGTATTAAACTACCTAAGTACAGCCCCGGATCTACGATGTTTTCTAACCGGGGCAAAATCTTGATAGTGGCGCCCCCTCCCTTTAGTGTTAGAGAAAAACTGTTAAAACTGCCAATGAGTAGCATTTTTGTGACCATTTGTTAAAATAATAATCTTTTAATAAAATAAACTTTTTATTATCTAATAACATCAATTTTTTATCTATGATTCCACTCCTTAGCTTTACGCACACAATACACACACGTGACTACAACTTTTATTTGTGACATTAAACAGAATCACAGAAAAAATATATAACCAGGAAAGACTACAACTTTACACGGCTTGCTTTCTTTTTTGCGAAAGAATCTATTAGCTCCTTAAAGTCCGTCGCATAGGCAGTTTTGTTTTCAATGGCTACAAAAGTTAGCTTTAAGCTAGAAAAGCTTTTTTTTTTCAAACATATTATATTAAGATTCGATTACTTGATAAAAACCTATGAGATTGTAGGAAAAGAGGCTTCATTTATTCGTTATTTCGAATTCCTGTCTCAAGGATTTGGCGCCCCCATGAAACTGCCGCCCGGGGCAAGTGCCCCGGTTTGCCCCCCCTTAGATCCGGGGCTGCCTAAGTACCTACTGCTTGCTTGTCTGAACATGTACTTCATAGCTATACCACATACCTACACACCAGCATTTAGAACACAGCCTGGTAATACTTATAATCTCTAAGTCATCATCATCAGCCTTATAATGATCCCACTGCTGGGACACCGGCATCCTCTCTGTGAGAGAGGTAATGGGCCCGCGTCTTCGAAGTTTTGGTTCTGGGACATGCCAGTTTTGTCACGATGTTTTTCTTCACCGTTTTTAAGAGCAGTGGCAATGAAATAATTTACACAAAGTAAAGCGCCTGCTTGGCTTCGAACTCACGACCTACGACACGTAAGTCGAGGCTCTTACCACTTCATTTAATTCAACATTATACAGAGTTTTCATTACCAAACTCGTTTCATCCAGGAATCAAATCTACACCATCCGCCACCCCCATCCACTACACCATAACCCAGTCATACTTTTTCACTATTTTGTAAATAATTAAGCTTAAACCAAAAAATGTCAATGCCAGTTGGCGTGCAGCGCAGGGTGGGATCAGATTGATTACATACGTATTTATATTAACGTTGCAGGTCTGCGCCGTGATTACCTCTTTTGAGAGCAATTATGGCCTTTGGCATTTTGGTCTTTTTGTTTGGGAACAATGAAAACATTAGAGCTCATTGAAACTTTCTTCGCAAAGTGATGGAGCTTGCAAGTGTTCAGAAAACTTGATAATATTTTTGTTAGCATCATTACTTAAGCATAATACGATTTTTTTTTTATTCTAAGACACCACGGTTTCCTCACGATGTTTTCCTTTAGCGTTTTGAGAGCAGTGGTGATGATTTTTTTTTTTTTTTATCGTTTTCTTATGCATCTAGCACTGGCACATAATAATATCCACTACTGCTTGTGTTCGATACTCATCGAACACATCATCATCAGCAGTTTTGACTCAAGTAGGTCGCGCGGCCGCACCAGCGGAAAGCGTGAGCTACGCGAGCCAGTGCGCGATCGACCGGCATACTTGTAGCACTCATTACCATCATTAGCATTAATTAGCGTGAAGTTTCGGAATAAACGTACTCTGAATCTTAGCTCAGACTTATCATTTAGCACCCGAAATAGCTAGCAGCACGAACCTTATCGTTCATATTGGTCCTTCGAAACCGTCAAGGACTCCGCGACCGCGACAAGTCGTAACGCGAAGTGCTTGTACCGTACCAGCAACCTGTGGGTTGCCGCGAACTAGATTAGGCGTGAGTTCATAGGGATTCACAACCACCGTAGGAGACACCGTGGGAGCTACCCGCGCAGCGACAACAGCGAGCCAGCAGCATAGCAGCAATAGCCGTAGGACAAGGCGGCTTTCAAGTAAGAGCGTTCCGTATATTCTGTCTCGCTTAAGTCTAACAGCAGCACAGTGGAGACTTTATACTTCCAACAAACTGAATTAGCAGAGAGCATTGCCAAGGTCCTTATTAATTTCAATAAGGATAGCAAACAGCGTAAGACCATCGACTACTGTAAAAAGAGACTAGATCTTTTAGAGTCGTATTGGAGAGAGTATCAGCTAAACAACGAAAAACTTGTGCCGCTTGAAAAGAGAGGTCATAAGTACTTCGTAAATTCGGAGTTCGAGCGGACAATGGAGTCTTATAAAGCAGCAAAAGACGCCATATCCGAATATTATGACGCGTTATGTCACCAAGCAAAGCCGCCAGGATTCTCTGATCTAGAAGACAACCCTTCTAATCAGCAAGTAGCAGCAACAGCAGGTCCTGCCGGGGGCAAACACTTACAGCACCAGGACCACGAGCCATCCTCAGCATCCGCCAGCCCGGCGCGCGCTCGTGCCGAGGTGTCTAAAGGTATTTATAGCAAACTAGATGATATGATGCGCAAGCAACATATCAATTTCAAAGCATTCGCAAGAACCGTAGAAAGCATAGATGTCGAAACCATGTCCGATAAATGGGAGTTTGAAGACGCCTTGCGATTATTACAAACTCGATGGACAGCCGTGGACAACAGCCATTGGGAACTAATGATGGAGTTAGAAGACGACGAGGCGTACGAATTAAGCTACATTAAACATGAACGTACGTATAACGGCTTGAGAAAGGCTATCAGCTCTAAGATGTGGGCAACATCGTACCGTGACAAGTCCACACCGAAGATGGAAATTCCTGTGTTCTCAGGTAACTATCAGCAGTGGGTATCCTTCAAAGATCTTTTCGATGAAGCAATCCACAACAATCCTTCTCTATCAAAGGCACAAAAGATGCAATTCCTGAAGAGCAAGGTAAAAGGAGAAGCGGAGCGCTTGATCCAGCATCTCCCGATTAGCGCGGACAACTATAACACCTGTTGGGAAATTTTAACTCACAGGTTTAACAACAAAAAGCAGATATTTATGTCCCACGTAAATTCCTTTTACAATCTTGCCAATATACCGCAGCAGTCGTACACAGCCATCAAACGACTTCATGATGTCACCTTAGAGAGCCTCCACGCCATAAAAAATCTAGGCGTAGATATTACGACATGGGATCCTCTTCTTGTATATATACTAGCACAAAAATTGGATAGTGAGTCTTATTCCGAGTATATAGAGTCGTTGAAGAATTCGCGAGAGCTTCCGGTACTTCGGGACTTTTTGGACTACTTAGAGAACAAGTTCACTGCCCTAGAGTCATCTCGGCGACGTCAAGATGGGACAACCAAGGCAGTTTCATCTCAATCATCCAATGGTTCATCCAATTTTAATCGCAAAAATAATTTTAAATTGGGCAATGAATCTAAAAATAGCAAGAAAATGGAAATGGCGAAATCAATGCATGTGTCTGAGTCAGTAAATAAATGCCCACATTGTTCGGCAAAACATAATTTAATAAGCTGCAAAAAATTTACAGAATTACCAAATGAGCAGAAAATAAAAATAATTAGCCAATTAAATTATTGCGTAAATTGTGTTTACGATCATAATGGCGCAAAATGCTACTCGACAAAAAGATGTCATAAGTGCAATGACGAACATCATACGACTTTGCATGACTATTTCGCAACACAATCAAAGTCTAACAACTTGACCGAGATTGCGAAACAAAAATGCGAAAACAACAAAAGCATCTACGCTTCTCAGCAAGTAACATCGGAGATTTTGCTAGCCACAGCGCTGGTGAAAGTCACAGCAGCCGACAGGACCCAGCACGTCATGCGAGCACTGATCGATCAGGGCTCACAAATTTCCGTGATCAGCGAGAAAGCAGCACAGCAGCTAGGATTAAAGCGAAAATCTTGTAAAGGGGTTATCTTCGGAGTAGGTGAACGTGAAAACAACTGCAAAGGAAAACTAACGATCGCTTGTCAATCGACTTACACCGATTTTAAGTTTTCTACTGATGTTGTCATAGTGAACAACTTAATAAAAAATCTGCCAAACGAAACGTTCGCTAAGCCATATTGGCAACATACAGCACATCTTTGTTTAGCAGATCCAGATTATAACATCAGTCGTCCGGTGGATCTTCTCCTAGGAGCAGTAATCTACGCCAACATCCTTTTAGAAGGATTAATTCGCGGACAAACGTCCTCGGAACCGCTAGCACAGCAAACTCATTTAGGATGGTTGCTGTGCGGTGGCAATACAAGCACCTCATTCCAATGCAACGTGATCTTGCATAACGTTGAAGATATTCAACAATTCTGGACAATTGAAGACATTCAAGAACAGAATTCTATGTCCGTAGAAGATCAGGAATGCCTAGATTTTTATGAAACTACGACGAAACGTCTAGAAAACGGTCGTTATGTAGTTAGGTTGCCCATGAAACCAGAATTAGAAGAGAAGCTAGGATCTTCGAAAGAGATAGCGATAGCACAATTTAAAAATGTAGAACGTAAGTTTAGCAAGAATGAAGACCTAGCGAAGCAATACAAGCAATTTATCCGCGAATATGAGCAGCTGCAACACATGAAGTTAGCGACTTCTAACAGCAAACAGAAGACGGAAATAGAATGTTTCCTTCCTCATCATGCGGTACTGAGAGCAGAATCTAGCACAACAAAGTTGCGCGTAGTATTCAACGCGTCGTCTAAAACTACCTTAGGCCACAGCCTAAACGATCTAATGTACAGGGGCCCAAACCTCCAGTTAGACCTGTTAGAGCTTATCCTGAAGTGGAGGCAATATCGTTTCGCATTCACAGCTGATATTGAGAAATGCTTCCGTATGATTTTAGTCGATGAGCAGGACCAAAGCCTACAACAAATCGTATGGCGACAAAGTCCGGATCAGCCTATAAGAAATTATAAATTAACAACCATAACGTATGGAACTAAAGCAGCGCCATTCCTGACAATGATGACTCTGCGAAAATTAGCGTCAGATGAGCAGCAAAAATATCCCAGAGCAGCTAAATGCATCCAGGAAGAGCTCTATATGGATGATTGGGTATCGGGAGCGCATAGCATCAAAGAAGGAAAGCGGAGGATTACGGAAGTAAACGCATGCCTAAAAAGCGGCGGATTTTCACTAAGAAAGTGGTCCTCAAACGATAAAAGATTGCTTGAAACAGTTGAGCAAACTGCCGACAAACAGCCAGCAGTCTTTACATTTAAAACTGAAAGCTCATCAAAAACTTTGGGGCTACAATGGAACTCAACCGAGGACGAATTCATCTTCAAATATGATTCAAACAGCACACAAACAGCAAAACTGACCAAAAGAATGCTTCTATCCGAAATCTCTAAGATTTTCGACCCTTTGGGATGGTTAGCGCCCCTAACCACAAAGATGAAAATTTTATTCCAGCAAGTATGGCAAGATTCTGAGGTCCAGTGGAGCGACGAAGTTTCTATTAAAACCAAAGAAGAATGGATCAAATTGGAGGGAGATTTAAATCTATTAAATCAGTTCCACATTCCTCGGTGGTTACAAAGCAAAGAGCATGACATCATAGAATTACATGGGTTTTGTGACGCATCAATTCAAGCCTTCGCCTGTGTAGTATACGCACGAATCGTATCCAATAACTCTACATCAGTAGTGCTAGTAGCAGCAAAAACGCGGTTAGTGCCCTCTAGCAAGGCTGTATCGCTACCTAGGTTAGAATTATGTGCGGCCGAACTACTTACGAAACTCATGTCAAAAATCGTCAAAAGCATCAACAGCTTGGCCGTGAAGATATACGGCTGGAGCGATTCTAAGGTTTCCCTTAGCTGGATTCAAGGATCCCCGGAGCGCTGGAAGCCTTTCGTAGCGAACAGGGTGAAGAAAATTGCTAGCATTATGCCACCAAACACTTGGCATTATGTAAACACCAAAGAAAACCCAGCGGATGCAGCTAGTAGAGGCCTGACGACCTCACAATTGCTAGAACACGAATTGTGGTGGCAAGGACCGACCTTCTTATCGTCATCGCACTTCAAACCTACGGGTCAAACGAAGTATACTACTAACGAAGAGATAAAAAGGCAGGTAAACATTGTTCAAAATCCTATCATGGATAGCAGCATAGTCGACGATCTATTACATTGCTACAGCTCGTTTACAAAAACAACACGCATCTTAGCCTGGGTACGGCGGGCATTGACACCTGTCGTTAGTAAACAGAAAACAAAGCATCTCACTTTACACGAGCTTAGATCAGCAAAACTTATAATAATAAAAAACGTACAGCGCGCTGAATTTAAAACAGACATTGAACGCTTATTGCAAAACCAGGAAGTAAAATCTGATAGCAAGCTACTCAACCTTAATCCATACTTAGATCAGGACGGGATCCTTAGAGCAAAGGGAAGACTCAGGCAGGCCAACATAAGCATAGAAATGAAGCATCCAATCATCATTCCATACAACAGTCGACTGACTGAGCTTCTCATCGCGCAAGCCCATGAGCTCACATTTCACGGAGGAGCTCGACTTACTATGTCCTTTCTTAGACAAAAGTATTGGATAATTAAAGGAAATCGAGCCATCAAAACGCAACTTCATAGATGTGTTACTTGTAGGAAACAGGCACCCAGGAAGCTACAGCAGATTATGGGAGATCTACCTGATTTCCGCACCAACCCAGCTCCAGCGTTTTATCACACAGGTGTAGACTACACGGGCTTCATATCTGTGAAGCAAAATAAAGGGCGTGGAATAAAAACAACGAAAGGATACGTGGCTTTGTTCGTCTGCATGGTTACGAAAGCCGTGCACATAGAATTGGTGTCGGACTTGACCAGCACTTCCTTTATCGCAGCATTGAGGAGAATGTCAGCGCGACGAGGAGCCCCGAAACATATGTACTCGGACAACGGCACTAACTTTGTGGGAGCTAACAAAGTAATGCAGGAGGAGTACGAGCAGCTAAAACAAGTTTTCGGTGACTCATTTTATAGTGAGATAACGGAAATGGATATAGAATGGCACTGGAATTGCCCTTCCTGGCCTAGTGCGGGAGGATTATGGGAACGATCAATACGAAGTCTAAAGCAACACCTCAAACGAGTTGTAGCGGACCAAGCATTGACGTATGAAGAATATAGCACCATTTTAGCGCAAATAGAAGCGGGTCTCAACTCTAGACCACTATGTCCGATATCTGAAGACATAGACGATTTAGATTTCTTAACACCCGCGCACTTCCTAACCGGTAGAGCAGGTCTAACCGTTATTGAAACAGCCAGTGACGCTAGGACTAGATGGCACTTAATAAACAAGATTTTCCAAGACCTTTGGAGGAGGTGGAAAACTGAATATCTTAGCCAATTATCTGTTCGTAGCAAGTGGCTAAAGCCAAAAAGCAACATTAAGATCGGAAATATGGTGACCATCCACGATGATAATTTTCCTTCTGGAAAATGGCCAGTGGGGAGAGTTGTCGAGGTACACCAAGGGAAGGACGGGTTTGTAAGGGTTGTGACATTAAAGACGAAGAACGGTTTAATAAAGCGACCTATTATCAAATTGTCCGTCTTACCAATCGAGCAAGAGGACGCAGAAAAGGAAGCTGAAGAGCAGAGTAAAAAAGCCAAACCCAAGATCACAAAGGATGAAACAAAAGCAAGTACGAGAAAGCATCGTAATTTCGTCAACATCGTTTTATCACTATTATTTTTTATCAGCATTTGGAGCAGCAGCGAAGCATCGAACCACATTACCCAATTTAGCGGTAATCAATCCTTATACTACGACCCAATAGGTAAATTAAATCTAATACGGGATCAATGGAAAATTGTGTCCTACTACAACATGCAACCTTATTGGCAAGGTGATAAAGCCGGGGACACCTTCATTAAATATCTAGAGCAGACATGTGAACAAATCAAGGAGCCTAGCCATTGTAACATGATTTTATTACAAGTGCAGCACGATTACAACGAGCTCCAATATCACAATCAGCTGCTGCTAAATCAGCATTTCGGCACTCGGTCAAGAACCCGACGCGGCCTTGTCAACGCGGTCGGCTCCATAGCCAATACATTATTTGGAGTACTCGACCAAAGTTTCACTGATAAATACCAACGTGATATTGAAATTATAAATAGCAACGAAAAGCACCTATTACAGCTTTGGAAAAACCAAACATCAGTGGTAGAAGCTGAGTATAATATTCTGAAACGAACTGAGAAGACTATTGATACTCAGTATAAGCTCATAAATAGACATCTAAACCTCTTAGATCAAGCGACTAAGCAGATACAATTGCAAGGTAAAAGTACATCAATGTTACAAGAATTCACTCTCGCAGCCATGCTACGACAAACATGATACACAACTTAAAGCGTGTCCAAGATACATTAATCGACACCTTAGCGGATATTTATCATAGTAAAATTAACATGCATCTACTTACTCCAGAGCAGCTCAGCAACGAACTTCAAATCATTTCCGGTCAAATATCAAAAGAACTTACTTTGCCTATCAACAACATCCAGGCCGATTTATATGAAATCTACAAACACCTAAAGATCAAGGCGAGAATGAGTAAAGAGTACTTCATGTTTGAGATCTCCGTGCCACTCATTAGCAGAGACAGTTTCCAACTGTACCGCTTAATACCTGTTCCTCTCCAGGTGGGAAAGGACATGATCAGCATTATTCCCCTCACAGATTACATAGCAACTAATCTGATGAGGGACTCCTATATCGAAGTCAAGAACGACGATCTTCAAACCTGCACCTATCAGGAGGAAAGTTATATCTGTCAGCTACGAGGTCCAGTCAAGCGACTGGGTCTAGAAGAAAAGTTCTGTCAAACCGAACAAATAGGTATCTGCCAGTCTAAGAAAGAAACCTGCAAGAATATGTGGTTACAATTACACGACCTATCGTCTTATTTGTATTTCGCATGCGATACCTATTCATTTACAATCATATGTGACAATGAAACCCGAACGCGCCGTGTCAGCAAGGCCGGGCTCATTCAACTCGATAAAGAATGCATAGCTAAGGGCCGTGACATAACACTTTATTCATATCAGCAGGAAAACAAGCTGACTTTAAAACCTGACCTATTATTAGCGAACATAGCTCCAATACAGCACTATCATTTGGTCAATATTACGCTACCGCTTCTCGAAACAACAACAGAAGATGCACAGATCAACAACACACTAACAAGTCTCGGCAATCAGATAGCCGCTATGAAGAAAGCAGCTTTAGAAGAAGGAACATTAACTACGCATGATATACATCACTATGCCATATCATACGTATTGCTAGCAGCAGTCGTCGCCGTCGTAGCGTTCCTGGTGTTCCTGTGGTGGCGAGGCAAGCAAGCCTCACCCGCGCCCGCGCGTGACCCGCAGGCTCCAAGCGAACCTGCCGCGCCGCGGGCGGCGCCTACCAGCAGTGTGAGTGTTAGTGCTAGTGCGCGTAAATCACCCGTGCCCGAGCAAGGGCCCAGTGTTTGTGGGACCAAACGGTGGTCCAGTTTACGGTACAAAAGAGACAAATCAACGTCACCTATCAGTAAAAGACAATCGGTCTTTACGGTAGATCTAGATAGAGATTAGCTATCACTTAGGATAAGAACATTCAGCATTGTATTAACCTTCATTTAGCATAAACAAATACTGGTTCACCTATGTGTTACTAACCTTCTTAATTGTGTAATCATCTCATCTCATCTTTCCCATTTCCTCCACTCGGGAGCATGTTCGATACTCATCGAACACATCATCATCAGCAGTTTTGACTCAAGTAGGTCGCGCGGCCGCACCAGCGGAAAGCGTGAGCTACGCGAGCCAGTGCGCGATCGACCGGCATACTTGTAGCACTCATTACCATCATTAGCATTAATTAGCGTGAAGTTTCGGAATAAACGTACTCTGAATCTTAGCTCAGACTTATCATTTAGCACCCGAAATAGCTAGCAGCACGAACCTTATCGTTCAGCTTGTGAACCTCCGAATAACCGCCAAATGTAAAAAACCGGTCAAGTGCGAGTGGGACTCGCGCACGATGGGTTCCATACTATTATCGAAAAAAACGGCAACAAAATCACGTTTGTTGTACGGGAGCCCCACTTAAATGTTTATTTTATTCTGTTTTTAGTATTTGTTGTTATAGCGGCAACAGAAATACAACATCTGTGAAAATTTCAACTGTCAAGGTATCACGGTTCATGTGGAGTCTTAGTAATAGGGTCCCGTTTTCACACTTTGGGTACGGAACTCTAAAAATGAACACCACGTCGCTATGTCGTCCCATTATCGCGAAAACAACTTGCAAGAATTTTTCGAGAAAAGTTTTTTTGTGTTTTCTAAAACAAAAAAAAAACTCCTAAAGCTAATTAAACATATTGTAAAGGTAACATAGTTAGAGTACATTATTCTGTAATTCCGGTACCTAGATACTGTAATTTCTACAGATACCCAAACACGGCTCATCCGGCAAAATAATTTTATC
Source organism: Orthosia cruda (assembly GCA_964057195.1). NCBI lineage: Eukaryota > Metazoa > Arthropoda > Insecta > Lepidoptera > Noctuidae > Orthosia > Orthosia cruda. Next base: position 29,823,468 of record OZ059840.1, on the reverse strand, counting down.
CGGCCATGAACGAAAAGCAATATGTTGGTTAGCCGCTGAAAATTTGTAAAAAGAAACAGATAGAACAAAAATCCTTTGACTTCCGTGGAGTTTGATTGGCTTGGGAGTGGGATTGTCCTCGATAGGAGGACGTTAGGCTCGTTTGTATTATGTGGGAACTAGATATGTAGGTAGTGGTAAACAGAGATAGTCGGGATGATAGACAATTCTCTGAGAATATGATTTTTTAGTATGCGACTCAGGTTGATAAGGATCATAAATCTCTTCAAAGTTAGAGTGAACAGGCTTCTTCTGGGTAAACTAGCTCCATCGTCGACTTTGTCTCTGTCACCTTTGACCTAGATTAGATTCAAGAGCAAATACAACTAAACTAAAAAAAATATACAAAATAAAATTGGTTATGATAAAAAAAATGTGATTAGGAAAGTAGTATTTATGGAACGTAGCAAGCTATTTTCTGCATTTCCTGCCCCCATGTATGATGAGAAATGCACTGCATGGCAAACTTCTCTTCACTTGTTGTCATATACTAAATTAATAAAATAAACTACTAGTAATAGTTAGTAGTCAGTATTCTTTGCTACAGAAAAAAGCGCCTGCGGCCGTAAACATTTATTGCCAATGTGCAGGATGGTGCGTAGATACTTTCTAACTAGATACACACGCCGGCAAAATTAGCGGCAATAAATAAAAAAGATGTATTTTTTTTTAAATCGTTTTATTTTTTTTCAACTTATATTAGGACTGGATTCCTTACCTAAATATACACCTATTGAAACAAAAATGCGATCGCATCACAATTAATACATTTTGTGTGAGTAACATTATTTTGTGTGAAAACTGCACATTTTTGATTTTTTTAAATTACAAAGGAAAGTTAAAAAAGTTAATGTAAAAAAAAAACATAAAATTAATATTACATAATATCGAGTGTTTTCTTCACGTTCTTTTAATAAAGTTCACACCCGCCTAGATATGTTGAGAATAATGGTACCCATAGTCTCGTGTGGTAGTCTAAATCATTCATGTACAACGGCACTTTGCAGTGCATCCACATTGAAAGGTGAAGGTATTATGAAATTTGCACTTCGTTTTATCAGGTCCCAAACATGATATAAAGAATGCTGGTGTTATCGCCGCCTATTCCAAAACTGCGACATTGACATTTTCTATATAGACCGAAGTTGTAAAGGTGATATGTGGTCGAGCATTATCCGGGATCAAAACGAAGTAAACCCCGATAAAAGGGAAAATAATTTCACATTTTATTCTTAAATAATACTTCTACAGCGATCTTCAATACGATCTCCTATATCGATTACGACCAAGTCCGTACGAGCTCCAAAACATATCATACCTGAATCCAATATTATTCCTCTACCATAAGCCACAGTAGTTTAATTTTTTTAAAGATTATTTTGTTCTTGTTCATGATAAAAAAAAAATGCAATCCGTCATTTCCATTTAAATGACTTCTACACTAATCATATAAACAATATTTTACTCCATTAGTCAGTTGGCCAAAGTCGATGTGTTCTAGCAAGAAATATACTGTTTCTAAGGAGTGTGCCTCAGTTATGGACCTTTGACGGGCACGAACGAAACAAAACTAGCTTCCTTCATCCTCTTTCGTACAGTAAGCTCACTTACTGTTGGATCTCGAACCTCCTCCAGCTCATTTCTGGCTTGAACGGCCTTAAACGCAGGTTTTTGCGAATGCGTAGCTGAATGAAACCTTTATTCCTGTTAGAAGTACGGGCTTTCTGCATTGTCGATTTTCTCAAAAAACATTAGTCTCTTTAACTGTAATAGATGGTTGAAACAGGTAAACGATGAATTATGCACATCATATGTAGGTTTGATCATTTCTCCTCATTATCATATCAGTCAATAAACACAGTCAATCATAGTCCACTGCTGGACATAGCCTTCTCCCAAGCTGTGCCACAACACCATCCCCGTCTCAGCCATCTTTTTAAGGCCGTGCGTCGGTGCAACTCGCTGGGCTAGAACTTTGAACACTATGCTATATGCATAATTATAACCCAAAAAATATAATTCTCTGGTGAATTTATATCCTCATTTATGTAAAACCGTCCTATTCACGATTTCTAAAGCTTTCCCCACACGATACAAACCGACACAATTACAAGTAGGTAATTCAGTATAAAACGGGACTTGTATAAGTGCACTGATTATAATGAATAATTCAAACGGCGAATATCTGGACTGTTAGTAGCCGGGCAGTATTACTTACGCGTGGGACGCCTTATTCAAATCCAGGCTTATTAAAGTTATCTCTACTTTTGAATCCATTAAGCTGACTATCGGCTAATTAATTCGTAACAGAAATATACAGGAATTTCGTTGGTTTTTGATTATTTTGCTATTGCGTCTTGTTGCTATTTTAGTTGTGTTCTGATATTGTTAACTCCTTGAGAAAGAGGTTGTATTTAATAAACTGTACCTACCTATTTAAATTCTTATTTATAAAAATCTCGACACTCTTTGGCGATTGCTCAACACATTCTATATTCAAATTTTCTGTAGAGAATTTGAATAAAGAATCTATGTACTACTTAATCAGTTTATAGACAGCTCCGAGTTTTTTTGTATATTTAAGACCAATTACTCTTTTGCCGCCGAGCAAGTATGTAGGTCTAGTCTCCTGTTTCGAGAGTAAATAAAGGTACTGTTTCTTTGACTGTGTCTCAATCTTCTATGTGTAGGTACACTGTACATAGGTTCACGTCAAATGGGACTCCAGTCTGGGCCTATTTGTCTGTGTGTTTGTTGCTACTTACTTCTTTGATGCCTTCCATACAAATTATGATATTGAGACAGATATTACACAAATCCGGTTCTCCCACGAGGATCTCTATCTCCATATTAAAAAAAGGTTTTCATCAATGGCTTTCTAATACTATAAGCCCGATCGTGATAGGTTATTCTCGCTCTAATAAATAGTTAATAATAATAAATTACAATACAGAAGCGTGTCTTAATATTTTATATTACAATTATTATGTCTCATTCGCGATTTGTCCTGAGGCGAAGCACGCGAAGATTGTGGTACTGTTATTTTGTGTGAGGGACATAATAAAGATTCGATTCTGGCTGTATAAAATAATAGTTGACACCCTGCTAAAATATTTTGCTTATTTAACCGACTTCCCAAAAAGGAGGAGGTTCTATGTTCGACTTCAAGTTGTTTTTTTTTTTTTTTTGTTGTGTATTTTCACCGATTACTCCGTCAATTGTGGACCGATTTTGAAAATTATTTTTTTGTTTGAAAAAGTATGTTCTGAAATTGGTCCCATTTTAATTTGATGAAGATCTGATGAAGAACTTCGGAGATATACAACAGAACTCTTCAATAAATAACGGCAAATCTCTCGGGATTGCTGCAATCGCATGTCTGTTTGTTGTTTATAACATTTCATAACATAACATCACGCCAGTTTGCTCTTAAGGGGTAAGCAGATCTCTCATTTCACCGGATATGTTCAAGTTCCATGAAATCTATTCTGGCGAAATAGTTCCCTTACTAACTTGCCTATTAGGTACGTACAACTAAAAAGTGAAAAATAAAAAAACTTTTTGCAAAAAAATACTACCAACTTCCAAATACAAAACTACAAAGTGAAAAATAACTTAATTTTTTGAAGTCGGTGTCCATAACTCAAAAAAATGGTACCTACGAAAGACACCGATTTCAAAAAACTAAGTTATTTTTCACTTTGTAGTTTTGTATTTGGAAGTCGGTAGTATTTTTTTGCAAAAAGTTTTTTTATTTTAAGACCATATAACTATACTGATATTAAACTGTCTGAGGCCCTTTAGTTGTTTTTAAACAAATCTTTGCAAAGTCAAGAAAATTATTTTTATGAGAATCTCTTTTATAAATTAGTAACGGACGCCTCGCGGTTTCACCCGCGTAGTTCCCGTTCCCGTGGGAATACAGGGACAAAAAGTAGCCTATGTCACCCGGGGATAGTGCCTATAGCTTCCCAACGTTGAAAGAATTTTTGAAATCTGTCCAAAAAAGTAGTAAGTTAAAGTAGTCGTAAGTTTATTCGTTACATACAAAAATCCAAAAATACAAAACTTTCCTCTTTATACATACATAAACTCACGCCTTTTTCCCATGGGGATAGGCAGAAACTACAGAACGCCACCTGCTACGATCCTTACATACTTCTTTTGCTTCACTCACATTGATACATCTAGTCATACACACACGCCGGTTATGAGTACTGCGCACCTGGCCTTTTTGAAGAACATCACCTATAAGGTCTATGTATGTCTTTCTAGGGCGTCCCCTCCCGGCGTTTCCATTCACGTCTGCCTTGTAAATATATTTCGTTAGTCGCCTTTCATTCATCCTCTCAACTTGGCCAAACCATCTGATTAGATGGGATGGTTTTCCTCTTTATATATATATAAATATATTATTAGTATATAAGTAATTTGCGTAAGTATAAAGTATAGAAGCATAGATTTAGATATAGATTTTGTCACGATCACTACATGAGAGATTAAGACAAATTAAACATAGAAACTGCACACACAGGGCCTTATTGACTAATGTTTACACACATTTGACCCTGGTATACCGTGGGTTTTACCTACTTGCAACCCTTTCACTTGATACTCTTCCAAAGAATCATAGATTATGCTTTTAGTTTATGCACAAGATCTAAGCCTTAGCAGACGTCGATCACGTCATAGATAGAACAATAAAAGCTCAAATACTATGGCCAAAATGGTGCTGGGTATAAATTATAAATTGCAATAGTGCAGTAGCGACAGGTAGTTAGACAATCACCTTCTGAGACCATTTCTCCAAACCGCCTTATAACTTGCGCAAGGCATCCTGATATTCGTATAGTGATCATTGATTAGATAGTGCAACAGAGATCAAACTTAATAGTTACAATATCTATTGTGTGTGCCTATTTACGTTCGAGCATAATTATATTTAAAAAAATAGTAACAATTTCTTTTTCAGTGCCTTCTTGCGAACTTTTGTCTTACCAGCAACAAAACAGAGTTTTGCTTGGTTGTAACCGAACAAGTTTTTTTTAACTTAGTTTAAGTAAACCATCATTTAAGTATCTTACTAATATTATACATTTGAAAATTGGGATGGATGTGTGTCTCGAAGTGTGGATGTATGTTTGTTGCTCAATCACGGCAGAACGGTCGAACGGATCTGGATGAAAATTGGCACAGAGACAGATTATAGTCTGGAATAAAACATAAACTACTTCTACAGGCTTTTCACGAGGGCGATGCCGCTGGCAATTCTTAATTCTAAGTGATTAAGTATTGTCTTTAGAGAATTTTGCTCACGAGTTTCCTTGTAGTTCTTTCAAATCTCCGTTCTAAGACCAATGTAACCGTGCCTTTCATATTGAAGTTTAATTAGTTATATTTGATCTGTAATCCGGTCTATTTAATTATTATAATATTTTTTTTTTCACGGTACAATTTATCATGGATGCAATATTATAATTAGCTTTAAGTTAAAAGTAAGCTGCTCGCGCTAGTTAGAAAATAATCTTTAATCTTATATATAAAATTCTCGTGTCACAATGTTCGTTCCCGTACTCCTCCGAAACGGCTTGACCGATTCTCATGAAATTTTATGAGCATATTGAGTAGGTCTGAGAATCGGCCAACATCTGTTTTTAGTTAGGGTAGGTAGGGTAGGGTAGGTAGGGTAGGGTAGGTAGGGTAGGGTAGGTAGGGTAGGGTAGGGTAGGTAGGGTAGGGTAGGTACGGTAGGGTAGGTAGGATAGGGTAGGTAGGGTAGGGTAGGTAGGGTAGGGTAGGTAGGATAGGGTAGGTAGGGTAGGGTAGGTAGGGTTGGGGAGGTAGGGTAGGGTAGGTAGGGTAGGGTAGGTAAGGTAGGGTAGGTAGGGTAGGGTAGGCAGGGTAGGGTAGGGTTGGGTAGGTAGGGTAGGGTAGGGTAGGTAGGGTAGATAACTGTTTGGTGTTTTTATGGCAAAAAAAAGTTTGCCGGGTCAGCTAGTAAAATTATATAAAACTAATGAACAAATAGCAAAACTCCGTTTTGTTGCTAGTAAGACAAAAGTTCGCAAGTTCCAATATTTTTATCAATGTAGTCAAGTATGCTCCACCTCCTATTGCTTCCTTGCCCTCTGTGCCTCAAAACCTGCAGCCAAAGCTACCTCTTCGCCACCACCGAGACATAATGAACGCTGAAGTTTTCAGACTCCGAAATTAGCCTTATTTTTTCTGGGATACTGTTTAAAATGTTGCGATTGTGACCAGCCAGTCTATGTCTAGAAAGGCTTGTCTCGCTGTTCACAACTGTGTGCTGGTGCCTACACTTATTTATGGAAGTGAATGTTGGGTGCGCCAAGAAAAGACATGAAAGTATAATACTGTAGAAATGCATTCCTTGCGAAGTATATGTGGTGTAACTTTGAATAATAGATTAAGGAATGAAGTGATAATACAATGTTGTGGCTTAAATGAAGATGAAACGACAAAAATTGAACAGAGTATGCTTAGATGGTTTGGTCATGTTGAGATGATGAATGAAAGGCAACTAACAAAAGGTATTTAAAATACAGAAGAGAGCGGAAAAGCCGGGACACCCTACGCCCTAAAAGGACATACACGGATCTCTTTGTGATGTTTTTCAAAAAGGCCAGGTGCGCTGTACTCATAATACACGGTGTGCGTTTATATCTAGATATATGAACAACGTAAGGATCGTAGCATGTGGCGTACTGTAGTTTCTGCCTAAATTACTAAACGCCCTTTTCCCATGGGGGTCCATAGAAAAGGGCGTTTAATATGTATGTAATAAAATACCTCTTCATGTAGGTACTACATGAATGAGCCAAAATGTATAAAATCTAGTACAACACGTACTTTATGCAGCTAAGTATATTATAAGTTGCGGGGTTACATCGATGGTAAAAATGCTTGGCCCAATTATGGTCCTGCTCCACAACCCCTAGGGCGTCCAATCTGAATTCTCTATCGATGTATCAATTATTACCATAGAAGAATCCGTGAAAGTGCCAAATAGTTGTAGGTAAAGAAGAATTAGACGGGTGTTATTAGAATTATAACACTCGTATGGCCCCAAGGCCGAATGTTAGGAAGAGCCCGGGAGAGAGGCGTCGCCGATCCACCAGTATAAAAACCAACGGTCGCTGGTACAGAGCATCACACAACCACGACACCTCCGTGAGTCAACATGAAAGCGTTCTTGGTAGGTACTCGTGCAGTGAAAGTGACTTGTGACCTGTGTGACCCCCCTCACAGTACTTCCTCATCGGATTATTTAGTGTTGCGGTTTTAGTGTGCTCGGATTGTATAATTTTATGCATTAATAACATGCGTGATGTAATCATTCTTATGTCACTATCTATTGATTTAAAAGTGTGTCCGAGGAGTTTTTGCACATTCTCCTCCGTAGAGATCTACCTACGCTTCGGAATGTGCCACTAGCCGATGTTATTAAATTGTGCCGTGCTTATGCAACTAGCTTCATCTTTTTCCGACTTACCTTGAAAATTCAAAAGAACGCCTGTAAATAGTTTCATTAAATAGATGCTTTGAGTTTATGTTTGATCAATATAGCCGACCGATCGATCAACTGTTTGAAAAAGTGTTGTTTTAACGTAAATTTTCTGCTGCAGGTATTAGCCGCCGTTGCGGCAATCGGCTCGGCCAGACCCGAGGCTGGATACAGTTACAGCGCGCCCGGAGGCGGCGGCGGACACGGTGGCAGCCTCGGCGGCGGACACGGTGGCAGCCTCGGCGGCCTCGGAGGCATAATTGGTGGCGGCCACGGAGGATTCTCCTCAGGTGGTCTGAGCTCCAGCAGCTTCGGAGGGCTCGGTGGCGGCGGCGATGGCGGCTTCTCCTCAGGAGGATTCTCCGGTGGCTTCTCATCTGGCGGCGGCTCCGGCTTCGGCGGAGGCTCTGGTATCGGAGGAGGCTCCGGTTTTGGAGGCGGCGCTGGCTTCGGAGGCGGCGCTGGCTTCGGCGGTGGCGCTATTGTGCAGAAGCACATCTACGTCCATGTCCCACCCCCAGAACCTGAAGAACAGCGTCCCCAGATCGTGAGCGGCGGTGGAGTGCCCCAGAAGCACTACAAGATCATCTTCATCAAGGCCCCCGCTCCTCCCGCGCCCGTCGCGCCCGTCATCCCCGCTCAGGCCCAGAACGAAGAGAAGACCCTCGTCTACGTGTTGGTCAAGAAACCCGACGAACAGCCCGACATCACCATCCCCACCGCGGCTCCCACTCAGCCCTCAAAGCCCGAGGTTTACTTCATCAAGTACAAGACCCAGAAGGACGGTGGTGCCGGCGGTATTGGAGGCGGCTCTGGCATCGGTGGTGGTATTGGTGGTGGTATCGGCGGTGGTATCGGCGGTGGTATTGGCGGTGGTATCGGTGGTGACATCGGCGGCGGCACCGGCGGCGGTATCGAATTTGACTCCATCGGTGGTGGTCACGGAGGCTCCATCGGCGGCGGCCACGGTGGTTCCATCGGCGGCGGCCACGGCGGCTCCAGCGGCGGCGGTCACGGTGGATCCAGCGGCGGCGTCAGCTCGTCCTACGGGCCTCCCGGACAGTCCGGCCCTTACTAGACGGCGTACAGGCCCGTGCGATTGTGATATCCGCTCTGCCAGCGATAAACCTACCTAATTATAAGTAGAGAAAAAAATACGGTGCCAAAATGTATTTATGTAAATAGTAATTTTAATGTGCTATAATTTTAGTTGTATGAACTCTTATTTTTGCATAAAAAGTTTTTCACAAAGTTGAATACGACTTCATTTCTTCAAGCCTCCTTATACCTGGGATGTATAGTGAACATTAATTAGATGATGCAAAAGAGACCAATCCTATTACAAAATGTGTGTGTCTATATTTCCTCCAGTCTATATTATAATATTTTACACTTGACAGAAGCACGCCTATGAAAATTCATAATTAGTTACAGGCAATCATAGACAATAAAATGCAATACTTCATCGACGCTTACAGTTGTGAAGCGACGTGCTTTTTCGCTCCGTTAAATATTTAAAAATCACATTTATATCGAATTACGCAGTTAATTTACGTAGCAGTAAATATCTCATTGTAAATTGAATATTTGTTACATAATAATAATGTAATTATAATTACGATTTGCAATTAAGCTTTATCCTTCCAATGAAGGTTAAATGTTGAAAAAAGTAACATAGGAAACAGCGAATAAAACTCTTGCGATTTCATTATGATGAATCGTTAGATTTTTCTGCATATAAACTGGAATCTTCACTTGAATAAAATCATGTGTTATCGACTTATAGTATGTTAAATCGATCAACATTTCATCGTTCAAGTCGATTGTCACAAGAAAATCGGTACTGCACTAGTTCATCACTATACTTACTTCATTTATGTATCTTGATCTCTGCGACATAAATATGTCAAACTGACGTATACGTTATTGTTAGCCTGTCAAGCGCTATTGTTACCGTATTGATATTGACAGCTGTCGCAGAGATCAAGCTATCTTATATGAAGGTTATATCATTAATTTTTCAGCTGTCAAAAGTAAAATAACAAGCTGGACGGAGTGTAATGTGTCAATTCACATCCGTTCAATCTTGTCAACAATGTCAACACTGCGCACACATAGTCAATCTATGTAATGTTGCACTTCGTATTCGGTCCTCTGAGGCCCTAAACCTGGATCTGATGTGACCTCAGCGCTGCCACCGAGAAGGCAAAATTCAGACAAAATTATTGGTCCAAAAAAGAAGATTCAGCAAATCATCTGACGGTTTACTTAATCTTCTTGAAAGGTCACCAAGAAGAAGAAGAAGTTGCGATACCGGAGACATTGGAACAGTTAGGATTTTTATTCCAATTTGTCACCAGGAGTGTTCAACTGGTAATTGACTGAAGCGATGACCAAGTTCTTTGCTATCAAGAGATAAACTTGAAAGTCTTAAGTGCCTGTAATTACCACACACCATTTAAACTGGAATACAGCAACACCGCTTGTATTATATTGTTCCTATGGCGACTTTATGAAGGTTGGTCTCTGTGGGATATGTAACTATTCCCGTGTTATTGGTATAATCAATTCTAGGAATTTCTGGCTGTTGTCTTAATAGAATTATAAGGCTGTAGCTGTCAGTCTTCTATGTATAATAAAGAAGGATTTCAATGTTCTGGACGCACTTTGTGGAATAACTAAGGATGTCGCATCGAATTATGTATGGTGCAAGCATCAAGGCAACATCACTGCGTTCGAAAACAATTTTTTTGGAGACAACAGAACTTGAAATCTAAGTAGAAGAGATTCTATTGTTTGCAAGTTTGTTTATTTGTAATGGATAAACTCGAAAACAACTTAACCGATTTTAAAAATTCTTTCACCTATGCAAAGCTGCATTTATTCCGGAGTGACTTTGACCATTTTTTTGCCCGGTCCTGTGAGGTCATAAGTAATTTATTTCGTTACAATATATACATTGTGTCGAAATTTGTAATACGTAAAAATTTAAAAACAACACTAATATATTACAATCGAAAAATGAAAAAATATGAAATAACAATAATTCGTAATAATTTAACAGTAAAATTAAAATGTCAGATATAAAGATAAAATAATGAAATAGATTCAGTCAAGTAGTGATTATAATAGATTAACAAATAAATAAGATAATCTATGTATAATAGAGAGATTATTATGTACATACAGTTTTTAAACACAAAATCTTCGGGTCCAATATCAAATCCGTGCATCCGGGTGCGAAATGTGAAAGGTATCAAAGGACATCTTGCGCCAAATCCAGGTCTTCGTCAATCGATTTCATCGCATCCTCGTAATTTACTGGCCCGAGACCATCTCTAATATAGAGCTGTTGGTGAGATGCCACCAGACCCCGATCGACCTCCAGATCAAGCGCCGTAAATGAAGATGGATTGGTCACACGATCCGGAGGGTTTCCGATCACCCTCCTTAACAGGCCTTGGATTGGAATCCTCAAGGTAAAAGACAGCGTGGCCGTCCCCGTCAAACCTGGCGACGCACCGTATTGGCTGAAGTGACGAGTATCGGATAGACGAGGAGCGAGGTGAAGCGCGAAGCTCAAGACCGGTCTCGATATAGGACTACTGTGGATGCCCTCTGCCCCAGGTAGGGGATACAGGACCTTAAGACAAGTAAGTCAAGACATATAGTTTTGGCAAAAAGAAATTACAATATACAAAAATATTCTAAAAGCCCTACACTTTCAAAATATTTTTTATTTTTAATCGCTTATAATAAAAATATATGCAACCATCTTTTATATGGTCTTCCTTTATAACCCAGTATTACAGTGTACCAGTGAAAGAAATAATCAGCAGGACACCTTGACAACCAGTTGCAGCCAATGCTGGTAAACTGCTAGTAAACTGCTGGGTTTTCAGAACAGAGCTTATCGTCAAGACAGATTGTAGCAACTCGCTCATACATAACTGATTTTGTTTAGGTACTATCTGTCTCTAGACTTGAGTGAGTATATACTTATATAATGTTGAGTATTAGATAATGCTGACTCTAATCGTCGTAAACGCATCTTGCCTTAAAGAGATATACCTACTTACCTAGGTACATAGTTTTCAAAGTTTGCTGGATGTCTAATTTTTATGATTTAATGGACGGGGACCATACGTGGACAGAGGACCCATGCCTTCTGCGGTAGCCAGTTCCCGTCAACCTGGTCGAAAGGTATAGTGCGAATGATTTTTTTAAGATTTGCTACTAAAGGACCCAATTTAAATAATGGATGACTGGAATTTTTAACCCCCGTCGGAAAAAGAGGGGTGTTATAAGTTTGACGTGTGTTGCTGTGTATCTGTGTGTCAGTCTGCGGCATCATAGCGCCTCAACGGATGAACCGATTTTGATTTATTTGTTTGTTTAAAAGGTTACTGTGTCGAGAGTGTTCTTAGCTATGTTTGAATAAAATCGGTTCAGCCGTTCAAAAGTTATGGTCGTTTTACTGTTTGAATCGGGATGTTTTCGCAAGATAAATGTGTCGGGGGATTTTTAAATGTTGAAATTTTACTTGTTAAATAAGAAATTTAAATATCAAAACAAAAGCACAACATACCAAACAATATCAACAATAACTGCTGAAATATTCATAAAACAAAATCAATATCAAAGACCGATATAATAACTCATTAAAATACTCTAAATGCCACAACTCCGGTTCTAAAAGCAATCATTTAAAATATACCTATCTAGTTTCAACAAAAAAGCAAAATCGTGACTTATTCATACATAGCAACAAACGAGGCTGGTGCTGTCAAGCAAATCTGTCACTTATTGCGAGAGAGACAACCGCTTTCGTGGCATTAACATTTTATTAACATTTCCCGTGCGTCATTAGGGTTGAAATTTGAATATCTGTAGATCGGAAATGCACAAATTAAGCGAGTGATCTGTTCTCGTAATGAGCTGAAAGGTACGTAATGACGGGGACGAAGGACGGAACAAAACAACACTCTTGCTTACCTCAGCGACTCGGTAACGAACGGATAACCCGTTGTAGGGAGAGCGCTTTCACCATTTGGAGAACTGTTACGGTTAAACGGATAAAGGGAATAAGTAGCTCGATAGGCTTAAGCTTTGACAGCTTATATCATACAGAAGGTTTATTTATACATAACTGGGTAAGCAATTTTCCGTTTGTTGTTTTGGCCCTCTTTTTCAACGAGGCACAGTTCAGTCAGTCTAAAATTGCTCTGGGTCAGACTATGTCACTGTTTGAAATTCTGAGCTAAACTAGGGAGAGTCCTAGAGGATTTCGCAGCCCGACTTCACCCACTGATGAGGCCTATACCTCTCTGTTCTTCTGGTTCCTGCGCCAACTTCGTAAAGGTTCTGCCCGCGATGAATATGCTCTGGAATCCTTCAAAAATGTTTCTTTATCTTGATCTTTTATCCGTTTCGAAATCCTTTTTAACCAAGAGGATCATGCAGGAGGCAATTGTTCTTCTTACCCATTGATTCCCTTGCAATCTCAACACTACACTACACGCTGGCTGAAACAAAGCATATGTCGAATCCTACCTTTACCTAACACATCTTGAAATGAAGTCCCATCTAATTATGGGTTAAGCTGTCCTATAGTATTTATGTCTGTGGTTTTGTGAAAAGACTATGAATGAATATGAACAACCTCTCTGAAGCCTCCTCCATACCTCGTAACCCTCCAATACTCCTTATTAATAAGGAACGGTAGCTCTCAAGCGCACACAGACAGACGGACGGACACACGGACGCGACGAGCGACATTTGTAATGATACTAAATAGTAGCGCGCGGTAGGTGCCCTGCAACCGAGTAATGCGTTCTCTACTCGAAGAGGATGGGTATATGCGAGAGGGTGACGCTGATTATATATGGGAAAATTTGGAAGATGGGACCTGGTGATTATTAGGGTGCTGGAAGGAGCTGCGATGTAGTTCTTTCTTACGATTGCGCGGTTAGCAAAATGAATGAAGATCTTGCAGTTCTGGTATTTTTTTTTTTGTCACAAGCAAGTGGTTCATATTTGCCTTAAAATAAAAAAAAATAAGGAAAATATACCACAAACTTCTGGACCTCGCTATGTATGTAGTCACGGTATATGGCCATATTAATTTTTTGTTTGAAGCTGTATATGGTGTATTGGTGTAGGTGGTAAGACAAGATACGTCAAAGAACTGCAAGAAGTACTTATTGGTCATCCAGTGACGACATCGTTGCCTTCGCGTTTACAGCCTGGATGAGGCTGGCCTTAGAACGTGGGGATGGACTGAAGAAAAGGGAGGAATATTCTCAGCAGTGGGCGAAGTCGGGCTGTGGATGATTAGATTATGGTGTCTTCATGAGATACTCAATCCACATATTGAAGGTTAGGACCTTGGAATAACTATGACTGATCAAATTATAATAAGCAGTTATCACTATCTAAGAAGCCATACATGGCAGGCGCCTACTAGGATCGCTCGTATAGACATTATAGACTTATCTATCCAGTGCCAAAAATAGAGTAGTGCCAGCACAGTCCGCAGAACCTGGAAGCGCGCAGAAATGACCAGACCAGGACCACAAATACAAATTATGATAATATAATATATTCTTCATAATTTACTTTTATTACTTGTAAGAAATGGAGCGAATCAAGCGGCGCGGGCGGAAGCGATATCACCCGTTTTCAGCCCTATTTTCAACTCTAATAAAAAAATGTAATATTAGTGATAGACTTCCGTGAGATAGGTCTTTTTCGTAAGAAATTTCCTGCTCTTCCAGAATCTTTTTTTACGATTTCAAATATCTGCAATTATTTTGAGATATTCGCAAAAAACCAAACCCCCGTACGCAAAATACGCGCTTAGACGTGGAGTTGCGGACACCAGCCCGTCTTAACCTAACCTAACCTAACCTAAAACCAAACCCCTCTTTTTTTCCTACCTTTGCAGTTTAAAGTAAACAAAAATGTAGTTTAAAAATGATAGATTTATTTTTATAAACATTCCATTTAATTTTCTCAGAACTGGGTAAGATTAGAAAAAAATAACAATGGACGTAGTTATAGAAGCTCGCACCGGGCGCATAAAATGCTCGTTACGCCACTGTATCCATCGCTTACCGTCAGGCGAGATCGAGGTCAAGAGTAAACTCAACCGGAATAGAAAAAAAATTGCTAATATAGTTGGGCCAGAGATAGATGAAGTGACGTCGCCGTCGTTACACTCATTAGTTGATGATGGATTGCTTGACCAATTTTAAAACACAATTGAACAATTCCGGTTTTGTCTGGCGCGATAAACCCGGTAGTTTAAATAGAATCATTTCGTACTCACTTACATAATTTAAGTATCACGAATTACCTACTATCGGTAAAAGGTTTTTAGTGTAAGCGTAATATAGCGTTTGGGCAGTTGCGCGGTATTCTCGTCCAACTATCTAGTGTCTCAAGACGAGTCTTTGACCATTGCGTTTTTGCTAAACTTAAGTAGCAGTGGGCAGGGCAAATTGCTCGCAAAACGGATGGCCCGTGGGGGTCGAAATTTTCTGGGGTGGCGACCGCGTACCGGAAGACGTAGCGTTGGAAGGCTTCCCTCTAGGTGGAGCGACGACCTGGTCGAACTGCAGGCGTCTCGTGGATGCAAAACGCACAGGACAGATCAGTGTGGCGACGCTTGGGGGCCTATGGGCCTATGCCCAGCAGTGGACCTTTTTCGATTGTAATTATGATGATGATTATGATAATGATAATAATGCATGTCGATTTTTATGGCAATAAATGCCCTTACCTTCACTTGTCTCTTCTTTGCTTAACTTCTATCAATAATGCCCGAACAAACAAATCCATCCACACATAGTTGCCATTCCACCAATTCGCACCAAGCGCTTCCAAACATCCTTCATAATGCGCACGGCAAAAGAGTGGAACTCACTGCCTGCGTCTGTGTTTCCGAACGCATACAACCCGAATCTCTTCAAAGTTAGAGTGAACAGGCATCTTCTGGGTAAGCTCACTCCATCGTCGACTTTGTCTCTGTGACCTCTGACCTAGACTAGAGTCAAGAGCAAACCCATAATAAATAAAAAACTCGGTAAAAAAAAATATTGTTGATACACCTACTTCCAGCTGATTGGCTATCGTTTCATCTGTATGACTTTCTTTAACAAATAAATAAGAATTAACCCCAGCTAAGTTTTCATCACTTGCCATAGTCCAGCTCAACCTCAACTCATTTAAAAAAAAAACATCCAAAACCACAATCGAACTATTTCTTCAAATCCCAAAGCTCACATAACGCGGTCCAGTCAATAAGTCAGAAGCACCTATCTGCGTAATGTCTCGGCAGGCATTTACATATTTTAATGAGCACCGGAGGCCTATCTCCTAGCTAGCTACTAGGCAGGCGGCCACAGGTAGCCTGGTAGCAGCTCAGTACTCTCACCCGCTTTGTTTGATGGATGTGCCCGATTTGCTTTTTGCTTGTTCAAGCGAGCGTTTGAGATTATTGGCATTTAATTAGACTTAACTTGCGTTTTTTTTTGATAAATCTATGTGGATGGTTATTGGTTTGTAATAAAAAAAAATGAAATATGTGTGTGATTGGACACAGGTGTATGATTAGAGCTAGAAACACAGGTCAGTAGGTTAAGAAGTTTTGGGGGTGAATGATGTGACCTTGGTCGGAGAACTGACGAAATTATTGAAAGAAGGTGGAGGAAGCAAGGCAAGGCAAGGTGATGTGTCTACCTATTAGTTTCATTTTATTATTGCATTACTATTTCAACACACGTTATATCATAAGAACACATCTTTTTTATCAGACGATTATTTGCACATTCTGCCTTAACCTCTTGTTTATGAATGAAACACAATAAGACGTTTAACTGTTAAGTAAATTTAAAAATAATAAAAAAATGATTACATCATCGCTTACCATCAGGTGAGATAGTGGTCAAGCGCGTGCCTATCTATTATTAAAAAACAAGATGTGTTAAAAAGCAAGGCACCTCATTTAAGAAACACTCTTGCCACTTCTGAGTAATTTTACAGCACCATTAAAACCACTAACTCCAAAGAGAACCAAGGCAACATTTGGACCGATATCAAATATATTCAGAAAGTAGCTGTTAACATTAGCCTAAGTGTGCTTTGGGGGGACCGTCTGGTGTCTCGTGCATATTCATCGGCCGTCTGGGGGACACTGCCGATAATTAGAGAAGCCTAATTGATGGTCAAATCTATGGAAGCTTCCTTTTTTACTGAAAGGTAAGTCAGGATCGAATGCGTAGTTTTTGTGGTAAAGGATTGATTGATTTACTTTTAAAATTAAATGATTCGCAAAACGTAATACTTATTGAAAAGGATTAGCAAATCTGACACTTCAGAGGCCTTAGTGCGAGTTTTTACTCACGCTCACTCGTGATACGTAAACGATCTCTTATGTCAACATGTATACAAAAAAAGGATCTCCTGACCGTCACCAGACGGCGTTTATCCAGTTTCAATACAAAATTATGTTTACGTTAACGCGATTGAGCGTGAGTAAAAACTCGCACTAAGGCCTCTGGTGGCAATGACCTTGACTTGACATCCATCGTCAACCAAATCATTGTTTACCGACAGGTGAGGTTCTGGTCAAACCCGGGTTACCCGGGTCATCAATAGTAATAAAAAAACACTTTGATGTACCAAAACCATTTCTTCTGTTTCAAATTAGAACCATCCCAAACCTACAAAGTTCTTCTTCATTATGTTCCACTTTTCACACTCAATTTTACCCCGATATTGAACACACTTTCATTCGCCGCATTCATTCGCTCATCCCAACAAACAGCAACCTACTGCTACAGAAACATACAGCATTTTAGAAAAAATAAAAAGCTCGCGGTTGCTAACAATCAGACATGTGACCTCAGCAACATAACTCATTTATACCTGTAGGTACATACCTGATATATGTGTTTACCCTACATGAAATTCATTAACAAACCCGCCTAATAACTTCCCCCCTACAACCAGGGGGTGGTCAGTGGTGGGAGGAGGGGAGGGAGAGTTGACAAACAGCACCCTGTAATGTGCTACTGTTGAATTGCAAAAATCTCATTATGCTCTAACTGTCGTTATAGGAGTAATTAACTACCGTGGACAGGTAGGGCGGTGGAGTCGTGTTGTGTGTAGATTTTTTAGGTTGGTTTGACTAAGTAATGGATATAAGCTGGTAGTGCCTGTTTTGAGCTGGCATCTGAATTGTTATAAAGGTAGAAAGACCAAAGACACGATGGTTGGAATTGTGAGAAAACTTGTCAAAATTGCAGTAGGTTTGTTATACGAGTAGATAGTTCAACTCATCTTTGCGAACGGCGCCATCTGTGCGTGCGCTTGTACACATTATACATTTGTGTGGCAGTGACGCGGCAGTCTCAGTATAAATATTACAAACAGTATGGAAACTACCTGTAAACGCTCGAAACGGCACACTCACACAAACGTACGCACCGACGAGACCGTTCGTGCACTTCTAGGTAATGTCAGTACTAAGTGCCGCGAAGCGACGAGTGGTCACGTATTTTTGTGTTAGTGTGCCGTTTCGAGCGTTTGTAGGTAGTTTCCCAACTGTTTGTATATTTAAACTGTGCGGCAGTAGTCGTCCGAGCAAACAACCACCCACACATGCTTTGATGCTTACCCACACATAGCGCCGCGCGCACAGATGAGTTGAACTATCTATATGTCATGGACCAAGTGATTAATCAGGGCACTATGTATAATGCCCGGGCATTATATATCAAGACAAGTCAAATCGGGCAATGTTATGAATACTGATTTAAACTTCTATAATTACCACATTGTCTGATCATTATGAATATTGCTAAGTAACGGTTGGGCAATTCGATAATTATGGTGACAACACATACTAAAAACAGAATAAAATAAATATTTAAGTGGGGCTCCCATACAACGAACATGATCTTTTTGCCGTTTTATGCGATAATGGTACGGAACCCTTCTTGCGGGAGTCAGACTCGCACTTGATCAGTTTTATTGTATTGCCTTCCCATATTGGGCATTTTTCAAATTGCCCGGGCATTATGAATAATGCCATATTAATCACTTGGTCCATAACATATACTTACAATCACTTTCAGGATTGCATTAACGCCCCGTAAATCTTAAAGTGCAAAGCTTTAAACTTCAAAAGAGACTTATAAAGGCACTTGTCTATCAAACTCCAACCGTTATGAGTGTAAGGGGTGTCGGGTCATATCTTTAACATTAAACCTTAGCTATATTTTTAACCCGAAATATATTTTACCTAAAAAGTTGCTGAATAATATCCCTTTTTCCACCGATTTCAGGCAACAAGGCCAAGTCTGAAAGATTTCTCCAAATTATATAAACCTACAGCACAAGTTACACTAATACATATTAACACAATTAAACTAATAACCCTCATTAATTATAACCGTTTATCTACCTACTTCACACATTTCCCTGTGCGATGGTAATTGTGTTTCGTTATAACGAGTTTTTTGGCGAGCGCGGTGACTCGACCCGCGGCGAACCTGTGTTTTGCTTTGCTCATTTCGCTCCCCATAAGATCGGTGTAGGTACGGATATGACTTTGAATGTACCTGATGTGGCACAGTTTCATACACATACAAGGTGAACCGTAGATCTGGCAGTCATGGATAGGCTTCTATAAGGTGGATTGTGGACCTGATGCGGGCGGCTGGATAAGAGATAAAGCATAGGAACGGTCGATGTGGCGATGCTTCGGGGATGCCTATGTCCAGCGTGGACGTCTTTTGGGACAAAGCAACCATATAATAAGCCTTAAGTTCTATCCACACATATCAGGGCCGTGCCCGAGACGTGGACGGAACGTGCCCCGTCAGGGGCTTAAAAAATATCGTTGTGTACATTTTATATGAACTCGTTCACACAGGTCCGTGCACGGGCCAGTGACAAAGCATCAATGATTGGGCCCGGCCCTGTCACGTCCTGGGCATGTGTGGATAGACCTTTAACTTTCATTATGGTGGCAGCGAACGCCGCCTTTGCCTTGCATTTATTTCCCATGTATTCATCAGTTAACTATCTACCCAGCCATATCTTTCACACAATAAATCCATATTTTATTTGGTCTGTTTTGGTTTGTTTTTATTAACCCCCACGAAAAAAAGAGTGATTTTTAATGTATGATGTATCTGTGTCTGTCGGTGGTATCATAGCTTCTAAACAGTTGAACCGATTTTCATTTAGCTTTTTCGCCTCTTGAAAAGAGAAATGCACTTAATGTTACATGTTGTTTATGTTTGTTGTTGTTGTTGTTCGCCTTTGTACCCATAGTATTAAGCGGCTGTAAAATATATGTGTAATTTCTCTTTTTGGTGTACAATAAAGTAGGTATATTCTATTCTAATGTTTATCGCCTCTTAAAAAGAGAAATTTCTCCGTCGATAACATTTTATTTGGGTACCTATATATCTATTTTATTCTTGTTTCCTAATTATTCTATCTAGCTACGCTAATTCTAACGAGAACTTTCGTAATCTACACTTAATGTTTTATTTACCTTAGTAGAATGTAGTAATTTAGTAGAATGAAACACTCAACTTGTACAAAATGGGTTTAATCAAATGTTAAATCGATCATATCATCGATGTCCATAAGACTATCCATCACCAGCTTTGCTGCTTTCCCATTCTGTTCGTCCTTATCTTTCTGATTTACATCCTCAATCTCTTTCTGATTGAAAGTCGGTGTCTCTGGTTCCTTCTCTTTAGAAGTCGATGCCTCTGGTTCCTTTTGCCTTGAAGACGAAGCCTCCGGTGTCTTTTGCCTTGGAGCCGGTGTTTCTGGCGCTTTGCTTGCAGTCTTTCTACGTTTTTCTTTAGGACTTGGCGCTACTATCTTTAGGTGACTTTTCTGAAAAATTATGAGAAGGCTTTTCAATATTTTATTTTGTACAGCTATATAAACTTAGAGGGCATGATGTCCCAGTGGTAAAGGCCGCAACTTACAAGTTGTAGGTTGTGGCTTTACTTTGTGTAGATTATTTCATCACCACTGCTATCAAAATGGTAAAGGACAACATCGAGAGGAAACCGTCATGTCTTAGAACTAAAAGTTCGAAGAAATGTGACATTCATAAACCCGCACTGGGACCGCGTGGTGGATTACGGCCCATTCCCTCTCACAAAGAGGTGGCCTGCACGCACAAAGGGCCAAATAGGAGTCTAAGAGTAGGAAAGGGCTCCATCTAACCTATACTATCCTACAACTTAAATGTAAGGATTTAGTTTTTGATAAGATTCGCCAGCAGAATATTGGAACTGCTTAAGGGTACCGAGGCCCATATCCTCTGAAGTTGACTATGTTTAACCTGCACCTATGTAACTTTAATGAACCATTTTGATGGGAAGATCACAGGAAAATATTGTATGTGCTTATATGAAACCTGACAAAGAAGAAGTCATTATTGCACAGATTTATTTTTACTCTTCTAGTCTAGCACTACTTATTTTAGAATTAAGAGCAAAACTACGAATGGTACTACCAAGAGTGCTAAGTTAAGACTATTATTACCTACGCAGGACAAAGTTGCGTGCAAGTCAACGTCGTGACGTCGAACCGATTAGTTCATCAAACATGTTGTAATAAGTCAATTAAGCATATAATTTCAACGCGAAAACAGCAATTGCATAAATAAACACCTCCATCACGCAGCTATTTAAAGATTCAGCATCGGATTTAAATTTAAAATCGTTGTTAATATAACTGGGATCCGATTCATGGGTTTTGACTTTTTGAGTTCGCATTTCCAGTTCGCACCGATGCGATGCGGCGACGACTGGTCACTCTTTTGAAGTGATTTATAAGGTGGAAAGTTTAAATAATAAGGTGACGATTTTCGATTATAATTATCTAGCTACCGCCCGCGGCTCCGCCTGCGTTGAATTAGTACTTCCCCCAATCCTAGTAATGCCTACTATCCTACTAATATTATAAATGCGAAAGTTTGGATGGATGGATGTTTGTTACTCAATCACGCCAGAACGGCTGAACTGATCTGAATGAAATTTGGTACAGATATAGATTATAGTCTGGAATAACACATAGGTTGCTTTTAATCCCGGTATAATGTTCCCTTATTTATTTATTACTTTAAGCACACAAACGCACAGAGTCGGATTTATTACCTTAGGCATTTTCTACTCATATCTGGCTTTACTGAATCGATTTTGAAAATTCTTTCACCAGTAGAAACCTTCATTATTCCTCAGTGACATAGGCTATTTTTTTAATGCCAAAAACGGGAACCAAGCGGAGCAGTATCTTATCAAAATCCACTCAGTAGTTTTTGCGTCAATGACTAACAAACACAAACTTTCACATAATATTAGGAGGACTTAGATTGCGCGACTTACTTAAATTGCGCGTTTGATTTCGACTTCATTTGTAGGCATGTTGTATGCATGCAATAAAATTGTTTTATTTACGTAAGTGGTTTGAATTGATCAGATTTTTGGGTGTCAACAGCACGTAGGCAGGTACCTAAGTATAATGTCTAATCATGTCGATGCCTTCAATTAGTAGAATACGCCGTATTACTTACCTATCCTGGCGATCTGCCTATCGCCAGGGTAATTTTACCATTGGAACTGTAATTATTTGACTTACCAGAGAAGGGCAACGCCTCACGAGGAGTTTAACATCGTCTGCATTAATTGTCGATCGTTTCGCATGCCTGTAATCAAAACGGGCATAATTAATATTATATTTTTAAATGTTCCAAGTAGGTAGTACCTAGTAGTTACCTAATTTAACAAATTGTTTTATTTTAAATTCGATCTGTCTCATCATCATTGTTTTATTTGATAGACACTTTACTAGGCAAATTATTGACATAAGTCGATCAAAACTGAAAGGCAGACTCGCCTCGTGTAACTAGCCCTCGTTAAGTTTGAATCTACCTGTACCGACGATGAAAGTAAAAAGTTAACAATACTAACTTTGAAAAAGCTTCCAAATCGGCTCCGTACACTGATAGTTTCTTGTAAACAAGTTCTGCTACAATTTCTATCGCAGACTTCGTTATCTCTAGACCAAGGAAATGACAAGTTTCCGTGCCAATACTTCGAACATCCCGGTATAGAGAAGCCCGAGTTTTCTAAAAAAATCAACATAAATATTAAAGCGACATCTATGAATCTTTATAGAAGCTATGAACAAAATGAGTCGCTTGCTGATCTCATGCTGTCAAGATAGTTCGTTATTTTATGCATAGATGGCGTTATTCACAGATTGAGATATGCTACTGTTTTTGTTAATTTAACTTTTGCATTGACCATCAATTAGTTTAACAACTCAATTTACATTTTTAGTTCAGAGTTTTTTAGGAAAATGCAACTTACTTGATTTGAAGATAGATTTTCAAACGATGTCATTTTCCCTCCAATCACGATCATAACAAACACAGTTTTTTTCGTTTCAGTATTATATATTTTTTACCACATTCTATATAAAAGATTTTAAATAATTTTACAACAAGGATATTTTTTACAATTAATTATTTCAATAGGTACAAGTACCTACTAAAAATAATATCAGTAGGACATTAACAAAAACATAACCTCTTTGGTAAACAGTTTTATTTTTTATTTCAGCTGTCACTAGTGTCAGTGGCATTTTTTTTAGGATTTCATGATTTGGCTACTGATGCCTTTAAGCCACGTCTATAGTTTTATTGATACAGCCACTGATGTTACACATTTCAATGCATGCAGCTAATAATAATACTTACCATTCTATTTATTCAATGTTGTTTGAAGAAGTCAATATTACCTACATTAAAATTCTCAGCTACACTTTATCGTGATCACGCCAGTTTCAATCATCATCATTATCATTTCAGCCGTAAGTCGGACCCCGCTGGACAAAGGCCTCCCCTTGGCGTTGCCAAATTAACCGATCTCGTGCGTTTCGCATCCAGCGGATTCCCGCAACCTTAATTAGGTCATCGGTCCACCAAGTGGGAGAACTTCCAACGCATCGTCTTCTGGTTCGTTGTCGCCATTCCAAAACTTTTCGGCCCCATCGGCCATCCGTTCTGCGAGCAATGTGCCCTGCCCACTGCCACTTAAATTTCGCAATTCTTCGAGCTATGTCGGTAACGTTGGTTCTCCTGCGGATATCCTCATTTCTGATGCGATCGAAGAGCCTCCGATCATAGCCTTCTCGTTTCATTGATTCTATAAATTGTTCACTTGCGTAAAATAGTAGGTTTACGGGCTGACTTTAGTACCTAGGCCCGATTTATTGTAGACACAGTCCCTCCCCGCTAGCCACTTGAATTGGGAAGATCAGTTTGTAGCACCATCGTGGGATTCTCAATTTAACCCGGCCTGAGTCACAAAATTGGCTACAAAATCATAGCTCACTGTGTGGCCCTAGCAATAAACCATTTAAGCTAGCTAGAAATATATAAAAATGATGAGGGATTATTTCATATGGCAAACTAAAAATCTTCATCAGTACCTAGTAATAAATAACACAATATTTAGTTTTTTACATTTATAATTAGCATTCTGTACAACACAAGTATAACATCCCAGGATATTGAAAAAAATAAGACCGGTCGGATTTGCCATAATATGAACAACTGTGACGTGCCTGCGTCTATTTTATTTTAATTATTACTTTAATTGCTTATTATGAAACAGTTGATGTTTTATCTCGTTACTTACTAGTTTAAAAGCAAACTTTTTTTTTATTCTTATAGACTTTTATACGGAAGTAGTTATTTATGCCATTCCCAATGATATTCAAATAAACAGATATGTTATGAGCGCGCGCATTGTGAAGACTCGAATAGGTCACAATTGTGACCTTTAGTCTTAAGTTTATGTCACGCATGGCGAGGAGCGATAGGCTTTGTTAAAACAAAACAAAATAAAAAAATACCATCGTGTGTATTTAAATTTCAAAAATAAAATTCAAATTGTACCAATTATACATAAAACAAAAGGGATCTCATACCATATGTAAGTACGCAATACGCCTCAATTTACTAATTTATTTCATTTTTTTTCCTAATATTCTGATAATTGGACGTTAGAAAAAGATAACAACATTGGTGTTCAGAATAATGTTTGTTCACATTCACACGCAAGTGACAAACACTAGCTGTCTCTTTTTTCTTGTTGGTTTTATCAAGCCATCCCTTTCGACTTGTAGTGAAATGTCAGATGAATGAAAAGTGTGTATGTTTGCTGCCGCTGCTGCGCGGAACACTTTTTTCAATTGTTTTGTGAGTGTATAACGTATCTGTTTATTTGAATATCATTGGGCATTCCCATATAACTAATTTTTCATCACACTTGCACGTAAAAAGTATCTAAACATACAGGTTAACTTGGCCGTAATGCCCCATATAAAACCCTCGGGCTTTCTTTTTGCCATGAAACCCTAGGGCGGTAAGTAATATTTTTTTTTAATTTATGGCGCAGCACACAGGTCATGCAAGTTCAAGCAAGGAGTTTACACGCAATTGAAAAATTGTCTTAAAATGTTAACTAAACAGGAATTTCTTTGCAATCTCGCTACATGTTACTTAAATACTCAACTAATGTTCTTAATAATCGATTTTAATAGTTATACTCGTAGTTTGTAAACGTCGAATTTATTTAATTCTTTTTACACTCCGTCATGGCTGTATACATACGTAAGTATTTGCCCTTAAAGTTTCTGAACAAAACACTGTATAATCTGTGGTTTGGGCAAAAATTCGCCAACCGCTTAAAAAAAAGTATACGTATTTCGTAATAACAGCTGTGCTGACTTGTGTATTAAAGCTATAATTCATAATTATTTCTCGCAAATGTGATGAAAAACATTGTATGTATCACGGGCGGTATGGGAATTACGAACCTCGACTCAGAAAGCCCTCAGTCTTAGACTTCGGGCTTCTAATAGAGTCTCGATCGTAATTCCTTACCTACCGCCCTTAATACACAATGTACTATTACAGCACATGCATTCTGTTCTGTTTGCCAATTTTCTTTTTTGTCTCTAAACAATGTCATGTTATTGCATATATTTTTTTTTTGTTAATTTGCTCCTAAACTAAACTCATATGGGACTGTTTACACATGCTCAGTTACTTAAAATAATAACCAAGAAAAATTAGGTTACATGTCCTTATGTAAACAGCCCGAGGCTCAACCGGTGCCCAATCTTAGACTTAGGTAACGTGGGACGCCTTTACCTTCAAATTATGGTCATATAAAAGAAAAAGAAACATTTTAGTTTATAAATGATTGAATTCTGATTTATTATGATCGAAACATCAAGGCATACGTAACTGTTGGCTTATGATACGCAAATGCGAATTCATTGAGAAAAGTAGTAAAACTCAATACAAACATATTCCTTACATAGAATTTCCTTTTTCAACAATAACAATTTATTACGAGTATCTGAGGAATGGATCAGGGGGGTCTCCAAAAGCTCTTAGAGTAAGGTTATTTTGAGTGTGTGTAAGGGACAGATGTATATGAATTGTATACGTCTGTCACTTACGCGATCTCAAAATATAAGCACGGACGGCACGCGCCCGCTAAGCACACGGCACGCGCGTCAGCACCCGCGTCTAACTCGCTTTGAAATTTGTTGTATATAATTTGAGTCTTATGACACTTCAATAGATCTCAAATTGCATTTATCGAAGTCTAACTACACACGCCACGCGCTGCGCTCACCCCGCACCGACCCCGCATACGCAATTTGAGATAATATTCATGTGTCATAAGACTCAAATTATATACAACAAATTTCAAAGCGAGTTAGACGCGGGAGCTGACGCGCGTGGTTTGCGCTTAGCGGGTGCGTGTCGTCAGAACGCGCACTTGCGTAACACACTTTTGATCGCAATCACCAAAGGCAATTCCTTAACCTGTTCTTTATAAAAATGTTTACAAATTGGTTTGTTTATCAGACTAAAAAGCGCAATGAATACCTACTGTTGAATTTTAAGTATGAAAATATTCAGATTGCCTGTGTGAATTTATGTGTTACGCAATTACCCCGCACTACACTTTACTTATTTTATTGTCATAATTTTATCTTAAATGTCTTACAAAATCCAGATTGGATTTTGTAAGACATTTTATGATTTATTGCATTTTTATGACATTATTTCATTTTACTAACTACAATTTTTTATGACATTATGATTTGATTATACCTCTATGACATTTTTTTTTTAATTCTTTTTATTTAACTTGATTTTTATGATATTTTTATGATTGACCTTACTATCAATTTATTATTTTTTGTTTAAAATTTCTATTTAAACGTTCTATAGATCGATTTAATTAATAATAACAGTTTTGTAAAATTTATATTTGTACGCCTGGATAGGCAAAACATGTATGTGCCACAAATAATAAGTTTAACCATCTTGCATGCATAAGTTATGTTAGCACATGTTATGGCAAATAAATTATCTTTAACTTTATCTTTATCTTCATGCATCTATACCGTAAACCTCATTTCTATTAGAGGATATTCTGTAAATCTAGTCGTTTATAGTACATTATGGTACAAGTGTGTAATGCTGGTGATTACAGCTGAGGCGCCATTGAGAGAGCCGAGGACGGTAATCATCAATACACACGTGTATCATACGACGTTTTTCAACACACCTGTGAAGAAAATAATACAAAAATAGTACATTATGGTACAAGTGTGTAAAGTTGGTGATTACCGCTGAGGCGCCATTGAGACCCGAGCCGTCAGGTGAGGGTCTTAAGAGAGCCGAGGACGGTAATCATCAATACACACGTGTATCATACGACGTTTTTCAACACACTTGTGAAGAAAATAATACTAAAAAATCATTTCCAACATGAAAACGAGTTGTGAATTTTTTTTCGCAATGGCGGGCAAAATTAATCAGTTTTCCTATGCGCGCGCGTCTAACAATGGCGATCGGCCATAGACTAAAAATAATGAGTTATCTTTTTTTTGGCTTTTCGCGGATAGCGTTTTAGCCACGTACAAAAAGGGGGATTTCAAGTTTTCTTTATAAAAAATACGGAGGAATCGGTGAAAATACTGGAAACCGGTTTTGTTGGTTATCCTTTGATAATCTGTCAAGTTTTTTGGAAATATTTTTAATGTACAAAATTCAAAAACGACATTTCTGCAGATTTAATACAATATGTATTGATTTACATATTACATTTTATTATTACAATTTTAACAAAGTAAATAAGGCTGCCTTCTATTTCCCAACCCCCCCCCCCTCTCCTCCCTTCCGGTGTGAGAAATAGCAGCGTAAGTTTTTAAGGCATTCGATTTAAGGATATTTGGAGCACAATGGCGGATCCAAGGTAGCGGATCAAGTTCCACTCTTTCATGCAGAAACTGCTCTCTGTAAGTGGGAGGTTGCCTTCGTCTGGCAACAGTAACACAGCTACTGTAGCCACTGCTAGGAAATAGGCAGAGGCATGTATCCTAACACTGAAAACACTACAATATTTTAATTTTCTAACAGAAAATTGTTCAACGAAAATCCGTTTCGAAGTGTCATAAAAATTGGATTTTCGTCTGTATCAGTTTGCGTTAACTCATGCGTTTGATATCTTTATTAAAAAAAAACAGTGTTACGTAACTATTCAGTAATCTGTGGTGTTACAATGATAAAACAATGGTCACTTGGAGTATAACGTGACTTCATCAGCTCAAGTGTAAATTGCAAACAAAAAGGCCAATTGCTCAAACAAAAGATAAAATTTAACAAAGCATCAGAATTTTGTGCATTAATATTATTATTAAATAAGTAATGATTCAAGTGTTCGAGGTAAACACAGAGTCTAGATATGGGTGCATGGTAGTGTTGCACCAAGTCCTAATGTTATATGCACTCTATTCGATTTAATAGCTTGGTTATTTATTGAATTAGATCAAGCTGCGCAATAAATCAGGCAATAAGATAATATTAGACACAACTGTCGTTATCTCAGGGATATATTAAGGAATAGCTGCCGCCCGCGGCTCCACCCACGGCACCCACGTTAAAGTTGAAAACACCCCAAAAATAAAAACAATGCTATAATTTATATGAATGCTTATGCTGCATGATAAATTTCATCCCAATCTGTGCAATAGTTCACGAAAAATAACGAAAATTCTACTAACTTTTACATTTATAATTATTATAATTTTACCAGACTTAGATTGGATCCCATTATTACTCAAATAAAAAAACACTACATGGTAAAAATAAGTTCAATTTCGGAAGTCGGTGTTCCTGTTTATGTTTCTTCGTTTTTTGACACCTACTTCCGAAATTGCAGTTATTTTTAACTTTGTAGTGTATTTTTGGAAGTCGGTTGATTTTTTCTTGTAAAAATCTTTTTATTTTTCACTTTTTAGTTATGGTTTATAAAGAACAAGTTTTATAGTAAGATACCTATCATGCAAAAAGTTATGCAAGAATAGATTACCCGTATAACATAAAACTTGACCATAATAACCGGTGAAATTAGAGTGTACTAGGGTGAACTGTACACGCCCGCACCCCTTTAGAGCGTGCCGGCTTGATGTTATGTGAAATGGCGTAAACAATAAACTGACGCCCGAATCCTGAGAGATTTGCCGTTGTATATTGAAGAGCTATCTTGTATATCTCCGAAGTTCTTCATCAGATCTTCAACAAATTGAAATGGGACCACACGACTATCATAAGCGTTCAAATAAAAAAAGAATCATCAAAATCGGTTCAAGTAACAAGTTATGAGGTAACAAAAAAAAAAAAAAACATACAGCCGAATTGAAAACCTCCTTTTTGGGAAGTCGGTTAAAAATCATCAAAATCGGTTCACCTAGCAAACATTTTGAGGAGATACATAAAAAAATTCAGTCGAATTGAGAACCTTCTCCTTTTTTAAATCTGTTAATAAACAAGAAGAAAATCACGCTGTGCAGTCGGAGGATACATCTGGTTTTGGTCAGCCAGCTCGCGAATATGTATCCTCCGACTGCACAGCATGATTTTCTTCATGTTTACTTCTTTTAAGTTCGCTTTGTAAGCAGTCGGGTTTTTTGATTTTTTTAATATACCTTTTTTATTTACATCTTTTTAGTTATTTTTTTTTAATTAGGTACGTTTAAACATATAAGTGTTATATATTTTTGATATCACCTTTTAAAACCCTTCATTTAATAAAAAAAACCCACTAAATGGCGCCCAATATTTTTTTCTTTTCCAATTTTTATGTAGCCAGTGACACTCACAGGGTTAAGACGAATCGATTGACGTAAGAATCATCAAAATCGGCAAACGCGTTTGGTCCTACATAGACTGATAAACACATTACCCTCCTTCGGCAGTCGGGTAAAAATACAAATAAGTAAATGTCTGCAGATACTAATAATGTATTATTATCACATCTATTCAAAAAGAGCTAGTTTATTCCTCGTAAACAGGGACCAAAATAGCTCATTAATCCCTTAGGGACCAAAATAGATTTGAATATGGAATGTGGATATTGTTAGTAAATGTTCCAATCAGCAAAGAGATGAATTACAAACCATGCAGGAACAATGTATTGAATATGTGACTGGCTGAAAAACTGCGAGTGCACCAAATAAAATAAAAAGTTGCCGAAAAATAAACAAAGCGCGAAATTAAATGCATTCTGCCTTCGTTCGTAGTTGTTTTAAATTCAGATTTTAGAATTATAAAAAACTAGCGCGTCTTCCTCAAGTGAGAGTATTATAATCAAGTTTCTCAAAAACTACATCCTGAGACACGGTTTTCCGAGATTATTTATAATTCCCAAGCTGTAAATAAATCTACAACTGTAACGGATGGTATTAATAAAATTGTTACGATGCACTTCCATAATTGTTCAAATATAAACATTAGCGTCTAATTATTTTATTTTATGTCTTATGGGTTTTAATTTTATGTAAATAAATAAACGTAACGTTCTTGTTCATAAGTTGCACTTACTTATTTTCTTATAGAAGGTGATAAAAAGTAGAGTGTCCACCTCGGGAGCAACACTATTTTCAGCTCGAGTGACGTACTTTGAATCCCTCGCTGCACTCAGGATTCTACTCTAGAATCCTTCGCTCCGCTCTGGATTCAAAAAAACACTCTCGCCTTTAAAATAGTTGTTTTCTCCCTAGGTAAACAATCTACTATTATTTGGCAATTGCTAATAATGTTACAGCCGAACTTGGCGAAACTTTTCAAGCTACTGTCTTAAAATGGTATAAATACTCGGAAAAATTATCGATGGCATTTATTGCGAAAATTCAACATTGATAGAGAGACCATAATTCAGAAACATGAAGTTGCTCGTAAACGGCCTAGTTATTATTTTAATAATTCAAAGCAGTAACGCTAACATGTTGTCGAAAACTATCGATTTTTTAAGTTCGACGCATACAGACTTTTCTTCAACAATTTCTACCATAGTAAACGCAACAAGTAATATAACAGTAAGTACGTGTTTAAATTTACTGAACATCACAGAAGATGGAATTTTCAATTTAACTGATCTTATTCAAGAATTAAACTTGACGAAATCAGTGAACATAACGACCATACTGATTTCGATAAATGTGACTGCTACAGATAATGGTTTAGTAGATTTGAAAAGTGTGTTCCAGAACTTTAACCTAACAAACGTGAACTTTTCTAATGTTCTGAGTTTGCTCAACGTGACAATCGCCGATGGAGTACTAGATTTTACAAGTGTTACTGAGAAGATCGCGAGTTATGCTAATTTTACCGAGTATATAAGTTCGTTAACTATGAACATCCCAGAAGATGGACAACTAAACTTTACTGGACTTGCACAAAAGTATATTGGACCTGTTAAACAGTATAATGTGACAACAGACGACGGATACATTCTGACGCTGTTCAATGTACCGAGCAAAAATGGCTCAGCTGAGGTACGTCTATGTTCCCATGGAGTTTTAAGTTCTTCGGACGATTGGATATTACGAGGAAACACATCTTTAGTGTACATGCTTGCAGAAAATGGCTACGATGTCTGGGTGATGAATTACAGAGGCAACCGATATTCACGAAGTCATACAAAATTAGATCCTGATACAGATACTGCATTCTGGCAATACAGTATGCAGGAGTTTGGATATTACGATTTGGCAGCTGTAATAGATTTCGTATTGAACAAAACTGGGCAAACACAATTGAGTGTGATTGGTCACTCAGAAGGAACTTCAGCAGTTTTTGTGTTAACATCAACGAGGCCTGCATACAATGCCAAAATCAAAGAATTCGTGGCATTATCACCCGTGGCTTATTTTTCAGACAGTGGCACAGTTCTCACAACAGTCATCCGCTTAGCACCAGTACTGAATGAAATATTCCTGGCTTTGGGAATAGAAGAATTGCTAGGATACAATTCGCTTGAAAGAAAACTCCTTCAACTTTTATGTTCACAAGGGACTATCGGCTATGACTTGTGTGTTAAAGTTGGTATTGCGGCCATAGCTGGGTACGATCCTGATAACTTAGAGCCAGAATTTTTACTCAAACTTCTGGGTCATTCTCCAGCTGGTACCAGTAGAAAGAACCTGATACATTATGCTCAAAATGGCAACAGTGACAGATTTGCTCAATATGACTATGGATCTTACAATGCAGAGGTATATGGTACAGAAATCGCCCCAGAATACGATTTAGCAAACGTGACGTGTAATGTTATTCTGTTTATGGGCAAAAATGATCTTATCTCGGGACCTAAAGCTGGGGCAAGATTGAAAGAAAAGCTGCCGAATGTAAAAGCTTCTAACGTGGTTGACTATGACCTGTTTAATCATTTGGATTTCTTGATAGCGCGAAATGCCTCTACAATGTTGTATTCACAAGTCATTGATGAGTTAAACTAGAATTGTATTATTACTAGTACTTGTATCTCGTTTTTGTTTAAATTGCTCTTTTTTTGTAAATCAATAATAATAAAGCTTAAATCTAAATTATTGTCTATAAAAATTAGTTTGTATAAGAAAATTTTCCTATGTTTTTTACTGTATAAGTTTGATTACTTCTTTTTTGTTTGAATAAATTCTTTTTACAAACTTTTATTTAACTTGCAATGTATGTCTATGTATGTACCTATGTACTGTGTTCGGTTCAAATCTTGCAACTAAATTATCTCCACCGATTAAGATGAAATTTTGCATACACGTGTAGCTTTGATGACAATGAATGGTTAGCTAAGTCATGACATTCTAAGTCCAATATGGCCGACTCATTGCTATTCTCTAAGGATACAGCCTTGAACGCATAGCTGTGCCAGCGACGAATCTACAGTTTGGTATTCGTTAAGCCGCGAATAGCGATACTAGCGCTCTAAACTGTGACGGCCGTGAGTTAGAACTACTCAATGTCGAGCAAGTTGACAGTTCTTCATACATTTTAGTAGTATTCCCTAAGAAAAAAGAGCGTCGAAGACGCTCGCAGCCTGGCTTACAGCCTCGTTTTTATCTGTCAAATCCAAAAGCCATTTGCGTGTAACGTAATTCTTCTTGGATCTTAATCTAACTAATATTATTAATAACTTGACTCTGGCAAGTGCACAAGATGTGCGAAGCCAAACTCCTCCGATGAGACAAAAATAAACTAATATTATAAATGTGAAAGTTTGGATGGGAAGTTTTGTTGGTTTGGATGTGTGTGTGTATGTATGTTTGTTACTCAATCACGCTAGAACGGAACTGGATAAAATTTTGCATAGATATAGATTATGTCTATAGGAATATAGCATACAGGTTACTTTTCTTCCCAATATAATGTAGGTACCCTTGGGATAATAAAACGCTTTTCACGTGGTTGAAGCCGCTGCCTGGCAGAAGCTAGTAGTAAAATATTGTACTCAAATAAGTTATTTAGATAAATTAAAAAAATTGGCAGCTTGGTTAACTAAAGCTACATTTACTAGAAGAAGCTAAGAAAATCAATGATTTTAATAGAGCTCGACAGGCGAGAGAATTAGCAACGTTGAAAACAATATGCCTTTGGATAGTGACTTTATCCATAGTTACAGGCTTTCTCAGGTTTAATAACATATTTGAAAACGACTTAGCTCTTAGCGTACAAGCGTTTTATATGTTCATGTGAATGTTAATTGATATATTATGTAACTAGCTGCCGCAACTACGTCTACGTAGCATTAGTACTTCGAATAGCCAATTTATTATATCAGGCAATAATATTGTAGGTGTGTGGGCCGCCTTACTAGAGAAATTAATGATTCACCATACAAACTTCCACCCCCTTAAGGAAGATTTCCATGATAAAAATTATCCTATGAAGGACATAGGACAGTTGGGAGTGATATGAATTTTCGAATGACGTTATTGCGACGCACGCTATTTCGAAAAACTTGGCGACTGGTACGCCAGTACGATAACACATTGAATCGAAAACCGCTATTTCAAATGAAGTTATTGCGACGCACGCTATTTCGAAAAACTGTTAGACTGGTACGCTAATACTAAATAATTAATAGAAAGTTTTGGTATCGAAATCTACCGTTTCGAATAGCATATTCCAATCCAAATTTGTCTGGGGATCGAATCGCGATTCTGTACTTGTTTTTATAATTTTTCGACACCGATTTCCGAAACGAAAGTTATTTTGCACATTTTAGTGTTTTGCTTTTTAAGACGTTTAATTTTTTTGTGAAAAAGATTTCCTTCTTTCTTTTTAGTTTTAGAACACCATCACTGCAGAGCAGTGGTGTGAGTGAGAGTAATGGTGGCCCAGTGGTTGTGGCCCCGACTTACGAGCTGTGGGTCTTGGGTTCAAACCCGAGCTGGCACTTTACTTTATGTAATTTATTTTATCAAAATCAAAATCAATTTTTTTATTTCACATAGGCCTACATGGGCACTTATAAAACGTCGACAAAATATGCACGGTTCGGGTTGGTCGTTTCCTATGGAGAAGAACCGGCAAGAAACTCCATGGTTACTCTTTGAAAAATGGTTTGGTTTTACAATATTTCCATGTTACAGCATTAGTACTTAGATATGGGGGAACAACGTAGGCTCGAATTATGACAATAAGTCGTAAGAAACTAAAAAAAAAAGAAAAAGATTATATAAAAAAGTTAATCCTTAGTTAAGTTATCACCTGCTAGTACCACCACTGTATGCTAGTATTATATTATCTGTGCCACTGCTCTCAAAACGGTGAAGGAAACTATCGTGTGGATGGAGCTAAATCATAATAAGTACTTATATTAATAATTTATACTTAGTGGTATAGACAACTGTTTTCGAATGTTGCCTCACCACTTATTTTGTGTTCGGCTGGTTTCCATTGTCATATTGTTCTTACGCCTAAATAGCCCTGATTTTACATCCTGCAAATGTATTTCAACGCAGTACTGTTAAATAGTGAACGCAACTATTTAGTTGCAACATTATATTATAATTATCTGTGGTCATTACTTTTATTACGCTTCTTCTTCTGTAGACTGTTGAACTTGATTCGCGTCATATTATAGAACATTTTTATCAACGAAGTCTTTTTTTTACTAAAGTAATCACAAAATCCTTCATGGTAGCATAGCGTGGTTGGGAAAATAAGTGGTTACTTGAATTATTAAAGTGAAAAGCCCGAAAAGTTATTTGCAATAAATTCTACCGGCGTCACCCTCAGCTAACGTTTGTGAAAAATGTCTGCAAATACTATATTTGACATTGAAAAACTCGTTGGACGGGATAATTATGCAAATTGGAAGTTTGCAACAAAGGCGTATTTGGAGCATGAAGATCTCTGCGCGGTGCATAGAAGGAGATGAAGTCGACGGCACGAAAGACATCAAAGCCAAGTCAAAGCTAATTTTGTTAGTGGATGCTATCAATTACGTTCATATTCAGGATGCAAAAACAGCTAAAGAAGTCTGGTTGAATCTGGAACGAGTATTTGATGACAATGGTTTGACACGAAAAGTGGCTTTGTTGAAAGATTTCATCATTTAATTATCATACCGTAGTATCGATTAATTACTACACCGTAGCTTTTCAAGCGTTTGAAAAGCATCCGCAGGTGGAATGCTTCGTCTGGTGAATGAATGCGGATGTCATCCACATAGGGAAAACAGAAATCGAGACCCCGCGTGACCTCGTCGATGAACCTCTGGAAGGTTTGGCCCGCATTGCGGAGGCCAAAAGTCATGAAAGGGAACTCGAAGAGGCCAAACGGGGTGACGATAGCTGTTTTTGTAAAGTCCTCCTCAGCTATAGGAATTTGATGATATGCTTTGACGAGATCAATTTTACTAAAAATTTTGGAGCCATTCTATTTGTGAGTGAAATCGTGAATATGTCGCACGGGATACCTATCTGGTACAGTTCTAGCATTAAGTGCGCGGTAATCACCACATGGTCGCCAGGTATCATCTTTTTAGGAGCCATATGCAATGGGGACGACCAGAGACTTTTTGATGACCGTGCCGTGCGTGGCCCGTGCCACACTGGACCATATCTTCGAATTCTTTTCTGGCTAGTATTAGTTTTTGAGGAGCCAGGCGACGAGGACGACACGAGATCGGAGGTCCATCTGTGGTTTTGATGAAATGTACGGTGTTGTGCTTGACGACCCGAGGCAGACCGGAAGGATGCTCAATATCTGGCAATTCAGCCACAAGCTTAGTGAAAACCGGTTTTCCGGATTTAACTGCTCGCACGCTTGGTTGATCAGTATCAGCCGTTGAGGCGGGAGATGTCAGCCCCGGTGTTCCGTCGATAAGTTTTTTATTGCGGCAGTCTGGTAAAAGGTGATGAAATGCCAAAAAGTCAGAGCCAATAATGGTAGAATTAACATCCGCTATGACGGACTGCCAAGTAAAATCGCGACGAAGGCCAAAATTTAATTTTAGTTTATCTGTGCCAAAGGTTTGAATGCAGCTACCATTGGCAGCGCTCAACTCGTAGTCAGTGGCTTGTCTGCGTGACGGGAGCCAACGGTGCGGGCAACAACATAGTTCAGATCCAGTGTCTATTAAGAAAGGGCGCTTAGTCGATTGGTCCGTGACTAATAGGCGGCGGCCTGTATTTTGACAATCAACTGCCGCTGCTACTGATTGCTGCTTTGGTTTTCCGTTTAATTCCAATTGCATGGGCTGTCGCACTTAGTTGCTTTTTGTGCCCATTTTCTATGATACCAACACAGCTTGTTACCAGATGACCGAGTGGACGAAGCCGAGTAGGGGACGGCGCTGTTGCCTGGAAAGAGCCGCCACTTGCATGCTTACCTCTTTCAACCTTTGGGCTAATGTAGCCAAGGTAAGAGTTGATGTGGGATAAGATGTGGAACATACCACTGCTGGTGCCGGAGCTAACTCGACAATTCTGTCTGCCAACTCTGCTACTTTTAGCTATGTCCAAGTCTGACTGTGCTGCTAAAATTGCCTGAGCTTAATGAGGTAGGCGTCGCAGCCAGAGTAGGCGAATGATGTCACCTGAAAGAGCTGTTCCTGCAAGAGAGCGAAGATGACGAAGAAATTGGGATGGTTTCCTGTCACCAAGTTCTTCGTCAGTCAGAGTTGACGGGCTCGTTTCTCCTGTGAGACTGATAAGCGTTGTATGAGCGCTTGCTTCAATTTCTCATATTTGTCTTCTGTTGGAGGTTTGATGATCAAATCTTCAACTTCTCCGGCGAGCTTTTGGCCCAAATGGCCTACCACATAATTATACTTCGTTGCATCTCCCACAATATTTGCGATTTGAAATTGAGCTTCAACCTGAGCGAACCAGATTGAAGGTTTATCTAACCAGAATACAGGTAATTTAACCGCTACCCTACATACCTCTGGCTCCGTCTCTTTTTTCCCTAGCTGTTTCTGTAATGCCGCAATATCAGCCTAAAGTTGCTTAAGCTGTGCCTGAAGTTGGTCAAGGATTTTTACAACCTAATAATAGAATATACCACAATTTGAAGAAGCTCAATTTCAAATTGTATATATTGTGGGAGATGCAACGAAGTATAATTATGTGGTAGGCCATTTGGGCCAAAAGCTCGCCGGAGAAGTTGAAGATTTGATCATCAATCAATCTTCCAACAGTAGACAAATAGCAAGCAGGCACGCCACTGACTACGAGTTGAGCGCTGCCAATGGTAGCATTGCATTCAAACCTTTGGCACAGATAACCTAAAATTAAATTTTGGCCTTC
The DNA here is from genome assembly GCA_964057195.1 of Orthosia cruda. NCBI lineage: Eukaryota > Metazoa > Arthropoda > Insecta > Lepidoptera > Noctuidae > Orthosia > Orthosia cruda. The sequence continues at coordinate 29,785,673 of OZ059840.1, read as the reverse complement.
GTCGCGATTTTACTTGGCAGTTCGTCATAGCGGATGTTAATTCTACCATTATTGGCTCTGCCTTTTTGGCATTTCATCACCTTTTACCAGACTGTCGCAATAAAAAACTTGTCGACGGAACCACGGGACTGACATCTCCCGCCTCTACGGCTGATACTGATCAACAAGCGTGCGAGCAGTTAAATCCGGAAAACCGGTTTTTACTAAGCTTTTGGCTGAACCTCCCGGTCTGCCTCGGGTCGTCAAGCACAAAACCGTACATTTCATCAAAACCACAGATGGACCTCCGATCTCGTGTCGTCCTCGTCGCCTGGCTCCTCAAAAACTAATATTAGCCAGAAAAGAATTCGAAGATATTGTTCAGTCTGGCACGGGCCACGCACGGCACGGTCATCAAAAAGTCCCTGGTCGTCCCCATTGCATATGGCTCCTAAAAAAGATGATACCTGGCGACCATGTGGTGATTACCGCGCACTTAATGCTAGAACTGTACCAGATATACATAGATCCCGTGCGACATATTCACGATTTCACTCACAATCTGAATGGCTACAATTTTTTTTATTAAAATTGATCTCGTCAAAGCATATCATCAAATTCCTATAGCCGAGGAGGATATTCCAAAAACAGCTATCGTTACCCCGTTTGGCCTCTTCGAATTCCCTTTCATGACTTTTGGCCTCCGCAATGCGGGCCAAACCTTCCAGAGGTTCATCGACGAGGTCACGCGGGGTCTCGATTTATGTTTTACACCCTCACCCTCATTCATTCACCAGACGAAGCCTTCCACCTGGAACACCTGCGGATTCTTTTCAAACGCTTGGAAAGCTACGGTGTAGTAATTAATCCCTCTAAATGTGTTTTGGGAGTCGACAAACTGGAATTCTTAGGCTACCACATTAATAGCGCCGGCACTAGCCCCCCTCAGGATCGTATCCAAGCCTTGTTGGACTTTCCACCTTCTGAGACAGTACAAGGCATGTGCCGATTTCTCGGTATGCTGTATTACTACCGGCGTTTCGTCCCCGGTGCTGCCCAATTGCAGGCCCCACTGATAGATGCATTAGTATCAACTAACAGCAATGGTGCTAAACCGTTTCCCTGGATGGCGGAGTTACTGCAGCAATTTGAAATCTGCAAGAAAAGCCTATCTAATGCAACGCTACTTCAACATCCAGACAGCAAAGCCAATTTCGGCCTTTTTACTGATGCGTCTAGTGTTCACATTGGATCTCGTCTCCAGCAAAAAGTGAAGGGCAAGTGGTATCCTCTGTCGTTTTTCAGTATCAAACTTACACCACAACAAGCTCAGTGGCCCGCTTACTACAGAGAGTTGCTAGCGGTATATGAAAGCGTCCAACACCTTCGCTATATCCTAGAAGTGCAGCACGCCACTATTTTTACAGACCACAAACCGCTTCTGTACGCTTTTCTACAACGCAGAGAGAAATTAGCTCCTCCCCAACTAAATCAAATGTCATTTATCAGCTAATTCACGACAGATATACAATATATAAAAGGGGAAGATAACGTCGTAGCCGAGGCAATGTCGCGCATCGGCATTGATGTCATCTCGATAGAAGAAGATATTTATGCTCTTGCGAAATCACAATCATCTGAGGGATGATGAGCTCAGCAACCTTACAAAGCGACGAGAACTAAATCTAACGAGAATCCCCGTACAGGGAACTGAATCTGATATCCCTATTTATTGTGATATATCCACGGATAAGCCACGTCCCTATTTGACACCCTACTTCCGCAGAGAAGCATTTAACAAATTGCACAGTTTGAGTCATCGTGGTGCTCGCGCCACCTCACGAGTCACGACTGGTAGGAGATCGTTATGTGTGGCCCTCGATGAGAAAGAATTGCCGGGCCTGGTCTCAGGCTTGCGAAACGTGTCAACGTGTAGTAAAGTGACCAGGCATAATTCAGCGCCTCCAGGCAAATTCGATTTACCATCAGGACATTTTTTGCATGTTCATATCGACATAATTGGGCCCTTACCAGTTTGCAACGAATATCGTTACTGTTTAACTAAATAAATAGATAGTGTCAAGGTGGCTAGAGGTGTGGCCCATGCGTTCTATTACAGCGGAGGAGGTAGCAGAAACTTTTACAAGAGAATGGATTTCCCGTTTCGGTGTGCCATTCGTCATTACAACCGACCAGGGCTCCAAATTTGAATCGGATTTATTTCGTCAATTGCTGCTTCAGTTTGCCACTAAACGTGTCAGAACCACGTCATACCATCCCTGCGCTAATGGGATGATTCAGCGAGTCCATCGTCAGTTCAAAGCAGCGTTGATGTGCCACAACAGTACATAGGTGCGGTCCCTGCCGATTGTATTATTAGGTCGCATACCATCAGCTTATAAAGAAGATCTCGAATCGACGGTTGCTGAAATCGTGTACGGAGAACCTCTGAGACTTCCCGGAGAGCTATTGATCCCCCAGCCACATCAGGGAGAATCGAAGACTCCGCTGACTTTGTAGCACAATTACTACAAAAGATGTCATCCATCCGACCGTCGCCAGCCTCACGGCACAGCCAAACCTCTTCTTTTATCTTTAAGGACTTGGCCACAGCATCTCACGTATTTCTTAGAGATCACTGTCCACCAGGCACAACAACCACCCTATACTGGTCCATTTAGAGTGTTGAAACGCTCAGCAGACGGTAAAACATACACCATTGAGGTGAAGGGCAACAAAATGGTCGTGAGTATTGATAGACTTAAGCCAGCTTTTATTGACCATACTAGTGCCGGATTAAGCTAGCGCGGGGCATGTAGCAAATTCAGCCAAAGGGCCCTTGGTTTGCTTTAGGTTCTCAAGTTTATGGTATTAAACTCAGATTAGAAAATTATATCGAAAATGTGTGTGCGTGACAACCCGGCGCGGCTATGTAGGAACACGTATATCTGTGTGCGTGCAATGATATCTACTAGTTTTTGAAATAAACTCCTTATATTTTTTATTACTTTTACAAATCAAATTGGTTGCCTTTTTAAAACTTTGGGTAATAAAATAGTTCAAACGTATATTATTTTAAATATTTATTAGGTACAATCAAAGTTACATACGAACAATCAAATTAAAAATTTATATTCATGTTTCACTAATATCCATGATACTTGTGAAAGAGCTAATTGAGCCAATTTGCCTACGGCACAGATGATATGTGTCGACGTAACTAGCGTTTTACATCTGATTATACCGATTAATTTTTTTAAATCGATCGCGTTCGGTTCCGTTCCACGGCGATATATAGATCACCATCTATATCCGTGGAATGGAACCGATTGCGAACGATGTTCAAAAAATTATCAGTACAGTACGTCGGCCAATTTCTTTGTATGGGATGAGACACCACTGCCTACGGTTAGTTACCTGATTGGGGTTGAGCCATGAGAACTGACAAGAAACTTTGGCCACTCTTTTTCATTCGCTAGGCGGTAACAATTGTTCGTGTTACAATAATATGGTGGAATGTAAACTGATGCAACTAAAATACAATGCTCGACTAACAATGTGAATCAAACATACAACCTTAGCAACCTTATTCTGCACTAGTTTTTAATATTGCTGTTTAGTATTCAAATGTCGAGAACTACTTCATAAAAGATAGCTTGATCTCTGCGACAGCTATCAGTATCAATACAGTAACAATAGCGCTTGATAGGCTAACAATAACGTATACTTCAGGTTGACATAATAAGCCGCAGAGATCAAGCTATCTTTTATGAAGTATAGTTCCTAATTTTGCTATGTAATACAATCGTACTTTTAAATAGTTTACTTCTATTAGTAACTTTATTAGATTCACTTTGTGGTGACGTATTTGATCATTCGTAAGTTTATTGGTTGTCCTTCTACGTGGTGGGTGGAGTGGTATTTAGCATCGTCCACTCGATTATGAATGTATACAACACTATTCCACGCAATGGGACATCCCTAGAGAACCATAAATTAGTATATGGTAAGGAGACGTAATTGTCAACGGTTGGAGATTGTTTTCACATATTGTTTCCTAAATATATTTCGTAAACCAAGACGAGACGAAATCTTTCATTTAAGTAGGGAGAACAACCGTTCTCCTACAAAAGCACTTAAAAGTTATCAAACTAGAAAATAGTTTTTAATAAAAACAAACAACAAATTATCAAACAAAAAGCGTCGGTTGCTATTTTGCGAGTGTTGTGGCAGCGTCACAGCCAGTGCTGCCAACTCGTCTAAGCAAAAACGCGCTGTTAGCTCTTTAAAAAAGCGCAAAATGGCCGCTCTCAAAAAATCGATGTATTCGGCGCCAAATTCAAACTAAACGCCCAATAATTTCAGACTAGGGCTATGTATAAACGTAATTTTTTTTTTTAATCAAAACATGTCATATAAAAAATAACAACATACACTATAGTACTTGTTTAGTAAAAATAAAATAAAGTAATAACGTGATAATGTAATTATTTTACAAAAATAAAGGAATTAAATAAATTCATCATCATCTGATTCTACCACAATTGGGATAATAAATTTTAAAAAAATGACAATTTCTTAACGTATTTTTTAAATTTACATATCATCAATAATATTGTCGTTTCAAAAACACTTAAATTTTTTTTTCAATTTATTATAAGCAATTGAAAAATTGATAAATTTTTAGAAAGAACCAAGTGACTACAAACGGGCCACGACTGGTCACCATATTGGTGACGTCAAGGAATCACACGATAATACAGTGACAACTACACGTGAATTGAATAAAAATATCCGAAAATTTATGCAAAAACATTATTTATAATAGCAAATTTTATTTATTCATGTGTGATAAAGGATTCATAAAGGCTTATTTTGATAATATACCCACCTGATGGACGATTTGGAAATTTTGAGCATAAATAAAGTAGTGGTAATGAATATTACGTGTTAGTGGACCGGTGTTTGTTGTTGTTGTTTACCAGGTACATTTAGAAACATAATTGTCATAACGTAATCGTTTTTCGGATTTGGCGAAAGCGTTTGACACGGTTTTTGTCCCACACTTATTGAGCAAATTGTAAAAAATGGGAGTACGAGGTCTTCCCTTAAAATCATTTCTGGACTACCTGTCAAAACGGAAACAGGAGGTCAGAGTTGATGGCAGGGTGAGTAATGAACTGCCTGTGACTTTTAGAGTGCCTCAGGGCAGTATTCTTGGCCCGACTCTCTTCTTGATCTATATCAATGACCTTTTTCAACTATTTATTATATAGTGTGGCAATAACTTGTTGGAATGAGGTATATTCATCAAAAATACAAGACTCGTGACTCCAAACAATAATATTGTTATAAAATCAGGTATAAGCTATTATGCTGAACACTCGAAACTATATACTATCCAATATTAAATATCTCAAAAATCTACCTAACTGAAAACATGTATTTATTAAATAATAACTTATAACTCCCACTCAACTTCATCATTACAAACATCCTACTCAACTTCAACAACACAAAACTCCTACTCAACTTCATCATTACAAAACTCCCACTCAACTTCACATCCTACTCAACTTCAAAAACACAAAACTCCTACTCAACTTCATCATCACAAAACTTCTACTTAACTTCATCACAAAACTCTTACTAAACTTCATCATTACAAAACTCCTACTCAACTTCAACAACACAACTCCTACTCAACTTCATCATTACAAAACTCCTACTCAACTTCATCAACACAAAACTCTTACTCAACTTCATCATTACAAAACTCCTACTCAACTTCATCATTAGGTATATATATTATATTCTTTAACTCCTTCTCGAACCTCATCATCATATTATATTATATACTATAACTCCTAACCGACTCATCATATACAATATTATATTAAACTCCTACTCGACACATCATATTCTCCCAATCGACTCATCATATTTTCTACATAACATTATTATCATTACAATAACCAAACAAAAGAAAATAAATAACTATCAAGTTGCACCTTATATCACAATAAAATTCAGATATAGAAAACTTAAGGTTCCCATATATTTTATGAAAATAATATAAAATTTAATAAAAGTTAAATAATTATTCATTTACTATTTACGTCACACCCCCTTAAATGGATCATAATTTGGCACCCCCTTAATTCATTTAAAATTCTGCTAAAAACAGAATAATTAAACTCCACCAACCCTTTTATTGATATCCAGACCCCTTAAGTTTACATTACAACTCATAATTATAAATATTTTCTTTATCATATTAAAAATACACATCCTATCAAAAACTTACATGCTACCTATATAACCCACACCCCACCCTGGATTTTAATTAACAACAGGTCATGGGCCATCCAGCAACGGACAAAGAAGACCAAAAATATGTTTGAGAGTAATAAAAGAGTCGAGCTGTGGAGAACTCAACGCGTTGTACCTAATGCAGAATGACGAGCAGGTGAAAAATGATATATAAAGCAATATAGATAATAATCGAAAAGGCGAAAAATAAAAATATAATGAAATTGGAAAAAATGGAGGCAAAGCTAGTGAAATTTATGGGTAGGTTAGGTGATATTGGTGTAAAATAAAAAGTAAACAAACACGATTGGCGCGAAACTTCGACTTTGAATAACAAAAACCTTCATTAGATACCACTAAATATAATACAACCCGAAATCGGTGAAGCCTTTATCTTTATTTATTTTTTGCACATAATCCCAAAAATGTTCGGTAATTCCCATTATTTACATATCTCTTAATAATATTAAACACTAATATCTATGTAGAGCCAGGAAGGCTTGGAGCACCAGAACTCATCTTCTAATTATGTGGGTAGGTAGGCGCGGAAATAGGAATAAATGGCTTCAGACCACAATCGACGTATTTTAATCAGTATTCACAGGCATAACGATGTAATTAGCGATTACTACTTACGAAATCAACTTTTCCTTACCAAATCAACATTTAAATCTTGAGATAGCGTGATGGCGAAGATTCTGAGCGATTCGTCACAAGCGTGGTGCGCAGGCGCCGTCCAGTTCAAAAAGTGAGTTTAAGACAAGATGGCCGCCCGCACTACCATCAACAATGACGTTTCGCCAGGTTGACATTGACAGTCCTGTCAACCTGACGTTTGACGTAACCGCCGTCATCTTAGTATTTACAAACAATATAAAACTTTGTAGAACAAAAACGAGAAAATATTAACTTTGTAGATTTTTCTTACACTAATTCTTCAGTAAATATCTCATAAATGCGTCGACCGATTTTCGCAATTCAAACAGAAATATTAGTGTTACGCCTAATTCTATCATTTAAGATTAAAATTATGAATATATCTCCATAAACAAAAAATCATGTTTTCAAGTTACTTAATTAAAGGTACAAAAATGTCAACTTTGCACTAAAGTTCCCATAAAAAAATACTTTTGATCAAACTAAGAGATTAATACGAATCTATTACAAAATTAGCAAAAGATAACAACAAAATTAACACATTATAATTGCAATCTAGTTAGACATAGAAAATTTCTCAATAGTACAGATTGCTAGGTACCTACTTGGCTCTTGCGCGATGCACATATAATGGGAATTTTTTTTTTGTATTATTTGTACATAATGGTAAGAAGCAAGAACGATAACATATTAATATTTTCATCAATATATTGACGATAATAACAAGATTGAATCGGTTAAAAGTCAAAACACTGTATAAGCTATGTGCTACAATGAGTAGAAATGAACGTCGTGACGTCACACGGGCTCTGGTTTGGTCGGGGTCTGTCGAGGTGTTTTCGGTACTGGATTCAACAAATTCTTTTCAATTTGAAATTACTTTGTAAATAGAGCAAAAAAAAAACGATAAATAGTTTTGTATGAAAACTTATATCTGATCTTTACATTTTTTACAAAAAAAAATCGGTTCAACAAACCAATTGCTTCTGTCGCCGAATTATATGGTTGGTCCCTCAGATCAAATAAAAAGTCAAGATGGAACGTTGCAAACAACAAAGTGACGCCGGTTCAAACTAAGCCTTGCCGTACAAATACACAATTACACGCACTTACGGACAACGAAACTACGCCTAAGCTTGTCATTCGAGCTCATAGATCAAATAATAAAGCTCGACTGACAATCTAAGGAGTAGTTTCGTTGTCCGTAAGTGCGTGTAATTGTGTATTTGTACGGCAAGGCTTAGTTTGAACCGGCTTCACTTCGTTGTTTGCAACGTTCCATCTTGACTTTTTATTTGATCTGAGGTTGGTCCTGACACAAAATAGAAAGCGCGCCGCCGCTTACGTACTTTGTGGTCCTGATCAGTTTTGGACTTAAATTTATATTAATCTGTGGATGAAATTTTCCTCAACACGTTGTTTGGAAGTTGATAGTTTGAGCAGTTACTTTTAAAAAAAATTGGACATTCCAATGTTTCAAAAAGCGGAAGCGCTAGATTTAGCGCTAGGCGCTGGAACGCGCTATTGAACAAAAGAAGCGCTAGATCAGGTCTAGTCAACTGGTCACAGCGCGTCGCGTTCCTTTTACTAACGAAATAGGCAAAGAAATTGTCATTCAGCCTTAGGATGCATTAATTAAACTCTTATTTACTATGAAATCGTTTTTAGTTTCACTATATTACTTAAAATACTTAGATATATACCTATATTATACATTTTAAGCCCTCTCAGTCGAGATTAATCGATTATAATTTAAAGAATTTGTTTCAAGCCCTAATTCGACGAAATTGTGACGGAAGATGTCAGCCTAGAGTTCGTCGACGACCATAACCGCTAACCGTTTGAATCAGCGCTGCACGATCGGTCGATTTCGAGACTGTCTCGCTGACGAGCTCGTCGACGAGCACAGCCAAGAAACTGTCTCTTAGAGAATAGCATGGCATGCTTACCCAAGATAGGGTTTGCAGAGAAGAAAAAGAAAAAGTGAAGGACTAAAATAGTATATTATGCAACTAGTGAATAAAAGACGGATTTAATGCGAGGGCCGTAGATGAATCACAAGTAAGTGAAGGATTCTAACGACTGAATCACGACCGTCGGGAGTGATTCATGATGATTGAATCACGAGCATAGCGAGTGATTCAAGTGTTAGAATCATGAGCGACGCGAGTGATTCATGGCCCTCGATATAAATCCGTTTTATTCAAGAGTTGCATACTATATTTTATACCATGACTACGAGAAAAAGAAAGATTGACGCGAAAAGCACAAGGAATAATAATAATAAATAAATGGTTTAAAATAAACCTTTAAAATTTACAAAAAAAAATGAAAACCTGACCCCTGAGCTAGGTAACAGCCCTTGTGTTTCAATCTCTATCTCTATCTCAAACTCTATCTCTAACTCTATCTCAAACTCTATCTCTAACTCTATCTCTAACTCTATCTCAAACTCTATCTCTAACTCTATCTCAAACTCTATATCTAACTCTATCTCTAACTCTATCCCTTACTCTATCTCTAACTTTATCTCTAACTCTATTTCTAACTCTATCTCTAACTCTTTCTCTAACTCTATCTCTAACTCTATCTCTAACGCTATCTCTAAGTCTATCTCTAACTCTATCTCTAACTCTATCTCTAACTCTATCTCTAACTCTATCTCTAACTCTATCTCTAACTCTATCTCTAACTCTATCTCTAACTCTATCTCTAACTCTATCTCTAACTCTATCTCTAACTCTATCTCTAACTCTATCTCTAACTCTATCTCTAACTCTATCTCTAACTCTATCTCTAACTCTATCTCTAACTCTATCTCTAACTCTATCTCTAACTCTATCTCTAACTCTATCTCTAACTCTATCTCTAACTCTATCTCTAACTCTATCTCTAACTCTATCTCTAACTCTATCTCTAACTCTATCTCTAACTCTATCTCTAACTCTATCTCTAACTCTAACTCTATCTCTAACTCTATCTCTAACTCTATCTCTAACTCTATCTCTAACTCTATCTCAAACTCTATATCTAACTCTATCTCTAACTCTATCCCTTACTCTATCTCTAACTTTATCTCTAACTCTATTTCTAACTCTATCTCTAACTCTAACTCTATCTCTAACTCTATCTCTAACGCTATCTCTAAGTCTATCTCTAACTCTATCTCTAACTCTATCTCTAACTCTATCTCTAACTCTATCTCTAACTCTATCTCTAACTCTATCTCTAACTCTATCTCTAACTCTATCTCTAACTCTATCTCTAACTCTATCTCTAACTCTATCTCTAACTCTATCTCTAACTCTATCTCTAACTCTATCTCTAACTCTATCTCTAACTCTATCTCTAACTCTATCTCTAACTCTATCTCTAACTCTATCTCTAACTCTATCTCTAACTCTATCTCTAACTCTATCTCTAACTCTATCTCTAACTCTATCTCTAACTCTATCTCTAACTCTATCTCTAACTCTATCTCTAACTCTATCTCTAACTCTATCTCTAACTCTATCTCTAACTCTATCTCTAACTCTATCTCTAACTCTATCTCTAACTCTATCTCTATCTCTAACTCTATCTCTAACTCTATCTCTAACTCTATCTCTAACTCTATCTCTAACTCTATCTCTAACTCTATCTCTAACTCTATCTCTAACTCTATCTCTAACTCTATCTCTAACTCTATCTCTAACTCTATCTCTAACTCTATCTCTAACTCTATCTCTAACTCTATCTCTAACTCTATCTCTAACTCTATCTCTAACTCTATCTCTAACTCTATCTCTAACTCTATCTCTAACTCTATCTCTAACTCTATCTCTAACTCTATCTCTAACTCTATCTCTAACTCTATCTCTAACTCTAACTCCATCTTTATCTCTAACTCTATATCTATCTATATCTAAGTTTGTATCGAATATTTTATGCGCAAGGAGGTTGTATAGCATTGAGATGGAGTTTGCATATTATATTGGTGTGTTCTAAATTCAAACACCAAAACAGTGATTAAAAGTGCTTTTTAGAGGGGGAATGGTATAATAGTAGTTTATGAAACTGTTGCATAATGAGGGGTATTAAAACATGAGTGTGTGTTTAAAAACCGAGCCGTAGGCGAGGTTTTTAATAGCTTTCACACGAATGTTTTAATACCTAGTTATGTGCAGTTTCATACACTACTTTATCTAAACTCATAAATTGGGATTGAACCTACTAAATACCTCTTTTTGCATTTTCCATGCTATAAAATCGTGATAGCATTTGTGATATACTTTTCTTGACTTTGCTGGTAATAAATTAAGAGTAAATTTCCTTCGCCGCATCAAAAATATCGGGCGGAGTCAAATTTTCTTCACATTCACTGATATCAGACATTTCACACACAATAATTTAAATAACTCATGAAATTCAGTACAGCAAAACTTGCAAAACATATGAATGGCGCCAAAACCCAGCACATCACCGCATTAACCGCGCATGCGCCAAGGCTTAGCACGCACTGCGATCTTTATTCGCGCGATTTTTTTCCGCCCATTCTGCGACCTGTATGAAGTTGTTCGCATCGGTAACGAAATCGTGCGGAAATAATTCCGCAAGAAATCCGTGTTTTGCCACAGAATCCACCGCACCACGGCGCGAATTTTATTAGCCCGAATATTTTGAGCTCTATGAACAGGTAGAAGTAAACAAAATTCGCGCGAATAAAAATCACAGTGCGTACTATGTCTAAAGCGGGCATTGTCATAGACAATTTAAAATTGGAATCAAATCTTTTTATAATAGGTACTATAAAATGGCATTACAAAAAAAAAAATGATGGAAACTCCTTAGTGATTAACTTCTTGGATTTGTCCTGTATCGTAATAGAAAAAAAATTGTTTTATAGCATTATTTTGTTAGAGAAATAGTGTTATAATAAGATTCCATTTTTAAATTTCGGTATTGTGTTTATAAAGTATGCCAATATAAACTCGTTTTGAATTTTATAATTCGAATATTACGATATGAGAGTAGATAAAAATTTTTTTTTGCATATTAGTCAAGACTGAAATGGCCTTCGCAAGTCGTAATTTCATTATAAAACATAAGAATACATTCTGTTTTCCTTTGTATTTTATGAGCACAAGTGTGTTGTTTCAAATTAATATTCTTTTATTTAAAGATACCATATTGACCGAAAACATTTGTATAAGTAAATGAGATTTATTGAAAAATAAGCTGTTCAAACTGTTTAATAAAAGACGTACGGCAGTGCCATGTTCGAAAATCGAAAGTAACTTATTTTTAAGCAGGACAGTTCATCGTATTGAAAGGTTCTGGGACACAGGCCTCTTCTATGTGAGAAGAATGCGTCGTAATCCACAACTAGGGCCCATGGTCCGTGCTCGCACACAATTTATTTTTATACGTATTCATAAACTTAATTTTTAAGACATTTGATTTCTCAAAATATTACATTAATCACTTACAGAGAAATTAATAAGTAAACCGATTAGCATTTTTAATAGGGTAGATGTTAAAAATGTTGGTGGAGATTGTGTATATATGGCACAGTGCGTTTGAATATGCGGAATTGATCAGTTTTATACATTGTTTTAGGATTTCACAAATAAAATGGTGCTTTTCGTGGGGGAGTAAGCGGGTGTAGGTTATTTAGCATAAGGTTAGTTTTAGTTGTGCTAATAAAATTACAAATTTATGCATATTGTTCCATTAATGAAAGATCCTTCAAGGTGCGACATTTAAATAGTTTCTTAAAGGCTTTCTTAAAACTTGGCGCACTTGACCGACAAAAATCGGCGAAATATAAAACCCCGCAAACCAACGTATTATAAGAAAAGTATGATGGTTTGAAATTAGGATTCTAAAAGATGAATTTACTTATAAAAGGACTTCTTATAATTTTAATATTTCGAGGTAGTTTAGCCGTCTTTTTGCCGTCGATGACCTCAGATATGTTAAATTGTGCAATTTCAGTTGCACAATTTAAGATATCTGAGGTCATCTCAACTTTCAAGTATTTCACCTTTATTAAGTTTATCAACCTTTATGCTGAACTTCGAAAACGGTACCTTTGATTTAAATCGATCAATCAAGCAATTACCTCAAAATGTGGATATAGCAAGCATATTGAATTCGGTAAACGTGACTCTATCTGAATATAGCAGACTAGATTTGAAAAGTGCATTCCAAAATTTAAGCCTGGAAAACATTAACGTCTCCAGTGTTCTTAGTTCGTTAAATTTGAGCTTATCTGATGCTGTTCTAGAATTCTTTGATCTAATCAAGAAAATCATACCTCTGTCAAGATAACATCACAGAGTATTTGAATTCCTTGAAAGAAGATGGACAGCTAGACTTTAAAGGACTCGCGGAGAAGTACACTGGGAGTGCTGAAGAATATTATGTGTAAATCCTATTTGAATTCGTTGACAGAAGATGGACAGCTAGACTTTAAAGGACTCGCGGATAAGTACACTGGGAGTGCTGAAGAATATTATGTGTAAATCCTATTTGAATTCGTTGACAGAAGATGGACAGCTAGACTTTAACGGACTCGCGGAGAAGTACATTGGGAGTGCTGAAGAATATAATGTGTAAATCCCATTTGAATTCGTTGACTGAAGATGGACAGCTAGAAGGACAGCTAGACGGACGTCTACTTTTTTTTCATAAAACACGAAGGGGGAAAAATGGGGAGTGGAGTAGTTTTGTATGAAACTTCTTATTATGGCTTAAACCGCTGAACCGATTTAGATGAAATTTGGTATGGAGATAGTTTGAGACCTTGGGAAGGACATAGACTACTTTGTTTGCATAAAACATGGAGGGGAGAAATGGGGGGAGTGTTAATTTTGTAATATAACTTACTTCTTATCATGCAACTTCTTATTACATACTAATATTATAAATGCGAAAGTAACTCTGTCTGACTCTTTGTCATCTTTTCACGCTTAAACCGCTGAACCAATTTAGATGAAAGTTGGTATGGAGATAGTTTGGGAAAGGACATAGGCTACTTTTTTTTAATAAAACACGAAGGGGGAAACATGGGGGGTGGGGTAGTTTTGTATGAAACTTCTCATTATGGCTTAAACCGCTGAACCGATTTAGATGAAATTTGGTATGGAGATAGTTTGAGACCTTGGAAAGTTCGTAGACTACTTTGTTTGCATAAAACAAGAATGGGGGAGGGGGTAAATGGGGGGAATGTTAATTTTGTATGTAACTTCTTATCATACAACTTCTTCTTATTATGAAACGATTTAGGTGAAATTTGGTATGGAGATAGTTTGAGATCCTGATAAGGACATAGGCTACTTGCATCAAACAAGGAGGGGGAGAAATGTGGGGGTGGGGTAGTTTTGTATGAAACTGAAAACTATGGCTTAAACCGATGAACCAACTTAGATGGAATTTGGTAGTTTGAGATCTTGGGAAGGACATAGGCTACTTCTTTTTGCATAAAACACGAAGGGGGAGTAATGGGAGAGATGGCTAATTTTGTATGTAACTTCTTATCATGAAAACTTCTTTATATTATGAACCAATTTCGATGAAATTTGGTAGCCTATGTCAGGTCTCAATGTATCTCTTGAGACCTGACATAGGCTACTCCTTTGGGCTTAAAAATCTAACCCTCGAGAAAGGCGAGGGGTTAGTTTTGTACGAAACTTGTTACTATGGTGATCGATTAATTTCAAACTTTGCGTAAATACTTCCGTAACAAATAATTTAATAGTATAATTTTTTTAAATAAATTACCTCTAAAAGGGGGTTGGGGTTGTAAAGATAAGATGTACAAATTTAGGGCGTTGCACAACTGACGCCGGTGTCACCCTAATAGAGAACATCTTTAACGCCTGGGAGGAAGCACAAGACGCCATTGGAATCTTTTGCGACCTCTCGAAGGCTTTCGATTGCGTTAACCATGAGACACTATTGTTGAAGCTCGAGCACTATGGAATTAGACATACAGCACTTGAGTTACTTAGATCATATTTAAAAGCCAGACAAGTTAAAGTTCAGGTAAACGGCGTAAACTCACTAGGGTCTGAAATGGCAATGGGTGTTCCTCAAGGCTCGCTATTGGGTCCATTCCTCTTTTTAGTTTATATTAATGATTTACCCCAATTACTTCTAAATCAACCAAAGATGGTGTTGTTTGCTGATGACACTTCTTTGATATTTAAAATAGATCGGCGGTCACAAAATCTTGATGATGTGAATAACACTATTCATCAGGTCCAAAATTGGTTCACGGCAAACAATTTGGTACTAAATGAAAAAAAAAACAAATGTATTAGATTCACATTGCCGAATGTTAGAAGTACGGAATGCGACATCATATTGAATGGCGAAAAGCTGGACTTTGTAAATCAAACAGTTTTCCTGGGGATCACTCTAGACGACAAATTGCAATGGGGTCCTCACATAACATCTCTTGGTCGGCTAAGCTCAGCCGCTTATGCTGTTAGGAAGATAAGACAGTTAACGGATGTAGAAACCGCGCGTTTGGTCTATTTTAGTTACTTTCACAGCATTATGTCATACGGTATTTTACTGTGGGGTCGAGCGGCTGACATTGAATCCATATTTATATTGCAAAAGAGAGCTGTCTGAGCCATATATCAGTTATGTTAGCGAGAATCTCTTAGGGAACTATTTAAAAAGATTAATATTATGACAGTTTCTTGCCAATTCATTAATGAAAATATTATGTATGTAAGGAAAAAATATTCATCTCTTTGTAAAGTCAGTGATAGACACAATTGTAATACGAGAAATAAAGATAAGTTAGATCAACCATCTTATAGACTAGCTAAAGTACACTCATCTTTCATGGGTTAGTGTGTTAAATTCTATAACAAAATACCTTGTGATATATTAAAACTAAATGAAAGTAAATTTAAAACTTTCGTTATAAAAAACTTTTTGCAAAAAAATACTACCGACTTCCAAATACAAAACAACAAAGTGAAAAATAACTTAATTTTTTGAAGTCGGTGTCTTTCGTAGGTACCATTTTTTTGCGTTATGGACACCGACTTCAAAAAATTAAGTTATTTTTCACTTTGTTGTTTTGTATTTGGAAGTCGGTAGTATTTTTTTGCAAAAAGTTTTTTATTTTTTACTTTTTAGTTGTACGTACCTAATAGGCAAGTTAGTAAGGGAACTATTTCGCCAGAATATATTTCATGAAACTTGAACATAACCGGTGAAATGAGAGATCTGCTTACCCCTTAAGAGCGAACTGGCGTGATGTTATGTTATGAAATGGTATAAACAATAAACAGAAATGCGATTGCAGCAATCCCGAGAGATTTGCTGTTATTTATTGAAGAGTTCTGTTGTATATCTCCGAAGTTCTTCATCAGATCTTCACCAAATTAAAATGGGACCAATTTCGGAACATACTTTTTCAAACAAAAAAAGAATTTTCAAAATCGGTCCACAATTGACGGAGTAATCGGTGAACATACACAAAAAAAAAAACAAACTTGAAGTCGAACATAGAACCTCCTCCTTTTTGGGAAGTCGGTTAAAAAGTACATTTCGTAAACAAGCATATTACAAATTAGATGATTATATTCAAGAAAAAAAAATGCTTGGAAACATGCTGGTCCTGCTCCATATGGCAGTCTTTAGTGTAGACAAAATCAAATTTGTTAATTTATTTTCATAGTTTTTATATTCATTTTTTTTTTAAGAAAATGACTCACACACTGTTCCGTTGTTGTTGATTTAGGTATTTTTCCTATGTTTGCAATATTTGTAAGTATGTGAGAAACATGTTCCTATTTATAAAATTAATGAATTTACCTGTTAATGATTTTAATACTTTCTACCTGTACGTTGTATAGTGTGTAATGCTTTTCTGGGTGCATGGTCCTCACATTTATGAATTTATTATTTTATATACTTATGTAAATATTGAGAGACACGTTTTTTTTTTAAAAAAAGTGTAAGTATGGAGTTTCTTGTGCATTCTTCTCCATAACAAGCCACTTTTCCGAATGCACGGTAGAATCAACTTTTATTACTTGTAAATTGTAATTATAATTTGTGTACGACGTTCAAAAGTGCCGTTTTGAACTGTTACGGTGCCTAGTTGAATAAATATATTTGACTTTGACTTTTTTCTTCATGGATTTATTGCAGGTGGTAGTATAAAGGTAGTTAACGTTATTTAATAAAGGATTTTTGTAAATTCGGAAAAGCTGAAAATATATGCAACCGGAATGGGGAAAGCTGAACTTTGTATGAAACTTTTTATTGTGGGTTCCGATTTGGTTGAAACTTTGCAGGCATATTTTTGAAAATAACAAATTATTGAGATCTACATATTTGTTTAGATTATCTAATGGTATGTGGCTTCTATTACACTATATGGGCAAAATATAATAGGTGCCAATATATTATCAGGTATGAGAAAAGGGGAAAGCGTCGAATCCCAATAATCCCCACTGACCTAGTTATCATTTCAATTCAAAAGTCTCCAGTTTTTAATAAAACTTAGTTTTGATATTAATATTAACAAAGATCAAGGGTAACAGGGGTGCATTTGGAAAAGCCATGCTTTACCCACGGCCAGCTACATGTAGCTGCTGATGTTCGCGTATGTCCAGGGCACAGAATGTGTATGTATTAGCATCAAATAACAACATATTATATAGCAGCGTCCTAAAATGTTATACCCATGATTAACGGCATGATTAAGGAATGTCAATTGACTATAGATACAATTTATGATAGAGTGGTATCTTTAATTTGCAGCAAAGCAGAACCTATGAGTCTGTAGTTTATTTGTTTACTTTTGTAACTATTTAACCTATTCTGTATTGACTAACGTCTTCGCGGTCGATCCCGGGTAAAGGCCCCACAGGCTTGCCTGTGGTACGACTGAACGATCTCACTTAAGCGGTGGTAGGCTCCGCCTCCGCCTACACCTAGCTCGCGACCACCATCCCACCGGAATGGAGTTGACATCCAGTCTCAACTTCGGCGCCTCCATTGAGTACATGGCCCAAATTGTTCATCCTAAATAGAGTGAAGCGATACTTTACGCCTGGATAGCTTTTAACTCTATACAAAGTGCAAGTCAGATCCTGCATGGAGTATTACAACCACATGGTTGTAATACTCCATACTAAGTATAAAAAAACATTTTAATTTCGTTAAGGACACTGACTTCCAAAAACTTCTTGTACCTAATAATCAAGTTATTTAGTAAGGTACCTATAATACCAGAATAAATTACATGAATTTCACGAAACTTGAGCATAACCGGTGAAATGAGGGTGTACCAAGGTGAACTGTACACATCTGCGTACCCCGTTTAGAGCGTACTGGCGTGACGTTATGTAGTGAAATGGTATAAACAATAAACAGACATGCGATTGCAGCAATCCCGAGAGATTTGCCGTCATTTATTGAAGAGTTCTATTGAATATCTCCTAAGTTCTACATCAGATCTTCACCAAATTAAACTGGGACCAATTTAGTAACATGCTCTTTCAAACAAAAAAGAATTTTCTAAATCGGGCCACAATTGACGGAGATATCGGTGTAGAAGGCCACCACGTTTATCAATAGGCCATTCAACGCAGACGAACAATAGCGGCAGCAAAATTACGACCCACATTTCACGCACGTCAACGTCATTATTGATATTAGTAGTCTGATTAGAGACCTAAAATCTCATAAAACGTAATTTTTCAATCTCGTGCGTAAGAGGTCCCGAATTATTAGTTTTACTCTAGCCACACTTGAATAGCTCTTGAAGGTATATCGTTGATTCAACATAGAGAGATAACCGGGTGGTTCGCTAAGGCACGGAGGCGCCGGGCGGGTGTTGGGGACCCTAACTACCTACCAATTTTTTTCTATGGTCATTTCTTCGGCGGAAAATCTTAACACCGCCATTCAGAAAATAACGTGAATTGCACAACGCCATCGGAATATGGAGTTCAACAATCTGAGTATCTGAATTGCGTATGTTGCGATATTTTACTTCTTGAACACTAAACTTTAAATTCATCTAACTTTTGATATAGTGAACCGATTGCGATGAAACCAAAACTAAGTAATACTTCAAGTTACGTACAATCTTAAAAGTTATCTACATTGGTTTCGTAGATTTTACGTGATGAGTGCACAAATAAACAGACAAACAGTTAAACAGACAAAAAATCCAAAAATGCTCTAAATGGGTTATGTTGGTTCTCCTTTAACATCCTGGCAATTTTTATTGGAAATATATTCGTTGTACAAAAACGATTTTTCTACAGATTTATATGTATTGATGCTGATGATATTTTTACATGGTTCCTAAGCAAATATTTACCATCTGTTTTACACGGCTAACAAAGTTATTTAAGTAATTTTTCAATGTCATTTGTACAAAATTGTTACTGTTCCAAGAACATTTTATAAGTTCGTCGACTATTACTCGTAAACTTGTAAAGCCTACTTAGCTGTGATAGTTTACCTTTTAATTTCGTTATATATGTATACTAGGGCCGTGAATTTTTTCACATAACCAAAAGCAACCATTTCGCTGGCGGGAGGGGGACACACACTTAACTATAACAAAAATTTGCAATTTAAAGCTTAATTTTACGCAAACGGATCTCTGAATCGAAAAATGGTTTTAACATACCCGTAATAATTATTTTTGAATGACCTATCCAACGATACCCCACACCATGGGATAGACGAGCAAAAAAAAAACATACCCACTTTATTTCTACAGGAGGAAACCATTTTTTTGTCTTGGTTTTATTTTACCACTTTGTTGTAATGTATATCCATGCCACAGATAATATAATATTAGCATATCCATGCCAAATTATAGCTTTCTAGTATTAAGAGTCTCTGAGATAAGCTGCGGACGGACAGACGGACATAGCGAAACCATAAGGGTTCCTTGTTGAGTTCGTAACCCTAAAAAAAACGGCCAAGTGCGAGTCGCACTCGCGCTCCGAGGGTTCCGTACAAACTTCAGCTTAAAGGTATTATAGACCTGAGTATTTGTATTGGATTTCAATTTAATACCTCTACGCGTTCATGATGAAAGGGGTAATAAGTTTAAAATTATTAAAAATATTTTTGTTATATTATGATGTAACTGAAAATGTACGATTTTCGCAATTTTTCCTTTATCTGTGCTATTGAGAGTATTGAGACGTTGCTTCGTACCAAATTTCAAGTTTCTGAGTTCGCGGGAAGTACCCTGTAGGTTTTGTTTCCCTTGCGAGTGTCGAAAATTTGTGGCAATTTGCGGCATAAACGGCTGTATCTTTTGATTGCGTTGGCTTAGAAGTTTTTCACAGCTTTAAGGGACAGTAGACCTGAGTATTTGATATAAATTTCAGCTTGATACCTCCACGCGTTCCTGAGAAAAAGAGTCTTGACAGACAGACAGAGGGACGGACGGACGGACAACAAAGTGATCCCATAAGGGTTTCGTTTTTTCCTTTCGGCAGTCGCGATCAAAAAACGAAGAAACGAAAACAGGACCATTGAATCATATAACCTACATTATATTTTTCAACATACTTGCTCGTAAAGTGAGCCTTATTACATCGTTTTTAGGGACATAAACCGAGCTATAACACACACGTGCGTAATAAATTACACACTAGTGCGTAATAGAATTATCCCTACAAAGTTAAATATGTACTTTCTGCAAGTTATATGGGAGTAAACAGAGCATTTTAAATTTAACCGGGTAATACAGTTTTTTTTTAGTAACAACAAAGAGTTTTTATGCCGCTGAAAATCCATATACATCTTTGGAATAAATAAATGTGTAGGTACATCCTTAATTAAGTCAAACACACATTTATTATTATTAAATTATTCATAATTCACACTAATTTGTTATAAAATATTAGGTCCTTACCTATGAAATTAGCGTTTTGCTCCTCTTTAGTTTGGAATTCCAATTTTAAATTTATACAGCTACTTACTCATGCTTTTGTGTTTGGAAAACCGTAATTCATTTGTTTTTTCCTCTTTTGGTTTTTCCTTTGCGCCAGTCAGTTTACAAAATGGAAAACATGAAATATCGCGTTATTTACGAGTACGAGTTCCATCTTGGCACCAGTGCTGCAGAAACGGCTCGAAGGATTAATGATGAGTTTGGCAACGGTGTCGCAAAAGAAAAGACAGTGCGTTTTTGGTTCCAACGTTTTCGTTCTGGAAATTTCGACCTGCAGAACAAGCCCCGTGACCGGCCGGAGACCAAAATTGATAATGATGTATTAAAGGCTATTGTGGAAGCGGCTCCATCGCAAACCAAGTTCAAATCGTCCGAGTTAGTTGCAGGCTGCGGTGTTAGTGATAAAACTGTTTTAATCCACTTGAAGCAAATTGGGAAGGTGAAAAAGCTTGAAAGGTGGGTACCTCATGAATTGAGTGAGCAAACCGACAAACGCGCGTCGACTGCTGCGTTACATTACTCAACCGGCACAATAATGAAGGGATTTTAAATCGAATCATTACCTGTGATGAAAAGTGGATCCTGTACAATAATCGGAAACACTCATCGCAATGAATGAACCCTGGTGAACCAGCCAAATCCTGCCCCAAACGAAAATTGACTCGAAAAAAATTACTTGCGGGTGTTTGGTGGACTAGTGCCGGTGTCGTTCACTACAGCTTTCTTAAATCTGGCCAGACGATTACGGCGGATGTCTATTGTCAGCAACAGTAAACCATGATGGAAAAGCTAGCTGCTAAAAAGCCGAGGCTGGTCAATCGGTCTAGGCCACTGCTGCTTCGGGACAACGCTAGACCACACACTGCACAACAGACAGCTACCAGATTAGAGGAGCTTCAATTGGAATGTCTAAGACATCCACCGTAATCCCCGGACCTTGCTCCAACAGATTATCATTTTTTTCGAAATTTGTATAACTTCTTGCAAGGGAAAAAAATCAACTCCGATGGGGCAGTCCAAAGCGCCTTCAAAGATTTTATTGATTCCCGTCCGAATGGTTTTTTTAGTAAAGGGATCAATTAACTACCTATGAGATAGCAATGGTACATACTTCAATTAAATAAATATATTATATTTAAAAAAAAATACTTTTTGTCCTCCCTTACAAAACGCCAATTTCATATGTAATGACCTAATATTAAAATATTTGCATTTTACCACTTAAAATTATAATTTTGAAGTAGGTTTGTTCACTAACCTTGCATTCGGCGCGTGAAAAAGCTTGCGCGCCATGTTCCATAATTTTCATATTTTGTTTTTATCGTATTTGTCGCTGTGGTAAATTATTTTAGAAATGTTAAGTTTGTGTTCAGAATATGACCATTATTGATAGCGTTAACCCCGCCAGAAATACTAAATGAGCTGTCTACGATAGTTCCCTACAGTGGAAGAGCAAGGTAAAAATGTGTGTTTGGCGTATTTCTTTGAACTCGCCAATACATAAAAGCCTGGCTCCCTGTGGTGCATCTATTCGTGGTATTGCTCAAACATTGTGTTAACATCAAAACGTACTGTAAACTGATGGCATTTATGTATCTACTAAAGAAGTGACAAGCATCAATGTAACACATACTATGAAATTGCCATCCAAATCAATCCAATATCGCTTTGAAAATTGTATTTTCACCAATTGTTTTAATAATTAAACGATATAAGCAATCATGTTTGTTGTTTCCTCACAAACGTGTTAAAAAACGTCGTATGAAACTCGTGAGCTGTGCTCATTACACGCTCGCTAGGCTGAATTACGCCCTCGCCTACGGCTCGGCTGCAACCCACAGCCTCGTGCGTAATGAGCAACTTAACTCACTTGTATCATAATTCTTTAGTGTACAATTGTACATCATCATCAGCCT
Source organism: Orthosia cruda (assembly GCA_964057195.1). NCBI lineage: Eukaryota > Metazoa > Arthropoda > Insecta > Lepidoptera > Noctuidae > Orthosia > Orthosia cruda. Next base: position 29,762,864 of record OZ059840.1, on the reverse strand, counting down.
TATAATGTTCCCACTGTTGGGACCCAGAATTCCTCTCTGTGAGACGGAATGGGCCATAATCCATCACGCGAGCCCCTAGTGCGGGTTGGTGGATGTCACATCATGACTTTGAACTTTTGGTTCTAGGACATGCTGGTTAACTCACGATGTATTCATTCACCGTTTTTAGAACAGCCATGGTGGAACAACTTGAGCCACATGGATGCCCCTCGAGTTAAAAAGGAAAATTTACAAAGCCGTGATTAGACTTGTCGTACTGTATGGATCAGAATGTTGGGTTGTGAAAAAGATAGATAAAAAGAGATTGCATGTAGTTAGCAGAGATGAAAATGTTGAGATGGATGTGCGGAGTCACAAGAATGGATAAAGTGATAAATGAGTATATTAGAGGAAATTTGAAAGTTGCGCCAGTCACAGAACAGTTGAAAAGAAACCGTTTGTCCTGGTATGGTCATGTGATGAGGAGGGATGGGAAACATATGGTACTAAAAGCGTTATGATTATAAATTTGGATAGATGGAGAGGGAGAGGAAGGCCAAATAAAAGATGGATGGACTGTTAGTATTTATTAGTAACGGTACTGGTAATTTACGTGTATTCAGAACAGGTCTTATGTTGCGTAACGATTTACAACCACCGTGTTCAGATCTAAATTCACTTGCTTACTTTTAAAGTAATATTAAGATAGCAGTAGATCTCGCGATCGTTTTCCTTACATGAAAACTGAGTTGGTGAGCGATAGTAAATGGTTACTGTTGATAATCTGATTTTAAAGATATTGATCCGAGTTAATTCGTGAACACGAGGTATTATGAAGTAAATATTATTAGGCTTAATTGTTCCCCTCATATTAACAGTCGGTATGTTCCTAAATCTTTGAGTAAAAAGCGCGAATCTTGTGAGAAGGATCCCCGATTATCAAGTTCCTTGAGAATTAGACGTCATAATTGATGACAGTGGTAGTGAGACCAAATCTGATTAAGAATGGCCTGTACACTCATACTCTAAACTTTAGACCTCACCTCATGAGTAACATGTGGCGATGGGTCTACAAGGAATCTTTGGTGCGATTCCTGTTTGTGTAGGTGCACAGAGCGCTTATGTGTTGTAGCACATTTGCGCTAGATTTTTGAGAATCGTTTTTACGGTTTCTGTCTGTGTTGGTGCACAGAGCCCCTCATGTGTTGTAGCATATGTGGCGGCAGATATGTAAAGAATCGTTGGTAGATGCGATTCTGGCCTGTGTTGGTGCACAGGTCACAACGAAAGTTTCATTAGTTGAGTATGCATTGCCTATGAATTATAACAAACCGTAACAGCATTGTAACAATTACTTTGTTTATTTGTTGAACTTGTTGACCTTCGGACCTTTTTCTATAGAAGCGTTTGGGTGGGAAACTCTAGTACGAAAACTAAATAGGCCCTGTATTAAGACCATAGGCGATAGGTGATTATGACAGGACGGTGATCGTTATAAACCGAAAGCTTTAAATAGGTACGCTTAGAACCTACAAGTATGCACACTGTAGGTTAAGGAAGATGACAGCGGGTCATGTACCAGTTAATGTTGATGTTAAAAGAATTTTGATGAGGATGAGCAAGCTTAAGTTGTCGAGTATTTCAGTCTTTCGGCAGTATTATGGTTGACTGTACCAGTGGATTCTGGCGGAGGTCGGGGTCTAGAGAGACCGTTGTGTGACAGTATTGCGATTGTTGGTCGGCTAGAGAGTCGTGGTCTTAAAGGATTTGCTCGAGGGGTAAGCTTGGCAGTTTTTGCTGCAGCAGAAGTTTTAAAGATTGTTTGAAATGACTGTAGTACATAAGCCCAGGGTAATGATTTAGTTAAAGAGTAGTTCTAAAATGTCCCTATTTTCACGAACCCAATAATCTACTTTGGTCTGGAGTACCCAAGCGTTGTGTGGCAATTGTAGGCCTTTGTGGCAACTGTTGGCCTGTGTGGCCACTATTGGCCTGTGTGGCAACAGTAGGCCTGTGTGGCAACTTTAGGTATTTGTAGCAACTGTAGACCTATATGGCACCTGTGAGTCTGTGTGACACTTTGTCTGGTGTGATAATTTATATTTGTGTAAGGAACCTTAGATAATGTTCCTGATGAGTGAAGAGGTTAAAAGAAGGTAAACTCGCACATTCAGGCGTGTGGAGAGATCACCATGTTAATGTTGATGACGTTCGAATCGTCAAGCCCTCACTCATTACGAAAATTGAAATAATTTTGGTTTTCTAATTTTGATTACTATGCGTAGATAGTGTTAGTAAGACACACAAAGCTCAAGTACAAATTGAGGTTGTAGATGAAGTAGATAATGAATTGACGTAACATAGGACAAACTAAATGTCTGTGTGAACGGGTTATGAGTTCAGAGAGTTGAGTTGACTCGACATCGTGGGGATCTGCGAGTAGAGCAATTGTGATTGCTAAGAGAGCTATGAGATAGCTAGGAGAGCTATGTGATGGCTAAAGATCATGAATAAGGCACCTTTTGTTTGTTTCTTTAGTTTGATTTAATGTGAGATTAATAACTATCAGTGGTAGGTACTTGGACTCTGTAATTACGATTAGGATGTAACAAGATTAGGAGCTTTTAGGTACCAAATCGATGATTAAGTTGCTATTTTCTTTAAATTGGAAATAGAACTATGCGTGCCTTGCAATAGTGAATAGAGAGATCTAAATGATCATGATTGTTACTTTCAAAAAGTTTTCTCACTTGTTTACTCAGTCTGAGTCAGGATTGGATGAGCGAATACTGTTTGGAAATTTTGTGCTTCAGATAAACATCCCTTGTGTGATGGGAGACTGGTGGGTCGGAGTAGACGAAGAGGACGTGTTGCGCATCACGACATGAGGTGGCATGGAGCAAGTACAAGAAGATGATGCCTGCGTGTGATAGATAAGGGGAGTCTGTCACCTGAGAGAGGCCCGAGAAGACCACGTGCTGTGTTCCACGCTCGCCTCTCAAGAGGAACTACGGCCTACAGAACACCATGTGGTTTTAGTCAGTAGGAGTCTGACAGATGACAGCTTTCCCCATGGGCTGAGGACATCCATGAGGATTTCCACATAATTCGATGCACTGTTAAAAACCTGACAATGAGGAACAGACGAGGACGCCTGTCTCGCAGCATGGACGTGTCGGGATTGGTCAATAGTACGGACGTCAAAACTAATCGCAAGCACGCCACCTGTCGGCAAATCAAGAACTACGCTTTGGCGCGCTTTCTCTAACCACCAGCGTGGTGGGGACAGAAGAATATAGCAGTTTAGTACTGACAGCCTTAGAGCTAAGACGTAGAATCAGTGTCGATCCGTAATATTAGTAAGCAAGATTGTAACTGTGAGTTGTGACTATTTGAATAAACCCAGAGTACCGATTAATTTCTGTGATTTCATTTGTACGATGGTACCCACCGACCTGCCCACACACTATGTCTCAACCTAAGGGAATACATCCTGACTTCACGATGGTTTGCATCTATCGGCCAGCCTTGATGCGACATATGTATTAAGTTGTCGTAATGCAGCTTGGTACATATGCACCGCCTTCTTAGATTTATTTTGAATGTACGAGTATTTTCTGGATCACCTCTCTAGAAAATCATGTTAATGACTTCCATTACGATAAATTGTATGGTCGCCATCTTGGATTTTAATTTTCAGCCCTTTCTCGATTGACAACCATGCCATAACAGCTGGCTTTGTAAGGATTCGCGCAAGTGTACCAGTTCTTCCCTACGCCTACTTATCATACATAGACATATTCGTATTTATACTGGTCATTCTGTATAAAACCTTCTGAAAAGATCAAAGTAAAACTCTCTTTTATACAAAAATCCCCGACATTTTGCTGAACAGGTCCATTTGGCGCAGCCGTGGGACACACAATGTTACTTTTATATTGTTTTCTTTTTTTATATTATTGTCGTTTAGTCTAAATTTTCTTTTTTATATGTTTATGTAGTGTGCTCTGGCTTGTGTCAAATAATAGTACATTATTGCAAAGGCCGGGAAATAGGCCGAAAGGCAAACGCATTTATGGCTATACAGCCACGTGAACGCAATTTGTACTAAGCAAAGAGACTTACTTTGGTATGCCAAAACTGATAAAAGAGATCCAATCAAAAAGTATCTAATAACCTCAGCACGCCATTTCATACAACATTACTGGAGCGTTGTAATGTTCCAAATTTAAAAAACGGTCCAGTAATGGATTTGATTTTCTTTGTCCGTAAATTCGGTACTTCGCGTGTTCTTGCATGTTTGAGAAAATATGTTTTCTCAAAAATGGTATGTAATATTGCCATAACATCTCTAAAAAGTCTCCAGAAAGTGAATTCTACCGGAGACTTATTCACAACTGTCCAGTAAGTAAGTATGTAATTTACTTACTGGACAGTAGTAGGGATAGGTCCGATATATCAAAACGTAACTTATATCGGATATGTGTTAGATATCATATCATATCGATATCAATATCAAAATAACCGATATTACAAAAACTATATCTAATATAACTGTACTACTAATACCGATATCTGAAAACCGAACCAAACCATTTACTTTTCAAAATCAATGACGAACAACGAACAAAAATAATTATGCCCGCGTTAGGCCTTTTTATTCGCGCGATTTTTCGCTCATTCTGCGGCCTATGGAATTGTATGAAGCTGCACGCATTGCGGTAAAAAACTACATAAATCCGCGCAAATAAAATCACAGTGCCTGCTAAGCCTTAGTGTTCATTTGTTTTTTTTTTCAATAAACAGCTTTCTATTAGCAAGCCAGTTCGAAATTTAAATAAAACCTTTGATAAGTTACCTTCTTGGTTGCCATGTTTCGGTGAAAAAGATCGTTCCATTTTAAATTACACGACAGATATGAGTTTACTATTTACTTTATTTGGCCGCTACATACGACAGATATGGATTTTCATACAACTTTTGCCGGCCGCTGCTCTCATGTATTTGGTCTGTACTGCAATTTCGATTTTTCTCGAAGAAGGTTGTCAAAATAATTCTCAAATTTCCAAGCATGTTTGAGAAAATATAAGTAAATGCCCCCGGTAAATCGATCACAATATCTATTAGTAATTGCCCTAATATGAATGTAACCTAAAATAATAATTAAACGAATTTGTTGTTAAACTTTCTTTCATTTTTGAGAAAAGCATTATACAAGCCTCAACCAGTAAGAAAGACATCCTGGCCTCGTATATAACCGGACCTCACCTGCGGTTCGGTCCGGTTAACTCATACTTGGCCAGGAAGTCTTACTTACTGGATTTTGCAGTAATGTACTATTTCTTTCTTTATTTTAAAATGTTTACGATAAAATATTTTTAATACCGACCGCATTCTGAATTTGAATTTTGAATTCTTGTACGTAATAGAAAATTCGGCGCGAATGTACCCACGAACACTATTTTTTTTTCCAAAATACTGTTAAGATAACATTATGAAAGCATTTATGTATAGTTATTACTATAAGTTGTTATGTATGTATTTTATGCCTATAAACGGGTTTGTTCTAATTTTAAAACAATACGTTTTTGAAAATCACTCATTTATTTAAATGAAACGAGTCGATCAAAATAATATAAAATAATAGTTTGATACACTTAATCGATTAGGCTGAATACAATTTTTAATCGATTATTATTATTATTACTGGCGAATGGACAGCACAAAAAAACAACACCAAAGAAACGTCATGTTGCACGGTTGCACCAAAATTTTAAGCAACTTTTTTTCCATAATTAGTCTTGTTTTTTTATGAACTTTTGTATGAAAAATTAGGTACATAAGGACGCAAATAAAATGAGTATAATTATCTTCATTTTGTACTTTTGCATCTTTTCAGCAAGCGAAAAGGTTGTTTATGCACATATTTTGAGCAAATCTAAATTGTCTACCGTTTGGAAAGGTGTAGTAATTCGTATTTTGTACACATTTTGCAGTAGACTGAAGCGGTTTAAACGACCTCAACATGTAAATAAATATATTTTTTACAAATTTACTGTGTAGATTAGCTGCGTAAACTTATTTTTCTGAATAAATACAAGTGTTGGAAGTTCATGAAAATTCCTGAATTTCATGACGTAATTTGCAACAACCTGTCGACTCCAAAGACCTTATACTTCTTACTACTAGACTGTGCCCTATGGCGCAAAAACCGGTCCGAGCGAGAGGGCTCCTTTCGGTAGTGTTTCTCTTTCTAATGAGGTGACCATGACCAAACAGAACACGGGACAAATTGATTGTAAAAACGACATTTTAAGTATTCCGATATGTTGATGCTACCTAACAGCGCTACCTAAACCTACCTAATTTGACCATCATAAAGATTGGAACAAAAAGCTCTCTGATCCTACTCTCAAGCTCATGAAGGAGAGGCGTTAGATGACCCTGCAGTCTTCTGACAGTGCTTTGAAATACCGGCAGCTAAATATACCTACCTCAAAGGATCTCTATGATTTCACATTATATTCCAGTTGCGTAGACAGTTGAGAAATAAAACTACACCAATTGTATTCCACTAGGAATTAATTTGCAAATAATATTAACAGCCGCTGAATTTCACTCGAACAAAGTCCGCCAAAAAATCCGCAAACCACCATCCTACATTTAGTATTACCAGGCACAAAAATTTAAAAGTACTACTCTTACTCAGTATTAATGATAATTTAAAAAAATACAACGAATTGATTAAATATATGAACTGTAGAAATATTTATATACTTTTCTAGAAATATTTAAATAAGTGTCAAAGTCTATGAATTGTTAGTTTTGGTACCTATAACATAAAAAGAAACATATAAAATTTTCTACCATTTCTACCAAACCCAATGATTAGTTGAGCTAGCAAGAGGTCAGACAAGGACACACTACCAGCGGAACCCCTCTCGCCAGGACCGCTTATAAGGAAACAGCTAACCTAGGTGTATGACGACGGGGGATGCAGTCGCCCGGGGTGGGGTCGTCTTGGCGGTGTCTCTAGACATCGCCAATGCCTTCAACACCCTGCCCTGGAGTTGCATCAGGGAAGCACTCCGGTATCACCGGATGCCGCCCTACCTCTGTCGCGTGGTCGAGGCCTATTTGACGGACAGGGCCGTCATCTACCCCGGTCACCAGGGAGAGTGGAACCGGCGAGAGATGTCGTGCGGTGTCCCACAGGGATCGGTCTTGGGGCCGTATCTGTGGGACATCGGGTACGACTGGGTGCTGCGCGCCGACCTCCCTAGCGGCGTCAGCGTAATTTGCTACGCTGACGACACGCTGGTCCTGGCACAGGGGAGGTCACACCAGGCAGCGGCTGAATTAGCGACACGCGGGGTTGCGATAGTCGTCGAGAGGATCCGGCAATTGGGACTCGAGGTGGCCCTGCACAAGTCCGAGGCCATGTGTTTTCATGGTCCTCGGAATGCGCCACCGCCGGGTTCCGAAATAACGGTAGGACGGGTTCACATCGGCGTCGGGTTGACGATGAAGTACCTGGGACTCGTCCTCGACAGCCGGTAGAATTTCGTGGAGCATTTCCGACGTTTGGCGCCCAGACTGGAGCGGGCCGGGGCTGCCCTCAAGCGTCTTTTGCCCAATCTAGGGGGTCCAAACGCCTCCTGCCGGAGGCTCTATGCGGGGGTCGTGCGGTCCATGGCCCTTTACGGCGCACCGGTGTGGGCGCGTTCCCTGAGGCGGCGACCAGCCCGCTCGTTGAACGCGTCCCAAAGGGTCATGGCCATCCGGCTGGTCCGGGGATACCGCACGGTCTCCGGTGAGGCGGCGAGCCTCCTTGCCGGATTGCCGCCATGGGATCTGGAGGCAAAAATCCTCGCGCACATTTGGGAGTGGCGCGAGGAGGCAAAACGCCGGGGAATAACTCCGCTGCCACGACAAATCGCGGTTCGGCGGACAGAGCTCCGGCAGGATCTCATGGCGACATGGAGAGAGCGACTGTCGCAACCTAGTGCTGGGCACGCCACAATTGCGGCGATAAGGCCCCTCTTTGAGGAGTGGCTTGAGAGGCGCCACGGCGTCCTCACCTTCCGCCTGACGCAGGTCCTCACCGGACATGGCTGTTTCGGGAGTTTCCTGTTCCGGATAAGGCGGGAGGAAACGCCCGGGTGTCACCATTGTGTGGATCGCCCGGAGGACACGGTGGAGCATACGTTGGAGGTCTGCCCCGCTTGGGCGGATCACCGCCGTGTCCTCGTGGAGGCGATAAGCGGTGGCGACCTCTCGCGTCCGGCCCTGGTTCAGTCCATGGTACGGGGCGAGAGGGCATGGGAAGCTGTCACCTCCTTCTGCGAAGCAGTAATGCTCGCGAAGGAGGAGGCGGAACGCGTGAGGGAGACGCAACGGAGACTCCCTCGCGCCCCTAGCCACCGCAGGAGACGCCCTGGGCGTCGGGAGTCGCAAGCCGATTCCCGGCCACCGTAGGCGCGGGCTTGCGGACGGCGAGTAATGGGTAGCTCGCCGTCCGATAAGGACCAGGCCTGAGTCGACGGCGCGTAGTGTTCCACGCGCGCCTCAAACAGATGTCAGCAAAACTGACGGGGTCCATTAGGGCCGATGCCTGTCTGGGTCGCGGATAAATTTGAAAGAGAGTTACCGCGGCCCTGGCAAAAGCAACTGAAGGAACACGGGTGGGTTTTAGTCAGTAAAAGTCTGACACGCCCTCCTGCTTCACCCAGAGCGGGAGAAGTCATTGGATGATTTCCCACCCAAAAAAAAAAAAAAGGTGTTTGATGATAGATTTCATTTTAGCTAAACAAAAAATTTTGGTACACAGTCAATAAATATAACTCAGAAATACGTTTAAGGTCTTTGGTCGACTCAGCTGGTATGTCATGTGTCAAAATCTTGTCGACCAGAGTGGTATTGAATCTACCTGTAACGACGTTAAAAGAAAAAAATATGTAAACAAGTAGAAAATCATGCTGTGCACTCGGAGGATACATATTCGCGAGCTGGCTGATCACCTGATCCTCCGACTGCACAGCATGATTTTCTACTTGTTTACATATTTTTAGTTAGCTTTTTAAGCTGTCTGGTTTTTGATTTTAAATTAACTTTTTTTATTTACAACTTTTTAGTTATAAATATTTTTTTTGAATCAAATTTAAACATGTAAGTGGTATATATTAATAATAATAATACGATGGTCAAAAACCGATATAAAAAATTTACAACGAACTATCAATACTCTCCTTAAACACCATAGGAAACATCACCCGAAATCATGCATACAGCGACTTACTCTACCACGCCAAGAAGGAGGAAGAGGATTGATTGACATACACAATTTACACAACAAACAAATAAAATAAACAAAACAAACTCAGATCTTACTTCCATAACAAATCAGAACATTCACCACTACATAAAAATGTAACAGAAGCAGATAAAAAACTTACACCACTCAACTTGCAAAATAAAAACATTCAAATTAATGAAAATATTATAAGCACACAGCAAAAAATTGCAGCATGGGCTGGAAAAGCTTTACATGGGAGACACCAAGCTACCCTGAGCCAGCCACACGTCGATAAATTAAAGTCGAACGAATGGCTCAAACGAGGTGAATTGTTTCCCGAAACTGAAGGTTTCATGCTTGCGATCCAGGATCAAATAATTGCAACACGAAATTACAGAAAGTACATAATGAAAGACTGTAATCCATCGACTGACACATGCAGACATTGCAACAGTGCCTCTGAGACCATACAACACATAACAGGGGCCTGTAAATCTCTCGCACAGACAGATTATAAACATCGACATGACCAAGTTGCCGCCATTATACACCAACACCTAGCACACAAATATAATCTTACAGGTGAGATGATTCCATATTATAAATATAAACCTGAAATAATTTTAGAAAACAGATATCAGAAAATTTATTGGGACAGAACAATAATTACAGACAAAACTATACATTATAATAGACCTGACATCACTGTACACGACAAAGTAAATAAAACAGTGTACTTAATCGATATAGCTATACCTAATTCACACAACATCCAATCAACAATATCCGAAAAACTCAGTAAGTACCAAGAACTCGCCATTGAAATCAAAACCCAGTGGAAAGTACAAACCGTCCACATAGTCCCTATAGTAGTTTCTTCTACCGGTGTAGTACCAAAATCTCTCACGCAAAGTCTTCACACTCTACACATGCCTTCTCACACACTATACATGCTCCAAAAAGCCACCATTCTCAATACTTGTCGCATAACCCGGAAGTTTCTGACTTCCTCTACATTATCATCCACCTTCTCAATTTAATTTTCCCCTCACACACTTGGTCCTGGCCCGTGTGTAAGGTCGTATACTCTCTTAAAAGAGAAGAAAAATAAAGAACTCTATATAATAATAATAATCTTTATTCAAACTTGAAATTGGTAAAATATACTAATTGATCTTATACATAAAGTGGGTACAACAATGTTAGGTGCCTGTACTAGGTAATCCTGTATCACAGGCGGCGGGGTCTCAAACAATGTAATTGGAAGGACAAGGATTTTTTTACAATATTTTCTTAGCATTAGAATAGTGACAGATATATTTATTTATTGATAATCTTAATTACTAAAACAGATTAAAATGAAATTCTATTAATAATAATAAACATATGATTCCTTACTTAGCTTACATAACGTTAAATTGATTGCACATAATTATTTACACACACGGACAACGAACTTTGAGCATCAGCAGATATTTGAGCTGGGTTAACCACTATTGCAAAATGTTTTAAAACCATTTTGCCAAAGTACGCACGGCGGCAAATTTCCTGAGACAGCAACAAATCCAGGCGAAGTAGGTCAGTGCAGTGGCTTCTTTTTGTTGAGTCGGCATCTCATGAGTGTGACGCTCTAGGCGCCCTCGTAATCGACAGAGTTGATGTATCTGAATTCCGCTATCTTCCTTGCAGGGCACTCAGGATCTCCTGTTTTATGATTGCTGGGCTTTTTAAAGCGTGAGCAAGTTGCACATTTTGGTACATCAGCTTTCTTCGTGCATTCTGTCATCGAGTGCCCTATTTCACCACAATGCCCACACGTCGAGTTGACTTCTCTGCACGTTTTTGCTGCATGACCATACTGTTGGCACTTGTAGCACCGAGTTACCAGTGTAAAATCCCTGACAGGACAGGACGTCCAATTAATAAAAAGTCTTGATTGAGCGATTAGGGCTTTACGTATATCAGCTGGTACTTCAATGACGTAATTGCAGGTCGACGCATCTCTCTTTCCAGATTTGTGGCTTAATTTTACCAAGGCCAGGAAGGATTCAAAGGGCATGTCTTCAAACTTGTCGGCTACATTTTGTTCAAAAATGCATCTGAAGACCTCATTTTCAGCCATGGAAGTCGGCACTCCTAAGATCACGATCCGGGGTTTGCGCTTGCTGGGTTCGTCGGCGGTAAGTCCTGAAGTAGAGAGCTGGACTGCTTGCTTTACTTTATCAGCGTCATGTTTGGTCTCGGTGCTGATAATTACGCCTCCGTTTTTGGTTTTCCGGACACCTCGAACATACAGTTTCATTTGCTCCGGGCGTATGATCTTTTTAACGAGGTCTTTTGTTTCGTCACTCGATTTCAATTTATCTTGGGGATAAATTGCAACCGAGCTTAAATTACTGGGGCGAACAAAGTTATTTGCTCCCTTTTTTACCATTTCGGCAAAAGAAACATTTCCCGCAGTACCTGAGTCCTGTATCGTCTTCTTGAGGTCCATGATGTGGTCTGACAGGTCTCGTTTTTCAGTAAGGGATTCAACCGCATTGTGCATTAGAAGAGATCTAGCCTTTAGCGACTGGTATATTACTGCCATTTGTGAGGTACCGGATCCTATTTTACGGCAAAGGTTTGCTATTTTCATTTTCTGCTCCGAATTGAGTTTTCCATCCGCGGCAATAGAGCAGACTTCATTCAGATGCAGCTCAATAGAAGTCATCCATTTTTGAATCTCGGGCGTGGTGATGATTTCAGGTGGCGCCTCTACAGGCGAAGCAAAGGAGAGCACTGGCCCCCCTGAATTCGAGGGTCTGTTTTCCATTTTATGCGTACACTAAATCACTTTTACTTGTTCATAGTTTGTAAATGCACACATACTATTGTATTAATATAATATATTATATATATAATAAATTGTATTAATAAGATAATATATTGTATTAATATTGTTGTAATCACCTCTAAAAATCCCTCATTTTGATACCCCACTCGATGGGTTATGAAGAAAACAAAAATTGAGTCCCACCTAATATGGCGCACAAAATCCGCCACAACTAATTGTTTTTTTTTAACGTCACTTATCTAAGAACACTTGGGCGGCCAAGCCTTATCTAACGATGTATTAATTATAAAATCCGTCTAGCGGTTTGCAAGATAAGAGGTAATAAAGAATACTACATATAGGTAAGATACGCGCGAAAACATAACCCTTTCCTTGCAGCCGGGTAAAAAGTTAACAATACAAACTTTGCAAAAGTACCTAGTTAATAATTTTTATCGATCATCAATAATTTTCTCAGCGAACGCCAAAGAATGAATTTTATAGGCAACATTTTGCTAACTTGGGTTACATTATTGCAATTTCATAAGGATCTCATTTTTTTTTGATAATATATTATAGCCTATGACACTCAGGAATAATGTAGCTATCTACTGGTGAAAATCGGTTCAGTAGATCCAGAGATTACCCCTTACAACGTCACAAACTTTACCTCTTTTATAATATTAGTATAAACTAGCTGACCCTCGGGGCTTCGCTCCCGTCAACTGGCTATCTATCTACCTAACCTGGCTACCCTGCCCCTACCTACCTACCAACTAATTTTTATCTATCATCAATAGTTATCTCAGCGCTTCCCAAATAATGTATTTTACAGGCAACATTTTGCTACCTTGGGTTACATTATTGCAATTTTCATAAGGATCCCTACTTTTTTTTTGATATTATATTTTAGCCTATAACACTCAGGAATAATGTAGCTTTCTACTGGTGAAAGAATTTTTAAAATCGGTTCAGTAGATCTAGAGATTACCCCTTACGTCACAGTAGCCATGGTAGCCAGGATAGGCAAGGTAGCCAGGGTAGCCAGAGTAGCCAGGGAAGCCAGAGTAGCCAGGGAAGCCAGGGTAGCCAGGTTTGGGGCAGGGTAGCCAGGTTAGCCAGGGTAAGCAGGGTAGGCAGGGTTACCATGGTAGGCAGGGTAGGGGCAAGGTAGCCAGAGTAGCCAGGGAAGCCAGGGTAGCCAGGGTGGCCAGGGAAACCAAGGTAGCCAGGTTTGGGGCAGGGTAGCCAGGGTGGCCAGGGTAGCCGGAGTTGGCAGGTTAGCCATGGTAGCCAGGGTAGGGGCAAGGTAGCCAGGGTAGGGGCAAGGTAGCCAGGGTAGGGGCAAGGTAGCCAGGGTAGGGGCAAGGTAGCCAGGGTAGGGGCAAGGTGGCCAGGGTAGGGGCAAGGTAGCCAGGGTAGGGGCAAGGTAGCCAGGGTAGGGGCAAGGTAGCCAGGGTAGGGGCAAGGTAGCCAGGGTAGGGGCAAGGTAGCCAGGGTAGGGGCAAGGTAGCCAGGGTAGGGGCAAGGTAGCCAGGGTAGGGGCAAGGTAGCCAGGGTAGGGGCAAGGTACCCAGGTTAGGGGCAAGGTAGCCAGGGTAGGGGCAAGGTAGCCAGGGTAGGGGCAAGGTAGCCAGGGTAGGGGCAAGGTAGCCAGGGTAGGGGCAAGGTAGCCAGGGTAGGGGCAAGGTAGCCAGGGTAGGGGCAAGGTAGCCAGGGTAGGGGCAAGGTAGCCAGGGTAGGGGCAAGGTAGCCAGGGTAGGGGCAAGGTAGCCAGGGTAGGGGCAAGGTAGCCAGGGTAGGGGCAAGGTAGCCAGGGTAGGGGCAAGGTAGCCAGGGTAGGGGCAAGGTAGCCAGGGTAGGGGCAAGGTAGCCAGGGTAGGGGCAAGGTAGCCAGGGTAGGGGCAAGGTACCCAGGTTAGGGGCAAGGTAGCCAGGGTAGGGGCAAGGTAGCCAGGGTAGGGCAAGGTAGCCAGGGTAGGGGCAAGGTAGCCAGGGTAGGGGCAAGGTAGCCAGGGTAGGGGCAAGGTAGCCAGGGTAGGGGCAAGGTAGCCAGGGTAGGGGCAAGGTAGCCAGGGTAGGGGCAAGGTAGCCAGGGTAGGGGCAAGGTAGCCAGGGTAGGGGCAAGGTAGCCAGGGTAGGGGCAAGGAAGCCAGGGTAGGGGCAAGGTAGCCAGGGTAGGGGCAAGGTAGCCAGGGTAGGGGCAAGGTAGCCAGGGTAGGGGCAAGATAGCCAGGGTAGGGGCAAGGTAGCCAGAGTAGCCAGGGCAGCCAGGGTAGCCATGGTAGCCAGGTTTGGGGCAGGGTAGCCAGGGTAGCCATAGTAGCCATGGTAGCCAGGTTTGGGACAGCGTAGCCAGGGTAGGCAGAGTAGGTAGGTAGCCAGTTGACGGGAGCGAAGCCCCGAGGGTCAGCTAATAATAAATAAAACAACATTTAGTTTTATAAATTTATAATTAGCATTCTGTACAACACAAGTATAACAAACCAGGTTATTGAAAAAAAAATACCATAAATCTAGACCGGTCGGATTTGCCATAATATTACTATTTAGGAACAACTGTGACGTGCCTGCGTCTATTTTATTTTAATTATTACTTTAATTGCTTATTATGAAACAGTCGATGTTTTTTACCTACTTACTAGTTTAAAAGCAAACTTTTTTTATGTGTTCTTAGGGTCTTTTATACGGAAGTAGGTATTTAGGAGTATAAGGGAATGGCCCTTATAGAAAATTTTACAGCACATACATTCTGTTCCCCTTGCCAATTTTTTATTTGTCTCTAAACAATGTCATGATTTTGCATTAAAACAATTTTTTTGTTAATTTGCTCCTAAACTAAACACTTAGGAGACTGTTTACACATGGTCAAGTAACTTAAAATAAAAACAAAGTAAAATTAGGTTACATGTTCGTATGTAAGCAGCCCGATAGGCTCAACCGATGTCCAATCTTAGACTTAGGTAACGTGGGACCGCCTTTACCTTCAAATTACGGTCATATAAAAGAAAAAGAAACATTTTAGTTTATAAATTATTGAATTCTGATTTATTATGATCATACGTAACTGTTGGCTTATGATACGCAAATGCGAATTCACTGAGAAAAAGTAGTAAAACTCAATACGAACGTATTCCTTACATATAATTTCCTTTTCCAACAATAACAATTTTATTTCGAGTATCTGAGGAATGGATCAGCATCCTAAGAGCGTGTTCAGACGACACTTGCGAGCACTTGCTTTGAAATTTCTTGAATATAATTTAAGTCTTACGACACATCAATAGATCTCAAATTGCATTTATCGAAGTCCAACCGCACACGCCACGCGCCTGCCTCATGCCTACCCCGCACTCACCCCGCACATGCGCTGCACCGACCCTGCATACGCAATTCGAGGTCTATTGATGTGTCATAAAAAACAAACAAATTTCAAATCGAGTTACACGCGGTTGTTGACGCGCGTGGCGTGCGCTTAGCGGGCGTGTGTCGTCTGAACGCTCTCTTGCGTAACACACTTTTGATCACAACCAAAGGCAATTCCTTAACCATTGCTTTGTAAAAATGTTTACAAATTGGTCTGCTTGACAATCTAAAGAACTACTGTTGAATTTTCAGTATGAAAATATTCAGATTGACTGTGCGAATTTATGTGTTACGCAATTACCCCGCACTTCATGCATCTATTCTGTAAACCTCATTTATATTAGAGGTTCTCCAATATAAATGAGGCACAAGTAACAAGCAATAGCTTGCCATGAAATATCTCATTAATGCATAATATCTACTTCTGTCGGGCAGAATTCAGTTTGTGAGCAAAACAGTGATGAAATGCGTGCTCGCCCGGCTGGTTTGCTCCTCTGTCCAAAAAGCGTAATAAAATAATTCCATTAAAAATTAAAACTTTTATCAAGGCCCTTGAAATGTGTGCGAAAATATCTGTAACATTATACTACTCGCCAAACTTCTTGGCCGCCCTGAAAGGGAAACGGTATCCCAAAAAACAAACCCCTAGTTACCGCTGCCGCGTATCGCGGTTTCGCGGATATAGACCTTGTAGGATCCAAGATTCGCGACATTGCTCATGGGCTCCGGTGTTGCCTCCTCTTGGCTTGTGATCCGCAGGCCTGTATTCAACATTTTTAGGGTTCCGTACCCAAAGGGTAAAAACGGGACCCTATTACTCCGCGGTCTGTCTGTCTGTCACCAGGCTGTATCTCAAGAACCGTGATAGCTAGAGAGTTGAAATTTTCACAGATGATGTATTTCTGTTGCGGCTATAACAACAAATACTAAAAACAAATAAATATTTAAGGGGGGCTTCCATACAAAAAACGTGATTTTTATGCCGTTTTTTGCTATAGTGGTACGGAACCCTTAGTGCGCGAGTCCGACTCGCACTTGGCCGGTTTTTATTTACAATGGCTGCGCAGTAGATAATCTCATACAAAAACAGCACCCATCCGTGCCTTGCGCATCGGAAAGAAAACTTTAGGGCAGCCAAGAAGTTTGGAGATAACTATACATACATCACATCACCAGCCTATTAATGTTCCCTCAGGCCTCTCTGTGAGAGGGAATGGACCGTTATCCACCACGCGGGCCCAGTGCGGGTAGGTGGATGTCACATGTCTTCGAATGTTTGGTTCTAGGACATGCCGGTTTCCTCACGATGTTTTCCTTCACCGTTTTGAGAGCAGTGGTGATGAAATAATTTACACAAAGTAAAGCGCCTGCGTGGGCTCGAACCCACGACCTACAACTTGTAAGTCGCTGCCGATACCACTGGGCCAACATACATACATACATACAAGTACAGAAAACACAGACTTGAATATTTATTTAGTTAAAAAAACTACAATACATTATATAATTTTAGAATTCAAAGCTAAATCCCAAGGTTACTATTTACTTACAAGCCGAATACACATTGTTATGTATTAAAATACCTCAGATACTCGAAATACTTCAAATATTTTCACTCTCATTTCGCAAAAATATATATTTTCTTCAGTATACATTCATACGTTACACTTTCTTTACAATTTGGACTACGTCTTCGTCGGATAAAACGTGGTCTATACCCACTTTCTGCGGCTGATGTTTCACGGAGGAACCCCACACGAGAGCGCTGGAAAAGAAAATATTAATTTAATATCACAACATCACGACTTTTTAGGGTTCCGTAGTCAACAAGGAACCTTTATAGTCTCGCCGTATCCATCCGTCCGCTGCTTAGCTCGGAGAGTCTTAGTTGTCGAATGCTATTATTTGGCATGGATATACATATTGATCACGCCGAAAGTGGTATAATAAAATCATGAAAAACACTGTAGGTACACGTAAAATGGGGATGTTTTTTTCCTCGTCTGTCCCATGGTTTTGGGGTATCGTTGGATAGGGCATTCAAAAATATTACGGGTCTGTGAAAACCATTTTTCGATTCAGAGACCCGTTTGCGTAAAATTAAGCTTTAAATTGCTAATTTTTATTTGAGTCAAGTGTCCCCCCCCTCTGCCAGTTAAATGGTTGCTATTGAACATGTGAAAAAAATCACGGCATTAGTATAAATTATATATAATTAAAAGGAAAACTGTCACAGCTAAGTAGGCTTTACAAGGTTACGAGTAATAGTCGACCAACTTATAAAATAAATCAATATATCTGTCACTATTCTAATGTTAAGAAAATATTGTAAATTCCTTGTCCTTCCAATTACATTGTTTGAGCCTTTCAGGATTACCTAGAACAGGCACCTAACATTGTTGTACCCACTTTATATATAAGACCAATTAGTATATTTTACCAATTTCAAGTTTGAATAAAGATTATTATTATTATAAAATGTACTTGGAAAAGTAAAAAAAATGCATATTGATGGGATAGGACAACAGTTTTAGAACGGAGAAAATAGTTGTGTCCCTTCGTTAGAGCAATGTTCGGTGCTTTCATTTTTTATGAACGTTAGTAATATTACCTATTTATTTTGGTGAATGTGGCTGTTTATACGGAACCCACAGCGCGCGAGTCAGACTCGCACTTGTCCGGTTTTTTCAAGAAGGTTTAGGCAGAGGGTGACCTGTAGGTCTACTTCTGCCTAAACCTTCATTTCGGAAGTCGGTGTTTTTAGTACCTATTCTTTTTTGTTTTTGAAACCAACTGCCCAAAAGAAAGTTATCTTTCGCTTTGTTGTGTTTTGTTTTGGAAGTCGGTATTTTTTTTTTTATATGATTTTTTTTCAATCTTCTTAGTTTTGGTTCCTTATAATATTACCATTTAAATCATTTATAGCCAAAGGGCTTCTCATAACAATTGTAACAAGCATAAACACGACTGGGATACATTGTTTTGTTACGGAGTTCCGGTGACTTCATCACCAAATCAGTTCGATGGTACCATTTTCATTAGTACCATTTATTTAAATTTGCTTCATCACAGTCATTTCATCAGAAAGCTTACAGACACCCAAAGGGCAATGGAGAGGGCTATGCTCGGAGTTTCCTTACGTGATCGAATCAGAAATGTAGAGATCCGCAAGAGAACCAGGGTTACCGACATAGCCCGAAGAATTGCCAAACTTAAGTGGCAGTGGGCAGGGCACATTGCTCGCAGAACGGATGGCCGATGGAGCAGAAAGGTTCTGGAGTGGCGACCGCGAACCGGAAGACGTTGCGTTGGAAGGCCTCCCACCAGGTGGACCGACGACCTGGTGAAGGTTGCAGGGATACGTTGGTTGCGAGACGCACGGGACCGGTCAAAGTGGCGACGCTTGGGGGAGGCCTATGTCCAGCAGTGGACGTCTTTCGGCTGATATGATGATGATGATGATGATGAGTCATTTAACTATTCGAGATATCTTATACCCAAAACATACTTCTCATTGAGAAGTTCCAGTGGCCATCTGTGGTTTTCCCCATCAGTTCCACTTCATAAAATGTTGCTTTTTGCTTTCTGAATGCAAATGCTTACCATGCTGATGAAAATACAAAAATCGCTACATGTATGCCTATAAAATTTTAGGAGTTCCCTCGATTTCGATGGGATCCCATCAGATCATAACTTTGTGACAATGGGAGGGAACACCTCGAGAGAATACCCATGAAAACAAAAAAAGGATTTTCAAAATCGATCAATAATTGACGGAGTAATAGGTGATAATACATTAAAAATATATACATACCTACAGCCGAATATAGAAAACCTCCCCTTTTAAAAGTCAGTTAAAAATCTTTTTTGATATTAAATCTTTACCTACTACCCGCGGCTTGGATCCAGTCAACTACCTATCCTACCCTAATTACCTTCCTACCTACCCTACTTACCTACAACTTTTTTTCTAGGGTCATTCTTTCGCGGCGAATCTTGACACCGCCATTCAGTAAATGACGTAAAAAGCACAAAACCATCTATAGTCCAGTCAACGAGGATATTTGTTGTATGGAGACTTCCGAAAAATTCTCCCGCCTATGAAATTTGGCATGTGATGAAATTAGATAATACAGATGTAAAATAATCCAACAAGTTATGTTACGAGAAGTTAGGTATTTTTACCTAAACATGAAAATTGCTTATAAGGCTCTGTGAATATTTCCTCAGACTGAAATACTTTCTGTATACGTATGTATGTACTAGTTAGAATAAGTATGTAAAGTTATCTAACATTTTTTCGATTTTGGTGATACCCCAAATTTAACTTTTAACATTTTGCGCTATAACTTCTACTGAAAAATTTATCTGCTAATTGTTATTTTTTAATATGATTTTATTTCCTTAAATACATAGCTTTGTTTAGTTATCCAAAAGATTTTCCTTTTTTAACAATTTTTTTAGATTTTTGCTTGATTATGTAATGTGAAAAATATCTCCGTTCATTTTCATACCTTTATTAGTCATATGATTTTATATTAAACAAGAATTATCAATTATCCAACAAATTTTCGAACGTTCATTATATTTGTTAGGATAGTTCGCTGATTTATGCTAGAGCGTAAGGGTTGACCTTCACTTGACCGCTCGGAGCTGCTTTGCCGCGCATTACTTTTGGAGTATTGTAGGCGGGTTTTGTGGCCACCGTTATTATTACAAATATTTTTTTATCTTAATATGCACAACTTATGTGAAGTCATCCAGTTACCACAAACTTTCAAACTTTCTCATTCGATTTTGAACTTAACCATCAAGATTTGAAGGTTTAAAATCATTTGGAGAAATTTTTCAGTTTTGTATAACCCAATGTGCTGTTGACTGTAAAACGGCGTTTAGAAATTCACTTTATATTTCTAAAGAATATTTATTACTTATATGGATTTAAAATAAACGTTTGATACCTCCTTAAGGACTTTGTAAACTATGCAAAAAAATGGTCAAAAAGTATGTTTAGAAAGACACCTGTTGAGGCGTTAACGAGTAAGATAAAAGAAGATTATTATTATGTCCCATATGTAATGTTCTTTTCTTATCTCATCTACATTTATTTTTATTTATATATAATAAATGTAGACGATAAGACACCGGTATCGGGAACAGGAACTAAGCATGAAGTCCAAGTCTTGTATGCACTAGGTAAGTGCCCCCAAGGACAATCCCCGGTTGGTGCAGGACTATTGTTAAATATGAAGACAAATATATTGGGCTATGGGTTTTGGAAGGTTTATTGGATCGATTGTCTAAAACTATAGAATTACTATTAGCCCCTGCCTGACTACTGTTGAACTACACGACTATAAAAGATAAAATGGCAGGGGAGACTTACACACTCAAATAATGGGCTACCATAGCGGATCTCCACTCAAGCCAGCCAATTAAGGCAAGAGATAATTAATTTTGCCCGCAACTTATGGAAGTGTCAAACTTTACAGGACACGTAAAATGTCGAAGATCATATACAAATGATGCCATGATCAAGGCGTTTAAAAGGAAGAAGACATTATTCATGAACGTTACAGTGTCAGAACCACCGGCAGCGAGCATCCCGCCTCTCGAATTCGATTTCCAGTCAAAATGTCTAATAATAATACAACTGTAAAAAAACAAAAACTAATAAAAAACTAAACTATTAATTTATACAACTCTACGCACCTTCCTAATTTCGTGTATGGGGCAATAGAGCACGGTCCTTCGCTATCCAGGATGTCTAAATATCCAGAGGAATAGCGAACATGTAAGGATCGACGAGGTATATTCCAGGGTGCTAGTTTGAGTCCACTTTGGTTTTGCTTAGCCCTGAATCCTATAAGCATGCTGGAGAATTCAGGGCTGAAGAGAGGTGGTCAGGTTATACCTCACTTCCTTTACATGGATGACCTGAAGCTCTTTGCCCCCAGCAATCTTCAGCGGATATCTCTATCTCTACTGAAGGTAACTGAAACTTTTAGTAGCGCCATCAGGATGGAGTTTGGTGTGGATAAATGTGCGGTCATGCATGTAAAGCGAGGGAAAATTGTGGAATAGGAATTCAACTCGTGGATTCCGTAAAACAAGAGGTCCCTGTCCCCAAACGAATCCTATAATTATTTGGGTATGTCTGACATGAAGCAATCGTAGAAGGAACGCTTCTTTGGCCGCCTGAAGAAGGTATTTAATAGCCTTTCGGGCGGAAACATGGTGCGTGCCTCAACGATTCCGAGAACGTTGCGTTCCTTCAACGATTGCTTCATGTCAGTAGTGTTGATACCTAACGCTTCCGACATACTCAAATACATATATTATGCATTGATGTACTCTTTCGGCATACTCAAATTAACTCAAACGGCACTTGACGCCCTGGATAGGCGGGTCCGTACACTGCTGACTGCATATCAAATGCACCACCCACGATCGTCGGTCATGAGATTGTATAACCCTCGGAAGTGTGGAGGCCGAGGCTTTTTAAATACCAAAAACCTCCACAACCGCGAGATAAGCAAACTGAAAGAATATTTTCTACACGCCGACGTGGATATGTATGAAGTAGAAGTGGACAAGGGACTCAGCCCGCTCTCCGTGGCTAATGAGAACTGGCGCAAGCCTGTAGTGCTTGACAATAACGACCGCAGGGAGGTATGGCAAAGTAAGGAGCTTCACGGACGCTTTTTCCGGGAACTACATGGGTTCGATGTAGACCAATCGGCGTCCGTAGCCCGGCTTCGTTTCGGTACCTACAAACAAAAATAATCTACTACAGGTATATGCCCGACCCAGTGTTCGAAAATGGCAATGTCACGTTGTATTGGGATCGGTCTATCATCACAGACGGGGCTATTGTTGCCAATAAGCCTGACATAGTGGTGATAGACCGACTAGAGCGTCGCGCAATGATTGTTGACATAGCGGTCCCTCATGTCGAGAACCTCTTGAAGGCTGAGGGAGATAAGAAAACTAAGTATCTTGATCTGGCTCGCGAGGTTGTCGACATGTGGGATGTGAATACAGCAGTAATTGTGCCAATAGTCGTGAGAGCCTATGGCATAATAGCTAAGAGCCTCGACGAACACCTGGGAGAAGTCTTGTTCCTCACCACTCTCTTGCCTTAATTGGCTGGCGTGAGTGGAGATTCACAAGAGCAAACGTGCTCGGAGGAAGAAAGTTAACCCAACAAGATGCTTGTAGGGGTCTTGACTGTACTTCCGGGAATGTCCTGATAGCCGTGGTATACCTCTCCACTCCTCAAGCACCTCCGGATATGGGCAACATAGCCTTGGCGCTACGTCACTCAAGTGCTAGGAACCGTTTATGGGAGCCCATTAACTGAGTGTTGCGGGGATCCGCTGGATGCGAGATGCACGGGACCGATCAATGTGGCGACGCTTGGGGGAGGCCTATGTCCAGCAGTGGACGTCTTTCGGCTGATATGATGATGATGAGTTCAGCAGTGGTCAGGCAGGGGCCATTAACCCTCCTATAGTTTTAGGCAATCCATCAATCAAACCTACCAAACCCATAGCCCAATACATTTTTCTCCATATTTTGCAATAGCCCTGCACCAACCGGGGAAGCAATTGCGTAGTGCATACAGGGATGCTCATCGGTTGTTTTCACATTTCCTGATACATGCCTAACAAGGCCTCTGGGAGTTCAGAATTCAGCCCCTTGCACGCCTTTCAAAGGATCGGGACCCCAGGGTCCCGGGATTGTCAAAGTCATGTAAAAATAATAATAATATTTTTACATGCAGGGCAGTATTGTGGCGAGTTGGTGGGCTGTGGCGACGATGTGTCCCTCATCTCCGGCTTGCCTTTATTTATTTATATACTTTATTGTACACCACAAAAAAAACATACAGGACAAACGTTCAAATATACAAGTGTACAATGGGCGGTCTTATCGCACTAGGCAATCTCTTACAGACAACCTTTATTGGCCGGTCGGAGCGAACACTGACAGGGCACAGAGCTCCTATCTCTCTCCTGCCTTAATTGGCTGGCTTGATTGGAGATCCGCTATGGTAGCCCATTAATTGAGTGTGCATGTCACCCCTGCCATTTTATAGTCGTGTAGTTCAACAGTGGTCAGGCAGGGGCTAATAGTAATTCTAAAGTTTTAGGTAATCGATCCAATAAACCTTCCAAAACCCATAGCCCAATATATTTGTCTTCATATTTAACAATAGTCCTGCACCAACCGGGGATTGTCCTTGGGGGCACTTACCTAGTGCATACAAGACTTAGACTTCATGCTTAGTTCCTGTTCCCGATACCGGTGTCTTATCGTCTACATTTATTATATATAAATAAAAATAAATGTAGATGAGATAAGAAAAGAACATTACATATGGGACATAATAATAATCTTCTTTTATCTTACTCGATATCGCCTCAACAGGTGTCTTTCTAAACATACTTTTTGACGATTTTTTCGCATAGTTTACAAAGTCCTTAAGGAGGTATCAAACGTTTATTTTAAATCCGTATATGTAATAAATATTCTTTAGAAATATAAAGCGAATTTCTAAACGCCTTTTTACAGTCAACAGCACATTAGGTTGTACAAAACTGAAAAATTTCTTCAAATGATTTTAAACTTTCAAATCTTGATGGTTAAGTTCAAAATCGAATGAGAAAGTTTGACAGTTTGTGGTAACTAGATGACTTCACATAAGTTGTGCATATTATGATAAAAAAATATATTTGTAATAATAACGGTGGCCACAAAACCCGCCTACAATACTCCAAAAGTAATGCGCGGCAAAGCAGCTCCGAGCGGTCAAGTGAAGGTCAACCTTTACGCTCTAGCATAAATCAGCGACGCGAACTATCCTAACAAATATAATGAACGTTCGAAAATTTGTTGGATAATTGATAATTCTTATTTAATATAAAATCATATGACTAATAAAGGTATGAAAATGCACGGAGATATTTTTCACATTACATAATTAAGCAAAAATCTAAAAAAATGGTAAGAAAAGGAAAATCTTTTGGATAACTAAACAAAGCTATGTATTTAAGGAAATAAAAACATAAAAAAATAACAATTAGCAGATCAATTTTTCAGTAGAAGTTATAGCGCAAAATGTTAAAAGTTAAATTTGGGGTATCACCAAAATCGAAAAAATGTTGGATACCTTTACATACTTATTCTAACTAGTACATACATACGTATACAGAAAGTATTTCAGTCTGAGGAAATATTCACAGAGCCTTATAAGCAATTTTCATATTTAGGTAAAAATACCTAACTTCTCGTAACATAATTTGTTGGATTATTTTACATCTGTAATCTGTATTACCTAATTTCATCACATGCCAAATTTCATAGGCGGGAGAATTTTTCGGAAGTCTCCATACAACAAATATCCTCGTTGACTGGACTATATGGTGTGGATGCGGAGCTGTATCGCAAATGATGCTTCATCTTCTATCGTACGCTCGGGGGCCTGAATCATGCAGGGTAAGGGACCTCTGCGTTGCCACTGACGACGCCGTGGAAGTGGCATTGGGCAAACAAAATAATAAACTGCCGTGCCAGCAACATGAAGAAAAACAAAGCAACAACAAAAAAAAAAAACACTTACATTTTAAATTCCTTGATAATAGACCTATGCAGCTTATTACAAAAGTCTTCCACACTAGTTCGGTCGGCGTGGAGTACCACAGGCGAGTTGTAGTCAGGCAGCTGTCCCTTGGGCTTGGTGTATATCCGGATGAGCTTCAAGTACTCCCACATCTTCTCCAATAGGTCGTCGAAGTTCCATTTGTGATGGGCCGAGATGGGCACACAGTGGGGAATCTTGTAAATTACATCCAATTCTTCTATGCTGATTTGATCTGTGAAACAAGAAACATCGTATTTTATTCCAGGCAAGCAGGAAACTAGATACTTTAGTTTATTTTGTGAAGCTGAAGAAAAAGCGTACTTTACAATTTTAGGGTTATTTTTCTAATAATTTCGAGGCGGACTCTATGCTATGCTTTAGGCCTATTTCCGGCAAGTAGCGGACATCTTTTTCTTTTTTTCTTTTGTCTCGCGCTTGACCACTATCTCACCTGATGCTATGCGATGATGTGGTCGAAGGTGAAACACGCTTGTCTAGAAATAAGACAAGCGTGACACTCTTGGCTTATTGACTCCTAAATTGTAGCTATCTGGAAAGCAGAATCCGGCAGATCTTATGCGCAAAATGACAAATACTTTCAACTATAAGACTTCGCTGCGCGATGGCGCTAAAACTGTATATAAATAAAGGAACATATAGACACTTCAACAATGCAATACCTACTATCCTTAGTTCAACATAAACATTATTTCATCAAAGTGCTTACACAGGGGTCGGGTCCGTTTTACAGGGCCGCTTTATTTATTTATTATATACTTTATTGTACACCACAAAAAACATACAGGACAAACATTTACAATAACAAGTGTACAATGGGCGGTCTTATCGCACTAGGCAATCTCTTACAGACAACCTTTATCGGCTTGTATACGTTTTTATTCGGCGCTGACGTATGTAGTTGCATGAAGGACTTCACACACAATGACAGTAAACCAGATCCAGTAGAAAATACCGATCCGACAAAATATACAGCTGTCCGTTTTACAGGTCCGCTTTATCGTATACGTTTATATTCGGCAATGGCGTAGGTAGTTTTATGAGCGAGTTCACATACACAAGAGTATTAAAATACTGATCCGATTTGTCGGTTCGAAGCTACACGAGTCGGGCCATAACCCCCAGTAGCGACGGTTCCGTTAAAACGGTACTATGATGATTAAGACGGGCTGGTGTCCGCAACTCCACGTCTAAGCGCGTATTTTGCGTACTATAAATGTGTTGTGAAATTTACCCCCAGCTGTAGCGACGGAACCGTTAAAACGATACTGTAAATGCGGTTTGAACATCACCTTAAGTAGCGACGGATCCGTTAAAACGATACTGGAAATACGGATGTTCTGTGTGTACGTGCCCTGAGGCATATGGGCTGTATTTTTTGTGCTGAATGGTAAGCATTTTTATTACAGCATTAACTTTTGATTACCATTGATGGGTTTATGCTGAACTACCACCTCACCTGTTGCAATGTGAAGATGTCATGGAAATAGTCCCATAATAATAACATGAGAAGTAAACTATTGTAGTATTCACTTACCAATCTTATTAAGCAAGTAAATACAAGGCATGTACACCCTGTTTCCTTCGATGACATCGATCAGGTCGTCACTGTTGGCATCGTACCGCAGAGTAATGTCAGCGTTGTGGATTTTGTACTCCGATAGAATTGTCTTCACCGTTTCTATGTCCAACTCAGTTTGCGGGCACTGGAATGAGAATATTAGAATTTAATTATCACATAAGTGCTTGTTCACACAGAAGTCCGTTTTACAGGTCCACTTTATCGTATGCGTTTTTATTCTGCGCTGACGTATGTAGTTGTATGAACGAGTTCACACACATGACAGTATTCCAGATTTAGTAAAATATAAAGCAGCTTGTTTTACAGGTCCGCTTTATCATAACGTTTTTCAAAATACTGATCCGTTTTGTTTGAAAGTTGGTGGTACACTGGCTAAATGTGTTGTGAACATTACCCCAGTAGCGGTGGATCCGTTAAAACAATACTGGGATCATCACACCACACTATTCCCTAACCACTGCAACTCCTGAAAGCCAGAATCAACAGTGGCGACCACCAGAAAAGCGCCCAGGCAATGAAGTTTGACGAAGTCCCGGCGAATAAATTCAACTGTCTTAGATCTTGCAACGAAATTAATCAGAAAAGAATAACGGAGACGTAGGTAAAATACGAATTTCCACTTCCCTCCATATCAAGCAGGAGACAGATCAACCAAGGCCAATAGGCACAAAGGGTTATTTTAAACTGGGATAAGCCCAGTTGCCTAGCACCAAAGATACAAATTATCATTAATATTATTGGTTAAAACGGTAGGTACCGTAAAAGCGATGTGAACATCACCTCCAGTAGCGACGGATCCATTAAAAACGATCCTGGAAATACGGATGTTCTGTGTGAACGTACCTTAACATAACATATATATTCCCGAAGGGTTAAGCAGAGATGCTCTTATATTACTGCTTACATTTTAACAGTTAATTTAAAGTCCCATGTAATAGGGGGCCGGCCTATTGCCTTCAACCGGGCACATGTCCACACTCCAGGTTGCTACTGAGAACACCAGATGGGAAAACCCAATAACACTGCCTGACCCGGGCATCAAACCCAGGATCTCATTTTCAGCAGTAGAGGCAGACAGAGAGAACTTAATTTCAAATATCAATTATTCATGATGGAAGAAAATAAATGATAAGATAATATAAAATCACGAATACATAATAAAATCTGTATATAGGTGGGCTTATCATGTCTTATCAGTTGTCAGTAATGTCATTATTTAATAGCACAATAAACTAGATTACGGATTTTGCTATTGTCTTGGTGAGATTAAGCACGCGTTTCTTAACCTCACAGTTTATTTTGATAACAAAATCGGTTTTTAGTGTTGTGTCTGTTGTTTTGTGTTGTCTGGTGGAGGAATCTTGTGTTCAGGTTTGTATCTGAAGCTATTTAGGCACTCATTTCCTTAGGAAATGAGTGCCGAAGAACCCCCTGATGGGGGTGGAGGGACACCTCCAGATATTCACTTTATGGAGTGCTCTCAGAACTCCGACGATGTTCGCAAAAGACCCGAAATTAGAAAGCGTCCCAGAGAATCAGAGATTCTGGTTGACGCAAAAAGAAACAAGCCACCATCTGACTCAATCCAATCCGTGTTCACAAAGCCGGGTTTTGAGAGCGACTCAAAGATCCTGTATAGTGAGAGCGACAGGGCACCTTTCACTGTTTTTATTTCTAGAGTGGAAACGGACCCAAAGCAAGGCCTAACCTTAAACTCTCTAAAGTTCGCCCAATTTGTACACAACAAAGGCTTTAAGGGTATAATTCAAGGCAGTGTGAAGTCTCTGGGTCGTAACAGGATGTCCATCGATTTTGCCTCATTTAACGATGCCAATAACTTTGTCAACAACACTGTTTTAAGTGATAATAAATATACGGCAAGCATCCCACGCTTTCATGTAACCCGCATGGGAGTTGTTAGGGATATTCCCACTGACTGGACCCTGGAGGAATTAGTTAATGGTCTGGAAACCCCTCATAATTGTGGTGAAGTCATTAGGGCCAGGCGACTTAACTTTAAAAATAAAAAAGAGGACACAGTAACTTGGTCTCCCTCTTCAACTGTAGTGCTTACATTCTCTGGCCAAGTACTCCCGGAGAAAGTGTACTGTTACAATGCTTCCCTTCCTGTCTCTTTTTATCACCTTCCAACAATTCAATGTCGTAACTGCTTGCGTTTTGGCCATATTAGCTCGCAATGTAGGTCTAACCCTCGATGTTACCGTTGTGCTCAACCTCACCCCGGTGATAGCTGTAAGGTTCCTGACTCACATGTCACATGTATTTTGTGCTATGGTGGAACCCATAAGGCTACAGATGACAAGTGCCCCGAACATTCAAGGCAAAAGTCTATCAAAATGGTCATGTCTCAGGAAAACCTTAGTTACCGAGAGGCTTCAGTGAGATTCCCACACCCAAAAAAACTTTATTCAAATGTAACAGCAGGTACCTCCCAAGCCAAACCATCTCAAGCTCCTCCATTTGAATCCCTTCTCTTCTCACCCCCTGTCTTTTCTCCTACTTCTTCTCCATATTCATCCCCTGTTAAAACATCATACTCTAAGACGGTTTATCGCTCGCCTAAGCCTAGAGCAGAGTTGGGTAAGTCATATGACACCCAAGCCCATAGGTCAATGATTTATAATCCTAATTCTTCTCAGCCTAATGGCTGTGCTCTCAATCCTCCTTGTGAAGAAACTACTCCCCTTCCCACTCCTAATGACAACCTAATAGAGCTCCTGACATGCTCTCTGATTAATATTTTATCTAAATTTAGTGACTCATTACCGCACAATGTCGTTATATTAGTTGAACAACTGCTCAAATCCTGGACTCGCCAAAATGGAGGAAAAAATTCTTCAGTGGAACTGTAGATCCATTCGTAAAAAAAAACACGATTTAATTTATTTAATAAATCGGTATAAACCCGTCGTCTTTGCTGTTTCGGAGACGTGGCTCAGTCCCGGATCTCCCTTTAGGGTTCCTGGATTTTCGTGTCTTCGGGACGATAGAGATGACGGATGGGCGGGTTGCGCCCTTATGGTTAGCAGATCTATCACTTTTTCCGAAATCCCTCTCCCCCGTCATGATCCTGGTCTACATGTAGTTGCAGTAAGAGCCAAGGACATATCCTATGTATCTGCCTATATTCCTCACCCCAATGCTAATCTTTTGTCTGAGTTTAACTCTATACTCTCTTCTATTCCATCCCCCTTGATTGTGTTAGGTGATTTTAATTGCCGTCACACTCTTTGGGGCTCTCACTGTAATGACCCCGCTTCCAGTTTTTTGTTAGACCTTTTAGATGACCGCAACCTTTGCATTCTTAATGATGGATCTGCTACCCGTAGGGTTTCCCCTACCCAAAATATTAGTGTTCCAGACCTTTCTTTCTGTTCTCCTTCCTTAGTTTCAACAGCTTCCTGGTCTGTTCTCCCTAATTCTTTCGGGAGTGATCATTTTCCTATACTTATTTCATTTCCTAGTTCTCATCCTCGTTCTCCTCCAATCCAACCTCTACAAAAATATCGCCTTCCCCAAGCCGACTGGCCTAAGTTCTCGTCCCATCTGGACTCTGAACTCCAAAACTTTCCCCAAATAAATCCTTCCAACTCCCTTGCCCTCTACAACGATTTCGTTGAATGTTTGATAAAAGCGGCCGACCTTTCAATACCCCTGAAGAACTCCGCCCGTCACTTATTACCTTCTCCACCTTGGTGGGATGCTGAGTGCACGGATAGCGTTCGCAAACGCAAAGTAGCTGAGAACACTTTCTCCTCTAGTCTAAACATGACTGATTATTTGAATTTTAAAAAGACTTCTGCAAATACACGTAGGTTATTGGCAAAAAAGAAAAGAAGTGGTTGGCTCAAATTTTGTGAGTCTCTTTCTCCACGTTCCCCAGTTTCCCTTGTGTGGAAAAAAATAAAAATCTACCGCAAAGCTTGTGATCAGCCTCTTGACATTTCGACCAACGACACAAGTTCCTGGTTGGAAGACTTCATAATTAAATTAGCCCCCCCCCTTTGTTCCTAATTTTGATTGCCTTCCCACTATAAATCCTTCTTCGCCCTCTTCCTCTGATAGATTTGATGACCCATTCTCTTATTCAGAATTGACATGTGCCTTGGATCACCTCCGTGATTCTGCTTCGGGTGTTGATGGAATCCCCTACTCCTTCATTTCCAAATCTTCTTCTAACTGTAAACTACTCTTCCTCAACCTAATAAATTCCTTTTTCCATACAGGCCAAGTTCCAGAGTCATGGAAATCCCAAATCATTATCCCAATATTGAAACCGGGAAAAGACCCAAAAGACTCAGCTTCGTATCGCCCTATCGCTCTATCTTCTGTCTTGTCTAAAATCATGGAGAACCTTATCAAGAACCGGCTTGAATGGATCTTAGAAACCAAAGGCATTTTATCCAGATCTCAGTTCGGTTTTCGAAGGGGTATGGGCACTCTGGATAGCCTTAGCATTTTCTTTTCTGACGTCCGCATTGCTTTTTCCAAAAATGAAAGCGTTCTTGGTGTTTTTCTAGACATAGCTTCAGCCTACGATAATGTCCAACTTCCAATACTCAGGCAAAAGCTGCTACAGCTGAGTATCCCTGTGAGGATGGTCAACATCATCTGTAATCTCCTTATGTCCCGCTCTATTTCAATTCGCCTTCAAAACTCCCTTTCTCCAAGCCGTCTAGTGTGGAAGGGCCTACCTCAGGGGTCGGTCTTAAGCCCAATTCTTTATAATCTATACACTTATGATTTAGAGTCTTCAGTTAACTGCTTCTGTAAAATTTTACAATATGCCGACGACATTGCTCTCTACTGTAGTTCAGCCTCCTTCTCGGATTCCGCATCTCGCTTAAATTCTGCCCTTCACTATTTAAATCAATGGTTGACTGACCACGGCCTAAGCCTGTCAGTCCCCAAGTGTAATGCTGTTGTCTTCTCCCGCAAACGTAATATTCCCCCGATAAACCTTTTAGTTGAAAATGAACCCATTTTGATTCATGACAAAGTTAAATTTCTTGGCCTTATTCTTGACTCAAAATTATCTGGTTACAATCATTTGGACTACATTTCCAAAAAATGTGAAAAAGGCATTAATGTCCTGCGTGCCCTCTCTGGAGTACGCTGGGGAGCTCATCCAACTTCCCAGAAAATCTTATACAATGCCATAGTTCGTAGTCACTTTGACTATGGAAGCTTTCTCCTGGAACCGTGCAACAAAATAGCCCTCTGCAAACTTGAAAAGATCCAATCCAAGTGCTTGCGCATTATCACGGGAGCTATGAAATGCTCACCTATAAATGCCCTTCAGGTGGAATGTTTTGAGCCCCCACTTCACCTTCGTAGACAATTTCTCTGTGATAGGTTTTTTTATAAAGTCATCCAGAACAAATCTCATCCCCTTCTCCCCCTTATTCGTACTCTTTGTGAGTTAATCCCAACGTCCCCCTATTGGACCCATAAAAATCCTCCTCTACTTGTTATTAGCTTTAGGAAACTTAATAATATGCACATTTCTTTAGTCCAATCAAAAACGGACCCTCTATTTGAAGTAGATTTTGACTCCTTACTATTCCAACCAAAAATTATTCTTAACTTTAGTATCTCTAAACATGACCCTGCAGCCAATGATAAACTCAACAGAATTCTAGCTGAGGACTGGCACGATTGGCTCACGGTATTTACTGACGCTTCTAAGTTCTCAGATGATAGCAATGTCGGTTCTGCTGTGTGGATCCCAAAATTCAAAATTATCCTTAATGTCCGTAGTTCTCCATTTGGCTCTATTTATACTGGGGAAGCAATAGCTCTCCTGGAAGCAGTTTCCTACATTGAATCGCACGGACTCAACAAATCCCTAATTCTCTCGGATTCTCTAAGCTGCCTTCAGGATTTATTAAAGTCGCCTTTCCGTTCTCGTCACAATTTTTCTCTTGTTTTACAGATAAAACAACTTCTTTATAGATGCCACTGTTTAGGTATAGAGATTGCACTGGCTTGGATCCCTAGTCATTCTGGAATCGTTGGTAACGAGAATGCGGACTCGATTGCCAAGTCGGCTACTCGGAATGGGATCGAATCACGTCCATCTTGTTATCCCCGTGATTTGCGCTGTCTTGCTAAACCAGAGATGATGAAGAGCTGGAATACCCATTGGCAAAACTCACGTTTATTGAAGGGAAAATTTTATGGCTCTATTCAACCATATATTCCTTCTAAATGTTGGTTCAGCAAACTTAAATTTTCAAATAAATCAGCTACCTCCGTTATAATTCGACTCCGACTTGGGTTTGTTTGCACTCCTGTCTTTTTGGCCAAAATACACGTGAGAGACAATTCTTTGTGTGAATGCGGTCTAGCGGAAGGTACTCTGGAGCACTTATTTTTTTCCTGTCCTCGTTTAACTATTCCCCTTTACGACTTGCTTCCTGATTACATTCCCCGCCCAATTAACATCCCGTTTCTATTGACTTTAGTCCATACCCCCGCAGTAAAAATTCTTTATAGATTTATTAATAGTAACAAAATCCAACTGTAGCTAGTATTTCTATTTATGTATTATATACTTGAAGTTTTAACATTTATTTTGTGCTGTCCTATATGTTTTAACCAAAATTGTTTTGTCCCTTTTTAGCATGGTGAACAATGGAGGTCATCGCTACAAACACTGATCAATAGTTATATGACAGTATGCATAATTTTAAACCGACTATTTTCATCTACCTTGACATTGGCAAAATCATCGAATGTTCATCGATGGAGCTATAAACATAAAAATTGAATTGATTGAACTAGATTACTGTAAACAACTATAAGCTGTTCTATCTATTATTACAGTAGCGTAAATCCAATTTAATATTGAGAATGGCAGCTCCAACTAAAATTAAGAGCATGTTGCAATTGCACCAATTATTGGCACATTTGAATTAACAAGGAGTCCTTCAGTTAGAAAGATGAAGCTTGCAGTTGTTCAATCAGAAGAACTAGATCATTTATGTGATTTTGGCAGTATAACCATGGAATCTTATGGTAATAATGATTGTTGTTTTGAGGTTTTTATCTTGATTGTGTATTTTTAGTTGAGTTAATGTAAAACTATATGTTATTATAATACTCACAGTAGTATTCAAATTGATTCCACCCTTATCTTTTTTCCTAAAGTGTATGTTAGGTGGCTGTTTGTTTAACCGCAGGCCGAAACCTTCCAACTCGTGCTCGATCAGCTTCTTATGCTGCAACGGTTTCAACACGTCCAGGACTATGAATATGAGACTGCATGTTCTGGCGACGGCGATGACCTGACGACCTCTACCCTTGCCATCCTTCGCACCTTCGATAATACCAGGTAGATCGAGAAGCTGTAAAAGAAATGATAAAGACTCAGTAGGTTTCAAAAAATCTACATTGTATGGATTTTCCACATAATATAGTAGGTATTTATTATATTCTATATTGTATAGTTCTCGCCAAACTTCTAGGCCGGCCCGAAGTTGCACTGGCTGCGCAGTAGTAAATCTCATTAAAAAATCAGCACCGATCCGTGCCTAGTAATTACATCGGAAAGGCAACTTCAGGGCGGCCAAGAAGTTTGGCGAGATTTATACACCACAACATACGTACAGAACTATAAAATATATACATTTACTATACATTTATAAAAACAAGTAAAGAACGGGTAATCTTATCGCACTAGGTAATCTCTTACAGACAGCCTTTGGATGGACTTTAGAGAAGAGATGAATTTAAGGCTGTCAGTGTACAAAATATCTTTAATATTTTAGTTAGGCATAATAATTTAAAATACATACATACAATACTACATAATATACAAATAAATATATATAGTAGTGCAACTCTATTTTCTGCACTTAAAACTCCCATTGTGCAAGTGCATATGACATTTAAATCACAGACTACTTAGAGATACTAATTTAAATAGTGACTTGATTGCCCATAGATAAGATCGGATTTGCAGTAGATTTTGGATTTCCAACAGGTAAAACAATAAATTACAAACTAAACAAAGGCAAAATAATTACTTGATTGCCCATAGATAAGATCGGATTTCCAATAGATTTTGGATTTCCAACAGGTAAAACAAAAAACCGGCCAAGTGCGAGTCGGATTCGCGCACGGAGGGTTCCGTACCATTATCGCAAAAAAAACGGCAAAAAATCACGTTCGTTGTATGGGAGCCCCCCTTATATATTTAATTTATTCTGTTTTTAGTATTTGTTATTATAGCGGCAACAGAAATACATCATCTGTGAAAATTTCAACTGTCTAGCTATCACGGTTCATGAGATACAGCCTGGTGACAGACAGACGGACCTCGGAGTCTTAGTAATAGGGTCCCGTTTTTACCCTTTGGGTACGGAACCCTAAAAATTACAAACTAAAAAATTTGTGATCAAAGGCATTAAGTAGGTAAGTTTTTTGACAGACCAGCTGTATAACTTGCGGTCACATCGGAACCCTAAAAATTACAAACTAAAAAATTTGTGATCAAAGGCATTAAGTAGGTAAGTTGTTTGACAGACCAGCTGTAAAACTTGCGGTCACATCCAACTGAATATCCTAAGGTAAAAACTCATTATAGCCTATTTCCTCCTTCAATATTGGATCAATTTAAAAGATATTCCATAAACCGAAAAAGAAAGATATATTATATACTGTGCTGCTACTGTGTGTGTACTTTTTGATGATACATTACCTTTAGAAGCTGTAAATTGCGCTGACAAATAAGGCCTAGTGTACAAATTTGACAACTATAAATGAAAAAGAAAACATAGAAGCACAATATAATAATATATCTTTTTTATTAAATTTATGGAATATCTTTTAAATTTGTCCAATACTGGAGGAGGAAATAGGCGAGAGCCAAACCATAAATTATGAGTATGTTTCTTTGAATTTCAATTAGTTTTTTTTTTTATTAAATTATTATGGGAATCAGTTGGAGCTCACTGCCCGCATTTCCTCTTAATTCACTTTTTACATAAGTTCAGTCATACTATCTATATTGTATATCCTTTTATACTATTAAAACAAAGTCACTTCCCGCTGTCTGTCCCTATGTATGCTTAGATCTTTAAAAATATGCAACGGATTTAGATGCGGTTTTTTATAATAGGAAGAGTGATTCAATAGGAAGGTTTATATATATAATACACGCGGGCGAAGCCGCTTGCAGTAGTAAATTTTTCAAAAACATTGTATTGATCTAATTACTGGTTTCTTTCAAATTTTTTATAAACTACTTTACCCTTGTTTCTCATATCATACTTGTGAGAAATATATAATTATCTTAAACCATATTGAATGATATTTGGTGTTTATGCAGGAAAACTGTCTTTGTTTACTATTAGCAGAATCAGTCACTGCAAATTCAATGCATAAAATTATGATAAAAATGCTGTGCTTAATTACCTGAATCTTAGCACCCTTATATTTGATACAACCTGGCACCGTAGTCAGCGTTGTGAATTCATACGCTGCCACTTCAGAGTACACTCCTGCTAGATTAGACAGCAATGTTGATTTCCCTACTGATGGAAACCCGACGAAACCAATACGGGCATCACCAGTCTTGGCAACATCGAAACCTGGAAATTGTGAAGTGATTATATTATTATATATTTACCGGACTGTGGAAGGGTAATGTTTTTCGAGCATAAGTATGTTTTTCCATTTTTAAAGCACTCTCTACAGTCCAAACGATTTGACAGATTATGACATATGATGTGTCGTTGGATTCGTCTCAATTGTGGGAGTGACATAGGATATATAATTTAAAAATAGCACCCCCCAAAAAAAGGGGTGTTACAATTATTTATTTTCGTTATCCTAACAATATGGGTATCAAATGAAAGCTACTAAATAGGCCATTTCAAAAAATATATATATTGTAACACTTTTATGTTTCTATTTTGCCAGAAATTCAAGATAAGCATAACTTTGATAGCAAAATAAATAATCTTTCACCACATAACTTATTTGGAGAACTTGTTCATTACTAAAACTAAAAAGTCTGAAACAAAACAAATTATTATAAAAACAAAAATCCCGACTGCTAAAAATGTACTAACTAAAAGAGAAAAACAAGTACTAGATACAATTTACATCTATACTAATATTATAAAGCTGAAGAGTTTGTTTGTTTGTTTGTTTGTTTGAACGCGCTAATCTCAGAAACTACTGGTTGGAATTGAAAAATTCTTTTTGTGTTGGATAGTCCATTTATTGAGGAAGGTTATAGGCTATATAACATCACGCTACGACCAACAGGAGCAGAGCATAAATGAAAAATGTTGCAAAAACGGGCAAAATTATTCCTTTGTTGAGAGCTTCCGTTGCGTGCGCTGCGTAAACGGTTTAATTACACAACAATCATGTATGTAGAGTAGGTAGGGTTGATGGGTAGGTAGGTAGCCAGTTGACGGGAGCGAAGCCGCGTGGGACAGCTAGTATTAAATATTATGAGGTGCTGCAAGTGGGTATAAACAAAAATTATAGGAATACCAACCAAAACTTCATTTGTCACTGCTGGCAGCACCTCATAATATTTAATATATAAATTATATAGTACAAATTTAAATCTTTTCTTTGCTTTTGTACTTGTTTTTCTCTTTTCAGTTATTTAATTTTAGCAGTAGGGATTTTTGTTTTTATAATAATTTGTTTTTAATGTAATACAATCAAATTGGCAATTGGCCAGAGTTCACACATATCATAAAACACATGACTACTTAAGCATTAAATATGTTTCATAGAATTTAAGATCTATTCTATCTGTTTCAAATCAAGAAATAATCTTGTTGAGTAAAATGTATTGATTTGACCTGTAGTAGTATTTGATATATTTGAATGAGTCTCTTGTTTTTAACCCCCGACGGAAAAAGAGGGGTGTTATTGTTACTAAAGTTGTCAAAAAATAAAACGCCGGTTTTGACAGCTATAAAAATACCAAATAATAATTAAACTTGATGGTTGCGAATGATACTCGTTGTTATAGTGTGTACATAGTGGTAACAAAGTAATTAATTAGGATTATGAATTTGATTTTTCAATTTCTTATGTAGGAAGTTATCGCGGCATGTAAAATAAGAAACATCAACGGACTTCTTTGATTGTGACGACTTTATAACATGAAATTACACTCATGGTGGTTGGGCTTTCAGCACAAGAAACCCCCTTTGTATTTCTTCCTCTTTCTCTCCAAGTATAGGTTATAAATAATATTCCTTATTTACCTTCGCCGGTTGCACCGCCGCCACCTTTGGGAGTGATCAGTTCACGCCTCAACTTAGCTAATCGGGCTTTTAATATACCCAAATGGAGTGCAGTTGCCTTATTTTTTTGCGTTCGAGCCATCTGTAACGTTATGAATAAATTGTTAAAGTAAAAACAAAGTAATATAGTGACAACAAAGAAGATTAATACGGTACAAAATTGAATTTTGAACATTTTCGAGCCTAATGATGTTATTAGGGAAAGATTTTGTCAATAATAAGTTAAAAATTCATTGAATTCTAGTATAACCTCTTCTACAAACCTCGGCCTCTATACCCGCAATTTTCTCCAATATTGTACTCATTTTCGCGGTTTTCCTTTTTCTAGCTTACTAATAACACCGGGAACAACAAATAAGTTATGAAATAAGTTAATTTTTTCTACAGTTATTAAAAAAATAGAAGAAAGCGTGTCAATCTCTATTCGTGTACAATTTTCCAGAACACGAAACTGACAGTTCAAGTCCAACTTCGCCGTGACATTTGAGCGCGTTAAAATTATTACCATTAATCAAATAAAAAAAAAATGCAATAAATATTTTCAAATTAAAATAGAAATTAAATTATCTATGGGAAAATTAAAATAAAGACAAAATAAATTAAAAAATAGCCTGTATCAACCATGAATTTATCGAACCTTCATGGTATCAACAAGGACTTAATAAAGTTACTACTAACGCCATCTTTTGACCATACTATTTGGCTTTTCACCATAATTCAAACTACATAACGTTATAACTTTTGGTGTTAGCCGTGAGATGGCGCTATATAAAGCCAAAAAAGAACAAACTTATCACGTGGAAAAGCTTTTCCCGCAGGTTTGCGCATCAAGACTATGAAGAAAAGGAACAGTGGAAAACTGTTTGCTGGGTATGTTGGAAACAGGCATGGCTCAGTACCACCTTAGGCGCCGGGAGAAGGAGTCGGCTCTTCGTTTCCTTGCCTAACTGACTAACTGAAGTTACGAACGTAATATAGTTGGAAAAATGTTTTCGCGTAGAATTTGTGAAGCTTAAAATTTGATAAGTGGTGTTTAGGTGTTCTTGCTTGTTTCGTAAAAATTTTGTGTAAATAGTTGCTTGTAAAATAATAAATGTTAGATTTTTCCGGTTTTTCGTGTGATATAAAAATAATAGACTCTTGTTAAAGTTATCAAGGATTAGAAACTAGTGATATAATGTTTAATTAACTTTTTGGTAAGTACCTATTACCTATTTCTTCAAACTTTTCCTGTTTCTATTGTAGTACCTATATCTTTATGTACCAATCTATTAATTGACTTCGGTGAATATTTAGTAGGTTGATCAGTTGGCTTTTTTTTTTCTTTACGTACTTCTACTTACGTTCAATAAGTTGATAAACTATTAGCAATCATTTAAAAATATTTATGACTTACTGACAAACATTTTCTTAGTCATTTTCTTCACTTTGATGATGTACTTTCACATGTTTCTTCATTTTGATGATGCTCATTCCCATTTTCGGTTAGTGGGTTCCATTTTCTTTTTCGGCGTTCATCTAATTAATGCCGTGGGTGTTGCTGGTTGCAAAAGACGATAGACAGGAGCATCCTCCATAGTCTGAACAGGAAAAAAAGACTTTGCTGACGTGGTGTGATTCTTTAGCTTCTGTTTTCGCTACTTAGTTAATGTATGTAAGGTAAGTAGATGGGTTTCCTAAATCTAATTGACTACTTTTCAGTTAGCCGTTCTTAGTAAGTTAATACCTACGTACGTTTCTATTTTCAAGGTAGATAAAATCCTTTTGAAACTTCTACAACCATCGCATTGATGAAGCCTTCAGAAAAAATCAGGCATTCGTCTTTATGTTACAGCTGTCTTTTAAAGTAAGTAGGTACGTCATTAAATTTCTTCAGTCACGGATATAAGAGTCATTTCGGTTTATTATTGTGGCATGCCATGCCTCATGACGTTGCCAAGTTCCATGGTTTATAGACACGTTTAACGAACCAAAGAGTTCAAACATCCGGAAATAGGTGTCCGTATTAAAGATCCTTTACAAAAAGCCTTACGGGACTGTGTCCAGATTAATCGCTTGACATCTCATCCGAAATAAATTAGACATATTTTTCTAGTCACGGTTTTAAGGGCCATTTCAGCTATGTTATGAGGTTGTGGCAAAGACCTTATACGTATTTCTTACTACTAGACTGTGTACCAAAATTTTTGTTTAGCTAAATTGAAATCTATCATCACCTAGGTTAGCTATTTCCTCATAAGCGGTAGCTAAAGAAAAGTGGTCCTGGCGAGAGGGTTTCTGCTGGTAGTGTGTCCTTGTCTGACCTCTTGCTAGCTCAACTAATCATTGGGTTTGGTAGAAATGGTAGAAAATTTTATATTTTTCTTTTTATGTTATACCAAAACGAACAATTCATAGATTTTGACACGTATTTAAATATTTTTAGAAAAGTATATAAATATTTCTACAGTTCCTATATTTAATCAATTCGTTGTATTTAAAAAAATATTCATTAATACTGAGTAAGAGTAGTGCTTTTAAATGTTTGGGCCTGGTAATACTAAATGTAGGATGGTGGTTTGCGGATTTTTTTAAGGACTTTGTTCGAGTGAAATTCAGCAGCCGCTGAATATTATTTGCAAATTGATTACTAGTGGAATACAATTGGTGTAGTTTTATTTCTCAACTGTCTACGCAACTGGACAATATGTGAAATCATAGAGATCCTTTGAGGTATATTTAGCTGCCGGTATTTCAAAGCACCGTCAGAAGACTGCAGGGTCATCTAATGCCTCTCCTTCATGAGCTTGAGAGTAGGATCAGAGAGCTTTTTGTTCAAATCTATATGATGGTCTTGAAGAATGAAACTTGAAGAGACTTGGGATTTGAGGATTATTGAGTCCTCCCCCTCTCTTCGAACTTCAGATAACCCTTTAATACTCCATCGTAAACTGCTCAATTCCTCTTCGAGTTCGGCGATATTTTCGTCGGTCCAGAGTGTGCGCGTGTTGTACGTTGCCAGGTCCAATTGTCGGTATTTGTTGGGGTAGCCGGATCTCGTCAGGGATTCTTAGCACCCCTGCCATATCGTAACCTCGACCGCTACCGTAGTCGAGGGTACAGGCTGCCGAGCAATAGGGCCTATGTTTTATTTGTGCTATTCATGGGGAGTGCTTTGCAGGCTTGTTGGCGATCGCAGTATGGTTGTTACAAATGCACAGAAAACGCTGCTGGCCATTCTCTGGTTTTTCCCTTAGTCACCTCTTACGATACCCACGGGCAAACATGGGATGGTGAAATTCTTTACGCCCGACACCATATGGTTAGTGATGGAGATACCAAAAAATATAAACACTTTTTTTTATTAACTATAAATTAGGTAGGTTTAGGTAGCGCAGTTAGGTAGTATCAAAATATCGGCATACTTAAACTATCGTTTTTACAATCAATTTGTCCCGTGTTCAGTTTGGTCATGGTCTCCTCATTATAAAGAGACACACTACCAAAGGGAGCCCTCTCGCTCGGACCGGTTTTTGCGCCATAGTGCACAGTCTAGTAGTAAGAAGTATAAGGTCTTTGGGTTGTGGTGTCTCTTTCTCTTCTTTTTTTTCTCTTCTTGTCTTTGGAAATAGGCTAGGAATATGATTGACTGTAGATAGCATGTTTAACGAAACAAGGAGATCGAATGTCCGCCAATATATAGTCCCTTATTTAAGCTGCTTGATGAAAACCAGACTGAAAAACGCTTGTGAAGTCTGTGTTAGATCCTCGGATTTTGTTTTAATTTTATTTTACGGTAGTAATTCAAATAACATCGATGTCTTAACGTCACGGATTTAAGGTTCGACTATGTCACGGTATTATGATATTTTCGTCTACCTTTGTGACATAAGTATCTAAGTAGATAATATATTATGTTTGTTTGAAGATTCAAATGTTGAAGCTTGTATAACGAGTCAAGGAGATTGAATATTAAATACTTTTAATTGTGCGTACAGCTAAGGAGTGGAATTCTCTGCCGGCGTCCTTGTTTCCTGATAGCTACAACCTAGGGGTCTTCAAGTCAAGAGTGAATAGGTTACTTCTAGGCAAGCGTGCTCCACCTTCGACCATATCATCACTTAACATCAGGAGAGATAGAGGTCAAACGCGAGCATAAAAAAAATATCCGGAATAAATTGAATGCTGTTAAACGAATCGAATTAACGCGTTTGAAGTTTTTTTAACGGCCCCGACTTACTTGTCGTAGGTCGTGGATTCAAACCCAGGCAGGCGCTTTACTTTGTATAAATTATTTATTTCATCACCACTGCTTTAGAAACGGTGAAAGAAATCATCGTGAGGAAATTGGCATGTCATAGAACCAAAAAAAATGATGACATCAACCACCAACCCGCACTGGCTCCGCGTGGTGGATTAAGCTTCAGTTGCCCACCTTAAATTTATCGCAGAATTAATGTGACAAATTGTCAAGCACGCGTTAGCTGCTGTGATTGGCTGTTGAAGATTTATTCATCCAATCACAGCAGCTATCGCGTGCTTGACAATTTGTCACATTAATTCTGCGATAATTTTAAGGTGGGAAACTGAGAGTAAGTCCCATTTCCTCTCTCACAGAGAGGAGGCCTGTATCCCAGCAGTGGGAACATTAATAGGCTAATAAGGATGACATTAAGTATTTTTATTTGACGAAAATTCGGTTACCTGACCGCTTCTTCTAATTGGGTGATATTATTGTCTTAATTGTTGTCTTCCTAATTTGGCTGTCGATATGTTCTAAGTCACTAATTTAAGGACCACGTCTGGTATGCCATAGCAGTGGTGTCTCATCCCATACTAAGAAAATGTCCCGACGTACTGATAGATAGATCACAATCTATTCCACGGATATAGATGGTGATCTATCTATCGCCGTGGAACGGAACCAAAAGCGATCGATTTACAATATATAATCGGTATATAATCAGATAAAAAACGCTAAATATGTCAGCACGGTTTCTTTGTATGGATGAGGCATCTGTATGCTAGTTTATATTATCTGTGGTCATAGTATTATAGTGTCACTGTCTACCCTGGGCTTGTTTGATGATTTATTTATGCGGGTTTCACGAGACAGGAAGGTATAATATAAGGCATTGAACTTATACTTAGAGGCTCTTAAATAGATTGAATTACCGCGTAATGATTTAAATTTTATTTGAAAGAAATATATAACCTGCCTTCTTGCCAGGATGGTAAGGTTTTAGGAAATACATCAAAAATGTCGGTAACAATGGGCCTCATCAGAAAGCTTACAGTCACCCAAAGGGCAATGGCGAAGGCTATGCTCAGAGTTTCCTTGCGAGATCGAATCAGAAATGTAGAGATCCGCAAGAGAGTTTGGCAATGCTTCGGGCTATGTCGGTAACCCAACCAGGGTTACCGACATAGCCCGAAGCATTGCCAAACTTAAGTGACAGTGGGTAGGGCACATTGTTCGCAGAATGGATGGCCAATGAGGTAGAAAAGTTCTAGAGTGGCGAGCGGAAGACGTTGCGTTGGAAGGCCTCCCACTAGGTGGACCGATGACCTGGTGAAGGTTGCGGGGATCCGCTGGATGCGAGACGCATAGGACCGGTCAATGTTGCAACGCTTGGGGGAGGCCTATGTCCAGCAGTGGACGTATTTCGGCTGATATGATGATGATGATCAGAAATGTTGTCTTTA
Source organism: Orthosia cruda (assembly GCA_964057195.1). Lineage (NCBI taxonomy): Eukaryota > Metazoa > Arthropoda > Insecta > Lepidoptera > Noctuidae > Orthosia > Orthosia cruda. Next base: position 29,719,175 of record OZ059840.1, on the reverse strand, counting down.
TGGTATGACTGTCACTTTAATAAAATCTACTTCTAGACCGATAGCGCTAGGCTATTTTGATGTCATAAGTTTAAATAATTCTAAAGTTGCTTATTTCTTGCCTGTGGATACAGTCGTACCTATGAAGGTTATTATTGCGTTTTGTGTCACATCTGATACTTGCATTTTCAGTAATTCGCTGATTTGTGGTTGATAATTTTTATTCAAATCAAAACGGGCAAAAAATATTTAAAGTTTAAAATAATTATGGTATCATATCTAGGATAGTTTGTGGAGTGTGCAAACCCAATTTGTGACATAATCGTCCAATGCAAACTGACATAGGGTCAATATGTAAAATAAAGTGCAAAAAAAAATACAGTTTAAGAAATAACTATTTCCTTTATCAGATCACTTACATATGCCTATTAAATAAATTTGTGCCAAATTAGGGCACGCAATTTTAAGATTTTTAATTATTTTGTTAATCTAAGCTACAAACGCTTCAAAAAAATATTACAATCATTAGAGTTCACTTATTTAATATCATAAATGCATGAAAAATCGACATTGTAAATTTGTGTCATTTTCATTCACGATAAGTATTAAAATGAATAAAACACAAAAACAATGGTTGCGGTCGAAGCGGGCGGACGCGGCGGCGGCAAACGCACGCAAACTCGTTCGTTCGGTACAATTTCTTCTTAGATGCGAAGCGTTCATAAATAAATAACATACCTATCATATTGAGTATTGATTGACTCTTAGCTTCGCTACGTAATGAACAAATATGTAACCTATAGAGATAAAAATAACGAAGTGCTAATTTTGTACACAGCGCGTCTGCAATCTCATTACCTACGAATGTCAATGGGCAATGCTTAGAAGACGGTCAATGTGGTCAATATTATTTTAGATTGACGCTTCGATTCGCTTCGAATTTAAACCTGAAAGCGGTAGGTTGGTAGGTATGCCGACACCTACCTACCTACCGCTTTTTCGTTATACTGCATCTCGATATCCCGCGCCCCGCTTCGGTTAGGTAGTGTACTAGGTACCGCCCTTTTTGCGTCGACCATAGCCAAATGACATGTTTTTTTTTTTTTTTAATATTGGTTGATGAGTATGTCGGCGTTAATTTAGCGGGCGAGCCCTGCAAGCTAAAATAGTCCTTACGGTGATCAGATATAGCTTTGGCCAATTGTACCTACAGTCAGTAAGACAAAATAATACACGAAGTAAAAAAAATACTAGATATTTTTGTTGTGTGGTGATAGTGATTATTGGTGTAGTTTTATTTCAGCACGGTCTTTAAAACAGTCTGCTTTTCCGTCATTCCTTACAATGCTTGATTCTATGAACTTTAATAATCCCCTTTCACAAAGGACAATCACTGTATGTAACGTCCAGTATCCACATATCAACACCCAATTTGAATAACATTATAACTTTAGTTACACATTGGTACAACTTTATGTCATATATGAAATCAGCAAGGACAGACCTTTATTTCTGCCTCTTAACCGTATTTAAGAGGCAGAAATAAAGGATAAGAACTACTTTTGTAAAATGGAATAATTTCGTTGTAATTAAAAATGAACAATGTTTCTACTGAAGCTTGTCGATCAAGTTTCAATACCTACACAAAAGTTTTTGTAACAAGGGTTTCTTTGTTTTAAAGTAATTTAAAATGACATACAATGTAATACATTTTAAATTTTGCTCTATTTATATTTTACTATATTGTAATTTTAAGTTACAATGCTTTTCTTCTTAAATCTAAACATTTAATTTAAATGTTATCATTGTAAAGAAAGATGCAGTGTTGACATCGAGAATAGGTTTTTAGTACATCATTTGAATATAGTAGTATCAGCATAAATGGTCTTGGAGAAAAACTAAGAGTAGGAATGTAATAAACATGTTTTTAGACTCATTCAACATTACAAATATGTGGGTAAGGAGAATAATACAAAAAAAGTGTAGAAGTAATTGCAAACGATAGGCGTCGTAAGCATTAGGATAGGACAGGATAGATGGACCCCCTTTTCTGAACTTACACTCCCATTTGGTCTATTGTGCGTTTAGTCCTCCTCTCTGTAAGAGGTAATGGGCCGAAATCCACCACGTGGACCCAATGTGGTTTAATGGATGTTACATGTCTTAGATTTGCATTGCAATGCAATGCATTTTTACTTCAGTGTTTTGAGAGCAATAGTGATGAAATAATTTACACAAATTAAAGCACTTACCTGGGTTTGAATCCACGACCATACTTGTAAATTGTGTCCGTTACCACTGGGCCATCACTGCTTTAGGATCTACTATCCACTGCGTGGTAAGCTTTGCAATAGGGGGAATGCATTTCATTTATATTTGGTAGGCTTGCGCTAGACCACTTCTTCACCTGATGGTAAGCGATGTCGTGGTCGACGATTAAATACGCTTGCCTAAAAGTTACCTATTCACTCTAGACTTAAACACCTCTAAGTTGTAGCTATCGAGCAACAGAAACTCCAGCAGGGAATGCCACTCTTTAGCTGTACGTACAAGCTACGTATTCCCAAAATGTTTAATGTGTATGTGTGGGATGTCCACCATGTACCAATGGCACATCGCCGTACGTCTTATAGCCCGATTATGGAACGGGCTAGGTACGTATTCCCAAAATGTTTAGTGTGTATGGGTGGGATGTCCACCATGTACCAATGGCACATCGCCGTACGTCTTATAGCCCGATTATGGAACGGGCTAGGTGGATATATGATAGGTGCATAGGTGGATTTTGGGAATTAGATCGTACATTTCCAACGCACACTTCCCGAAATTTAACCGATTAAAACCGACAAGCTCGCAACTCGGCGACGTTGTTCAAGGCTCTGGAGCTATGATTCGACCAGTGTCTCATTGGCGATCTTCTTGGTCCGTTTTTTGATCAACTTAAGTGCATGAAGCTGGTTTTTGGCAGATCCGGCCCAGAAATGATAACAGTACTCCATACATCATCTAACTAGCGCTTGACAAGCTTGACACAACTTGAGCAATTGTTCTGGCGTGAAGAACCGTCTCACTTTTGTGGGGATCCCCAATTTTATGGCAGCCAGTTGAGCCTTTGCCTCAATGTATGGATCAAAATTGAGGATCGTGTTAAAAGTAACGCCAAGAAGCACAAGATGGCCCATTATCGGCACGTTTACACCTCGGAAGGAAAGAGCCGAGTAGAATTGGCGCATTTTAACAGAGAAAACCACTCCTGAGTTTTAGCAGCAAAGAACCAGACCAAATTGGCATCGCCCTATTTGGAGACTGGCTTCAAGGATAAGCTCAAACGCTCCACCACAGCCTCACGAAGGACAAGGATGGAACATGAAACAGTACCTCTCAGCAACAGTGCTGTCGTCTGCATACCCAAGTTTGAAGCAGATATTTTATGTGCAGCAAAAATAATGTTGCTGAGAGTACCAACCCTTGAGGGACCCCGGTATTAATATCCAATTGGTCAGACGAGAACCCATCGATAACGACTGGAATGGACCGATCCCACAAGAAATTTGCAATCCAATCACACATACCATCACCAGGCAGACCGAATGAAGGAAGCTTACTAATAAGGCTTCCGTGCCAGACCCTATCGAAACCATTCGAGTTATCGAAGGAGATGGCATAAGCTAGGTCCCCTGTAGAACCGTATTGGCAATCACTTCAGGATGTCATTAGCTTCTAGGTATACCAGGAGCTAAATATTAAGCACACGAAGAGATGGGTTTATAATTGGCAGGGTCAGCTCAACTTTCCTTCTTGGACACGGGCTGTACTGACGTACAGCCCGTGTCCAAGAAGCTTACTTCCAAGCATTCGACTCTTTCACAGTTTCACACGAAAGGTGAAATAGACGTGTCAAAATCGGAGACAGTTCGGGCGAGCAAGTTTTAAGGACAAGTGTAAGTATCCCGTCTCATCCCGTCGTGATCACTAGCTTTGTTCAAGTCGAGGTTGCTACGAACATCCTTTTGATGGATGTGAATGTCCGACATATATGTCTCACATCCACCAGGAGAAAGAATAAATCCGCGCATCACCAGAATGCTGACGCGAAGATTATGCAAAAAGAGGCAAAAAAGTTTGCCTTCTCCTTAACGAAGCGGGCCAGCGACCTGTCGGGTTTCAGCAGTGGTGGTAGTGAGGGATGGCAGAAGTTTGACTGAACCGACTTACCCGGGGAGCAAAACGCTTTACTATCTTCTGGGTAAGAAGCAAGTTATGTCCCTATTCGGCCAATATGGTCGAACCGAGCCCTTTGCAACACCTTCTTGCAGGACTTGGCAGCACTGTTGAGGCCTTTTTTCTGACATACGTCACTCGCATTCCCAAGGTGAAGTTATCGACACAGAGTATCGGCCTGGATCTATTGTCAGCAGAAGGTCCAAGCAATTGGCCGTGTGCGAATCAACATCCCCCGTTGCTGTTGCCCCCTGAACCAGCTGGCGGATTACCGCTAACGAAAGCTTATGCATTTCCCCTCCAGCATGATTACTGCACTGGTATGAGAAGAACCACGTTACTGCTGATGGTGAGCATTAAAGTCCCCCCGGATCACTAATTGGGTGGAAGGTTACCACTACTGTGCCGCATCAGCCGCTTAACTGAGGTAATCTGTGAGCCTGCTTGTCTCCTGATCGCTGCTGTGCGAACGGTAGACACGGGCATAGATAATTTTATCCAGACCTGTGTCCACCAGAGCTCAAAGCGTTGTGAATATTAATTGAATTATAATAATTATTAAAAAACGAGTTTAATTAGCTCTTCCATAGTACTTTACATGTCTTTTTATCTAAATCTAACATTGACACACATTGTAATTGTTGCTTACAATAATATTTAACAAAGTTTTTTTTTGTCGGTATAATTCGTAATCGTACAATAATATTCACAGAAAAAATCTTTCAAATGTTTTCAAGACTTCATTGTAACCGTAGTTACAATGTTTATCATGTTAAAAATGCTAAATATCTGTAAATTGTAACATTGCGAAAATCATACTTGCAGTGGTTATATCAAAACTGAAAGAGCAATTAAAATTATTAACATGAAACCTAAAGTAAAGCAAATAAACAATAAACTTTACAAAAAAAGAAAATAGCTGTGTTGAAAACTATGCAATATTGAGTTACTATGTTATTCATATTGGGTGTCGATATAACACATTTATTAAATTCAATCTCCATTTTAGTCTTTCACAGCTTCATACATAACTAACTTTTAAGGCCCACTTGCGCAAAAAACTTAACTCAGTTGCTAAGACTAGGTTAAATTGACAGTTTGTTATACAATATTGTCAATTTAACCTTTGTCTTTGACCTTTGTCAATTTCAACTCGTGTTAGCAACTAATTCTGAGTTAAGTTTTTCGTGCAAGTGGGCCTAAATCAATCAAATACATCATAAATAACGCACGCACTTTTTTGTTGCAACTTGCAAAGACCGAATGTAAACAAATAAACGCGCCGCGCGTATGGCTTGCCGGCACCCGCGCCGCTTGTGCCTGCGCTTATGGCACGCTCGCCCTTCGTGCGAAGAAGTCTAGTTTTTTTTTTTTAAATAATACGATTTCGTGGATAAAAACGACACAAATTATGAATAGTTTTGTCACACCATAATAATGAAAAACACATAAACTCTAATAACTTGTATTTTCTTTTGTGGATTTTACAGGGTGTTGTATTAAAAAAATAAAATATCTCTAAAAGTCGTGGATGAATTCGACACAAAATATTTTAAACAACAGATATCAGTACTCTAAAACGCGTAATACCTATTTAACCTACTGTAATATTCTTTTAGAGCTAGTTGGCTACGTGTTAGGTACTGGTTAAGTATTAGGATTCTCGTGGACAGAGATGACACAAAATGCCTATGTACATCAGTTACTACTTCGTTATTATCATGAAAGTAAAATTTTCATCTCTAATTTTCAAACAGCTAAATTTCTACCTATGCAAATACCTAGGATGACACAAACTAAGGTATTAGGTTGGGCAAATGGTCCGGCAACTATATGCGAAAAACAAAAAACTTTAATATTTTTGAAACCTCAAAACCTAGCGCTATCGGTCTATTCGTAACATTTAACGAATCTCAGATTTCACTATTGTAGCTATGTCACGGAATTGTGGTGTTTCTATCTATCTTATGACGTAGGCACATTTAATGATTTATAGTAACGTGTTTAATGAGGCAATGAGCTTGAATATCCGGAATTAAGTAGATAAGTAACGCAGCAAAATATTTAAGCGGTTGATATTTTTATTTAATTTTATGAAATTAGATTTAGATAAGAATTAGAATCCCTAAAGTCTTCAGATATTCTGTTGGTAATTTTGTTAAAAAAATCATTCAAAAATAAAAAACCCGACTGCTTAAAAAGCGAACTAAAAATACATGAACAAGAAAAAATATAATATATTTGCATATTCGCGAGCTGACTGACCAAAACCAAATGTATCCTCCGACTGCACAGCATAATTTGTTTACTTATGTCTTTTTAAGCAGATGGGTTTTTTGATATTTTTTATTTATCACTTTTTAGTTAACATATATGTATTATTCGAATTAGGTACATTTAATCGACTCTGAAAACTCTTTATTTTGATACCCCATACGATGGGATTTTTCTATTTTCCAATTTTAATGTAGCCAGTGACACTCGAATCGATTGACGTACGAATCATCAAAATCGGCCAACGCTTTTGGTCTCTGGAACACCTCATAGGAAAAAACATACATACATACATAGACTGATAAACATATTACCCTCCTGCAGTCGGGTAAAAAGATGTTAGGATAACATCGATGTTACATGTGTCACATATTTAAGGACCATGTCGGTATGGTGGATCTATGTATCTTATGATGTAAGCATGTTTGATAATTTACTGTAGCGTGTTTATCGAGGCAAGGAGTTTAGATATCCGGAATTAAATATCTAGGTACCTAACATAGGCACCTAAAGGCTCCTGAACGGATTGAATTTAAGCGCTTGATGATGTTAAAGAAAATAAAAAAAAAGTTAATTTAAAAATCAAAAACCCGACTGCGAACTAAAAAGATGTAAACAAGTAGAAAATCATGCTGTGCAGTCGGAGGATCAGATGGTCAGCCAGCTCGCGAATATGTATCCTATTTTTTTTTTCGAATCACATTTAAACATATAAGTGGTATATATTTTTGTAATCACCTTTAAAAATCCTTCATTTTGATACCCCACTCGATGGGTTTCGAAGAAAAGAAATATTGAGTCGCCCCCAATATGGCGCACAAAAGCCGCCATTTTTGTTTTTTTTTTAACTTCACTTATCTAAGAACACTTGGGCGGGCAAGCCCTATCTAACGATGTATTAATTATAAAAATCCATCTAGCGGTTTGCAAGATATGAGGTAATAAAGAATATTACATACATACAAACATACACCCTTTCCTTGCAGCCGGGTAATTACCTGCCTCAAATTCCGCTCTTAAGAAATGCATTAGAAAAGTTGTCTTCAAGTTATGACTTTCGTTCTAATAATATTTAATTCGTATCTCATATTTAACGAGTCACGGCGTTAAGGGCCATGTCGAGCATGTCACGGTATGTTAGTATCTCTGTCTATCTTATGACGTAGACAAGTTTTATGATTTATTACAGCATGTTCGGCGAAGGAGGTCGCAAGCCTTGTTAGTCTGGATACAACTTAAATAGCTGCCAAGTTACCTTGTACCTAATTATATACCTAGTGGTAACTTGGTGTCTATTAAAGTTTTTAAATCGAAAGTCTGGTGGTCAAATTAGAGGACAAATTGTGAGCGACCGCGGGTGTCTTTTTTTTCTAATTTTTTTGTGATTAGACTTGTTCGACGGTGAAGCACGCTTGCCTAGCCGTAATCTATCCACTCTTGACCCTCGATTGTAGCTATCGGGAAACACATAGAATTCGGCAGATAGTTCTCTGCAGATAATTCCACTCCTTAGCTGTAGGTACGCATAATAAAAGTATTCCCAAAACGTTTGTTTGGTGAGATGACCACTATGTACCGATGGCGCATCGCCGTACGTCTTCTAATCCGATTATGAAACGGGCTAGGCGGAATTAGATCATATAGTTCCATCGAAAACCCACCTGAAAGGAAAAAATAAATAAGTAAGTATGAAACTTAAGTCTCTTTCCAGGTAGGAAGCATTATCTGGCAAACTTCATCGAATCGATTCGATACGGTACGAGACGTAGGAGTGTCTATTCCTATATTTAATTTTGGTGTAGACTAGAAACATTGGCAGCACTGGACATTACCTTCCCATAAATCGGAAACCCGTAAAGCGTATATAGTGCTGGTTTATCCAGCCAGTCGTAGTAGTAGGTAGAGACAACTTGTCTTTTGTTCGGTAGTTACACCTTAAAATTAAAGAGGCAAATGACACGACATCGTTTATATAAATAATAAACTTTAGTACTAAAAATTAAAAAAACATGCTTTAATGGTAAATTGAACTAAAAACTTGCTCATTCTGAAGATCCTGGTAAGGATAATGGGACAAACTACTTAAATTATTGCATTGTCACCGGTCCTTGATAAGTGTGCAAAGTTTCAAATCAATCCGACGTTTTGAAGGGGGTGAAAATCACGTTCAAAGATTCCGTTACATAGATACATACATACCAAGCTAATAAAAGCGTGTTAAAAAGAGGGCAAAAACTTATTTTTTTGAAAAGCAAAAATGTAGAATCACGAGTTTCCAGCGATATGAAAATGCCAAATGCAAAAGAGATTTGAAATGATTCAGCGCATTCAGCATAAACGATTGGCAGCAAAAATTCAGCACCGAATCCAAACCTTCATTAGCTTGAAATCGGAATCAATGCACAACCCTACAGACAGAAATATCACAACCGTAGAATTCCGTGGGTATTAGGTAGTGGCAACTTGTTCCTAAGCCTCTAAGATCTTCTAATGCCACTTCTGATGCCGAGTTGATATCGAACTTTTGGACTGTAGGTACATAACTCGTACCTTCTCTTATAACTAGAACATTATAAAATTACATACATACATACATAAACTCACGCCTTTTTCCCATGGGGGTAGGCAGAAACTACAGAACGCCACCTGCTACGATCCTTACATACTTCTTTTGCTTCATTCACATTCATGCATCTATAAAAAAAAATATATATATATATAATATAATTTAATTTGCTTGATGACGACTCTTTGCGGGTGGCGGTGGCCCTTCGCCTGGGCTGCAAGGTGTGTGAACCCCACAGATGCACCTGCGGTTCCATGGTGGAGGCCGATGGCCATCACGCATTGAGTTGTCGTCGTTGCTCGGGGAGGTTCCCGCGTCATCATGCGCTTAATGATATTGTGCCTGACGGCAAGAGGCCGGATGGACTGACCTTGGTACCTTGGAAAAACGGCAAGTGCTTAATATGGGACGCAACTTGCGTCAGCACTGTTGCCGCCAGCCACCTTGGTCGCACCGTCCTCTCGCCGTCAGCTGCGGCGGAAGACGCCGCTGGGAGGAAAAGGGTGAAGTACGCACCATTGGAGGGCCGTTACTATTTTGTGCCCATTGCCGTTGAGACCATGGGCTGTTGGGGCACTGAGGCCAAGAAGCTCATTAGTGAGATAGGGCATAGGCTAAGTGACAAAACGGGTGACTCCCGCTCCAGCTCGTTCTTGGTGCAAAGGTTAGCCATTGCCATCCAACGTGGCAATGCAGCAAGCGTTATGGGCACCTTTGCGCCGGGAACAGTTAGGGGCGGGTTATTTGACTAGTTATAAGACAACGCTTGTGCGACGTGTCGTTGTGACTTTGACATCTTATAATATTATAAATAAAATTATTCATAATATAATATTAATTTAATATATAATATAATATATTATAAAATTAATTGGACAATAATAGGTTAATATAATTTGTAGTTTACTGAATGTTTTGCTTTGCCTTATACTAAGCGCACCTTATACTAATAAAATACAATTATAATAAAATGCTACCGAAACTCTTCAGGCGTACCTAATGGATATCGAAATCTTATATCATAAAAAAATCTCAACTTATAGTTTCAATTACCAAGATAGGTAGAAATTATAACGTATGTATAACTGAATTACATATAATTAGGCACGTACCTGTATATCCTAATTAGTTAACCTAGTTAACTGTAGTTGCGTAGTAGTTAACACGCTTTGAGTTTCGGGTCTACATCATTTAGGCTTAAAACATTTGATTTGTCACTATGCAAATCAACGTGCTTATCCAAACTTTGTGATTGATTCAACGGAAAATTGGATATCTAACATCAGTGACGTAATATTATATACTTTATTGTACACCACAAAAAAAATATACAGGACAAACGTTCAAATATACAAGTGTACAATGGGCGGTCTTATCGCACTAGGCAATCTCTTACAGACAACCTTTGGATGGACTGAAAGATAGGAGAAGAATTTAGGGTTGTCAGTGTACAAAATATCAAAAATAATATTACTTAGACTTAATAACATACAATACATACATACAATATTACTTAATATACTAATACATATCAAATATATAACAGAGAAAGGAGAAGAATAAAAATTATAGTGAAAGGTAATGCTCCTTCACCATTTTCTTGAACGTTGGCAGTGTTTGAGCACGTCTCACTTCAATAGGTAATACATTCCACAACCGAGCTGCTTGAATCGTAAAAGATTTGTCAAAGAAGGAAGTGGAATGCATACGAATACTTAATTTTAGATTTTCCGATGATCTCAAGGACCTAGAATGGGTGTCACAGAGGAACTGAAAGCGTTCTTTGAGATAAAAAGGAGTAAAAGGATTAAATAGCACATTATAAAGCAAAGAAAGTATGTGGGCATTCCGGCGAAGGCGAATAGGAAGCCATTTGAGCTTAGTACGAAATTCGGAAACGTGATCATACTTGCGCAAGCCAAATATGAACCTGATACAGAGATTTTGAAGTCGCTCAAGCTTGTCCAATTGGTCTTGGGTGAGATCAAGATAGCTGGCGTCAGCATAGTCTAGAATAGGTAGAAGAAGAGATTGTGCTATCGCAATTTTAGTGGTGATGGGAAGAAAATAAAAAAAATAAAAAAATAAATATAAATATTTAGCTGCATCTGCTTTCACTGGTATCCGACCCCAATATGGTTGGGAAAAGGCAGGCAGGTTGTAATGACGTGCCCGTCTTGAGCGGAGAACCGCCGTGTCCTCGAGGAGGCGATCAGTTGTGGTGACCTCTCGCGACCGGCCCTGGTTTAGGCCATGGTACCTACGGAGCAAGAGGGCATGGGCAGCTGTCACCTCCTTCGACGAAGGAGGAGGTGGAACGCGTGAGTGAGACGCAACGGAGACGCCCTCGCGTCCCTAGCCACCGCAGGAGATGCTCTGGGAGTCGGGAGTTGTGACTCCGATTCCCGGGCACCGTGGGCGTGGGCTTGCGGACGGCAAGTAATGGGTAGCTTGCTGTCCGATAAGGACCAGGCCCTAGTCGACGGCGCGTAGTGTTCCACGTGTGCCTTATCGAGATGACAGAGTCCGTTAAGGCCGTGGATAAATTTGAAAGAGAATTGCAGCGGCCCTGGCACAAGCAAGTAGCAACTGAAGGAACACGGGTGGATTTAATAGTCAGTAAAAGTCTGACCAGCCCTTCCGCTTCACCTAGAGTGGGAGAACTCATTGGATGATTTACCAACACAAAAAAAGGTAAGGTAGGTATGACTCATTAACTACTAGCTTCTGCCAGCGGCTTCGCCCGCGTGAATGTCGAAAATTACCCCAAGGGAGCATATTCCCGGGACAAAAAGTATCCTATGTGCTATTCCAGACTATAATCTATCTCCGTGCCAAATTTCATCCAGATGCGTTCAGTAGTTTTTGCGTTAAAGAGTAACAAACATACTCACGAACTTTTGCCTATTAATGTGATCATAGTAGGATATATTTCCGTAACATAACGAAACTTCTTAATATCCTTCTTAACATTATGATTGGATTCCCCAATGAGTCAGGCAGAGATGTACACCTACATATAGTAGGTACACCCACATTTCATCAATTTAGTTACACTTATGCACATCAACTTCACGCCTTTTTCCTTTGGCAGCAACTACAGAACATCACTCTATGAGACCCTCACATACCCCATTTTAACCGTGTTATAAGTTTGACGTATCTGTGTGTGTGTGTCTGTCTGTGGCATCGTAGCTCCCGAACGGATGAACCAATTTTGTTTTTTTTGTTTGTAAGGTCACTTTTTTTGTTCTTAGCTATGACTGATTAAAATCGGTTGACCCGTTCAAAAGTTATCAGCATTTTACACATGTCATAATTACGTGTATAAAAATTTGTAGTTTATAAAGCATGAAATAAAAATTAAAGTTAAAACCCGTGACACAAAAACCTTTAAAAAGCAAAAAATAAGCCTCGTACTCGCGTCGGGGAACCGCTGATAAATAAAATAAACTGCTGTAAACGTACACGCAACGCACACAGACAGTTAACTTATTGGTGATATTCTACAGAAAGTCTAGGCGCATAGTGCTTATAATCGGTGTGTGTCAATGACGAAACGAAGCATACATTTAAAATTTTACAAACCCACGATACAAAAACTTCTAAAAAGCAAAAAATAAGCCTCGTTCTCGCGTCGGGGAACCGCTAAGTAAATAAAAATAAACTACTACAAATGTTGGCGGTTGGCCTAGACTTTCTGACGAATATAGACAATAAAATAAAAAAAATGTGTTTATTCTCAAAAGATAGCACACATACATAAAAGATTTTACATCTGCCAAACTGTAGGACAGGTTGTTGGCAGAAGTTTTGTCTGTGTATCCTCTCTCCAGGTCTCCAGGTCTCCCTTCAGGTAGGGTTGCTAAGTCTTAAAACCGAAAAGCCGGAAAGACTAGTCAGTTTAGCCGGTCATTTGGGTAAAAAAGCCGGACATTTTTATTATTTTTTTAATCTTAGTACAACACGACAATTAAAAAAATCTACTTAATACAAGGGTTTTTATCATTTAACATAAAATCTTCTTAAATTCTAATGAAACAACAATAAAATTGAATAAGACCGTTTCTTTATTATTTATCATTCAATATTCATTAAAATATGAATTTCAATCATTGCAATAATACTAGTAGTTAGCAGTAACTACTATTGCAATTTGCAATAGAAAAAAAAAAAAACGTTTATTAAATAGTTATTTCATTAAAATTTAAGAAGAATTTATGAAATAACAAATTTAATGAATCAGTCTTCCTTTTTAATTATCATGCAATACTTAAACTCATACCTAAATAATAACAGCCGCACGGGCCGATCTTCAAGGTTAAGCAACGCTTGACGAGGTCGGTCCGTGGATGGGTGACCATTTCAACATACCGAGTTTGAAGATCTTTGTCAGTCGTTACGAGTAGTCAGAAGCTTGAGATCTGGCACTAGTCTAGCCAAGGGGTACCGCTGTTACCCAGTTACAGGGTTGTGGAGATCAGATAGGCAGTCGCTCCATGTAAAACACTGGTACTCAGTTGAATCCGGTTAGACTGGAAGCCGACCCCAACATACTTGGGAAAAGGCTAGGCAGATTGATTGAGTTAAAAGTTATCAGACTATTGAAAAATCGGCCCTCAGTGAAATAATCAGGATTGCCGTTTTTTTTTTGATGCATTGCTTAAACCTACTTCTATTACAATTTGCTATGGAAAACAAAATTAAACCAAACACTTATGAACTAAATAAACTTAAATTCATTGTAACATAAAATAAATAATATTTTTGGTTGTCACCTGCTTTAAAAGCTCTTTTTCCTTTAAAATTGTCAATAATGATAAAATTTTAAAAGCTTAACAAAAGCCGGACAGGCCGGACACCGTCTAATTTGACCGCACACGTAACCAAAAAGCCTGTCTCTGTCCGGATTTATCTGGACGCCTGGCAACCCTATCTTCAGGCGACACACACACCAGGGTACACTGACACGTTTCCATAATATTGCTCATAATCTCCTGCACATTCCAAGCCGATTCCCGAAGGCGACATCATTCAATTAGCTACCTTCCTACCTACACAACTGAAACAGGAATCATTAAATTTGATACTCAAACGTGACTCAAATGTCACAAATAGTTTTGGTACTTTCGGTCCGAATGCCTCTTTGATATATCGGTTTAGTACCGGGAGTCCGGGTGCTAAGGGTTTTCCCTTCGGGCTATACAGGTATTTTTGTTTTGACATTATATTGGAGCGTGAAAGGGATTACGTTTTTTTCGGTTCTGTATTCCTGGTATTTCAGGATTGATGTGACGTGAGATTAGAAGTTAGCGTTAACATGAAGAGAAAAAAATGGCTCTAAAAGTTTCGTCGAGTAAGATTTTCAAAGGAAATATCACACAAAATATCACCGAAGGGCTAATAGCTAAGTTTTACATATATATAAGTACCTATACTAGTAACCTAACCAGTTAAGTAGACAGTAGTGTACGGTATAGTTTACTAATGATAAGCATAAAATATATAGACATAGTTTACTTTGGCATAACGAAATTAAGCATAATGATAGTATTGAGCATAATATTATTAGTAGTATTGAGTGGGGCTGCCTCTTACCCCTGACTCTCACATGAAAAGGTAAACGCACCGTTCATGAGAAAAAACAAATTATTGTAACCTAAGCTCGAAACACTTTAAAGTTGCTTCTGCATCGTCTCCGGCGCTGCGGGAAGTGAAACCCCTTCGCCCTTAGGTAACAAAGGATAGGCACCCATTCTAACCTCCGCAGGTTTCGATTCCTAGCCCGCTACAGCTCACACGGGTGTCTATGCTTTGCTACAGCGGACGGGGGTTGCTCTCCCTTCGTGCCGCCCGTTTTTATATACACTCTAGGGGTAGCAGCCAAAAGACTACGTGAAGTCGGGGTGCCTCAATTCAGTTTTGGAACAGATTCGACCTATTTTAACCATGAAGTGGGGGTTTACTAACTTCATTCTGAGCAGAATTTCTACGTTGTTACAAAAACAAGCGTTAGTCAATTGTGAAGGCAAACAGTCAAAGTCAAGAAAATAAGTTAAAGTCGTCGAATAAAACCACAAAAACACCAAGAAACTCAAATAGCACATTCACGCAACTCGGGGACAAGCGGAATGAACGAAAATAAATGACACTGACATATATACCGGTACTGATATAGTTGTCAATCGCCCATTTAACGTTTCATTTTCACTTTTTTTCTGATTGAAGTTAGAAACATTTTTTGTTATTTTGTGGAAAAATATGCATTACCTTGTAATAACAGTGGTAACCTTTTAATCAGGGATCCAAACCCTACCAGCATTAACCACTTTACCCCCCTCCTTCTATCAACCGATACTAGATCCAAGCCAGATATAATACTCACAACGGATCTTTGTGTCTCTGAAATGGCTGCAAGAGCCTGCGCAGTAGCTATTTTTGTGTCAATATTGAAAGTGAAGATAGCATTGTATAACTGTCTCTTTCACTCGCTTACGTTTGACGCATCCTCCTATCTCGTTTACTCCATGCAGTTATACTGTTTCTTGCGCGTTAAGTGTCAAAACCAACTTCAGACACACAAAGATCCACAGTGAGCAGACAGCATCTTTGTTTAAACTACCTACGAGTATTTAGAGAAGAGATGTGCCCTATTTTAGGAGTATAAATTAAATTTTCCCTTTTTATTTTAGTCCATAAGAGTTTACTTAAGTTACTCACATTGTAAAACTTCTTTCTTAGAATAGAATATACTTTATTGTACACCAAAAAAAGTCTCGAATCGACTGTAATTTCGGCGCGCCGTCGCTTACGTTTATTTTTGTTAATTTGCTGACCACTTTCGAAAACTTAGCATTTTTTGACGTACGACGTCCTTTGAATCTTTTTGGTTACACCCTACTTACGCCTACTCGAATCATACCTACTTTAGGTGTCCAGAAAAAGGGTTTCTTATTGGTATGCCTACTAAAGAAACCAACATAGCGATTTGGGCAATATAGGGTCCATGAACCTCTCTCTATGTATTATCCCAATATCATTATATTTTCGCAGAATATAATATATATTCTTATTCGCCGAAGTTGAATTCTCATCTTATTAAAAGTTGAACGATATCATACTTAAATAACTGAAGGGGATCAAATACCATAAATAGCAAAGTTTTATTAAGTAGGGGAGGGAACTTTATACGCTCCTATTATACTTTTACATGTAGGTAATTCATGATACTCGTTATTTAATATGAAAATTGTCTTGGTTCAGAAAATAAATGTTATGGAATTTTTATGTGCCCTTATCTTGTGGGAATCACGGGATATTTTTTTAACGTTAAATCTCTTTATTGTTTCAGATTATTATGGATGTTCATAGAATGTAGGTTTGTATGTAAATAAAAAAATATAATACAATAATTGCAATTAAATATCAATACCGATTTCAAAAAAGAATAATGAACGAAACAAAAGCAATGAGAATAAAAAAGAAAAGTGAAATGTCAAATTCTTGAGTTTGAATTTTGAAAACCGACTTAAAATGTCTTCTGAAGTGTCATTGGAGGGTCGCGAGCGGCCAGGATTGGTGCGTCGCGCGGCTGCGGGCTGCGCAAGGGCAGCTTTCTCGCAAGTCGGTCTGGTGATCTTAGTGGTGACATATGTACTACTTGGTGCATTGCTGTTCGAGTATTTGGAGTCCGGGCCGGAGGTCCAGAAGCGGTCTGCCATACAGAGATCGCGGGAGGAGTGCTTGAAAGAACTTTGGGCTATAACAGGTAAGAAATTAAGTAATTGGACTGAAATTAACAAGTAGGTATTACACTGGCACATTTGGTACTCTGTGATAATTCTGAAATTAATACTCGTAGTACTATTTTATTTGTTCTACATATCTTTCTAAATGATTAACTTCGTCTACCTTTGAGAGCAGAGCAATTACCTAATTCATGAGAAATTGGCTCTCAATTTCTCAGCACTTAATAAAGTGTACTCAGAATTGAAGATTTTGACTTAATTCTTATTTCAAAAGCATTTACACTAAACATTCAGCCTTAAAAATATAACCTCAAAAGTTACTTTAAATAATCTTTGATTGACACGGATGATTATACAATCGACCGATTCATATCGAAAACAATAAAAGCTAATAAATGCTTCATCATCCTTTGACATTCTGACCTTTACAGGTGATACTAGCCCTTCACATGACGTGATTTTCCCTGTGTAACACTGACACGACAAAGAAATACGTCATTAGACGAACTGAATTAAAATCGTATCTATTATTAGATGTTATTTTTGGTATATTGTGAACTGTGATGGATAGTTTATTTACAAACCCATATGGAAAGAAGTGTAAAGGTGGATCCGTAGTTAGAAAATTGTTTGTTTTATTTTCTGTTAAATAAATCTACCAAATAATCACACCCAAGGATTGAAAACTAGTTTTGTAGATGGCGGAACGAGCTCGAATCTTACTGAAAGGACTACTGCATGAAGCAGAATACAATTCTGTATTCTGCTTCATGCAGTAGTCCTTTGTGATGTTAATAAATAAAATTAAATATTTATTTGACACATGTTACAATCAATTCATAATAACACAGTCACAAAGCTGATTCTAACTGATTTTTTCTTGTCCGTCATTGTCAGGTAGATTAGTAAATAAATAATGTGTTTAAATATTGTGTGACGTCACCCCGTTAGTACACATTATACTGACATAGTGACGTCACAAGCCCCCACTCCTGAACTTTGATGCGCTTTATCTTGGACATTTTTATTGATTTGGTAAAGCAAAAAATACGTGTCCAATATTATTTTATAATCTCACTGACGGAATTAATATAATTATCATTTTTCTATCCAGAAAACATCCCTATTAATTGTGTGGAATAGGAAATGGAGGGCTTGCCCCACTGTGTGTAGTGAGACAATCAATATAAAAATTCCCATAGGTTTATATTCTGCATTGAGTTGAACTTCGCACGAGTCTATCTTCCAGGTTAAGCAACGCTTGCGGAGGTCGGTTCGTGGTTAGGTGACCATCATTAGATAGCGAAATTCCTCCGTGCTTTGGAAAGCACGTAAAGCTGTTGGTGCCGGCTGTCATTCGTATATCTTTGAGTCGTTACGGATGTCTATCCGCAGGCTTATTACGTATGAAACAGCAATTAGCAATATTTGCGCAGAGATTGTACAATCATCGCGCGATTATCGCTTTACGTCAAAAAATTTGAAGACTTATTTTTGCGAATTAATTGCTCTTCAATCACGAATCCGCATTATATATGAGCTATAGCCACACCATAATAATTTTACGACAGCACTGCTAACAATAAAATTCTGCTAACTGAAATGTGCTATTATCGCAAGGTGATCGCGATCATTTCGTATTACGTATGGTTTTTGACAGCAGAGCGACAGCGATCGTCGAGCAAATGTGGCTGTCAAATTGCGATAACTTTTTCCCTTGTTGTTGGTCGATTGCCAATCGCTCGCTGATGGCTGAGTAGGTACAGAAGTTTTTGAGTATTTGGCGGCTTTTTTCGTGTGTTATTTTGTGGCTACTTTAATTATCCGCAAATTAGAATAATAATATAAAAGTAAATATTGAAATAACAAATTCCTAGTGAATATTGTAATGACAAATTGGTGTTGTTTTGTGTCTCTAATGTCTACGCAACTGGACTATTTGTTGAATAATTGAAACAGATGTGATCACGGTAAAGTGGAGGATTTTTATATACTGTAGTGTTCGCTACCTCAGCGAAGCTTATATGTTTACCTACTAAATACTTACAAACACATAAGATTGTGATAAGTCCGCAATAAGTATCTTCTATTATATTCTTTTTTTACATGGCAAGCACCGTTGTCGACTATTCTGCCAATGTCTAAATTAAATTAGAAAAATCCATTTAACGTTTCATAGCTCAAACACGAGATAATGTAGTCTATTAAGTGATGTCCTAATGCATTATCGATTCGATTTCTTATAACAATCAACAATTCGAAGAAATTTTAAACATTGACATTTTAGTCATCCAGTTTTTCTAATTAATTATTATATTATGTAAATAAAAAGAAAATAACCAATTTTCACTGCCATATTTACTTTACACAAATACTTTACATCTGCGCATATTAATTTACCGGAATATTGGAGCTAAATAGTAATCAAATTAACTATTGTAAAAAAACAGCCTCCACGAAGTGTTGCTCTTTCTTAAGCTGGTTAATGCATCAAATGATACATTTTATAAATCATCAGACAGATAAAATAGCTTCTGTTAAAAGTGACTGTCAAAAAAAAGACTTGACTTAAAGGCCTCAGTAGCCAGGTCACTAAATTGATCGCGCAATAATTGTACAATTATTGCTGTTCCTTACGTAATAAGCCCGCCGGTTTACTCACAATATGCCTCATCAGAAAGCTTACAGTGACTCAAAGGGCAATGGAGAAGGCCATGCTTGGAGTACCCTTGCGTGATCGAATCAGAAATGTAGAGATCCGCAAGAGAGCCAGGTTACCGACAGCCCGAAGAATTGCCAAACTTAAGTGGCAGTGGGCAGGGCACATTGCTCGCAGAACGATTGGCCGATGGGGCAGAAACGTTCTGGAGTGGCGACCGCGAACCGGAAGACCTTGCGATGGAAGGCCTCCCACCCGGTGGACCAATGACCTGGTGAAGGTTGCGGAGATCTGTTGGATGCGGAACGCACGGGACCAGACAATCTGGTGACGCTTGGGGCAGGCCTATATCCAGCAGTGGAAGTATTTTTTTTCAGTCCATCCAAAGGTTGTCTGGTAGATATCGCTGTCAGCGATAAGACCGCCTTTGTAACCGTTTTTATATGTTTTTCTTGTAATTGTTTATAATTTTATGATGTACAATAAAGTATATTCTATTCTATTCTTTCGGCTGATATGATGATGATCCGGTTTACATCCGGGTATTTCTGTCTAGAAGATAGGAAATCTAACAGTAGTCTTCCCAAGCGGTGTCGTGTTACCCAGCTACTGGGTTATGATGGTCTGATAGGCAACTGCTCTATACAAAATACTGGTACTCAGTTGCAGTTGGTAAGATTGGAAGCCGACGTTGAAATTGGGTAAATTGATACACTTTATCCGGATCCTCCACTCCCACTTTGGCCGGAATGAAGTATTTGAGGTTAAGGGGCTGAATCCCCAAAATAGCCATTCTTTTAAACATTTTTTTTCCAAATCTATTGAAGATGTGGCAGCGGAAAAAAGATATGTTAATCTTGATCATATTTCCGAAAACTTTGTTATGGCCGAAACACGTTTACGCACAAAAACCTCGATACAATTGACTGGCAAAGTAACCTCTTACCGTGATCTTTTAAATTTTTTTCCGGTAATACTGAGCGTACATTTGTACAATTAATAACAATAACGTATCAAAACAGGACGCAAAACTTCATTGTCATATATTTTGAAGTTTCATTCATTATTTTAAGTAATTCATATTATTTTATTTTATAAAAAAAACTATACAAATTCCATCGTGCCTCTCTTTCCATCCAGTGCAATTCGACAGTGACCGCTTTATGGCGTTGCTAGGTGGACGTACGTCGCTTTTTTTCACAAAATGCAAAAAGAACCTATTTATTTCTCGTCAATTCAATGTGTCAAAAAAATATCAGGTATAATGCAGCCAGATCATGTAGCCTGGTGGCTTTAATTGGAACTAACGAAATCACAAGGAATATTGTCAAACTCTGTATTATTTTAATTCTCTGGCACTAGCGCTGTCACTAGCATCTAAATTTTTGCTGTATTATAAATGACTCATGTCATTTAGTTTACATACTAAGTCCATAACTAAAAAGTATTTAAACCTTTTTAATAATATAACTAATGTTATCTCAAAAACGGCACCACGTGACCTCCTCACTCCAGAGGGCTGGTGTATATCAAAACCCATTAAGTGCCTTGAAGCAATTATATTCCAGGATAGCGCAAAAATATATTATGTTTTGAAGTAGGCTATGGAAAGTCATGTAATATTAGTAACTAATGACATCTCAATATTTCAAGAGAATACTAAACAAGGAATATGAATCTACGAATTGTACAAATGATATTAATAGTGTCCTAAATTCTATTGGATATTTTACATATGCCTAAAAAAGACAATGCCGAACCTAGTAAGTTCTGGATATTTGTAAATTTAAAGTGTTTTACAATTTGATGGGTCTTTCCTATTGTAAATAATGATTAAATTGATTAATGAAAGCACCAAATCTCAATTCAAATTTAAAGTTTCCATTACACAGTTAACATTAAATGGACTGTGTCCATTTCAGTATCGTAGAACTCATTAAAATAATATAAATAAAACTATCTGGCTATAAAACCATTATAAAAAAAATGTCACCTACTGTGTTCTTATATGTGGCAGTCGCATAGAAGCAGACATAATTATAATATTTACAACAATTTGCACGGCAAAGACTCGTATGACACTAACCAGATTATCTATTTTAGTGATGTTTATTTTCGTAGCAATAATGTTGCATTCATAGTCAAAATAACAGTGAACGATCAGATGTCATATGCTAGCAACCAGTTTGAAATAAAAACTAGCGCGTTAATATTTTTGTAAAAACCATCGGAAGAGTCCGTTTATGATGTGGGCCTCTGTGGTCGTGCTTGTGTAGTTAATTTTCAGATACTTGTCGCTCCAATTTAAGTTTGCCCCTAAGCTCAGTGAGCGTGGCCTAGAGCCTCAAATGTCGATTGTCAACTGTTCGACCTCAGCCCCTTAAGAACAAGTTGAGTATTTATCAATTTTGGCACTAAATTAGGGTTTGACATGTTCTTAACTTCAAATACTTAAATCAGAAACCGGCCATAACTTCGCGCCATTACGTACAAACGAGGGTTAGATGAATAGCTTAAAAAATGTGTAACTTTGCCACTTTTCATGTTTTTGTTACAAGTATTATTTATTCGTAGATTCATCATAGAATTCATCTTTTATTAACATTTTTGTTAGATTCAAAAGCGTTTTGATTCAAAACTCCGTAAAACAGAAGACTCCTCATTTCCTCGTCAAAATTGCAACATTTCTCTCTTACAATATAAAAATCGTCTATTCAAATATATATAATACCTTCACGTATAAACCTCTTACCTTCATTATCGAGGCTCGCTTCCTGCATCCGAGATATAAGCGATTTTCACTTAATTATGCCAAACAGAAATTCACTGCTATCATCTGACGTTGTAAGACTCTTAGTAACTTCGCGCAATGCAGTACAAACGAGGTTTTGTGTGACAAGACTAGAAGAATAGCTTCAAAACCGTGTATCTTTACCATTTTTCCCGCGGCGTATGTATCTTTTTGACAAATTTTATATTTTGTGTGTCTTTTCAACGCTATGTATTCTATTATCAAGGCAAAACCTCTTTGATTTAGAACTCGAAAAATCAGAAGATCCCGCAATTGCAACATCACCCTTTCATTACAAATATCGCCTACTAAAACATACTACCTCTACGTATAAACCTCTTACCTTCATTATCGGGGCTTGCTTCCTGCATCCGAGATATTATAAGCGATCTTCGTATATAAGTGCCTATTATTGCTTAACGCCTTTGATGAATACCAGCGGATGCTGCCGTGATATTCTAAAGATGTTAAGAGGTTCTCTCTTAACGTGTCTCATTTTATTGTGAAGGTGCTCTTGAAATTGAATTTTCTGCTGAATTTAAAAAGCTTTTTTTAAGGTACTGAAACTCGGTTGAAGGAGGTTTGGTCAAATGTTTATGGCAATCTATCAGCAATGATTAACGCGTATAAAATCGTCATCATTATTTAATCCGAAAGACGTCCACTACTAGACATCGGTTTCCGCCAAACGTCACCAAAAACAGAAAATCTCAAGGTGAAAATCTTTGAGTAGTCAGTACCACAGATAATATAATACTAGCATACAGATGCCTCATCACATACAAAGAAACCGTGCCACGTAACTAGTGATTTTCGTCTGATTACACCGATTATTTTTTGTAAATCGATCGCGTTCGGTTCCGTTCCACGGCGATAGATATATCACCATCTAATAATCAATCGATATCGATAGATAAATCAAATAATCAGTATAATCAGTACAGTACGTCAGTACTATTGACATAAAATGGCACTGGAACGTGGACGCCCACAAACTGCCTCATCGGGTGGCCCAAGAGCAATGTAGAAGTCTATCTTATGCTTGGAATGTCCAAGAAATACCATTAAAATATAAATTATTGATTAGACTGACATATATTAAAATCCTTCGCCATGATATTATCAGCAAATAATATGAATTTTAATAATTAACTAACAATACAAGCCGTATCATCGCCATTCGACAATCGCCATTACAGGTCAGCTCGGCCGTTCAAAATTTAAATTAATTTGTGTTCCACATTTGAACAGGAATAAATGGCATCGTCAAGTTTGCTTCGTTCCCCACGTCAAACAATTTGTTTTTGATGGTTTAATATTAGTCATTTCTGATTAGTTGCCCGAGCCGAGGTGTCATAGGCTCGACTCTTACCTAAACTGTGACTATGAACTGTACCGACGAAATGTATTTCTGCATATTCCTTTGGAGAAAATAACCGTGATGTTATATACTCTAGGTAGTAGGTACCCAAAGTTAATGACACCAAGTGTATTTTCTGATCTGAAAACTCCTGGAAAACTCTAAACTATGAATTATCAGCTTATGTAAAACTATTATTATCTGAAGTGCTCCAATTAAATATATTTTGTGTGGATCCCGAGAGCATTATTTCATGGAAACACCCTCAACGGGCATCTCTTGGAATCAAAGGCCTCGCTGATTGGTGTATTGAGCCATAGCCGGCCTCCACATCCCTTGGAGCCTACGTACTTACCTGTTTGCCTGTTTATCCGACCTGCTTCCATCCTGCTGCCTACTCCACTGCCTACCTGCCCGATTACCCGCTTATCTGGCTACCATCTGTCTGCTCGTCCGCTGCTCACCTGCCTACCTCGAGCATTCCACGACTTCCTGCCCGAGCTGCTGCCTGGATAGCTGCCCACGTCGTGCGAAGCCCTACCGTTTTATTAACTATATCCTTTTTATTTTCTTAGCTTTAATTTTAATAACCTTTAATTCATAATTATTTAATTTTATTAACGTGGCTTACGTTTAGCTCCCTCTGAGCTAAACGTAACACTACAGTTGTATTCAGTAACATCGGTATCCGTATAGCTAATCCCAGCTAGCAGATCATGCACTAGTTGTCTGACATTTTTGCTGAACTGGGCCTTTTTGGCGCAGCCGTGAGGCACACTTTCCTACTAACTTCTTGCGTCAGACTTTACACTTTTTTTGTTTATTTTTATTTGATTTTTATCTGATGTATAATATATAATTATGAATGTAGTACCTATATTGTGTGTCTTTTAGTCTGTGCAAAAAAATATATTTTCTTTCTTTCAGATTAATGAAAGTCGAAACATTATTAATTCACAACTAGATGATACTAAGTACAATCGTGCCGACTAATACATTACTCATCGTTCAAAGCACTCAAATACTATCAAAAGCCTTTCTAAGTAGCACTCAAAACCAACTAAGATTGAAGGAACTACGATACGACGAATTCCTTGACTTGATTCCTGCTTAGGAATCTAGTATGACATATAAAATCACGCTTATCCTACAATGTATAAATGTTCTATGTGTTTGGATGGATGGATGTTTATTACTCAATCACGACAGAACGGTTGAACGGATCTGGATGAAATTTGGCACAGAGATATATTATTATATAGTCGGGAATAGCACATGCTAATTTTCGTTCTGGTATAAAGCTCCCTAGGGATAAGAAGATACTTTTCACGCAAGTGAAGCCGTTGGAAGAAGCTGGTAAATAATGTAGAAGAGTTGAAAATAAGCACAAAATAACGCCGCGTACGTACTTTGTGACAGAGATTAGGCAGGCAAAAAACAGAAATCAATTTTCGAACGCCAACAATTACAAAAGACAGACCCCCAAAACGTCCGCTTGTCACCACTTCTTAGTGTTTGAAGAAGTGGCCCAACAGACTCCCTAGCAACACATCCATTTGCTGAGTTATAAGAAGAATAATACCTATACTAAACACCGCATTTCGCTAGATACATCTTTAAAATAAGTGGGGATAGGGGGATTCCAACCTTCCGAAAATTCTCCGATTAAACCTTCAAAAGCAAAAATTTTAAGTCAAGTAGGTAATTCCATTCTCAAGTAAAATATGTTTAACATGCTTCAATAGGCTATATACTCGAATTCCGCCAAATTATGAGCACTTCGGTAAAGAGAAAAATGTTCCCTTTCAGAGCAAGTATGGCGCCCGGGGTCTTTGTGAGGCAACTCTTGGAAGACAAAGGGACAGTTTTGTACGTCGCTCTATTGTGTTCTGCTGTAAATTATGCAGTTCATAAGTTAGCATGGATCTATTGGGAGGTACTGTGTTATCTACTGGAAGTTGAGAAGTGGTTATGTGGTAGGAGATCAGTTTGATGGAAGCTTTTTAGTGTCAGTTTTTTTTCAGTCATTAAATGCTAACGCAGTACTGGCCGTGCGCCCGCTCCGCGGAACCAGAGTATCAATATTGAATCAATTTTTAGACAGTCTTGTTTGCAAAATATTCTTTGATTTATATAAAGGCGTCAAATAACGTTAAATATACAACCAAATGTTGAATACTGGCCTACGGATCACAAAGCCAAGAGGAAACACTGGGGCCCATGAGCAATGATGTGACTCTTGGATCCTACAAGGTCTATACCCGCGAAACCGCGATACACGGCAACGGTAGCTAGGGGTCTGTTTGTTGGTAAAAGTGATATATGGTGTAGAAAGTGATACAAGCATGCACAACTTACATTTGTCCTCGTGGTGGTCTTCTGGTCTCGTTCAATCCCATGCCAGGTCGGAGGTTATAGGGCGAATATATATATATAATAAATTTGGCATAACCGACGTGGCCTGTGACCCAGCAGTGGGAACATTAAGTTATGAAGATATTCTAGCCATAATTTTTTTCTTGTAAAACGGCACTAAAGTGGTGTAAGGCCCTTATGGTGGAACTGAACCTGAAATTCGAAACATTTCAAATAAAAACGGTATCATGTTAGCTAAGAAGTAGCTCTATGTATGCAGATAGGTACCAGAATTCTTCAAATCTAGAGAAGACAAGATACATAACATCTACCATTGCCATCGTCGACCACATCATAACTTCAAATCTTTATTACATTCACATCATCACTTATAACTTAGTGGTCAAGCGCAAGCCTTAAAATCCCGAGGATGTCCAAAACCTCTATGGGAAATAAAAAAAACATTACAGAAGACTGCTTAAATCTGTCTGAAATAAGATATATTATTATTAACAGAATAAAATATACCTACTACCAATATGCCTAAAGTAGGTAAGTTAGGTGATCAATCTACCCATAGCATACCAATCTTTGAACTATTCCACACTATTATCGTTGAACCTCATACGAGTGGCATGAATATTAAAAATCCCTATTACACCCTGGAAAATTGCTTTTAAACTTCACAAGCCACCCCCGATGTCACATTACTTTAATAAAAAATACTTCGCAGTAGATATGTATTGGATTTTATAAATTTTCAACTTGATTTTTACCCCCGACGGAAAAAGAGGGGTGTTATAAGTTTGATATAGTAAGTTATAAGTGTGTACCTTTGTTTGTGTATATGTGTATTTGTGTATCTGTCTGTGGCATCATAGTTCCCAAACGGATGATGCGATTTTGATTTAGTTTTTTTTGTTTGAAAGGTAACATTATCGGTAGTGTTCTTAGCTATGTTTGATAAAAATCTATTTAGCCTTTCAAAAGTTATGGCCGCTTTACTGTTTGATTCGGGGTATTTTCGCAAGATATCATAATCATATTTACGTGTTCGATAGATTGTTGATCGAAGCGTATCTACTACTAGATAAATTAAGTAGTTTAAAAAGTATAAAAAAAAAAGATCTTTGCTTAGGAGCTTTGTATTAAAGAGATTAGATATCTTACTTGTTATTGGTTGTATCTTGTTTATAAATTGTTATGACATCTAATATAGAGTGACAAATGTTTTAGGTCTCATAGCTGTGCATTCGTTATTTTGCTTTGCTTTGAGTTTTTTGAGGTCAAGGTAAGGTCTAAGATTGCACAGTAAGAAATCTAATCTCTTTAATAGAAATCTTATCTAGTAAGAAGTTTGTATTTTTAATTTAGAATAGGCTTTCGCTTGACCACTATCTCACCTGATTGTAAGTGATTATGTGGTCGACGGTGAAACACGCTTGCCTAGAAGTAACCTATTCACTCTCGACTTAAAGACCCTTAGATTGTAGCTGTCGGGAAACAGACTCCAACGCACAACGTACTATTATGGCACTCCAACGAATTGTTCACAGAAACAATGACAAAAATAAAAACCTCAATTTTAGTAACTACAGCGAACTTTCCACTTAAAGGTGTGCACAGCACTTACATCAATCAGAAAAAAAAACAATTAAAAGATACAAAATAAAGAACTTGTCAATAATCATTAACAAGTAATCAATTAAAAATAAAAATTTACAAAACAAAGCACATAATAAAATCAATCAATAATAATTAGTAATCATTAATATTAAACATAATTCTTCATCAAAAATAAAAAGGGATAATCTTAAAATAGCGTTTTCCAGCGTTTCTGCTTCCCTTGCTTATCCAACCATTTGTAACTGTGAATTTTCATAGTCGAATTAGAACGGACAGAGATACATTAGAAATATATTAGTTTTTTTTTATTATAAATTTGCTCCTAAGCACCTAATTTTCGACAAACGTGTCGGATGCGGAATGAGGAAAAATTATTTCTATAAAATTTCGAAAACGTTTGATAAATTAAAAATACGAAAACTCGTTTTAACATTAGCCCGAAGGTCAACATTTTGAAATGAAATCATCCATCTTACTATGTAACTGTTGAGTGAGACGATAAAATGTAATGTACAGATTAAATTATTATCCGTCCACCCTCCGAGGAGGCTCGGATCTTATTAAAGCATACCTTAAAATATCGACGGAGACGAACGATGTATTTTCTTTGACCCTAAAGCGGTGTTTACTTGGGCAAGTTTTCCAGCTAGTATTTCTGGGAATGGTAAAGAAATTAGCAGAATTAGTAGCGAAATAAATTTAAAAGAATTGCTAAAATTGTTTAGAAGTATTGCCTCCAATTGCTTCATTATCTATACCATACCAATATTATAAAGAGGAAAGGTTTTTTTGTTTGTTTGTTTGTTTGTACCGAATAGGCTCCAAAACTACCGGACCGATTTCAAAAATTCTTTCACCGTTGGAAAGCTACTCTTTCCCCGGCTGACATAGGCTACTTTTTATCTCTGTATTCCCACGGGAACGAGAAATACGCGGGTGAAACCGCGAGGCGTCCTCTAGTAAAAAATACTTTGATTTGGCACAAACTTTAAAGTACTGAACAAGTTTTTATAACAAACAAAACAATGAAGTCGGTAAAAAAAAAAACATTGTCGTTTAAAATAAAAACACGAAAGAAAGAGTACCTCACGGCTGTGCCAAATAGCTCCAGAACAACAAAATACCAATTAACTAGTACATACTTACTGGAAGGTTAACTATATCTATGTGATTAACACTAAAATCGCAACAAAAAGCTATTTTGTCGACTTTTGCGAACATAATATCACCTCCTTAGAAAAGTCAATTAGTAGCAGATATTCCAACATATTGAATAAGTAGTCATGAGAAGTTTTTTAGTAGTTCCATAATAAGAGTGCTGATGGACAGCCGTTCTCCAGCAATAAATCTACTTCCTCTGGCAATAATACCGAAAATGTCTCGAAAGCAGTAAAAAAAGTTGTAAATTAAAAAAGTTAATAAAAAAAATCAAAAGAGCCGACTGCTTAAAAAGCGAACTAAAAAGGCGTAAACAAGAAGAAAATCATGCTGTGCAGTCGGAGGATACATATTCGCGAGCTGGCTGACCAAAACCAGATGTATCCTCCGACTGCACAGCATGATTTTCTTCTTGTTTACGCCTTTTTAGTTCGCTTTTTAAGCAGTCGGGTTTTATGAATTTTTTATCAATTATCTTTTTTATTTTGCAACTTTTTAGTTATTAGGTACATTTAAACATATAAGTGTTATATATTTTTGAAATCATCTCTTAAAAACATTTATTTTGATACCCCACACGATGGGTTTGGAAGAAAAAAATGAAATAAATCGCCTTACAAAATGGCGTGCAAAATCCGCCATTTTTTTCTTTTCCAATTTTTATGTAGCTAGTAGAACTCGCAGGGTTAAGACGAACCGATTGACGTAAGAATCATCAAAATCGGCCAACGCGTTTGGTCTCTAGAACGCCACATAGGAACAAACATATATACATACATACATAGACTGATAAACACATTACCCTCCTTCGGCAGTCGGGTAAAAAGCCTCTATTATCCATGATTTATCGGTGGTATGCGAGGCTACGAGTTTCGATTTTTGTTAATTGCCCCATTTAGATACTACAGTAATTGAATAAAATTGCTCTGGGAACTTTTAATTAGAGGCCCGATTTGGGCCGGAGTTTTAATGATTGGGTAACGTTCCTAATGTTTCGGTGATTAATTCTCGTTTTAGTTATATTTTTGGGATATTTCTTTCTTGAACGCAATTATATTTGAAACATTTGCTCAGATTTTCGGACAACGTATCAATATATTATCCCCCTGCTTTCATTCAAATTCTTTTAACATGTATTTATATTTGCCATCATCTTACTACTCACCTCCTTTCAGGGAATATCGTCTTACAAAACAAACTATCCGTAGTATCTTTGGTCTACCTCTAGCCTACCTTTATTATGTTTCACGATCTACAGTGTAACGTTATGCTATCTAATAACATTCGTCGAATGACGAAGTTGCTCTGCATGTTCTATCTGAACAAATTTCTTCAGGCCTCTACTCTTTATACGGCAAAAATCAATCAATTAATTCATGGCGAATGAATCAATAGTTGCTGAAAAAATTCATCCTGCCCTTATACCAATTTATTTGAGGTATAACTTAATATATCATCTTTTTTCATACTCCTCTCGAAGTGGGTGACTACGAGAGGAGTATGAAGCTTTCTAGCCATATTACACACCCCATTCATTATTTCTTGTTGAGAAGAAACAAGCCATTACCAGCCCAAATCAAGGCAATATCTCTTACGCATACAAACAACAGTCCAATATGGCTGACAAAGAAAATAATTTCTCTACCTGCTCTCAGAACGTTGAAATTATAAAACGTTCGACCAAATGATTTTCCTAACTAAGCAACCAAATATAATTTACCTAAACTCGTCCCTGGCGATTCGAACAGACCCAACCCGACCTTCGCCAACCAGTGTATGAAATTATTATCATTTTTGATAATATTTTCTACCTTTTTCTGACATGTAGGTAAAGTTTGTATAATAGTAGACCCACCCCTGCTTCGTGCGGTATTTACAAGTTGATGAAACATCGAGTTTTCCTTATTATAATATGTAAGTTTAATATCATGTATTGTACACATAAACCATCTGGAATAAATTCTATTAATGACGATGAAAACCGCATCAAAATCTGTTGTGAAGTTTCGAAATGTGGAACTCTCTGTTAGCATTTGTATACCTATACCGGCCATAAAAGTCCTGTCAGCCTGAAAAGTAAATTTGAACTTCTTCTGGGCTCGCTCATTACATCGTAGACCTTATCCGTTGCTTAGCACCATGCGAGGGAAAGAGCGGTTTCATTAGGAGTAATAACAAAAATTAAACCGACTTCCAAAACAAAACACTACAAAAGAGAAAAATAACTTTCTTTTCTGAAGTCGGTGTCTTTTATAGCCATTGTTTTCCGTTATTCGACACCGACTTCGGAAAAGAAAGTTTATTTTCTCTTTGTAGTGTTTTGTTTTGGAAGTCGGTTTGATTTTTTGTTAAAACGTTTTTATTTTCCTCTTTTTAGTTTTGGCAGGTATTAACATGAAAATCTTTTATAGCCAAAGTACATCTCATGACGATTCAATAAGGACAAACAGGACAAGGATACATTGTTTTGTTTCGGAGTTCCAGTGGCCATTGTGGTCTTCTTCATCAGTTCCACTTACCAAATGATACTTTCTGAGTGCAAATTATTGCATTATTGATTAACATACCAAAATCGCTATATGTATGTCTATAATATTTGAGGAGTTCCCTCAATTTCTCTAGGATCCCATCATCAGATCCTGGTTTCCTTATCATGGTACCACCCTTGGGATATCTCTTTTCCAAATAAAATTGGTTCATTAACGACGAAGTAAACCGAAAAAACATACGGTTGAATTGAAAAACCTCCTCCTTTTTGGGAAGTCGGTTAAAAAGAACAACGCCGCACAGACAGACACGAAAAGCAACTTATCATATATATATTTAGATATATATATGCTAATATACTCAACCAATTTGTGCCAGGTCATGTAGGTTTTTGCCTAGCATTCAGAATATAATGTATGCAGCAATAATGTAGGCCTAGGTAATAAATTACAAGGCTTGACGTGCAATTTTTCATATCCATTGTAGTGCAGACTTGTTATACTAAATATTTGGTTAAAAGGAATAATAGGTTACATAGGCGTGTCTTTTTTATGACTCAACATACAACATATGTTACAATACAATTTTGGGAATATTGTATCCTGACCAGTGGGATACTTTAAAAGAAAAACATATTAACTTTGCGCGCTGTCATTTGTATTTTTTTCAGTTGTGATTTTTCAGCTGTTTTTTTGTGACATGTCAATACTGTCCCTAAATATATGCGTCTTTTGGTTAATATGATGACAATAATGATGAAATGTGTTCAGGCAAAGCAATGAGCCTAAAATGAATCTGAAAACAATAACAACATGTTATTGTATTATGGATACTACTACGATAAAACCAACTGCTAAAAATAGTTTTTCATAACTTCCCACTTTTCCTCCCGACAATTCTCGGGTCTTCAATTTCCTGGAGCCCCACAAATTGTCGAATGTTTCATATTGATTCTCGAAGACTTTGGCAAGCTCAAGTAAGTAAGTCTCTCTCTAGGGTCATGAGAAAACTTATATGAGAGAGGAAACGCGAACAAAAGTTAGCGCAGAATACATAGTTTTCTCAAATATTCATAGGAAAACGGATGCCAAAACATGTCACTTGAAAAGTCCTATGAGTACAATAGTTTCTTCTCTATGATAAAGAGAGGGCGTTCTGTAAAGTTTACGCGTCATTTAATAGGTCGAGAGATGGACATACCGTCACTTTAAGTAGTTAAGGGACCAATATAGGAATCAGGGATAATTTTTAAAAACAAATCTTTGACAACATTATGTGCATTGGAAATGGACGGGCAGTGCTGTGATATTTATTTCCAATTTGTCTGTAAAATTGTCATCTTATACATTACAACTTCATCCATTGCTGGGCTAGGCTTTGTTCGTCTGTTAATATAGTCTCTGATATAAAAGGCAGGCAGACTTTTTTTGAAATTTGTCTTTTTTATTTTCATGATTTGGCCACAAAATAAGACTTACACTACACATTTGTCGTAGTTCTAAACTACGACTAACTAAGACTTGCCTTCCAAAATGTATAGATAGTTCACCTCATCTTTGCGCGCGGTGCTATAAGTGGGTAAGCTTGTGTGGGTGGTTGTTCGCTCGGACGACGATTGCCGCGTCACTGCCACACAAATGCATAATGTATAATTACAAGCGCACACACACATGCCGCCGTGAGCACAGATGAGTTGAACTATCAATACCTAAGTTATCACAACCAAAACTAACATCATACCTAAACCATTCCACAGGCATCGGATTGAATACCGCACCGCTCAATTCCATCAGCGATAATCCACTAGATTAACTATTCATATTGAATTTAATACAATTTAAATACAGCACGATGTGACAGATTAACGCTCACCACCCCGTTCAGAATAAATGATTCAATTGCAATTATTTTCATTAGTATGTGGTCTGTGTAAACACACATTTTTGACAAACAGATACAGTTATTGTACAGAAATTTGATTGATTGTGTTTCGGATTTGATTTCTCGTTAATGAAGGTGTTTGAATTTGTCACACGCAGATAGAAATTGCTTGAAAGTGTAACATTCGGATTGCGTGAAGATCATGCGTAGCGTATTACATGCTACGCCGTAGCACAGCGCGTTGCTTAGTGCGTGCTACGCCGTAGGAAGTTCGTAGCGTTACGAGATTTGCGCTCTGCCGAGAAAATAATAATATTTTATATTTTTGTAATAAATTATACTTAAACGAATACAAACTTTTAAACTGTTAAGAGTACTTTAACACATTGGACACCAGTTGCATCCGAATGAAAAACTTGCTATCAAATAATAGGCAAAAATCTGTTTCTAATATTTTAATTTTCTTTTGGCAAACTGTCAATCAAACACCCAAGATAATGTGGGAAAGAGCTGTCTATAATTAAACTCTAATTGTTGAAGTCCCCATTAGTTACTAAATGAGTTTATCAATGTATTCAAAAACACATAAACCATCAAAAGAATGATGGATCTATATTTAGCCGATGACGCTAACATATTCCCATTTTTTCGCCATTTCTCTCTCATTGTTATCAACACGAAGACTATTATCAAGCTTCATATAAAGTGTAATTTATCATTTTGATCGCTGGATAAGGTACAAAGAGAGTTTATAATTGAAAATATGTCCATTTTATTGTCATTCGAGTGAATTATTGCTGGTTGAATGTGCGGTTTGTAGAAGTGTGCATAAATCATTGGGTTAGCGTATTAAGAGCTTTGAGGGTGTTTAAATAGGATCTAGATTATTTTGTTGTTTTACAATAGTTTTACTTCTGCAATATGCATATTGTTCTTTATGTAAGTGGCGTCCGGGTACTGTAAGACGCAAGTTGGGTAGACCACCGTTATAGGATTAGCGACAAAGCACCAATACGTCTTGGAGGCCACTGCTAGAGAAGAAATCGTTAAAACTAAATTTTTAAAACCTTACATTGAAACCAATAGTGACAGTGATATATTACCGATTGCCAATAGAAAACAAATAAATAAAAAATAAAACCTTCGTCACATTTTTATTACATGCTACATAATTTATCTAGTAGTAGACACGCTTCGATCAACAATCTATTGAACACTTAATTATGACAAGATATCTTGCGGAAACACCCTGATTCAAACAGTAAAACATCCCATAACTTTTGGACGGTTGAACCCATTCAAACATAGCTAAGAACACTCTCCATAAAGTCACATTTCAAACAAAAAACTAAATCATATCGGTTCATATGTTTAGGAGCTATGATACCACAAATACACAAACATGCAGGTACTCATGTCAAACTTATAACCTCTCTTTTTCCGTCGCGATTTAATGACGACCTGTGACAATTCTGACAATCACTGTGACATCCGAAACTTGCACTTTTGTGTGTGTTTTGAGCTTGAATCTTTTAGTCATTAAGAAGCAGGAAGCTTCAAACAACTGTAAAGACGTAAATGCATTAATTTATTTAAAACATTTAGCACACAAACGTACAGAGGTGGACTTAAACCATTTGCATTGTTTAAAAGGTATCCCGCAACTTGGCCAATGATATAATGAAGGCGTGGGAGTCCGCTAGTTGAGAGAATCATAAGACTGTTCAATATGGTGACGTTTGAAGGTCTATCCACACATATCAAGTCCGTGCCCGGTACGTGACAGCGCCGGGCCCAATCATTAAAGTTTCGTCACTGGCCCGTGCACGGACGTGTGTGAACGAGTTCATATAAAATGTACGCAACGATATTTTTTTGAGCACCTGACGCGGCACGGTCCGTCCACGTTCAGGGCACGGCCCTGATATGTGTGGATAGACCTTTAGGAAACCTGTTACAATCAATGGACGTATTTCGGCTTAAATGATGATGAAAACAACTACGACACTTCATGTGCCTAAAATAGGAGGATTTTAGAATAGATTTATTTTATTTATTTATATACACTTTATTGTACACCATAATAATCAAGAAAAAAGAAACTTAATACTAAAAAAAATACAATGGGCGGCCTTATCGCTTTCCGCGATCTCTTCCAGGCAACCCGGAATGGACAGAGATTACCTGGACATGACATGGGGTTGTCAATGGTGCGACAATACTAACAATGAACATAATAAACATACAACAATACTCACTAGTAACAAAAATACATACATATGGTAAATAATATATACATAAATATATACATAATATAAGCAATGAAAAAAAAAAAGTACGACATTCATAGCACATTTAAAAAAAAAAAAAAACCAAGAGCACAATCACAGCGATAGGTAATATTCTTTGACGAGTTTTTTAAATACTGGCAACGACTGAGCACGTTTTATTGAGTCAGGCAATGCATTCCACAGACGAGCAGCCTGGACAGTAAAAGATTTATCCATAAAAGTTGTGATTATCTGATGACTTTAGAGATTTCGTGTGGGAATCGCAGATAAACTAGAACAGATTTAATTCCATTCTTAGTTTTGCAAATAGCATAGATAATATAATACTAGCATACAGATGTCTTATCACATACAAAGAAACCGTGCCGACATAACTAGCGTTTTTCGTCTGATTATCTGATTATTTCTTGTACATCGGTTCGGTTCCGATCATCGAATCAAGAGCCTATATTCTATAATTTTGTGCTTTAGAAAGTTGATTAAACAAGAAAATACAATTTTTATGTTCAATTCCAGGAAATGTTAATTTTACACACAATTCAATAATAAATCGGTGCATATCGCGCCATCTAGTGAGATTTATTTGAACCAAATTTTCTTTCTTGGCGCTGGGACCCCATGCCAATAGTGTCTTAACTTAAACTCGGATTAGCCGTCTACAGATAAGTATGTTTGAGGTCAGAAGTAGATTAGCATTAGTTCAGCGTCAGAGCGTGTTTAATTGTCTGGTCACAAAACCGGGGCGCATTACTAACCGTTAGTAGTTTCTTTAAAATTAATTGGTTCTTAGTAGTAGGTAATAGAGGTAGAAAAAAGAAATGGCGGCTGCATTGGTAAATTCTACTTCCTACTGAACTTTTTTCAATTGGTACTTTTTAGACTATTTATTTTTTAAAAGGAATAAGGATATTTATAATATCACTTACATTTTTTAAATCCTAATAGATTAGTAAATTCTAATGGTTTGTACAACAATTTGGCATATGTATGTGGCGCTAATCTGTCAAAAATTGTGACACTCGACTGTGGTTTTTAATGTATATTATTTTACTTATGAGTAAACAATTCTGGAGAGCCTAATAAAAAAAATAAAACAGTATAAACCCTACTTTTTCGCGCGCGATTACACTCCTGAGGCCTTACCTTATGACCCGGTTTTTTTTTGGTTAGAATCATGGAGTATTAATCAATACCGGCAGCCTAATTGCGTACCTAAGTACCGTGTACCTAATTCTTAACAAGCAATATTACCTCTTTATAATATAAGTTCAGGGGCCTTACCACGACGTATCAAAAGGTCAAAAGGGACAGGGCTTTGTCTTGTATTGCTCCATCTCTCTCTCACAATGGAACTATGATAGTTTTGAAACGTCATGGTAGGGCTCTAAATTCTTAGATATACTAAGCCAATATTGCCAGTGTAAAAGTAGATTTGATTTTAGAACCGAAGTAGATTATCATTAGCTGAGCGTCAGAGTCTGAAATAACTTAATTATTTGAAGTCGGTGTCTTTCGTAGGTACCATTTTTTTGCGTTATGGACACCGACTTCAAAAAATTAAGTTATTTTTTACTTTGTAGTTTTGTATTTGGAAGTCGGTAGTATTTTTTTGCAAAAAGTTTTTTTATAAAGTAACTTCTTTCCATCGACTTAGCTCACGTGAAAAGGCAGAGGTATCCCACGGGCACGTACTAGCAGGGATTCCCAAAGTAGTAGATATCGAGCCCTTGAAGTCTACATCGTTTGCCCAGAGGTCGCCATAAACGAAAACTAATTTCTTAATTGACACAAATTCTTATTTGACTTTCAAGATACTGTATAAGTTGTGTTACGTATACCAATTTGTTATCAGAAAGACTAATATTTTAGTAGGAAGTATCATTGTTGTACATTTAATAAATTCAACAAGTCGATAAGCGTGCACAAGTTCATACCAGTTGAAAAACTCTGCAAGTCAATAAGCGGCTTTTTAAAGTAATTTGTCTATGGGGGTCTGAGAATTAGTTTAATTTGGAAAAGGGGTCTTTTTCCCAAAATAGTTTGGAAATCCTTGTACTACAGGAATAAAAGCTACCCTATTTATAAAATTAAATGTCCTAATTCACACGGACATAATATGGTTAATCCAAAATATTGTCTTAATACATAATAAAAAAAAACTGTATTTCATATAGCTTATGACCACGTGGAAAAGCTTGTCATCATAAGGAGTCTAACATTTCTAAAATTACCGTTTATATTAATAACTATACCTGTTACGCGGCTTCGCTCCCGTCAACTGGCTATTTTCCTACCCATCTACCCTACCCTACATACGTGATTGTTGCGTAACTTAAACCGTTTTCGGAGCGCACGCAACGGAAGCTCTCAAAAAGGAATATTTTTGCCCGTTCTTGCAACATTTTTCATTTATGCTCTGCTTCTATTGGTCGTAGCGTAATGTTTTATAGCCTATAACCTTCCTCGATAGATGGACTACCCAGCACAAAAAGACTTTTTCAATTCCAACCAGGAGTTCCTGAGATTACCGCGTTCAAACAAACAAACTCTTCAGCTTTATAATATAACTAGCTGTCTCACGCGGCTTCGCTCCCGTCATCGGGCTACCTACCACCCCCGTTTACGCAGCGCACGCAACGGAAGTTCGCAAAAAGGAATAATTTTGCCCGTTTTTGCAACATTTTTCATTTATGCTCCGCTCCTATTGGTCATAGCGTGATGTTTTATAGCCTATAACCTTCCTCAATAATCGGGCTATCGAATAGTGAAATAATTTTTAAAATCGGACCAGTAGTTCCTGAGATTAGCGCGTTCAAACAAACAAACAAACAAACAAACAAACAAACTCTTCAGCTTTATAATATTAGTATAGATAATTTATTTGGCATAGAAACAAATTACACAAAAACAAATGGTCATGAAACTCTGGTGCCCGTGGTAGGTAATGAGAACATGTATAGGTCACCAGAATTCCATCCTCCAGCAATTGAAACACATTATCAATTTGTGATACCAATAAAATCAAGGCCTGTTTTGATTTTATTTATTTTTATTTTATCATCTGTCATGAAATCAAGGCAGGCAAGCATACAAATTAAAAATATAATAATAATTAAATTATATCAAAATTAAATTAAATCATAAATTAAATTTAAATTAAACAAAAATTAAATTCAAATTAAATCCGAACAGAAAATAATATATTTGGCTAATTACGTAGATTTAATACTTCCACCTTATGTAAAGCGTGATCTAATAATGGTTTAAAAAGTAAAAATGCTGTCTGACTTACTTTATCCAGTGTCTTCAGAATTTAATTTTAAAGTACATATTTTCAACACTAAATAAAGATGAATAGACGCCTTTTGTATAAAATGTACTAAAAAGGAACGTTTTTCACAAAGCCAGCACCTTTTTAAAGCAATTTAGTCGGTACCGTGAAATGACAGCACTTCCAGAGAATCTTTTTATTTAAAGTTACTGAAGAAATCTACACAAGTTCTGAGGAGTTTTTTGTTCCGATTGAAGTTCTTACTAAGATCTAATAGAACTTCAAACTTAGAACAGTTGAAGACAAGGAACATCTAGCGCTAGGTCGGGTGGAAGACAAAACTGAGTATCTAAATAGGTCTAAATTTACGTAACGACACTGTTGCCGAAAATTACGCAACTGGAATGCCGCGTACCTTGCTTTTTTAGGGTTCCCTACTCGAAGGGTCGTAAACGGAGCCCTATCGCTGTCACTTACGTGTCCGTCCATCTGTCCGTCTGTCCATCGTCTGCCACACGGGTTTTACAGCCAAACGGTTGAAGCTACAGTTTTCAGATTTTAAGTATAAGTGGTATAAGTATCTTGTTGACTCAAAACCATATAAAGAGTCAATTTTTTTTTTTATTGTTTTCAGGGGGTCTCCCATACAAGAAAAGAAAAAAGAACTTCAAATTTGGTGATAATGTTTATTGTTACATAAATTCTACTAACAAATACCAATATATTGATAAAACAGTTTTTTTCTTTGAATTACTTCATTTTTCCATTACAGCCAACTTAATTTTGTGGTCTGGTACGGAATCTTATGCGATATTTATTATGTCTTACGGCATATTACTATGGGGAAGGGCTGCAGACATTCAGTCAATTTTTGTTCTGCAAAAACGAGCCATCAGAGCGATATACAATCTTCGCCGGCGCGATTCTCTAAGGGAACTGTTTAAGGACATTAACATCATGACGGTACCTTGTCAATATATTTACGAAAACATCATGTACGTTAGAAAGAATTTACATCTTTTTAGTAAAAACAGCGATAGACATAGTTATGTTACTAGAAATAGGGACCAATTAATTCAACCAGGTTTCAGGCTGGCTAAAGTAGCGTCATCTTTTAGGGGGTACTGTATAAAATGTTACAATAAAATACCGCCACACATTCTAGAATTGAATGAGACGAAATTTAAAACTTGTATAAAACGCACACTATGCAGGCATATTATAGATTGGGGGATTACATCGCTGATAAAAATGCTTGGCCCAACGCTATTCCAGCTCCACAGCCACTAGGCCACAAAAACAAGTGATAAGCAGAATTGTTGGACCTGCTGAAGACTGTACGAATAATTATAATGTATATTTGTGTTGTATAAACACAATTTATTTTTTGGATTATATAACTGCACAGCACATATGTGAGTACTATGTACCAACTGTAAATCTACCATTTACTGTACCTATGTGTCCGTTCGGTGACTTCAGTGTGCCCTGGCAGTTGAGTGTGTCATGCTCTCTCTAATGTCTCTCTGATGGTGGCACATGTGTTGGATCATTCGGTTCCCTTCATGATGGTTGAGCTGAGTGGTGCCGATCCATGTGTCATGTTCGTGAACGGGCGCCGTCAGTTGGGATTGGTCATATCTTAGCTGCCTCCGCCTGTTTTTAATTACCTATTTATTGTATTTTTAATTGTTTGTTTTACTCTAGACGCTTTTAAGTGCGTTTTTTTTACATCGTTCTCACATATATGTATTTTTCCTACAAGATTATTGTAACCAAATACTTGTCAAACACATTTTTTTTTTAAAAGTGTAAGTTTGGAGTTTCTTGTCCGTTCTTCTCCATAACAAGCTACATTTCCGAATGGACGGTAGAATCAATTATTATTACATTTAATTTTTATTTTTGACGTTCGAAAGTGCCGCTTAATGGCCTAATTGAATAAATAAATTTTCATTTTGATTTTTGATTTTGATATCCGAAACGCACTTGGCCGGTTTATTAAGATTACGTGACGTTAATTCAGCCTAAGGTATCATAGTGCCTGTGCTTGTCATCTAGATTCTATGTAGACACATGTGAAAATACATTAAAACGTTCATTCTAGCCTTCATATTCTATAACCAGAATCAAAACATACTATAAAGAGGCAAGTGATAGTGAATTGGTGCATACAATTTGCAAGAACGAATGTGGTTACGCTTCCTAATTTATAGTTCATATTTTATTACATCACCATAGGGCGACTGAAAGGCATTGGTATACTAGTTCCAATTTATTAAATTAGTGTCACCTATCGTTGTTTTGGTGGTATTCCGCGCCGTGCCGCTACGGTCGTTACGTCAAAGCCAACGATGGCCGCCGGCGATGGTGGTCAGTCTCTTACCAACCAGAGCGGAGGTGCGCGCACAAAATCACCCTCTCGCCCAAAACTCTTAATTGAACCTACATGGAAAGTGTTATCTGTATTACCTGGACCTACTGTGTTGTGTACCGCTGGCCAGCATAGTGTACCTAGTCTGTGAGCTGAACTTCTCGAACGTGGCATCTGCATCTGCATGGGAATCGCTGTTTCAAAGGTATGTGGCATAATTAGTAAATTGAACTTTATCCATTGCCTTTCGTCTCATCTGCGTACTTTTCTCCTTTAATTTAGCACTGCTGAATCAGCAATTATAGCCTAGATTACTCTAATAATTTAGGTTCAATCGCGTGTGATTTTACTAGTAATCTTCTAGAGGTTATACGCACCAGAATGCATGATTGTTAATAAAACCATGTCCTTGGGTAAACAGCTATAATATTCATAACAATTACTCAAGCTCAACAAACAAGCAACTTACATCGCTGCATCAATCTCACTACATCACAAAAGCTTACAAACATAAGCAGCAATGTCAAACATACGTTAGTAAAGTTAACATAATATTTTAATGTAATTACTAAGGCCTTGTCCAGAGTGAAGGCAAGGTGACTAGGGCGGGTGCGGACGCGGTAGCGGGAGCGTTTACGTTCACACAGTGCATCGCGAGTTGTTGTAGCGGGCAGTAGAGATTAGAAGTGTCTCATCAGGTTAAAACAATAGACGAACGCTCCACGTACGCACCAGGCGTACGCCGTGAGGCGGCAATGGTCGTAATACCAAAATGTAGGAGATTAATCACGTGAAATTTCGATAGCGTTTGACATTCTCATACATTTGTGACATTTTTCCAAACGATATCGCCCCGTTTTCGATGATAGAAAGTCACTTGTCTAGGACGCCACTTCAGTATGAAAGCAAACGGCGGTTTCATTTCTTTGATACTTCGCGCCCGCCTTAGCAACCGCGCAAGCTCCTCACCCAGTCCGAGGCCTAAACACGACCGTATCGTGCAACTCGACATGTACACATATGAAAAATAACTGTATTAACAAGTTCATTAGATTAAAAAGAATTTTAAGTATATAATATTCGCGATGTCGTGCCATTTTATTTTTTTGTTAATATGCTGTGAATTTTTCGCTTATGCTAGTTGGTTAGTTGTAATAAATTATGGTATGCTAATGGTATGGCGGATCGTAAAAGTTGGGTAGTTTCTAGAAAAGAAGGGACTTACACGATAACTGGCGTAATAATATTTTGACTGCTGGATTAGCCATTCTTAGCAGTTAATGGCTTCTCTTTCGTGGAAAAAACTTCGACTTCCAAAACAAAACACTACAAAGCGAAAAATTATTTATGTTTAAAAGATTTTTATTTTTCACTTTTAGTTTTGGTACCTCAAATTACCATGAAAATCTTTTATAGCCACGTCTCATGATTCCAATAAGCCCAAATACATAGATTCTTTTATTTCGGAGTTCCAGTGCCTACCTTCCGGCTTAATCATCAGATCAGTTTGATGGTACTATTTCCATCAGTACAGTACCTACCATTTATTTATAAGTATTCATCATAGTCGGTTAAATATTCGAGATATTATCTTATACCCGTGACATACTTATCATTAAGGAGTTGCAGCGGCCACCTGTGGTCTTTTTCATCAGTTCCACTTCACGAAATGATAATGTCTGAGTGCATTGTTTATGAAAATACTAAAATCACTATAAGTATACCTAAAATATTTAAGGAATTCCCTCAATTTCCAAGATATCCCATCATCAAAGCCTGATTTGATGACTATGGGACCATCTGGGATACCCTTTCAAACAAAAGAAGCATTTTTAAAATCGGTTCGTCCGGTGTCTTTGATAAACGGGGAACATACATAGCAGTGCGGAGCAGTGGTGGCCCAGTGAGAAGTGGTGGCCCAGTGAGCAGTGGTGGCCCAGTGAGCAGTGGTGGCCCAGTGAGAAGTGGTGGCCCAGTGAGCAGTGGTGGCCCAGTGAGCAGTGGTGGCCCAGTGAGCAGTGGTGGCCCAGTGAGAAGTGGTGGCCTAGTGAGAAGTGGTGGCCCAGTGAGAAGTGGTGGCCCAGTGAGCAGTGGTGGCCCAGTGAGCAGTGATGGCCCAGTGAGCAGTGGTGGCCCAGTGAGCAGTGGTGGCCCAGTGAGCAGTGGTGGCCCAGTGAGCAGTGGTGGCCCAGTGAGCAGTGGTGGCCCAGTGAGCAGTGATGGCCCAGTGAGCAGTGATGGCCCAGTGAGCAGTGGTGGCTCAGTGAGAAGTGGTGGCCCAGTGAGCAGTGGTGGCCCAGTGAGAAGTGGTGGCCCAGTGGTATCAGCCGCGACTTACAAGTTGTAGGTCGTGGGTTCGAGTCCAGGTAGGCTCTTTACTTTGTGTAAATTATTTCGTCACCACTGCTCTCAAAACGGTGAAGGAAAACATCGTGAGGAAACCGGCATG
The DNA here is from genome assembly GCA_964057195.1 of Orthosia cruda. Taxonomy (NCBI): domain Eukaryota; kingdom Metazoa; phylum Arthropoda; class Insecta; order Lepidoptera; family Noctuidae; genus Orthosia; species Orthosia cruda. Next base: position 29,675,685 of record OZ059840.1, on the reverse strand, counting down.
TCCTAGAACCAAAAAATCGAAGACATGTGACATCCACCAACCCGCACTGGGCCCGCGTGGTGGATTACGGCCCATTCCCTCTCACTGAGAGGAGGCCTGTGTCCCAGCAGTGGGAACATTAATAGGCTGATGATGATACATAAAAAAAACAAGATTCCGACGAATTGAGAACCGCCTCCTTTTTTTTAAGTCAGTTATAAATAAATTCACCGTCTTCTAGACTTATTCAGAAATTATTTTTATTGGCGAAATATGGGTGGACTATAATAGGTGCACCTCTGCTTAACCTTTTTGGGAAATAAAAGGCGTGATGTTATCTTAAATTGGTTAGGCCTTAAAATAAAATATCACGTTTCAGAACTTGACTTCTACTACGCACTTTGGGCAGCCCAGTTGTCAACTTTGTTGATTGATTTATCCATTCACTATCCGTGTGCCCGGTCTGATTTCCCCTAGGCATAGCCGAAAAACCTAGGGAACTGTCTTTTATGCCGGGGAAATCTTTTTGGTTTTCTGAACCCATTTAGAAAGAATGTAGAAGCTAATTAAAAAAAAATATTAATGCTCACTACGCTATTACTGTTACCTACATGAGGAAGTATTGTGCAAAATTTTATGTTTATAGACCCAACGGTGAATTCATTTAAATGTTTTATTAAGTAGTTTGCCCACGTAAATACGTGGAAATCCAAGGGCTTATACTTCAGTGGGTACCCCCATTAATAGTTTTTCCTGTTAACCCTGCAACTACAGCGCTTGTAATACGACAGGGCCCACATCAATAGGGAATTGGGTGAAGTTTGAACTAACGACCTCTGAACCGTTTTTCCAATACCACCCATTCCATACAGTTAAGGCGATGACAAGACATGGATACAAAAAATAGGTTAAATAATGAGGCTGTACAAAACAGACAACTTAATTACGGACAATACCTAGACCTTAGTTATTTACAAATATTTTAGGCAACTAATCTCGATACAAATGAACGATAGACTTACCTCTTTACATACTTTAACCTTATAAAAAAAACCTATATTACTTGGCATCGTACCTATTTTCGTTGGTAATTTAATAAACAATAAAAAAAAAATTGGTTGGTTTTTTATTACTATAGTACATTAATGCAGCGGCCAGCAAAAGAGGCATTGATGGACGAACGTGCAAATGTGGGCCGAGGCGAAGCCGAGGCACACATACGTAAGTCCATCAATGCCTAGTTGTGGCCAAGGCTTTTATAGTACATTTCTCAAATAATGCGCGGCAATTAAAATTAAGTAACACCTAGAAATCATTTTGTCAAACAATTACTTTACGAAATCAATGACGAACAACGAACAGCAACAATTATTTACGTGTTAAAGTGTTATTTCTTTTTCTATAAACAGCTTTCTATATGCAAGCCAGTTCGAACTTCAAATAAAACCTTTGATAAGTCAGCTCCTTGGTTGCCATTTCGGAGTAAAAGATCGTTCCATTTTTAAATTACACGACAGATATGAATTTACTATGTAATTTATTTGGCCGCTAAACAAGACATATTATTATGGATTTTCATACAACTTTCGCCGGCCGCTGCTCGCATGTATATGGCCAGTACAGTAATCTTGAAGAAAGTTGTCAAAATAATGCTCAAATTTCCAAGCATGTTTGAGAAAAACACATTTTAATTAACCGATAATAGTACATTACTGCAGCGGCCAGCAAATATAAATGTGAAAAGTGTAAATGTGGGCCGAGGCAAAGCCGAGGCACACATGCGTAAGTCCATCAATGCCTAGTTGCGGCCAAGGCTTGTATAGTACTTTTCTCTGATAATGCGCGGAAATTAAAACTAAGTAGTACCTGGCACTCATTTTATCAAATACAGTTACTATCAAAATCAATGACGAATTTTGTCGCGTTAAAGTTTTAATTTCTTTTTTTTTTAATAAACAGCTTTCTATTTGCAAGCCAGTTCGAAATTTAAATAAAACCTTTGATAAGTTACCTCCTTGCTTGCCATATTTCGCAGTAAAATATCGTTCCTTTTTTAAATAACACTACAGATATGAGTTTACTATGTAATTTATTTGGTCGCTAGACACGACAGATGAGTTTACTATGTAATTTATTTGGCCGCTAGACACGACAGTTATGGATTTTCATACAACTTTTGCCGGCCGTTGCTCGCATGTATTTGGCCAGTACAGCAATTTCGATTTATCTCGAAGAAGGTTGTCAAAATAATGTTTAAATTTCCTAGCATGTTTGAGAAAAATACTTCATATTTTGAAATGCAATACAAGTTTTTTCTATGTAGTCCTCCAGTAACCGCGCTTTGTAAGTCGTCCAGCGCCTTAAATAAACTAGTCCCAAATATTCAGTTCCAAGTTTCGTATTCAGTACTCTATCAAAGCCACTGTCGTATTGAAAATATTCTCAATCAATCAAGTACTAAACTAGAGTTATTATTAGTTATCGATCCTAAACGGTACTTCGAAATTCGACGACCGCCATCGTTAGTAGTCATGTTTTCCGTGTAGTGATAACTATTATTATGTCGAAAAGCTGTCAAGGCCTTTTTGTGATCTATCATTATAATTTTGTCACAATTTGACTTGGTTTATCCTCAAGGACATCTCATTGTAAAGACAGAAAGAACAAAAGAAGAAAGAAACATTTTTATTTGTGACGCGCACTGGAGATACTCGTACAAACAAGAGAAAAATCATAAAACAAATTTGGTAAACAAAAATAAAATATAAAAGAAACCGAGGTCAAAAAGGTTCAAGTGTTTCACATTAATTTGGCACAGTGTCCAAACTGGCTGACCTGTTGATTAGAGATACAGATAAAAAACTCATTCATATCTGGTTTAAAAAAAAAAACAGCGTGGCTGCTAACTATGAATTGGGTCACTAAACTCCAAACTTAAAGTTTAGTGACCCAATTCATAGTTAGCAGTTTAAGTTGATAGGGGACCAAGGAAGAAAAAAAAATCTTTTTCACATAAAAATTTTACCGAATTCCAAAGCAAAATCCTGCAAATCAAAAATAACTTTTCTTTCCGAAGTCCGAAGGTGAAGTGAAGTTATTTTGTGTTTCGGTACCTCATATTACCATGAAAATCATCTAAGACGATGCCAATAAACCCAAACACGATTAGGATACATTGATTTATTGCGGAGTTCTAGTGCCTATCTTCCAGCTTCATCATCAGATCAATTTGAATGTACCATTTTCATCAGTACCATTTATTTATATGTATTTGCTTATAGTCGCTTAACTAATCGAGATATCTTTTACCCGTGACATACTTATCATCAAGGAGATCCAGTGGCCTTCTTTGGTCTTCTTCATAAGTTCCACTTCACCAAACGATACTGTCTGTGTGCAAATGCTACCTACCGATTTTGATGAAAATACCAAAATCGCTATATATGCCTATAACATATATATATTTTTTATTATCTATAGGCTCGCGTTTGACCACCATCTCGCCTGATGTGGTCTACGGTGAAGCACGCTTGCCTAGAAGAAACCTATTCACTCTTGACTTAAAGACCCCTAGGTTGTAGCTATCAGGGAACAAAGACTCCGGAAGGGAATTCCATTCCTTAGCTGTGCGCACAATGAAAGTATTAGCAAAACGCTTTGTGCGTATGAGAGGGATGTCAACCATGTATCGACGGCTAGGCGGAATCAAATTGTGCAGTTCCGTCGCACACTCCCCGAAATGTAACCGATAAAAAACCGACAGACTAGCGACTCGGCGTCGATGTTCGAGGCTCTGGAGCTTTGATGCGACCAGTGCATCGTTGCCAATAAGCCTTTTGGCCCGTCTGTCAATCGACTCAAATGCATCAAGCTGGTTTTTGGCAGATCCATCCCAGAGATGAGAGCAGTACTCCACGCATGACCGAACTTGCGCTTTATACAAGTTGAGCAGCTGTACTGGCGTAAAGTACCGTCTCACCTTTGCAAGAATCCCCAACTTTTTTGCAGCTAACTGAGCTTTCGCCTCAATGTAAGGACCGAAGTTTAGGGTCGATGTCAACTTAACACCAAGACGTTTGAGGTGGTCCGTCAACGGCACGGTTACACCACGGAAAAAAGGAGCCGGGTGGAATTGGCTCTTTTTAGCGGAAAAAGACACGCCTGGGTCTTAGCAGCATTGAAACTGACCAGATTGGCATCACCCCATTCGGAGACCGCCTTCAAGGACAGGTTCAAGCGTTCAACCATGGCCTCCCGGAGACACTGAATCTGAGGCCCAGTAGCCCGTGCGCCGGACACGTATCTCTCAGCAACAATGCTGTCGTTTGCCTACTCAAAGGTTCCGGGTTTTAGCAGATCATTAATGTGCAGCAAGAATAATGTTGCCGAGAGCACTGACCCCTGTGGGACTCCGGCGTTGATATCTAACTGACCGGACGAGCAGCCGTCAACAACCACTCGGATGGATCGATCCCTCAGGAAGTCCGCAATCCAATCACACATACCACTAGGCAGGCCGAAGGAAGGAAGCTTACCAATGAGGCTTTCGTGCCAGGTCGAAAGCCTTCGAGATGTCGAGGAAGACGGCTAGCGCTTCTGCGTGTCTCTCGATGGCCTCACTCCAGATGTGAATGGCATACGCTAGAAGATCCACAGTGGACCGATTTCGGTGGAAGCCGTATTGGCGGTCACTGAGGATGTCGTTCGCTTCTAGGTATGCCAGGAGCTTACCGTTGAGCACACGTTCCATACTCTTACAGAGGATGGACGTTACAGATATGGGTCTGTAGTTGGCCGGGTCAGCTCGACTTCAACGTACAGCCCGTGCCCAAGAAGGGCTTCTTGGGCACGGGCTGTACGTTGGCCTGCTTCTAAGCCTTCGGCATTTTCCAGTCTCTATCGAAAGGCGATATAGGCGTGTCAAGATCGGAGACAATTCAGGTACACAGGTTTTAAGGACAATTGCTGGTATCCCGTCGGGGCCACTCGCTTTGTTCACATCAAGGCTACGCAGCACCCTACGGACGTCTTTTTGATGGGTGCGAATGTCAGACATACTCGTCACACATCCATCAGGAGAAGGAGGAGGCTGCGCGCCATTAGAATTCAGATGCGAAGATTCCGCAAAAAGGGAGGCAAACAAGTTTGCCTTCTCTTCAGCGGAGTGGGCCAGTGACCCGTCAGGTTTCAGCAGTGGTGGTAGTGAGGGGCGACAAAAGTTTGATTCGACCAAAACGCTTTGCTGCTGGGTATGAAGCAAGTTTGTGCCCGATTCTGCTAATGTGGTCAAACCGTGCTCTTCGCATCATCTTTTTGCATGATTTGGCAGCTGTGTTGAAGGCTCTCTTCTTCTGACTCACGTCATTTAACTTGCACGTTCGAGCGTCGACCCATGCCTGGTAGGCCTTGTGTTTAACCGCGTTGGCGTAGTTACATTCGGCTCCAAACCATGGGCGGTTAATGTTAGACATTGCTACGTCTGAGAATGGAATATAGTACTCCATCCCCCGAAGCAACACATCTGTCACAGCATCAGATCGTCCGAAGAGAAGCAAGTCGGCTGCCAAGGATAGCATGCGAAGAAAGATCGCATCCCATCCCAATCTGCTGACTTGTACCGGCATATCCGCCGGGTGCCTCTTGGGCTGGGATCGGGCGGGGAGTAGACGGACACAGACTTCACCAGACAGTGGTCGGAACTACCTAAAGGTGAAGATATCGACACTGAGTATCGGTCTGGATCTGTTGTCAGCAGAAGGTCCAAGCAATTAGCTGTGTGCGAATCAACATTTGGCACCCTCGTTGCCCCCTGGACCAGCTGGGTGAGATTTAGCGCTAGCGCAAGCTTGCGCGTCTCTCGTCCAGCATGATCAGTGCACTGGTATGGGAAGAGCCACTCCTGGTGGTGGGCATTAAAGTTCCGCAGTAGCACTAGTTGGGCGAAAGGGTACCGCTGCTGTGCCGTATCAGCCGCCTCACTGAGGTACTCTGTGAGCCTGGTTGTCTTCTGATCTCCACTGTGCGAGCGGTAGACACCGTCATAGATAATCTTATCCAGCCCAGTGTCCACCAGAGCCCACAGCACTGAGAACCTGGAGTCTTCAAGATTACGGAGACGCCGATGGCAAGTGTCATCGCGGGCATACATGCATACACCCACATGTGGTTTGAAATTGTGCTCCAGGGTAGAATAAGTACGACACGTCTGACGGACTTCCTATCTGCGTCTCCGTAAGGAAAAACAGTGCTGGCTTTTCAGTCTCCAGGTGATGGTGGACTGAGGTGAGATTGGAGTGCAGACCTCTAATATAAGTGAGATGCACTTTGTGGGGGAGGGGGTCTGCAGCCGCTGTTTAACTCCAGTTTTCTTTTTATTTCTTACCATTTTTTTGTTCAGAGTGAAAGGAGAGGAGAAGGAAGTGAGACGAGGTTCCACGCTACTAACCTATAGACACGCACTAAAATGCCGCCATCATTGTGGCACTAGTTTGGAGACTGCGGGGACGCCCAAGCCCCCCCGGAGATGTCCATCGGGCTCTCCCATCTGGTCGCCAACCAGCACGATGGTGCATTCCGGGATTTTTTGACAGTTGGCGGGGCAGCCTTTCGTGTATGGCTGGCACACTACTTGGGCCCCCAACTACCTGCGGTCGGCCAGCGGCGCACCGTGCCTCGGATCCCGCTACCCTCCGCGACTAGTCTCTCGATACGCCCAAAACAGCGCGAGTCAGACTGGTCAGCATGCAGTGGAACAACTATCTCGACCCAACTCCTCTAGTGGCTACACCGAGCATCGTACCGGAACACGGCTAGGCCGCTTGGCGGTACGTCTCTGCCCGGTGGGTGGTCGCAAGACTTCGGCCGAAGCCTACCACCAGTTAGTGTCACCTGATTAGCACCACCCGGGGACCACGTGTAGGGTAACATCAATACGGGTAACTCTCCTATGGACGCAGGTGACTCAGCCCCCACACATATTTGAGGAGTTCCCTTGATTTCCATGGGATCTTATCATCAGATCCTGATGACCATGGGACCACCTAGAAAATAAACCATTTCAAACAAAAGAAGAAGTTTACCAAATCGGTCCAGACATCTTTGAGTAACCGGGGAACATAAATAAAAAAAAGCTTCCGACGAATGGAGAATCTCTTCCTTTTTTTGAACTCTGTTATGAGTTCTTTATATACTCGTATATATAATAAATAAAATAAAATTCGTTTAATTCAGACTATTTGAATTTCCATATTTTGTTAGAATTACATTATCTTAAAGCTATGTTAGTCATGAGGATATAAGTAGGTAACATAATTGATATTACATAAAAAACCGGCCAAGTGCGAGTTGGACTCGCGCACGAAGGATTCCGTACAAAAAAATCACGTTTGTTGTATGGGAGCCCCACTTAAATATTTTTTGTTATAGCGGCAACAGAAATACATCATCTGTGAAAATTTCGTCTAGCTATCACGATTCATGAGTTACAGCCTGGTGAGAGACGGACTGACAGACAGATAGACAGACCGTGGAGTCTTAGTAATAGGTTACCCTTTGGGTACGGAGCCTTAATAGAGTGAACCTTAAACCCTTAATGGAGTACCGCACAATATGCAGCATCAAATCAAGCTGTTTCATTGCTCAACACCCTGACTGCTCAGCATCCGGATGTGGACATATTACACTCCAATGTGCGTGTATTTAGTCGATAAAAATGAGTTAATTGGAAATTGTTGAATTATTATTATGAAACTGTTATTGCTGAATTATTATTATGAAATTGTTATTGCTGAATTATTATTATGAAATTGTTATTGTTAATTTATTACTGAATTTAAATTATTATTTTAGATTTTTTATTATTGGACTGTTATTATTATTTGTTGTTTTTTTTTTTGTTAGTTTAATTGATTTGTGTTAATTCTGGGTGAATTTTAAATCATTAATATAATTTGACTTATGTAATTCTATAATTATTGACTCTCTGCACGTGTTGGGTGAAACTGTGAGTGCAGAGAGTAATTGCAATAAATAAATAAATTATATATTACGTATTTATCTTCGTCCGAGAAATCTATGGGGCTTTTCTCCAACACAAAATGTTAGTTGTCCAGATGACTACTAACACTATTGTTAAGTGTTTAGTTTTCAAAATCTTTTACCACTTTTCTCGTTCTTGAAATGTAATGTTTGTATGTCGTTTTGTGGCAATTAAATATTTTTATTTCTTTCTTTTCTTCTAGATGATGGTTAAGTTTTAGTCAGTCATCGGCGTTCATTACATCCTCATAAGGTGTATGAGCATTTGGGGCACTAATATAGTTAACTCAAACGGATCAACATATGATAAAGCAGTCGTATTTTTAACTGCATCCAACTTAACGTAATAATATTAAAACAAAATAATGACCAACCAACACTGAAAGTACGTTTATATCAGTATTTAACACACATATTAAACTCGCGTGACAAAAAGCCGGGCTATTTATAATTCCATACGCAGGCTGGAAGACAAATGGCGCCTGTAGGTGCAAAAAAGTTTTTATTCGCAATACACAATGGGAAAATGGCGTTGAGCTTATACATTTATCAATTTGAAGTAGAGTTATTTACGTGGGTGAATTTTTTTGTTTGTTTAATTTTGTTATTTTGGTGACATCACTGTTAAAATTAACTTTGTTTACGGCTTGGTCAGAATGTTTAAAATGGTTTTCTTTCTAACTTGGAAACGTGCTTGTCTTTATTCTTATCCTTCTTCTCCGTAGTATAGACAATTCAACTCCATCAGGATTCAGCGAAATGCATGAAAATGTAAGGTGGGCTGGCATCAGGCTAGGTGGAGCGACGATCTTCTGGTACTGGTAGCAGATGAATGGGAACTACCGAAAATTGAAACAAATCGAGTGCGATTGGAGGTGCCTTTTTCTAGCAGTGTACAGCTATTCGCTGATGATGATTAGAATTCAGCCACGTCACGGCTTCCATAGCGTTAGCGTTTGCCTCACAATTATCTTACACCTTTATCCTAATGTTTGGGTGTCTTCTTCTTTGCTTATTTCATACATACTCTTATAGCCTTCATTTCATTTTTTATGCCTGTTTCTGTAATTATAATCCTTCTTCCACTTATTTCCTCCTTAGTTCCTTTTATACAATCATCAGGAACATTCACTAAGTTTTAGGCCATCCCAAATTCAATTGACTCACAACATTTTATTCAACTATATAACCCACAAATGTCTGTAACACCTACGTTCCCTTTTGCCAATCAATACCATAAATTCTAAAACAACAAAAGGACTCGGGAACAAATACGACATTATTATAATGTAAACCGATACAACTCTTATTTTAAACAAGACGTCTTGGTCGTCCGCGGATATTGTTTTATTCTGGGGTTACTTACGAAACGAGTTTTTTATAGGTTACTATGTAAGTAATACAATTGAAGTGTGGTTTTAAGGACATTTTAAATGAGATAAAGATGCTACACGCTTGCCTGAAAGTAATTAATTAGACGTCAAGTGAAGATGCATTTGGTATGGTATCAGTAAACAAAGACTTCGGTTTTTTTGAAGTGAAACTTCTTTAGCGAGTTCAGTGATTTTTGGCAGGGGCACAACTTATGGATCACCGATATGCTAAGTGAAAGTGCAAATATAAAACTTTGGTATAACTGGACGCTAAAAAAGCAGGACGTGCAGTGGCCTTTTCATAAATTAGCAGCTAGTTATTGCAATATTTTCTTTCGACTGTTCCCATGACTACCTATTTTTTTTTAGTTTGTATTCTCAATAGGTGTGCAAATAGCAGTAGTCAATACAACATTGGAAGGAATGGCATAAAGGTTTTGAATGATAGCGGTTGACAGCGGAGAACGGAAGAAACCGTGTTGCGCTGACCCCAAATAACTTGATACAATACAAGGACGGGATAGTAGAAATAGCATTACATAATACCAGAATTATCGCTTAAATGTAGTCATCTATTTAAAAATCAATAAGTATGGGCAAGCAAGAGATTGGACCGCATCCATTTATAAAAAAGACAACAAAACTTCCAGGACAGTACGTATCCGATCTAAAAAACCCACAGCTATTCTTTCCGCTAACCGAGCAAAAAAGAAAAAAAAGGGTAACACCCGTTAAAAAATGCAAATAACACAAATACAACATGCGTAGTCAAAATGTACCATTTACATTTGCAAGACCTTTCGTTTACACACGCGTCGTCGCCTTTTCGTGTGTTAAAAACCTTTGAAATTTTAAAACGCTGTTCTACGGAATTCCGTACATTTTATTGTGATGTTTGCTCAACTTACTCGTGCGTGTATGTTTGATTTTATTAAGCGGATGCATTATTGGTGCAATGTTTGTCCTATAAGGAGTACGGTCTTAGAACGCTTGCTGTATGTTTGGCTTGTATGATGTATTTATTACCTCGGATAGACTCATCTGTCACATGTCGTCATGTCACAATAAACTATCAATAGCAAAATTGCGGCAGGCTGAGGAGGAGTGGCGGTAGGCCGAGGAGGAGTGGCGGTAGGCCGAGGGGGAGTGGCGGTAGGTCGAGGAGGAGTGGCGGTAGGCCGAGGAGGAGTGGCGGTAGGTCGAGGAGGTGTGGCGGTAGGCCGAGGAGGAGTGGCGGCAGGCCGAGGAGGAATGACGGCAGGATTATATTTATAAATGATATTAACAAAGATTGGTCTTTGGCAGTTCTAGACAGAGAGAGATAGAAGCAAAGTAAAGAGAGAGGGGATTATTTCATTACCACTGGTCTCAAAACGGTGAAGGAAACTGGCATGTCCTAGAACCATAAATTCGAAGACATGTGACATCCACCAACCCGCACTGGGCCCGCGTGGTGGATTACGGCCTATTCTCTCTACACTGACACTGACTGATTACTTAAAACAATCACGTCTGTACGTATTATTTAAGGAAACGGTTACGGTTACTTACGGTTTTTTCGTTAAGGGTTTAATTTAAGGAAAAATAAAAAAAAATGTGTGTCGTTTTTGTGGCGAATAAACAGTTTTCTTTCTTTTTTCTTTTCTTTCTTCCTATTTGTATGTACGCGGGCTTTCCTCAATAATACTGTTACTGTTAGGTTATTGCGCATTCAAAAAAAGACCAGTATATAACAAGGTTTTTATGACAACAACAGAAATCATTTAAGGCCCGTACCTTTAAATTAAAATGATCAATTAGACAAAGTAATTGATCAAAACTGATCTTATTAGCGTTTCTTACATAATAAGTGTGGATTCAATAAACAAATGTCGTGGTGGACCAATGGCTCAGGTTCTAAACCGACGGACTGCATTTCAACTGTACTATGTCTGCAAAATTACAGCTTGAAGTGCAGTCCGTCTGTCTAGAGCCTTCAAACTAAGAGGTCTCTAAAACCTCGCCTCTCGCGCTTGAGGTCGTATGTTTAAAGCCGGGCAAGTACTAATGTGACTTTTTCAAATTCATAATTAAGTACTTTCTAAGTTTATCTTGGACATCTCAGGCAACGGTGAAGGCAAACATGGTGAGGATACCTAGACTTATATTGTTAATATAAGTGTCAAATAGCCAAGTGAAAGGTCTGTGGGGTTCCCTGAGGTGGCTTAATTAACCCTGACACCAGAGGTGGCCACAACACGACATGAAAAAAGAATACTTTCAGAAAATACAATTTTCATTTAACTTATTCCAGGAATTTTTCAAATACAATCGTTGGAAACGCTAGAAAAGGCATTCTCAGAGTATGCCTTTTAGCGTTTTCTGGCTCAGTGAGGTATACCCTTGTTAATTTTAGTTAACGAAGTGTATAGCCGTACCTGTATTGTTGAATTTGTAATATTAATAATAATGCAAAAATAGTAATATTAATGGCATGACTTACGTGGTACATAGCTCATTTTATTATTTATGCTTACGTAAGTACTGGAAATGAATTAAAAAAAAAATGTTGGTTATTCATGTTAATAAAATATTAATTGGATTACACATAATTTTGATTAACCGTATTTCACTAAGCAAATATAAATTCCTAGAAAATCTCCAAAATTTATTATTGAATACCTAAAGGTTTCTTGGAATTAATTAATTTCTGTTAATATTCTGTTCATATTTGATTTGGAAACGTCAAAGGGAAAATCAGTAGGTACTTATAGACTTCCATTGACGGCCCGTGCTATAGTATTTCTTCAAATAAATAGGTAAACCTTTCTTCTTCATAAATATCGAGTCTCTTAAATTTTAGACATCTACCGGCAAAGCTTTTCAACAGCCAGTGCCACTTTCAGTTTGTCTCAGAATGCAGTCAAAATGCCCGGCAAAATGTACTTACTATCTCTAGTACACAGCCCACAAGCACTTAAAGTGCTACGTGAAGGACATTCATAGCTGGTCGACTTTGTAGTAGTTTGTGGCTTGTCTCTTGTCTCATATTCTAATGCTTCAGTGTCTAGGGTAGTTCGAACAATGTATTTTGTCAATTTTGGCCGTTGTAGGGTATGTCTGTTTCAACTGATATTGATTGGAACTTGATTCGATTCAATAGTAGGATGACTTCTTTACTGACTTTATTGGGTCCGAGCTTTGAAAATACGCTAAATTATAATTATTGTTTTTTTGATATTTGTGTAGCGATCTGTGAGTGACTATGATATTATTGTCAAACTTAAAAGATGGCAAACAGTGATGGTATAAAAGTTCAGTTTTCTTAAGTCAAGAGCCTTAAAAAGTACCTATACTTCATAAAAGATAGCTTGAGCTCTGCGACAGCTGTCAGTATCAATAGCGCTAACAATTATCATTTATTTTGGTAGATTTTTACATGGATTTGACTTGCATTGTATTTTTTATTTTGGCACTTGATTTGATCAAATTTTTACATGGATTGACATACCTACAATATTTTATTTTTGTTTTTTTGACATTTGTTTTAATTATTTTTGTTTTAATAATTTTTTACAAGGTTTTGACATGCATTATTATTTTATTTTTTGACATTTGAATGATATTTATTTTAATTTTAAGGATTTGACATACCACATTATTGATATTTGACACTAATTTTACAAAAATATTGTTGTTTGACATTTGCTTGATATTTCTAAATTTAATTATCTTCAATGTTTTCTCTTATTTTGGCTTTTGTTTTGGTTTATTGACATTTGTAATAATTTCCGTTAGATTCATTTCATTCATTGTTTTTTTTAATCATTCATTATTTAATTTACTATTATTATTTTATTAATTAATTTTATTCAAGATTTGCACGCCATAAGTGCCAAACATGTTTGAACATTTTCTTTTTTTTTGTAACGCTGCATGCACTTATCATTATTATTTGTTGTATGTATACACATGTTTATGCAAATAAATATATCTGCATCTGAATAACGTATACGTCAGTTTGACATATGCCGCAGAGAGTCTTCGACATATGTCAAAGACAAATATTCTATGTCGAGACACCAAAGAAATTTATGCATTGAGTATTTTAAACTACACGGTTAAAATAACTGTACGTTAGGAGCTGTCAATGTCATTTTGAAGTTTGAGTCTCGCTATTGGTGCACGAGACGAACGCTTAACTAATGATAAGCATAAAACATATTGCCATAATTTATATTGGCATAACGAAATTCAGCATAATGATCATCACACATAATATTATTAGGCATAAATGTTTTTCCATAATGTATATTGCCATAAATACTGTTGGCATAATAATAATGAAGCATAATGTTCTTTTGAATAAAACAAACATGTTCGCGGCTCAAGGGTGGCCCAAGGGCCTTCCCGTCGCACCTTAACCTAATCCAATTGAGTCCTAACCATTTTTTTTCGCTTGGAGAAATGCTCATGCAAACTGCACTACCACGGGGAGATAGTGCAGTTACTTTTCAGCCGCAGGAGATAGGGAGAATGCCCAACACAAACCGACAATCCTCCTCCCCTGCGGCCACACCGCGTCCGCCATCAGAAGGTGGCGAACTCGTCCAGGCCGCGGAAGGTAGAGAGAGCGGCGCACCGCAATGCTGGCACTCCTCTCCCGCTTCGGCCTCCAACCCTCAGCCGTGAAGCCTCCCATACGACATCACGGCCGAAATCGGCTCGACATCGCAGCTGTCGCCCAAGTTGGCTTATCGGCAAAAGCCCTGAAGAACGGCCTTCCTCAGGTTTCTCTTCTCTTCACCGTAGGTGACCAAGCCACGGCTACTGAGCTCCGCCGCCTTAACAATGTGGGAACCCACCGGGGGAGAATTGACTCCTAACCTAACATTTGACATAATCTTAATATGACGAATAAATATTATGCCTTAAAAATGTATGCAACTCGAAATTATGCCAAAACGAATTAGACCAAAAGATAGCTATTAATAACATTTGCATTATGCTAAAGTATTATTAAGCCTCAGTATTATTAATAATAATAAAAGTTATGCGAAAACGTTATGTCAAACAATATTATGCCTAAAACTTTTATGCCAAGAGGGGGATTCCCGAAGCGAACGCGGAGCGCCGCGCAGGTATGCGGCATTGGGGTCGGTTGACGTATGAAGTACAAAGTTGTTTTGACTGTGTAAAATTTAAGAATATGGGCTGTCAATCTGGCCACTTCTAACCGATACACCATCAGGAAGCTCTTTCTATCATCGTTAATCAAATAATACCACTAATCGTTTCTAATAATTTATTAGAAAACTCAGGTTCTTGTAGTAAAATAATAAGTCTGTTTCAGTCCTACAATCTTGTAAACCTATTTTTGGAGCCCACAAGAATAACCCCTTCTAGTGCTACATGCTTAGATAATATTTATACTAATGTTATACCAGTCCACAAAGAAATTATAAATTTACTAGATTCTGATCATTGCGGGCAGAGGATTACTATACCAAACCAAAACAACAAAGTGGCTAAAAAGGATATCACTGTTAACCCCAAAACTGCAAGTCGCTTGGTAGCTTTTAAAGTTAAACTCATTAATAAATTACCAATTTTGTCAATTGATGCTGATCCTAATCATCTATATAATGATTTTTTTAGTATATACTGTAAACAATTTAATTCTACCTTTATTCCCAAGACTATCTCCGTTAATAGTAACGTATCATTCAGTGATTGGGCTACCATTGGTATTCATAAAAGTAGAACACGGCTTTATGAGCTGTACAGTGAAAGGACTTATGTAAACACTGCTGAATTTAATTTATATGTTAGAAATTATTCAAAATTATTTAAAAAAGTTTGTTGTTTGGCCAAGTCGCGTTATTTGAGCTCAAAGATTAAAAACAGTAGTAATGTTATTAAAACGACTTGGAATATTATTAATAGTGAAACGGGAAGATCTGGTAACCGAAATATTGACTACGGCCTGTCTATTAATGGCAACATCATAAAATCAGACTCACAAGTCGCAGTGGTCTTTGAAAATTTATTTTCAGATATTCCCATTTCAACGACTAAATCCTTAAACTCACCTTCTGTAGCTGAGTCTTTGCTAAAAGAAAATGTTAATGTTTGCGATTCGGAATTTCTTTTTGAACATATTACTTGTAAAGACATAATTAAAACCTTTCACACTTTAAATGTTAAAAAGACTGCAGATCTGTGGGGTCATTCTGTAGAAGTTGCTAAGTCTATTATTGACATTGTCGCACCTAGTTTAGCTATTATCTTTAATAATTGTATCGACTGTGGGGAGTTTCCTGACCTTATGAAAAATAGTAAAATAATGCCTTTGTTTAAATCAGGTAGTACATCAGACCCTACAAATTATAGACCTATTTCAGTACTACCTACGTTTAGCAAAATATTTGAGAAATTGATTTTAGAGCAATTGCAAAGATTTTTTAATAAACATAAATTATTACATACCAAACAGTTCGGTTTACAAGGGGTCGTTCAAATACTGTGTTGAACTTTTAGGACATATTTATAATGCATGGGAAGGTAAGTGCGATGCTTTGGGAATCTTTTGTGATTTGTCCAAAGCATTTGATTGTGTTTTTCATGAAACGCTAATCAGGAAACTCCGCCACTACTGGATCCGGAACAGCGATCTGGATCTTCTTACTTCATATTTGAGTAATAGGATTCAGACCGTTGACGTTAATGGAAAAAGATCTCCTGGATCTATGGTAACAATGGGAGTCCCACAGGGCTCGATTCTTGGTCCTTTCTTGTTTCTTATTTATATTAATGACTTGCCTTACCTCATAAAGGATAACCATGATATAGTGTTGTTTGCGGATCACTCTCTCACTCTCTCTCTTCACTTTTGTTTAAACTTAAACAGCAGCAGCTGGTTACTGACGATGTAAATAGCGCGATCTCAAAAGTAGTTCACTGGTTCAATGTTAATAATTTACTTCCTAATGAAAAAAAAACCAAATGCATTAAGTTTACCCTACCTCACGTTAGGCAGGTGAAAACCGATGTGTTGATAAAGGGCGAAGAATTGAATCCTGAAAATAGCACAGTATTCTTAGGCTTAACTTTGGATGCTAAGCTTCAGTGGGGCCCACATATAGATAAATTGTCAAAGAAGCTAAGCTCCGCAGCATATGCTGTTAGAAAAATTCGTAATTTAACTGACGTAGAGACAGCCCGTTTAGTTTACTTTAGCTATTTTCATAGTGTAATGTCGTACGGTATTCTGTTGTGGGGAAATGCCGGCGACATCCAGACTATCTTTGTTTTGAAGAAAAGAGCTGTTCGGTCAATTTATAAATTAAGCCCAAGACACTCTCTCAGAGAGAAATTTAAGGAGATTAATGTAATGACTGTGCCTTCTCAGTATATTTATGAAAATCTTTTATATGCCCATAAAAATATAAAATTGTTTAAAAAATACAGTGATATCCATAACATAAATACTAGGAATAAACACAAATTTGTAGTACCTACAACAAGGCTCAAGAAAATAGGTGGCTCGTTTTGATGTCAATGTGTACGCTTTTATAATAAACTTCCAATCCACGTACAACATCTAAGTCTTAATAAATTCAAATCTTTTATTAAACGTAAGTTGTGCCAGAAAGCGTTTTATACAACTAAAGATTACCTAGAAGACAAAAAGGCTTGGGATTGAGCTGCTCCAATTAATTTTGTTTTTTTTTTTATTATATTTTGCACCGTGAATTTTGTGGTTGTTTTTTTTTTTTTGGTTTTCTTTCAATGACAAGAATATTTACTTTTTAAAGTATTATATTATTTTATATTAATTATTGTGAATGTGAAGACTATGTGGATCATTCTTTTTTGTTTTAATTTAAATTTATCTTAGTTTTTAATCATGGTCTGGCAGTTTGAGTAGTTTATGCGGCCTACCCGAATGTCCTTTCTTTGGTATTGTTCGTCGAATCGTTGAGCTCCTTAAATTCTGAGTTGACCTGCTCGGTTATTGACAAATGCGTGCACTGACTGGACAGGTCCACTCAATCTGGCTGGTTCTTTCCTCAAAAGACCATTTCAGACATCAGTCTACATGGTCTTCACATGATCTAACCAATATTTTGTCTGGACTTTAAAAGAGACTGTGACCTCTGAGTTTGTTTCGGCCTTTCTTCTCAGAGTAGTCAGATAGGAAACGCCGACCTCATCTAGTTTTAAAATATATGTTCGACATGTAAAAGTGTTTGTATAAACCAACTTACAGAAATAAAATCATTTATCATTTATCATTCAATCCATTCGATCTTAGGTTATTTCTAGATGCTCGGGTTTGATAATAAAGAATATTCGGTGAACTAAATATATTCGGTAAACCTTGTTATAATGTTGCTCTTTATGTACCAGAAAAAATATGAATATTAAAATGGTGGCTTCCCTTTTGTGCCAAAGCAAATTGGACAGAAACATGTTATTTGATGTCTCCGAGACACAACGCGATTACGCACATATCTTATGGGTTATTTTCGTTATGTTTGGTAAAATATTATTTAGGCAGAACTTATTTAGGAACGCAAGGTGCAAGAATAATACTGTAGGATATTTTGGTATATGTCTTTTTTTATGTAATCCAAGTCATGTCACACAAATTTTTAGGGTTCCGTAGTCAATAAGGAACCCTTATTGTTTCGTCATGTCCATCTGTCCGTCCGCAGCTTAGCTCAGAGACTCTTAGTACTAGAAAGCTATAATTTGGCATGGTTATACATATTAATCACGCCGACAAAGTGGTAAAATAAAATCAAGTAAAAAAAATAAAAAAATACAGTAGGTTTTAATTTATGGCAAAAGTAAAGGGAGGCCTATGACCAGCAGGCTATGGCCGAAGTCGGGATATGGATGATGATGAAGTAGTTGATTCGACGGGGACTAATTTGGAAAATTCGATTGGTTCGTACTTGTAAGTAATAATAAAAATTCAACGTAGATACCTACATAATATATAGTACTTTGTTGCATTGCAAAAATAATGGTTAGAAAAAATTAAAAACACGCTTTAATAGAAAATCATACCAAAAGCAGAAAATTATTTTTAATAAATTTAAATTAAGAATAGCGTGAAAAACCAAAAAATAAATATAAAAAAGCGTGGGGTGCTTTTTAAGATATTTTCATAATGACTCTTCTTTTACCAATATCTGTCAATATAATATTATAACAATAAATTGACATCAAGCTGCCTACGCTTTTTTACAATAAAATATTTGTTTTTAGTTTGTCACACTATTCTTAATTAAATTTTTTTGAAATTCATTTTCTACACTTTAGTTTGGTTTTCTATTATAGCGTGTTTTTAGTTTCTAGTACTATTATTTATTTTATAATTTTTAGATCAATTTACTATTACAGCGTGTTTTTTAGTTTTTTAAAAGACAATTTATTAATGCAACCTCCCTGTGATGGGAGCGGATAATAAGCGTGTGGATAAAAATATCGTTAATCCAGAAGTCCTGGTAAGTGTAATGGGTTAAACTATTTAAATTATTGCATTGTTATCGGTCCTTGATAAGTTTGCAAAGTATCAAATTAATCCGACGTTTTGAAGCGGGTGAAAATCAGGTTCAGAGATTCCGTTACATAGATACATACATACCAAGCTAATAAAAGCATGTTAAAAAGGATAATTCTTTAGGCTGTATAATTCAAATACATTTATTACTTTCGTCCAAACATTATTAGAGCACACATTCCATACCCGTCACTGAAAACCCCTACACCGTAAAACGCGTAACAGTTGTTCAAAACTTGTTAACAGAACAGTCCAAACGATTGCCGAATCAAACAAAATTGAAACTTAAACTTAAACAATAGAGCCCATTATCCTTTAGATAGTTAGCAGGATAATTCTTTCGCGATTTACAAAGGGACTTTAGCTGGAAGACGTTCGTTGTAATGCGACTTGTTTCAAGTGATTTTTTTCAAGGAAAGTGCTCTCGTTTCTTGCTTACAAAGGGGTGGGTAATACTGAGATATGACACTACAGGTTTTTTTGTGACGAGTAAAAAGGCTTACTAAGAATAAATAGCTACTTTGTTATGAAACTTTGCCCTGATTTTGGAGAAAAGCTTCCCTTAAGGACTAAAGCACAACCGAAGTGTGAAACTCAGTATATACGTTCCCTACCACCTATAACCAGTAAGCAAGGTTGAACAGGAATTATTAGACGCTTTCCTTCGAGTCCAATAATTTTTAGCAACAACTAAGTATTTATTGGTGAAAATACTCTTTTCGAAAGAGTCTAATTTTTGGAAATAACAAATTATTTAAAGAAAATTTGTCATTCTCTTTCATGGGGTCAAACCCTTAGCCTTTACGAATTCACTGCCGTAATAAGGCTGCTGGTGCCTTATTGGCTCGCTCGTTCTATCGTAGACCTCATCTATTGCTTTCTATAAAGCAACACTGAAAAAATGTTTAGTTAACAGTTACCAAACTTTTGGTTGCAGGTTACGAAATTATTGGGACTTGTGAACTTTGTTTTACTAGCAACAAAACAGGGATTTGCCAATTGTTGATTAGTTTTGTGATAATTTATAAAATTTATTTTATAATAACTAACGTTTGCTTAAATGTATAAGTTACAACACCCCCAAGACCACAAGTTACAACGCCACATTGACCGGTCCCATGCATCCCGCATCCAGCGGATCCCCACAACCTTCACCAGGTCATAGGTCCACCTGGTCGGAGGCCTTCCAACACAACGTCTTCCGGTTCACGGTCGCCACTGCAGAACTATTCTGCTCCATCGGCCATCCGTTCTGCGAGAAATGTGCCCTGCCCATTGCCACTGAAGTTTGGCAATTCTTCGGGCTATCTCGTTAACCTTGGTTCTCTTGCGGATCTTTACATTTCTGATTCGATCACGTACGGTTACACCGAGCATGGGTACCCCCTCCATTGGCCATTGGGTGACAGTCAGATTTCTGATGAGGCCATTATTTGAGTGACCATGTCTCAGAGCCATATGTCAGCACTGGCAACACACACTGATCACACACACAAAACGTTCGGTTATCCCTTTTTTTTAGTGAAGATCAAGGTCAAGAACAAGCATATAATGGAAAAGATAAATAAAGCGGTGATACTAAAGCTGAATTTAAAAGATAAACTCAAAAATATCCTCAAGTTGATGGACCTCTGAAAACAAATCTGAAAAAAGGGAGATAGAATTAATAACAGTAAGTAAGCGGCCGGAAATACGTCTCCGCTTAATTTCCTGGATCCGGATATTGTTATATTATTTCAAAACGAAACGAGCTAGACGTCCCTTTAGAGTAAAAAGGTACAGTTCCGAAATAAAATTTTAAGACAAGACGACATTTTAAATCGAATTCAATGTAGAAAATTCTCAGGAGATCTGGCCAAGGAATACGTGGATAAAGAACACGGTCGCAATTTCTAGCCGCTTTCTTAGAAAACATGTTATCCGTGGCTTCGAATTCATCGATTGTCCCATGGAAAGTCAAGACATCTTTGGATTCCGCCACAAATTTAATCAGGAAGAAAAATTGGAGTCCGGGGAAATACACTTTCCGGTTTTCTATTTTAGAGAATTGGGAAGGTTACATGAATTTACATGTGGATGAAAGAACGTGAACCGTCATTGACAGTGG
The DNA here is from genome assembly GCA_964057195.1 of Orthosia cruda. Lineage (NCBI taxonomy): Eukaryota > Metazoa > Arthropoda > Insecta > Lepidoptera > Noctuidae > Orthosia > Orthosia cruda. The sequence continues at coordinate 29,654,636 of OZ059840.1, read as the reverse complement.
ACACTGCAATAAAGTCGGCTTTTCCATTGGAAGTCCGACTTTATTTCAGTTACCTTCTCCCATTTACTGTTAAAAATTATTAGGGTGTTTCGTTTAGGTAAGTACTTGGGAAATCGTCTTCTGTTTGTGATAGGGTGACAATCGAAAAGAGTATTTAAATAAAGAATGTACTTTTTACAGTACAATTTAATTTCTTCTTAGATGTTTGTAACATCGGATCCTTTGATTATAAAATATTTTTATAGGAGCATAAAGTTGAAAAGTTCTGAGTTTTATGGGCGTGCTAGATTATACATTTTTATGGAAAGTTAAATACTTTACTAAGTCTACATAATTGTTTTTTGAATCTAGGAATCGTATTATTTGTTTAATTAGGTACTTGGTATTCATTTACAAGCAATTAAGTAACTTTCAGTTACACAATTAAGTAAATTTTTGGGACTGTGTATATCAAAACTTTTTTTCCCAAAATAACTGTAACACGAATCACAAATAACAATTGAATATTCGCCGAAATGAATATTGTTTTTCATATATCGTTATGGCGCGGCGGCGTAGCAAAAACGTTTTGTAAATACGAAGACGTCGCATGTCTTCGAAAAGGCATTAATCCACCAACCCTCACTGGGCCTCCGTGACCGTGGCCTTTTTCCTGTCACAGAGAGAAGGGCAAGGTCCTAGCAATGGGAACGTTAAGACTGATTAAGTGTATGCTTACTATTTATTTTGGCATGCATTTCAGTGTCGTATACTTAGGTAATTGTTGGTGAAAAAGAACATACGGGTGATACAACATTATTGCGAAAACATTATTATAATTGAATTTTATCCCAACACTATGATTAAAGGTTATCCACACGAAATTATACAGCTTGCCCAATAATTGTGTAACGAAACACATATAAAACGGTGTAAACGCGCCATTAATATATTCTGATTATTATTTCGTAGTCGATTTGCATGAAAACAAAAGGAAAGTGACTAAGGGCAGACCGCGAAAATTATTTCCGCTCCTAAAAAATAAGCGGGGATTTTACATAATTCACGGAGTCGAAAAGTCCGTTGCGGTATTATTTTTTTAGACTGTGCCCGGTATTATCCGGATTTGAAGCTCTATTGTGGGGTGAACCTAGGGTTTTCCATTTGCGTTAGTTTTTTAAGATGAAAAGTTCCGTAGACGAATTTATTATAGTCATTTACAGTGCTTGGAGGCAAATTATATTTTGGTATCGATACTGCATTTAGCTTGTAGTTTTCTTAGTATTGTTATTTGATTTGTTTGAAGGAATCGATGTATGTTGTCTTTATACGTGGGTGCGTCAGTAGGTAATTGTTCCTGTAGCAAATTTATTGCCTAAAGGAGCGTCCTCACTGGGAGCATTCATTCGCGACCATTTGTAAACGAGCAATCATAGGCGAGCAAAAAATGCTTCCCAGCGAGCCCAGCATTCACCTTCGAGCAAAACTACGAACGTCGAACAATTCCCTTGCGAGCTTGGAGCATTCGAATACGATGTCGTTAAATGTCATTCATTCGATAATACGATTCACACAGACAGTCACAAACACTTAAGATCAAGGAACTGTTCCTTGCTTATAAGTGGCCAGTAATATTCCTACATATATATTTATTAATTTCATTATCTGAGTGCTCGCTTTCGAGCGTTTTATTTGCGTGAACATTCGAATGTCCACACGTCCACACCGGCCGAAGTTCGCGCTTGCGTGCAAGCTTTGTAATGCTCGGCTCAACGTCCACACCACTCGAATATTCGACTTCGAATGCTCATTACACGTGAATGCTCTCAGTGAGGACGATCCTTAACTCGATTTTTGTGAGGTCTATAAAACATGGAGATTTGAGACATAATCTGGTACTGTTTAGTAAGCGGTTTACCGGGGGCACAGTAAATAAAAATGTCGTTTATCGTGTCAACAAACTTGTAGATAAATAAACTTATAAACGTTTCTGGAAACTTCTGACAGACTAGCGATGTTTCCATTACATCTGCGTAAATAAACGGGACGATTAATGTTGTCCCAAATTCTTCAACTTGCCAACTACGAACGTCAACTTTAATCCCTGTTTGAGTCGAATAAATTAAAACTGACAAAGTAAGGAAGGTAAGGGAAGTTCAAAAAATCTTTTATATTTATTACAAAAGTTCGGATGTGATTTGAATAATTATTTTAAATTTAAAACCGTCTGCCAACTGATATTATGCATTGAGTTTAAAATTAATGAAATACACGAGGTGAGATTTACGAGTGAAGTTTCAATGAGATTCTGTTTTGTTTGGCTAGTTCCGACTTCCGTAGTAATTGTGTTTAACTAAACATTCGTAAGTAAAGTTCACAAAGGCCATAGGAATTAATATTTCGATTAACAAAATAACATTTCGAAAATTTTAAGAGTACATATTTTTGAAGTGAAAACCTCTTGAGCCGCGTACGATTTTTAGTAAAAGGCAAACTTATTGTTTTGCATCAGCGTCATGCTAATGTGACAGCATCATCGACATGCTTATGTGAAGTGTGACGGAATAACTGTTATTCCAAAGTTACAAGTTTTCACTTCAAGTTTTAATCAAGTCATTGGCCGTGTTTGTTAATTCCAGAAAAAAACACAAATAAATCTATGAAACAAGCCCATATATTTATGAAAACAAGAAAATCCGTAATCTTACAAAATTCCTCTCAATTTAAACGAATACGGATTTTTCGTACCATCTATGAATATTCAACATTTTCACTGCTGAAATAATAATCTAAGTAGCTACCAGGATGTCATATACTTAAAGAAGATAAAAAGTGAACAGCACTCATCCCTGATTGCGACACGTAATCTGACATCCAATCCAATCTACCACAGACAGATAAGGCGTTACATTTCTACCATACATTAGTGAAAATAGAAGAAAATACAATGAAAGTATGTCGGCCACACTTCCGTGGTACCAGGAGCGAAGGAACAGAGAGAAGTACAACGCAACGCTCTCAAACCAGACAGTAATGAGAACGCGTGAAGTTACTACGTAACGACCTATTTCAAACAAAAGACAAACACACATACGAAATTAAACCCTAAAGTTTGCATTGAAAAGTTGAAATTGCTTTGTAGATTTTTGAACACAGACACGTCTTTCAACGCTAATATGCGCTTTGGTTTTGCTTTTATTATCGTGTGTCTTGAAATGTGCGATTGTTCAATAGAAAAACGAATAAAACAAATTAAGATAAAGATGGCTGAAAGCTGTCTGAGGTAACGGCGAGTGAATATCTTAATTTCTTCACAGCTCCGGAAAAGGATGTAATTTTTAAACCTATGTTGTGCTCTTAAATTTTCCTAAATAATAAACTAGACCAAATATCAAATTGTACAAAATTAAACTATTATTCCAATACCTAATTTAATATGCAACATGGCGTATGCTGTAGCTTTCTACATCAAACCCTATAATTATGAACACTTGATGTTCACGAAATGTTGATGTGAACTCAAAGACGGCCCCGGGGCCTTATTTACACTAATATACACCCTGATTTTGCTTTGATCTTTATCAAACATATACGTAATATATTGTAATTTTCTAAATTAATGTGAAAATGATATAAGTGCCTCTGTATTTATCTTGAATATTTTAGCGAAGATAAGTGTTTTATCAGGTTTTCTCATTAGATAATATTAAACAAATATATGCATGTTTTTGTAGAGCAAAAGATTAATCAAATCAAATCGTTTATTTAAATCTGGTAATAATTCTAATGTTAGTTAAAAATGTATGTATTTACTGTTAACCAACGGCTTGAAATAGTACATACTAATTACATGCTATCAACGTTGATAGTCACTCAACTTATCACACAAGAAATAAAACGAACCATTAAGTTAAAATAATAAATAATAGTTCAAAAAAACACGCTCTAATAGAAAACCAAGTAGAAAAAACATTTTCAATAAATTTAAATGAAGAATAGTGTGATTAAAAAAATAAATTGTTATAAAAAAAGCGTTGGTTGCTAAGATATTTTCAAAATGACTATACTTGTACCAATATCTGTCAATAAAGGTTATAATAATTGACATCAATCACCCCACGCTTTTTATGATATATTATTTTGTTAATTAAAATGTATTAACAGCATAACAGTGTTCTTAATTTAAATTTGTTATACATACAAAATCGTGTTAATAAGAAGTAAAATTACAAAATTTAAAAAACCAACACACATTTATCTTGCGAAAACATCCCGATTCAAACAGTAAAACGCCCATAACTTTTGAACGGCTCAACCGATCTTATTGAAACATAGCTAAGAACACTCTCGACACAATCACCTTTTAAACAAAAACTAAATCAAAATCGGTTCATCCGTTGAGGCGCTATGATGCCACAGACAGACACACAGATACACAGACACACAGCAACACACGTCAAACTTATAACACCACTCTTTTTCCGTCGGGGGTTAATGAAACACCGCAAGGAGCTTTCGTTCTAAGTACGAGTATTATTACCAGCCAGCTTCAGTCTTCTTGACTTTCTCTAAATTTTATTAACCAATCTGACTTATTTCGACATAATACATTGAAAAAAATACCTTTTTTTCCATGAGTTAAAGTAATTTTTCATAGAAAACATGCAATTTTTTTAATAAATAGTTCAATTCTATTCCAAATAGTAATTTAATAAGATTATTATTATTATTTAATTCAATCCAATTAGAATTAGTTCACTATAATTTAATTAATAAATAATTATTTTGTTGGATTAAATAATTATTTCGTCATACTTAAGTATATTGTTGATCACCGAATTTTCTTAAAATAGATGATGTAAGTAGGTCTGACCTCATATAACTGTAAATTTGATAGTAATTTTCTTACTTCTACGAAAAAGTATACTTGTTCAAAAAAAAAGAAGAAAAGTTTGAATTTTGTTACTTTCCACCACCATATTTGCAAAACCCCAGGAGAGAATAACTTGGTCTGTTGCACTTAGAGAATAACTTACCTTCTACTTGTTTAACCAAGCTTAGCTTGTAAGTACAAGTGCCAAGTACAGTGCAGCTACTTGACGTTACTGCTTGGAAATATGAAACATATTCATCTCGGTATTATTTTGACGGAGAATCTTTCCTTTATGGGCAACCTTCATGATATAGTTCCTAATAATGTTTAAAATCTGTATGTTTGTATGTTTTTTCTTCAATCACGCCTCGATGGCTAAACTGACAGCTGTACTTTGGATAGGACCACGGGTAGACCATGACCTGCAGCCTAATTGTGTTAGTGAATTCACCAAGGCAAAGAGTTTGACCCCATGAAGGAGTATGACAAATTCTCTTGAAATAATTAGGTATTGCCAAAAAATATTAGACGCTTTCATTTGTGATGATACTCTTTTCGAAAGCAAGCATTTTAGTACCTTTGTGTTATGAAAATACTTCACATTTAGGTAGGTATATACGGGTTAAGTTGCGTTACCTAGTTTGAAAACTGATGTATTTTCATATGAATATCTCTGAATAATTCAAAATTACTATACCAACTAATATGTGATTTATTATTGTTTCAGGTAAAACCACAAAATATTGCTAAACATCATTCAAGGTACAATTAACATATTATTTAATCCGGTAACAAAAACCCTTTATTAACCTAATGGAATTCGGTATTTTCATAACGGAATTCAGTATATTATGGATTATGGTTGTCGTTTGGTAAACAAACAATAAATCTGGTTGTGGTTAGCATATATGTAGTAGAGGTAGGGAAGGGAATATAAAATGTGTTTTTGCCCATTTTCATTAAATACAGTTATTTTTCAGTTCTAATCCATTATGGCGTTACGTAGCGAGGTGATAAAGTACAAAAAAATAAAATAAAAATAAGCTCATTATTTTGTAAAAACCAAAAATGGTATCTAATAATTAGTATGTAAGCGTTGCATAAATCTAGTCATATGCATACAGACTTATCTGGACAATATTATTCATTCTTATAAAATAACGCCTTCAATACCTACTCGTTCCCAACTTAGATTTCAAAAGAACTCCAAAATTGGCTCTTGCTGAACTTAAAAGCTTTCATTTTAAAAGATTCCAGAACTGAATCGGACTTCATATTGAGACGCTATAGAGCTCAGTCTGTTATTCGAATGATTGGAAATCTGATCCGAACACAATCAAATATCGACCAAGCAGAAAAGAGAGGTGTGTGTACATCACTAAGCCGTCGTTTTCCAACAATATTTAGTGTGGTAAATCACGAATAGGGTCCATTTATTTTGTGTGAATTTATGATAATAAAGCCATTATATGCAACCTCATTGCATGACTGGAGCGATTTACAAGTCCACAAAACGCTACGTAATAAAATTAAATATAACTAGCCATCGGTTTTATAGGTAAAACAAAAATAAAATATGGATGGAGTGACACTTCATAAAAGGTATAAAATATTTACTTTTTAGGGTTCCGTACCCAAAGGGTAAAAACGGGACCCTATTACTAAGACTCCACGGTCCGTCTGTCTGTCTGTCACCAGGCTGTATGTCTCATGAACCGTTATAGCCAGACAGTTGAGATTTTCACAGATGATGTATTTTTGTTGCCGCTATAACAACACATACTAAAAACAGAATAAAATAAATATTTAAGTGGGGTTCCCATACAACAAACGTGTTTCTTTGCCGTTTTTTTGCGATAATGGTACGGAACGCACTTGGCCGGTTTTTTTTGTTAACTGTGTTTTTATGCGGCCGCCTGGACTTTTGGGGAAAAGTCTAGAGAATGTGGAATTTCAACCTCACTAAAACCATTTCGGTGATCACCATCAGCACGTAGAAAGCCCTGTGACCTCTTAAAAGTACACCCTGGAAACCCCTCTGTAATGCCTGGGCAGGCACACTCTGCGGAGACTAAAAAAGCGCCTCCCTTGAGCCTCGCTGTGCACGGCAACACGTGATTACTGCCCACCGACAGTTAAATTCACCACCTTTTAATGTTCCAACTGCTAGGACTCAGGCCTCATATCTGTGAGAGAGAGGGAATGGGCTATAACCCACCACGCGGGCCCAGTAAGAGTTGGTGGATGTCACATGTCTTCGATTTTTTGGTTCTAGGACATGCCGGTTTCCTCACGATGTTTTCTTTCACCGTTTTTAGAGCAGTGGAGATGAAATAATTTACACAAATTAAAGCGCCTGCCTCGGGTCGAACCCGCGACCATCGAAAAGTAAGTCGGGGCCGTTACCACTGCTCTACTGTTAAATTATATTTTCTAAATTGTTTAAAAATAACAACGAGGAGCTCGTGGCTAAATAATAACAGCCGCACGGGTCGATCTACAAGGTTAAGCAACGCTTGACGAGGTCGATCCGTGGATGGGTGACCATTTCAAAATACCGAGTTTCCTCCGTGCCTCGGAAAGCACGTTAAGCCGTTGGTCCCGGCTGTCATTTGAAGATCTTTGACAGTCGTTATGAGTAGTCAGAAGCTTGAGATCTGACACCAGTCTAGCCAAGGGGTACCGTGTTACCCAGTTACTGGGTTGTGGAGGTCAGATAGGCAGTCGCTCCATGTAAAACGCTGGTACTCAGCTGAATCCGGTTAGACTGGAAGCCGACCCCAATATAGTTGGGAAAAAAGGCTAGACAGATAATGTTTAAAAATAACAACCTTACACGTAATTTCGTTTTTGTTAATATAGAATAAGCAGATTTGAAGATAAAACCTAAAATTGAATCATGGATCCTTATAAACAGATTCGAAGGTGCCTAAAAATAAAACATCTTTAGTTTTTAAACTACTCTGTGTATTTTCGTAACATTATTCCCCCCTTCCGAAAGGGTTCGGATTTGCCCAAAAAAAGGTTGAATATGAAAGAATCACACATCCTTAACCCGCGTCACTTCAATATCTGCCGATCCCGTTGCATGGGGGATGATTGATACTTAAATATTGACCTAGTACCTACTCGTGTAAGCCAAGCCCCACAGTTAATGGATCACTATCAGTCTGACTGATACGGGCGATGTTCTAGTGGTTGCATTAAGATAGAAATTAGGGCTACCATGTATGGGATAGAGGGAGCATGTGGCAAGGCTTGGTCACAGTATAAATATGGATGAACAGTACGGAAACTACCTACAAACGCTTGAAATGGCACACTCTCATAAACATGCGCATCGACGAGACCCCTAAGCGGTTGTCGCGATGCTGTCAGAAGTGCGTGCCGCTTAGGGGTCTCGTCGATTTGCGTTTGTGGGTAGTTGCCGTACTGTTTGTCGATATTTATACTGTGGCTAAATGCGTGTGAATCGCAAATCTAAATCGAATTAGGACAATTTGCAGTTAACATTTAACGTGTTTTCACTAGATATAGAATATAAGTTAGTACAGACCATGCCAAATTGAACCAGTTGAATGCCGTAAATACTGAAACAATTAAAAACCATTCTGTCTCGCGTGGATCCACGTTTCGGGCACTCTGAGGGTTAAGAGTCATCATTCTTTTGCTCTTATTTTATAAAGGGTCGGCGTAACATGTTTCTATATACTGATTAACTTTTCCATTAATTAGCAGTCTTCACAGTAAGCATTCTTTCTAAACATAATTAGTTGAAAAACAAGTGAAATTTCAAACTTTCAAAACCCCCGACACATTTTTATTTCATGCTACATAATTTATCTATCGAAACCGATGTAAAATAGCAATCTATTTAACACGTAATTATGACACGATATCTTGCGAAAACACCCCGATTCAAACAGTAAAACGCCCATAACTTGTGAACGGCTGATTTTATTCAAACATAGCTAAGAACACTCTCGATTAAGTCACCTTTTAAACAATAAAAACTAAATCAAAATCGGTTCACCCGTTTGGACGCTATGATGCCACAGACAGACAGACCCACATATACACAGCAACACACGTCAAACTTATAACACCCCTCTTTTTCCGGCGAGGGTTGAAAATATCTATTTAATCCATCAGTATTGGACACGTATTTTTTATTTTGCCACGTAAAGAATAAACAACTATGAATTATCGTGTGATGTCCTAAATCTCTCCTATACTAAATCTCTATCCTAAATTTTGGTGCGCTGTATCTTTGTCAACTTTTATTTATTTGATAAAAGATAAAAGATTTTTTGACATCCAGTCTTAACTTCGGCGCCTCCACTGAGCACAAAGCCCAAATTGCGGCCAAAAAACTGGGCATCCTAAATAAGGTGAAGCGATACTTCACGCCTGGACAGCTTTTAACCCTGTACAAAGCGCAAGTCCGATCCTGCATGGAGTATTGCAGCCACTTTTGGGATGGCTCAGCAAAGTATCAGCTTGCCGCGCTTGACTCGGTGGAACGCAGAGCTAAGAGGCTCATCGGCGACATTGAACTGGTGGATACCAAGCTTCACAGCTTGGCTCATCGCCGCAAGGTTGCCTGCTTGTCGGTCTTCTACAGACTGTATTTCGGTGAGTGTGCTCAAGAAATCCACGACCTCATCCCACCAGCCCCCTTCTACCATCGGACATCTAGACGCACTGCAAGTTACCATCCTTACCTTGTTGCCATTCCACCAATTCGCACCAAGCGCTTCCAAACATCCTTCATAATGCGCACAGCGAATGAATGGAACTCACTACCTGCATCTGTGTTTCCGAACGCATTCAACCCGAATCTCTTCAAAGTTAGAGTAAACAGGCTCCTTCTGGGTAAGCTCACTCCATCGTCGACTCTGTCTCTGTCACCTATGACTTAGACTAGAGTCAAGAGCAAACCCATCTCAAATAAAAAAAAAATAAAAAAAAAATAAAGCAAATAATACGAGTCCAATATAATTTGATAATCTCACTGATGGACTAAATAGAATTATCATCTTTTCCCAAGAAACATCCCTATTATCATCGTTTCTTTGTTCAGTCAAATTAAAAGTAAACGTCGGTGCTCCGTAGACCAATTGAAATTTGACCAATTGGTCTATGGGGAAAATAACATGTTTCCATCGTCCAATTACCAACTGGGCTATGGAGAATTGGGAAAAGTTCCGCTGCCCAGTTTAATAGTATAGTAAAGCCTTGTCCATAAGCATGTAAAAAAACGATTTTTTTAAATACAACTGACTTTCAAATATAAACACTATAAAGTGAATAATAACTTCAATTTCGGCAATCGGTGTCCCTGTTTTCGTTTCTTCGGGTTTTGATCGATGATCGATGGTTTAAAATATCAAATTACAGAAGTACCTAAGCATTGCACGTACGACAGTGAGAAATCTGCAGATGGGACAAACTGTCTGAAATATTCTGTAACAAAATGGATAACTCTTAAATTTTCAACAAACGGCTAATAATAAAAGACAATAGTCTTCAAAAAAAATATATATTTACTAAATCCGAAAAAAATCGTCAATTCTTCCCACTGGGAGGCAAACGATTAAATACAAAAATGTATAAATTGTCATTACATGGACACTATAATGACACATAAGTTTTCTGTGAAGTGGCCATTTCAAACAGTTAAAATACTTTCCTATATTTTATTGAAGATTATATTTTAATTAACTATAATAAGCTAACATTATATTATATTTTATTTATTGATTTATAATATTTTTATGAATTCAGTTTGATGTGAACCAAAAATTATATCAAAGGCTTCTTTGAACCCAAAGTAGAGAAAACTGGTGTGAACTCAGGGTTATAATGTGATAATGGAACATAGTTTTGGTTTACGTCCAGTGTTCTCCATAGCCCAGTTGGTAATTGGACGATGGAAACATGTAATTTTCCCCATAGACCAATTGGTCGAATTTCAATTGGTCTACGGAGCACCGACGAGAAGAAAATATTCATTTTATCGCATCGTATATATAAGTACCCAAAATGTTTGTACCCACTTGTTTAATTTTAATTCCTTTATTACACATAATTATACCAAACATTTAACAATTCAACAATTGTTACTGACTCTTATGACCCAGTTCAATAAAAGTCCCCGAACAACCCGCATAAGCCAAGTGTGCACGATTCCTTAAACCTTATGTTCCCTTCACTTAATCCCCTTTGGTTAATGTCTGCGTCTTATGATTGGGTTAGTTCTGCTAAGTCGTGTCATGTCTTTGAGTACATAGATATTTGGTTCTGTTCTTGTCAGATAACAAATTACGATGGATAGGCTGTACCCACTGGTGTAATAAGTAGAGGGAAAGTAAGGGACATGGCGTTGGTAAAGTCTCGAGTATATGAAAGGATTATCAAAGAAACAATGAGTGAACGATGAATAACTAGAAAGAGTGGATAAGGACTATGGGTAAAAATAACTTCAATTTCGGTGTTCCTGTTTTCGTTTCTTCGTTTTTTGACACCGCCTTCGGAAATTGAAGTTATTTTTCACTTTGTTGTGTTTTTATTTGGAAGTCGGTTGTATTTTTTTGTTGAAAAGTTTATTTTTATTTTTCACATTTTAGTGGTACATAATTGACAAGTTCTATAGTGAGGCACCTATAATGCCCACAGAGATGCAAGAATAGATAACCCGAATAACATGTAACTTGAACATAACCGGTGGAATGAGAGTGTACCAGGGTGAACTGTACACGATGCGTACCCGTTTAGAGTGTACTGGCGTAATGGTATGTTATGAAATGGTGTAAACAATAAACAGACATGCGATTGCAGCAATCGCGAGAGATTTGCCATTTCCTGAGAGATTTGTCATTTATTGAAGAGTTCTGTTGTATATCGCCGACGTTCTTCATTAGATCTTTACCAAATTAAAAAAACTTTTTGTAAAAAAATACTACCGACTTCCAAATACAAAACTACAAAGTGAAAAATAACTTTATTTTTTGAAGTCGGTGTCTTTCGTAGGTACCATTTTTTTTGCGGTCTGGACACCGACTTCAAAAAATATAGTTATTTTACACTTTGTAGTTTTGTATTTGGAAGTTGGTAGTATTTTTTTGCAAAAAGTTTTTTTATTTTTCACTTTTTAGTTGTACCTACCTAATAGGCAAGTTAGTAAGGTAACTATAACGCCAGAATAGATTTCATGAAACTTGAACATAACCGGTGTGATGTTATGTTATGAAATGGTATAAAAAATAAACAGACATGCGATTGCAGCAATCCCGAGAGATTTGCCGTTATTTATTGAAGAGTACTGTTGTATATCTCCGAAGTTCTCCATCAGATCTTCACCAATTTAAAATGGGACCAATTTCGAAACATACGTTTTCAAACAAAATAAGAATTTTCAAAATCGGTCCACAATTGACGGAGATATCGGTGAACATACACAAAAAAAAAAAACAAACATAATGTCGAACATAGAACCTCCTCCTTTTTGGGAAGTCGGTTAAAAATGGGACCATTTCGAAATAAACTTCTTTCGAACAATTTTTTTTTCAAGTCCGTTTATATCAGGCGGAGTTATGGCCGAAAATACAAAAAAAAAACAAATTTGGAGCCTCCTCCTTTTTGGGCAGTCGGTAAAAAAAAAGAAACCTTGCTGCGCCCACCCAAATAAAAGGCAGACGCAGGAGTATGATGAGCACTTATTGGAATGATAAATAATGTGATATTTTTGTAAGAATAGTTTTTACGTCTTTTTATCCCAGTGTAGATTCGATGGAGTTTCCCGGTTCATATATGCGTATTTGGAAATCGAATTTGTGATCCTTTGTTTCCATCTATAGACCAACATTTAGCGCACACTATGAACTGAAACATTTTCGGATGTTTCTTTATCCAATGTAACATATTTACTTCGCCAAGTACCTATTGGTCTGAACTCTAAAAGTTACCCACCATAATATTTAAGCCTGAAAAACCATTGTTTTCTTAAACATTTTCCAAAGCGCTTTTCATTTTTAATCTCATTAAAAATAAAACTGAAATAAAAAATCTTTTGCCAACAAACAAAGATTTTATAAAATTTTATTTTTAACACAATGGTAACTTGGCACAATAGATGAACGCCAGTGCCTGGAACAGTCATTTTAAAACAAAATCCTGTCGAAAATTGGGGGGAAGTCATTAAGGTGCTCTCGGAGGGTGCAATTAGGAATCTAGATCTGAATAGAAAGGGAAATAATTTGCTATATTGTGATGCAATGGGCGATATATTCCATTATTTCAGTTTAATTATATTGTAAAAGTGAATATAGGGTTGAAAGATCTTTTGCTGCTGTATGCGCGCACTTGTGGAGAGGTATTTTGAGCCTAAGTGATCTATTCTCATTCTATTCTTTAGATACTTCGATTAAGGGCGAATTCCACAGTTGAATCTGAATGCGATCAACATATCTTAACCGTGTTCAAAAGCTACCAGTATCATCATTGTTGAGGAATATTGACACAATAGTTATTGAATACGATAAGGAAGACGATACGTTGGAAGGCCTCCCACTAGGTGGACTTATGACCTGGTTAAGGTTGCGGGAAGGCGCTGGATGCGAGACGCACGGGATCGGTCAATGTGGCGACGCCTGGGGGAGGCCTATGTCCAGCAGTGGACGTCTTTCGGCTGAAATGATGATGAGTTATTGAATGCAGTTTCATTGGTGAAATTCTCCCTAAGCCCCGTTATAAGTGTTGATTGCAGGTCAGTTGTCTTACTTATGTCTTTGTAGAGCAAGTTTCAGTCTTGGACAATGTCTTTTCAATAACTATCAATAAATACTTGGTAAAATAACTTACATTACTTCAAAAATTGGTTTTAGTACGCACATAAATTGAGGTAGTTTACATAATGTACATAAATAACCCAGGATTAGTAAGGTTAAACTATCAGAAGATCAATCTGATAAATTATCGCGTCAGACTAGATGTTTCCTCATCCGAACTTCGCTATCGTGTAGGCTTAGATAAACCTAAAGTTAAATTTATTAGGTCAACAGTATTAGGTAACTGTTGGATTAAGAGCTAAATATATATTTGCTTACCTAATAATCTGACTAAAATAGTTACATACCTTAACTTAAAAGCTTATTTCAATTAAACTTGTACTGACAATTATACAGAAAAAACATTTTTGCAAAAAATAGTACCGACTTCCAAATAAAAAACTACAAGGTGAAAAATAATTTTATTTATAGTGTCTTTTGTAGTTACCATTTTATTAGGTACGTTATGGACACCGACTTTTCTGATTTTTCACTTTCTAGTTTTTTATTTGGAAGTCGGTAGTATTTTTTTGCTAAAATGTTTTTTTTTATTTTTCACTTTTTAGTTGTACCTACCTAATAGGCAAGTTAATAAGGTACCTATAACGCCAGAATAGATTTCCTGAATATCATTAAAATTGAAAATAACCAGTGAAATGAGAGATCGCAGATCTCTCATTTCACTGGTTATTTTCAAGTTAACCCCTTAAGAGCGTACTGGCGTGATGTTATGTTATGAAATGGTATAAACAATAAACAGACATGCGATTGCAGCAATCCCGAGAGACCTGCCGTTATTTATTGAAGAGATCCGTTGTATATCTTCGAAGTTCTTCATCAGATTTTCGCCTAATTAAAATTGGACCAATTAAGAAACATACTTTTCCAAACAAAAAAGAATTTATAAAATCGGTCCACAATTGACGGAGATATCGGAAAAAAAAAACTTAATGTCGAACATAGAAACTCCTCCTCTTTGGGAAGTCGGTTAAAAAGAGTGGTCTTAGTAGCCGCATAGCAATGACATTCTAATACACAGAATTATACATAATTATGAAGTTTGTGGTGGATTTTTCTTTTAATACATTGTTATTTTAGGCGTGTGACAAATATTTTATTCGGCCCAGGACCCGTTCTGCGAGCATTGTACCCTGCCCACTGCCACTTAAGTTTGGCAATTCTTCGGGCTATGTCAGTAATCTTGGTGCTAGAAGACGCAGCGTTGGAAGGCCTCCCTCTAGATGGTCGTCAACCTGGTCAAGGCTGCGGGAGTTCGGTGGATGCAAAACGCACACTACCGATCAGTGAGGCGACGCTTGGGGGAGGCCTATGTCCAGCAGTGGATATCTTTCTGCTGAAATGATGATTTCTTGATGCTTTTGTCACTTAATATTCGTACAACGTTGATCGAATTCTGTGATAGTTATAATCATTCTAACAACTCACAAAATTGTGGAAGACAAAACTGGCGTAGAAATTGTAAAATTTAGGTAAAACCCATAATTTCTCTATTTATTTATTTATTAATTGCAATTACTTATTTATTACCCAACATGTGCAGACACACACACACACAGAGATTTGCCTTTATAGCTCATTTTGCGTCAAGCGGCACCCAATCAAATAAAAATGAACGGCTCTGTACATTAGTGTCCTTTTCGAAAATCTGGAAGTGAGCCCCTGTCCAAAGAGCTTTTATCGGAAACTTTTAAGATAATAAATTCTATTCTCGGTGTTCTCTTAGGAAACCGCATGTACTTAGCTATCAACTTTTTTCCTGAATATGCCTGCCTGCTCCAAAATCCTGCCAGCTCTCTCTCCCTATTAAACAAATATTTACACACTTACGATTCGGTTTGATTGAGTCGTGACCACTTTTAGTGAGGCTCGAACATGCTTGTTTGTCACGTGACTCAGA
Organism: Orthosia cruda; assembly: GCA_964057195.1. NCBI lineage: Eukaryota > Metazoa > Arthropoda > Insecta > Lepidoptera > Noctuidae > Orthosia > Orthosia cruda. The sequence goes on along the minus strand of OZ059840.1, from coordinate 29,639,038 downwards.
GCTGATACTGCGATTATATCTTAGCAATTGTTCCCTGCACCAAATACTTAATCTGTTGGAACTAAGGCTTTAAACAGTATGGAACATGATTGTTTGTCACATTACTCATCCTGCCCTTATCCCATGTTTAACTTGGAATCGGTGCAACACGTTTTCTTCTTTCTTTCCTGTCCACTGACAACCTATCACTGACTCCCTCTTCTTTCATATCGCTCTCACACAGTCCATCCATCTTTACTTTGGCCTTGCCCTCCCTCTCTATACATTCACATTGTCACTGTCACACATATCATCATTTAGCCTTTAATATGTTCCCACTACTGGTACACTGGCTTCCTCTGCATCCTCTCTATAAGAGTGAATCATCGCATAATTATATTCTATTGAGAATTTTAAGGTCGGCGTAATCTTCCTATCAACACATAGATCCAAATATCTACACACAATCCCTCCTAGCGTGACCACTCGTACTGAGACTCTAACATGCCTGTTCGTCACGTGACTGAGAGTTGACGCCGTGATTAGGTACCTCTTGTTATTACATAAAATTATAGCGACACTATTAGCCGCGGTAATCGGATCTTTTAGAGATTTTAATAAGGCGATAAAGTACCTACTGTTACTATGGTAATATCATAATGTTAGGTAGGGTGCCATTTCTTGGCAATTACACTGTTATGAAGGAAGTACGTAATTTTGTAACTGGATTTTCTTTATTATGATGTTTTGCGTTATACTTAGTATAGGGTTATGCTGCATCTAGGGTTGTTTACTATACGGATCTTGTAGAAACTAGTACAAATTTCCGTGCGTTCAAACGTTTTTGCCCATAATTTTAGGATCCATTAATATTAATGATAATTTTTATCCGTGGTGCTAGGCAACTGGGCTTATCCTAGTTGAAAACGAGCCTTTGTGCCTATTGGACTTGTTTGTTCTGTCGCCTGCTTGGTATGGGGGGAAGTGGAAATTTGTATGTTTTTCTACTCCTCCGTTATTCTTACGAATATCTGATGAATTTCGTTGCGGGATCCAAGACAGTTAAATTCATTCTGCTGGACTTCGTCGCGCTTCTTTGCCTCGGCGCTTTTCTGGTGGTCGCCATTGTTGATTCTGGCTTTCAGTGGTTTGGGAATAGTGCGGTTGGACTGTACCAATAAACTAGTATAGAGGTTTCAGTTTACCCGCCGATCAAATTGAATTTTGTTTTACTGATATTTTATCTTGTCTAACATTCTAAAGACAGAGTTGCATTTTTGTGAGTTTGTTCCGATGTTTAGGGTAATCGCTTGAACCACTATGACTATTTGAAAAGTCTTTCACCATTCCATTCCGGATAGTTATAGGCTAATTATTATAACCCAGGCAAAGCCGGGGTGGCCAACTAGTTCGACACATAAAGGAATAATTTTCCTCATGTAACTTTTTGTCCCGTACCAGCGTCATTGCAGAATTTCGAAACATTTTCGGACTAATGCTTATAAATATCTATTCTCTTAAATATTCCCTGCATCTCAAAGTATTTCCGCGGAAAACAAATAGGCCAAATGAAATAACTTTGGGAAATATTTCAAATAATCGAGTTCATGAAAGATAAGACAGAAAATCCAACCCAAAGAGAAATATGTAGAAAACGGTCCATGGAGTTTTTTGCACATTCTTCTATGAACTCTCTGTCTGACCGACTCTATGACTATGCAAAAGAGCTTTTTAATGGTTTTATTGAAATAAATCTTCAAGTTTGACTATAACGAATCTCACTGATTGACTATGGTGGACATCAGTAGTCAGAAAAGGAAAAATAACTACCTAAAATAACCACCATAAAATTAAAAAAAAAAACTTCGTTCAACACTAAAGCTGTTTTAGTGAAATCTGATTAAGTTTCTGATTATTTTAGTTAATGACTTAATTTTAACTGTTTATTACCCTGTTACTTTTTATAGGCAGACGCCTGGGTTTATTAAATTTGTAGCTAATAAGGTACCTACTCTAGTTTTATGCCTTATAATTATATTTTTATAGCAAGTTAGAGACCAGTAGTATCGGCATCATAATTATTGAACAAACGGTGTCATTTGATAGTCTTTTTGTAAATTTTTATTTTAACAGTCCGCAGTCTGGTTTTGTGCCCAATTCTATGGGGAAAACCCCACGGACAAGCTTGGGTAATAAAATATTTCCTACTAATATTATACAATTGTGAAAACGTTTGTTAATCAAACACGACTCAATGGCTTAACAGTTATGGATGAAATGAATGGCGCAATCGCTTAACAGTGATGAATGGGCGCATGGTTGGCGCAGTGGTTGAGCGATTGACTGCTGCGCTGCGTGTCGCGGATTCGATTCCCGCACGGAACAAATATTTGTATGACCTACAGATAGTTGTTCCGGCTCTGGGTGTTTGTGTATGTGAGTTTATATGTTTGTAAACGCACCCACGATACAGGAAGAAATTCTTAGTGTGGGGCAACGTAAAAAAAAAAAAACTAAACTTGGCACTCCGATAAACCATATCCTAGATTAGGACCTAAGACGCTTTTTGCACCTATATTGTATGTTGCATTTCCAAATAAACATGTTTTTCTTTCTTATATCCCGATATCAAGAAGGTGCTTTATTTTGACACATTAACCGTAATTTCCGCGGGCGAAGCCGCTGGCAAATAAGTTATCGATTCTTCTTGGTATTGTAGAAATTAATGTTCCTGTGCAATAAATTTATCTTTCATCGTAATAACTCAGAAGTCTAATTTGAATTGTTCTAATTAGGTTTCAACAAAATCACTTTAATTCGTAATCCGTTCGTGTTTGCAGATGTTTCTAAAAGTTTACACTCGTTCCAGTTAACTAATTAAAATGTTGTATTTCTGTCTTTCATGGTTATATTATCTGAAATTAATTTCTAACGACATCTCTCCTACCTTCAAAATCTGCTACTTAAAAATACATGAAGGTTTATCCATGCTGTACTAACTATAATGATGTTACTAATATTATAAATGTGATGTTGATGGAAGTGTGTATGTTTATTACTCATTCACGCTAAAACGGCCGAACGGATATGGATGAAATTTGGCACACAGATAGATTATAGTCAGCAATAGCATATAGAATACTTTGTATTCCGGGGCGTAGCCGCTGGCCGAAACTAGTATTATAAATGCGAAAGCAACTCTGGCTGTATGTTTTCTCTCCTAAATCATTGACCCAATTCTAATGATTTTTAACCCCCGACAGAAAAAGAAGGGTATTATAAGTTCGAAATGTGTACTGTGTGTTTGTGTATTTTTATATTTGTGTATCTGCCTTTGGCATCATAGCTCCTAAACGGATGAACCGATTTAGATTTAGTTTTTTTTTTGTTCGAAAGGTGACATTATCGTAAGTGTTCTTAGCGATGTTTGATGAATATCGGTTCAACTGTACAAAAGATATAGACATTTTACTGTTTGAATTGGGGTTTTTGCGCATTATTATTTAAGGGGATAATACTTTTTATCCCCAGGAGTACGTTTCCTTATTTCGATTCACGCGGGCGAAGCCGCTGGCAGAAACTTGTCAAATTATTAAAAAAAATACATCCATGTGCCACTAAGCCACAAAACCGGGTCAAGTCGTCAAAAAACAATATAAAATATTAATTTCAAACATTTTGTAAATTCATGTTTAGATTCCTTATCATAACAGTTAAAAAGTCGTAAACAGTATTTGAATTGCTACTGGGATACTTAGAGCTAAGGTTAAATATTTCAAAATTTTGTTTAAATTATGATTAACTTTTATGACCGTCAACTTTATTTGCCGAAACAAAATTACAAGTGTGTGGGTTTATAGATTTGAATTTATCGGTGTGTACGTCATGATTTTTAACCGACTTCCCAAAAAGGAGGAGGTTCTATGTTCGACTTCAAGTTTGTTTTTTTTTTTTGTTTATGTTCACCGATATCTTTGTCAATTGTGGACCGATTTTGAAAATTCTTTTTTTGTTTGAAAAAGTATGTTCCGAAATTGGTCCCATTTTAATTTTGTGAAGATCTGATGAAGAACTTCGGAGATATACAACAGAACTCTTCATTAAATAACGGCAAATCTCTCGGGATTGCTGCAATCGCATGTCTGTTTGTTGTTTATAACATTTCATAATATAACATCACGCCAGTTCGCTCTTAAGGGGTAAGCAGATCTCTCATTTCACCGGTTATGTTCAAGTTTCATGAAACCTATTCTGTCGAAATAGTTCCCTTACTAACTTGCCTATTAGGTACGTAGAACTAAAAAGTGAAAAATAAAAAAAACTTTTTGCAAAAAAATACTACCGACTTCCAAATACAAAACTACAAAGTGAAAAATAACTTAATTTTTTGAAGTCGGTGTCCAAAACGCAAAAAAATGGTACCTACGAAAGACACCGACTTCAAAAAATTTTGTTATTTTTCACTTTGTAGTTTTGTATTTGGAAGTCGGTAGAATTTTTTTGCAAAAAGTTTTTTTATACTAAATAGCAATTGAATCGGGTAATTTTAACAAAGGCGCCTTTATGAATACAACTGTATTGATGATTCTAATCTATACTTCTATATCTATACTAATATTATAAAAAGGAAAGATTTGTATTTTTGTATGAAACGAATAAACTTAAAAACTACTGGTACGATTTCAAAATTCCTTTCACCGTTGGGAAGCTACACTATCCCCTGGTGACATAGGCTACTTTTTATCCCTGTATTCCCACGGGAACGGGAATAACGCGGGTGAAACCGCGAGGCGTCCGCTAAACACAACATATATGTTACACTCCCCAATAACTTTTTTTAATAACATAGCAACCCAATACTGAGCAGCAAATTGCAAAAAACGTACGAAAATTTAAATTTGCGGGCTACACGAGCACGAGCACCACTCTATAGAGGTGGGTTGGTATTGTAGGGGTGTCACGTACAGTCAAGGATAAAAGTTTTATGTGCCAACGGAGATGGGACTTTGTGAAGCGAAAATTTGTATTTTGGTACGTATGTGCAGTTTTGATCTAAGTTTACGAGTTTTTAAGTGGCTTTTGAACCCATAAAGGAGAACGAGATCGTCTTAAATTTGCATTTAAACCAACTACCCAAAAAGGAGGAGGTTCTATGTTCGACTGTATGTATGTTTTTTTTTAATGTATGTTCATCGATTTCACCATCAATTGTGAACCGATTTTAAAAATTATTTTTGCGATTGAAAGGGTATACTGTTGAGGTGGTCCCATTGTCACCAAGTCGATCGAGGGTACTCCTCAACTGTTATAGGCATACATATAGCGATTTTGCTATTTTCATCAACAATGTAATCATTTTCACTCAGAAAGTATCATTTGGTGATGATGAAACTGATGAATAAGACCACAAATGATCACTGGAACTTAATGCTTAGTCGCGAATAGCTAACCGACTATGATGAAGCAAATACTTATAAATAAATGGTACGATCGAACTGATCTAATGATGAAGCCGGAAGGTAGACACTGGAACTCCAAAATAAAACAATGGAACCTAGTCGTGTTGGGCTTATCGGAATCAACATGTGGTGTACTTTGGCTAAAAATGATTTTCATGGTAATTTGAGGTACTTACCAAAACCAAAAAAAACCATTTTAACAAAAAAAAATAACCGCGTTGCAAATACAAAACACTACAAAACAAAATATAACTTTCTGAAGACGGCGACGAAAAACAAAAAAATTAATTGGCTATAAAGACACCGACTTCAGAAAAGAAAGTTTTTTTCGCTTTGTAGTGTTTTGTTTTGGAAGTCGGTTTAAGTTTTTGTTAAAATGTTTTTTTATTAAAGTCAAGCGCTGGCTGAATACTCAAAATAGGCTTTCTTTTAAACATTTTTTAGCCAAATCTATTGAAGATGTGGCAGCAGAAAAAAAATATGTTAATCTTGATCATATTATTGCCGAAAACTTTGTTGTGGCCGAAACACGTTTACGCACAAAAACCTCGATACAATTGAATGGCAAAGTAACCTCTTACCGTGATCTTCAAAAGATTTTTCCGGTAATACTGACCAGCGTACATTTGTACAATTAACAACAATAACGTATCATAACAGGACGCAAAACTTCATTGTCTTATATATTGAAGTTTCATTCATTATTTTTAAGTAATTCATATTATTATGTTTTGTAAAAAAGTCTATACAAATTCCATCGTGCTTCTCTTTCCACCCAGTGCAATTCGACAGTGACCGCATTGCGGCGTTGCTAGGTGGACGTATGTCGCTTTTTTCCGCAAAAAGCAAAAATAATATTCAATTTATTTCTCGTCAATTCAATCTGTCAAAAAAATATCAGGTATAATGCAGCCAGATCATGTAGCCTGGTGGCTTTAATTGGAACTAACGAAATCACAAGTAATATTGTCAAAATCTGTATTATTTTTATTTTTTGGCACTACCGCTGTCACTGGCATCTATATTTTTGTTGTATTATAAACGACTCACGTCGTTTAGTTTACTTACTAAGTCCATAACTAAAAAGTATTTGAACCTCTTTGACAATACAACAAATGTTATCTCAATTTGAATTAAACAATATTTAAAATATAGGTAAGGTCGAATACTATTTTAACCTTCTTCGTTCATGTGAAAACAATAGAAGCAAAAAACACAGAACATGGAATGGTCGTACCAACCACGCTGGCAGTGTCTCAAAATGACAGAACTAATAAAATTCTTCGTATCCATTTGTTTCAATCTTTGTTTCTTTCTAACATACGGCACCTAGAACTGCCCAAAAAATGTCAAATTCGTGAGAAATGATAATCTATTTCTTACGAATTTGACATTTTGCGTCGTTTCAACCAAAAATCGTCCACATGTGGACATAAAGCTCACCAAGACTCACCACATTGATCAGTCCTGTATTTCTCGCAATTAACTATCCCAATTGCAATAACGGGCTACAATAATAGTTTGTTAGTCTATTAATATTGTTAAGCTAATTATTAATTGTACTTATCATTTTGCCAAATCGGCACTAACAATTCTTATTTATTAAAAAAAAATCCGCCGATCGCCCTGGAGAGTAAACTCAAAGACTTAAACTTGGGGATTGCCAGAGATTTACGCAGCATTCTGGATGTAAAAAGAACAGACCGAATACGGAACACGCTTTGTTCCCAAACGGGCATAATAGACGTGGGTAAAAAGGCTGTTCGGCTCAAATGGGCCAATGCCATTACGGTTCACGTTAGTAGCATGCAAATTGAGCGCTGGGCAAGCCTCCACAATCTTGAAGATGGAACGCACCGTTGAGGCTGGCCCAGAAATAGGTGCCGAGATGATTTGGACGCGTACCGTGAGGGCTGGTTCTAGACGGTGGTGTACTCTTATGAATTTAATTGGGGATGGATGAAGAGGGAGGGGATGGCCAAAGAAAAGATAGATGGACTGTGTGAGGAGTGATATTAAAGAAAAGGGAGTCAATTATAGCGTGGTGCGGGACAGAACGATATGGAAGAAGAAAACGTGTTGCGCCTACCCCAAGTAACATGGGACAAGGACAGGTAGGATGATGATGATGTTTTCAGACTTTTACCGGTAAGACTTAGTAAGTCTGTTTTACCGATAAATAATAAGTTTCATCATAGTTTTTTTTTAAACTGAAACAACAGTTTGGCTTTCACAGTAACATATACGTGGTTGTGAGGCATACACTGTTTTTAGTATTTATGTTTTCCTTTTTAGGGTTCCCTAGCCAAAAGGCAAAAAACGGAACCCTTATGGATTCGTCATGTCTGTCTGTCTGTCTGTCCGTCCGTATGTCACAGCCACTTTTTTCCGAAACTATAAGAACTATGCTGTTGAAACTTGGTAAGTAGGTGTATTCTGTGAACCGCATTAAGATTTTCAAACAAAAATAGAAAAAACTGAAACTCAATTTCTTTTTTCATCCTACCTGCACGTGTGGGGTATCTATGGATAGGTCTTCAAAAATGATATTGCGGTTTCTAATATATTTTTTTCTAAACTGAATAGTTTGCGTGAGAGACTCTTCCAAAGTGGTAAAATGTGTAAAACCCTGAAACTTCTAAAATAAGAGAATGATAAAACTAAAAAAAATATATGATGTACATTACCATGTAAACTTCCTCCGAAAATTGGTTTGAAAGAGATCAAGTAAGTAGTTTTTTATAAATACGTCATAAATCGTAAACCACAATTTAACAAGTACGGAACCCTTCGTGCGCGAGTCCGACTCGCACTTAGCCGGTTTTTTTATGGCATGCGTTGTGCCTGGCGCATATAAACATTTTCTTTCTTTCTATATTATCTTTAAACACCTACACTGTACCAATACTTATAGCAAATAAATGATTGATTGATTGATATATAACAAACAATAGCAACAAATAGTTTCAGCCGTTCTCTAGTGAGACGCTTACAATCACATACAGCATTTTTAGGGTTCCTTCTATCTCCCTGACTGTCTGTCCGTCTGTCACGAGGCTGTATCTCATGAACCGTGATAGCAAGGCAATTATTTTTTTCTGTTGCCGCTATAACAACAAATACTAAAAAAAGAACAAAATCAATATTTAAGTGGGGCTCCCATACAACATACGTGTTCTTTTCCGTTTTTTGCGATAATGGTACGGAACCTTTGTGCGCGAGTACAACTCGCACTTGGGCGGTTTTTTTTTATATAGGTAGATAAAGTTTACATGACCGTGTTTTTTGCGCCCTGTCTATTTGTTTTTTAACTCTAATATACAGAAAAGCGGCACCACGTGACCTCACCACAGAGGGCTGATGTATATCAAAACCCAGTAAGTGCATTGTAATTATTATATTCCAGGATAGCGGAAAGTCATCTTGTATTAGTAACTAAATGATATATTAAAATTTCAAGAGAATACTAAACAAGGAATATGAACCTACTAATTGTACAAATAATATTAATAGCGTCATACATTCTATTGCATATTTTAAACATGCCTAAAAAAGACAATTCCAAACCTAGTAAGTTTTGGATATTTGCTAATTTAAGGTGTCTTTACAATTTGATGTGACTTTCCTATTGTAAATAATGATAAAATTGATTACTGAAAGCACCAAATCTCAAATCAAATTTAAAGTTTCCAGTTTAATATTGCACAGTCCATTTCAGTATAGTAAAACTCATTAAAATAATATAAATAAAATTATCTAGCTATTAAACCAATATAAAAAAAATGTAACGTACTGTGTTCTTATATGTGGTAGTCGCATAGAAGCAGACATAATTATAATATTTATTCAATTTGCACGGCAAAGACTCGTATGATACTAGCCAGATTACCTATTTTAGTGATCTTTATTTTCGTAGCAATAAGGTTGCATTCATAGGCAAAATAACAGTGAACGATCTGATGTCAGATGCTAGCCAGATTGAAATAAGAACTTGCGCGGTTATATTTTTGTAAAAAACCATCGGAAGAGTCCGTTTATAATATGGGCCTCTGTGGTCAGCCTTGTGTATTTAATTTTCAAATACTTTTCGCTCCAATTTAAGTTTGCCCCTAAGCTGTCAATGACAGTGGGCGTGGCTTAGAACCTCAGATGTCGATTGTCAACTGTTCGAATACAGCCCCTTAATATTAAGTCCTTACCTATGGATTTGGCGTTTTGTCGCACTGGCCACTTTGATCTCAAATATCTCCTCTTTGGTTTGGAATTTTAAATTTATACAGCTATTTACTCATGCTTTTGTGTTTGGAAAACCGTAATTCATTTGTTTTTCCTCTTTTGGTTTTTCTTTGCGCCAGTCAGTTTACCTGTGATGAAAAGTGGATCCTGTTTAATAATCGGAAACGCTCATCGCAATGGCTGAACCCTGGCGAAACAGCCAAATCCTGCCCCAAGCGAAAAAAGAATCTAAAGAAATTACTTGTGAGCTATTAGTGGACTAGCGCCAGTGTCGGTCACTACAGCTTTCTTAAATCTGGCCAGACGGTTACGGTGGATGTCTTTTGTCAGCAACTGCAAACCATGATGGAAAAGCTAGCTGCTAAACACCCGAGGCTGGTCAATCGCTCTAGGCCACTGCTGCTTCAGGACAACGCTAGACCACACACTGCACAACAGACGGATACCAAATTAGAGAAGCTTAAATTGGAATGTCTAAGAAATCCACCGTACTCCCCGGACCTTGGTCCAACAGATTACCATTTTTTTCGAAATTTGGATAACTTCTTGCAAGGAAAAAATTCAACTCCGATGGGGCAGTTCAAAGCGTCTTCAAAGATTTTATTGATTCCCGTCCGAATAGTTTTTTTTTTGTAAAGGGATCAATGAACTATCTATGAGATGGCAAATGTGCGTAGATAGCAATGGTACTTAATTTGATTAAATAAATAAATTATATTAAAAAAAAAAAGACTTCGTTCCTACCTTACAAAACGCCAATTTCATATGTAATGACCTAATATCATCCGGTCTAGTTCAGACTTAAATATCTTACGGACTGGCTCGTACCCGCAACTTCAAACACATTTTTTTACCGCGCGCTACCACGGGTAGATTATGTGGGACTCCAACCCACTAAAACATACACGTGGCCATCCCACGTGCCGTGAACCGTGCCTTTTTCGGGATTAGGGGTATTTTATGGCACTAAACGATAATGTACTGACCACAAACATAAATCTAAATAGATAAAGCAAGTCCCTCCATCTGTATGAAAACCAAGCGTGCCACTTTTTCATAAATAATTTAAAAACAAATTTACTTACCAATGAAAGAAAACATTTCCAATGCCTCGGTCGACGCTCGAACGCACAAGCCTCGGTCTTATTGCTGGCAGCGATGCCAGACAGCTTTTGGATGGACTAAAAAAACTTAAAATTAATATAAGGGGGTAGATTGTAGTGTACTGCTACATTTAAATATAAAAGATATATATAATTACACAAAATTCTATACGTAAACTTACATATAAACATAAATACATTTTAATGCATATTACACAATTTCATAGAACGGAAAAAAGCTTTGAATAATGTTGGAAAAATTTAAAAAGGAACAGAAAAGCGTTAGGACCGGCGGGTATGGTATGTTAAAACCTCTCAACCTTAATTACATAAAAGATACGTCACTGTATGCTTTGAACTTCGAAGGGGAATGCATTCGAGATGCCAATGTTAATTTTGCTCTCCAACGAATTCTGGGCACTCTAAATTACAATTTCTAAAATAGTATCAATTTCGTAGGCAACCTTTTACCTTTCTCAGAAAACGAAAATGTCAACCGCAATCATATTCGCAAAATTTGTAAAGGTAACTTTATTATTGGGTAGGAAAGAATAAAAATGGCATCGTTTTTAAAGGTCACTAGCCGTGACATTTTTTTATTCCCTTTAAGAACCGATAGTATATTTAGTTTCCTACGGCCCGCTTGCGCCACCATGGGTTTCTGGCTCCAAGTTTTTTTAATATACATACTTATTTAAACTCGCGTCAGCAACTAATTCTGAGTTAAGTTTTTGGCGCAATTTAGCATTAGCCATGTAAGGCCCGTACTCCATATGCTCGCTCATGCTCGAATCAAACTCAACATTGGCAGTTGTGATTGGTTGGCTTGATGTTTTTGACATTAACGTGCTCAAGTCTAAGATCCAAGACGCCCCAAACATAACCGAAATCATTTAACACAAAATCTATGCAATGATTATTGTTAACAGGTACTTGGAACATACTCGTACTTGCTCATTTGGGCTTTCATTTTCATTCAATACCTACCAAACAATTTGTGTAGAATGATTTCAGTAACGTCTGGGGCGTCTGGGCTCCATTGAGTACACGTATGTAAAGCTCAAGAATCATATGCCAAACTCGACAGTTGTGATTGCTTGGCAGTTGATTGGTAGATATGGCTAATTTCGAGTTTGAGTCCATATTTGGAGTACGGGCCTAAGGCCCACTTACACGAAATCTTAACTCAGAGTTAGTTGCTAACACCAGGTTAAAATGACAATTTGACATATAATATTGTCAATTTAATCTCGTGTTAGTAACAGTAAGTGTGTCTTCAAGTGGGCCTAAGCGAAATACTCCACTAAGGGGTGTTCCACTTTGCACCTAATAAAACACTATATTAATACAGTACAAATATTTTCTTAGGAGGAGCTCGTGGCTAAATAATAACAGCCGTACGGGTCGATCTTAAGGTTAAGCAACGGTTGACGAGCTCGGGCCGTGGATGGGTGACCATTTCAACATACCGAGTTTCCTCCGTGCCTCGTTAAGCCGTTGGTCCCGGCTGTCATTTGAAGATCTTTGACAGTTGTTACGAGTAGTCAGAAGCTTGAAATCTGACACCAGTCTTGGCTAGACTACCGCTAGGGTACCGTATTACCCAGTTACTGGGTTGTGGAGTTCAGATAGGCAGTCGCTCCATGTAAAACACTGTTACTCAGCTGAATCCGGTTAGACTGGAAGCCGACCCCAACATAGTTGGGAAAAGGCTAGGCAGATAATAAAAATACAAATATTTTCTTAATGTCCCTCGGCAATCATCGCATTATCGAATACAAACGAATGCTAATTTCCATGTCCATCAATTATTTGATTTATCGAGTATAATAAATTGAATAAGTACTTTATTGTTGTTTGGTTTGGATTTCCGTGTGAAATATATAGAGCTGTAATTTTAAATTGTTAAAAATTTAAAAAAGCCCCGACACATTTATCTTGCGAAAACATCACGATCTAAACAGTAAAACGCGCATAACTTTTGAAAGGCTGAACCGATTTTATGCAAACATAGCTAAGAACACTCTCGATACAATCATCTTTCAAACAAAAAAAACTAAATCAAAATCGGTTCATCCGTTGAGGCGCTATGATGCCACAGACAGACACACAGATACACAGACACACAGATACACAGATACACAGATAAACAGATACACAGATACACAGCAACACACCTCAAACTTATAACACCCCTCTTTTTCCGTCGGGGGTTAAAAATAGCAGCATTCCTTCCATTATTAAAGTAAATTACATTATGTTAATAGTACATTACTGCAGAATCCAGTAAGTAAGCCTTCTTGGCCAAGTATGAGTTAACCGGACCGAACCACAGGTGAGGTTCTGTTATATACGAGGCCAGGATGCCTTTTTTACTGCTTGAGGCTTGTATCATGCTTTTCTCAAAAATGAAAGAAAGTTTAACAACAAATACATTTTCAGACCAACTGTTGGCTTGTTTTTCTGCCTTCCACTTCATATTTTTTTCATAAGGTTTCATATATCGTTCCTTGGATTTTGGAGGAAGTAAATTGTTTTTTGCTAATTCGGCCTCAGCTTTTAAATCAGGAGGAGTGCCATCTATTTCCGAATCAGATTCGCTTGAACAAATTTTTTGGGATTATCTATTTTCACGCGATAAATTAAAACACAATCGTCGCAATTGAACGTGAAATCACGACAGTCGTTGTTTTTTTTACTAAAACAGTTTGCGTTTAGTTTTGAACATTATTCTATTTTACATTACATGAATGTTTTAGTAAAAAAATGTAAATTATTGTTTTTGAAATTCCATGTTAATTTTAGAATGGAAAGTTTTAATCCAACATGATTTATAAACTGAAATTACTAAATACAAACATAAAATCCCACACTATACTTCTACAACATTACTAAGTATACAACCCAACGTGCATACTTTTTCTGCGTCGCGTTAATTGTCACAGACTATAAAATGGCCGTTTAAAAATATATCTATCTCATAAAATGTCATACCAAAAAGAGAGAAAGATATATATTTGGAGCCTATATAATATAATATCCTATAACCAAGTTATAATGGCTGAACTCTAATATGTGTCTGGTAATATGTTTTTTTTAAGCAGATCTAAAGAGAATGACCTCACTATCCAGTAAGTAAATTATATACTTACTTACTGGACAGTAGGAGATACCAAGTTTAAAATCTCTCTTCTTAATGGAAAGTTGTGAATAAGTCTCCGGTAGAGTTCACTTTTTGGATACTTTTTAGAGATGTTATAGCATATTACATACCATTTTTGAGAAAAATTGTATTAAGGTTCCCCTAGTCAACGGCACGAACTATTTTGTGCTCGGGGTTAAAATGCATGCTTTCTCATCCGACAACACGTGCGAAAGAGATTGATGCTGTGATGAGCAGTAAGAAGCTAGTCTCGTACGAATTAGCACTTTTGCAATTTTGTAGCGAAATGGATGATGATTTAGGACGAAAACGCGAAATTTTATGAACAGACCTTTGGGAGTCTAGATATCATGAAAAAACTATTAAATGTATATTTTCAAAATATTTTTTTTGCATTGTTGAATTACTAATCTATCCCAGTATGAAGGCCATTTTGCAATTTTCCTTTTTCTTATGGTATTTATTTCTGCCCAAAGATGCGTTAAAGATCTCAGAAAATACGTCTAATAATAATCAGAAAATACGTCTCTTCAAAAAATAATTAAGGAGCAACAAAATAAAATTAATAACCTTACGCTGATATGTTCTTCAAACAAAAGAATATTTAAAAAGAATATTAGACGTAGTTCAGTACCGAGACAAATAGACTTTTCTAGCAACAGTGGTACACCTGTTTCCTCGATACAAAAGTGCCTTAATAGCCACAACACAGATGACAAGTTAGACGTTTCTATGACACAAAATATTGATTCAGATACTAATTTAACAAAAATAGACACTGAAGTGGTACCCTGTTGTTCCTCAAAAGTCACATTACACCTATTGCAAGACGACATGCATAATGCTGAAGATTGCCTGAATGTTTCCACTGCTGCATTAACAGCGATAAACTGTAGTGCTTTGACAACAACAAAACATAATTCTGGTTTGAATAGAAACACACAAAACCAAATCAACAAGTATTCAAGTGAAGCACAAACGGATTTCGTCACAACATCGAAACACAGAATTGCTATATTTTCCGATCAGACTGGATACGGAATACGACAAAATTTACAGGACTTGGTGGGAGATTCATTCCATGTGACATCATTCATTAAATCAAATGCGCCTCTTAGAGATATATTAAGCTCAAGTTTATCTATATGTAAGGACTTTACCGACTCAGATTTCGTTTTATTAATAGCAGGGTCCAATGACAACAATCCCCTACACGTTTTAAGCACTCTACATCACACTTTGCAGAATTTGCCAAACACAAATGTCTTAGTCGGTAATGTCTATCGCAACAATTATATGAATGTATCGAAACTAAATGATATGTTAAAATTTATCTGTAGAAATTGCAATAATTCAAAATTTATTTTACTAGATAATGATTATGATAATTATCGTAAAACTTTTAATAAGCAAATTGCATGCCAGCTAATATATAGGGAAATACTACATGTGAGATATACAATAACCTATTCAAATTACAGGGAAAATGTGTTCAATAAGAAAAAAACATTAAATGTGCAATCACGACATGCATGCACACAAACAGATCGTAATTTTGACAGCGGGGAGATTTTAGACGATAAAACAACCCGATTATTAATAGATTCTCCTATTTCAACACAGATTAATAATTGCCCTAAATTTGGCGATATCATTTGTTTTCGAGAATAAAGTAGAATCACGAAACTATTATTCGCTACACAAGAATCTTTCAGACCCTTTACTGTCGGATACAATCTGTTTAAAATTATTTCACCAAAACGTATGTGGCATAAATAATAAAAAACTTGAACTTGAATCATATATTGAAACTTTTTGTAAAGGCTTGGACTATGTTTGTATAACAGAACATTTTTTGAATGATAAATCTATTAATTTATTTCAATTAAGCAATTATAACTTAGTGTCATATAACACAAGAACAAACAAAAAAAGAGGTGGTAGTCTTATTTTAGCGATGATGAATAAAAAATGTGAAAAGATTGATGCAATGCAGAAGTTATACAGATCAGAAAGTTTTGAGGTTTGTGGTGTAAAGGATTTTGAGACAGGTTTAAATATTTGTTGCTGTTACAGAAGTCCAAATGACAAAAATTTTGACAGTTTCTTAGGAAGCCTAGAAAAATTGTTAGAACATTTTATTGATAGGAAGTGCGTTATATTTGGCGATTTTAATGTTGACATACTTGTGGAAAGTAAAAAGTCTTTTGAATTTATAAGTATATTAAAGTCTTACAATTTTAGGCACCTTATAAATACTCCTACTTTTATTCGAAATAAATCATACTCTTGCATTGACAATGTATTGACTAATATTTCCGACGACGATATAGAGCAGTGTTTGGTGGATCACAATGGACTAGCAGATGGCCATGGCGGCCTTCTTTGTAATATTATACTTGATAAGATTGATAAAAAGACAAATGAATCTCAACATACCATATTGATTAATAAAAGAACATTTAACACAAAAAATAATGCTGCTTTTAAAAGGAGCTTTCAAAATAAAAATAATAATATCGTAGGCATCAATACATTTCTCAATTATTTTAATAAAATGTTTCGTGAGTGTTACCCAAAGAAAAGTAGGAAAGTAAAACTGATGCACAATAATCAGATAAAGTGGATTACTAAGGGAATTAAGGTGTCAAGCAAAATGAAAAGAATATTATGTTCGGGCACCACCAATAATACTAGTGTTTATAATTACAAAATTAATTACATAAGAACCTATAGAAGAGTTTTAAAGCACGCACGAAAGTTAGCCATATCACGTCATCTCAACAAAGCCAAAAACATATCAAAGGAGACATGGAAGATTGTAAATGAACAGACAAAGAGAAAGCAAAACAAAGTTAGAAGAAAACTTGTTCTAAATATTGACAACAAGGTGGTTACAGATCCACAAGAAATAGCGGATACTTTTGTTGATATGTTTGTGTATAAATCATCACTTTTAAAAACAGAAAAAGAAAGAGCGATATCCTTCCTAAGAAACTCAACACCGAGAGCAGAAAGTGAGATGACATTCAGTGTGACAACACCACAGGAAATCGCACAAATTGTACGTAAGATGGCAAACAAAAAGTCTTGTGGATACGATGAAATGCCGATATCGGTGATCAAGGATAACATAGAAATATTAGCGTATCCCCTATCTGAATTCATTAATAAATGTATTGAAGAGTCTGTTTTTCCAGAACAACTTAAATTGGCAAAGGTGGTTCCGCTATACAAAAAGGGCACAAGAACGGATCCTAAAAACTACCGGCCAATATCCTTATTGCCAATTTTATCAAAAATTTTTGAAAAAGTTATGAAGACTAGGTTAATGGCGCACTTGAATTTAAATAGAATAATTAACTTTAGACAATATGGATACCAAAAGGGAGTAGGCACTTCAGATGCGATAGATAATCTTATTAATGACATTATTGGTAAATTGAATGGCAAAATGAAAGTGGCTGGCTTGTTTATTGATTTAAGTTCTGCGTTTGACACAGTAGATCACGACCTGCTTCTGGCTAAACTAGAGCATTATGGCATTAGAGGTAAAGCGTTAAAACTATTGACATCTTATTTAAAAAACCGTAGAATGTACGTAGAAATAAAAGACATTAATGCAAAAAATTTTGACATAAAGTGTGTGAGTGAAGTAATATATAAGTCAAAAATGACCAAAATAAGTCGCGGTGTGCCTCAAGGCTCAATCTTGGGACCAATATTATATATAATTTTTACTAATGATTTACTTAATTTTATGAATAGAACCCAACCCGATGCAGGGCTTGTAATGTTTGCAGATGATACGAACGCCATAATCGGGTCGTCAGACTTAAAAGAGTTGACAGAAAAAGTAAATAAGTGTTTAGAAAATCTTTCTGTATGGTTTATAGCAAATAACTTAATTATAAACCCAAAAAAAACCCATGTTATGTTGTTTAAAACAACGTCACGTAACAACGATAGCATTGATGTCATGCTTAAAAGGGATAATATTGGACTAGTAAACGAAGTTAAATTTTTAGGAGTCTATATAGATGCCCTATTAAACTGGAAAAAAGAGCTCACCGCCATTGATTCCTCAATATCTTCAGCTTGTTACGCGCTAAGAAACCTCAGGGACGATATAGATCTAAAGCAGCTAAAATCAGTATATTATGCATTGGTAGAATCCAGGTTACGATACAGCATTATGTGTTGGGGGAGCAGTTACGGGTATAATTGCCAAAGAGCATTCGTACTGCAGAAACGTGCATTAAGAACAATTGTCAGAATCCCACAACGAGAGTCATGTAAAGAATACTTTAAAAAGCTAGGTATATTAACAGTACCAAGTTTATATGTTTTAGTACTACTCAGCCACTTTGCAAAATACATACACGAGCACGAATCACAAGAAGAACGTGAACTTAGAGAGAACACTAGAAGAAACGTTATAAAAAACAAAATTGCTACTAAAGTCAATATTGCTAAACATTGCTCTAAATACCAATCAGTGGAATTATTTAATAGGTTGCCTACCGACTTAAGATCATTAATTTACAAGGGTACTCTATTCAAAGCTAAACTTAAGGCGTTCCTGTTGAATAAATGTTTGTATTCTTTATCTGAATTGTAGACAAGGGATGGTAAATAGTTTTTATTTTTAGTAATTTACGTTTTTGTACTCGCCATTTATTTATGACATTACATATAAGCATTATTAGACTTTTTGTGTTTTATAGAATAAATTTATAAACATTTGACATGATATTTTTTGCAACCATTCATATAATAACTGTTTACTATCTATTGACATAATATTTATCATATGTTATTGATTATTATAATTGAAATTTACTGTTTTGAAATTCATAATTTTTATTCTTGGCTATAATAAATTAATTGATGTACTAAATAATTCAAACACAATGCGAATTGTTATATGAATAAATAAATAAAAAAATAAATAAAAAGTTAGTGTTGAAATATGGATATTTCGACGCTCATAACTTTCAAATATTGTATTTTTTTAGTTTTCTAAAGACAAAGACAAATATATTTTATTTCAACTAGGCCACAAAGCGGCACTTTTGAACGTTAGATAAATTAAAATTTACTTACCAATGAAAGAAAACATTTCCAATGCCTCGGTCGACGCTCGAACGCACAAGCCTCGGTCTTATTGCTGGCAGCGATACCAGACAGCTTTTGGATGGACTAAAAAAACTTAAAATTAATATAAGGGGATAGACTGTAGTGTACTGCTACATTTAAATATAAAAGATATATATAATTACACAAAATACTATACTTAAACTTAAACTTACATATATACATAAATACATTTTAATGCATATTACACAATTTCATAGAACGGAAAAAAGCTTTGAATAATGTTGGAAAAATTTAAAAAGGAACAGAAAAGCGTTAGGACCGGCGGGTATGGTATGTTAAAATCTCTCAACCTTAATTACATAAAAGATACGTCACTGTATGCTTTGAACTTCGAAGGGGAATGCATTCGAGATGCCAATGTTAATTTTGCTCTCCAACGAATTCTGGGCACTCTAAATTACAATTTCTAAAATAGTATCAATTTCGTAGGCAACCTTTTACCTTTCTCAGAAAACGAAAATGTCAACCGCAATCATATTCGCAAAATTTGTAAAGGTAACTTTATTATTGGGTAGGAAAGAATAAAAATGGCATCGTTTTTAAAGGTCACTAGCCGTGACATTTTTTTATTCCCTTTAAGAACCGATAGTATATTTAGTTTCCTACGGCCCGCTTGCGCCACCATGGGTTTCTGGCTCCAAGTTTTTTTAATATACATACTTATTTAAACTCGCGTCAGCAACTAATTCTGAGTTAAGTTTTTGGCGCAATTTAGCATTAGCCATGTAAGGCCCGTACTCCAGATGCTCGCTCATGCTCGAATCAAACTCAACATTGGCAGTTGTGATTGGTTGGCTTGATGTTTTTGACATTAACGTGCTCAAGTCTAAGATCCTAGACGCCCCAAACATAACCGAAATCATTTAACACAAAATCTATGCAATGATTATTGTTAACAGGTACTTGGAATATACTCGTACTTGCTCATTTGGGCTTTCATTTTCATTCAATACCTACCAAACAATTTGTGTAGAATGATTTCAGTAACGTCTGGGGCGTCTGGGCTCCATTGAGTACACGTATGTAAAGCTCAAGAATCATATGCCAAACTCGACAGTTGTGATTGCTTGGCAGTTGATTGGTAGATATGGCTAATTTCGAGTTTGAGTCCATATTTGGAGTACGGGCCTAAGGCCCACTTACACGAAATCTTAACTCAGAGTTAGTTGCTAACACCAGGTTAAAATGACAATTTGACATATAATATTGTCAATTTAATCTCGTGTTAGTAACAGTAAGTGTGTCTTCAAGTGGGCCTAAGCGAAATACTCCACTAAGGGGTGTTCCACTTTGCACCTAATAAAACACTATATTAATACAGTACAAATATTTTCTTAGGAGGAGCTCGTGGCTAAATAATAACAGCCGTACGGGTCGATCTTAAGGTTAAGCAACGGTTGACGAGCTCGGGCCGTGGATGGGTGACCATTTCAACATACCGAGTTTCCTCCGTGCCTCGTTAAGCCGTTGGTCCCGGCTGTCATTTGAAGATCTTTGACAGTTGTTACGAGTAGTCAGAAGCTTGAAATCTGACACCAGTCTTGGCTAGACTACCGCTAGGGTACCGTATTACCCAGTTACTGGGTTGTGGAGTTCAGATAGGCAGTCGCTCCATGTAAAACACTGTTACTCAGCTGAATCCGGTTAGACTGGAAGCCGACCCCAACATAGTTGGGAAAAGGCTAGGCAGATAATAAAAATACAAATATTTTCTTAATGTCCCTCGGCAATCATCGCATTATCGAATACAAACGAATGCTAATTTCCATGTCCATCAATTATTTGATTTATCGAGTATAATAAATTGAATAAGTACTTTATTGTTGTTTGGTTTGGATTTCCGTGTGAAATATATAGAGCTGTAATTTTAAATTGTTAAAAATTTAAAAAAGCCCCGACACATTTATCTTGCGAAAACATCACGATCTAAACAGTAAAACGCGCATAACTTTTGAAAGGCTGAACCGATTTTATGCAAACATAGCTAAGAACACTCTCGATACAATCATCTTTCAAACAAAAAAAACTAAATCAAAATCGGTTCATCCGTTGAGGCGCTATGATGCCACAGACAGACACACAGATACACAGACACACAGATACACAGATAAACAGATACACAGATACACAGCAACACACCTCAAACTTATAACACCCCTCTTTTTCCGTCGGGGGTTAAAAATAGCAGCATTCCTTCCATTATTAAAGTAAATTACATTATGTTAATAGTACATTACTGCAGAATCCAGTAAGTAAGCCTTCTTGGCCAAGTATGAGTTAACCGGACCGAACCACAGGTGAGGTTCTGTTATATACGAGGCCAGGATGCCTTTCTTACTGCTTGAGGCTTGTATCATGCTTTTCTCAAAAATGAAAGAAAGTTTAACAACAAATACATTTTCAGAGCAACTGTTGGCTTGTTTTTCTGCCTTCCACTTCTTATTTTTTTCATAAGTTTTCATATATCGCTCCTTGGATTTTGGAGGAAGTAAATTGATTTTTGCTAATTCGGCCTCAGCTTTTAAATCAGGAGGAGTGCCATCTATTTCCGAATCAGATTCACTTGAACAAATTTTTTGGGATTATCTATTTTCACGCGATAAATTAAAACACAATCGTCGCAATTGAACGTGAAATCACGACAGTCGTTGTTTTTTTTACTAAAACAGTTTGCGTTTAGTTTTGAACATTATTCTATTTTACATTACATGAATGTTTTAGTAAAAAAATGTAAATTATTGTTTTTGAAATTCCATGTTATTTTTAGAATGGAAAGTTTTAATCCAACATGATTTATAAACTGAAATTACTAAATACAAACATAAAATCCCACACTATACTTCTACAACATTACTAAGTATACAACCCAACGTGCATACTTTTTCTGCGTCGCGTTAATTGTCACAGACTATAAAATGGCCGTTTAAAAATATATCTATCTCATAAAATGTCATACCAAAAAGAGAGAAAGATATATATTTGGAGCCTATATAATATAACATCCTATAACCAAGTTATAATGGCTGAACTCTAATATGTGTCTGGTAATATGTTTTTTTTAAGCAGATCTAAAGAGAATGACCTCACTATCCAGTAAGTAAATTATATACTTACTTACTGGACAGTAGGAGATACCAAGTTTAAAATCTCTCTTCTTAATGGAAAGTTGTGAATAAGTCTCCGGTAGAGTTCACTTTTTGGATACTTTTTAGAGATGTTATAGCATATTACATACCATTTTTGAGAAAAATTGTATTAAGGTTCCCCTAGTCAACGGCACGAACTATTTTGTGCTCGGGGTTAAAATGCATGCTTTCTCATCCGACAACACGTGCGAAAGAGATTGATGCTGTGATGAGCAGTAAGAAGCTAGTCTCGTACGAATTAGCACTTTTGCAATTTTGTAGCGAAATGGATGATGATTTAGGACGAAAACGCGAAATTTTATGAACAGACCTTTGGGAGTCTAGATATCATGAAAAAACTATTAAATGTATATTTTCAAAATATTTTTCTTTGCATTGTTGAATTACTAATCTATCCCAGTATGAAGGCCATTTTGCAATTTTCCTTTTTCTTATGGTATTTATTTCTGCCCAAAGATGCGTTAAAGTTAGTGTTGAAATATGGATATTTCGACGCTCATAACTTTCAAATATTGTATTTTTTTAGTTTTCTAAAGACAAAGACAAATATATTTTATTTCAACTAGGCCACAAAGCGGCACTTTTGAACGTTAGATAAATTAAAATTTACAAGGAATAAACATTGATTCTACTGTGCATTCGGAAAGTAGCTTGTTATGGAGAAGAACGCACAAGAAACTCCATACACACTCTTTTAAAAAAAATATGTTTGTTACAATATTTAGGTACATAAGTACATACATAAGTAAATTTATATGTGTGAGGACAATGCTCCCAGAATCACTACATACTATACTACTTACAGGTACAAAGTATTAAAAGTACTCACACATGTACTGTGCAGTTACATAATAGGTACTAGAAAAACACTAGCATCCGAAGCAGTTAAGTTAAGACCAATCCCAACTGACGGCGCCCGTTCACGAACATGACGCATGAATCGGCACCACCCAGCTCAACCATCATGAAGGAAACCGAATGATCCAACACACGCGCCACCATCAGAGAGATATTTGAGAGAGCATGACACACTCAACTGCCAGGGCAAACACAAGTCAACGAACGACACCAAGGTACAGCAAATGGTAGATTTACAGTTGGGTACATAGTACTCACACACGTGCTGCGCAGTTATACAATACTAAAATAAATTGAGTCTATATAATACAAATATATTCATAGTCTTCAGCAGGTCCAACAATTCTACAAAACAATAATGTTCTGCATATCACTTGTTTTTGCGCCCTAGTGGTTGTGGAGCAAGACTAGCATTGAGCCAAGCATTTTTATCAGTTATGTAATCCCCCAGCTTATAATATGCCTGCCTGCATAGTGTGCGTTTTATACAAGTTTTAAATTTCGTCTCATTCAGTTCTAGAATGTGGGGAGGAATTTTATTGTAACATTTTGTACAGTACCCCATGAAAGAAGAGGCTACTTTAGCCAGTCTGAAACCTGGTTGAACTAATTGGTCCCTATTTCTAGTAATGTAATTATGTCTATCTCCGTTTTTACTAAAAAAATGTAAATTCTTTCTCACGTACATGATGTTTTCATAAATATATTGACAAGGAACCGTCATGATGTTAATGCCCTTAAACAGTTCCCTTAGAGAATCGCGCCGGCGAAGATTGTATATCGCTCCGATGGCTCGTTTTTGCAGAATAAAAATTGACTCAATGTCTGCAGCCCTTCCCCATAGTAAAATACCGTAAGACATTATACTATGAAAGTAACTAAAATAGACCAGCCTCGCGGTATCTACATCACTAAATTGACGAATCTTTCTAACAGCATAAGCTGCCGAACTTAGCCGCTCTGCAAGTGACATTAAATAAGGACCCCATTGTAACGTTGAGGCTAGCGTGATCCCCAGGAAAACCGTTTTATCGACAAATTCTAACTTCTCCTTGTTTAATATAATGTCACAATCAGTACTTTTTACATTCGGCAAGGAAAATTTTACGCACTTGGTTTTTTTACCATTTAAAACTAAATTATTGGCAGTGAACCAATCCTGAACCTGCCGTAGCGCGTTATTTACGTCGTCAACCTGACAAGTACGTCTATTTATTTAAAAAATTAAAGATGTGTCATCAGCAAATAGCACCATGTGTTTGTTTTTCAATAAACGGGGTAAATCGTTTATGTATATTAAAAATAAGAAAGGACCTAAAATTGAGCCCTGGGGTACCCCGATTTTCACGTTTAACCCCGACGAATTCACACCGTTTAT
The DNA here is from genome assembly GCA_964057195.1 of Orthosia cruda. Classification (NCBI taxonomy): domain Eukaryota; kingdom Metazoa; phylum Arthropoda; class Insecta; order Lepidoptera; family Noctuidae; genus Orthosia; species Orthosia cruda. The sequence continues at coordinate 29,614,556 of OZ059840.1, read as the reverse complement.
TTGAACTAATTGCTGTCTATCACTTAAATAAGATTCAACCAAATTTAACGCTGATTGACCTAGCCCATAATGCTCAAGTTTCAGAAGTAATGTTTCATGATTAACACAATCAAACGTCTTCAACAGATCGCAGAAGATACCTATGGCATCCTGCGACTCTTCCCACGCATTAAAGATGTGTTTTAATAGGGTGACACCAGCGTCAGTTGTACAACGTCCTTTGGCGAAACCATACTGTTTATCATGCAAGATGTTATTCGTATTAAAATGAATGAGCATTTGATTTAGCATTATCTTCTCAAATACCTTGCTGAAAACCGGCAACACGGATACTGGTCTATAATTATTTGTGTCTTTACTGTCCCCGGATTTAAAAAGTGGTATAACCTTACTATATTTCATTAGATCCGGAAAGACTCCTTGATCCACACACAAATTGAAAATTACAGCTAAGTACGGCGCTATAGTCTTAATAATGGAGGTACAAGCTTTGATGGACATTCCCCACAGATCTTCAGTCGGTTTGATCTTGATTTGCTAAAAAGCTTTTATTACTGTTATGGGGTTTATATGTGAAAAGTTAAATACATTCGGGCAGGCTGAAACGTTCGCGTTTAGTAATCCAAAAGCAAGCGCGGGCGAAGAATTTAAGGTTTCAGTAGTTTTAATTGGGATGTTGGTAAAGAAATTTACAAATTCTTGCGCAACTTTTTTGTTATCTCTAATAAGTCCGTGTGTGGTCTCAAGCGTGTAATCAGTATTATTTCTTTTATTTCTGTTTCCATAAAGGGCTAATTAATGATAAGACAAATTGATATTTTTTTTATTTTAAACTTACACCGTCAAACAGTGGAGCAATCGCCAGACTACGTTTGTATGGGAGAATTTTCGACTAGTGTAACCTTAACAGCTCTATATACTTCCAAGTTAATTGAATGCGTCCGGTCTGCACCAAGTGCACTGATAGAAATAGAAATCCGACAACTGACGAAGCACGAAGTTTGCCGATGTTTATACTGTACATATCTATTAAAGCGTACACTGCGTCCGTGCGTACTTCTTTTGTTTTTCTTTGTGTAAAAGCTAAACAAAAACACTCATTCCATGGTAAAAAGATTATCCAGTCAGCAGGGTTTGTCGTGGGGCTGATTGTCCAGGGCGTGAAAGATATACTTGAGTATGGGCCCTCGAGAAAGCTCATTTAGAGCACTCCCATTCAAAAGAACTTACAAGTATTTTCAATGGAATAGATAAAATGCTTTTCAGTGAAGTGCGGTTGAAATCACCACCCCAATTGCGTAACAAAGTACTTTGGATTGGAAACCGCAAACCAGACGATTTTGAAGGAATAGAATAGAATATACTTTATTGTACTCCAAAAACTTACACATCTTTTATTTCTGTTCTTTTTCTATTTGTTTTTCTTTGTTATGTATTTTTTTTGTATTGAGTCTGCGCTGTCCCACTAATGGGCAAAGACCTCACACATATCTTGTCAACCAATTTCATCCCCTGCCTTCTTCGGCCAATCCAGCAGGAACAATTCCAAATCGTCACGACACCGTTTTTAATTCTTAATCTATTTTATATTAATTATAATTGTGAAAATGAAAGGCATTACCATTACTTAGAAAAAACACAATAGCTACAGCTTCCGGTACTTAATGGTGTTTATTGTTATGGTGTCATTACCACGGCACGTGTCGAAAGCAAAGGTCACTGGCCGACTTTAAAAAAAATAAAAAGAAACGTCAAATTCAAAAGCTCGCTCATATTTCCAACATAATTGTGGATGTGGCAATGCTTCAAACACAACCACATTAATTTCATTGTGCTCCAGTCCTTTAGATTCGCTCAACGAAAATTATTCGTGAAATTGTAATGTCATTCATTTGAATTTTCATCACGTAATATTTAAACGTACATTAAAATATATATTTCATATAAAACAACTCGTAATTGAATCTCAATAGCAAATTCAAGGATTTGTCGTCAAAAAATGACTGTACTAATTGGCTAGTTATTGCTTTTATAACAAAAGACGCAAAAAAGTAGGTAGTATAATAAAAGAAATAACAAGCACCAAACCTAAACGCCTACCAAATCTGCCTTTGATATTTAAATCTTTCGACATTAAGCTGAAGACGTTTATTTATTTGTTTATATTTATTTATATATACTTTATTGTACACCAAGATAAGACAGTACAAAAGAAACATTAAAATTAAAACAAACATACAATAGGCGGCCTTATCGCGCTCTGCGATCTCTTCCAGGCAACCTTGAATGGATAGAGATAGCCTGGACACGACATGGGGTTGCACTTGGTGCCAATTTCAAATCATACAGGTAAAACAAACTACTAAAATAAATACATAAATACATACATACATCTAAATAAACAAACAAGAAAACAATACAGCTTAAACAAGGACATAATCACAGAGATAGATAATGTTCCTTTATAAGTTTTACACCCCAATAACTTCACAAACATAATAATCTTTCGTCGTTTAAGGCCTAAATGTCGCCCGTAGAATACTCGACGGAAGATGCGGTAAAAACACTTGGGGCCAACATGATACCGTTGTCAAGAGATTTTTGTTTCCGCAGCCTCGGCTGCTCTTGACATCAATTCTGGAGAGGAATAAAGGAGGTTCATTTAAGGTTCTTCCTATAAAACGACCTCGGGTTTTTCAGTATTTGATTAGATTTATTTTAAGGAGGGTATTCGTTAAGGACTGGAACAATGAGACCGATTTGGAGGCAGATGTGTTTCAATTCGAGGTCGTTAGTCCCCCTCGGATTGGAAATGGGGAGTTTATTAAGAGTTTAGTAGACTTTGGCAGTGGAATTGAAAATATTAGTTAAATGGGTGTATATTTTAAGCTTTGTTTCAGTTAATGGGGACTAATTTACAATGAGTAGTAGGTCGGTTATATGTTGAATAAGTACAGGTAAAATTATTACATAATTATCTCACTCTCATTAATGTAGAGGATATGTTCACGTGAGCAAATACACAGCCAGTCTGCCTATACATTCATAATAACCTAGATAAGTGTATGCTTCCAATAGATGATCAGCAGAAAGAGAGATTTTGACAGTTTTTGAGTAGAGCTAACTTAAAATGTAATTTAACATGCTCGTAAAAGTAATTCTAACGAATGAATCAGGCAATGAATTTAGCAAAAAATAATTTAAAGTGACATTCTACCTCATCAAAGGTCAATAGTTTAATCTATCTAGAACTAGATCATAAGCGTTATAACTATTAAATCAGCCTTCAGCGGGTGGATGGGCGGACGGCGCAAGAGTGGCACTTGAAGCTATTTCCGACGTCCGGCCAAGGCTCTTCTATTCCGTATCACTGAGGGGAACTGTTTCTAGTTTTTTTTCGCTTTGTTTGTTTATTAGAAACGTGTTTGTTTAGTTATTCATATGTATGCTATTCGTAGAATATGGTAAATGGAATTCTGTGAATATTTATTTGGAATATGTTAATAATGGAATCAGTGAATATTGAATTAGATTCTTGGTATTAACACAGCAAATGTCAGTTTTGTACATTTTATGCAGTTTAATGTAAGTATAGTAAATAAACAAATTAATTTCGTAACTAGTGAATTTCAAATTAGCGAATTATTATTAATTTATTTAACAGTTACAATTAAATTACGATATTAAGCGATTTATATACCCCTCTGCTTAAGGGCCTACGCACACCGGGACGGAATGGCAGGGGATTTAAATTTTTACCAAAGAACATTCAAGCTTATTTAGTAGGGATCTCACTTCTTTCTTATTATAATTATATAAGCGATAGTTTGGATGGATGTGTGTTTGTTACTTAATTATGCCAGAACGGCTGAACGGATCTAGATGCAATTTGGCACAGGTATAGATTATAGTCAGGAATAGCACATAGGCTAACTTTTCATCCCGATTTAGTATTCCTTTGGGTTAAGAAAACACTTTTCACGCGGGCGAAGCCGTTGGCAGAAGCTAGAACTACATAAATGCCAATGTTTTAAATTGATTCCGTGACATCGAAAGGGATTTCTTGACACGGCATTGGAGAGCGGGATGCGGCACTCTAGTCTTGTTCAAAATTGACGATGTTTGGACCCAGTTTTCCTGCAAGCATATCCTCTTTGTTATCATGTAGTAACTCGGTTCTGGAACGTTATTTTTTGAGCTTACCCAGATACGCCATTACCATAATTGCTTGTATTTTCGCTGAATTAGCGACTGTTTGTAAAATGTTGGACACAAAACATTTGGTAATTATACCTGTAAATTAACGCGCTCCTGCTTTCATTTATAGAACATAGATTTAATTTCGAAAAATGGTGTTCTTGAATACCTACTCTTAATTTTGCAGTCTAGTTTTGTATTGCTTTTCATAAGCTCCGTAAGATGAACCCAGGTTTATTTTTGTGCCATGAGTACAACTCACTGACTTCTAAGACATCGTTTTGGTAGCATCCACTTGTCATCTAGTCATACAGCTAGCTTCATCTTTCTGATTGACTGACACCGTGACAAAAGTGAATGTAAATGGTTAACATTAAGCAACCTCAATGTGTAACCTTTTGAGTTTGAAACAGTTCTTTTATTTTAAATAATTCTTCAAAATCTGGGGCCCTACCATGAGCTCTTAGACCAAGGTTATATCCAGTGTGCTGTGTGAGTAAGGGACAGGTGTATGTGACTTGTATACATTTTTTCGTTACGCACAATAGAAATAAGCTTGCTCTAAGAGCTCATGGTACGGGCCCTGATCTTTAAAGTAACTTATTTAGCTAAGAACACTACACAATCTTCACCAAACATTTTAAATTTGAAACACTTTAAAATTTCAAACGGCAATTCCGGTACACTATTCCCAAATCGTTCTCGAAGATTCTCGCCCGCACCAGTGCCTGCGTGGGTTATGTAGGCGTATCTACCCTCAAATCGTAAGTTATTAAACTATTGAGTTGAATATTTCACAGCTACCCTCCGTCTACGTCTACCGTCGTCACATCGCTAATTGCCGTGAACCATCAACAGATCAGGGACATTCATCTGAGAGATGGACGATATAAAAGGTATCGCAGTTATATTCGTGGGTTTCCGTGTGATGGGATTAATGTTTTGACTATTGGAGGATATATAAGAAATGTTTGTGTTTCTTTTGAGAAGTGATTAAATTGATTAATTACAGTAGAGGAAAAACGCTATGAATAGTTTGTTTCACAAAATACTTACTTGACTGCGTCAGGAGCCAACAACTTAAATCAGAGATACACACACTATGTCACACAGAATTGGCCGTGTTAGCAAATAATTCGGAGTTTAGCGTAAACGGGCCTAAGAAAAAGTAAATAACGCGGCAGTGTTATTTATTTTCAAAGTCAAGCATGTGAATAAAAAAAATAAATTACAAAAAAAAAATACAACCGACTTCCAAATAAAAACAATACAAAGTGAAATGTAACTTCAATTTCGGAAGCCGGTGTTCCTGTTTTTGTTTCTTCGTTTATTGATTCCGACTTCGGAAATTTATGATATTTTTCACTTTGTAGGATTTTTATTTGCAAGTTGGTTGTATTTTATGTCAAATTCAAATATATTTATTCAAATACATTTATTCAACCAGGCCTTATAGCGGCACTTTTGAACGTCATACACAAATTAAAATTAAAATTTACAAGTAATAAAAGTTGATTCTACCGTGGATTCGGAAAAGTAGCTTGTTATGGAGAAGAATGCCCAAGAAACTCCATAAAATGTTTTTATTTTTCACTTTTTAGTTATGATGGTACATAATGCACCAAAAAACATTTTCAATAAATATAGCAGTAGTCACAGTTGTTCGGGTTGGTTCCTCAAACACATGCGACAAATTAAATGATTTGAAGAGGCTTAATAGTCTACTGCTATCTGAATTATTTTCTAAAATATTTATATTAAAGTCACCACAGATTATGAGTAGTTTATTACCAGTTGTAAGTTTTGCCAAAACATCTTCCATCACTAATTCAAATAAACAGTAGTTTTTATAATTGGGGGGTCTGTAAACGCACACTATAATATACTTATCCAGCTCAACACAGGACAGTTCAACACTATGTTCAACTGATAGATCTACAATATCTTTTCTCTATTGTTTTTGAAACTCCATGTTATTTTAGAATGGAAAGTTTTAATCCAACATGATTTATAAACTGAAATTACTAACTACAAACATAAAATCCCACACTATACTTCTACAACATTACTAAGTACAAAACGCAACGTGCATACTTTTTCTGCGTCGCGTTATTTGTCACAGACTATAAAATGGCTGTTTAAGGCTCCAAAAATATATCTATCACATAAAATGTCATACCAAAAAGAGAGATAGATATATATTTGGAGCCTCCCTCCTATAACCATGTTATAATGGCTAAACTCTAATCTGTGTTCTAAGCAGATATAAAGAGAATGACCTAACTGTCCAGTATTTAAATTACATACTTACTTACTGGACAGTAGGAGATTCCAATTTAAAATATCGCTTCTTACTGGACGGTTGTGAATAAGTCTTCGGTAGAGTTCACTTTCTGGATACTTTTTAGAAATGTTATGGCAACATTAGATACCATTTTTGAGAAAAATAGTATTAACAGCTCTATATACTTCCAAGTTAATTGAATGCGTCCGGTCTGCACCAAGTGCACTGATAGAAATAGAAATCCGACGACTGACGAAGCACGAAGTTTACCGAGGGACATTAAGAAGATGTTTGTACTGTACTTATCTATTAAAGCGTACACTGCGTCCGTGCGTACTTCTTTTATTTTACTAAGTGTAAAAACTAAACAAAAACACTCATTCCATGGTAAAAAAGATTATCCAGTCAGCAGGGTTTGTCGTGGGGCTGATTGACCAGGGCGTGAAAGAGATACTTGAGTGTGGGCCCTCGAGAAAGCTCATTTAGAGCACTCCCATTCAAAAGACCTTACAAGTATTTTCAATGGAATAGATAAAATGTTTTCAGTGAAGTGCGGTTGAAATCAGCACCCCGATTGCGTAACAAAGTATTTTGGATTGGAAACCGCAAACCAGACGATTTTGAAGGAATAGAATGGAATATACTTTATTGTACTCCAAAAAGTTACACATCTTTTATTTTTTCTGTTCTTCTTTCTTTTTTTTTTATTTAATCTGTGCTGTCCCACTACTATTAGTGGGACAGCACAGACAAAAAGAAAGAAGGAAAGGCCTCATAGGCCATATCTTGCCAACCAATTTTATCCCCTGCCTTCTCCGGTCAATCCGGCAGAAACAATTTCAAATCGTCACGACACCGTTTTTAATTCTTAAAATAAATATAAAAATTATATATATAAAATAAAATTAAATATAAAATATATATATATTAAATATATATATTAAATTGTGAAAATGAAATGCAGGCCATTAGCAGGCCAGGCATACTTAGAATAAACACAATAGCTACAGCTTTCAGTACTTAATGGTGTTTATTGATATGGTGTCATTAGCCAGAAAGATAGCCATTACCACGGCACGTGTCAAAAGCAAAGGTCACTTGGCCGACATAAAAAAATAAATAAAATGTCAAATTCAAAAGCTCGCTCATATTTCCAACATAATTGTGGATGTGGCGATGCTTCAAACACAACCACATTAATTTCATTATGCTCCAGTCCTTTAGATTCGCTCAACGAAAATTATTCGTGAAATTGTAATGTCATTCATTTGAATTTTCATCACGTAATCTCGTATTTAAACGTACATTAAAATATATATTTCATAAATAACAATTCGTAATTGAATCTCTATAGCAAATTCAAGGATTTGTCGTAAAAAATGACTGTACTAATTGGCTAGTTATTGCTTTTATAACAAAAGACGCAAAAAAGTAGGTTTAGTATAATAAAAGAAATAACAAGCACAAACCTAAACGCCTACCAAATCTGCCTTTGATATTTAAATCTTTCGACATTAAGCTGAAGACGTTTACACCCCAATAACTTCACAAACATAATAATCTTTCGTCGTTTAAGGCCTACATGTCGTCCGTAGAATACTCGACGGAAGATGCGGTAAAAACACTTGGGGCCAACATGATACCGTTGTCAAGAGATTTTTGTTGCCGCAGCCTCGGCTGCTCTTGACATCAATTCTGGAGAGGAATAAAGGAGGTTCATTTAAGGTTCTTCCTATAAAACGACCTCGGGTTTTTCAGTATTTGATTAGCTTTATTTTAAGGAGGGTATTCGTTAAGGACTGGAACAATGAGACCGATTTGGAGGCAGATGTGTTTCAATTCGAGGTCGTTAGTCCCCCTCGGATTGGAAATGGGGAGTTTATTAAGAGTTTAGTAGACTTTGGCAGTGGAATTGAAAATATTAGTTAAATGGGTGTATATTTTAAGCTTTGTTTCAGTTAATGGGGACTAATTTACAATGAGTAGTAGGTCGGTTATAAGTTGAATAAGAAAAGGTAAAATCCCTACTAATATTATAAATGCGAAAGTAACTCTGTCTGTCTGTCTTTCTGTCTGTCTGTCTGTCTGTCTGTCTGTCTTTGCTTCACGCCTAAACTACTGAACCGATTTGTGTGAAATTTGGTACAGACATAGTTTGGAACTTGAGAATGGACATAGGATAGTTTTTATTACAAAAAATAAAATATAAAATAAAATTTATTCCGGACATACAGCGCCATCTATTGGTCAAGAGTCGGCATCAGAAGTCACTATTCCACGCGAACGAAGTCGCGGGCAAAAGCTAGTTGTTACATAATTATCTCACTCTCATTAATGTAGAGGATATGTTCACGTGAGCAAATACACAGCCAGTCTGCCTATAAATTCATAATAACCTAGATAAGTGTATGCTTCCAATAGATGATCAGCAGAAAGAGAGATTTCGACAGTTTTTGAGTAGAGCTAACTTAAAATGTAATTTAACATGCTCGTAAAAGTAATTCTAACGAATGAATCAGGCAATGAATTTAGCAAAAAACAATTTAAAGTGACATTCTACCTCATCAAAGGTCAATAGTTTAATCTATCTAGAACTAGATCATAAGCGTTATAACTATTAAATCAGCCTTCAGCGGGTGGATGGGCGGACGGCGCAAGAGTGGCACTTGACGCTATTTCCGACGTCCGGCCAAGGCTCTTCTATTCCGTATCACTGAGGGGAACTGTTTCTAGTTTTTTTTCGCTTTGTTTGTTTATTAGAAACGTGTTTGTTTAGTTATTCATATGTATGCCATTCGTAGAATATGGTAAATGGTATTCTGTGAATATTTATTTGGAATATGTTAGTAATGGAAGCAGTGAATATTGAATTAGATTCTTGGTATTAACTAAGCAAATGTCAGTTTTGTACATTTTATGCAGTTTAATGTAAGTATAGTAAATAAACAAATTAATTTCGTAACTAGTGAATTTCAAATTAGCGAATTATTATTAATTTATTTAACAGTTACTATTAAATTACGATAGTAAGCGATTTATATATACTGGGCCTACGCACACCGGGACGGAATGGCAGGGAATTTAAATTTTTGCCAAAGAACATTCAAGCTTATTTAGTAGGGATCTCACTTCTTTCTTATAATAATTATATAAGCGATAGTTTGGATGGATGTATGTTTGTTACTTAATTATGCCAGAACGGCTGAACGGATGTGGTTGAAATTTGGTACAGGTATAGATTATAGTCAGGAATAGCACATAGGCTAACTTTTTATCCCGTTTAAATATTCCTTTGGGATAAGAAAACACTTTTCAAGCGGGCGAAGCCGTTGGCAGAAGCTAGAACTACATAAATGCCAATGTTTTAAATTGATTCCGTGACATCGAAAGGGATTTCTTGACTCGGCATTGGAGAGCTGGATGCGGCACTCTAGTCTTGTTCAAAATTGACGATGTTTGGACCCAGTTTTCCTGCAAGCATATCCTCTTTGTTATCCTGTAGTAACTCGGTTCTGGAACGTTATTTTTTTATCTTACCCAGATACGCCATTACCATAATTGCTTGTATTTTCGCTGAATTAGCGACTGTTTGTAAAATTTTGGACACAAAACATTTGGTAATTATATCTGTAAATTAACGCGCTCCTGCTTTCATTTATAGAACATAGATTTAATTTCGCAAAATGGTGTTCTTGAATACCTACTCTTAATTTTGCAGTCTAGTTTTGTATTGTTTCTCATAAGCTCCGTAAGATGAACCCAGGTTTATTTTTGTGCCATGAGTACAACTCATTGACTTCTAAGACATCGTTTTGGTAGCATCCACTTGTAATCTAGTCATACAGCTAGCTTCATCTTTCTGATTGACCGACACCGTGACAAAAGTGAATGTAAATGGTTAACATTAAGCAACCTCAATGTGTAACCTTTTGAGTTTGAAACAGTTCTTTTATTTTAAATAATTCTTCAAAATCTGGGGCCCTACCATGAACTCTTAGAGGAAGGTGTGAGTAAGGGACAGGTGTATCTGACTTGTATACATTTGTTCGTTACGCACAATAAAACATAACCTTGATCTAAGAGCTCATGGTACGGTCCCTGATCTTTAAAATAACTTATTTAGCTAAGAACATTACACAATCTTCACCAAAAATTTTAAATTTGAAACACTTTAAAATTTCAACCGGCAATTCCGATACACTATTCCCAAAAAGTTCTCGAAGATTCTCGCCCGCACCAGTGCCTGCGTGGGTTATGTAGGCGTATCTACCCTCAAATCGTAAGTTAGTATAGTAAACTATTGAGTTGAATATTTCACAGCTACCCTCCGTCTACGTCTACCGTCGTCACATCGCTAATTGCCGTGAACCATCAACAGATCAGGGACATTCATCTGAGAGATGGACGATATAAAAGGTATCACAGTTATATTCGTGGGTTTCCGTGTGATGGGATTAATGTTTTGACTATTGGAGGATATATAAGAAATGTTTGTGTTTCTTTTGAGAAGTGATTAAATTGATTAATTAAAGTAGAGAAAAAACTCTATGAATAGTTTGTTTCACAAAATACTTACTTGACTGAATCAGGAGCCAATAACTTAACTCAGAGATAGTTGTTAAATACCTATGTAACACAGAATTGGCCATGTTAGCAACTAATTCGGAGTTTAGCGTAAACGGGTCTAAGAAAAAGTAAATAACGCGGCAGTGTTATTTATTTTCAAAGTCAAGCATGTGAATAGAAAAAATATTTTTACAAAAAAAAAAATACAACCGACTTCCAAATAAAAACAATTCAAAGTGAAATGTAACTTCAATTTCTGAAGCCGGTGTTCCTGTTTTTGTTTCTTCGTTTATTGACTCCGACTTCGGAAATTTAAGATATTTTTCACTTTGTAGGGTTTTTATTTGCAAGTCGGTTATATTTTATGTCAAATTCAAATATATTTATTCAAATAAATTTATTCAACTAGGCCTTAAAGCGGCACTTTTGAACGTCAAACACAAATTAAAATTTACAAGTAATAAAAGTTGATTCTACAGTGCATTCGGAAAAGTAGCTTGTTATGGAGAAGAAAACACAAGAAACTCCATAAATGTTTTTATTTTTCACTTTTTAGTTATGATGGTACATAATGAGCAAATTTAGTAGTAACCAAAGTCAAAGTTATGCCTGAATAGATTACCCGAATAACATAAAACTAACATAACCGGTGAAAAGAGAATGTACCAGGGTGCGTGCCATTTTAGAGCGTACCGGCGTGATGTTATGTTATGAAATGGCGTAAACAATAAGCAGACATGCGATTGCAGGCAGCAATCCCGAGAGATTTGCCGTTGTTTATTGAATAGTTCTGTTGTAGGTATATCTTCGAAGTTCTTCACCAGATATTGATCAGATTTAAATTGGACCACACGAAAAGCACCAACCAGTTCTCAAATAAAAAAGGAATCATCAAAATCGATTTACCTAGTAAAAAGTTTTGAGGTGACATAAATAAAAAAAAATACAGTCGAATTGATAACCTCCTTCTTTTTGGGAAGTTGGTTGAAAATTGAATGTAGCACGGCAGTGTTATTCACTTACTTGACCTTTTCTTACACAGCGCCCTGTAGAGCAAAGAGGACTGAGTAAAAAGCGCTTTTCCAATAATTACGTTGTTAAATCGCGCTGGGATACTTTTTTGTCTAAAGCCTAGTGGTATAGAGGCTCTAACAAATTGAAATTCTATCAGCGACAACGATTCTGCAAAATTCTGAGTATGCGTATTGACTAAAAACTGTTCGTATTAAGTTTTTCATCATCAAAGTTCAACAGTTAATCTACCTGTATTTAGAGCTAGATCTTAAGCGTTATAAGTGTAAAACCAGTCTTCAGCGGACGGAAGGGCGGCCGGCGCAAGAGTGGCAATTGACGCTATTTCCAACGTCAGGCCAAAGCTATGTGCTACCGAAATTTCACGTGGTCAATCTCAAACATGTTAAAATCCTAAATATTTATTTCAACTATGCCATTAAGTGGCACTTTTGAATGTCAATAATTTAAATTTACAAGTAATAATAGTTGATTCTACCGTCCATTCGGCAAAGTAGTTTTTTATGGAGAAGAACGGAGAAGAAACTACTTACTTAGTACTTACTCTTTTGAAAATAATAAGTGATTTACAATATTTACATAAGTATATACATTAATAAGTTCATATATGTGAGGACGATGCTCCCAGAATAGCACTACATACTATACTACGTATAAAGCATTAACAGGTAAATTCATTAATTTGATAAATAGGAACATGGTTCTCACATACTTACAAATATTGCAAACATAGGTAAAATACTTAATTTAACAACAGCGAAACAGTGTGGGAGTTAATTTGTTAAACAAAACAAAACAATGTGGCAATTGCTTTATCAACTATAATGTTATTTTGACAAAGGCAAAGACTAGGTCTTTAAATGTCGAAAACTGAGTAGCTACATCTTCTCCTGTATTCCAGTACACATAAAATCTATTCAAGCTCTCAAATATTTAACTTCAGGACTACACTTGTGTGAAGCAAACACGAACAACTCAAAGTATTATATCACTCAAATCAAATGTAATCACGCGCTCAAGATGACAACTTTGTAAGCGATGGCGCTTCAACGTAAATTATAAAGGAGATGGGAGAGAAAACTTCCTCGTTGTACAGAGACGAGGATAAATATGTGACAATTTCGAAAAATTCTAAATATTTTTCTCCCAATGTTTTTTATAGAAATTGTTTAAATTTAAGTTTGTTCTCATCATCAACTTAACGGAAATAATATTTTCAACACACTTGCTCATAAAGTGGCTCTAATTTCACCGCAATTAGGCACATAATGACACCTGTAATCAAACTGTGACTTTTTCATTGCTATTATTCACAAGTGAGTTATGGTCTCTATTTTAATTTATTGGTTAAGTTGCTTAGTTCTTAAAAAAGTTTCGATACAAAAAAGATCGTGCTCAATAGTACAAATAAATTAATGTACCTACCTATTGCTTGCTAATTTCATGCAACTTCGTAATTAAATAGATAATTTCGAACTTCTACGTGTTTAATAAATAAAACTTTCACTCAGTTATAACTTGTTTTTCTGTGTGATAAAGAAAACTTAAATTCCCCATTTTGTACGTGGTTAAACCGCTATCCGCGAAAAGCCAAAAAAAAGAAACCTCATTTTTTTAGTGTATGGCCTATCGCAATTGTTAGATGCCGCGCGCATAGGAAATCTGATTAATTTTACCCGCCATTGCGAGAAATTTTTCACAACTCCTTTTCACTGTTAAAAATGATTTTTAAGTATTATTTTCTTCACAAGTGTGTTGAAAAACGTCGTATGACACACGTGTGTATTGATGATTACAGTCCTCGGCTCTCTTAAGACCCTCACCTAACGGGCTCGGGTCTCAATGGCGCCTCAGCGGTAATCACCAACATTACACACTTGTACCATAAAGTACTATTTTGAAATTTTGGAAACTTCTAGGTAAGCATGCTGGTAACTGTACGTGCTTAGTAGTTTTATGGATTAATTATGGCATTTTGATTAAAAATTTATTATATTATATTTTTTTCGGGGCAGGTAAAAAAGTTAGCAGGGATCGAAGTTGGCAAAACGTAGGAAGGGTATTCTATTCAGGGAAGGGTTTTGAATAAGTTATAGGAACGTGTAGATATTCCTGTATCATATAAGAGAGATCGCTTGTTATGTTTATAGAGATACGCCATATCGCTGGATCGACAGGTTCTATTGAGTAACTTTTTATTTACTGTTTTTGAGTTTAGGACAGAAGATTAAACCGAGACGAACGGTATTTTTGTTAGTCTGAATTGTCCCCCATTCGTCGGTTATCATAAAACATCTATGAAAGGCATACCAAGTTTGCTAAACGAAAGTTTGGAAGCTTTTTGTCAAGTCCAACCCAATACGAGCGACGAAAAACGAAATACTGAATCCCAGGTGTTTTGGGAAAAAGTTTTGTGATTACAAACCACAAACTGACTAGGTACTCCTGATCAACGCTAAGGGCAGACAGATGTGTATTAAAATATACACACTTTTATCCAAATATACAAAAAGTGAAGCCTGTGTCCAGCAGTGGGCGTCTTTCAGCTGAAATGATGGTGATGTCACAAAAAAATATTATTGCAAAATTAATATGGCGACTGACCTTACCCTAGTTCAAATTTCGTGACACTAGATATAGCATTTTCTGTCGGAAAAACACTAACATTATTTTATAATTTGCTCGGCCGTTGTTTTTTTGTTAACGTTGGGAAACCTTCAAAAGGCGCCTGCAATTTTAGGGAGAAGACCAGGAAGTGTGGGATTTTTACTTCACTAAAACCATCCTGGTAATCACCATCAGCACGTAGAAGAAGTCCCGTGACCTCTCAAAAGACCACCCCGTAACCCCCTCTGTGCAACGTCTTTTACAAACAGGGGAGACTAAAAAAACGCCACACCTGAGCCTCGCTGTTCCACGGCAGCACGTGATTACTGTACCTCCGTCTTTCCTAGAGTGACTTGGTGGGCTGAGTCCCCAATCTGATTGCCCATGATCCTGTAGTCCCACATGCCTATAATGCAGAACCCATATTCATCAGTCGCTCTTGCGCCTACTGGAACAACGATGTAACAAAAGCAGCGTGAAAAGTTTACAGTAGTACTTTTACATGAACAACCCATAGGGTGCATAACTGCCTACATAATGTTATTGTAGAACTTTGTATTTACAAACTTTTCTCTCTCCACCGTTATTTACATGAACTAGTTAAACTAGATTGTAAAATGCAAAGCGTAAACTCGTCACAATATTCACATCGTATTTCAAAAGTGCAACCAAGTATGCTGTTTACGTCAACTGACAGAGCACTTGCGTGTGACAAGTAATGCCACAGAGCTCGGAACGCCGTGTTGGCAGATAGCCAAAGTCAGCGTTGTCACGGGTTTTCAATTATATGAATAAGGTAACTCACTGACACATTCGAAAGTTTTGAAAAAAAATTGATTAAATTTATTTTTATTTTCCAAGCCTAAGGAATACTTATGATTCGGTAGAAATAAAATGTCATGATTGTGTCTTGATTTTAGATTTTCAAGCGTATTAAAATCAATTTTAAGAGAGACAGCAATATAATAATTTTTAATAAATTTATTATATTTTTTCTTTTCTTTCTTTCAATACATCAATCTGATGTATCACGCAAGTCCAACATAGTGACTTCGCACCATTCGATGCAAACGACGTTTTGCATAATTAAGAAAATAAAAACATACATAAAAAGTATATAATTTTACCATATTTCCTTTGATTTTATTTCTATTTTCACTAATAGTGTTTTTAGCATAATCCCTAAAATGAGTATGCTTTCATAAAACATTTCTGATAGTAGTCAAATATCCTATTGTCCCAACCTCACGGACTATTAATTTCTATGAGTAAACGGTAACACTCACTGAATCGCTTGGCTTGTATAGAAAGCTTTAACTATTCCTTTTTTATTATTGGCCGCCGAGGCGTCTCGATGATCTGTGGGTAACCCATGTTGCTTTGTTTATTAAGTGTTTGCGTACTAACTGGGCTTATTTAAAGATTTATTTCTATCGGACCGTACGTCGCAGTTATACGACAATTTAAAAGACCAAGGAAAACATAAAGGTGCTCCCTCACCTGGAGCGTTCGCTTATAATGTAACATTTCAGATTCGGTTTTGAGCATTACATTAAAGTACTGCCTCCCTGACTTGACGAGCATTCACCTGTAATGTAACATTTCAAATTCGATTTTCTCAATATGTAGCTGTGTGATCCGTTCTCTTCTATCACATCACCTATGTAATGCTCGAATCAGTAACGTGGCAGATTGCGCACAATAATGCTCGGTTCTCCTCCGTCACTGATGTAATGTTCAACTCTGTAACGTTACATTACAGACGAATGCTCCAAGTTAGGGAGCACCATAAGATAAATATCACAAAAGATTATCTTCCGATTTCTTTGTTTTACTGACCTTCATTGATTAAACTAACAACGTCGTATCTTTGACAATATTGAAACTTCGAAGATCTTTTCATCCTTTGGAAGTGTTTACAGGTGAAAATGCTTTTAGAGCCTTCAAGATGAGCCAGGTTGTAAAGCCTGCTTAAATCGTGGGATTAGTATTTTTTTTTTCATTTTTTGATGGATGAAGATGCCATTAGAGTTTAGTTCTGATAGGTGCCTTTGTGATCGAGTTTAAGTCATCGTGGTGAAAGGCTTAGTCAGCCAGACTCTGCATTATCGACTGCTAAACTGCTAACTGATCAAGGTTCGCCGGGCGCGTAGAATCGCTATACGATATTTTTAACGCCACTCGGGGAGTGTCATTTGATGCTTTCCGTGGGATTAGTTATGTATACAATGTGTCAGGACTTGTTGTAATAAAACATTGAAGCCATAAAATACACTTATTTTATTGATAAAAACACCTCACATAAGGGCTTTGATGCTCGCATTTTTTTTTTGAATTTCCTTTTTAGGCAATCATCATGATCAGCCTTTTTAATGTTTCTACTGCTGGGACATAGGCCTCGTTTCTGTGAGAGGGAATGGGATGTAATCAACCACGCGTGCCTAGGGTTGGTGGATGTTACTTGTCACCGAATTTTTGGTTCTAGGATATGGCCGGTACACGATGCTTTCCTACACCGTTTTAAGAGCAGCGGTTATGAAATAAATTTCACAAAGTAAAGCACGAGTTGGCGCCAAACAAACATGCGAATGAATTACCTAAAGCGTAGAATGATTGTAGCTAGATTGATCTTCGTTGATTGTGTGTTTGGCACCGCCTCAAAATGACTGACCTAGACTTAAAAGGTTTTTATTTTTTCTTTTAAGTTCGTTATTTCGTCGGTATTTTTTTTTGTTTAAAAAGGTTTATTTTCGCTTTTTAGTTTACTTAATTCAGTGGGAAAATTATTAATAAATCCTTGTTTTCTACCTTTAGGGGTGGATTCCATTATCAAACTTTGAGGAATAATCTATCCAATAAAAAAATAATTGATGAAATCACTGTGAAAAGTTATGCGTCATACATAAAAATAAAATATACATGTCGAATTGAGAACCTCCTCCTATTTTTTGTCGGTAAAACTATGGTTGGATAGTTTGGAACTAAGTATGGATGTTTGTGTCTAATTTCCGCCAGAACGGCTGACCGGATCTGGATTAAACTTGGCATAGAGATATAAACTCTTATAATCATCCCTTAAGATAATAAAACACGTTTCACGCGGGCGAAGCCGCGGTTGGAAGTTAGCTAGCTACATGATTCCAGATCATAAGCCTCACACACATTACCCAAGATCATCTAACTAAGCCATCTGATTACGTCACAGACGGCCATTACAATTCAAGCCATTCACATGAGCTTCATCAGCTAAACGTCACGTTGGAACACTAAATTATTGATATTTCGACTCGAATGTCCTGAGGCTAGATTTGTATTAATATCGGCGTTTGGCAGCTGTGACCGGGCTTAATGTGTGGTTTATATTATAATTTATTGGTATTACGCTTTATATAATTCATTTCATTTAAAGTTTTATTTATTTCATTAAACACTAACGAATCTTTTGGAGGTGAAAGTACTCATAGTCGGTGCGGAACGCTTGGCAATTTTGAAAATCTTCGAAAGACCAGAGCTTGGTTCCTATTGGGTTTATAGAGCTGCGGTTGAGCTTAAATTGTTGCAAATTTAATGAATTTTAAAAACTGGCCAAGTGCGTGTCGGACTCGCGCATGAAGGGTTCCGTACCATTATCGCAAGATAACGACAAAAAATCACGTTTGTTTTATGGGATTAAATACTTAAATAATTATTTCATTCTGTTTTTAGTATTTGTTGTTATAGCGGCAACAGAAATACATCATCTGTGAATATATCATTTCAACTGTCTAGCTATCACGGTTCATAAGATACAGCCTGGTGACAGACAGACAGACAGACGGACCGCGCAGTCTTAGTAACAGGGTCCTATATTTACCCTTTGGGTACGGAACCCTAAAAAGATTTGTCCCTGAGTAACTGATCCCTCGTGAACCGTGCAAAATACCTATGCCACTCAGTTATAGCACAAAGTACCTACGAAAGCGACGAGGCGCCACATTCTATTTGTAACCGACTTTCCAAAATGCAGGAGGTTCAATGTTCGACTGTATTTATTTTTAATTTCTTGCCCACTTATTTCTCCATCAATTGTTGACCGATTTAGAAAATTTTAAATTTCTTGTTTGAAATTAGTCTCATTTAAATTTGGTGAATTACTGATGAAGAACTTCTGAGATATATAACAGAAATCTTCAATAAATTACATGTCTATCATCACATGTCTGTTTATTGTTTATACCATTTCATAACATAACATCACGCCGTCACGCTCTAAAGGGGTACGCAGATGTGTACAGTTCAACTTGGTGCTCTCTCATTTCATCGGTTATGCTCAAGTTTCATATTATTCGTGTAATCTATTCTGCCATCACTGAACTTTACGTACCACAATAAAAAAAATACATAAAAATTCAACCGACTTTCAAATAAATATACTAGAAAGTCAAAAATTCATTCAATTTCGGAAATCGGTGTCAAAAAACAAATAAACGAAAACAGGAATTTTAGGAAGTCGGTTGTATTATTTTGTAAAAAAGTTTTTTGTGGTTATAGTGTAGATTCCACATATCCGACAAATAAAAAATCGTGATTGGCACAGAGCCCAGAGATTTCTTTTAACAAATATACCTATAAACAAAAAAACTTGATTTATATTTATAAATAACATTTAAATTGATAACTACTACCTATATTCAAACAGTTTCCTATTCCAGTGTACCATAATTAAATAAATAATTGATTTTTAAAAACCAATAACACACGTAATTAGGCAACCTTGATTTCAAATTATACCTGCTATACCTGAACGAAGCTGATAGATATTATTTTAAATGCTAGCTATTTTCGTTAAGTGCTTATCCTATTTTTCTCCCAAAGAATTTTTCTTCTCTATCTCTAGTATAAAATTATTCATCGATCAATAAATTTGAGTACTATAATTCAAATATAATTACACCACATAATAACGAGTGGTACATTCAAAACTGTGGGAGCAGACAGTTGTTTACCCAATCTATCCAGACAATTTCCGCCTTGCCGTTTGGTGTTAAAGTGTAGACTTTAGCGGGTTTGAATTTTTTTACTCTATATCTTATGGACCCCTCCGAGAAATGCGTTGGAATTGCTTGAACTAATTCCTCCTAGCCCTTTCCTTCTTCGGACAACTATACATACAGCGATGCGTCATCGGTACATGGTGGACGTCCCACCCATACGCACCAAACGTTTTCATTATGCGTACAGCTAAGGAGTGGAATTCCCTGCCGGATTCTGTGTTTCTTGATAGCTACTACCTGGGAGTCTTTAAGTCAAGAGTGAATAGGTTTCTTCTAGATATGCGTGCTACATCGTCGACCACATCATCGCTTACCATCAGGTGAGATATTGGTCAAGCGTGAGCCTAACAATAATAAAAAAATAACTCGGGACCCTTCGACCCATTGGGATCTATGGATCTATCTATTTTATTGATATACTCTTATTTCCAGTTTATTCTATGTTTATAACCCATTTAAGAGTGTCTGTAGTAAATTAATGTTGTAAAAGGACGTAAGGGTTTGGCCAATTTAAGTCATCCTAACGTGACGTAAGCAGATTTTTCTAAGTGAGTGTAGTTTTTATAAAACTGCCTAAAAAAGGAGTGTTATGTTTTCAGGGTTCATGTATGTTTGTGAGTTTCTTTATTCCCCCATAACTTCTAAATGGCTTAAACGATTTTAATGTATGTGGTATTGTTAGAAGCGTTGCGTTATCCCGGGTGACATAGGCTGAAAATTTAAATAAATCAATAATGGGGGAGCAACGGTTCATGAAAAAAAAACAGATATATATTTTTCATAAAAAATTGGCTACGTATACTAGCATCGTCTAGAGCTTGCTTAGTACATAACAAAAATATATAACAGTAGTAATGTCGTGGTGGCCATTAAAAACCGTGTGCGTTTGCAAAAATACGCCTGCCTTATCAAAAAGTGAATTATATATATATTCTTTTTTTTAAACAATCTAAATGATTTTAGTGCTGGATGGGCACAAGGTAAGTACTAAATAGATTATAATATTAACTGTGCAATTAAACCGCCACTGTGCCCAAAAATGGAAAACTGAAATCCAAGCTTTTCATTGCAGTCGAGTGCGGATCCTTGGAATAGTTCTTTACAGATCCCACGACTTCGCTGAAAAGATTGGTGGTGTGTGGCTGGCATTTTTTAACAGTCTAGGCGTGGGCATTTGTTTAGCATTCTAGCAGGGCATTCTATCAAAAATAAAAATATAATACAATGAAACCACGTAGAAGAAGGTACCTGTGTGATTTTATAGAACTTTTTCTTGATTTTCTTCATTCTATTTTACGAGTAGAACGATTAAATTGAAAATTCTTGAGAATAATTTGAGTGGCAAAACTTACTAAGTCTATTAGTTTTGAATCTAGATTTCGCTCGAACATACACTAGCAGTCAAAAACTCCGAAATCGCTTCAAGCTCACAACTTGCACAATTACAAGCGACTATGACTTGGTGGATTTGAGGCCGCAATTGACTAATCCCGGCGGGTTTAGGCGGCATCCACCATTCATCACGGCTGACGACGGATTACGTACACCACACCACTTAAGTTTTGCGAGGTAATATGTGAGCGCGACGACTGTTTCTATGCTCAACATGATGGGCTTGTGTACACATGTTTGATATGTACGACACGTACTTAGGCGTAACTGGAAGTGACTGAATGTGGTACGTAGCTGTTCTAGAATTGATAGAATCGAAGATTAATGGTAGAGCCGTGTTGGTATTTTAGTTGATCTTGTTTTGTTTTGTGTGTGGGAAGTAAATTGTTGGTGAGATTTGTGAGGGTTTATGAGGATGGATAGATGAGAGACTCTGTCACACAAAAACTACTGAACAGATTTTGATGAAACTTTACAGAAATGTTGCTTATACTTCAGAATAACAGATAGGGTGTAATTTATAAAGATACTAGCTTCTGCAAGAGGCTTCGCACGCGTGATTGTCGAAAATTAACCCAAGAGAACTTATTCCCGAGAAAAAGCATCCAATGTGCTGCTGCAGACTATAATCTATCTCTGTGCCAAATTTCATCCAGATCCGTAGAGCTGTTTGAGCATGAAGAAGTAACAAACAGGCAAACACACACACTCACAAACATTCGCCTTTATAATAATAGTGTGATTAGGAAAAATACTAAAACCACGCGGGCGAAGCCGCTGGCAGAAGCTAGTAGTGTATAAGTAAAACATGATTTCAATACCAAACATACAAATATGAAAGTTAAGAAACATGAACTGTTAACGACACATAAAAAAAAACAATATATAAAAGAACTTTCAAGCCGAAAAAAAAACAAACTCATCAAGTGACATGTCATTATCAAAGTAAACGAATTGTTGTCTAAGCAGTAGTAATGAATTCCACTAACGATCGTGTCTGTCATGCAGAAATCACGCCTCATCGGTCTCCGGGCTCGCCTCGAGAAACCATCGAGAGTAGAGTTATATAGATCGAGTAATTGTGGGTAAGAACTTCTTGGAAACATTGTGGCCATTTTTTCGGTTGAGTTAGGTTGGAAGATAGATAGAAATATAGTCAATAAATAACAAGGTATTACTGCCAATTTGATTGATGGAGGCTAATACGAAGCTGATTCAAGGCTGACTCGAAGCTTATTTGGGATTAAGTGGAGGAAATTAATTAGAATATGGATGTAATGATAACAGGCTAGAGTTAGAACTTTCACAAAAAAAAACCTAATAAGTTCACCCATTAATATAGTCCTAGCAAAGATGCAGAAATAAGTAACGCCCAACTACAAGACCCTGAAAAAACCAAACTCACCAACAAGTGAGTAGTAATGAGTTCCACTAACGATCGTGTCAGTCATGCAGAAATCACGTCTCATCGGTCTCAAAGCTCGCTTCGAGAACCCATCGAGTAATTGTTTGTAAGAACTTCTTGGAAACATTGTGGCTCTTTTTTGGTTGATATAGGTTCGAAGACAGAACCTTAGAAATGACAAATCATGATTGAGTAAAATAGTAGGTGGTTTTATTGCTAAAGGCGATCTTTCAAAGACAGTTAAGGTTGTCGTAGAAAGAAATTCGGTGTATTTATTATTGGTAGGTATTGTGCTAATGTTATTGTTTTTGGAATAATAGACTATGTTCATTTATTGTTCGATCGTGTCTCATCGTAACTTTTTGAATGTAACTTTGCAAACCCTACAGTGAAGGAAAATAAAGGATACTTAATTGGGACTTATCCTTTCATCTGTCGTAATTAAAAAAATAAAACCGGCCACGTGCGAGTTGATATTTTTTGTCATGATTTTATTTTACCATTTTGTCGGCGTGATTAGGATTTTTTAGTATTAAGAGTCTCTGAAGCTGCGGAAGGAAGGACGGACGGACACGGCGAAACAATAAGGGTTCATTGTTGACTACAAAATCCTAAAAAAACAAATTGACAACGACTCCCAATAAAAATTTCCCAGCCAAATGTTCTAGCCTAATCCTTCAAGGCAAAGAAAAACCAAACTCAAAAATAATCCTTCGGTCGAATAAAGGTACAGATCAAGTAATTGTTTGTAAGAACTTTATGGTTCAATTGTGGATTTTTTTGTTGAGTTGGGTTGGTAGACCAGATAGATTACTTAGTATCCTTTTTAGCCTGAATAGATACAAAAATAAATTGTTTTAAGTCTCAATGCTATTTTTGGAGTAACAATGAGTTACAAGACTAACAGATTATGTTCTTTTGGCGTATGACAGTCTGTTACCTTTATGTATCTAATAAATGCAGGAACACTACCATTTCATGATCAGTCCGACACATTTAAAATTAAGAATCTTTTGCAGTTCGTTTTAGAATTTTTCATTCCACGTAGCTCTGAATACAAAAAGACCTTTTATATTGGGTATTGAGTGTTGGGAGTGCTAACAAATCACTACTGGGTAGAACATGGCCCAAAGCAATGGAGCAGTCTATTTCGCTGAGTCAAATTCCACGATTTGTATGGGCAGACATGTTGCCGATTCAGTTCAGCGTTCCTCTTTCATTCGCAGATCAACATTCAATGGAACAAACCTCGTGAATGCAGAGCGTCGTATTCATATTGCCATGCATTTTTTTGTTTTATTGGGATTGCGAAATCTGGGTGAAATGATGCATAGACGTTTAGGAAAACGTTCAAGCGAAAGTAATCTAAAAAAATGCTATACAATGATTTGGATTTTATTTATTTTTGGCCCATTAACAATACAACCACGAATGTATTTAATTTTATAAGATCTATTACTAGTACTTATGTCAATAACAGACGTGCACAGCGGTTTTGAAAAATCTATATATACAAAAACGAAACGTCTCACTCACTCATCACGGAATATCAAAAACTGCTTGACGTATAAAAATGAAATTTGACAGAGAGGTTTCTGAAATAACGCAAGTAAGCACTAAGAAAGGATTTCTGGAAATTCCATCCCTAAGGGGGTAAAAAAAGGGGTTGAAAGTTTGTATGAAAAATCTAATTCCTTCGGCTAATATTCTTGAAACTTAATTATAATCTAAGTAAATGATAAAGGTTGACTTTAATAGGTTTTCGAAACTACCCCCAAAAGACGATTTAGGGGGTGTTAAAGTTTGTATGGGCGAAACTTATTTCTTAAGTTAATAAACTTAAAACTACACACAAATACTAAACTAAATAAACATTGTTATTATTAGTTTTTCGAAACTACTCCCAATAGACGATTTAAAGGGTGTAAAAGTTTTTTAGAAGAATGTTTTGTCTTAGTTTTATTAACCTAAGCCAAAACATTCTTCAAAAAAACTTCACATATATACCTACCTACGACATAAATACCTACCTAGGTAAACAAATTGTTGGTTGTCATTATATTGTTTTCAAAACTTCTTTTCCCAAAAGACGATTTAGCGGGTGTTAAAGTTTGGTTAGAATCTTATTTGCACAGGGATTCGTTTTTGATGTAAGGGTCTAGGAGAGCAAAATGATCGAAATTTGGGCAATGCCAAAATGCCAAAAACCTTTAAGGTGGTGTGCGAAGTCGCGGGCGGTGTGCTAGTAAATTATAAATATATTTTCTTAACGCAAAACATTAAACTTAAAACTGCAGGCGGTCTGCGAATATTTTAATTATCTCTTTTGATTCAAATCTAGACGAATACAAAACCATTCCTAAGATAAGACTAATTGAATTTCTCTGTAAGCATATCGTCTTCATTACCAAGCTACACAATTTTCTCTAAAACAAAGATTATTTCCAAACCTGTATCTTTATTCGTTTTCGTTGTTCAAAAACTCTATCGCCACCGTGTTGTGAAACTAAGTGTAATTGAAAACAAACATTAGAATTTCTCCGGGGTCCCGTTGTAGGTCCCGCATCTATGGGTTCATAATGCCGGATAATAAGTAAGAGAACCCTGGATATTTGAGTTAAACCCCGAATGTTTCCTTGGTATTGTTTACGTCGAATTTATAGCAATGCTTACGACCATATGAGGCTTGAAGTAATCCAATTGAATTGACAATGCTAAATTACCTCTTTGAGTAACCCTATTGAACACTTAATAGTATAAATAATTGGAATTTCAATTATATATATTAATGTAATGTGGACGCTAAATTAACATTCTAGTACCCACGACTAATGAATTTTAACTAATTCATCGTAGACATAGTTTCGAATATTATAAGGGAGCGGCTATTTTCTGTAAGCA
Source organism: Orthosia cruda (assembly GCA_964057195.1). NCBI lineage: Eukaryota > Metazoa > Arthropoda > Insecta > Lepidoptera > Noctuidae > Orthosia > Orthosia cruda. The sequence goes on along the minus strand of OZ059840.1, from coordinate 29,589,139 downwards.
TATAGTCTTTGATTTGAAAATCGAAGTCTACCGTATCAAACGCCTTACTCAGATTAACCATCAAAAACCCTTTCTAAAATCTGTATATTCCAGAAGAAAATGGCCCGTCTTCGTCCATTGTATTCAAAAGTAGGACAGATCCGGGTCCCCCGGTCGGATGCAGACCCTACGCTGACGTACCCTGGCTACATCATAACAATTACGGTAATGCTCGGGTTGCTTTTCCCTCCTACATTAACGCCTAGTAATTAGTTTACCTGATCATTAGAAGGATTATGAGTTGCGACGTGGATTAAAGAGGGTTTTAATAGCGCTCTATGATCTATTGTGATGGTGTCAGGTGTTAAGTGTTAGAAATTGAATAGGCTTGTGAGGAATAAGAGATAAACGTAGAATGGATTCTATTGCTTGCAACAATGTACGCTATTGCAGGCTTGTTCGAGAATTCATGCGACAGATATCGCCAAATTTGGGAGTAATTCAGTAATTCCTATTAAATAACATCAAGCTCGTTGAGCAAGTAGTTAAACATTTAACTTCTTGCTCAACGAGCTTGACCATAATATGGTCGTTTCGATAACGAATCTTTAAAAAACTTGTAAACAAAATGCTTACAGCTATTAGATATCTTAATGATAGTGACAAAGCGGCTGGATTTCTGGTCGATATTAACAGCTCAAAGATAAAAGCCACCCGTAGCATTAGCGCCTATCTTCGGCACATCTAGAATCATGTTTTTTGGGCTCGAGCCAATAACCCAACTCCAGCTATCGGAAGCATGCTGGCTTTAAACTTTTTGTGGTATCGTTAGCTTTTAAGTGAGTACATCGGTCAAAATTGTATCTGGTTGATATTTAGTTTAAAATATTGATCGATTAAATTTTCCATATTATTGTCTCTCTTCATCTCTTTTTTTTTACCGACTTCACAAAAATTTTACACTTATATAATTGTGCAATTCCGACAATATTACATATTATGTAATATTGTCGGAATTGCACAATTTTCACAAATATTACTCTGTATGTGCTTCTAAACACGTGTGCCAAATTTCATAAGTTTGTTTGTATTTTTGTTAGAATGTATGTATGTTTGTATGTATATCCACGCATTTCTCCTTATTTGAACTACTTATGAGATCGTGATCATTCTTTTTACATCTTTCAACTTAGGAAGTAGTGCAAGTAGTAGTAAGTTTCTTCAAAATGGGTCCAGCAGTTTTCAAGATATGGAGCATACAACCGTTCCCTAGCGAAAAACAGTTTTTTTTCACAAAAAAATAAACCTACTGATTGGTCTATTTTTTACCCGACTGCCGAAGGAGGGTAATGTGTTTATCAGTCTATGTATGTATGTATCTATGTTTGTTCCTATGTGGCGTTACAGAGACCAAATGCGTTGGCCGATTTTGATGATTCTTACTTCAATCGATGCGTCTTAACCTTGCGAGTGTCACAGGCTACATTAAAATTGTAAAATAGAACAATGGCGGCTTACGGGCGCCATATTGTGGGGGACAATTTTTTTTTCCATCCAATCCCATCGTGTGGGGTATCAAAATAAAAGGTTTTAAGAGGCGATTTCAAAAATATATGATACTTATAACTTTTAAACGTACCTAATTCGAAAAAATTAAAATAAAATTAAGCGTTAAATAAAAAATCATGCTGTGCAGTCGGAGGATACATCTGGTTTTGGTCAGCCAGCTCGCGAATATGTATCCTCCGACTGCACAGCATGATTTTCTTCTTGTTTTCGTCTTTTTAGTTGGGTTTTTAAGCAGTCAGGTGTTATGTTTTTTTGTTTTTTGTGTAAAGCTTTTCAGATATTTCATTGAAATTAGCAAATTGTTGTAGATTTATTTTGGATCAGACGTATAAAATACTAACACTAAAGCCTCTCTAATGATGTTAACTCCGATATTAATGATAGTGTCCTAATTATACCAAGGGTCCTAATTTCCGAAACTGCGTAGTAGTTAACATAGCTCATTTGATCAAAATGATAAAGCAATGATTAAGTAGCAGGTCAAATGTTCATTAAGCTTACGGGTTTCAGCCCCTCATTCCTAGTTGTTGAAATGCTTGCCAAAATCAAAAGCTTTACAGCGAAATTTTTTGCGTAAAGTAAAAAATCTGATTTGGTTCCACCGTCTCTTCTTTTACCTTTAATTACGTTATCCGTTCTTGAGTTGACCCCAATTCTGTGTAGAATTCTTACTTTTTCTACGAAACGAAATCTATCTAGACAGTATCAAATGTTTTTTTTAATGTTTCCTCGGGGCAAATGAAGCTTGAGTACGAATTAGCTATGGAAAAATTGTTGCTGAAGATTCCCAATTTTATTTGGCATCATCCATAATTCTTTAACAAATGCTCGCGAAAAATTGCCGACATTCAATTATGTAGTCACCGACATAGTGATTGATGGAGCTGTCAACTTGTCCACAAACGCGAACTGAACTTTGTACATCGATCATGGCTTGTTCTATCACAAACAGGTTTTATTATGCTCCTGTTTCTGAATATAATGAACTTGAACCGTGGTCCGGAGTAAAGGTCGATACTCTCTCGCGTACGTAATATTTTTCGGAAATTTTACAATAGGGTTTTGTTGACTGTTTGCCTTTTGTTTCGAAATTTTATGCATACATCAATGTTTAGGGGATTCAAATGTGGTAGAAATTGGAAATAAAAGATATATAAACACGGTTAACAATCTTTATTTATCAAAATAATTACAATGGAATTATATCTATTTGTGTTTTTATTAAGTATTATTGTATCATTATATTCATTGTTAGTATTGTTGCACCACTGACATTCCCATGTATATCCAGGCAATCATTGTCCATTCCAGGTTGCCTAATACAGATCGCGTAATGCGATAAGGCCGCCCATTTTATATTTTTAGTTTCTTTTGTTCCTGTATTTTCTGGTATAAAAAAAAAAAAATGGCTATCACTTATATGATCAACTTCATCATCATCATTTCAGCCGAAAGACGTCCACTGCTTGATACAGGCGTCGCCACATTGACCAATCCCGTGCGTCTCGCATCCAGCGCCTTCTCGCAACCTTAACCAGGTCATCGGTCCACCTAGTGGGAGACCTTCCAACGCATCGACTTCCGGTTCCCAGTCGCCATCCCAGAACTTTTCGGCCCCATCGGCCATCCATTCTGCAAGCAATGTGCCCTGCCCACTGTCATTTAAGTTTCGCAATTCTTCGGGCTATGTCGGTAACTTTGGTTCTCCTGTGGATATCCTCATTTCTGACTTGATCACGCAAGGAAACTCCGAGCATATCCCTTTCCATTGTCCTTTGGGTGACTTTAAGCTTTCTGAAAGGCCCATTGTGAGCGACCACGTCTCGGTCCCATAGGCAACACACACTGGTCATAGACTTTTGTCTTGAGACACTGCGGTAAATTGGACGAGAAGATACCGCGCAACTGCCCGAATGCCGCCGCTGAGACACTTACGTATTAACTAAACAATTTAAGAACTATTTAAATCTCAATCCCAATCCGGTGCAAAGGCCTTCCATCACTTCTTTCACATTTTACGAGCTCGCGCTTCCAGTTGTGGACAAACGTATCGAGTTGCAAAAAAATCATCTGTTTTTGGTAAGTCTAACTGATCGAATTAAGAAAGAGGCATTCCAATAATCAAAATTATCACTTTTCTTCTTCAATTACAAACTTCAAAATAATGATTCCTCGCACAAATTCAGTATAGTCAATTTAACAAATTGAATATTCGATTACTGTTCGTCATGCGTAACTTATGATATTCAAAACGTCGAAGCGACGAAGTAGTTCAGTTATCGATCTGATCATACTGATAAATATTCATGGAGCAATGGATACGTCTTTAGGTCAATCAAAGTTGCGTTCAAACGATTATATGAGTATTGCTCGTTCAATTATGTACGACCAAGTTTATGATCGGCTTAGTGGAGTTAGTTCCTGTTTATGGGTTGTAACATTTGTTAGTGCTTGTTGTATTGTTACGGTTTTATTGCTGTATTGCTACAATTACTTGGGGCTATTGGGATTTAGCAAAGCTTTTTGTTAATCATTTAGTTCCATGAAATTACTTGTACATGACTTCGTCGTTCAACTTTTTCCGGCATCACGTGGTAGCACCTTGTGTAGCCTTTTACTTATTTAAGGATCACCAAAAAGTTTTATAAAACCATAAAAACTTATACAACATATACACATTGGTACCTACACTCTATCATCTTCCTGTAAAGAACAATGCCACCTGACAATACACTTCTTTTTATATTTATAAGATGTTTTTTTTTTATGTGTACTTAGAAACGTATTTTCTTTCTTTCAGGTACTGACGAGTTTAACACCAATTTTACAGTCAAAGAGAAGAAAAATTGTGAAGATATGTAACTGTTAGTATATCAGAACATTTTATCCTCCATACACAGTATAAGGTAGGTTATCAAAACTGAAAACTCACTTGACTGTCGTATCCCCGGATAAAAAAACTTGCAGCGCAAATCAAAATTAATTAAACCAAACAAAGAATCCAGTTTCTATTTATTCAAATACAACAAAGACAAGGTCGTGTCAAGGTTCCATTGTCATTGTGCTATATGCATCGTGCCAAGGCCAAGCTAGGCCAAGTCGGGCCTAGTCAGGCCGCTTGGAGAGCCCTTGGCGAGACCGGGACATGTCGCGAATTAGCATGTGTACCACTTGGACTAATTTAGAAGAAGAGTCGCTATTGCAATAGCTTTGCGGGTAAATAAGAGTTTTAAATGGAAGGTAACTATTTTGCCCTCAATGCAAAAAAAAGAAGAATGGAAGGTAAGTGAAATGAGAAGGAGAAATAATGCTGGATGAGGCTGGTTTGAGAGGTAAATTTAGAAAGACATGACTTTTTCATATAAACGAAAAATACTGTATTGTGATTTTTAATTTCGTAGACTAAACTGACATTTGGGGGGTTGTCACTTTATCGTTACATAAAAATAGTGCCGTATCCTAACTATCCTGAGTGATTGAAAGTTGATCGAAAATCGAAGTAGATCGAAAATTTAACTATTTTACTTCAAAAAAATTACATTGGCTATGAAACTCGTATAATATGTCAGACAAATTTATCGATCGCATTTATTTTATTATTGATTTCATATTTAACGCAATAAAAGTGTATATACTATGCGTATGAATACTGTTATTTTTAAATATTTTACGTTATTTTTAACATTTATTTACACCAATTAGTAAAATTAAATTGAGGAGTCAAGTCACGTCGATTCGATGAATCACTTATGATATAGCGTTACCTACAACACTGACCCGCGCTTGCAACATTAAAAAAAAATAAGGTCATTGGCAGATGTTAGTCTAGGAAATTAAAAATCACAGTATGGCAAAATTAATCATGGAACACACATAAGATAACACTGATAGACACAAAGATGTATCATAAGAATCGATATTTAAACTTCACAAGACATAGAAAATAAGTAAGACTCAATATCGTGACTATTTCGATGTCATAGTTGTGTCTTCTCTGTATGAGAAGTGGCCTTTGCCCTGCAGTGGGACAGGCACAGGCTGGTTTTACTATAAAACAATACATATAAAAACTCCTAAACTCCTAAATCAAGGTCACTTTCATTTACTAACATACCTTTTTTTTTTTTTTTTTTGTAATTCATCAAATGACTTCTTCCGCTCTGGGTGAAGCGGAAGGGCGTGTCAGACTTTAACTGACTAAAACCCACCCATGTTCCTTCAGCTGCTTGTGCCAGGGCAGCGGTAACTCTCTTTCGCATTTATCCGCGACCCAGACAGGCATCGGCCCTAGCGGGCCCCGTCAGTTTTTGCTGACATCTCTTTGAGGCGCGCGTGGAACACTACGCGCCGTCGACTCGGGTCCGGGTCCTTATCAGACGGCGAGCTACCCATTACTCACCGTCCGCAAGCCCGCGCCTACGGTGGCCGGGAATCGGCTTGCGACTCCCGACGCCCAGGGCGTCTTATGCGGTGGCTAGGGGCGTGAGGGCGTCTCCGATGCGTCTCCCTCACGCGTTCCGCCTCCTCCTTTGTGAGCATTACTGCTTCGCAGAAGGAGGTGACAGCTTCCCATGCCCTCTCGCTCCGTACCATGGCCTGAAGCAGGGCCGGATGCGAGAGGTCGCCACCGCTGATCGCGTCCACGAGGACACGGCGGTGCTCCGCCCAAGCGGGGCAGACCTCCACCGTATGCTCCACCGTATCCTCCGGGCGATCCATACAATGGTGACACCCGGGCGTTTCCTCCCGCCTTATCCTGATCAGGAACCACCCGAAACAGCCATGTCCGGTAAGGACCTGCGTCAAGCGGAAGGTGAGGACGCCGTGGCGTCTCTCAAGCCACTCCTCAAAAAGGGGCCTTATCGCTGCAATTGTGGCGTGCCCAGCACTGGGTTGCGACAGTCGCTCTCTCCATGTCGCCATGAGATCCTGCCGGAGCTCTGTCCGCCGAGCCGCGATTTGTCGTGGCAGCGGAGTTTCACCCCGGCGTTTCGCCTCCTCGCGCCACTCCCAAATGTGCGCGAGGACTTTTGCTTCCAGATCCCATGGCGGCAATCCGGCAAGGAGGCTCGCCGCCTCATCGGAGACCGTGCGGTATCCCCGGACCAGCCGGATGGCCATGACCCTTTGGGACGCGTTCAATGAGCGGGCTGGTCGCCGCCTAAGGGAACGCGCCCACACCGGTGCGCCGTAAAGAGCCATAGACCGCACGACCCCCGCGAAGGGCCTCCGGCAGGAGGCGTTTGGATCCCCTAGATTGGGCAGGAGTAGCTTGAGGGCAGCCCCGGCCCGCTCCAGTCTGGGAGCCAAACGTCGGAAATGCTCCACAAAATTGCACCGGCTGTCGAGGACGAGTCCCAGGTACTTCATCGTCGACCCGACGCCGATGTGAACTCCTCCTACCGTTATTTGGGAACCTTGGGGCGGTGGCGCGTTCCGAGGACCATGAAAACACATGGCCTCAGACTTGTGCAGGGCCACCTCGAGTCCCAATTGCCGGATCCTCTCAACGACTGTCGCAACCCCGAGTGTCGCTAAATTTGCCGCCGCCTGGTGCGACCTCCCCTGCGCCAGGACTAGCGTGTCGTCAGCGTAGCAAATTACGCTCTCGCCCTCCACGAGCTGCGGCCGGAGACTCTGTGTCAACGGGGGCGCCCATGGGCGGAGTTTATCCCGCACCATTTTGTAGGGGCGCCCCCACGGATCCCTGTTCAGAATCCTCAGCGACAGCGCTCGGAGGGCAATCCTCGCCGCTCTGTACCCCTCGTACAGCTCCACCTCAATGGCTTCCGTATCCGGAGGACGGTTACGGAGCCTGCGGTGCCTGGTGTACCCGCGTCGCGCAGCAACGCACGCCTGGCGCAGAGCCGTACGCTCCGGCGACCACCAGTATACCTGGCGCCAGGCGCGACCTGGCTGGACCCGGGGCATTGCCACGTCATATATCTCGGACATGGCCTCCCGGAATTACCACGCCTCGTCGTTGATGTCAGCAGGCCTATCTGGTGATGACACCCAGGCCTGCACGATCGAGGCTTCCAGGAGGAGCTCCCGGTCCAGCTGTTTTAGCGCCCACCGCGGACCACTCGGGGTCTGTCGGACCGACGAGTTCGAGATCTGGGTGGAGAAGTCGAACCGGATATACCGGTGGTCGGAATAGGTCTCCACCTCCTCCATGATGTGCCAGTCGACGACACGTGGTGACAGAGCGGGGCTGGCGAAAGAAATATCCACCACCGATTCGCCCTGCATCCGCACACTTACTAACATACCTAAATAAAGAACATGAAATACCATCTAAATGGTTGCTCGATTGAGGTAAATTACCTTTGATTGGCCTTACTTTTAATAACTGCCACATTATGCCGTTTCTAACCTACTTCTTTTTGTAGTGCTATTACTTGATTTAAATGTAAATAGCTATTGACATTAAAACTTACTAGCTTCTGCCAGTTGCTTCTCCCGCGTGAATGTCGAAAATATCCTACGGGAACCTTCTAAGACAAAAAGTATGGCATAATCAGATTATATATATCATACTGCTGCTCAGCAGTGGGAAAATTCACACTGCTACTCAGATCCCCATAGGCCTCCTCTCTGTGAGAGACAGTGGACCTTAATCCATTACTTGTCCGTGACTCGTGTCCTCACTTGAGCCCAGTGCGGGTTGGTAGATTTTACATGTTTTCGGATTCTTGTCTCTAGGACATGCCGGTTTTCTCAGCATGTTTTCTCAAAAAGTGTCCTCACTTGGGCTCAGTACTGGTTGCTAGATGTTACATGTATTCGGATTCTTGTCTCTAGGACAAGCCGGTTTTCTCACCATGTTTTCTCAAAAAGTGTCCTCATTTGTGCCCAGTGCGGATTGGTAGATGTTACATGTTTTCGGATTCTTGTCTCTAGGACATGCCGGTTTTCTCAGCATGATTTCGCAAAAAGCTTCCTATCTCCTTATCCAGGCTATGGTGTATCTATGTTTTAAATGTCATCCAAATCTATTCAGTCGTTGAGGCGTGATTAACAAACTTTCAGAATTTTACTTTATTAAAATCTGGTACTAGCTTATGTTAGCGACTTTGCTCACGAGAAAGCGGATAATTATCCCACAAGAATATACTACCGAGATAAAAAAAATCCTATGTTTTAATTCATGGTCTACGCGTGTTCCTAATGCCATCCAAATATGTTCAATCGTTGAGACGTAATTGACTAACAAACATACATACATACATTCACATTTATAAATTTTCGTAGAATAATTAGGTATTCCAGCTTAAAGCTCCGTGACTTGGAAAGTCATTAACTTCACTTTCAAATTAGACTTGATTTATTTGAAATACAAATTAGTTCTGATTGAAAACTCAGTGAGTGCAAAATTGAAAAGGTTTTATTAATTTGATTGAGTCGGTTAGGTTCTATTGATATTTATTTTGATGTTCGTCTCTTTTGTATAGTTTGTATGCTGAATAAGCAATGCTTTTCCAATAAGTAATTAATTATATGTCCTCCGCTGTTCATCATCATCGTCAGACTATTAATGTTCTTACTGCTGGGATACAGGCTTCCATTCTGTGAGAGGGAATTGGCGTAATCCCAGGCCATTATGTGTTGGTGAATGTCACAAGTCTTAAAAATTTTGATTTTTGTACATGCCTGTTTCCTCACGATGTTTTCCTTCACAGTGTTGAGAACAGTGATGATGAAATAATTTACACAAAGTAAAGCACCTGCCTGGGTTATAACCCACGACCTACAACTTGTAATTCGCGGTCTCCACTTTTCGTTGCGGCATCCACGACAGTTTTACCGTTTCTTCGGGAATAGTCGAGCTTCATTGGCTCAGCCCTTTTCTGGTGGTTACCTTTATTGATTCTGGCTTAATATTTATATGTTACTTGAAAAATTAAAGGTCAGGTCATCCTTACACATCAAGGTCAGGAGGATGACCCCCTGCCCTTAACCCCAATTTATTTGGGATTGGAGCATCATATCTCTCTCTTAAATTGCCGTCATCTCCAATAGTCACCTCTTTTCTTCCCCAAACAATAGTATCTGTCTGTATCAGTATCAGTATCTATCCGTCGTTTCTTTGGTGTTCCTCTCTTCATACGCATTCCTCACGGTATTTATTTATTTACTCATTCCTCCACATCACATGTCACCACATGACAACCGATTTCTACACAAATTTTCAACCAGTAGTACCACTTTCAGACTTCCTGTCATTCGTACTCCAATGATATTCAAATTATTCTGTCACATGTTATACAAGTTGAATCCTTCGCAGCTATTCGCGTACAGTTTCAGTCTCTGTCAGTCACAGTGAATTTGTTAACAGGAAATAACGCAATAACAACCCTAACCCTACTCGACCATCAAAAGTTGTACCCTGTCTAAGGTACACGTGGCCTCAAAAATTGGTCTATATAATGATTTACCTTTAGTATAGCATATTGGACTCTATGATGATAATGATAGGGACTCCCTTTTCCGCACTTAGACTCATTTGGTCCGTTGTGCTTGAGCGTTCTGGCTAACATAGCCAGCCTAGTTCCGCCAAAAAACATAGAAGATTCCTGGAGGCTTCATAGGTGTCTAGCGATCTCACAGTTCCAAGGATTTCGGCAATTTTTTTTTAATAATCTATACGCTTGCGTTTGACCACCATTTCGCCTGATGATAAGCGATGATTTGTTCTACGGTGAAGCACGCTTGCCTAGAAGAAACCTATGCACTCTTAACTTAAAAACCCCAAGGTTGTAGCTATCAGGGAACAAAGACTCCGGAAGGGAGTTCCAATCCTTAGCTGTGCGCACAATGAAAGTATTAGCAAAACGCTTTAAGATGCTTCGATCTTGCTTTCCAGGATAACGTGGACTGCTGATTCCTCGACGTTAAAGCAGCCCCTGCAAAATGCGCTGTCTGTGGCCCACTTTGCAGGGGCTTGAAGACCTTTACCGCATTCTCAATATAATAATTATGAAATCTATTATTCATAAACAATTTTTATATAAAATAATAATTTAAGGCATTTCCATCAATTTAATTAGTTACTCCAATTGTAATGCCCACCCACAAAACTTCTAAAGGAGAATTCTTATTTACATATTTCAAGAAAACCGTTTTTGTAAAATTAATAGTGACTTTATAAATGAGAATATTTTTTCGTATTGCCGACAAACTTTCATAAACATAATTAAAAAACCATTCCAAAGGCTTCTCAGGCGTCCGCAAGACAATGAAAACTAGATAAAGTTATGGTAAACTTCGAGGAGTAATATAAACTTGATCCCGACGCAGTATACGGAATCAAGGAAAAAGGGCAAAAAGAAAAATATTTTCCCCTATATTAAGTGTCTTGATGTTTTTCCTTTGAACGCTTTAAAGCAATTTAGAAGAACGGTGAAGCCAATAATGTTATGAAATACCGCTTTAGGCTTGTTTGTTAAATTAAGCAGTTTATTGAATCGTTTTAAAGATGCTGGGAAAAGTAATTTTTTGGGAAATAAAATAAAGAACAAATATGAAGAGAATAATCAAGAAGAAAAAGTCTTCATTAAAACTTGATACCCGAACATCATTGAATCCCCATGTACCAATAACATACGAACTAAGTAAGTATCCAGCAATAATACGCGAAATAAAAAAGCTCATTTTATGGCTTATTACACTTACTTCCAGTTTAACGAGAACCCGCAGTAATCCACGAAATAACTTTTATTGCGTAGGTAAGCCAATTTTTCCAATATGGCTACCGAAAATAAAAGGTTTACATTTTTTTTTTAGTTTTTACGAGTTTGGATATCGAACTGGTTCCTACGATAGTCAATTTCGAATTTAGAACGCATTTGATGTTTGAAAAAGCCTACGAGCTTTCGGTGGTTGGCGTTCCGCCAAGATCGGCTAGGGCATAACGTTAGGTGCTTAGTAGTGCTGCCAGTTACAATATCGCCAATTTTAGGACTAGTGGCAAAGAGAAGCTTGGTGGTTTTAAGCTCGGGTTTAGTACCGTGTTAGTGATGAAAAATGGGTTTATAAATTCATCTTCAACTGGAAAATGTCTGTTACAGTAATAAAGCGTTGGGCACAGACCATCGTAAACGAAAATGGAAACCTTCGCACTTAGTTCGCATGATTTCTAATAGATTTAAATCACAGTTAATGAAAACTCAAACATTGATTTCACTTAAATATTTTCATCACGAAATAAAACAGCTAGGTAACTTAATAGGTAATTTTAATTCTATACTTCAGAAAAATATGATTAGTTTTCATAAAATTGCTTCTTACATATGGGAACCCCAAAATCGATGACAAATGTCGCGATATCGCGGCATCTGTCATCACTTGCCTTCGTATCTGTCAGCCAGATTGGGGTCGCAATATTTTACTTATGTGTAGAATTATTTCATTTAAGTACTAGCTCAGGGAGTCGGGTGTGTTTCTTTTGTAAAACTAGTGTAGATTTTTATGTTCCTATACTCAGATTTATTTTTTTCAGGGACAATTGGGCTTAGGATAAGAAAATAACTCTTTCTTGAGTTCAGACAATGAAATTCTATCAATAATTGTCAAAACTTCAAAATACTGAATTGCCCACGTGACAGTTCGCTAGTGCTTGTCAATCCCATACATTTCGGATTTCTTGATAATCGTTGTCACTGATAGAATCTTTGTCTGGACACCCTAGAGCCTAGGCTCTCTAAATATACTCGTATCTACCCCTTAAGTAAACAAAATGTTATTCTACCTATACAAATATACCTTCAATGCAAAGCCATTAAGGTATAAACAAAACATTTATTTCTGGACACATTACTTGACCAAACACGCCAGTCGCACGGTATAAACAATTATTGTATCTGTTTCAATATCATCACACGGATTTTAATAATACAGAACATTGAACGCCATACTGTCTAGTGTTTCTGTACTCCTGGTACTACTAGAAGCTAAGGATATCTATAAATTGAGCGTTTCTATTTCTGACTACAATACGCAAGACAGGTACAAACAATCATTGTGTCTCTTTCCATTGAAGCTTTCAACAGCATCACTAATTAATATACTACAGAACAATTGAACGCCATACTGTTTAGTGTTTCTGTACTCCTGGTACCTAAGTTCGGTAATCCATCACTAACCGTCTTATTAATAAACGTGGACTAAGGTACGATTAACTTTATTCCAAGCATTATGTTGGTACTAACAAATTTCCGTATTAATAAACACGGAATAAGGAGGGATTATACTAATCTGACACTAGTCTCGGACTAAAAGTTAAACCATGGTGCCAGCTGGTTTAAGGTCGGAATAAGAGTAGTGTAACTATGGCAACCACATTATATTTTTCTTCGCCCTGCTCGGGCAGGCTAAGGCTAAGGTCTTGAATTCTTTAGTATGCATTAGGCCTCGTTCACGGAGACGCGGGGCGTCGCGCGTCTTGCGCAGCGTGGCGTCTCGTAGTGCGTCGGTTCTACGTAAACGCCATCGGTTCTACGTGAACGCTCTCATACAATACCATAATTATGTTTGAATTTAGTGCGGTCCCGCACCGCCCATCGGGACTCGCGACGCCCCGTGTCTCCGAAAACGAGGACTTAGAATGCGGATGTAACAGATTCTAATGTTTTTTTTTGAGTATTTGGCAGCAAATTGTATCGAGTCAGCCTTCCCAGTAAGCTTTGCGGAGGTAGTCAATACTACAAAAAAAATCTCCGCTCCACTATCCCGAGATTGCTTCTGTCAATGATTTCACATATTGTCCAGATGCGTAGACAGTTGAAACACAAACCTACGCCAATTTTATATGACAATATACACTAGGAATCAATTTGCAAATAATATTGACAGCCGCTGAACTTTGCTCGCAAAAATTCCCGCCAAAACTCTCGCAACCACAATTTTTACATACCTTTTCCTCTCCATCCCAGTTAACTGAGCGAATACGTTTTGTGTTCATAATTTTATGTAATTTTTAAGTTTAATGTTATTGAGATAATTTAAAATTCCCTCCTTACCTTTACTGTCAAATCCATAGAAAAAAAATACTCTAGCGAGGGTCAAATCTCTATGGCTGATGTAATTTTTTTTTTTTTCTACATAATGTCTTCAACTTGCTTATTTTCGTTCAATAGTTTATTCTTTTTACTTTTAAATTCAACTGTGTTGCCAGAGCTTACGCGTGAATCCAAGACTAAAAAATGAATAGTTAGTCCGAGGTTATTCCATGTTTATTAATAACATTGCTAGATCTATGTTAATCCTTAGTTACTCCGGGATTAGCTAGTCAAAGAGTAACTTCGGAGTAAGCTGGGAATACGCCATTTTTATTAAAAGTAAAGCAGAGAAATTAAAAAGTTTATACGACACTTCATTAAACCCGCCAGTAAGTAACAATAACGTGTCTCTTTCATAACATTATTCGTAGGTTATTAATACTAAAGAATAAACTTCTAGTGTTTCTGTATTCCTGATACCAATACTGTAAGCTAAGGACATAAATTTAACGTATTCATTGTACCATTCCGAATACCTCTGGTTTTAGTAACATTTCAATATAATGTTTCTCATTGTGTGTGGATTTGTGGTGAAATGCCACTTATACCGTGATTGTAATGAAGCCTTAAAAATGACAGCCATCATTCAAGGCAATAGGGAACTGATTTGGGTTACAAGAAAATTGGATCAGTGAAGTTATATTTTCTGACTGTTTCATTTATTTATATTTTCTGTTTTGATTAAGAAAGACTTTAGAGACTGCTTCAAAAACTTTAAGTTGCTTACTTCAGAATTACATGGGATTTACTGCGGGCGAATGAGAGACAGTCGCAAATAATGTTTTATGTATGAACATTTATTTATTAATTTATTTATTTGACACCAATAAGTACAACATCTTACAGTATTTCCAAGATGATGTTATACCACATAATAAATAATATACACTATATACGAGTAAAAACATAAAAGTTTAACAATAAAAATAAAATAACAAATATCAAGAAACCATTCATATACGAGTATGTATGCCTCCTTCAATGCCTTCAAACCTTTGTGCTCCTGACACAAATTTCGGCAGGCTATGGAACACATCTTCCGATGGCATATTATTTATAATACGCGCGGCCCTTGACAAAGGGGCAAACTTTAATAAATTTGTCCTAGCCCTTGGCACATCTAACAAAGTGGGTCGGCGGCGCGCACCCACATACTCATCCGGGACATGCAGCCGCAGCGCCTCCAGTACATCTGGGTGATGCACCAGCCCGCGCAGCACTCTCGCCGCGTATTTTACTAAAGCGACATCCCTCCTAACCGCCAGCCTAGTGTACCCGACCATGCCCAACACAAACAGACTCGGATACATCAACGGGTAGAATGGGTAAACCCCATATTGCTTCAAATATAAATATCTAGTGAATTTATTTTGGATTTTTTCGATCATGAGACTACATTTGTCCTCATGTGGATTCCGTATAATGGCACTTGTCTCGAGATGACTACGAACCAAAGCATTACAAAGTATTTTTACCACTGCTACACTTTTAAAATCCGTACATTGTCGTAAAATAAAACCTAAATTTCTAAAGGATTTGCTACACAACTCCATAATGTGATTGCGAAACATCAACTCGACCACCATATGAACACCAAGATACCGCATTTGCGTGACACGCGGCATCTCTATGCCGTCCATCTCATACTGATTTTGTAGCGGGAAACGCGCGCGACTGTACGTCATCACGCAACATTTGGTCACATTGAAGACCAGTTTGTTTTCCTGACTCCATTGTACCACCTTGTCGAGATCGCGCTGAAGCCGCATTGATGTATTTATATGGATGGCATATGTTTAAATTGAATAATTTAAGGCTAAATGTGGGCCAGTTACACTGAAATGGTGACTGATAGATGAATGGAATAAGAAAACATAGCCACATCCAAATTTATCCTGAATAAACGAATGAGGACAGAAGGATGATGTAGGACTAAAGTTTAATGAAATAAATGACTTTCACAGTAGCATTTCTCTCGTGTAATGAGATTTGTAATTTAATGTTCGTCATTTAGCATTCATCGCCTATACTATTCCGCTAAGTATGACTATTTGGGTTAATCCCACATTGGTATAAATATTTGTACAGCCTACAGATATTTACTTTGTGAGAGATGGAATATTGTATAATTATGTGATTTGTTTGTGTAATAGCAGCCGCGTCAAAGGATGCGAGCCTAGGGCTATAATTAGGAGGAATAATTATATCCAATTTCATGAATATGACTTCTACATGGAAAATTAAGTATCTATTTAAAACTATCCTGTTATGCCCCATTACTAGGCAAAGGCTTCCTTCTGTTGACAGCTGTGGCAACATTAATGTAACACTTATGTTTATATTCATGGCAAGCAACACTGATTGGTCTCGCTCGCTCACTTATTTAATTCGAATTGTATCATGCCTTTGACGTTTGTTCGATTAATTCTTCTTACAATAGCGAATATAAGACAGATCATGAAATAAATATAACTTTATTTAACAGCCTACCCGACATCTCCAGCCATCCATTTGGTAAATACAGTACACTGTTTAAAACCTCTCCCTTTTCCACCCAAATCTGAGCTCTACCGTTGTGGGCCATTCTTTTCAGTAGGAGTTAAATTTGTTCCTCCAACTTCGTTTTGGTTTGGCACGATGTCATCTGGCACTTAATGGAAACCAATGTGTGGTAGTTTTAACTAACAGCTCATCTGAAATGCGAAATACATGTCTAGCTCAAATCTCACTTAAGATTAGCTGCTTTCCGCATTAAATATGTAATATTTTTTAATATTTTTTTTCTGCCTTTGCCGAATAAATCTAAATTTTAACAAGCCTCTGCTTGCGTTCGGCTACATTTTTTACAGACTGATTTTATCATGAGACAATTTTATTTTCATGCTCCATTTTTTTCGCATAAATGTTCGCCAATGCAGAACAATTTGCCCAATTATGCTACAATGCGTTTGATTAAAATATTTTCACACATTTTCATTTCGGGGCCTGCCCGAAGGCTTCGTAACGTTTAATCTCAGATAATTGGCGTCTGGGTACTCCCTAAAGCACAATTTATTCGACAATCACTGTGTTACTGAAGCTCGCTGCTCCGATTCTCATTTTCTTGGAAACAAATGGCTGGAGCTTCTAAAAAGGCAATCTAACCTAACCTTGTATTAAGTGAGGCTTTATCTTTTTATTGATTTGTTAAGAACCAGCAATTTTTTGTATGTGTAGATACAGTTGGTTTGGTGTTGTTAATTAAGATTACTTCGTTTATTGTTTAGTTAAGAATTATTTATTTATAATTGCAAGTTCATAAATCATTTTGGATAATAATATGTATAAATAACTTATTATAATTTATGGAACTTCTATAGTTAATTTGAAAAGTTTTAGTTATTTTTGACTTCAGAAAGTTGATTAGGAATTTATTGCCATTTCCTAAACAGGTCGTAATTTGGTTCACCACCATAATGCTTAAGCTGTATTCAATATACACAAGATACCTCTTCAAACTACCCATATTGTATTACGCAAACCTTACCTAATCCTTCCTTTAAATCACCCTCCTAGCAATACGTGTTTTAATCATTTCAGAATTCAAACAAGCATGCAGGACTCCTTAATCTTTTCATTTAGGAGCCATATGGTCCGAAACGATGTAGGGGATAACATTTCTACTGGTATAAGGTTGCGTGCATATTGAAGCGGAGCGAGTAAGCCGAAAAGATCAAGCGGGCTTATAATAAGAACTTCTAAAAAATATAAATACAAAAAACTCTTTATTGTATACCATAGCAAGTAATATTTAATCACTCTTAAGATCAAGCGGCTGAACCATTAGGCGGTCTTATAGTTATTTCTACAGGCAACTTTAAAAATAAAAATTGTAGCGGAGTTTCCTTGCCCACTGAAACGGAGCGATGCAAAGGCGCGTTGCAAGACAGCTTTGAATACATTCTGCGGTTAAAAATGTACAAAAAGAATCTCCGCTTTGCTTTATATTCACCCGCAATGTCAACTGACGCAGAACAGAGACTCCAAATTTATGGCAATTCATTGGTTAATTTCTTACCAGTGGTCGGTCATCGGTTAGAATTCGATAGAAATTTGTTAAAAAATGTGCTTTCTGCATTCCTTTTTCTTAGACTCTATGTCAAGTCTCCCGCTGATCGTGCGCACTATACGCTTGAAAATGAGTACAACGTTTTTCTCTACACATATTGAATATACAGGTCTCTGCTTTGGTCCGCTTATCTATACTACACTGTGTATGCAGCCTTACCCGACGGATTAGTTTGGACAAGAGATTAGCGTCATATGAATGTTCGGACGGCATCGGTTTGAAGATATCATGTTCTAGTTAATTGAGTTTGCATTTCAATACTCGTAGTAAAGCCTGCTGAATGGTTTTGGGGATGAAGGGTATGGTCAAACCTTTTGGCTTTCCCGGGGGGTGAAATTGATTGTTACTTCATAATTTGTGTTGCTTTGATTTGTTTTGGATGCGGAAAGATCGCCTCAATTTTGATTGTCCGTGTTCTCCACACTCTTTATGCCCTTTTTCCCACGTTTGTCATTTGTTTATTTTTCAACTGACTTCAAAAAGGGTGAGGTTCTCAATTCTACTGTATTTGTTGTCTTTGTTAAGCGATTACACCGCCAATTATGAACCGATTTTGATCACACTTTTATTATTTGAAAGCTGGTGCTTCTCATGTGGTCCCATTTTATTAAGATCTGCCGAGTATTTTTTAAGATGTCCTTAATAATGCGTATTTTCATGGTAATATAAGGTACTAAAACTAAAAAGAGAAAATAATAACTTAGTAACAAACAAATCAAACCGACTTCGAAAACAAAACCCTGCAAAGCAAAAAATAAATTTATTTTCGGAAGTCGGTGTCAAAATGGAAAAAAATAGGTACCAAAGACACCGCCTTCCGAAAAAAAGTTATTTTTCGCTTTGTAAAGTTTTGTTTTGGAAGTCGGTTTAAATATTTTGTTGAAATGTTTTTATTATCAGAATAGATTTGTGATTGCACTAAAATTTCAATTTAGTGTCATTTGGTAGAATAGTTTTAAGATAATATTAAAAGTAATTTGTGTCAGAATATATTTATAGCATTTTCTATTTGTTAGTAATGTAATAACATCATAATTACAATAAATTTTGGAATTAATCATTACTTAATAATATTAATGTCTAAACGTCCTTGCTATTAATTTATTTCAGTCCCTATTTCATATCTGACAAAGCTTAATGCCAAATTAATTCCAGTCCATACAGATTATTAATAAATTCAGGTTTTATTGTACTCAACTTATATGAGGTTTATTCACTTTAATATTGAAATACTTTGTGGACTTTGAAAATTAATTTTAATTTGTATTTATCTTGAATTAAAATTTTAATCTTGGTAGATTTATCTGTAAATTAGTACCAGCAATAATATTATTTTTAACATAATTCTGTCATCATCATCTTCCTGCCCTTATCCCATGTTACTTGGAGTCGGCGCAAAACATTTTCTTCTTCCATACCATCCTGTCCCCCGTCACGCTATCACTGTCTCTCTTTTCTTTCATATCACTCCTCACATCTATCCATCTTTTATTTGGCTTTCCTCTCTCTCTCCATACATCTACATTTATATTCATAACATAATTCTGTAAATATCATTTTTGTTGCAAACTAATTTATACTGAAATTGTGTTCACAAATATAACTTTTGAAAACCCGAGAGGACGATCCATTTTATTCATTTTAATTACATAAACATTTCGGTAATGTTTTGGAAACATTATGATATAAAATATGAACAACTTTAAAACGGATAGAATAAAAGGAGGTAGATTCATTAATTGAAAACTAAAACTAACGCAACACAAAAACTTTCCAAAAAACAAACTGAATGCTCGTTTTACATTTATTATTTATTTATTTAAACTTCATGCACAAAAGTACAATGGCGGACTTAATGCCTTAGGCATTCTCTACCAGTCAACCAAGAGTGGTGTAGAGACAGCATGGCAGGTGCACTGTTTAATACGTGGTAACAAAAATAATAATTATAGATTGCTTAAAATACACATACATACATATTTTATATAATACATACCTAAATAAATATATATATTTAATAAACTAACATAAATAAGTTATCGAGATGACCCTCCCTCCCGCTGATAATAAAACCGCAACTTCTGCTTGAAAGAATACCGACATTTCAGTTAGTATCAAACAATTTTATCCAATTTCGAAATGTGCGTGACCCGAAACTTGTTAGGGATTACGATTTGACACCGTTCGGATCGGTACACTCGAGTAATAAATGTGATTTCGACAAATGTGGCCGACGGCAACAGTCGCCTTGACCGTACATATATTATTACATACCATCATGTCTGTTTTACCCGAAATTTAAATCAGAGGAGCACCTATAACTAGAGTCACATTTCACCAATTATGTTTAAGTCCCATGTAATAAGGGACGATCCTATTGCAATTTACCGGACAGCAATCCAGATTCTAGCAGCTTTATTTCGTAATGAATTCGGAAAAAGCAAAGGGCAAAGAGTATGAAAAATCTGCAGGATACGTTTGAAAGGCTGCAGGATACATTTGAAAGAGAGTTACCATGACCCTGGCACAAACAACTGAAGATAATGGGTGGATGTTCTTGAGGCTGCTGCAACTAAAAAAATCTAGATGGACTACTAGATGTAAGATAATGCGCCATCGGTACATGGTGCCCATACGCACAAAGCGTTTTGCAATTACTTTCATTGTGCGTACAGCTAAGGAGTGGAATTCTCTGCCGGAGTATTTGTTTCCTGATAGCTACAAGGATTTAAGGCAAAAATGTATCGGTTACTTCTAGGCAAGCGTGCTTCACCGTCCACCACATTATCCCTTAACTTCAGGCTAGATAGTGGTAAAAAAAGTAAAGTGTTGTTGCCAGTGATAACCTATGGCTCTGAGACGTGGTTGCTCACAATGGACCTCATCAGAAAGCTTACAGTCACCCAAAGGGCAATGGAGAGGGCTACGCTCGGCGTTTCCCTGCGTGATCGAATCAGAAATGAAGACATCCGCAAGAGAACCGTGCTTACCGATATAGCCCGAATTGCCAAACTTAAGTGGCAGTGGGCAGGGCACATTGCTCGCAGAACTGATGGCCGATGGGGTAGAAAAGTTCTGGAGTACTGACCGCGAACCAGAAGACGTTGCGTTGGAAGGCCTCCCAGGGACCAGGGAGATCGATGGTGGTGGTGAAGGTTGCGGAGATCCGCTGGATGCGGGACGCACGGGATCGGTCAGTGTGGCGACGCTTGGGGGAGGCCTAAGACCAGCAGTGGACATCTTTCGGTTGTTATGATGATGAAGATGATGAGTGGTCAAACGCGAGCCGTACACAAAAAAACAATGTTATAAAACCCAATCACATTTTGCCCGACCTGGAAAACGAACCTAGGACCTCACACTCAGCAGGAGAACTTATAACTACTAGACCAACCAGGCAGTCTTACAAGGTATAACGATTCGACACTGTTCGGGTCAGTACACTTGCGTAGTAAATGTGATTTCGACAAATGAGGCCGGCGGCGACTGTCGCCTTGACCACTGTGACCGTTACCTTTCTTTATTGGATTACCTT
Source organism: Orthosia cruda (assembly GCA_964057195.1). NCBI lineage: Eukaryota > Metazoa > Arthropoda > Insecta > Lepidoptera > Noctuidae > Orthosia > Orthosia cruda. The sequence continues at coordinate 29,567,889 of OZ059840.1, read as the reverse complement.
TGGAATGCTGCGTAAATAAATATCACAGCGTTTCATGTTTGATTCGTTTTGGAATTTTCCTTATTTGAGATTAAGGGTTGTTGGTTTAACAACAAGGTCAGCGCAGGAACGTGGAGGTACTACCTCAATTTAGGGCAAAGTGAAATTCTACCAACTTTTGACAGTCATTATGATTGTCAAAAAGATCAAGATGTTTGAGATTGGAGATCGCGTGGTCAATCCCAAAAGTTTAGGCTTTTTGACAATCGTTTTCTTGAGCAGTGGTGGCCCAGTGGTAACGGCCTCGACTTACAAGTTGTAGCTCGCGGGTTCGAACCCAGGCAGGCGCTTTACTTTGTGTAAATTATTTCATCATCACTGCTCTAAAAACGCTGAAGGAAAATATCGTGAGGAAACCGCCATGTCTTAGAACCAAAGTTCGCAGACTTCCGCCAACCTGCACTGAGCCCGCGTGGTGGATTACGGCCCATTCCCTCTCTCAGTGAGTCTAAGTGCGGAAAAGGATGTCCATCTATCCTATCCTATCGTTTTCTCTATTATCGTTTATTCAAAAGGTCCTTATAAAGTTTACGTCTGTTGATTGGATCGCATAACGATGCCATATGCAGTGCTGGACACATAATCCTCCTTACCATTGACGTAAACTGCGACGGAACAAGTGATCATACTTAACGTTTATCATACGATTTTGCGTGCGTTCCAGTCAAGAAACCATAGCTTAACATGATTTCTACGAGCCAATCCCATAAATTAGTCAAGATACTTGATTCCTTCCAAATACGCTTACCTACATCGCAGCGTTAATGAGGGGAGACGGCTTGCTCCCTTGGGGAAACCCAAAGGTATGGCATAACAGAGGAGGTCCCACCAGTGCGTTCCATTGAAATCCCTCCTGAAGACGAGGTATCCATGAATAAAGCGATAAAGGCAAACTCTATAGAAAACCAACTTATTTATTATACCTACTAAATATGTAATGTATTTTATGTAAAGCACCTTTGGCAATGAATAAAGTAGTTAACTAATCAATGACAGTTTAACGATTGAAACCTGAAATCTATCACCAGGCAGCCTAATTTCGTAAGCAAAATCAGCATGGCAAAGAGTTTTGACGCGATCAATCGACCAATCACATGCGAAATGAAAGACGGAATGTGGATTTCCGTCTATGTGATTGGTCGATTGATGGCGGTCAAACCATTTGCCTTGCCGAATTCACTTACGCAATTAGGCTGCAGACTTGCCAAAGATTTACCGTGTTATCCAGGGGAATCCACTTGTCATAACTTTTATTAGCATAATAATAATGTGGCATAATAATACTTTGGCATAATGCAAAGGTTAGCGTAACTGTGATTTGTCTAATTTGTTTTGACATTATTTGGATTTGCATACATTTTTAATTGGGTATTGATAAAAAAATGGGTATTATGTACTTACATTATTATTTTTAATTCGGGAATCACTCTAATGGATAAGGTTAAGGAGTGGCGGGTGTGGCCCTTGGGCCACCCTTGAGCCGCGATCATGTTTGTTTTTATATGAGTTAAATTGTTAATATAATTATGCGTTTATAACGGGTAAATATCAATATGCATTTATAACATTATACTTTATAAAATTATGCTTCATTATTATTATGCCAAAACTATTTATGGCAATAAACATTTATGCCTAATAAAATTATGCGTTACGATCATTATGCTGAATTTCGTTATGCCAATGTGAATTATGACTATATATATTTTATGCTTATCATTAGTAAACCGTTATCCAGTTAATGGGTTGTGAAGCTCAGATATATAATCATTCCTTGCAAAGTACGGGTACTCAGCTACATTCGATTAGACTGGAAGCTGACCCCAAAAAGCAAGGAAAATAGGCTAGGTAGTTTGATTTTGATAATTAAGAGATTTCACCGAGAGAAATGGATGAGATGGGGAGAGGCCTTGACCCAGGCGTAAGACTATTCTGACAAAATAAAAAAGATTTTAATCAGCAGGAGTTTCGCCACAAGACATAAATATTTTTAAACAATTTAAAAACAACATTACAACTTGCCTGTAACCATAACTGTCGTCATTCTATTACTCATTTCAAATTAAACTCGGTAGTCGCTGGCTATAACTCACAAGCCTCCGAGTTCCCGACGTAAGGCCGTTGTCGCGGATCGCGATATGTGAAGACAAAGTTTTCACATTTACTCGCTAGCTTCTTTTTCGAATTTTTGAACTAACTAGAGTTCGATTTTTTTATCTTGATGAAATTGTCATTGTAATTCTCTCTCAAATTTCTCTCTGATGGTGGCACATGTGTTATATCATTCGGTTTCCTTCATGATGGTTGTGCTGAGTGGTGCCAATCCATGCATCATATTCGTGAACGGGCGCCATCTGTTTGGATGGGTGCCTCGACCTGTTTTTAATTAATTATTGTATTTTGAGGTTGTTTATTTTACTCCAGATGCAAGCAAATACTAGTAATTAAAACTTATTGTTGGAAAAGAGTGTCAATGGAGTTTTTTGCACATTCTTCTCCATAGAGACCTACTGATGGTTGCGAATGTGCAACTAGATTCATTTTTGTTTTTTTGATAATTTCAAAGTACCTATAAGGTTTATTTATATTATTGATTTTGGTTAATCGTCATCTCAGGTAGTCAAACCTTGCCCAGATATTATCATCATTTCAATCCATCTATTTTCTTATTTCATTCTTGTCTTTCCGTCCTCTTTTTCATGAATAGTAATTTATAATTATTTCATTAGTGTTAGTTAATTTTAATTCATAGGTTGGAGGTTATCTATATGTTGTAAGTTTATTTCAATAATGAAACAGTCCGTAGTGTAAGCAATTTATTAACCGACTTATCAAAAAGGAGGAGGTTCTATGTTCGACATCATGCTTTTTTTTGGTCAAAAATTGGTCCCATTTTAATTTATTGAAGATCTGATCAAGAACTTCGGAGATATACACTTATAACAGAACTCTTCAATAAAAAACGGCAAATCTCTCGGGAATGCTGCAATCGCATGTCTGTTTATTGTTTATACCATTTTATAACATAACCTCACAGCAGCACGCTCTAAAGGGGTACGTAGATCTCTCATTTCACCGGTTATGTTCAAGTTTCATGAAATTCGGGTTATCTATTCTGGCGTTATAGGTACCTTACTAAACAATTTGCCTATTAGGTAACTAAAACAGAAAAATAAAAGCATTTTTGCAAAAAAATACTACCGACTGCCAAATAAAAAACTACAAAGTGAAAAATAACTTAACTTGTCTTTCGTAGGTAACAATTTTTTGCGTTATGGACACCGACTTCCAAAAATTAAAGTTATTTTTCACTTTGTAGTTTATAATTTGGAAGTCGGTAGTATTTTTTTGCAAAAAAGTTTTTTTTTGTAGTTTAAAATTTCACTTTCACTTCAAATTATTCGTTCTAATTACACTCACAACTAATTTCTTTTAAAAGAAAACGCAATTTAACAAAGTCCGTTGTCTTGAATCCCGATATATGTGAAAACAAAGTTTTATCGCGAGACATTTATACTCGCTCAGCTCCTTTTTCGAATTGTTGAAAAGAACACTTGGACTAACTGGAGTTAGATTTCTTTATCCTGATTAAGTTGAGGGGAAGTAATTTTACTGTTACTTCATTAGCGACCCCTTTTGTCAGTTCATTCAAAGTAGGGATAGATTCCGAGGAGACCGTTAAGTCTGATGCTGTATTATGATTATTTTAGTTATCAATGTCAAGTTGACAGGTAATAGTTTTGGTATAATATAGACTTTCGGCGACGCTTGGGGGAGACTTGCACAGCAGTGTACCAGTCCAGCAGTGGACGTTTTTTGGATGAGGTGATGATAATGATAGACTTTCGTAACTAATTAAAAGAAAGAATACGTACTTTATAATTATCTTCCAAAAAACATTTTCTAGTGTTTAAGAATTGCCAAATATACAGAGTTACTGTTAATTCAACGTATTCCGGGCAGGTCGTGATAGTGTGACCTGTTTGCAGCAATAAAGCATTCGACGAAGCCTAGGTGGGTCTAGAGAAAATCTAAACTTCTAGCTTTTTTATATTAATTTTCACCAAAAATAATTTATCCTCAAAATGCCTTAATGGATGGTCTGCATTGCTCTTTGAAATGGTAATAGAGTAACCAGTAACCCTGTAGATATGAAATCATGCAGGTTATTTAAATCAGGCTTACCTTTTCTTTTCAAGGAAGTTACAGTACACTTGTAATTTTGGTTATTCATACAGTCGTTTTTGAGCTGGCATGTAGCAAAATAATTGGTATTATATTGAAACAAGGTGGCCTGCTTGTCGGTCTTCTACAGACTGTATTTCGGTGAGTGTGCTCAAGAACTCCACGACCTCATCCCACCAGCCCCCTTCTAACATCGGACATCTAGACGCACTGCAAGTTACCATCCTTACCTTGTTGCCATTCCACCAATTCGCACCCAGCGCTTCCAAACTTCCTTCATAATGCGCAAAGCGTCTGTGTTTCCGAATGCATTCAACCCGAATCTCTTCAAAGTTAGAGTAAACAGGCTTCTTCTGGGTAAGCTCACTCCATCGTCGACTCTGTCTCTGTCACCTATGACTTAGACTAGAGCCAAGAGCAAACAAATCTCAAAAAAATAAATAAAAAAACTTCATCGGATACCAAATAAAAGTCGGATTCCGACAATTTTGTCACACTGGGAATGTGATCGAATAACTACATGAATTTATTTGATAATTCAGTAACTAGATATTTGAATATATTAGAACTGAATACTATTTCACTGCATTGAGTCTTTTACAAACAATATGATAGAAAGATCCAATAATTTTAAATTACAGCAATGTTCTCATCGATATTGAACTACGCACTAGATTTGGCGGTCTGAACACTGACTCTGTTAGACTGAACTGTACGTTTACGATGTTAGATCGCGAGTAAACTAAACTCTATAAGCGATCTAGCGCTGCATGTTTTAATGGTTTGATTAGACAACATAAATAATGTTAAACGCTGCAGCGAACTTTAGTTCTAACTCACCAGCATTTGAAAAAATTGTTTTCACGAATGTTCTTGTCTTTCGGTAGAATGTATGTCAATGCAGATAGTGTAGGAGACACTATGAAATCTAGCTATTTCGCAACAATTAGCATCGACTTCTAGTCTATACGGCTGCTGCTGGATATCAGTATTTTACATGGAGCGACTGCTTACCTGAACTTTATAACCCAGTACCTCCTTTGGAAAGACTGAGGTCAGATTTGAGACTTAGATCTACCTGTAACGACTTTCAAAGATCTACAAAATAAGGCAGACGAAACCAACATTTTACGTGCTTTCTGAGGCAGGGAAGAGTCAAGGTATGTAATTAAGGGTCTGCCACCCACCTCCACAAGTGCTGCTTAACATTGCAGATCTGCCTGTGCGGCTGTTATTATTTAGCCCTGAGTAGACACAATCACTCAAGTAGACATTATCATTTAAATAGACACTATCACTCAAGTAGACACTATCATTCAAGTAGAAACTATCACTCAAGTAAACACTACCACTCAAGTTGACACTATCACTCAAGACACTGTCATTCAAGTAGACACTATCATTCAAGTAGACTCTATCATTCAAGTAGATACTATCACTCTAGTAGACACTATCACTCAAGTAGACACTGTCATTCAAATATACACTACCATTCAAGGATACACTATCACTCAAGTAGATACTATCACTCAAGTAGACACTATCACTGTCGTTAAAACTTACGAAAACTTGCTGTGGTGTAGATCCACCGCCAAAAGCTTCGGGGAAAAGCCGTAATATTATGATTTATGAATATATTTATAAATATTATGTTTCTGTATCGCTTAAAATACTTTCAACTAATTCACAATTACGGGAGTTTATGCCACAAATAGCTTTATATAAATAGGCAAATGAGAAACGCGTTAATTAATTGAAAATTGATACGCCACCAATATAGCTTTACTCATTAACTTTAAATTGTTTGTACGGCTTCCTAGCTTTTGATTACCCTTTACTGACACATACCAAACAAACAATTTTATCTATTTTACCATTGCTGTAAAGAGTCGATTGAAAAACTCTTAATTGAAAATTTATACTCCACCAATGCAGTAGCAGGTTTTATCAACTTTTCTCATTACCATCGTATTGTTTGTACGGCCTCTTAGCTCAGTTTATTTCTCGCTCATCTTCCAAACACACCGCACCGCACACTTCACGTCGCCCTCGCCCTGTCGTCAGCCTACCTTCTATAAATTTCGTGAAGGCTACAGATATGGAAATTCACGTAATTATTCAAATTGTTTCGATTATAAACGTGGCTGTTATCTCCTGAGATGGAATTTGTTTTGGTTTGGTTGGTAAGAATTTATATGTATTGAATCTGAGAGTTCTCTTTGACATTGGACATTTGAAAATCACTACAATATATAGAGTCAAAGAGCGCGATTGAAATCGCAGTCTAATTCTTATGTGATTATTATAAAACTACGGGCGCTCGTGTTTTGCTTCGATTAAAAAAACCTGGTAAAACCCTCCATCAAAAAAATTACAACTACAAAAAAAATCATCTCGTATATTATATTTAAATTTATACACGTAAGGTAATATCACGCCAGCAGTCATTGAAGAGTAAGTAGGCAGAGGTGAAATCTGTATTGCACTCACATGTTTTTTACCGACTTTAAAAAAAGGAGGAGTTTCTCAATTCGTCAGAATCTTTTGCCAATTATGTTTAAGTCACACATATAAACCGATCACATATCTTACTGAAGGTCAGCGATGAAAAACCCAATAATACGTTGCGGTAGAGCGCTAACGACCGCACACCACACCACAGAGCCAAGGAGGAATTTCAAATTAAAATGTTTCTGCAAATACCTACAAAAAATCACCAGTCTTTGCTTCTTTCTGTAAGCTTGCGCTTGCGGATGGTAAGCGAGGATGTGGTTGACGGTGAAGCACGCTTGCCTAGAAATAACCTATTCACTCTTTGACTTAAAGACCCCCAGATTGTAGAAACACAGACTCCGGCAGGGAATGCCACTCCTTAGCTGTACGCATAATAAAAGTTTTATTGAGAAGTTAGTGCTCGAAGTATTCAATTAGATCTCAATCAAATAGACATTAGTGATTGTGTGCGGGTATATGGTGAGAAGCCAATATTAATACCATAATTACTAAGTAAGTGGCACTTTAGATGGATGACCGTTAATATAGAAAACGAAAAGTGAAATTATAACTTAATGTAAATTAATAACAACATTAATATAATATTAATGTGTAATTCAATTAAAAGAATACACTATGATATTAATTTTAACAAAAAGAAAACATGTATTTTGTAGCGATATAATGCAGCGTAGCACACACTGCTACGCTGCGTAGCACACACTGCTACGCTGCGTAGCTCTCATTGCTACGACTGCGTAGACTTCGTAACCGGCGTAGCAGTGATAACAGCCGTCAACATTATTTTTCTCATTGGTCTTGTCAATTAATCTATGTGTTATTTCACTAAATACCCAACTCACAGCTACTACCCTATACTCACAGCTTGTACAGCATGATAATATATAGCAAAACTATTAAAAAACCGACTGGAAGAAAACTTATAAATGCCGAACAGAAATATTTATCTTTCCCAGTTTCCTCAACAATAAAAATAAACAGAACTTAAAGATTTGCTTCCTCATTCGTTAAATTATTCCTTGCAACAATACTAAGGCTTTTCCTGTATTCTGCGGTTGCATAATAGTGTTGCATTTTGTCGGTAAATTATGACCCTGAACAGGATTTGGTTGGTTTAAAAATACATTCTGTGTTATTTCTTGCGTAAAACCCGACGTTGTTGTTTACAATAGAAGAAAGATGTGGTTCATGTTGCTGGTAACTAGAAATGCTATATTTTTTAGTGGTTGGTTTGTTCCCACGAAACTAAATACAGAGAATGTAGATATTTATTTCCTTTTACATTATCAAATGGAATTATTGTCCTTCTTAAAAATACTATATTAAAATGTGAAAGTCTGTATGTAATGTTAGCTGTTTATGTGTTTATTAATCCACAATGCATCAACGGATAAAGAGTTTTGGATGAAATTTGGCACAAGGGTAGACCATAACCTGATTTAGTACCTGTACCTGACTGAGTAACTTCCCGTCGGATGATTTTCAACCTTCACGCCGCTGGAATAGATATTTTTTTTTTTATTTAATTCCTAAGCAAAATTCTCTCCTTTTGTCCATTTCCCGTGAAACTCTGTAATAAATTATCTTTCTATTTTGACAAATTGAAGCTATTTTTATGAAACTTACCTACTTTAATCTAAATAATTAAATAAACAAAAAGCAAACAATAAAAACTGTTTTGTAATCAGACAAGCTTCTGCTAGCGGCTTCGCCCGCATGAAAGGTGTTTTAGTATCCCAAGGAGACAGGAGAGAGGAGGAGGAGAGTTATACCGGATGACAAGTAGACTATGTGCTATTGCAGACTATAATCTATCTTTGTGCCAAATTTCATCCTGATCCGTTCATCCATTCTGGCTTGATTGAGTAACAAACTAACATCCATCCAACTTTTTCATCATCAGCCTATTAATGATCCCACTGATGGGACACAGGCCTCCTCTCTGTGAGAGGGGACGGGCCATAATCCACCACGCGGGCCCAGTGCGGGTTGGTGGATGTCACATGTCTTCGAATTTTGAGAGCAGTGGTGATGAAATAATTTACACAATGTATAGCGCCTGCCTGGGTTCGAACCCACGACCTACAACTTGTAAGTCGCGGCCGATACCACTGGGCCACCAGTGCTCTCCAACTTTTTGCATTTATATTACTAGTAAGACAAACACACAAAAAAGTGGCCCGAAAATCATGGCCGTGTTCTCTGACAGACATCATCACCCACGTGTCGTCATCGCCACGAGTGCTCTATTTCCGCGGTTGTTGCTGACCCCATTCCTACCACTTTGACGATTGACTTTGTAGGGGAGGGGGAGCCACTGTCGCAGTATTAAAAAAATATTCGAAGCTTTTGTTAAGATGTGATAATGTTTTGGATTATGGTTGATTTGGTTTTCTGAATGGTCGGGTTTTAATATTACCTGAGTGTTGATACTTAGTGTGTTTTAAATAAATAGCTAAAGCTAAAAAAAATATTTTTAACTTTTGAGGCATCATATTATGCTTCAAAAGATAAAAAAGATTTTATAAAGATTATAATTTAGGTAGATACGAGTAAGTTATTAGACAAAAGTTTTTAAAATATATTTCGGAACATTTATTTTAACTTCTAAAATTGTGTCGAATAATATTTTTAGTACCGTTACTCAGTTTCGTAAACATCATTCTTTATTCCAATACTATTATGAACACTCCGACAAATGCCCAAATAGAAACCCTAATTAATATCACCTAATTACCACTTCGTGTTCGAGTACACATTCACAGCTAACTAGGCCAAAATTAATGTTCTAAAACCCAAACACAAAAATCTACCATCCAATTGGGTTACTTCACCAACAATTTACGAAAATAACAAACATTCTTTGTAACTTATCAAAGAAATTAATTGAGACTTCAAATGAAATGAAAGTTCGCTGAAATGTAAATGAATTCTAACGTTTTGATTTTAACAGAATAATCAAATCAAATAAATCAATCAGAAACTTTAACATTTAATTTGGCTGTCACGAGTTTCGGGTAATTTTAGGAGTCAATAAAATAATTTTACCTCGCTTCAGTTATTATTGAGTAAGTTAACTTCGACGGTGATTTGAAAGAACTATATTGTTAATTTGTTACTAGTCTGTTTCTGTTAAGTGTGATTGATCAATGATTCGAACAAGTTTTTAGATTAGATCATACCTGTATCCTTTGAAGGACTTTATTAATCCTTTGAGTGCCCGAAACGTGGAACCACACGAGTCACAATGACATTTTCATTATTTCGGTAATTATGAAATTCAACCGGTTAATTATATTATTAAGAACTAAATCATATCCTATACTACTAAACGAGCAATTTGTAAATATATATTCACGTTCTCGAAAACGGCTCTACCGATTTCAATTAAATTTGCAATATAGGGGGCGAAAAATCGAATAATTCGAAAACATAACATATTGAAAAATAACTTTATTTTCCCTCGAGCAGAGCTCGGCCGCCCAGGTCATCATCATCATCATATCAGCCGAAAGACGTCCACTGCTGGACATAGGCTTTCCCCATGTGTTGCCACATTGACCGGTCCCGTGCGTCTCGCATCCAGCGGGTCCCCGCAACCTTCACCAGGTCATCGGTCCACCTGGTGGGAGGCCAACCAACGCAACGTCTTCCAGTTTGCAGTCGCCATTCCAGAACCTTTCTGCCCCATCGGCCGCCCAGGTACTAAATATTAAAATAGGAATATAGGTCTTAGATACATATACAGATAGGTCAGATATTCAAACAATCCTTGGAACATACTGGTATCAGCGGCATCCGTGTAAAGATTGGAAGTCGATCTCAACATAGAAAAAGAGGCTAGGCTGATGATGACGATGAGATTTTAATAGACACTAAAGTAACCAAAAAGCTTAACTAATACTAAAATGACACACAATATTGCACTACTAAAAATATCATACCAATACACATAACTATCGAATATTTGTCCACAATTTCCCTTCCCATAACTTTTCTCTAACCAAATAAAGTGAAAAGAAAGCCCGAAATCGTTGGTGAACTACGTTCTAATATTATTTCGGTATATTTCCAGAGCGCCGTTTATTACAAACATGGCGGGGGACGTTCACTGACACATAAATGTCACTTTTGCGTGTTCCAATGGCCGGGTAAGCCGACTTACCGACTGCAGATTATCTCTGTATCAGGCTGTTTTTCCAGCTATATTGAGTTTTTTTGTTATTGTCGGCTATGTAGGCTGTATATTATGCTTACTTTTGACTTTATATCCTATGTCCTCTAGACAGGTCAAGGGAAGACCACGAAAGTCGTCCATCGCGATTGGTCTTGAGCTTCACGTTTCATTTGTTTTAGGATTATATAAAATATTTTTGTTAGGTAACCCTACCGGTATAACCCAATTTGGCATGCATGTAAAAAATTGCAGTGTTATTTTTAGCATTATTTTAATTTGGGTTTTCATTGACAATCGGTCGAGTACGTGGACACCCACTACCTTAAATAATTCACTGTCATTTTACCAAAATTGAAATTCATTTATCAAGCATGAATTGATTCATAGATGATCAAAATGCATCATCGGTCGTCGAAAAACCTTTTATTCTTATATTCAGTCCTATCGAATTCGGTCTTCGTCTTTAGCAGTCTAATCGCCATCTTACTCCATTTTCAAAAATCTCAGCCCAACCCTAAAATATCGACCAAGGAATCTTACGACAACATCCACACGTCAACCCGTCAGAACTTCCACCGAACATTGGTAAACAAGCTCGCCCTAAGTGAGTCCAATTAATTTGAAAAATGTTTTTCGTGCAACTTGATCGAAACCGGAACCCTTATAGGGTCATGGTATACATGCGTACGGGTATACCTATGGGATATTTGACACATGGGACCTTTCCCATGATACGTTGTTATAAAGAACTTAAAATAATTGTTTTGACAGGACAATTACCTCGTGATGATGGTGACTTGTAGATACATGAATTATCATTAAGGTCAGATTTTAATTATGAATAATAATTGTCTATGTAGTCTAAAATGGTAGCCGCTCCTTAAGAAATACTGGTATTTGGCTGTATCCAGTTAGATTGGATGATGGTTGGGGTATACTTAGTTCTGAAAGTCCTATTGGGGCGGGATACTAACAGTAAGAAATATCAGTTATCATCACGCTGTTTAGGAAAATCCTTGCAAATGTTTTCAAATTACAACAAAACGCAGCTATTCAACTCGCAATTGCCATTTTCAGTTATAAGTCTCTTTTGTTAAACGAAGGGCATTTACGACGTCATCGCATCGACGACGAAAAAGATTTGTTAGAGACGAAACTTGATTATCTTACATTTCAATAAATATATCACTTGTTGACCTCTTGGTAAGTTTGAGTGATATCACCTTGAGAAGTGACCTGGCTTGACCTAATTTTTTAATGTCAGTGGTAAGGGTGTCAAGAGCACTCTTAAACTCCAAGTACTTTTCAAACTGATTGTTAGATAAGGCCACTTAATTCGAATTAAAATAGATTTTGCTTTTCAGAGGATTCTTAAGATTTAACGAGTGTTTCGAGATTTTAAATAAAATTTTGTGGGAGCTGTTTATTATCTCATGTGAGCCATTAGTCAACATTTTTCAATTAGGTCGGTACTCGGTACTTAATATATAGAGATCAGGTGAAATATTGTCTAGAATATAGAATGCTGCTGATTAATATATTGGAGGTCATGGCTTGGGAAAAGAGATGATTGAATGACACTGTTTCATTTCCAAATTGGTCATGGAACGGGCTTATTGTTGACCAACTGCCGTAAAACCCGAAAGAGAAGCTTTCTGCTGTATTATCGTTCTCTTTTTGAGTTAGTTATGTCACAGATAATATAATACTAGCATATAGATGCCTTATCCCATACAGAAAAACCGTGCGACGAAGCTAGCGTTTTTCGTTGATTAAGCTGATTATTTTTTACAAGTAATCGATCGCATTCAGTTCCGTTCTACGGCTATAGATGGTGTTAAGGAACCGAGAAAGCCCTTTTACTTGCTGCAAGTAAAAGGGTTTTCTTGGCTCGTAAGATTTTTTTCCTTTAAATACAGTGACGATTTGTTTTATAGTATTATTTTGCACGTTTTTGCAGTTTCATTGTACTAAAATATGTTATAATACAAATTAAAAATCGATTGCCATGCCTCAGAAATTTAAAACCTCGCCATCTATTGGAATAAATATCAAATAATCCGTACAATTAATCTTTGAAATGTGAATCGTGACCCCAATATTTCATAATTTTGTGCTTAGGAGAGTTGATTAAAAAAGAACATACAATTTTAATGATCAATTTTAATTTTTATGATGAAACTAACATTTGTTATTACAAATTGATGCATATCGCGCCATCTAGTGACATTTATTTGAACCAAATTTTATTTGTTAGCGTTGGGACCCCGTGATTAAGTCAACGTATTACCTAGGTGTAGGCACATATAACTTCACCATCGCTCAGGTTTAGAGAAACCTGAGTAGAAACTCCACATCATATATAACTGTTACCGAAGGAGCAAACTTTAAAATATCTCTTTTTATAATTGTGATTTTTGTATATTTGTGCATACTTTGATGAAGATTCAAATTAATAAAAACAGAACCTTACAACATTCTCAAACAAACACCCAAAATCTCACATGGATCACTCAACCAACTTTCATAATAAATAGCATGGTTTACCCAACAAATAGGCAACCACGCCCCCTATCGACAATACTATTGTAACCGGGATAGCCCAAACAGCCCGAACATGATTAATGTCGGGTCGACGTGGTGCGAATCAATCAGTGACGTCACTGCCCATCTGCGTCTCTGCTTAAACTTGAAGCAATTATTAATTAGATTGTTAAGTTATGTTACATAATGTCATGCCTGTATTTCCGAATAGACAGGAGGGTATATTGACTACACTTTTAAGTAAGGTGAACTAGTACTTACATAGTAAAAATTCTTGATAATAAGGAGTACCTATTATCAAGAATTTTTACTATGTAAGTAACACCGAAAAATAGGTGTTCCCTACATTCTGTAGAATTATGCAAATACACAAGTAGGTACTGAACTGCTGATTATTTCCATCAAAAATTATTTATATCGATGCGTGTGTTAGAATCATAAATGGAACTCTAAATCAAAGTATTGGTATCTACCATGATACCAAGCTTTGAATGTCAAGATGGTTGTTGGTTATTTACTGTGTATCAGAGTTCCAATGTATGTGGTGTGTTAGGAAAGGGTTTTATGAATAAAAGTACAGAAAGACAAGACTAATTATTTAAATAAGGCTTGTCAATTAATTCATATTTAGAAGGCTCATTGAGCTTACCGCCCGTTCGCTAGACTAGTTCTCGTGGGGAAGAAGGGCAACAAGTTCCACAGAAGCTCTTTCATAGTATTTATCGATATCGTTTACAACCACATAAAGTATTTACAATATAATAGAATCAAAATAACAAGGATAAGGCAAAAGACATAAACTAGCCCTTAAATCAATATAACAAATTAGGAATATATAACAGGTATGTATTATGTAGCAAACCATTGCGACTTGAAAATGAAAAAAACATGATTTAATTACGTCACACATACATCAAATTATAACACGTGCATCTTTAGTAAACTTACCATTAATTTAGGTATGTATCCGTAAATCACGACTGTAATTCTTATTATTCTTAATATTAATAGTAACAACTTACTAACCTATATGTATTATGCAAATAAATTATTTGATTTTAGATTTTGCCTATCCAGTACTGGAGTAGTGAAAGAGCAAATCCCATAAAACAAGCCCTAATTCAGCTTGTGTTGCAAGTTATAAATTCACTATTGAATAATTTTATCCATTTTTTTACCAATCTTTTTAGCTTATCGTGCACTGTCATACAAACCAAACGTGTATACTATATTTCATCTTAATCGGTTGAGGATTACTGTTTTCAAATTCAGTTGCCAGATTTGACCCGAACATACATACATACATACATTGCGAGTTAATAAGAAGCTTGTAAAAAGGTTTGCCAAGCCTGGGAGCCAAAGCCCAAATCGCAAGTTTAACAGTCACGTTTGCGACTTTTAGACCAACGAGATATTCAGTAATTAGGTCATAAAGTTATGAACTAAATTGTGTTGACATTTGCGTGGTTGAAGTTTAGACTTTTAAAGTCTCATTCAGCTGTGAGATAAACTGGGAATCGCGAAGTTGTAGAGGGCAACTTATTTTGCGTTGCGCTCTGGTTTTAATTTGCATCTTGTTGGTGTTAATTACATTGGCCTTTTTTGGCGAGTTTCTGGTAATTAGGGCAATTTATAATGAGGCATAAAGGCATACTGAAACTGACACAGAACAGGTAACTACAATATTTCAAAAGCCTGTTTTTGTATGAACGTAAAAGAAGCATAATGGATATGTAAGGATCGTAGCAGGTAGTTACTGCCTACCCCCACGGGAAAAACGGCATGCGTTTATGTATGTATAATGAGGTCTATAATGGTAAACTGAAACTAATACTAAACCGCCAACTTAAAAAGCCTACAAAACCAAAGCTTGTAACATTCTTTAACGGATATTTTTCAGACCATAGGTACTTTATCAAAAGTTTGCGAAGATCAAACGTTGGAAACACCTTTCCTTGTTCATGGACCACACTTAAAATTCAGTTCAGAAACAAAACAGGAAAAGGGTCTCATTTGAGCGACCCTTTTTAACCTCATCTTTGCACTGATCGTTCGTAAGTTCGTAACATCCCAATAACATTCTGTATCCAAAACAGCCACCTGCTTGTTCATCAAAAACCATTTAGGGAGCAACACAGGATTTTCATTACAGGCAATATCTGCCTTCCCATTGATTTTAGCTACCCGAATGACTCCGAAATTGATTTCATTAGCCGGAGCGAAGGAAGCTTGCTTACCGTACCCCTGATCGCGATACAGAGCGTTCCGAATTTCAATATCGGAACTAATCAATCAAGAGTAGCGTGAAAATGAGCAGCCTGTGGCCCATTTATCAAACATGCTGTAGATCAGGGTTGTCCAAAGCATATATGATTCTGGGTCAATACAAATTAGAGGCAGATTGGAGGTCCGCAGATTATTAACGTACATGGTGAATCAGACATGCCTTCAAAATTTAAGAGCTCGACTGTGATGACACGTAGGGTGATATTTTTTTAATAACTGCCCCACACTAGGAATTTCTTCCTGTATCGTGGACGCGTTTACAAAGATTTAAACTCACATACACTAGACACTCAGATCCGGAAAAACTATCTGTAGGCCATACAAATATTTGTTCCGAACGGGAATCGAACCCGCGACACGTAGCGCAGCAGCCGATCTCTCAACCACTACACCAACCGTGTCGTCGTCTGTCACAGGGCTGTGTTTTTGGAGCTTTGATAGGTAGAATCTTTTTTTTATAACAATATATGTGCTAGTTAGGTCATTAAAACAAAAATAAAATATAAAACAAATAATAAAAACCGGTCAAGTGCGAGTGTTACTCGTGCACCAATGTATCACAATAACGCATATCTCAACTCGCAAAACCTACAGGATACTTGCACGACCTAGAACGGTGTTAATTTATTTTTCAACACACTTGCTCATAAAGTGGCTCTAATTTCACCGCAATTAGGCACATAATGACACCTGTTATCAAACTGTGACTTTTTCATTACTATTATTCACAAGTGAGATAAAGAGTTTTTTTTTTTTAATTTATTGGTTGAGTTGCTTTGTTCTTAAAAAAGTTTCGATACAAAAAAGATCGTGCTCAATAATACAAATGCAACACATTTCATGCAACTTCGTATTTAAATAGATAATTTCAACTTGTTCGTGTCTAATAAATAAAACTTTCACTTAAATATAACTTTTGTTTTTGTCTGTAATAAAGTAAACTTGAAATTCCCCATTTTGTACGTGGCTAAAACGCTATCCGCGAAAAGCCAAAGAAAAAAGAAACATCATTCTTTTTAGTCTATGGCCGATCGCCATTGTTAGATGCGCGCGCATAGGAAAACTGATTAATTTTGCCCGCCATTGCGAAACAATTTTCACAGCTCGTTTTCACTGTTGGAAATGTTTTTTTTGTATTATTTCCTTTACAAGTGTGTTGAAAAACGTCGTATGATACACGTGTGTATTGATGATTACCGTCCTCGGCTCTCTTAAGACCCTCGCCTAGCGGCTCGGGTTTCAATGGCGCCTCAGCGGTAATCACCAACATTACACACTTGTACCATAATGTACTATTATCGTGCTCGTTATTTAATAAATGATATATAGCGAAAGAAACTTCGTTCCTACATTGCTTTTAACAGCCCTGCTGTAGATGAAACTTGAGGCTTTTTGAAGGTAGGTGTAAGTAATGAGCTTATTGTTAAGTGTTTCATTAAAAGCGGTTGTGTTCTGGAGGTGTAAAGATATTAATTGGTGTTATGAATATTGTGAAGGTGTTTGAGTTCGCTGGAAATTGAGAAAGCGGTTGAAAAGAGAGGGTGGCGTGAGTTCACTACAGACGAGTAATTCTGTACTCTCCATATACACATATGAGTGTGCACTGCCAGTTTTATTACTTACTAGAAAGATAGATAGATAATGTTACTGTAAAAGCCCGAACTACGGTAAAACCTAGGATTTACCGGTAACACCTAAGATTTACTGAATATTACTGTACTGGTAAACGCCCGAAATTAATGATTATAATTGATAATTTCGCACTTTTACCAGTGAGACTTGGTAAATCTTAGGTTTTACCGGTAAATCCTAGGCTTTACTGTAGTTCGGTCTTTTACAGTAACAGATATACAATATAATACTCCTTATTGTACACCATAACAAATAACAGCTTACACACATTGTGCACTGTTTCATATTGTATTGTTACATTACACTATAAGTTCAAACAGCTAACGAACAACTTGTACAGATGTATAATTTCTTATTAGTACATCGTTCACAGCGAGCGATTTTAATGCTGATTTTAAGTTATTATGGGTAACACTATGTATGTACGTATATTTTAAGGAGTAACTAACTCCGTGTAATGCAATCAAAAAGTGTATCACTTAAACCTCAATAATAATATAATGTAATAATATTCGTAAGCAGAAAATACAAGTTTGACACATATTAAAGTGCAGATAATTGTCAACTACGGTACAGAAAAATTAACAAAAAAAATAGTGTGCGAAAGATAGGTAAAATACAGTCAATACAATAATTTGGGCTCTGGCTTCTAAATTAGGAAGATCCTGTATCTTAGGTGGCAGTGTATTCGCATAAATAGTGGACAAGCAAATTATGAGCGAATAATGTGTTACAATCATATTTATTGAAATATTACAATGAAACGTTGCAATACATTTCTTAAAACATCTACAAATTTATACTGAATTTAGGTTATATCATAATCATTGGCAATTTAAAAAAAAAACAGTGCCAGGACCACTTTGTATTTGTAGATTAAATTTGTAGCTTTTTGTATATGAAAGTTTTTTCTGAAAAGTTGAAAATTAAGTTATCATCATCATCATATCAACCGTAAGACATCCACTGCTGGACATAGGCCCCTCCCAAGCGTCCTTCCCCAACCCTGTTTCTCTTGCGGATCTCTACATTTCTGATTCGATCACGCAAGGAAACTCCGAGCATAGCCATCTCCATTGCCCTTTTTTTATTTATTTAATACTTCATGCACACAAACGTACAGAGGCGGACTTATGAGCCTTAGGCATTTTCTACCAGTCAAGGTGATGCAGAGACAAATAGTGGTAGGTGTAATATTGAAAGTAGTTCACGACAAGGGAATTTATTCAAATACAAAGATATATATACATAATATAATATATATTATAATATATATTTAAACAAATATACTAAATATACGAATATACATGAACAGTTAGTAGTAGCAGATATTTAGAAAACATTATAGCTGTGACGATACTACTGCCAACTTCTTACTAACGTGCTCACGAGCTTTCACTTTGAATGCCAATCGGTTGGATGCCATCCTGATTTCGTGGGGGAGCGCATTCCACAGAGAGATAGACTGAACGAAGAAGGAACAGTGAATGAAGTCACTGCGATGAGTGGGACATTGAAGAAGTTGTGGTTAGCGCAAGTATATTGAAAGTGAGGGGCTAGATAACTAGGGGTATTGGAAGAGGTAAGAAATTAAAACAAGGTAGTTAGTGCCCTGAGTTCTCTGCATTGACGTTTGGGCCCTTTGAGTGACTGTTAGCTTTCTGATGAGGCCCATTGTAAGCGACCACGTCTCAGAGCCATATGTCATCACTGGCAACACACACTGGTCATAGACTTTCGTCTTGATACACTGTGGTAAGTTGGACGTTCCCAAACGCTGCCCAGCCGAGTCAGATTCGACGGTTGACCTCTTTCTCGAAGTTGGCCCTACCCAACTGGATCGTTTGTTCCAGGTAGACATAGTCGCCCGTAACTTCGAGTGTAGAGTCTCCGACCTTGATAGGAGTGGGTGTAACATGGGCATTCAGCATCACCTTGGTTTTGTCCATGTTCATCCTTAGACCCACTCTTTCGGAAGCTCTACTGAGGTCATGGAGCATTGTACTGAGGTCCTCCATGGTCTCCCGTCTCAGCCATAACCACTATATCATCGGCAAACCGAAGGTGAGTGATGTACTCGCCATTGACGTTGATGCCTAGCCCGCTCCAGTCCAGAAACTTAAGACGTCCTCCAGTGCAGAAGTAAACAGGTTCGGAGATATGATGTCTCCCTGTCTCACACCTCACTGCAAATGTACGGGTTCCAAGGTCTGATCCTGAAGTCGAACTGACATGGTGGCGTTTTTGTATAAACACTTCAACACCTCGATATACCTGTAGTCAATTTGGCACCGTTGCAGCAAAGCCCAAGTCTCGATCCAATCGAAGGCTTTCTGAAAGAGAGAAGAGGCAGGTTGCCCTTTGCTTGTTTTTTTGTTTGTTGCTCTTCAGCCTTCTATATAACCTGCCGCAGCGTATGTATGTGGTCTATGGTGCTGAAGCCTTTCCGGTTTTCGGCTTGTCCGGGAGGCTGGAAATCGTCAAACCTGCGCGCGATACGATTCGTGATGACTCTTGAAAACAGCTTGTAGACATGGCTAAGAAGTGAGATAGGCCTATAGTTCTTCAGTGAGGCATTGTATTTCAGCGCATCGTCTGAAGACTGCAGGATCATCTCACGCTTCTCCTTCACGAGGTTGAGAGTAGGATCAGAGAGCTTTTTGTTCCTATCTATACGACGGGTCTTGAAAAACTTATAACCGACCGTATGGACAGCTTCCACGAACCCATCGCTGTATTCGTCTACGGAGCTCCCTAGGCACTCGCCCCCTATGGGTAGAATTTCCAAAAACCAATAAATACATGAATTCTTTTTATCAGTTTTTATCAGTCCGGTCCCGACCGTGAACGCGAGCGCAAGCTAGATCGCGCATCTCGAATGCAAAAATGGATAACGTATCTAAGAGGCTTAAATGTGCTAGTTGTAACATTGTGATATGTGAGGTGTTAGCTTTTATTCAAAATAAACTGGATGTTATGGACGAGCAAAGTCTCGTGCAAATATGTGAGAGTGCTTTTGGTACGGCGGACATTAAATCAGCGAAGTCGTTACTGTTTGAATCATTGAGCAGGCGGGCGATGACGCGGAAGCGGCAAGGAAGAACCTTACGAGACCTGGAGGACATCATCTGCTTACTTAAGGAAACAGATCCTGAAGAGATTCCGATATTTGTAGCCAGAAGATTAGAAAAATTGCCGCCCATAACATTCGATCATATCGATGTTACAGTGTTACTCAAGAAGATAGTTCTACTTGAGAAGAACATACAAGATTTTCAACATCAGTATGCTACCAAAAGTGAATTAAATGATCGGATTAGCGAATATTATAAAACTTCGTCTTTTATAAATCGGGAGACAAATGTTAATATGATGAGAGGAGGAGGTAGATTTAGAATGTTCGGCAGTGGGCCGATGGCATTACCTACATTATGCGGTGATGAATCAGAGGTCGAGCGCAATGTGAACTACCCATCTCTTTCCCCCGTGCAGCAACCGCCTGCGTCGTCGCCGGCCCCGGCGAGCGAGCCTCAGGCAGGTGTGACTGAGACAGATGGATGCGTACTATCAACTGATGAAGAAGAGCCGTCCCGTACTTACTGTGTGCCGCGAACGCTAGCGCCGATTAACGAAACAGCTAATGTTTGTAAACAAACGGATGTTACAATTGAGAAGCGTGCCTCGTTTTCTGAGGTTATTCAGAAGGACGGTGAATGGAAGGTATTAAATAATGTTGAAGAGTGGACCGTGGTGCAGAAGCGGAGACATAAAAATCGGTTTATTAGTCAGAGAGGGAGTGCGGTTGTTAATTTTGAGGAGAAAAGTGTTCAGTTTAGAGCGGCGGACACGAAAGTGCCACTATTTATATCTAATGTGCATAAGGCGGTGTCAGAGCAAACTATTGTAAACTACGTATATGAGAAAACTCGAGAGCGAGTTACACTAATTAAATTAAAAATGAAACAAGAAAGAGACTATAATGCTTACAAGCTTTTTGTAACAAAGCATAAAATTGATACATTTTTGGATGATAAGTTGTGGCCATCTGGAGTATCTTTTAGGCGTTTTGTGCACTTTCCTATGAGGCGAGTAAACAAAGATGTAGATGAAAATATAGATAACAAAAATGCACAGTTTAAGTAAGATAGTAAGCTTTAATTGCAAATCACTCAAGAGGTCTATGGAAGGAATAAGAGCGTTATGTCAGTCCGCGGACGTGATAGCCCTTCAAGAGACGTGGTTGCTGCCACACGATCTGCCGTTGCTCAGCACGGTTGATAACAACTTCGGGTGCACCGGGACGTCGGCTGTGGACACTTCAGCGGGCCTTTTGAGCGGGAGGCCATACGGTGGTGTCGCGTTATTGTGGCGTAAAAGTGCGTTCGAGACAGTGTTGCCGATTGAGTGTAATAATGTGCGAGTGTGCGCGGTCAGAATAACCGTAAGTACTAGATCTGTAGTAGTGTTCAGTGTATACATGCCAACAAACTCGAATGATAATCTTCCTGAGTTTACAACCTGTCTTAGTACTATTCGCTCAATAATAGAAGTAGAGGAGAATAAAGGAGTTGAGGCTTTTTATATCATAGGAGATTATAACGCGCACCCGAATGGGTTGTTTTATAACGAAATGATAAATTTTTGTTCAGATCAAAGCTGGGTCTGTATAGATGTGGAGATGTGTGACAGTGATACCTACACTTTTACAAGTGAATCACATGGCTGTAATAGATGGTTGGATCACTGCATCGTCACTGAGTCTGCGCAGCAATCAGTCGTTAGTGTCACAGTAATGTATGACGTGTATTGGTCCGACCATTTCCCGATTGTGATTGAATGTGACCTGCTTAAAATAAATTGTAAAATTGTAGACAGCATACTTAATGATAATCTTGTTAATCGTATTGTGTGGGGCGAGAGAACGTCTGAGCAGATTGATGAGTACCACGACCTCTGTCACTCTAGCCTAAGACTTATAGATATTCCTCAGGAGCTGAGTGATTGTTGTGATAAGTTCTGTGATCGCAGAGATCATTGTTCGGCTCTTGATAAAATGTATGCTAATGTTGTGGATATACTGGTACAGGCCGCCATAAAGACTTATAAAATAAAGTGTCGAAGGAAGGGTGGCTATGTCACGGGGTGGAACAAACATGTCGCAGACGCTCACCGAGGCGCGGCTTAAATTCCAGGTGTGGACAATGGCTGGTCGCCCGGCCAGCGGTCGTGTATTTTATGATATGGCGGAGGCGAGGAGACATTTTAAGGCTAAACTCAAATGGTGTCAGAACAGGCAGGATCAGCTTAAAATGAATCTCCTTGCTTTCAACCACACTAACAAAGACTTTAAGAATTTTTGGAAAAACACAAATAAAATGAATGTGAGGCCGAGTCTCCCGGTGAGTGTCGGTGGTATTACTGACCACAAGAGTATTGCTGATGCTTTTAGGGGCCACTTTTCAGTGCGGTCACTCTTGAGCTCGGCGTCTCATGGAGCAAACGGTGCTGAGACTATTCTGAGCGGAACGCGAAAGTACCAGCCAAGGATGTGGCTAAAATAATTTCGAGAATGCAGCGTGGGAAGTCGCCGGGTCACGATGGTCTCAGCCTTGAACATTTTAAACATGCGGGTGTCCATCTGCCTAGAGTTTTGTCGCTATTTTTCACACTGTGTCTTGGTCATTCATATTTACCGGAACCACTTTTGCGGACGATAGTGGTCCCCATAGTTAAAAATAAAACTGGTGACACATCCGACATGAACAACTATCGACCCATCTCGCTGGCCACCACCACGGCCAAGGTGCTTGACGGTCTGATGAAAGGCTGCCTCTCAGAATATGTTAAAGTGCATGACGCCCAGTTTGGATTCAAGGCGGGCGTGTCCACAGAGAGTGCCATACTCAGCCTGAAGCACACCGTCAAGTACTACACCGCGAGGAGGACGCCGGTATACGCGTGTTTCCTTTATTTGTCGAAAGCTTTCGATCTTGTCTGTTATGATGTGCTATGGGACAAGTTGAGGGAAACGGGTGTGCCGGCGGCACACAGCCCTTCTCCGATACTGGTATGCTCACCAGACAAACCGGGTGAGGTGGGTCGGTACTCTGTCGGATGAGTATCTAATGGAATGTGGTGAAAGACAGGGAGGATTAAGCTCGCCCCTGCTATTTAATTTATATGTTAATCAGCTTATCGAGCGGCTGAGCAGCACGCATGTCGGCTGTCATATAGACGGTATATGTGTCAATAACATAAGTTACGCGGACGACATGGTGTTGCTCAGTCCATCGATGAGCGGACTGAGGCAGCTGCTTAGGATCTGCGAGACGTATGCGGAGGTCCACGGCCTTAAATACAACTCAAAAAAGAGTGAGGTGTTAGTGTTTACGGCACCTAAACAAAAGCCCCGTCGTGTACCTCCAGTATATCTCAACGGCGTAGTACTTAATGTGGTCAATAAATTTAAATACCTGGGTCATATTGTCACCAATGACCTACGAGATGATGGCGACATAGAGCGCGAGCGCAGGGCGTTGGCGGTGAGGAGCAATATGCTCGCCCGTAGGTTTGCTCGCTGCACGGCAGACGTCAAAGTGAGTTTATTTAAGGCGTTCTGTCAGTCCTTTTACACGAGGCCTGTGGGTGTCATATACGCGCCGAGCCTACAACGTCCTGCGCGTACAATACAACAACGCTTTCAGGATGCTATTGCGGTTGCCGCGACGTTGCAGTGCATCGGGAATGTTTGCTGCAGCTCGTACGGACGGCTTTCATGCTATCATGCGTAAGAAAGCGGCTTCCTTACTGCAACGCTTGCGTGGCACTCGGAACGGCATCCTGAAAATGATTGTTGGCAGAGTAGACTGTCCTATCCAAAGACACTGGGTGGAAATAGGTATAGGTTTATTTTAAATAGAATTAAGTACTAATAACACTAACATAGCATTTAAGCACAATCTGTTACTAACCACTAACAACTTATGGACTGATATAGGTCTGAAATAAAGATATTTTATTATTTATTTATTTATTTTTATAGAGCGCAAATCTAAAATTTGTCCAATTTACAAACTGTAGAAACTTCATACAAACTTTCAAAAACGTTTTACACCCCTAAGTGTAGGTTTCCAAAAATACTTTCTTAGTGTCTCTAGCTCAAGTCACTTGAGGAACTTCCCTGCCAAATGTCATCTTTATACGTCAAGTGGTTTTCGATATTTCGTTATGAGTGAGTGAGTGACCTTTCGCTTTTATATATATAGATTAATGGTTTTTACGAGGAACTCTGTTATTGATTTGCTGTTTCCAAGCAACAATCAAATATTGTAGTGTTGAATTTATGAAGTAGACATTTTTCTGGTACAAGACGACGTATTCTCTCCTCAATCAAATCTTATCAATAAATAAGGTTCAAACTAACAAGATATCAAAGAACCGTTTTCAAATACGTCCAAATACCGACACCCCGGGGGCCGACTCAAATCTATTCAGTAAATGTTTTTTCTTCAATTTAAATGTTGACTTTCTCGAACTCAATCCGCCATTCCTGAGTAACTGCCTCGCAGGACCAATATTCGGACCTTTCCTAAAATGAAAAGATCTAATCTCACTTTTTTATCCAATTCTTTACGACCTGCCCGAATTGGCGTTGCTTAAAAGGGCAATCGCTTGAACCTGCTTTGAGAAAATAAATACTCTTTTACTTCTACTTGGAGTTAAATGAAATCTAGTTAAGAATGTATGAAGTTTAAGAGGTTCCATAAATTGGGCAGTATTGGATAAACTAAGCTATTAGTCGAAGGTTTTATTTAAGTTGCAAATTAATAGCCTTGATGTCGAATCGTATTTTCATAAAATAGTTTGTAAGTTAAGTGCCCATCTATTTCTATTAAAAATAGCCTTTATTTCTTCTGATTTTACATCGTATATAGTTCAACAAGTTCTTAATTATGTAACAATAACGTAGTTTATTATCTTAATATTATATACTCGTACCAAACCGTCAGACAGTCTTGCAAAATTGCGGCATAGGTCTTCTCTATTTTATTTCTATTATCATAATAAGAATAATAAAATCTTATTAAGTTATTTAAATACAGGTTTTATTTTAGCTAGACCGAACTAAATTCAAAGTACACATTGCTGTCTGTCTGTCTGGTTATTCCAATAAAATTAGAAAATAAGCAAAGTCCAATTGAATTCACAAACCGAAGTTAGTAATAAATTTTAATGGCTGCCTGCAGCTTTCGAAAAGACATCATATTTGGCTCATTGCGCAAAACTATCAGTGCTCGCTCGATTGGATAAACTTTTATTTTTCAACAGTTTTCATAACTGCATCTGTGGAATGAGAGCTTTATTTTCAAAGCAATAATACTTAGTGAATAAAGAAAATATCTTGGTATTTTCAGGAGAATATTTTTTTTACTTGAGTGAACACTGTGTGAAACCAATTTTTTTGCCTCATAATGTAAAATTTATCGATTCTAATGTCAAATATATTTAAGTAACTCCTTCCCAAAATATTTACTATTTACAGCGAGTTAACATATGCCTGAATTCTGATCATAGATACAGTTGAATGCACATAACGGAGATCATGTGATGAGATCATTCAATTGTTTAAAGGTCGTAGCCAATTTATACGAAACCGCTCCCACCTGGCAAAATAATGTTCCTTGAAATGTGAGCTTCAGGATGTCCTCTGTAGTCATATTTTACATTGGCATCACAAATTAACAGACAGCTTTTTTAAGGGAGCTTAATGCCATCGTACCACTCGACAGCTGACGTCGCATATATCTCATGCTTAACACGCGCTTCAAGCGGGCGGCCCGCACGGTGTACGCACGCTGAGTCGCTGACTGCTCGCTTGAAGCACGTTGCTAGGTTATCGAAAAAGGAAAGGCGAAAGTGGTCGGCGTGGGGACAGCTAGTTGACTGCTAGCTGTACAACTAGCTGCCAGCTAACAACTGGGTGCCTGCTAGCGGTCGGCGCGTGGACAGCGAGCAGTCATCTCCGTTTAAGGCGGTGTTGTGCGGGAGTGGTGTTGGAACGGGGTCGTGTAAGTGAGCTACGACCTTTACTCCCCTTTCAATGAAATTAATTTAATAGGTGCATACTAACCAGGCGTGAAGATTACAAATAAATATGTTTGTAGGTAGGTACCAATGATTTCCATGGAACAAACAATTTCATTTCGTTTTCTGAGAACGATTGGGCTATGTGGTTCATATCAACATTTATTGTAAAATACTCGCCAGAGATTTCTTTAGAAATAAGCATCATCCTTGTAACTATTTTTCTGTTTCTTCTTTTTAACCGACTTCCCAAAAAGGAGGAGGTTCTAAATTCGAGTGTTTTTTTTATTATTTATGTTCGGGCATTTTTCCGTCATTTAAAAACGGAATTGCAAAATTCTTTTTTTGTTCGAATGAAGTTTATTCCGAAATGGTCCCATTTACATTTGGTGAAGATCTGATGAAGAACTCTCTTCAATAAATGACGGCAAATCTCTCGGGATTGCTGCAATCGCATGTCAGTATATGGTTTACACTATTTCATAACATACCATCACGCCAGTATGATCTAAACGGGTACGCAGATGAGTACAGTTCACTATGGTACTCTCATTCCACTGGTTATGTTCAAGTTACTTGTTAGTCGTGTAATCTATTCTGGATAGATTATCATCAACTCATTTATTTATTTAACTGTTCATGTACACACATAATAATAAAAGGACAAAACAAACCTTTTTACAAAAACACACAACCGACTTCCAAAAAAAAGTAAGGTACCTACTTATAATTAAGTACCTTCCTATAGAAATTGTCCATTATATATCACTAAAAACTGGAAAAAAAACATTTTTACAAAAAAATACATCCTAAAACAGGAACACCGACTTCGGAAATTAAAGTATTTTTAACTTTGTAGTGTTTTTTTGGAAGTCAGTTGTCATTATTATGTGAGTACATGAACAGTTAATAGCTATTTATGCAACTGTTACGTTATGGACGGTCTTTTAATACGAGTGCCATTTTTCGGTACAAGCGTAGCGCGTACCGAAATAGGTGGGCACGAGTTATTAAAAGACCAATAACGTACAGTTGCATACAAGATTTTATCTACGAAGGAAGGAATAAAACACAGATATAGACAAATAAGTATTTCAGGAAGTGTGTATTTCATTTCTCATATACATGTCTTGATTTTTCTGGTAGTAAATTATTTGTAGCCGCAACTGCTCTATTTGTTATATCTGGTGGAGTATTTTCAATATCACTTGATGTTGAAGACATTTTAATAAAATTTGGAATAAAATTTCACTCAGAATTTTTTTCCCGCGTCCACTTTTTATTTTATTTTTTATTTACTCTTTATTAGGTATAAGGCAAAGATCTTGTAGCCGCAGCAGCCAAATAGTATACGATACTTTTGTTCTAAACTTGTTCCATTTTTAAAAACATCATTTACATTGTCTCGATTTCGAAGTAATATTATAGGTACCTGGCTGTATGTTCAGAATGTCTTTGCTTGTGTTTTAGAATTTATGACGATTCGCATAATGCAATCCGATGTCGTTATGGGTATCATAATGAAACCGCTGTCAATTTTATAATTCGAATATAACGAAACCGAAGTAGATAAATAAATAAATGAGCTGTGCCGACTTCTTTCAAATTGAGTTTGTATTCTACCTCAAATTCAATGTAATCAAGAGAAAGTACATTTTTAAAGCCCAAAACACACGCGTCACTCCCAGGTACTTAATGGACCTCCATGGTTCATTAGATCAAACAGCCCGGATGTGATCGGAAGACGCATTAAGCCGTATTTCTTTTCACCCCATACCCGATGGGGTGAATCTGAGAAGCGACTCTAATGATGTTGAACTAAAAGGGTGTCAAAAAGCCATTGATGGGTACCTATCTAACAGATACGGTCAGCTAATAAACTTAAGCTACCTTAAAACATGATAGATTTTCGAGCTTAAGGTATTAAAGATCTACAGTTTTCTCTCAAATTTACTAAACTGTGTTGAGTGATTTTTCTTTGAAACTAAAAAGCACTTGTAAACTGTTCAGTCAATGTCCACTTCCTCCTCACGTCGAGTTCCTCATTACTGAGGGTCGTGAATCCCCTGACGGTAGAATTTTCTTTTTTTTACAATATTCTTCCATCTATGTCTGGCCTTGGCATCGTGGCGTACATCGTGGAAATTGATGTTGACCGTTGAACGAATTTGGTCAGACCATCTGATATGGCTGCGGCAGCGGGGTCCGGGGGCCTCCTGCTATCGACCTTACCAGTTATCATCAACTGCTCAAAGTTATTGCCTTCTTTTCGGACAATGTGGCCAAATAATCCCAGGTCTCTACGAAGTCAGGTGGTGGTTAGTCTGGTCTTGATGTTTAGTTGATGAAGGATAGACTCGTTTGTCCGGAATGCAGTGCCACGGGATTTGAAGCATTCTTCGCCAGCACCACATCTTGAAAGAGTCGATGCGATCAAGGTCGGCCTTCCTTAGCGTCCATGTTGCCGAGTCATACTCGTAATTAAAGATAGATAATACTAAGGAGTTCACCAATCAGTCGATGTTTGTTCTAGAAAATAATAATTTAGTTTAGTGTAAACGTTAGGTAGCTAAGAAAAAAGGTAATGTGCTAAATAACAAAATTTGGCGGGCCCAAGTGATGTTACTATTAGCGTTGGTGGTCCAGCTTCTACCCAGTTTCAGCCAAAAACACACAAAAGTAATGACATAGTCTAAGGTACGCTTGATCAAACAGTTCAAAAAATGTAAAATCTAAATCCATTACCCTGAGTGACGCGGTTTTTTCTATTTACAACTAAGTACTTCCAACAAACTACGGACAAAAACATTTATAATGGAAAAATATACGACGTTTTATCACGTAAAAGATGCTAAACCACTTATCCACGAGAAATGTGTGACGTAGCTAGGCGGTGCGAGGATATGTAGTGTAACGGGGTAGTGAAAATGTATGACTGTATCCATCAAAACTGTGCGTGGAGCTTGCGTGGTAAGCGTTGCGACGATGTAAAACGGTGGAAGTAAGTGGTTGCAGGATGTGTTCTGGACTATTTTCTGTGGTTTGCGGGCAGGATACGGTGTGGTGGTGTCAGCGGAGGTGGAGGCAAACGTGCACAGACTGCCACTCGTGTCTCTCACACACATCTCTGGCTTTTTGTATGTACAAATACCTAGTTCTACTAGCTTTTTCCATCAGAGCTGCGCTAAGCCAGGCTTTGATAATAAAGTGATAGCACTGGTTTATTTTTCCTCGCGCACCTCTAGCTACTTCAGACATATCTTGTGGAAAATTACCCATAAAGCGCTAATCCGTGTACGTTTGACCGTGACGTTTCTAGTTAGTGACTCAATTAATTCTTACAATATGTCAAGATGTCTTTAGTTTGAAAACGGTAACTTAAGTAACGAAAGATTAAAGGCCTTTCTAAGTAATGCGGGTATAACATTTCTTTCTTTTATCTATTTAAATGGTAATATTATTCTTGTATGTATGTGTGTATAATAAGTATTTGTTTCTAATCTATTTTGACATTTAAATGGTCTTTGTTGAAAGTAACAGATGGTGTCCCTTGAATATTTATTGGTTCTTTTTATGCTTTTACTACACAAGCCAATACCTTTGTGTTTTGCTGTGGTGTATTTTAGGTTAAAAAACGCGGTGTGGTCGTAGATTATAAAATCCACGACACGAATTCTGCTAAGTGGCCTTTTATATTTGTCACAACATGTCATGGTCGTTTTTTTTCCGATTGGTCCAAATGGAGCCCTATTGCTGTCACTCACGCGTGTCTGTCTTTCTGTCCGTCGCCTAACACACAGGTTTTGTTTTGGTTTGGTTTGTTTTTTTTTTTATTGGAGCTACAGTCTTCAAATTTTCACAGTACCACACATCATCATCACGACAGCATATTGTTGACCCAAAGCCAGATAAATTGTCAAAAATATTATAAAATGTTTTTAAGGAGAGCTCCCACCCTGGGCGCGAAAAATTAAATTTACCTGCCCCATCGACGGGAGTATCGTTGTTTAGAGCTCGATGATTATATAAGTACTGTATATTTTGTTTTAAAAAATAATGGAAAACAAAGAAATGAGAAGCCACCAAATTCAGCTTTTTTTCACAAAGTTTTGTTCTGAAATTTTTTTTAACTATCGATTGACCTATGAACATGAAATTTGGTGGTAATGGTTATTATTACATATATTATACTAAAACATACCAATATATTCATAAATCAGTTTTTTGCCTATTACAACCAACTTGATTTTGCGGTTTGGTACGGAACAACCTTACATGTGCGAAGTTTTAATGAGAATGTTACAACAATGCCAATATTTTCCTTTGATACGGAACCAAACAAAAAGAGCATGTAATAGCCCCAAATGATCAACTTTCTAACATAATATTCTATACAAATAAATATCTAATTCACAACAGCTTAACCTATTTCATTCTTCTTTAACAAGGATATATCAGGCCCATAAATCCGGCCTCCATGACGTCACAGTGAATCATATCACTGAATCGTGACGTCATTAATTTAGACACACGTCTTCGCACATAAACGTCGACTGAACTTTGACAGATTTCGGAACATTCTTTGAAAGGCCAAATGAAAAATGGCCGACATAAAGAAAATATAAATAATTTCGTACAAGATAAAATTTTCATCATTTATTACACGAGGCTCCCGTCAACGAAATTAGGGTCTCCGAAGTTCGTGAACTTTTATGAAGGAAAACTATTTTGTTGTGTTGGTATACACAGTGAAAAACTATTTTGTTGTGTTGGTATACACAGTGAAAAGTTTTTATTTAGTGGAAAGATAAAAAAAAAATGAATGGTAAAAATGGTAAAAGAGCATTACCTGTCACTATAATTTTTATTCTTCTCCTTTCTCTGTTAGATATTTGATATGTATTAGTATATTATATAATATTGTATGTATGTTATTATGTCTAAGTAATATTATTTAAGTATTTAATTTTGTATACAGACAGCCCTAAATTCTTCTCCTATCGTACAGTCCATCCAAAGGTTGTCTGTAAGAGATTGCCCTGTGCGATAAGACCGCCCATTGTACACTTGTTTTTGTGAATGTTTTCCTGTACATATTTTGTGGTGTACAATAAAGTATATAATAAATAAATAATAAATAAAGATGGCAAGTTGCTTACTTTATTGAATCGTTTTGAGATATTCAGTAAGAATTACTCTTTTCATAATTGGTATGCTCGCGTTTGACCACTACCTTACCTGATTGTAAGCGATGTGGTCGAAGCTGAAGCACGCTTGCCTTGAAATAACCTAATCACTATTGACTTAAAGACCCCCAGGTTGTAGCTATCAGAAAACACAGACTCAGGCAGGGCATTCCATTACCACATAATGAAAGTATTCCTAAAACATTTAGTGCGTATGGGTGGGATGTCCAACATGTACCGGTTTGACGAATTCCCTTTTGCTTTTTCGAAAGTCTCTTCTTTGCTGTGCAAGATGTCCATTACAATTTGTTACCAGTAGAAATCTTACTTCTTTTGACTAATCCTACTACTATTATAATCGTAAAAGTTTATGAGGATGGATGGATGTTTGTTATTCTTTCACGCAAAAACTAGTAAACGGATTTTGATGAAACTTTACAGAAATATAGCTTATACATCAGAATATAACTTATAAAGATATTGGGAGAAGTACTAATAACACGCGGGCGTGCGGCAGCTAGTATTATAAATGCGAAAATTTGGATGTATGTTTGTTTTTCAATCACGCCAGTATGGCAGAAGGGAACTGGGTGAAATTTGGCACAGAGATAGATTTTAGTCTTAGTCTTTAGCACATAGACAATTTTATATCCCGGTTATATGTTCCCGTGGGATAATTTCCGACTATCACGCGAGTGAAGCCGCTGGCAGAAAAGAGTTCCAGAATAAATAAAACCAATAAGACTTGTTTGTCATATTTATGTAACATTTCAATAGATTTGGCCGACAGAAATAATGACTCTTTTGATATAGGAAACCAATAATAAGAATCTCCGCTCTGAATGCTTTGACAAACCCACTCAACTTTCACAATGAACGTACATTGTTGATACGAGTAGATACAGCCTTAGTATAGATAGTACAACACATCTGTGCGTTCGGCGCCATGTGTGCGTGCGCTTGTAATTATACGAGTACATTATGCATTTGTGTGGCAGTGACGTAGCATTCGTCGTCCGAGCAAACAATGTGTGGTAGTGACGCGGCAGTTTTTGTCCGAGCAAACAACCACCTACACTAGCTCACCAACACATAGCGACGCGCGCAAAGATGAGTTGAACTATCTTTATGACAACCATCATGTATTGCATTGGTTAAAGAGATGGGAACCTATGCTATTCATTCGATGAATACAGGCGTGATGTTATTTATGTAAAGAGATGTATTCTTTTAGTAAGAAATTAAGAATAATATTTATGTTTATAGCCAGAAAACTTTATATAAATAAAATTAAATATTATAATGCTTGTTAGTCGTAGATATGTGTTGAGTTGTTGTGAAGTTTAAGTGGGTACCTACCTTCTTGCGTGGTAAACGCACAGATCGTACATTGAGTAGAAAAATAAGTTAATTGTAATTTTAAACTGTCATGGTCACTAAGATTAACATTACAATCGGGATATTTACCATGTTTACTGTTTGTAGCGAGTTTCCGATATTTCGTCGCTGTTGCAAGCACCATGATCACGGATAAACTGAAATTATCGGAAACTCGCTACAAACAGTAAACATGGTAAATATCCTGATTCTAATGTTAATAATTGTAATTTGTTGACACAAGAATAACAATATTTTTTTTACTATTTAGTAAATAAATGAAATCGTTTTTTTTTGCTAAAATTATTTATTTGAGCGTAAACAAACAATTTTAACATATGAGTGAAAAAGGTGTTTTGTAAAAGGTCAAACCTCTCTGGCAGTTCTGATCCAATTAAGAAGTCTTTTACAGATAGAAAGCAATACTAACGCTGATGGTCGAAGGCTAAGTTAATCCCGATAAAATGCACGGTTCCTTTTGCCACGAAAAAAATAAAAAAAGACCGGCCAAGTGCGAGTTGGACTCGGGCACGAAGGGTTCCGTAACATTATCGCAAAAAACGGCAAATAATCACGTTTGTTGTATGGGATAAGATATTAGATATTTATTTTATTCTGTTTTTAGTATTTATTGTTATAGCGGCAACATAAATATATAATCTCCAATATATATAATATATATATATATATATAATCCATAGTATTAAGTTGCTTTAAATGTGTAATTTCTTTTTTGGTTTACAATAAAGTATATTCTATTCTATAATCTGTGAAAATTTCAACTGCCTA
Organism: Orthosia cruda; assembly: GCA_964057195.1. Taxonomy (NCBI): domain Eukaryota; kingdom Metazoa; phylum Arthropoda; class Insecta; order Lepidoptera; family Noctuidae; genus Orthosia; species Orthosia cruda. The sequence continues at coordinate 29,534,076 of OZ059840.1, read as the reverse complement.
GCTATCACGGTACATGAGACAGACGGCCTGGTGACAGATGGACAGACAGACAGACGGACCGCGGAGTCTTAGTAATAGGGTCCCGTTTTTACCCTTTGGGTACGAAACCCTAAAACTACACCATGATTTATTCATTTTGTTTCAAGTTGTCAATTTTATTGTGTCAGAATGGAACTAAGCCATGCCACACGTTCCTATACCGAAGGTAGGTCTGCCTAGCGTTAGGTAATTGTATTTAGCTATCGTGCAAATGAGTCTAACTAATTATACTTTAAAATTGTACTTTTAGCATTTTGATCCCGTAAATCTTGCCTTACATGTTTCAAACATGCAGTAGGTCGCAAATGCATAAAATAAATTTGATCTGTGTAGTGACAGAAACTATCTTCCTATAAAAATAACAAAGTACCTAACCACACTTAGAAATATTTTATGACTCTGTTCTAGAAAAGTTATGCAGCTGACGCCATGTTTGATCGGCACTTCTAATACTTGAACATTTTAGTGTATCGCAGTCAAACGCTACATACCTATATATTTTTTTAGGTTTGTGGTTTCAAACGGAATTTTCTACTGGACCTTTCGTTGTGTTGTGGTGACGCTTAAGAGGACCTGAATCCAGCAGTGGAAGTCTTTTGGCTGAATGATAAGGAGCTTGTCGGAAAAACTTCGAGAAACAGGCAACTCAACAAAACAGAATAAAATGAATACACAAAAATATAAAATGAAATGAACCCCATTGCTTATCTATTTAGAATAAATACCAGGCCCTTATATCTAATAAGGAACGCGTTTAAAAAACACCGGAACAGATCGTTACACAGACAACCAACTAATGAAAGGACCAAATTTTATTCACAAAATTGCCCATCTCACAGACAGCTACCCGAAAAATCGTCCCCGTATTTATTAAAACCTTTCATTCTGACAATAGACGATCTGTGAAAGGTCTTTTTATTGATCACACCATTTCATTGTTTACTTCGGATTCGCAAGATAAATGAGTGTAGTAAATTAATGATTCTGTCTGCCCTCAGCAGGTTGCTGACAAATGTTTAGAATTTGTTGTGTCTAGTAAGCTCTTTAATAAAAGCAGGGACGTCTGAAAATGCGTCACGGAATGGTTAGCAATAAACCTTCGTGGTTCCGGTCCTGCGTCTTGTTTATTTTTTTTGGACCATACTACGTTTATTGAATCTTATTTAATTTTCATTTTGTCTTCGGTTGTTGGAAGTTCTAGAATTAGTTCGCTACTAGCTGACCCGGCAAACGTTGTTTTGCCATATAAATTTTTGCTAAGATTCCCAAAAATATTGCACGCACAGAGTATTATAGTATTTTTAATTATCGTTTAATAATGGAATGGTTTATACAGGTAACACAATGATTGTTGTTGGCAGGAGCCCGTGACACGTGGTGAATACTATTGATTTATATGAGATCAAATAATTAACTGTACGTGAGAACTATCTTGAGCAAAATGGCACCTACCTACCTTACCCTACCCTACATACCTACCTACCCTACTCGACCTACCTACCCTACCCTACCTATCTACCCACCTACCCTACTCGACCTACCTACCCTACCCTACCTATCTACCCACCTACCCTACCTATCTACCCACCTACCATACCTACCTACTAGAGTAGGTAGGTATGGTAGGAGGGTAAAAAAAAAAAATCTATCGGTAAAAAAAAAAAACTATCGGTAGGTATGTAGGGTAGGGTAGACCCTACCCTACATACCATATACTAGTTTTTCTTTGATCTTAAACCATCTTTGCATGGCCTTTCTAATGAAACCGGTTTGGGGCATATCGGTTGGAAGGTTTCAAAGTCTTTAATTGATATAGGTAGTTTTTTTTTTGTATTTTTTAATTTATTGCTTGGTTCAGATATATTTTTTATTTCCTCGCACAATGCATAGTAAAATGTTGTATGATACACGTACGTAAGATGATTCCCGACTCGTGTTGAATGCCACTCATCGGGAATCACCTAACTTCCGCACTTTTAGCATAAATAACTATTCTATTAAGTTAGCGCCCGGCCTCTAAGAACCACCCTTAGTTTGGTATTTCGTGACGTAGATAAGTTCTTGGTCCTTGTGTCCTCCCAATACGTCTTGGCCTATCTCTAATGAGTTTGTCTCGGTCTAATTTAGGCCTCATTTCCGACAAACATCCTGGGTCGACGCAAAACGGTATAATATTATGTTGACATCCTTCGTCAAAGTCGCAGACAGATTAGGTGCCTACCAACTTCACAGAAACGCCTAATTAAACAAAAAAACCGTAAACTTTACGCTTCTTTATTGAACTTTAATCGGTTTTCAAAAGAAATAAAAATGGATTAAAAAGTCGTTGGAAACTTTTACTTCGACCTAAAAAGTTTTTGAAGAAACGTGCTTTAAGTTGGTTGAATCCTCGTCGAAACTATAAAATACCTCTGCACGGGCCGTTAATACTGAAGTTATTGGTAGTGTTTTAAAGTTTAATCTTATTTTATCGTGAGTGCTCCGATTTTACGTGAATTTGGGTTTACGTACCTAACAGGAAACTATTGGGTCCTTTCCAGTTAGGTACTTAAATCCAAATGCTTGGGTTCGAGCTGGTAATACCGGGCTATATTTAGTTTTGAAAGTTTTAATTTACTGCTCGTGAAAAAAGTCTAGCTATCAGTGGGGTTTAGAAGGCGATTTGTAATTGTTTCGAACACCTGTTTAGGGTTCCGTTCCTCATTCGCACTTGGCCGGTTTTATTAATTTATTTTTTTCGTAACCAGATACTTCGAATAGGGCCTACAACCCAACGACAATCGTCCTTTTTTTTTCGGGATGGAAAATCCTCATTGGATGTCCTCCGCCCTGATGGGGGGGGGGGAGGCCGAGGGGTCTGTCAGACTCGTACTGACTAAAAACCACACCGGTCCGTCGAGTCCTGGACCCATTTAGGGGGGCTGGAAGGGGCGTTGTCCACCCTCCGCCGACGCCCGGCGCTTCTGCTGCGGATTGAGTTAGCGGATGAAATCTCCCTCACCCTCTCCGCAGCCTCCTTCTGCGAGACGACTCTGCGACTTCTGCGTTTCGCAGAAGTATACCACCGCGTCCCAGGATTCTCGCTGCCGACCATAGACTCGACTACGGCCGGCAGCGACAGGTCACTGCCTACTTCAGAAATGAGGGCACGGCGTGGCTCCTCCCAAGCGGCACACGCTGCCAGCGTATGCCGCACCGTGTCCTCCCGACAGTCGACGCAGTGGTGACACCGGGCGTCTGGCTCCCTGTTTATGCGACACAGGTACTGCCCGAAGCAACCATGCTCCTAGAGCACCTGCGTCTCCCGAAACGACAAGGAGCCGTGCCTCCTCCCAAGCCAGCGCTCGAGCACTGGCCGGACCGCCTCGATGGTATTTATTTATGATATACTTTATTGTACACCACAAAAAACATACAGGACAAACATTCACAATAACAAGTGTACAATGGGTGGTCTTATCGCACTAGGCAATCTCTTACAGACAACCTTTGGTAATGAGGCGGTAGGGCGTGAAAGCCTGCCCCGCCATTCCGCCACCAGGACCTCACGAAGCTGAGACCGACGCAACTCCATATGTTGCTGCATCGGCCCTTCGCCCCGCGCCCGCGCTTCCTCGCGCCACCTGGAGACCCAGGACAGTGACGCGAGTACGTTCGCCTCCAGGTCCCAGGGCGAGGATCCGGCCAGTACACAAGCCGCCTCGTAGGAGATCGTGCGATAACCCCTGATGACTCTGACGGCCATCGCTCCATGTGGCTTTCGCAGAATAGCGATGCTGCCGGCCGTCAGGTCAGTCGCCCAAACGACAATCGTCCTACCTTAACCCTTACAGCTAACCTTATAAAAACAAGAAAAAAAATATCGTTGCTGTTTCCTTTGTGATGCCACACTTAGTTTGAGTAAACACCCGAACAAAAAGGCAGTAACTCCATCACAAAGAAACATGTTTTCTAAGCTAAAGGCACAGATTACATCTTTCAATTTAAAAAAGTCCTACTAGTTCCGAAGGTTTAGAAGAGAGCAACAATATATTCCTTTGAAACGAATGCTGCCTAACACGAGAAAGCAATTCCGTTTTCGCAGTCCGTCGGCTTATTATTCAAGTTGTGATTGCTACCAAACCATTGAAAATATAAAATGTTGGGCGAAATCTGATACGAGATTTAGGAAATGTATTGTAGTAAGCAAGGATTTGAAAGGTGAGGCTTGTAGGTGAATGAGGATAGCTATGTAGAATGGAGTTGTATAATAAATAGATATAAGAATAGATTCTCAAATCTATATATATAAAACAAAGTCGTGTTAAAGAACGGCTTAACCAATTTAGATGATTTTTGTTTGTTTGGATTTATCTTCGTCTGGAATAGGATTATAAGTAATAAAACATCGAAAAAATTAATGATAAAAAAAATATTTTTCCATACATTTTGCGAACACAGCGCCATCTCTGATATATGATAGTAACAAAGGACACACAAAAATGAACATGGCGTTGTATGCTGGTTCTGGTATTGCCAGTAGAAGGCGTTGTCGATCTTTCTGAAATTCATCGTATAAATTCTAACTTCATAAAATGGCGGGCTTATTCAAGCGCGCTCAGCATATCCACGGATTAACTAATAGTTCCTTGAGCATTTCTACTGCGCATGTGCAAATAGCTATCACGTCGTAACGTAAAAAGGCACGAGCAAAATACACGTTCTTTCAAACATATTTAATGAATACTTACAATTAATTTATTGATGAAATCTAAATCTAGAGTAATTAAAATCGCCTTTAATGAAGTATTAGTTATATTTTACCTTTTATATGAATGCTAATCTGTACTTAACTACGTAAATTGTAAAACTTTTCTAAAATGATAAAAACTCTATGCGTCTGGCTGACGAAGGAGTTAAAAATTAAGAAAATACATAAAAGTAAAAAGCACTAGTAAAAAGTGACACTTTCCACATAGTTTGGCTGCTTGGAAAACGCTCTTTTCGAGGACATACATTGAAATTTAATAATTAAATAATTTATATTCACTACATGCTTTCAACACGTGCGAGTATAATTTTATTCATATTTAGATACATCTTCAATTTTATTTGGCGCGGTAACAAAATTTATTCAGCTGTATTTAATATAGCTCTAACGAAGTAACGTCAATGCGATATTTAAAAAGAAATTTTCCTGTATACTAACGTCGGATCAGATGCAGAAGCCGGCAAGCAACATTTTTTTTTTAATTTGGGGCTCCGTAAATAACTTGACGTGTTTTTAAATTTGGCTCTTTTGATATTCAGCTGAATTTCTTCGAGTATTCTTAGTTGTTTACGTCAAGTCATTGTACGGCGTCATCGTGATTAAGTGTTTATTTTTTGGTCCTTTGTGAAAAAGACAACGGTGTTTGTGTATTTTGTACACTTACTACTGTAAATCCGCCTCCACACCCTTGGTGAACCATGGCAAACAGCAAACAACAAACACGAACGTCTGGATGGGTGTTTGTTTGTGTTTGCCTGTTTTTGTTTGTGTTCGCCCGTGTTCGGGTTCCATGTCGGTTTTTATGCACAAATCAAAGGGTGTTCGACAAACGTGTTTGCGATGTATCAAGACGCTTGTTCAGTTCAGTAGTACGCGCGAGCTTGCGGGTGGCGGACGGAGTTAATAGTGGTGGTCAAATTTACGAAATGCGATATTTTGTGTATCCTAAGATAAATTGTAAGGAAAAATGAGGAGTTTATCCCGAAAGTAATCGGTGCCACAACAAGCTCATCGTCTGCCATGTTTGTCAATCCGGAATATACAAGCACGTTTGCCAAGCATGTGGATGCCGTGTTTGTGTTGGGTGATTGTGGTCAGTGTTCGGCACGTGTTTGCTGTTCGCCACTGTTTGTGGCAAACAGCAAGCGTGTGGAGGCGGCATAAAAAGGCGTTTCATGTGAAGGCGACCTCTTTGCTTTTTATAAAGCTGGCACATTTTGGAAGTGTCTAATCATAATTAGAATTCCAAGAATATTTGAAGATATGTTTAGTTTTCCTAGAGACTTCTGTAAGAGCCGCTTTATGCAAAGCACATAATGATATTTAATTGAGTTAAAAATATTTTACTATTTCGTTTGTACACACTACCAAGTACTACTTGTGACTTTGATATTCATAATATAGTAGGTTATGTTTAGCAATAGGGATCCACCAATAGGTGGACCCCTAGACTGGAGTTGACTCTATAACTGGAGTTTCTGTCTATAGCAAGACTGTTTGGTGCAACATGCAGAAGTGTATAAGTGTTATTTTTAACACATTTCAATATATAATTTATCAAGTAAGTAATATCATTAAAAATACTCCAGAAATCCCACACCTTATTCATTATAAAGAAAGTTATAAAACTGGTTAAGAGTACAGGAGGAACATCAGACAACTAAAAAACGAATAAGACAATATTAGGCCAAGAAACATCATTACAAGTCTAATAGCCCGTTTCTGCCACTCTGGGTTATCTTTTTTAACTTCGTGTTAGCAACTAACTCTGAGTTAAGTAATTTGGACAAGTGTGGCTAAAAAAGGTAGAAGGCCAATGAAAAGTTATAGATCACGACGTAACGCTTCGTAGAACTATAAATAAATTGGAAACCGTTCCCTGGAAAATCTCATATAGCGTAGTAATATTACTATTTTCCGGAAACCATATTACCGGGAAACGATATCCACAGCCTCTGTAATTTAAAATTCTCTCGAAAAGGAAGGCTCTGATTATGAAATCAGAGCTACCCTACATAAACTCATGATACTGAAAAAGGAAAACACTTAACGCATTAAAACGTATAATTTTGTTTAATAATATATATATATATATATAAATTTGTGGATAAAACGAAACAGGGCGGTAGTTGAAATAAAAAAGCAAATATATGTTTTTTTTTTTTTGTACTTTATGATTTTTTTTTTTTTTTTTTTTTTTTTATTAACAATAGGCTCGCGCTTGACCACTATCTCACCTGATGGAAAGCGATGATGTGGTCGACGGTGAAGCACGCTTGCCTAGAAAAAACCCATTCACTCTTGACTTAAAGACCCCTAGATTGTAGCTATCGGGAAACACAGACTCCGGCAGGGAATTCCACTCCTTAGCTGTACGCATAATAAAAGTGTCCCCAAAACGTTTTGTGCGTATGGGTGGGATGTCCACCATGTACCGATGACGCATCACCGTGCGTCTGGTTGTCCGATGATGGAACGGGCTGGGCGGAATTAAATCATGCAATTCCATCGCACACTCCCCGAAATGTAACCGATAAAATACCGACAAGCTGGCAACTCGGCGACGATGTTCAAGGCTCTGGAGATCTACTGCAAATAGCCCCAAATGTCGTTTGATCCACGATTTTTGGCCCACCCTGTATATATAAAAGAATAACTAAAATCAGCCTTAATCCGACACAGGACGCGGGCCCAGTGCGGGTTGGTGTATGTCACACGTCTTCGAATATTTGGTTTCTTTCCTCACTATGATTTCCTTCACCATTTTAAGAGCAGTGGTGATGAAAAAATTAACACAAAGTAAAGCGCCTGCCTGGGCTCGAACTCACGACCTACGACACGTATGCTATAAAATAGATTAGAGAATAGAATAGAGTAGAGTGAGCAGATATAAAAGAATACAAAAAGTTAAAACACTTGATAATTTGAAATAATAAAAAAGCGGATATTGATATTGAATTTGTTATTTTACATAATGTTTGGTAAGAAAAAATTAATGAGAGAAATTTTAACTAGATTTGAGGAATGTATTACGCTGAACACACGTATATATCATGAAATAAAATAAGACGAAAAATCTGATGTCCGCTTTAATGCTGGATTACGGGCAGAAATGGCACCGCAATTCTCGGAGAAAAACACAGGCCATTGTAAACGTAAGGAACCTCGGATTTGGCAGGGTCACAAGGGCTCACTCCTCCAGCCCGTACGGTAAAGCCGGAGTACGGCTTCTAATAACTGATATCTACAGACAAAGAAATGAAAAATCTAAATTATGATACAAAAAGAATAAGAGAAGAGAATAGATAGCTAAACTCCAAAGAATAATTAACAAGAAGCCCCCAAACAAACCAGTTTATTCTTGAAAACTACGCTTAAATTATCCGCACAGTACACGTGGGATAGCACTAATGCACACAAGAAGTCATTAACAATCAAAACTTTGGCTTATAAATTCACCAAAACAAAATTCTATAATGAAATTTTTCATCTATTATTTTGGCTTATATTTTCTAGGCAATCAAAATTTCAAAATTTGTATAAAGTAACCTGCCAGCTTGTCACAAAACGCTTTGGCAATATGTCTGTTAGCGATCTGCTACAATACCTAATAATACTAGCCTGTTACTGTCCCACTGTATGGCAGATTCCTCTTCTTATACAGAGATGGCCTGAGCACTCATCACTATTTCTCATTGCGGTTTGGCGATTTAATTAATACTTATATTAACTATAAAGTCCAGGTTTTCTCAAGATCTTATATTTCACCGTTGTTAGCGATGTCCAAGATGAACTTAAAAGTGAATTGAAAAAGTCACATTGGTAAGTACTTGCCCAAATTTGAACCCATAAGCTCAAGCACTAAAGGCGAGGTCTTAGCCACTAGGCCACCACGACGTACCTAAATCACAGTTTAATGATAACAATGGAATATTAACAAACAAAAGAGTCAGTGGAAGATAGTTGTGGTTTTTTGTCGCAGACCGTGCCTTTTTTGTTAACCCTACGGTCGCCGGGAGCTGAGTGCTTTCAAAAAACACGGCTATTGTTGATAACCACCCGCCCGCATGGTTCAATTTTGAATATTAAAAGTCTTAATGTACTGTTATGGCACTGCGGGGTGAATTGATTACTTTTATGCGAACGAAATCAATATTTATATTAATGAAAGCTGGACTGCCTCGTTGGTCTGGGTAGCTGAAGATTTGGTCTTTGGTGCTTGGTCTTGGCTTGGTTAATTTAAATACTACTAATACTATTGTTAAAGGTTTAGCTTAAGCTTATATACTCCTCGGGGCCCAATGGGCCCTGAAGATAAACCACTTAAAATCCTTAAGATAGATTATTTTACTTAAAGGAAGCATTCCTTTATTTTTTAAAACAAACAAAACTAATTCACGACAGGCTTACCTATACCGGGAATCGAACCAGCCAAAAAGTAAAAAAACAACATCCGTTATTTTACTCTACTAATCGATAGGATTGTTGTGTAGGATGAACATGATGATGATTATGATAAACATTTGGTCTTAGAAATACAAAAGATCATGAAATCTAACGTTAGTTTTATTTTATCGTCAATTACATTATGAGGGACACGGAAACGTGAATGAATATTATTACCTAGCAAGTCATACTTGAACTATTTAAAATTACAATTTTGTTACATTTTAATAATTTAACTGAGAAGTTGTTCGAAATGTGACCCCGCGTTACGGATACACAAATCAGGTATTTTTTTAAATTCACTTCGTGTAGTCTTCTGCAAAGTGTTGTAGTGTATGCTCCTAATAACATTATTATTATCAATTAAACTATTTTCTTATCTAAGTCTTTAACAAGATACTTAGAGATAAATTAGCAAGCGGGTACTTCATAGAATGTCTTTGAAAATTATTACGTGTCTGTTACTTGTTGAAATTGAACTGTTCTGAGCCCTTGCGTTCTAAATATTAGATTTCATGAATATCTTGTGCGACAGACGAGTATAAGACCTAATGTTACATGGATAAATTTTATCTTTAACATTGACTGTATCGACTAGTGAAATAAAATAGCAAGTGTTTATTTTTTTAATTTTGGCTGCGTCGATTCCCGGTAAAACCTTTTAAATAGAGACCAGACCTTTTCACTGGAATGTTTCCTTTAAGTAAAATAACCTATCTTAAGGATTTAAAGTGGTTTCCCTTCAAGGCCCATTGATTTTTCCAACCTGTATATGTATGTCGTTTTGTGACTGATTCACTGGTCGGCCAAAGTGTATTTGGGCTTTTCAATCAGTATTTCTCAGAAGCTGGAGTCTGGATTAGTGCGCAGTTTCTGGCAGTAGGCTTGGCCCCAATTAAGGCCAAATTTGGAACTTAAACTTATCCGTCCAAATAAATGTGCACCGTACTATTGGTATACCACAGTCACGGGGTCCCAGCACTAAGAAAGAAAATTTGGTTCAAATAAATCTCACTACATTGCGCGATATGCACCGACTTGTTATTGAATTGTGTGTAAAATTAAAATATTCTGGAATTGAACATAAAACTTGTATGCTCTTGTTTAATCCACTCTCCTAAGAACAAAACTATGGAATACTGGGCTCTTAATTTATATTTTAAAGATTACTTGAACATTTACAAGAGATGCCAATAGATGGAGCGGTTTTAAATTTCTGTGGCATTCCACTCGATTGTTTAAACTTGTATTGTAACACATTTTGGTGCAATGAAACTGTAAAAACTTGCCAAAAATACTATAAAACAAATCGTCACTGTATTTAAACAAAAAAATAGTCACGAACTGAGAAAACCCGTTACTAGCAAGTCGCTGCTAACACCATCTATAGCCGTGGAAAGGAAAAATAATCAGTTCACATCTGACGAAAAACGCTAGTTACGTCGGCACGGTTTCTTTGTATGGGATGAGGCATCTGTATGCTAGTATTATATTATCTGTGCCACTGTCTAAATTTTCGGGGAATACTGACGTGACTACATGTAAAAGGCTGAAGTTTGATGTTCACGTGACTCTTGTAATTATTATTTTATTTGAAACATTTTCATTTAAATCACTGCTAATAAATGCGGTTGTATAAATACCTGCGTTAAATAGTTGTGAATAATAAAATAGAGCTTTGGATGCTTGATATATTATTCATTATTGAATAATTCTGTGAACTAGTTTCAGTTTCAAATTTTAAGTGATGAATGATGGCAATAAATATTCAGGGGCTAATATTTACTGTTCAACTGAAAATGATTTTGCAATAAATGTTATTTACAATTTAATTTTTACGGCTTATTTACGCACTTTAAAACATCACACCTGTATTATGTAGGTTAGGCAGAGTTGTAGGTATCTACCTTTTAAGTGCCACCATATTTTGCCAGTTACTTGTGTTATGGGCGAGTCTATGGTAGGGATGGTGATCTAAAATCGAACGACGAATCGATTTATAGGACCAAAATATTGTTTTTTTATCGATATCTTGTACTGATACGATTTCTTGAATCGATATTTCACCCTAGAAAATCGAGATTCAATTTTCGGTTTGATACGAATCAACATATTATTTAAAATTAGTTGAATGTACTACACCACACAAACACATGTAAAGAAATTAATTAAAAACAATTTCCTTGAAAACTTTTTAATGTAAAGAAAATAAATGTCTTTTTTATACTTGATACTTTAATTTAGTTGTAAAAACAAATTAAATTAGTTAAAATGTTAAAAAAGCGATTAATATATGGTTATTTTTTTTTTGTTTTTCTTTATTAGATTTATATTTGTAGGTATTGAAAATACAAACGCAAAAAGCAAATTTAAAATAAGATGCATTTTGGGCATTCGATTTTTTTGGCCTCGATTTATTTGTGGATCGATATTTGAGATTTCTTTTCGTATCGATTCAAGAATCGATCTTTTTGAAAAGAATCACCCATCGCTACTATGGTTTACTACCTTGATTAAATCCTGACTGTGGTTTTTAGGGTTCCGTACCCAAAGGGTAAAAACGGGACCCTATTACCGAGACTCCGCGGTCCGTCTGTCTGTCTGTCTCTCTGTCTGTCACCAGGCTGTATCTCATGAACCGTGATAGCTAGACAGTTAAAATTTTCACAGATGATGTATGTATGTTGCCGCTATAACAACAAATACTAAAAACAGGATAAAATTAATATTTAAGGGGGGCTCCCATACAAAAACGTGTTTTTTTGCCGTTTTTTACGATAATGGTACGGAACCCCTCGTGCGCGAGTCCGACTCGCACTTAGCCGGTTTTTCAGCTGAGAAAAAACCAATAACAATTTTTATACCCGATCTGAGAATTCAACCAAAGACCTTAATGTATAGCAGAAGTGCCATTAAAACAACAAAAGAGCTGGCTTGTTTAATTATTCCACTTCGATATTCAAATGACAGCATCAAACAGATTCAACAGTTCTAAATCTCCGATTTAAAACACTATCTCAAAAGAAATGTTCAGAGGCATAAAAACTCAAAGAAAATTAGGACAAGCCATGAAGAGATCTGTAAATCGCTGGCTGTTACATCTAAACGAGCGATTTAGACGGTGGAGTGGGCAATAAAATCACGAGAAAACCTCGTCAGTCTTATTAAGGAGACCCTCTTGGTCATTACTCTGTTTTGGCGGAAAATTAAACGACTTTGATATCTTTTTGTATAGAAGTGCAGGGCATTTGGACTCGTTTTATGACTACAGCTGTATGAGATGATAAAACTCACGTTGTTTGCTGTGACTTTTGATTAAATTGTAGGTCCGTTGATTGCGTAAAAAATCGTAAAATATCAATTTGATAAAAATATTAATATCTACAAACCAGTCGTTGTTTCGAGTGTTAATTGGATTTCTTTTAATAAAAAATTAATATTTAGTCAACTATTTGATTGTGTGTTGACCTCAGGAAGTCCTAGTCCAATTAAAAACTTAACTAAAAAAGCAAAGGAAAACTAGAAAACTAAACAAAAACTAGAAACAAGAAAGGTAAACTAGGAAAGCTAAACTATCGCAAAGTTACTTGGGCAACATTTTAACCCAAAAATTACGGTTCCTGTAGTCTAGGCCACGGCAGTAAAGCCGCAGGTCAAATCTAGTCTTGATAAAATGAAATCAAATTAAAAGAAACCAAAGGAAAAACAAAACAAACCATATTTATGTAGGAGTCATACGTTTATTTTTCCTCAAGCAAAAAGTCCAAACGCCACCAACAAGAAACGGGCCTGTATCTGATAAATGTTACACGGTAATTAATGAACGTGAGAGATAATCTGATTCTTAGCTAGCAGGGGATTTCTTGTTACGATATCAATTGACTAACACGGGTCATTTCTAACTGGCCGTTTTGTTACGATAAGATAACAATCGTGAAACACAAAATAACTTTAGGCAGACAAAAATTAGAAGGACTCCTAAAATGTGGACCGGGATCTTGAGAGGACCGCGGAAGACTGGTTACGAGGAGCACAGGTCCCATGTCCAGTAGTGGACTTCTTTCGGTTAAAAGATGATGATGATGATCAAGAAACAAAAAATCATAGTCATCAAAATTTTTGCGTCGGATATAAGTATAGCAACCATGTGCTGCTGATAAAATTAAGTAATTGTAGCAGCAGCACAGGGTTAAAAAATAATGCATTGAATTTAACTCTGGCACATAACACTAAATACTGCAAACTACAGCTGCACTTGTACATAACGTCCCTGCGAACAAAGCCAACACTTTAGCAAAATATATTTCACAAATCGCGATGTGTTTCTATCCACATTTTACTCCACAATAATTTTCTAAATGGCTTTGTAAGCAATACTTAAACCCCAAACACAAATGCTTACAAACGAAAATATAAATCACAAAGATATTAGGGTGTTTCTTCCTTGGATGTAAAAAAAACTCCGATGCGAATCACCCCGGATCCTCTGAACCATTTGACACACAATTTTACGAGTCTGTATCAATAAAACGAATTCATAAACGTTTGTATTGTTGAATATTGCTACAAGAACGATTCTTTTAGACGGCATAAAAGTACAAGAATAGCTACTTCAAGGTTTATTGTTCGTATTTGAAGTGATGGATCGATAACAATGTTTTTAAGATTTTCTTTAGCAATTTTTTGGCATTGTGTACCTAAACATGGCGCACAGTAGGTGTTTTACTTTAGATTGTATAGTATTATATAGTTTACAGTAGTTGGATTATCCTATGCATATATTTTTAACCCGACTGCAAGAAAAGGGTTATATTTTTCACGCGTATCTTGTTTGTATGTAACATTCTTTATTACCTCATACCTTTCAAACTAACAAAGTCTATGACCAGTGTGTGTTGTCAGTGATCACCTATGGGACCGAGACGTGGTCGCTCACAATGGCCCTTATCAGAAAGCTTAAAGTCACCCAAAGGGCAATGGAGAGGGCTATGCTCGGCATTTCCTTGCGTGATCCCGTCAGAAATGATGATATCCGCAGGAGAACCAAAGTTACATAGCCAGAAGAATTGCCAAACTTAAGTGGCAGTGGGGCAGGGCACATTTCTCGCAGAACGGATGGCCGATAGGGCCGAAAAATTCTGGAATGGCGACCGCGAACCGGAAGACGATACGTTGGAAGGCCTCCCACTAGGTGGACCGATGACCTGGTTAAGGTTGCGGGAAGGCGCTGGATGCGAGACGCACGGGATCGGTCAATATGGCGACGCCTGGGGGAGGTCTATGTCCAGCAGTGGACGTCTTTCGGCTGAAATGATGATGACGATGATTTCAAACTGCTAGACGGATTTAAATAATTAAGACATCGTTAAATAGGTCTTGTCCGTCTTAGTGTTCTTAGATAAGAAGAGATGCCAAAAAAAACATAGCAAATTTTCGGCGCCATATTGTGGGGGTCCAAATTTATTTTCTTCCATACCCGTCGAGTGGGGTATCAAAATGAAGCGTTTTTAATGGTTATCACAAAAATACCTACCACTTATTTTTGTAATCACCAGTTATTAATTGTTTAATAGTAGTTTATGAAACTGTTGCATAATGAGGGGTATTAAATCATGAGTGTGTTTTTAATAGTTTTCACACGAATGTTTTAATACCTAGTTATGTGCAGTTTCATACACTACTTTATCTACACTCATAAATTGGGATTGAACCTACTAAATACCTCTTTTTGCATTTTCCATGTCATAAAATCGTGATAGCATTTGTCATATACTTTTCTCGATTTTGCTGGAAATAAATTAAGAGCCGCATCTAAAATATCGGGCGGAGTCAAATTTTCTTCACATTCACTGATATCAGACATTTTTAAACAATAATTTAAATAACTCATGAAATTCAATACAGCAAAACTTGCAAAACGTATGAATGGCGCCAAAACCCAGCATATCACCGCAATAACCGCGCATGCGCAAAGGCTTAGCACGCACTGCGATCTTTATTCGCGCGATTTTTTTCCGCTCATTCTGCCTACCTATGGAATTGTATGAAGTTGTTCGCATTGCAGTAAAGAAATCGTGCGGCAATAATACCGCATGAAATCCGTGTTTTGCCACAGAATCCACCGCACCACGGCGCGAATTTTATTCGCCCGAATATTTAGAGCTCTATCAACAGGTAGAAGGAAACAAATTTCGTGCGAATAAAAATTGCAGTGCGTGCTAAATCTAAAGCGGGCATTGTCATAGGCAATTTAAAATTGGAAACAAATCTTTTTATAAAAGGTACTACAAAATGGCATTACAAAAAAAATATTGATGGAAACTCCTTAATGATTAACTTCTTGGATTTGTCCTGTATCGTAATAGAAAATAGTAGAGAAATAGTGTTATAATAAGATTCAATTTTTAAATTTCGGTATTGTGTTTATAAAGTATGCCAATATAAACTCGTTTTGAATTTTATAATTCGAATATTACGATATGAGAGTAGATAAAAGTAATTTTAAAATTACCCTCCCGCAGTAGGGTAAAAAAAAAACTAAAAAGTAGTGAATACAAAAATTAATGAAATCAATAAACCCGACTGATTAAGAAGCGAACTAAAAAGATCGAAATAAGAGAAAATCATGCTGTGCAGTCGGAGGATAAGAATAAAAGAAAGAAAAAGTGTTTATCTACCAAAAACAACATACAAATTGATTTTGTTTAAATTAAACCCTTAACGATAGTATTAGTATGTAAATATTCACAAGATGGCTAAGCAAAACCATATATATATAGCATAGCATAGCATATTTGTATCCTCCGACTGCACAGCATGGTTTTCTTCTTGTTTACATCATCTTTTTAGTTCACTTCGCAGTCGGGTTTTATGATTTTATGATTTTTTTCTTTTGAGTTAAAGACCCTACTTCTTTATTTCGTTGCAAGACTTATACTTATGACTTACAAATGTACATTAGCAGGTATATTTTTTCAACGTTTTTAATAGCCTTCAAAGAAGAGGATTACTACTCCCTGATTCAAACTCTTACTGTATGTCGCATTAAATTACATAAAAAATACTCCTATACGTTACTGCGTCGGTATCGGTATTAAGTAAAAGGTAGAAAATCACAGAAGACGAAAATAACTCAAATGGCGGTCTCATCTGCCGCCATTTCCGAGTATTTTAGCGGATCTCTTTGACGACATTCAATCTCAATGATGACTTGCAGTCGCTCAGCTTCCTCATGCGGTATCGTCTTACAAAATAGAGGTAAAATCCGTTTGACTTTGTACCGTATCGAAACATTTAAACGGATTAATAAATATAAAAGCTTTTTGTTGATTTAGGCACGGCTTTTTCGTGAATTGCATTGCTGCTGACCAAAGAAAAATGCGCGTATCTGTCCTTTTATACAAAATTGAATATTCAGAATCAGAAATACCAGATGAATCTATTAGGTGTTTTTTTCCCGAGCTACTTTTCTCGAGTTCCACTACTGAATGAATAGTTCAGAGTAAAACGTTTCAGATGTTTATAAATTTTCTTCGTTTTATGTTTTAGTCAGATGCGCCCGTTTTGTTAATGGTTGCAGATTGTGTTTTGCACAAAGTAGTGTAAAACGAAGAGAAAATAATCCAAACCAAATTAAAAAACTTGTTCAAGATGCAACAATAACCGTTTCCAAAAATAAACACACAAAATAACTTCCGACTCAAGCCAATTCACAATCATAACGGAATTCCGTTCCCAGCGTCCGTATAAATTGGTTTACTTATTTTCCGGGCCGTTTTCATTAATCACGCATTTTGGTACTCTTCCGTTCTTAATTGGCTACGTTTTATCATTGAAACAACACCTGTTACTGTGAATGCAGATGTAATTATTTTTTTGAATATTTCTCGATAATATCCCTCGGATATGCCAAATGATTTCGTAATTAATTTATTTCAGGTATTGTTTGTTTATTTTAAACAATGAATGAACTGAAATTGAGCCTTAAAATATTTACGACACGAAGAAAAGGTTAAATCAAAGCATTATTTACAGATTGATATCCTAGTTAGTGTTACCAAAACAATGCTTTTCCTTAGTAAGTTTTGTAGTGCATAATAAATATAATTATATTCCACGAAAAGATAGCCCTGCTATCCGGCGCCAAAAACTCGAGTTTGGTTATATATTGGTTACGAGCTTTTTATTACTAAAATCCTTTATGTATTTTTTGTTGTTTTGTCTTTGTCTGTGTGCACTTAGTTGTCCATTCTTACTTATCCTACTAATATATGTATTACTAGCTTCTGCCACCGGTTTCGCCTGCGTGAATGGCGAAAATTATCGCAAAGGTGAATATGCCCGGGATAGAAATTATCCTATGTGCTGCTAGCTAGCTAGCTGTGCTACTACTTCCAGACTATAATTTACGTCTGTGCCAAATTTCATCCAGATCCGTCAAGAGGTTTGAGCGTGAAGAAGTAACAAACATTCAAACACACACACATTCACAAACTTTCGCCTTTATAATATTAGTGTGATAAATGCGAAAGTTTGGAAGGATGTTTGTTATTCTATCACGCCAAAACGGATCTGGATGAAATTTGGAACAGAGATAGATTATAGTCTGGTATTTTTTATACCGATAATCTTGGTATAATGTTTCGTTGGGGTAATAAAACACGTTTCACGCGGGCGAAACCGCGAGCAGAAACTAGTAAATAATAAAGTGCCTTAAAAGTCTTTATAGAAAGAGGGCATTGCGGTCTATGAATAATTTTACCTATACTTTAGATTCTATGCTATAAATTGAATCAGTCGTGAACCTTGACCCGCTTCTACAAACAATATAATAAATTATCAAATAATTATTATAAGACACTTTAACTTTGGCAGAGTGTGACTGTATTTTTGAACCCTGACTACGTCGAGGTATGTTTGTGATTGTACTCGGGGATGTGTTTGTGTGTGTTCTGGCTGTAGACTGCGGTTCGACATGTTAACTTATTGGGTTAGTCTGTTGGAAGCTGTCAAATCATTTATCGTATGCATGGCGGGAGTTGACTGTTGTTTATCGTGACGTAGATGAGTGGGCCGCGTGAACACGTTATTAGCTATGGTCTAATTAATTTGGTTTTCAGTGGTTCGAGTGTGGTCGTTTTGCGGGATTTCTTTTTGTGAATATCTACATATTCACAAAATTTCAGTTTAAAGTTTTAAGTTCAGCCTGCTGAGTTTGAGTTGTGTTTCTACCAAAAGATTTTAGCGGCAGATAAATAGTACAAATAAATGTTTTGAAAGGGCCCTTAAGGCGTTAAATAAAAAAAAAATGTATTGCCACATTAGTGCACCGTATTAAGAAAAATATTTCTATTATCTACCTTCCTTCAGATAAAACAATATACAAACAATACCGGTAAATAAAATCAATATAAAAGTCTACCTATATACTTACCATTTAATCTCCGAAATCCCCGAATTTTCTGGGCTAGCCCGCGACAAAAATAACCTCTCATATAGTACATAAGCCAGCAGCTTATCTGCCAACGCCCGAGTGTATTAAACGTAGTGAATGGCTTGCTCGTATCGGATCGCTCAGCTCGCACTGGGATAGCGGCTTTATTGAGTGCTATCGACTGTTTTGGATCAGTATTACGTGATTTAATTAGAACTATGTGTTTAATGTTTAGAACACCACTGTTCTAAACATTAAACACATAGTTCTAATTAAGGCCAAGTGGTATCGGCCGCGACTTACAAGTTGTAGGTCGTGGTTTCGAGCCCAGGTAATCACTTTACTTTGTGTAAATTATTTCATCACCACTGCTCTCAAAACGGTGAAAGAAAACATCGTGTGGAAATGTCAACGAACCAAAAAAA
This sequence comes from Orthosia cruda, assembly GCA_964057195.1. NCBI lineage: Eukaryota > Metazoa > Arthropoda > Insecta > Lepidoptera > Noctuidae > Orthosia > Orthosia cruda. The sequence goes on along the minus strand of OZ059840.1, from coordinate 29,514,983 downwards.
AATGTGATATCCACCAACCTGCACTGGGTCCGCGTGGTGGATTACGGCCCATGCCCTCTTACAGAGAGGAGGCCAGTGTCCCAGCAGTATTTACATTAATAATAGGACGATGATGATGTATTTAACGGCCGGTTTCCGAATTGAGTATATGAAGTTAAGAACGTATCAAACCCTACTTAAAGCAAAAGTTGTAGAAGTTTGCAAGCTACAATAGTGTTTAACAAGTTTGACAATTACTCAACTTATATTTTTTTATTCGACGGGTCCCAAATATATCAAGACAGAGAAAAGTGGATGAAGAGTAATGAGTCCTTTGAGCTGCAGTTTTTTGAAGGCAAGTAAAACAAGAGGTCTTTCAAGTGCTAGGTGTGCGATTGTCACTGCTAAGTTTGAAGTTTTTAATCGTGTTGATTTAGCTTTTACTGGTGAACTTGCTTCTGCCAGCGGCTATGCCCGCGTTAATGTCGAAAATTATCCCACGGGAACATATTCCCAGGATAAAAAGTATCCTATGTGCTATTCCTGAGTATAATCTATCTCTGTGCTAAATTTCATCCAGATCCGTTTAGCCGTTTGAGCGTGAAGAAGTAACAAACCCAAAACGGCAACCTTTGCCCTAGTCCACGGCACGAACTATTATGTGCGCGGGGTTAAAATGTATGCTATCTCATCCGATAACACGTGCGAAAGAGATAGATGCTGTGATGAGCAGTAAGAAGCTAGTTCGCGTACGAATTATCACTTTTGCAAGTTTGTAGCGAAATGGATGATGATTTAGGACGGAAACGAGCGCGCGAAATTTTATAAACAGAACTTTGGGAGTAGGACTAGATATCATGAAAAAATTACTAAATGTATATTTTCAAAATAAAATTATTTACATTGTTGAACTACTAATCTAGCCCTGTATGGTGGCCGTTTTGCAATTTTTCTTCTTCTTATGGTATTTATTTCCGCCCAAATATGCGTTAAAATTAGTGTTGAAATATGGAACTTTCGAAGCAATTTTTTTTTTCTTTTTTTCCGTACAGGTCTTGATAATGATTTTATTTTGAACGTACATCGTGAAACAGTGGAGTCATCGCCAGACTACGTTTGTATGGAAGAATGATCGACTAGTGCATTTAGTTGCATTTAAGTAAAGAAAATATACTACCTGAATGGTTCAATTAATGCGTGAAAGCAAGCAAGGGTAGGTAGAGTGTGTGTGTCGGTGTGGGTCAAGTTACGTCACATCCTACACTTGCCCTCCACTTCTCAAGAAGACCGCTCACAAAGTCTCAAGCACATCAAACTATTAATGTAGAGTTCAATTAGTATCATGTAACTCCTCACCAACAGGTACGACAAACTATTTCAATAAACAACGGATCGTACCTCGGACAGGCAAATTCTTCACTGTCCTTTATCTCATATTTATAACACTCGTGGGCCCCACATAACTAATGTCGATCAATAATGGTGACTTGGCATAATTACCCAGTCGGCAGAACAATGTTTCACAGTAGCGTTTACTAATTAATTTATCGAGGATTAATTAATTTGTAAGGGGAATACGGCAATTTGGATAATAGGAATAGATTTGGGTGACTACCAAATAGAAGTTTGGTAATGATATTTGAGTTAGCTGTATCGTGTTAAATGTTAAGCCAAAATTGGTTGGAAGATCAAAGTTTGGTTACGTCGTTGGTAAGTGTGTACAAGAAGTCGAATATAGGTACCCATTGATAGGAATTATATTCAGTTTTTATTGTTGTTATTATTGTTTTTAAAGGCGACGAACGAAAGGCATTTACAAGGCAGACTTTAATGGAAACGCCGGAAGGGAACGACCTAGAAAGACATACATACACCTTATAGGTGATGTTCTTCAGAAAGGCCAGGTGCGCAGTACTCATAACCGGCATGCGTGTATGACTAGATGTATGAATGTGAGTGAAGCAAAAGAAGTATGCGATACGATCCTTAATCGTAGCATGTGCCGCTCTGTAGTCTCTGCCTACCCCCATGGGAAAAAGGCGTGATTTTATGTATATATGTATTGTTTATGCATGTGTTTTTGTTCCGTCATAAATTTATAAATCATACATTTTGATATTGTAATTAAGATCTTTATAAAAATACTAGTACTTTGACATTATTATGCATTCTTTAACTTTGTAATTTTTTATTTTGAGGTCATGATTTATATTTTGATATTACGATTTGTATTTTCAACATTATGATTTATATTATTTAAAATTCATAAACTTAACACAAATTTCATTAATTTATACAATATTCTTATAAGTTACCTAGTTTTGATTTGCATGTACCTAGCTTATTATTTAATACTAGCTGACCACCACGGCTTCGCTCCAGTCAACTGGCTATCTATCTACCTACCACTACCTACCTACCCTTCAAACAACCAAAGTATTCAGCTTTATAATATAAGTAACTATGGATATTGATAAAACTCCTTCGCAAATGAACACATTTTGTTTACCATAAAACAAAAATTATAGTAAGTCAATCTTAAAAGATAGACATATGCTTTCACTTTTATATAGAACTTTTAAAAAAGAACAATTCTATCCTATATGATATTTGCGTAACTTGAACCGTTTACGCAGCGCACGCAACGGAAGCTCTCAAAAAGGAATATTATTTCCCGTTTTTGCAACATTTATGCTCCTCTCCTATTGGTCGTAGCGTAATGTTATATATAAGTTTTTAAGCTGACATGGTCACAATCATTAGAATTAATATTTGTTTCGGGATATTTACCATGTATATTTTGTTTTTTGTTGAGAGCTCGATATTTCGGCACCGTTACAAGCGCCATGATCACGAGAACTAAAGTCTTTGCGGGTGGGTGTTGTTTACGAGCTGACATATCTGTCTACACTCTTCCTCACTCGTTTTTCACGCACGATGTCGCTACCACCAGAACTCTCGTCTCACTAGTTACTCGACTCTGTTCAGCACTCGTCTCACTAGTTACACGATATTGTTCACGACAAACGATGCTCACTGTATCCACTTTTGACAATTGATCAGTAGTATTTCGATCTTTACATAGTTAATATACATGGTAAATATCCCGAAACAAATATTATTTCTAATGTTATATAGCCTATAACCTTCCTTGATAAATGGACTATCCAACACAAAAAGAATTTCTCTATTTTATTAAATTCCAACCAGTAGTGCCGCGTTCAAACAAACAAACGAACTCTTAAGCTTTATAATATTAGTATAGATTTCTACACCAGCAATGGTAGTATGATTTGTGTGAAATAATGTTAAACGAAGATCTCAATGTACAATATACTGAGAAATAAATACTTACTTAGTTACTATTACTGAACGGTTTCTTACCCCTACATTTTTGATCTCACCGCAATTGGTACTATATTTTTTATTTATTGACATTGATCGAGGGATTTTTTCCGTTATCATGGCGATTGAAGTATAGGACTTGGGTGACGTTCCTTCAACAATCGTTTAACAGCAAAAAACCTACATTGAAAATAAAATTTTGGAACATAAAGGTCCAAAATGGCGATAGTCATTGCTTTATTATCCCAATAAAAAGATAATTACGAGTATTCGGCAATAATAATCCAAAAATATATCAGCAATAGCTGGTTCACACAAATTGAGTTTACCAATTTATAAATACGTAATTTTTCCATCTTTCCGTTTCATTCATTGAACCACACAAAGGAACAACATCAAACAATTAATTTTTGCTCAATATTGAATTTAATTGAAGACCCAATTATTAAAGGTATCGATGTAAAAGTTCGTCATTGAACATTTTATTTGGTTAAATTAAAATCGGTTCGGTATTGCCCGTTGGAAATTGTAGCGTTTGTAATTGGAATATGATGTTTTATTAAGGTTTCTGCGCCAAAGAGCAGTGCTGGCCCAGCGGTAACGGCCCCGACCTACTTGTCGTAGGTCGTGGGTTCGAACCCAGGCAGGCGCATTACTTTGTGTAAAATATTTCATCACCACTGCTCTAAAAATAGTGAAGGAAAACATCGTAAGGAAACCGGCATGTCCTAGAACCAAAAATTGAAGACAAGTAACATGCACCAACCCGAACTGGGCCCCCGTGGTGGATTATGGCCTATTCCCTCTCTCACAGAAAGGAGGCCTGTGTCCCAACAGTGGAAACGTTAAAAAAGGGTTATGGTGATGAATAAGTTTTCTACTCAAATATAATTTAAAACTTTATGAGTCTATTGGCTCAGTAACAGCTATTGGCTTTCTGCGTCGCAGGACGTTATGTTTTAGGCGTCTTAACTTGGTATTGACACCCTACTTAAGTTAAGATTAGGCAAATAAATATTATGTGCATTGCCCTGTTCTTGCAAGTTACTTGTTCATGAAAAAGAATACATTTCTAGTTTGAATAACTTGATGCATATTTTATCTTGTCGTCATAGTGACCGTTTATTGTTTTTTGTTACCAACAATTTTGTTAGTGATTTTGTTTTGATTGGGAACCATATGTTTCTTCCCAAAAATAGTCGACATTTATTAGCTACATTGTTAGCTTTTAATATATAAGCAGTTATTGATAATTTAACTCAGACTAGGTTTAGTGATTTAACAGTATTATCCAGTTTTTCTGATAATACTTTAAACAATGATTCTTTAAACGATTAGAACCGACAAAAGAGAAGTCGAATAGTAATATTTTACTATATCATTAAAATATAAATCGCTTCGCCGGCAAAATTTTAGACGTGGAATTGTTTGTAGATAAATACCACATGGATATCTTATGTTTTTGTGAAACTTGGTTAAAACCAGATAGGATGTTGTTTAATGTAAATAATTTCTCAGTTGCTAGCGCGTACAAAAGATCCACGGTGGGTGGTGGTACCCTGATACTTTGTAATAGTCATTTAAAATATAAGGAAAGGAAGGATATCACTGCTTATTCTTTTGATCGCTTATGTGAGGTAGCATGTGCAGAGGTCGAGGTGCATACTATCTTGTGTGTTTACAGACCACCAGCATCAAGATTGTTTTTAATTACAATGGAAGAAATATTAAGTAAACTTTTCAGAGATAATAAAGAAGTTTTTGTTTGTGGTGACTTGAATATAGATCTGTTAGTCAACTCACCTGAAAAATTTAAGCTCATTTCATTTATCAAATATTTTAACTTAAAACGTTTATTTAATGAACAAACAAGAATAACAGCAACTTCAGCTTCGTGCATAGATAATGTATTCACTAATTGTAAAGTAAAAGATTCGTTCAGACCATTCTGGTCAACTAGTATCTTTTGAGTCAAATAAAAAAACTAACCTAGCTAAATCAATTCGATTAAGACCACTTACAAAAAATAAATTAAAACTTTTAATAATTTTTTTTTAGCAACCTTTTTAACGCCAGTTTTGATTCAAACGACCCCAATATTAATTACGGCACGTTGTTTTCTACAGTTTGCCAAGAATTCAATAAAACGTGTCCTGTAAAAACAGTTAAAGTCAACAATTCCAAATCGAAATTTAGTGAATGGGCCACTGTGGGCATAAGAAAACGCCGTGATCATCATCATCAGCCTGTAGCAGTCCACTGCTGGACATAGGCCTCTCCAATTGCACGCCATTTGCTTCGATTTTTGGCAACTCTTAGCCAGCTGCTACCAGCCACCCCGCGAAGATCGTCACTCCACCTAGCCTGAGGGCGTCCTACCTTACGTTTACCAATTCGCGGTCTCCACTCAAGAACACGTCTACCCCAACGGTCATCGGTTCTACGACTTATATGGCCGGCCCATTGCCACTTCAGCTTACTTATTCTGTGAGCTATGTCGACAACTTTGGTTCTCTGCCGGATCACCTCGTTTCGGATTCAATCCCTTAGAGAGACTCCGAGCATTGCCCTTTCCATAGCTCGCTGAGCAACTTTGAACCGATGAACCAGCCGTATTGTGAGTGTCCACGTCTCGGCGCCGTAGGTCATAACAGGTAGGACGCACTGGTTGAAGACTTTGGTCTTCAGGCTCTGTGGGATACGTGACGAGAAGACTCGACGAAGTTTCCCAAACGCCGCCCAGCCCAGCTTTATTCTTCTATTAGCCTCCTTATCAAAGTTGTTCTTACCAAAATGCAGAGTTTGCCCGAGGTAAACGTATTCTCGAACAACTTTGAGAGCACCGCCATTGACCACAATGGGTCCCGGAGTGACGTGTGAATTGAACATAACCTGGGTTTTGTCCAAGTTCATCCGGAGCCCGATGCGTGCAGAAGAACCCGCTAAGCCGTTCAGCATCAGCTGCAAGTCATGCAGTGACTCTGCTATTACGACGATGTCATCCGCAAATCGCAGGTGTGAGATGTACTTGCCGTTTATATTAATGCCGCGTCCTTCCCAGTCCAGCGTCTTAAACATATCCTCCACCGCGTTGCTAAACAATTTCGGGGAAATAACGTCCCCTTGTCTAACCCCTCGACGCAGTGAGATATGCTTAGTTTGCCGGTCCTGACTTTGGACGGTCATTGTGGCGTTTGCGTAAAGACATCTCAGTACTTGGATGTATCGCCAGTCCACTTGGCACCGCTGCATAGACTCCAAAACCGACCAGGTTTCGATAGAGTCAAAAGCCTTCTCATAGTCCACAAAAGCAAAACACAGGGGCCGATTATATTCTTCGGACTTCTGTATAATTTGCCGCACTGTGTGGATGTGGTCTATGGTGCTGTATCCACCTCGGAACCCGGCCTGCTCCGGTGGTTGAAATTCGTCGAATCTTCGCGCTAGACGATTCGTGACGACTCTCGAAAACAACTTATATACGTGGCTAAGAAGCGAAATGGGTCTATAATTCTTCAAAAGGGTCTTGTCACCCTTTTTGAAGAACAGAATGACCACGCTCCTTTGCCACGCTTCTGGAGTTCTCCCAGAGAACAGGACAGAATTGAAGAGCTCCCCAAGCTCCTTCAGTACTGGTCGTCCTCCCGCTTTCAGTAGCTCGGTAGTTATCCCGTCCTCAACCGGGGCTTTTCCATTTTTAAGCTGTTTGAGAGCCGCCTCGATTTTGTCTTGGCTTATTTCAGGCAGGTCTTCTGTGAAATGGCGTGTTAAGGTGGCTCTAGAATCCTCATTTTCGGGATCAGGCCGAGATGCATGCGTTGCGTACAATTGGCCGTAGAAGTTTTCAACTTCCGAAAGAATCTCCGGCTTCGAAACGACGATATTCCCATTAGATGTAGTCAACTTCGTCAGATGGCTCCTCCCAATTGACTGGACAAACACTTTCGACCCCCGGTTTTGCTCAATCGCTTTCTCTATAGAGAGCGTGTTGGCTCGTCGGAGGTCGCGTCGTACCATTTTCCTTATATGTTTATTGAGTGCCCGCTGTTCTGACGAAGTGACCGGTGGATTTTCACGTCGTTCCATCATAAGCTTCAGAGTTCCCTCCGAAAGTTTGGACTTCCTGCCCGTACGCCGCATCTTACAAAATCTCGCACCTTCCTCCCTGAGGATTTCCACCATTTGCTCGAGCGCCTGGTCAACGCTATTTGCGGTTTCCACGGCAGCAAAACGGTTCTCCAGGTCTGACTGGAACGCTTCAGATCCCAACATTGTTTGGAGCATATTGGGACGGAGCCTAGACTTCATCAAACGAGTTCTCTCAAGCTTGCAATTGATATTCAGGGAGCCTCGAACAAGTCTGTGATCGCTGCCGGTATTAAACCTGTTGATCACTGAGACATCCCTGAATATGTGCTTTTTATCTGTTATGATGAAGTCTATCTCATTTTTGGTCACGTTGTCGGGGCTTCGCCATGTCCACTTCCTTTGTGGCTGTTTCTTAAAGAAGGATTTCATTACGAAAAGACCCTCTCTTTCTAGGAAGTTGACAAGCATTTGCCCCTATGATTCCTGCTACCAAACCCTTCAACCCTTCTGTACTCCCACTTTGGCGTTAAAATCCCCCATGAGAACGCTGTAGTGGGTCTTAGTGGTGGAATGCAAGGCCTTGGAAATGTCCTCAAACATTTCCTCCACTTCGTCGTCCGAGTGTGCCGAGGTCGGTGCGTAAACCTGTACAACCTTGAGGCTATACCTCTCGGTTAGCTTAACTATGAGGTACGCTACCCGGTTCGAGACACTGGAAACCTCCACAACGTTGTCACAGATGGACTTGTTTACCAGGAACCCGACGCCACCCTGGGATAGCTGGTCTCCCTCTCGGTAATACATAAGGTGGCCTGATTTGAGTGTTATTGTATCCTCCCCCTCTCTTCGGACTTCACTCAGCCCTAGAACGTGCCACCTTATACTCTCGAGTTCTTCCTCAAGCTGCACGAGGTGTTCATCAAGCCGTAACGTGCGTCCATTATACGTCGCCAAGGTCAGTTGGGTTCGGCGGCCGTCCGTAACCCGGTGATTCTTCGCACCCCCGAATGCCCTGCCGTCTCCGTGACCGAAACGTCGGGAACTGGGGGCCGTGGTTGATTTTGACTTGTCATATTGGAGGGTTTGCCCATAATCGCCACGCTGGGCATGCGGGTTGGCGATCGCAGATCGCAGCTTTTTCGCACTGGTGACGCTGCTGCCCATCACCAGTCTGTACCACTTAGCTGCGAAGATTTGTTAAAATGGTTATACCGCCATTTATCGGTTGTCGTCAGAGCCTCGTTTGTTATTTAGCAGGATGTACCGCGAGCAGGTGAGGTTGACTTGGGGCACTTAGATCTTGAATGTACCCCCTTACATCCCGCCGAGATATCTTATATAATTTATGTTACGAAAAATATTTGATTTCCGATCAAGTTTTTCACACTTATGTTAGAAACTATTCCAAAATATTCAAAAAAGTCTGCGCTCAAGCAAAATCTCAAATAATAATTAACAAAATTGGTGTTTCTAATAATAAAATAAAAACTGTGTGGCAATTAATTAATAGAGAAACTGGAAAGACACAACAACGCGATCAGAATGAGTTGTCTTTGAAAATAACTAATCAAGCCATTTCTGACAAGCTAGAAGTCGCTGACACATTATAAAATTTCTTTACCAACATTCCGTTAGAGGTTACGAAGTCTTGTCCTTCCTCTTTTAAATTAGCTGAAGCTCTTCTTATAGAAAACTTTACTAAAGACATACCAACCTATAAATTTAAACCAATATGTATTGATACAATTAAAAACGCGTTCAAAAGTCTCAATATAAAAAATACTGAAGACTTGTGGGAGATATCCGTTAGGGTTCTTGGAGATATTATTGACTCAATTGGTCCTGTCCTAACAGGCATATTCAATCAATGTTTGGACAGCGGCACTTTGCCTGACTTAATGAAACACAGTAAAGTAGTACCAATTTTCAAATCAGGCTGTAAGAGTGATCCTTCTAATTATAGACCTATATCCGTGCTTCCAGCTTTGAGTAAAATCTATGAAAAAATCATGCTGGAACAGATGTTGTCTCACTTTAATTCAAATGGGATCCTGCATAGTCAACAGTTTGGTTTCACGAAAGGTAGGTCGACAACGGACGCGGGAGTAAAACTCATCAGCCACATCTTGGGAGAAGTCCCAGGATGCCATTGGCATTTTCTGTGATCTCTCAAAAGCTTTCGATTGCGTCGACCACGACACACTGATCTGTAAATTAAACCACTACGGCATTCGTGCTAAATCTGCTGATCTCGTGCTTTCCTATTTATCAAACAGATAGCAAAAAGTAAATGTTAAAGGGGCGACGTCCTCCGGGTCTCTAGTCAAGATGGTCGTGCCCCAAGGTTCAATTCTCGGCCCTTTCCTTTTTCTTGTTTACATTAATGATCTCCCTTTTATGATGGCCAAATTATCGGATATAATTCTATTTGCTGATGATACTCGCAAATTCTCTAAGTTCTCTAAAGTTCTCTTTACCAAATGTACCACAACGTGACCTAAACTTAAATCTTGACGGCAAAAATCTTGAAGTTATAACGAAAACTGTATTCTTAGGGATTACTATCGATTTAAAATTGCAGTGGGGCGCGCACATTAGATCATTAGTAAGGAAAATAAGGCAGCTAACCGATGTTGCTACAGCTAGGTAAGTATACTATGCTTATTGCCACAGTATTATGCCTTATCGCATTCTGCTGTGGGGATCAGCAGCAGACGTTGACTCAATTTTCATCTTACAAAAGAGGGCAATCCGCGCAATCTATAAAATGGGTCCTCGCGAGTCCCTCAGAGAAATATTTAAAGAGATCGATATACTGACTCTACCTTCACTTTATATTTTGGATTGTATTTTGTATGTCCGTAAAAATCGAGGGCTTTTCAAAACTAGAAGCGACTTCCATAATTTAAATACACGCGGTAAGTACGAAATTGTAATACCCAAATTCAGAATAACGAAAACTAGCAAGTCTTTTCTTATAAATAGTATACGCTTTTATAACAAGTTGCCAAAGTCAGTTATAGAACTGACCGATGGAAAGTTCAAAAACTACATCAAACGTATCCTTATTAAAAAAGCATATTATAAAATCGAGGACTACGTTGAAGATAAAAAATTTAGCCTTAGCTCCTTCTGCGCATGCAGATTCCCTGGTAACTCGTAAACGGCACAAATATGTGGATGTCTCTAACTATTCTCAATCTCATTTTTCTTTCTTTCTTTTAATTAGACTTTTTACAACGGTTTTCAATCATCTTATAGCCCTTTGCTAAAAATAGTCACACCACTGATAAAAACATTTGTGCCACATGTTATACTTTTTTTTTTTAGTTTCTTACGACTTATTGTCGGGCCTACGTTGTCCCCCCATATATAAGTACTAATGCTGTAACATGGAAATATTGTAAACCCAAAAAAAAACCAAACCATTTTAAAAGAGTAACCATGGAGTTTCTTGCCGGTTCTTCTCCATAGGAAACGACCAACCTGAACCGTGCACCTTTTGTCGACGTTTTATAAGTGCCCATGTAGGCCTATGTGAAATAAAAAAATCGATTTTGATTTTAACAGAAAACTTTTTGATGGAAGTTATTTCTGGGGGCTTAGTGATATCGAGCTGCAATTTATTTATTAGTTTATACTCGCATTAGATAACCTTGCAGAAATTACACCAATGGAGCACAATCTTATAATAAACTTACAGGTCCAGGTTTCCTCATTATGTTTTCCTACACCGTTGTCAGCGATGTCCAAGATAATCTTAGAAAATACAGATGAATTGAAAAAGACATATTGGTACTTGCCTGGATTCGAACCTACGACCTCAAGCACGAGAAGCGAGGTCTTAGCCACTGGGCCACCACGACATATATACAGACAAGCAATAAAAGGCTTTACTAACACTAGACAATTACAGAGAACAGATTTCATTAAACATTATGTAAAGATTTTCGAGTGTCAGTTTCACACTCGTATCTAAACTAATTTTGTAAAAGGATATTTAGGAGACAATTGTAGGAAATAGTAGTGATCCGATTTCAAAAAATTCTTTGACTAATAGAAAATAAAACTATCGCTAGGGCGGTTACGCACTACACGTCCGTGTCCGTGTACGGGATTTGGGTTCCGAGAATGAATTATGACGGATAGAGTTCGGATGTAGTGCGTAAGTACCACAAGAAGTACTACGGCTACTTCGGAACCGAAATTTCGCGGACACGGATCGGATTTAGTGCGTAACCGCCCTCTTGTAAAACTACTTATCCCAGAAAAAATGCTCATTTACTCTATTCTCTAGTAATTTTGAAGGTACAATGTTTACTTACAAAGTCAAATAGCATTTGTTTGGGGTTATAGAGGGTAACACTAAACAAAAAAAAAACGAATTTGACATAGAATGTTGTATCTGTTGTACATCAATTTAACTGAGTTAGTACAGATAAAAGCTAGTTTGAGAACATAAAATATACAAGGTTATAGGACTAGAAGATTAGATTAGACCGAACCTAATATTGTGTCCCCTGCTGTCAGCTGATTGAGCTGTCAGTGCGTTGTTAGTAAATATTATACATGCATCTTGGTCAGAGTATAGTGAGGCCACCAGAGAGGGAATATGACTATACTCGGAATTTTAATTCGATTCCAGATTTGACATTAGCTACTGTCATTTTTTGAAATAATGATACCACATATAATAGTGTAGTGATGAACACAAAAATCGATAAACAATCAGTGTGTGAAAAAATTACGGCTACCGAATGGTCTAAATGCGTATCCCATGTTGTCAAAGAAGAGGAAAACATGAGTAGGCTAGATATGTTAATTGACAATATCACAGACACATTTATAATAAATGTTACAGAAAGTGACAGCGATAGCGATAGCGATGACGGCGACAATATATAAAATAAATTATTACCATATTACATCTATCTGTTTTATTTGTCATGTTCCTTCATGATCACATTTTTTTATTTATTTCACACACAATTATAAAAGAAAAGTCTCAGATCGTTAATTAATCGTCAAAACTAAATTATCGGTTCAGAAATATTTAATTTCCTGATATACTTAGTTTACGAGAGTAAAATTATAAACGAGAAGAATCGATCCGGAAATATTCCATTACCATATCGAATAATTTTGCAACGTCACTATTTAGTACTTGTCATAACGTTGCAACACTGAAATTGTCAAATCTGGAATCGAATTAAAATTCCGATTATAGTATTTTAAATTTCGTATTCAAGTTACACTGTGGCGTATCGAGTTTCTTACTGCACTTCATAAATATTTTACTTTTCTTCGCACATAAAGTTAATGAAGCATGATGATAAATATTATGAATGCTTTTTGAGTTTTCCTTTAACAGAGGAGTAATATGAACGTTAAGATAACAGATCATAAAGGCATGTAATTTGTAATAACCAATGAAGAAAGTGATAAATAAGATACCTGTTTGTACGGTCTCATCGCCGTACATTTTTCTGCTTACGCTGTAACCTACTTTAGACCAGCGATGCGCGTCACGATTGCGCGTTATAAAAATAACCTTATTAACTAATTTAATCGTAGTAAACATACAAGTGTGTGACTATCAACAACTGAGAGAAATAATCGCCTCCGCTCAAGTACTGTAACTTACTCTCAATAAACTTAACTGCATCTTAGTGGAACGCGTTTCTCTTCACTAACTTAACTTACAAACCTTCACGACAAATTACATGTACGGACTTACAACCCGTACACTGTTACTTGTTGTGGTAGCTTCCATACCTAAATTGTAGTTATAATTTGGCGATTCGACGGATTATGTTTCGACATTCTTATGTAAAGTATTAACGTCTAGATATCTTCAGACTATCCCGTCTTGAAGTTCGAGATATTGTTATGGCTTTTCAAGTGTGTAGTGTTAGTGTTGATAGTGACAGCTTTTATGAAGTGTTTTATGAGCTGAGAACGGTATTGAGTCACGCGTTTTTTAGAGGACTTGCTAAAATCTATCTTGCAGCAAAAAATACATCTATCAAATAGGTGTTGAAATCACCTATTTGATAGATGTAATTTTTGCTGGATGATTGTAATAAGATTAAGTTTGGTACAGGGTGGCCAACTTAGAGGTATACAACTTTTTTATGCCGCCATTTTGTTTTGACGCCATATTTGACAGTTATTTGATATCAATTATTTCGTGTAAATACGGCAAATTCGATATGGAGCATTTTCCGATTGAACAAAGTGTTTTAATTATCAAAACGTTCTACTCAAACCAATCTTCTATAGCGAAAACGCTGAGAAAATTGCGAACATTTTTAATAGAAATCACCTTTCTTCGCGGATGTGGTACCAACAAGATGGGGCCACATGTCATACGGCCAGAGACACAATCGAAATATTGAGAAGAATGTTTTCTGGTCAATTAATTTCAAGAAATGGTGACATTGATTGGTCCCCAAGATCACCGGATTTGACAGCTCCTGACTTTTTTTTGTGGGGCTATCTAAAGGGACGTGTCTATGCTAACAAGCCAAAAAATATTCAACATTTAAAACAGAATATCCGAGACGCAGTCAGTTACTGTGCAGTCGGAGATTAAGAAAGGAAGAAAGAAAGAAAAGTGTTTATTCGCCCTAAAACGACATACAAATGAATTGATTTTGCTTAAATTAAACCCTCAACTATAGTATTAGTATGTAAATATTCACAAGATGGCTAACCAAAACCATATGTATCCTCCGGCTGCACAGCATGGTTTTCTTCTTGTTTACATCATCTTTTTAGTTCGCTTCGCAGTCAGGTTTTATGATTTTATTAACTTTTTCTTTTGATATTAAAGACCCTACTTCTTTATTTCGTTGCAAGACTTATGCTTATGACTTACAAGTGTTTATTTTTTTCAACGTTTTTTAATTGACTTCAAAGAAGTAAATTACTACTCCCTGATGCAAACTCTTACTTTATATCGCATTAAATAACATTGAAAATTCTCCTACATCTAACTGCTACCGTATCGGTATTAAGTAAAAGGTATAAAATCACAGAAGACGAAAATAACTCAAATGGCGGTCTCATCTTCCGCCATTTCCGAGTATTTTAGCGGATCTCTTTGACGACATTCAATCTCAATGATGACTTGCAGTCGCTCAGCTTCCTCATGCGGTATCGTCTTACAAAATAGAGGTAAAATCCGTTTGACTTTGTACCGTATCGAAACATTTAAACGAATTAATAAATATAAAAGCTTTTTATTGATTTAGGCACGGCTTTTTCGTGAATTACATTGCTGCTGACCAAAGAAAAACGGGTGTATCTGTCCTTTTATACAAAATTGAGTTATTGAATATTCAGAATCAGAAATACCAGATGAATCTATTAGGTGTTTTTTTCCCGAGCTACTTTTCTCGAGTTACACTACTGAATGAATAGTTCAGAGTAAAACGTTTCAGATGTTTATAAATTTTCTTCGTTTTATGTTTTAGTCAGATGCGCCCGTTTTGTTAATGGTAGCAGATTGTGTTTTGCACAAAGTAGTGTAAAACGAAGAGAAAACAATCCAAACCAAATTAAAAACTTGTTCAAGATGCAACAGTAACCGTTTCCAAAAATAAACACAAAAAATAACTTCCGACTCAAGCCAATTCACAATCATAACGGAATTCCGTTCCCAGCGTCCGTATAAATTGGTTTACGTATTTTCCGGGCCGTTTTCATTAATCACGCATTTTGGTACTCTTCCGTTCTTAATTGGCTACGTTTTATCATTGAAACAACACCTGTTACTGTGAATGCAGATGTAATTATTTTACGAATATTTTTCGATAATATGGCCTCGGATATGCCAAACGATTTCGTTCAGGTATTGTTTGGTTGTTTTAAACAATGAATGAACTGAAATTGAGCCTTAAAATATTTACGACACAAAGCATTATTTACAGTTCGATATCCTAGTTTAAAACAATGCTTTTCCTTAGTAAGTTTTGTAGTGCCTACATAATTATATGCCACGAAAAGATCCAGCCCTTGCTATCCGGTGCCAAAAACTCGAGTTAGCACTTAAGTCACGGTTAATTTAAGTTCAGCCAGCAGACAGTTCAATATTGCATAACAAAACGTCTGATATGTCACTAACACCTTCTAACAATATTACAATAGAGCTCCTTTGAAGCTGCAAACAACGGCTTCCAGATTGCATATTGCAAAGTCCGAAGTCTAAAGCCAGCTAGTCATAAAGGGCGTAATCACGAAATTCCCAAAGATAAAGCATTGCGGAACTAGGTAGTTCGTATAAATCCTGGACAATGCTCGCTATTACCAGTCCGGACAATCATGCAAGATTAATCGTGTAAAACGCTGCGCGTCCTAAATCACAGCATGTGGCCGAGTTTGTGTGTACAGTCAGGGGTCAAAAGTGCTGTCGCATACTGCCAAAGCTAAAGTAACATAGGTTACGATCTTTTTATTATTATGTTTATATATGTATGTTTTTGTTATTTTGTTTTTGTCAGTGTGCTCTTAGTTGTCCATTCTTACTTATCCTACTAATATATGTAATACTAGCTTCTGCCAGCGGTTTCGCCAGCGTGAATGTCGAAAATGATCCCAAGGGAGCATATGCCCGGGATAGAAATTAGCCTATGTGCTACTAGCTAGCTAGCTAGCTGTGCTACTACTTCCAGACTATAATTTACGTTTGTACCAAATTTCATCCAGATCCGTCCAGCGTTACATACAAACACACACACTCACAAACTTTCGCCTTTATAATATTAGTGTGATAAATGCGAAAGTTTGAAAGGATGTTTGTTTCTCTATCACTCCAAAACGGATCTGGATGAAATTTGGAACAGAGATAGATTATAGTCTGGTATTTTTTATATCGATAAACTTGGTATAATTTTCCCTTGGGGTGATAAAACACGCCGGCGAAACCGCGAGCAGAAACTAGTAAATAATAAAGTGCCTTAAAAGTCTTTATAGAAAGAGGGCATTGCGGTCTATGAATAATTTTACCTATACTTTAGATTCTATGCTATAAATTGAATCAGTCGTGAACCTTGACCCGCTTCTACAAACAATATAATAAATTATCAAATAATTATTATAAGACACTTTAACTTTGGCAGAGTGTGACTGTATTTTTGAACCCTGACTACGTCGAGGTATGTTTGTGATTGTACTCGGGGATGTGCTTGTGTGTGTTCTGGCTGTAGACTGCGGTTCGACATGTTAACTTATTGGGTTAGTCTGTTGGAAGCTGTCAAATCATTTATCGTATGCATGGCGGGAGTTGACTGTTGTTTATCGTGACGTAGATGAGTGGGCCGCGTGAACACGTTATTAGCTATGGTCTAATTAATTTGGTTTTCAGTGGTTCGAGTGTGGTCGTTTTGCGGGATTTCTTTTTGTGAATATCTACATATTCACAAAATTTCTATGTTGTATCTAGGATACAACATAGAAACTGTTTTAAGTTCAGCCTGCTGAGTTTGAGTTGTGTTTCTACCAAAAGATTTTAGCGGCAGATAAATAGTACAAATAAATGTTTTGAAAGGGCCCTTAAGGCGTTAAATTAAAAAATATGTATTGCCACATTAGTGCACCGTATTAAGAAAAATATTTCTATTATCTACCTTACTTCAGATAAAACAATATACAAACAATACCGGTAAATAAAATCAATATAAAAGTCTACCTATATACTTACCATTTAATCTCCGAAATCCCCGAATTTTCTGGGCTAGCCCGCGACAAAAATAACCTCTCATATAGTACATAAGCCAGCAGCTTATCTGCCAACGCCCGAGTGTATTAAACGTAGTGAATGGCTTGCTCGTATCGGATCGCTCAGCTCGCACTGGGATAGCGGCTTTATTGAGTGCTATCGACTGTTTTGGATCAGTATTACGTGATTTAATTAGAACTATGTGTTTAATGTTTAGAACACCACTGTTCTAAACATTAAACACATAGTTCTAATTAAGGCCAAGTGGTATCGGCCGCGACTTACAAGTTGTAGGTCGTGGTTTCGAGCCCAGGTAATCACATTACTTTGTGTAAATTATTTCATCACCACTGCTCTCAAAACGGTGAAAGAAAACATCGTGTGGAAATGTCAACGAACCAAAAAAAAATGTGATATCCACCAACCTGCACTGGGTCCGCGTGGTGGATTACGGCCCATGCCCTCTTACAGAGAGGAGGCCAGTGTCCCAGCAGTATTTACATTAATAATAGGACGATGATGATGTATTTAACGGCCGGTTTCCGAATTGAGTATATGAAGTTAAGAACGTATCAAACCCTACTTAAAGCAAAAGTTGTAGAAGTTTGCAAGCTACAATAGTGTTTAACAAGTTTGACAATTACTCAACTTATATTTTTTTATTCGACGGGTCCCAAATATATCAAGACAGAGAAAAGTGGATGAAGAGTAATGAGTCCTTTGAGCTGCAGTTTTTTGAAGGCAAGTAAAACAAGAGGTCTTTCAAGTGCTAGGTGTGCGATTGTCACTGCTAAGTTTGAAGTTTTTAATCGTGTTGATTTAGCTTTTACTGGTGAACTTGCTTCTGCCAGCGGCTATGCCCGCGTTAATGTCGAAAATTATCCCACGGGAACATATTCCCAGGATAAAAAGTATCCTATGTGCTATTCCTGAGTATAATCTATCTCTGTGCTAAATTTCATCCAGATCCGTTTAGCCGTTTGAGCGTGAAGAAGTAACAAACCCAAAACGGCAACCTTTGCCCTAGTCCACGGCACGAACTATTATGTGCGCGGGGTTAAAATGTATGCTATCTCATCCGATAACACGTGCGAAAGAGATAGATGCTGTGATGAGCAGTAAGAAGCTAGTTCGCGTACGAATTATCACTTTTGCAAGTTTGTAGCGAAATGGATGATGATTTAGGACGGAAACGAGCGCGCGAAATTTTATAAACAGAACTTTGGGAGTAGGACTAGATATCATGAAAAAATTACTAAATGTATATTTTCAAAATAAAATTATTTACATTGTTGAACTACTAATCTAGCCCTGTATGGTGGCCGTTTTGCAATTTTTCTTCTTCTTATGGTATTTATTTCCGCCCAAATATGCGTTAAAATTAGTGTTGAAATATGGAACTTTCGAAGCAATTTTTTTTTTCTTTTTTTCCGTACAGGTCTTGATAATGATTTTATTTTGAACGTACATCGTGAAACAGTGGAGTCATCGCCAGACTACGTTTGTATGGAAGAATGATCGACTAGTGCATTTAGTTGCATTTAAGTAAAGAAAATATACTACCTGAATGGTTCAATTAATGCGTGAAAGCAAGCAAGGGTAGGTAGAGTGTGTGTGTCGGTGTGGGTCAAGTTACGTCACATCCTACACTTGCCCTCCACTTCTCAAGAAGACCGCTCACAAAGTCTCAAGCACATCAAACTATTAATGTAGAGTTCAATTAGTATCATGTAACTCCTCACCAACAGGTACGACAAACTATTTCAATAAACAACGGATCGTACCTCGGACAGGCAAATTCTTCACTGTCCTTTATCTCATATTTATAACACTCGTGGGCCCCACATAACTAATGTCGATCAATAATGGTGACTTGGCATAATTACCCAGTCGGCAGAACAATGTTTCACAGTAGCGTTTACTAATTAATTTATCGAGGATTAATTAATTTGTAAGGGGAATACGGCAATTTGGATAATAGGAATAGATTTGGGTGACTACCAAATAGAAGTTTGGTAATGATATTTGAGTTAGCTGTATCGTGTTAAATGTTAAGCCAAAATTGGTTGGAAGATCAAAGTTTGGTTACGTCGTTGGTAAGTGTGTACAAGAAGTCGAATATAGGTACCCATTGATAGGAATTATATTCAGTTTTTATTGTTGTTATTATTGTTTTTAAAGGCGACGAACGAAAGGCATTTACAAGGCAGACTTTAATGGAAACGCCGGAAGGGAACGACCTAGAAAGACATACATACACCTTATAGGTGATGTTCTTCAGAAAGGCCAGGTGCGCAGTACTCATAACCGGCATGCGTGTATGACTAGATGTATGAATGTGAGTGAAGCAAAAGAAGTATGCGATACGATCCTTAATCGTAGCATGTGCCGCTCTGTAGTCTCTGCCTACCCCCATGGGAAAAAGGCGTGATTTTATGTATATATGTATTGTTTATGCATGTGTTTTTGTTCCGTCATAAATTTATAAATCATACATTTTGATATTGTAATTAAGATCTTTATAAAAATACTAGTACTTTGACATTATTATGCATTCTTTAACTTTGTAATTTTTTATTTTGAGGTCATGATTTATATTTTGATATTACGATTTGTATTTTCAACATTATGATTTATATTATTTAAAATTCATAAACTTAACACAAATTTCATTAATTTATACAATATTCTTATAAGTTACCTAGTTTTGATTTGCATGTACCTAGCTTATTATTTAATACTAGCTGACCACCACGGCTTCGCTCCAGTCAACTGGCTATCTATCTACCTACCACTACCTACCTACCCTTCAAACAACCAAAGTATTCAGCTTTATAATATAAGTAACTATGGATATTGATAAAACTCCTTCGCAAATGAACACATTTTGTTTACCATAAAACAAAAATTATAGTAAGTCAATCTTAAAAGATAGACATATGCTTTCACTTTTATATAGAACTTTTAAAAAAGAACAATTCTATCCTATATGATATTTGCGTAACTTGAACCGTTTACGCAGCGCACGCAACGGAAGCTCTCAAAAAGGAATATTATTTCCCGTTTTTGCAACATTTATGCTCCTCTCCTATTGGTCGTAGCGTAATGTTATATATAAGTTTTTAAGCTGACATGGTCACAATCATTAGAATTAATATTTGTTTCGGGATATTTACCATGTATATTTTGTTTTTTGTTGAGAGCTCGATATTTCGGCACCGTTACAAGCGCCATGATCACGAGAACTAAAGTCTTTGCGGGTGGGTGTTGTTTACGAGCTGACATATCTGTCTACACTCTTCCTCACTCGTTTTTCACGCACGATGTCGCTACCACCAGAACTCTCGTCTCACTAGTTACTCGACTCTGTTCAGCACTCGTCTCACTAGTTACACGATATTGTTCACGACAAACGATGCTCACTGTATCCACTTTTGACAATTGATCAGTAGTATTTCGATCTTTACATAGTTAATATACATGGTAAATATCCCGAAACAAATATTATTTCTAATGTTATATAGCCTATAACCTTCCTTGATAAATGGACTATCCAACACAAAAAGAATTTCTCTATTTTATTAAATTCCAACCAGTAGTGCCGCGTTCAAACAAACAAACGAACTCTTAAGCTTTATAATATTAGTATAGATTTCTACACCAGCAATGGTAGTATGATTTGTGTGAAATAATGTTAAACGAAGATCTCAATGTACAATATACTGAGAAATAAATACTTACTTAGTTACTATTACTGAACGGTTTCTTACCCCTACATTTTTGATCTCACCGCAATTGGTACTATATTTTTTATTTATTGACATTGATCGAGGGATTTTTTCCGTTATCATGGCGATTGAAGTATAGGACTTGGGTGACGTTCCTTCAACAATCGTTTAACAGCAAAAAACCTACATTGAAAATAAAATTTTGGAACATAAAGGTCCAAAATGGCGATAGTCATTGCTTTATTATCCCAATAAAAAGATAATTACGAGTATTCGGCAATAATAATCCAAAAATATATCAGCAATAGCTGGTTCACACAAATTGAGTTTACCAATTTATAAATACGTAATTTTTCCATCTTTCCGTTTCATTCATTGAACCACACAAAGGAACAACATCAAACAATTAATTTTTGCTCAATATTGAATTTAATTGAAGACCCAATTATTAAAGGTATCGATGTAAAAGTTCGTCATTGAACATTTTATTTGGTTAAATTAAAATCGGTTCGGTATTGCCCGTTGGAAATTGTAGCGTTTGTAATTGGAATATGATGTTTTATTAAGGTTTCTGCGCCAAAGAGCAGTGCTGGCCCAGCGGTAACGGCCCCGACCTACTTGTCGTAGGTCGTGGGTTCGAACCCAGGCAGGCGCATTACTTTGTGTAAAATATTTCATCACCACTGCTCTAAAAATGGTGAAGGAAAACATCGTAAGGAAACCGGCATGTCCTAGAACCAAAAATTGAAGACAAGTAACATGCACCAACCCGAACTGGGCCCCCGTGGTGGATTATGGCCTATTCCCTCTCTCACAGAAAGGAGGCCTGTGTCCCAACAGTGGAAACGTTAAAAAAGGGTTATGGTGATGAATAAGTTTTCTACTCAAATATAATTTAAAACTTTATGAGTCTATTGGCTCAGTAACAGCTATTGGCTTTCTGCGTCGCAGGACGTTATGTTTTAGGCGTCTTAACTTGGTATTGACACCCTACTTAAGTTAAGATTAGGCAAATAAATATTATGTGCATTGCCCTGTTCTTGCAAGTTACTTGTTCATGAAAAAGAATACATTTCTAGTTTGAATAACTTGATGCATATTTTATCTTGTCGTCATAGTGACCGTTTATTGTTTTTTGTTACCAACAATTTTGTTAGTGATTTTGTTTTGATTGGGAACCATATGTTTCTTCCCAAAAATAGTCGACATTTATTAGCTACATTGTTAGCTTTTAATATATAAGCAGTTATTGATAATTTAACTCAGACTAGGTTTAGTGATTTAACAGTATTATCCAGTTTTTCTGATAATACTTTAAACAATGATTCTTTAAACGATTAGAACCGACAAAAGAGAAGTCGAATAGTAATATTTTACTATATCATTAAAATATAAATCGCTTCGCCGGCAAAATTTTAGACGTGGAATTGTTTGTAGATAAATACCACATGGATATCTTATGTTTTTGTGAAACTTGGTTAAAACCAGATAGGATGTTGTTTAATGTAAATAATTTCTCAGTTGCTAGCGCGTACAAAAGATCCACGGTGGGTGGTGGTACCCTGATACTTTGTAATAGTCATTTAAAATATAAGGAAAGGAAGGATATCACTGCTTATTCTTTTGATCGCTTATGTGAGGTAGCATGTGCAGAGGTCGAGGTGCATACTATCTTGTGTGTTTACAGACCACCAGCATCAAGATTGTTTTTAATTACAATGGAAGAAATATTAAGTAAACTTTTCAGAGATAATAAAGAAGTTTTTGTTTGTGGTGACTTGAATATAGATCTGTTAGTCAACTCACCTGAAAAATTTAAGCTCATTTCATTTATCAAATATTTTAACTTAAAACGTTTATTTAATGAACAAACAAGAATAACAGCAACTTCAGCTTCGTGCATAGATAATGTATTCACTAATTGTAAAGTAAAAGATTCGTTCAGACCATTCTGGTCAACTAGTATCTTTTGAGTCAAATAAAAAAACTAACCTAGCTAAATCAATTCGATTAAGACCACTTACAAAAAATAAATTAAAACTTTTAATAATTTTTTTTTAGCAACCTTTTTAACGCCAGTTTTGATTCAAACGACCCCAATATTAATTACGGCACGTTGTTTTCTACAGTTTGCCAAGAATTCAATAAAACGTGTCCTGTAAAAACAGTTAAAGTCAACAATTCCAAATCGAAATTTAGTGAATGGGCCACTGTGGGCATAAGAAAACGCCGTGATCATCATCATCAGCCTGTAGCAGTCCACTGCTGGACATAGGCCTCTCCAATTGCACGCCATTTGCTTCGATTTTTGGCAACTCTTAGCCAGCTGCTACCAGCCACCCCGCGAAGATCGTCACTCCACCTAGCCTGAGGGCGTCCTACCTTACGTTTACCAATTCGCGGTCTCCACTCAAGAACACGTCTACCCCAACGGTCATCGGTTCTACGACTTATATGGCCGGCCCATTGCCACTTCAGCTTACTTATTCTGTGAGCTATGTCGACAACTTTGGTTCTCTGCCGGATCACCTCGTTTCGGATTCAATCCCTTAGAGAGACTCCGAGCATTGCCCTTTCCATAGCTCGCTGAGCAACTTTGAACCGATGAACCAGCCGTATTGTGAGTGTCCACGTCTCGGCGCCGTAGGTCATAACAGGTAGGACGCACTGGTTGAAGACTTTGGTCTTCAGGCTCTGTGGGATACGTGACGAGAAGACTCGACGAAGTTTCCCAAACGCCGCCCAGCCCAGCTTTATTCTTCTATTAGCCTCCTTATCAAAGTTGTTCTTACCAAAATGCAGAGTTTGCCCGAGGTAAACGTATTCTCGAACAACTTTGAGAGCACCGCCATTGACCACAATGGGTCCCGGAGTGACGTGTGAATTGAACATAACCTGGGTTTTGTCCAAGTTCATCCGGAGCCCGATGCGTGCAGAAGAACCCGCTAAGCCGTTCAGCATCAGCTGCAAGTCATGCAGTGACTCTGCTATTACGACGATGTCATCCGCAAATCGCAGGTGTGAGATGTACTTGCCGTTTATATTAATGCCGCGTCCTTCCCAGTCCAGCGTCTTAAACATATCCTCCACCGCGTTGCTAAACAATTTCGGGGAAATAACGTCCCCTTGTCTAACCCCTCGACGCAGTGAGATATGCTTAGTTTGCCGGTCCTGACTTTGGACGGTCATTGTGGCGTTTGCGTAAAGACATCTCAGCACTTGGATGTATCGCCAGTCCACTTGGCACCGCTGCATAGACTCCAAAACCGACCAGGTTTCGATAGAGTCAAAAGCCTTCTCATAGTCCACAAAAGCAAAACACAGGGGCCGATTATATTCTTCGGACTTCTGTATAATTTGCCGCACTGTGTGGATGTGGTCTATGGTGCTGTATCCACCTCGGAACCCGGCCTGCTCCGGTGGTTGAAATTCGTCGAATCTTCGCGCTAGACGATTCGTGACGACTCTCGAAAACAACTTATATACGTGGCTAAGAAGCGAAATGGGTCTATAATTCTTCAAAAGGGTCTTGTCACCCTTTTTGAAGAACAGAATGACCACGCTCCTTTGCCACGCTTCTGGAGTTCTCCCAGAGAACAGGACAGAATTGAAGAGCTCCCCAAGCTCCTTCAGTACTGGTCGTCCTCCCGCTTTCAGTAGCTCGGTAGTTATCCCGTCCTCAACCGGGGCTTTTCCATTTTTAAGCTGTTTGAGAGCCGCCTCGATTTTGTCTTGGCTTATTTCAGGCAGGTCTTCTGTGAAATGGCGTGTTAAGGTGGCTCTAGAATCCTCATTTTCGGGATCAGGCCGAGATGCATGCGTTGCGTACAATTGGCCGTAGAAGTTTTCAACTTCCGAAAGAATCTCCGGCTTCGAAACGACGATATTCCCATTAGATGTAGTCAACTTCGTCAGATGGCTCCTCCCAATTGACTGGACAAACACTTTCGACCCCCGGTTTTGCTCAATCGCTTTCTCTATAGAGAGCGTGTTGGCTCGTCGGAGGTCGCGTCGTACCATTTTCCTTATATGTTTATTGAGTGCCCGCTGTTCTGACGAAGTGACCGGTGGATTTTCACGTCGTTCCATCATAAGCTTCAGAGTTCCCTCCGAAAGTTTGGACTTCCTGCCCGTACGCCGCATCTTACAAAATCTCGCACCTTCCTCCCTGAGGATTTCCACCATTTGCTCGAGCGCCTGGTCAACGCTATTTGCGGTTTCCACGGCAGCAAAACGGTTCTCCAGGTCTGACTGGAACGCTTCAGATCCCAACATTGTTTGGAGCATATTGGGACGGAGCCTAGACTTCATCAAACGAGTTCTCTCAAGCTTGCAATTGATATTCAGGGAGCCTCGAACAAGTCTGTGATCGCTGCCGGTATTAAACCTGTTGATCACTGAGACATCCCTGAATATGTGCTTTTTATCTGTTATGATGAAGTCTATCTCATTTTTGGTCACGTTGTCGGGGCTTCGCCATGTCCACTTCCTTTGTGGCTGTTTCTTAAAGAAGGATTTCATTACGAAAAGACCCTCTCTTTCTAGGAAGTTGACAAGCATTTGCCCCTATGATTCCTGCTACCAAACCCTTCAACCCTTCTGTACTCCCACTTTGGCGTTAAAATCCCCCATGAGAACGCTGTAGTGGGTCTTAGTGGTGGAATGCAAGGCCTTGGAAATGTCCTCAAACATTTCCTCCACTTCGTCGTCCGAGTGTGCCGAGGTCGGTGCGTAAACCTGTACAACCTTGAGGCTATACCTCTCGGTTAGCTTAACTATGAGGTACGCTACCCGGTTCGAGACACTGGAAACCTCCACAACGTTGTCACAGATGGACTTGTTTACCAGGAACCCGACGCCACCCTGGGATAGCTGGTCTCCCTCTCGGTAATACATAAGGTGGCCTGATTTGAGTGTTATTGTATCCTCCCCCTCTCTTCGGACTTCACTCAGCCCTAGAACGTGCCACCTTATACTCTCGAGTTCTTCCTCAAGCTGCACGAGGTGTTCATCAAGCCGTAACGTGCGTCCATTATACGTCGCCAAGGTCAGTTGGGTTCGGCGGCCGTCCGTAACCCGGTGATTCTTCGCACCCCCGAATGCCCTGCCGTCTCCGTGACCGAAACGTCGGGAACTGGGGGCCGTGGTTGATTTTGACTTGTCATATTGGAGGGTTTGCCCATAATCGCCACGCTGGGCATGCGGGTTGGCGATCGCAGATCGCAGCTTTTTCGCACTGGTGACGCTGCTGCCCATCACCAGTCTGTACCACTTAGCTGCGAAGATTTGTTAAAATGGTTATACCGCCATTTATCGGTTGTCGTCAGAGCCTCGTTTGTTATTTAGCAGGATGTACCGCGAGCAGGTGAGGTTGACTTGGGGCACTTAGATCTTGAATGTACCCCCTTACATCCCGCCGAGATATCTTATATAATTTATGTTACGAAAAATATTTGATTTCCGATCAAGTTTTTCACACTTATGTTAGAAACTATTCCAAAATATTCAAAAAAGTCTGCGCTCAAGCAAAATCTCAAATAATAATTAACAAAATTGGTGTTTCTAATAATAAAATAAAAACTGTGTGGCAATTAATTAATAGAGAAACTGGAAAGACACAACAACGCGATCAGAATGAGTTGTCTTTGAAAATAACTAATCAAGCCATTTCTGACAAGCTAGAAGTCGCTGACACATTATAAAATTTCTTTACCAACATTCCGTTAGAGGTTACGAAGTCTTGTCCTTCCTCTTTTAAATTAGCTGAAGCTCTTCTTATAGAAAACTTTACTAAAGACATACCAACATATAAATTTAAACCAATATGTATTGATACAATTAAAAACGCGTTCAAAAGTCTCAATATAAAAAATACTGAAGACTTGTGGGAGATATCCGTTAGGGTTCTTGGAGATATTATTGACTCAATTGGTCCTGTCCTAACAGGCATATTCAATCAATGTTTGGACAGCGGCACTTTGCCTGACTTAATGAAACACAGTAAAGTAGTACCAATTTTCAAATCAGGCTGTAAGAGTGATCCTTCTAATTATAGACCTATATCCGTGCTTCCAGCTTTGAGTAAAATCTATGAAAAAATCATGCTGGAACAGATGTTGTCTCACTTTAATTCAAATGGGATCCTGCATAGTCAACAGTTTGGTTTCACGAAAGGTAGGTCGACAACGGACGCGGGAGTAAAACTCATCAGCCACATCTTGGGAGAAGTCCCAGGATGCCATTGGCATTTTCTGTGATCTCTCAAAAGCTTTCGATTGCGTCGACCACGACACACTGATCTGTAAATTAAACCACTACGGCATTCGTGCTAAATCTGCTGATCTCGTGCTTTCCTATTTATCAAACAGATAGCAAAAAGTAAATGTTAAAGGGGCGACGTCCTCCGGGTCTCTAGTCAAGATGGTCGTGCCCCAAGGTTCAATTCTCGGCCCTTTCCTTTTTCTTGTTTACATTAATGATCTCCCTTTTATGATGGCCAAATTATCGGATATAATTCTATTTGCTGATGATACTCGCAAATTCTCTAAGTTCTCTAAAGTTCTCTTTACCAAATGTACCACAACGTGACCTAAACTTAAATCTTGACGGCAAAAATCTTGAAGTTATAACGAAAACTGTATTCTTAGGGATTACTATCGATTTAAAATTGCAGTGGGGCGCGCACATTAGATCATTAGTAAGGAAAATAAGGCAGCTAACCGATGTTGCTACAGCTAGGTAAGTATACTATGCTTATTGCCACAGTATTATGCCTTATCGCATTCTGCTGTGGGGATCAGCAGCAGACGTTGACTCAATTTTCATCTTACAAAAGAGGGCAATCCGCGCAATCTATAAAATGGGTCCTCGCGAGTCCCTCAGAGAAATATTTAAAGAGATCGATATACTGACTCTACCTTCACTTTATATTTTGGATTGTATTTTGTATGTCCGTAAAAATCGAGGGCTTTTCAAAACTAGAAGCGACTTCCATAATTTAAATACACGCGGTAAGTACGAAATTGTAATACCCAAATTCAGAATAACGAAAACTAGCAAGTCTTTTCTTATAAATAGTATACGCTTTTATAACAAGTTGCCAAAGTCAGTTATAGAACTGACCGATGGAAAGTTCAAAAACTACATCAAACGTATCCTTATTAAAAAAGCATATTATAAAATCGAGGACTACGTTGAAGATAAAAAATTTAGCCTTAGCTCCTTCTGCGCATGCAGATTCCCTGGTAACTCGTAAACGGCACAAATATGTGGATGTCTCTAACTATTCTCAATCTCATTTTTCTTTCTTTCTTTTAATTAGACTTTTTACAACGGTTTTCAATCATCTTATAGCCCTTTGCTAAAAATAGTCACACCACTGATAAAAACATTTGTGCCACATGTTATACTTTTTTTTTTTAGTTTCTTACGACTTATTGTCGGGCCTACGTTGTCCCCCCATATATAAGTACTAATGCTGTAACATGGAAATATTGTAAACCCAAAAAAAAACCAAACCATTTTAAAAGAGTAACCATGGAGTTTCTTGCCGGTTCTTCTCCATAGGAAACGACCAACCTGAACCGTGCACCTTTTGTCGACGTTTTATAAGTGCCCATGTAGGCCTATGTGAAATAAAAAAATCGATTTTGATTTTAACAGAAAACTTTTTGATGGAAGTTATTTCTGGGGGCTTAGTGATATCGAGCTGCAATTTATTTATTAGTTTATACTCGCATTAGATAACCTTGCAGAAATTACACCAATGGAGCACAATCTTATAATAAACTTACAGGTCCAGGTTTCCTCATTATGTTTTCCTACACCGTTGTCAGCGATGTCCAAGATAATCTTAGAAAATACAGATGAATTGAAAAAGACATATTGGTACTTGCCTGGATTCGAACCTACGACCTCAAGCACGAGAAGCGAGGTCTTAGCCACTGGGCCACCACGACATATATACAGACAAGCAATAAAAGGCTTTACTAACACTAGACAATTACAGAGAACAGATTTCATTAAACATTATGTAAAGATTTTCGAGTGTCAGTTTCACACTCGTATCTAAACTAATTTTGTAAAAGGATATTTAGGAGACAATTGTAGGAAATAGTAGTGATCCGATTTCAAAAAATTCTTTGACTAATAGAAAATAAAACTATCGCTAGGGCGGTTACGCACTACACGTCCGTGTCCGTGTACGGGATTTGGGTTCCGAGAATGAATTATGACGGATAGAGTTCGGATGTAGTGCGTAAGTACCACAAGAAGTACTACGGCTACTTCGGAACCGAAATTTCGCGGACACGGATCGGATTTAGTGCGTAACCGCCCTCTTGTAAAACTACTTATCCCAGAAAAAATGCTCATTTACTCTATTCTCTAGTAATTTTGAAGGTACAATGTTTACTTACAAAGTCAAATAGCATTTGTTTGGGGTTATAGAGGGTAACACTAAACAAAAAAAAAACGAATTTGACATAGAATGTTGTATCTGTTGTACATCAATTTAACTGAGTTAGTACAGATAAAAGCTAGTTTGAGAACATAAAATATACAAGGTTATAGGACTAGAAGATTAGATTAGACCGAACCTAATATTGTGTCCCCTGCTGTCAGCTGATTGAGCTGTCAGTGCGTTGTTAGTAAATATTATACATGCATCTTGGTCAGAGTATAGTGAGGCCACCAGAGAGGGAATATGACTATACTCGGAATTTTAATTCGATTCCAGATTTGACATTAGCTACTGTCATTTTTTGAAATAATGATACCACATATAATAGTGTAGTGATGAACACAAAAATCGATAAACAATCAGTGTGTGAAAAAATTACGGCTACCGAATGGTCTAAATGCGTATCCCATGTTGTCAAAGAAGAGGAAAACATGAGTAGGCTAGATATGTTAATTGACAATATCACAGACACATTTATAATAAATGTTACAGAAAGTGACAGCGATAGCGATAGCGATGACGGCGACAATATATAAAATAAATTATTACCATATTACATCTATCTGTTTTATTTGTCATGTTCCTTCATGATCACATTTTTTTATTTATTTCACACACAATTATAAAAGAAAAGTCTCAGATCGTTAATTAATCGTCAAAACTAAATTATCGGTTCAGAAATATTTAATTTCCTGATATACTTAGTTTACGAGAGTAAAATTATAAACGAGAAGAATCGATCCGGAAATATTCCATTACCATATCGAATAATTTTGCAACGTCACTATTTAGTACTTGTCATAACGTTGCAACACTGAAATTGTCAAATCTGGAATCGAATTAAAATTCCGATTATAGTATTTTAAATTTCGTATTCAAGTTACACTGTGGCGTATCGAGTTTCTTACTGCACTTCATAAATATTTTACTTTTCTTCGCACATAAAGTTAATGAAGCATGATGATAAATATTATGAATGCTTTTTGAGTTTTCCTTTAACAGAGGAGTAATATGAACGTTAAGATAACAGATCATAAAGGCATGTAATTTGTAATAACCAATGAAGAAAGTGATAAATAAGATACCTGTTTGTACGGTCTCATCGCCGTACATTTTTCTGCTTACGCTGTAACCTACTTTAGACCAGCGATGCGCGTCACGATTGCGCGTTATAAAAATAACCTTATTAACTAATTTAATCGTAGTAAACATACAAGTGTGTGACTATCAACAACTGAGAGAAATAATCGCCTCCGCTCAAGTACTGTAACTTACTCTCAATAAACTTAACTGCATCTTAGTGGAACGCGTTTCTCTTCACTAACTTAACTTACAAACCTTCACGACAAATTACATGTACGGACTTACAACCCGTACACTGTTACTTGTTGTGGTAGCTTCCATACCTAAATTGTAGTTATAATTTGGCGATTCGACGGATTATGTTTCGACATTCTTATGTAAAGTATTAACGTCTAGATATCTTCAGACTATCCCGTCTTGAAGTTCGAGATATTGTTATGGCTTTTCAAGTGTGTAGTGTTAGTGTTGATAGTGACAGCTTTTATGAAGTGTTTTATGAGCTGAGAACGGTATTGAGTCACGCGTTTTTTAGAGGACTTGCTAAAATCTATCTTGCAGCAAAAAATACATCTATCAAATAGGTGTTGAAATCACCTATTTGATAGATGTAATTTTTGCTGGATGATTGTAATAAGATTAAGTTTGGTACAGGGTGGCCAACTTAGAGGTATACAACTTTTTTATGCCGCCATTTTGTTTTGACGCCATATTTGACAGTTATTTGATATCAATTATTTCGTGTAAATACGGCAAATTCGATATGGAGCATTTTCCGATTGAACAAAGTGTTTTAATTATCAAAACGTTCTACTCAAACCAATCTTCTATAGCGAAAACGCTGAGAAAATTGCGAACATTTTTAATAGAAATCACCTTTCTTCGCGGATGTGGTACCAACAAGATGGGGCCACATGTCATACGGCCAGAGACACAATCGAAATATTGAGAAGAATGTTTTCTGGTCAATTAATTTCAAGAAATGGTGACATTGATTGGTCCCCAAGATCACCGGATTTGACAGCTCCTGACTTTTTTTTGTGGGGCTATCTAAAGGGACGTGTCTATGCTAACAAGCCAAAAAATATTCAACATTTAAAACAGAATATCCGAGACGCAGTCAGTTACTGTGCAGTCGGAGATTAAGAAAGGAAGAAAGAAAGAAAAGTGTTTATTCGCCCTAAAACGACATACAAATGAATTGATTTTGCTTAAATTAAACCCTCAACTATAGTATTAGTATGTAAATATTCACAAGATGGCTAACCAAAACCATATGTATCCTCCGGCTGCACAGCATGGTTTTCTTCTTGTTTACATCATCTTTTTAGTTCGCTTCGCAGTCAGGTTTTATGATTTTATTAACTTTTTCTTTTGATATTAAAGACCCTACTTCTTTATTTCGTTGCAAGACTTATGCTTATGACTTACAAGTGTTTATTTTTTTCAACGTTTTTTAATTGACTTCAAAGAAGTAAATTACTACTCCCTGATGCAAACTCTTACTTTATATCGCATTAAATAACATTGAAAATTCTCCTACATCTAACTGCTACCGTATCGGTATTAAGTAAAAGGTATAAAATCACAGAAGACGAAAATAACTCAAATGGCGGTCTCATCTTCCGCCATTTCCGAGTATTTTAGCGGATCTCTTTGACGACATTCAATCTCAATGATGACTTGCAGTCGCTCAGCTTCCTCATGCGGTATCGTCTTACAAAATAGAGGTAAAATCCGTTTGACTTTGTACCGTATCGAAACATTTAAACGAATTAATAAATATAAAAGCTTTTTATTGATTTAGGCACGGCTTTTTCGTGAATTACATTGCTGCTGACCAAAGAAAAACGGGTGTATCTGTCCTTTTATACAAAATTGAGTTATTGAATATTCAGAATCAGAAATACCAGATGAATCTATTAGGTGTTTTTTTCCCGAGCTACTTTTCTCGAGTTACACTACTGAATGAATAGTTCAGAGTAAAACGTTTCAGATGTTTATAAATTTTCTTCGTTTTATGTTTTAGTCAGATGCGCCCGTTTTGTTAATGGTAGCAGATTGTGTTTTGCACAAAGTAGTGTAAAACGAAGAGAAAACAATCCAAACCAAATTAAAAACTTGTTCAAGATGCAACAGTAACCGTTTCCAAAAATAAACACAAAAAATAACTTCCGACTCAAGCCAATTCACAATCATAACGGAATTCCGTTCCCAGCGTCCGTATAAATTGGTTTACGTATTTTCCGGGCCGTTTTCATTAATCACGCATTTTGGTACTCTTCCGTTCTTAATTGGCTACGTTTTATCATTGAAACAACACCTGTTACTGTGAATGCAGATGTAATTATTTTACGAATATTTTTCGATAATATGGCCTCGGATATGCCAAACGATTTCGTTCAGGTATTGTTTGGTTGTTTTAAACAATGAATGAACTGAAATTGAGCCTTAAAATATTTACGACACAAAGCATTATTTACAGTTCGATATCCTAGTTTAAAACAATGCTTTTCCTTAGTAAGTTTTGTAGTGCCTACATAATTATATGCCACGAAAAGATCCAGCCCTTGCTATCCGGTGCCAAAAACTCGAGTTAGCACTTAAGTCACGGTTAATTTAAGTTCAGCCAGCAGACAGTTCAATATTGCATAACAAAACGTCTGATATGTCACTAACACCTTCTAACAATATTACAATAGAGCTCTTTTGAAGCTGCAAACAACGGCTTCCAGATTGCATATTGCAAAGTCCGAAGTCTAAAGCCAGCTAGTCATAAAGGGCGTAATCACGAAATTCCCAAAGATAAAGCATTGCGGAACTAGGTAGTTCGTATAAATCCTGGACAATGCTCGCTATTACCAGTCCGGACAATCATGCAAGATTAATCGTGTAAAACGCTGCGCGTCCTAAATCACAGCATGTGGCTTAGTTTGTGTGTACAGTCAGGGGTCAAAAGTGCTGTCGCACACTGCCAAAGCTAAAGTAACATTGGTTACGAGCTTTTTATTACTAAAATCCTTTATGTATTTTTTGTTGTTTTGTCTTTGTCTGTGTGCACTTAGTTGTCTATTCTTACTTATCCTACTAATATATGTATTGTAAATGCAAAAGTTTGGAAGGACGGTTGTTACACTAGCAAGCCAGAACGAATACAGATATATTTTGTATCCCGATAAAATTGGTATAATTTACCCTTGGGGCAATAAAACACGTTTAATGCGGGCGAAACCACGAGCAGAAACTTGTAAATAATAAAGTATCTAAAAAGTCTTTATAGAAAGAGGGCATTGTGGTCTATGAATAATTTGACCTATACTTTAGATTCTGTGCTATAAATTGAATCACTCGTGAACCTTGACCCTCTTCTACAAATAAATTATAGACACTAGCTTTGGCAGAGTGTGACTTTATTTTTGAACCCTGACTACGTCGAGGTATGTTTGTGAGTGTACTCGGGGATGTGTTTGTGTGTGTTCTGGCTGTAGACTGCGGTTCGACATGTTAACTTATTGGGTTAGCCTGTTGGAAGCTGTCAAATCATTTATCGTATACATGGCGGGAGTTGACTGTTGTTTATCGTGACGTAGATGAGTGGACCGCGTGAACACGTTATTAGCTATGGTCTAATTAATTTGGTTTTCAGTGGTTAGAGTGTGGTCGTTTTGCGGGATGTCTTTATGTGAATATCTAGATACAACATGGAAACTGTTTTAAGTTCTGCCTGCTGAGTTTGAGTTGTGTTTCTACCAAAATATTTAAGCGGCAGATAAATATTACAAATAAATGTTTTGAAAGCCGCTTAAGGGGAAAAATTAAAAAAAAAAACATTGGCACATATTAAGATAGTGCACCGTATTAAGAAAAATCTTTCTATTAACTACCTTCCTTCGCACAAAACAATAATACAAACAATATCGGTAAACAATAAAAAAAGTCTATATACTTACCATTTAGTTTCCGAAATCCCCGAATTTTCTAGGGTAGCCTGCCACAAAAAATCTCTCATAAAGTACATAAGCCAGCTGCTTATCTGCCAACGCCCGAGTGTATTAAACGTAGCGAATGGCTTGCTCGTATCGGATCGCTCAGCTCGCACTGGGATAGCGGCTTTATTGAGTGTTATCGACTGTTTGGACCAGTATTACGTAATTTAATTAGAACTATGTGTTTAATGTTTAGAACAGTGGTGGCCAAGTGGTATCGGCTGCGGCGTACAAGTTGTAGGTCGTTGGTTCGAACCCAGGCAAGCGAATTACTTTGTGTAAATTATTTCATCACCACGCCTCTCAAAATGGTGAATGATAAATCGGGTGGAAAACGGCTTGACCTAGAACCAAAAAAAATCGAAGACATGTGACATCTAATAATCAGCACAGGGCCCGCGTGGTGATTATAGCTATTTATGCAACTGTTACGTTATGGACGGTCTTTTAATAAGAGTGCCATTTTTCGGTACAAGCGTAGCGCGTACCGAAATAGGTGGGCACGAGTTATTAAAAGACCAATAACGTACAGTTGTATACAAGATTTTATCTACGAAGGAAGGAATAAAACACAGATATAGACAAACAAGTATTTTAATAGAAACTTTACACACTACTAATGATTTGCGTGCCCGTGTCTTGATTTTTCTAGTAGTAAATTATTTGTAGCCGCAACTGCTCTTTTTGTTATATCTGGTGGAGTATTTGCAATATCACTTGACGTTGAAGAAATTTTTAATAAAATTTAGAATAAAATTTCACTCAGAAAATTTTTCCCGCGCCCACTTTTATTTTTATTTTTTTATTTAGTCTTTATTAGTTATAAGGCAAAGATCTTGTAGCCGCAATAGCCAAATAGTATACGATACTTTTGTTCTAAACTTGTTCCATTTTTAAAAACATCATTTACCTTGTCTCGATTTCGAAGTAATATTATAGGTACCTGGCTGTATGTTCAGAATATCTTTGGTTGTGCTTTAGAATTTATGACGATTCGCATAATGCAACCCGATGTCGTTATGGGTATCATAATGAAACCGCTGTCAATTTTGTAATTCGAATATAACGAAACCGAAGTAGATAAAATTTATTTATTCCCCTTCCTATACTTATTCCCTCTCACATAGAGTAGGCCTGTGCCACAGCTAAGCCGATGATGATGCGTTTAAGGGCCGGTTTCTGACTAGAAGGTAAGAACGTATCAAACCCTACTTAAAGCCAAAGTTGTAGAAGTTTGCAAGCTACAATAGAGTTTGACAATTACTCACCTTACATTTTTTTATTCCATAATCGGGAGTAAGACTGGTCCCAAATAGATGAAGACAGAGAAAAGTGGATGAAGAGTAATGAGCTCTTTGAGCTGCAGTTTTCTCAAGACAAGTGAAACAGGATGTCTTTCAAGTGCTAGGTGTGCGATTGTCGCTGCCAAATTTGAAGTTTTCAATCGTGTTGATATAGCTTTTACTGGTGAACTAGCTTCTGCCAGCGGCTTCGCCCGCGTGAATGTCGAAAATTAGTCCAAGGGAACATATTCCCGGGATGAATAATATCCTATGTGCTATTCCTGACTATAATATATTTTTGTGCCAAATTTCATCCAGATCTGTCCAGCTGTTTGAGTGTGAAGAAGTAACAAACATACAAACACACACATTTAAACACACTCACAAACTTTCGCCTTTTTAATATTAGTGTGATATTTAGTTGCATTTAAGTAAAGAAAATATACCTCCTGAATAGTTCAATATTATTGTGTGTAGGTAGTATGTGTGTGTAGGTGTGGGTCAAGTTACGCCTTATCCTTCCCTTGCCTTCCACATATTTCTCGAATACGCCAAGACGACCACTCACCAAGTATTAACCACATCGAACTACTAACGAAGAGTTCAATTAGTATCACGTAACACCTCAACAACAAGTACGACAAACTATTTCAATAAACAACGGATAGTACCTCGGACAGGCAAATTCTTCACTGTCGTCTATCTCATATTTATATTACTCGTGGGCCCCACATAACTAATGACGATCAATAATGGTGACTTGGCATAATTACCTAGTCGGTAGAACAATATTTCACAGTTGCGTTTCCTAATTAATATATCGAGGATTAATTAATTTGTAAGGGGAGTACGGCAATTTGGATAATGGGAATAGATTTGGGTGACTACCAAATTGAAGTTTGGTGATGATTTTGAGTTAGCTGTATCGTGTTAAATGTTAAACCAAAATTGGTTGGAAGATTACGTCGGTGGGAGGTGCTCACAAGAAGTCGAATATAGGGTAGCCATTGATACGAATTATATACAGTGTTTATTGTTGTTATTACTGAACGGTTTCTTACCTCTACTTTCTTGATCTTACTCCAATTGGTAATGTGTTTATCAGTCTGTGTATGTATGTATGTATGTTTTTTCCTATGGGGCGTTCTAGAGACTTGGCTGATTTTGACGATGCCTACGTCAATCGATTCGTCTTAACCTTGCGAGTTTCACTGGTTACATTAAAATTGGGAAATAGACAAATGGTGAATTCTGGGCGCCATATTGTTGTGGCCTAATTTTTTGTCCTACTCCAGCTTAAGGGGGATATCATAATACAGGATTTTTAAGAGGTGATTTCGTAATGAGAAAAAAAAAGTTAGAAAAAAAAGTTAGTTCAATAAATAATTTCTTGATTTTTTTATTAACTTTTTTTTATTTATCAACATTGATCTAGGGATTTTTCCATTATCATGGCGATTGGAGTGTAGGACTTGAGTGAAGTTCCTTCATTTAACAGTCAAAAAACCTACATTGAAAATAAAAATTAGGAACATAAAGGTCCAAAATGGCGATGGTCATTGCTGCCGGAAATTGATGTTTATCATTGTTAAAATGCCAATAAAAAGTTAATTACGAGTATTCGGCATTAATAATCTAAAAATATATCAGCAATTGGTTCTCACAAATTGAGTTTTCCAATTTATAAATACGTAATTTATTATTTTCCAGCTTTGTATATTTAAATTTTCCAGCTTTCCGTTTTATTTATTGAACCACACAAAGGGACAATAACAAACAATTAAATTTTGCTCAATATTGAATTTAATTGAAGACCCAATTAATAAAGGTATCGATGTAAAAGTTCGTCATTGAACATTTTATTTGGTTAAATTAAAATCGGTTCGGTATTGCCCGTTGGCAATTGTTGCGTTCGAAATTGATATATATATGATGTTTTAATATGGTTTCTGCGCCAAAGAGCAATGTTGGCCCAGTGGTAATGGCCCTGACCTACTTGTCGTAAGTCGTGGGTTCGAACCTAGGCAGGCGCATTACTTTGTGTTAATTATTTCATCACCAGTGCTCTAAAAATGGTGAAGCAAAACATCCTGAGGAACGTTCTAGAACCAGAAATTCGAAGACATGTGACATCCACCAACTCGAACTAGGCCCGCGTGGTGGATTATGGCCTATTCCCTCTCTCACAGAGAAGAAGCCTGTGTCCCAGCAGCGGAAACGTTACAAAAAGGCTGATGTTGATGAATAAGTTTTCTCAAGTACGACAAGCGAGGTCTTAGCCACTGGGCCACCGCGACATATGTACAGACAAGCAATAAAAGGCTTTACTAACACTAGACAATTACAGAGAACATATTTCATTACACATTATGTAAAGATTTTCGAGTGTCAGTTTCACACTCGTATCTAAACTAATTTTGTAAAAGGATTTTTAGGAGACAATTGTGGGAAATAGTAGTGATCCGATTTCAAAAAAATCTTTGACGAATACAAAATAAAACTATCGCTAGGGCGGTTACACAGTGTTCTGAATTATCACAGTTATAGTA
This sequence comes from Orthosia cruda, assembly GCA_964057195.1. NCBI lineage: Eukaryota > Metazoa > Arthropoda > Insecta > Lepidoptera > Noctuidae > Orthosia > Orthosia cruda. The sequence goes on along the minus strand of OZ059840.1, from coordinate 29,476,762 downwards.
GTTAGGTTATAGTAGAAATGTGTACGCTTTTATAATAAACTTCCAAGCCACGTACAAGATCTAAGTCTTAATAAATTCAAACTTTCATTAAACGTTGCCAGAAAGCGTTTTACACAATTAAAGATTAACTTGAGGACAAAAAGGCTTGGGATTGAGCTGCTCCAATTAATTTTGTTTTTATATTATATTTTGCACTGTGAATTTTGTTATTATATTTTTATTTTATTTTTTTGGTTTTCTTGCTATGACAAGAATTTTTACTTTTTAAAGTGTTTTTTTTTTAATTATTGTGAATGTGACGACTATGATGATCTTTTTTTTTTTTTAATTTTAATTTATTTTAGTTTTTAATCATGGTCTGACAGTTTGAGTAGTTTATGCGGCCTGGATGTCCTTTCTTTGGTATTCTTCGTCGAATTGCTGAGGTCCTTAAATTCTGAGTTGAGCTGCTCGGTTATTAAGAAATGCGTGCACTGACTGGACAGGTCCACTCAATCTGGCTGGTTCTTTCCTCAAAAGACCATTTCAGACACCAGTCTACATGGTCTTCACATGATCTAACCAAGATTTTGTCTGGACATTAAAAGAGACTGTGACCTCTGAGTTTGTTCTGCAATTTATTTATTAGTTTATACTCGCATTAGATAACCTTGCAGAAATTACACCAATGGAGCACAATCTTATAATAAACTTACAGGTCCAGGTTTCCTCATTATGTTTTCCTACACCGTTGTCAGCGATGTCCAAGATAATCTTAGAAAATACAGATGAATTGAAAAAGACATATTGGTACTTGCCTGGATTCGAACCTACGACCTCAAGCACGAGAAGCGAGGTCTTAGCCACTGGGCCACCACGACATATATACAGACAAGCAATAAAAGGCTTTACTAACACTAGACAATTACAGAGAACAGATTTCATTAAACATTATGTAAAGATTTTCGAGTGTCAGTTTCACACTCGTATCTAAACTAATTTTGTAAAAGGATATTTAGGAGACAATTGTAGGAAATAGTAGTGATCCGATTTCAAAAAATTCTTTGACTAATAGAAAATAAAACTATCGCTAGGGCGGTTACGCACTACACGTCCGTGTCCGTGTACGGGATTTGGGTTCCGAGAATGAATTATGACGGATAGAGTTCGGATGTAGTGCGTAAGTACCACAAGAAGTACTACGGCTACTTCGGAACCGAAATTTCGCGGACACGGATCGGATTTAGTGCGTAACCGCCCTCTTGTAAAACTACTTATCCCAGAAAAAATGCTCATTTACTCTATTCTCTAGTAATTTTGAAGGTACAATGTTTACTTACAAAGTCAAATAGCATTTGTTTGGGGTTATAGAGGGTAACACTAAACAAAAAAAAAACGAATTTGACATAGAATGTTGTATCTGTTGTACATCAATTTAACTGAGTTAGTACAGATAAAAGCTAGTTTGAGAACATAAAATATACAAGGTTATAGGACTAGAAGATTAGATTAGACCGAACCTAATATTGTGTCCCCTGCTGTCAGCTGATTGAGCTGTCAGTGCGTTGTTAGTAAATATTATACATGCATCTTGGTCAGAGTATAGTGAGGCCACCAGAGAGGGAATATGACTATACTCGGAATTTTAATTCGATTCCAGATTTGACATTAGCTACTGTCATTTTTTGAAATAATGATACCACATATAATAGTGTAGTGATGAACACAAAAATCGATAAACAATCAGTGTGTGAAAAAATTACGGCTACCGAATGGTCTAAATGCGTATCCCATGTTGTCAAAGAAGAGGAAAACATGAGTAGGCTAGATATGTTAATTGACAATATCACAGACACATTTATAATAAATGTTACAGAAAGTGACAGCGATAGCGATAGCGATGACGGCGACAATATATAAAATAAATTATTACCATATTACATCTATCTGTTTTATTTGTCATGTTCCTTCATGATCACATTTTTTTATTTATTTCACACACAATTATAAAAGAAAAGTCTCAGATCGTTAATTAATCGTCAAAACTAAATTATCGGTTCAGAAATATTTAATTTCCTGATATACTTAGTTTACGAGAGTAAAATTATAAACGAGAAGAATCGATCCGGAAATATTCCATTACCATATCGAATAATTTTGCAACGTCACTATTTAGTACTTGTCATAACGTTGCAACACTGAAATTGTCAAATCTGGAATCGAATTAAAATTCCGATTATAGTATTTTAAATTTCGTATTCAAGTTACACTGTGGCGTATCGAGTTTCTTACTGCACTTCATAAATATTTTACTTTTCTTCGCACATAAAGTTAATGAAGCATGATGATAAATATTATGAATGCTTTTTGAGTTTTCCTTTAACAGAGGAGTAATATGAACGTTAAGATAACAGATCATAAAGGCATGTAATTTGTAATAACCAATGAAGAAAGTGATAAATAAGATACCTGTTTGTACGGTCTCATCGCCGTACATTTTTCTGCTTACGCTGTAACCTACTTTAGACCAGCGATGCGCGTCACGATTGCGCGTTATAAAAATAACCTTATTAACTAATTTAATCGTAGTAAACATACAAATGTGTGACTATCAACAACTGAGAGAAATAATCGCCTCCGCTCAAGTACTGTAACTTACTCTCAATAAACTTAACTGCATCTTAGTGGAACGCGTTTCTCTTCACTAACTTAACTTACAAACCTTCACGACAAATTACATGTACGGACTTACAACCCGTACACTGTTACTTGTTGTGGTAGCTTCCATACCTAAATTGTAGTTATAATTTGGCGATTCGACGGATTATGTTTCGACATTCTTATGTAAAGTATTAACGTCTAGATATCTTCAGACTATCCCGTCTTGAAGTTCGAGATATTGTTATGGCTTTTCAAGTGTGTAGTGTTAGTGTTGATAGTGACAGCTTTTATGAAGTGTTTTATGAGCTGAGAACGGTATTGAGTCACGCGTTTTTTAGAGGACTTGCTAAAATCTATCTTGCAGCAAAAAATACATCTATCAAATAGGTGTTGAAATCACCTATTTGATAGATGTAATTTTTGCTGGATGATTGTAATAAGATTAAGTTTGGTACAGGGTGGCCAACTTAGAGGTATACAACTTTTTTATGCCGCCATTTTGTTTTGACGCCATATTTGACAGTTATTTGATATCAATTATTTCGTGTAAATACGGCAAATTCGATATGGAGCATTTTCCGATTGAACAAAGTGTTTTAATTATCAAAACGTTCTACTCAAACCAATCTTCTATAGCGAAAACGCTGAGAAAATTGCGAACATTTTTAATAGAAATCACCTTTCTTCGCGGATGTGGTACCAACAAGATGGGGCCACATGTCATACGGCCAGAGACACAATCGAAATATTGAGAAGAATGTTTTCTGGTCAATTAATTTCAAGAAATGGTGACATTGATTGGTCCCCAAGATCACCGGATTTGACAGCTCCTGACTTTTTTTTGTGGGGCTATCTAAAGGGACGTGTCTATGCTAACAAGCCAAAAAATATTCAACATTTAAAACAGAATATCCGAGACGCAGTCAGTTACTGTGCAGTCGGAGATTAAGAAAGGAAGAAAGAAAGAAAAGTGTTTATTCGCCCTAAAACGACATACAAATGAATTGATTTTGCTTAAATTAAACCCTCAACTATAGTATTAGTATGTAAATATTCACAAGATGGCTAACCAAAACCATATGTATCCTCCGGCTGCACAGCATGGTTTTCTTCTTGTTTACATCATCTTTTTAGTTCGCTTCGCAGTCAGGTTTTATGATTTTATTAACTTTTTCTTTTGATATTAAAGACCCTACTTCTTTATTTCGTTGCAAGACTTATGCTTATGACTTACAAGTGTTTATTTTTTTCAACGTTTTTTAATTGACTTCAAAGAAGTAAATTACTACTCCCTGATGCAAACTCTTACTTTATATCGCATTAAATAACATTGAAAATTCTCCTACATCTAACTGCTACCGTATCGGTATTAAGTAAAAGGTATAAAATCACAGAAGACGAAAATAACTCAAATGGCGGTCTCATCTTCCGCCATTTCCGAGTATTTTAGCGGATCTCTTTGACGACATTCAATCTCAATGATGACTTGCAGTCGCTCAGCTTCCTCATGCGGTATCGTCTTACAAAATAGAGGTAAAATCCGTTTGACTTTGTACCGTATCGAAACATTTAAACGAATTAATAAATATAAAAGCTTTTTATTGATTTAGGCACGGCTTTTTCGTGAATTACATTGCTGCTGACCAAAGAAAAACGGGTGTATCTGTCCTTTTATACAAAATTGAGTTATTGAATATTCAGAATCAGAAATACCAGATGAATCTATTAGGTGTTTTTTTCCCGAGCTACTTTTCTCGAGTTACACTACTGAATGAATAGTTCAGAGTAAAACGTTTCAGATGTTTATAAATTTTCTTCGTTTTATGTTTTAGTCAGATGCGCCCGTTTTGTTAATGGTAGCAGATTGTGTTTTGCACAAAGTAGTGTAAAACGAAGAGAAAACAATCCAAACCAAATTAAAAACTTGTTCAAGATGCAACAGTAACCGTTTCCAAAAATAAACACAAAAAATAACTTCCGACTCAAGCCAATTCACAATCATAACGGAATTCCGTTCCCAGCGTCCGTATAAATTGGTTTACGTATTTTCCGGGCCGTTTTCATTAATCACGCATTTTGGTACTCTTCCGTTCTTAATTGGCTACGTTTTATCATTGAAACAACACCTGTTACTGTGAATGCAGATGTAATTATTTTACGAATATTTTTCGATAATATGGCCTCGGATATGCCAAACGATTTCGTTCAGGTATTGTTTGGTTGTTTTAAACAATGAATGAACTGAAATTGAGCCTTAAAATATTTACGACACAAAGCATTATTTACAGTTCGATATCCTAGTTTAAAACAATGCTTTTCCTTAGTAAGTTTTGTAGTGCCTACATAATTATATGCCACGAAAAGATCCAGCCCTTGCTATCCGGTGCCAAAAACTCGAGTTAGCACTTAAGTCACGGTTAATTTAAGTTCAGCCAGCAGACAGTTCAATATTGCATAACAAAACGTCTGATATGTCACTAACACCTTCTAACAATATTACAATAGAGCTCTTTTGAAGCTGCAAACAACGGCTTCCAGATTGCATATTGCAAAGTCCGAAGTCTAAAGCCAGCTAGTCATAAAGGGCGTAATCACGAAATTCCCAAAGATAAAGCATTGCGGAACTAGGTAGTTCGTATAAATCCTGGACAATGCTCGCTATTACCAGTCCGGACAATCATGCAAGATTAATCGTGTAAAACGCTGCGCGTCCTAAATCACAGCATGTGGCTTAGTTTGTGTGTACAGTCAGGGGTCAAAAGTGCTGTCGCACACTGCCAAAGCTAAAGTAACATTGGTTACGAGCTTTTTATTACTAAAATCCTTTATGTATTTTTTGTTGTTTTGTCTTTGTCTGTGTGCACTTAGTTGTCTATTCTTACTTATCCTACTAATATATGTATTGTAAATGCAAAAGTTTGGAAGGACGGTTGTTACACTAGCAAGCCAGAACGAATACAGATATATTTTGTATCCCGATAAAATTGGTATAATTTACCCTTGGGGCAATAAAACACGTTTAATGCGGGCGAAACCACGAGCAGAAACTTGTAAATAATAAAGTATCTAAAAAGTCTTTATAGAAAGAGGGCATTGTGGTCTATGAATAATTTGACCTATACTTTAGATTCTGTGCTATAAATTGAATCACTCGTGAACCTTGACCCTCTTCTACAAATAAATTATAGACACTAGCTTTGGCAGAGTGTGACTTTATTTTTGAACCCTGACTACGTCGAGGTATGTTTGTGAGTGTACTCGGGGATGTGTTTGTGTGTGTTCTGGCTGTAGACTGCGGTTCGACATGTTAACTTATTGGGTTAGCCTGTTGGAAGCTGTCAAATCATTTATCGTATACATGGCGGGAGTTGACTGTTGTTTATCGTGACGTAGATGAGTGGACCGCGTGAACACGTTATTAGCTATGGTCTAATTAATTTGGTTTTCAGTGGTTAGAGTGTGGTCGTTTTGCGGGATGTCTTTATGTGAATATCTAGATACAACATGGAAACTGTTTTAAGTTCTGCCTGCTGAGTTTGAGTTGTGTTTCTACCAAAATATTTAAGCGGCAGATAAATATTACAAATAAATGTTTTGAAAGCCGCTTAAGGGGAAAAATTAAAAAAAAAAACATTGGCACATATTAAGATAGTGCACCGTATTAAGAAAAATCTTTCTATTAACTACCTTCCTTCGCACAAAACAATAATACAAACAATATCGGTAAACAATAAAAAAAGTCTATATACTTACCATTTAGTTTCCGAAATCCCCGAATTTTCTAGGGTAGCCTGCCACAAAAAATCTCTCATATAGTACATAAGCCAGCTGCTTATCTGCCAACGCCCGAGTGTATTAAACGTAGCGAATGGCTTGCTCGTATCGGATCGCTCAGCTCGCACTGGGATAGCGGCTTTATTGAGTGTTATCGACTGTTTGGACCAGTATTACGTAATTTAATTAGAACTATGTGTTTAATGTTTAGAACAGTGGTGGCCAAGTGGTATCGGCTGCGGCGTACAAGTTGTAGGTCGTTGGTTCGAACCCAGGCAAGCGAATTACTTTGTGTAAATTATTTCATCACCACGCCTCTCAAAATGGTGAATGATAAATCGGGTGGAAAACGGCTTGACCTAGAACCAAAAAAAATCGAAGACATGTGACATCTAATAATCAGCACAGGGCCCGCGTGGTGATTATAGCTATTTATGCAACTGTTACGTTATGGACGGTCTTTTAATAAGAGTGCCATTTTTCGGTACAAGCGTAGCGCGTACCGAAATAGGTGGGCACGAGTTATTAAAAGACCAATAACGTACAGTTGTATACAAGATTTTATCTACGAAGGAAGGAATAAAACACAGATATAGACAAACAAGTATTTTAATAGAAACTTTACACACTACTAATGATTTGCGTGCCCGTGTCTTGATTTTTCTAGTAGTAAATTATTTGTAGCCGCAACTGCTCTTTTTGTTATATCTGGTGGAGTATTTGCAATATCACTTGACGTTGAAGAAATTTTTAATAAAATTTAGAATAAAATTTCACTCAGAAAATTTTTCCCGCGCCCACTTTTATTTTTATTTTTTTATTTAGTCTTTATTAGTTATAAGGCAAAGATCTTGTAGCCGCAATAGCCAAATAGTATACGATACTTTTGTTCTAAACTTGTTCCATTTTTAAAAACATCATTTACCTTGTCTCGATTTCGAAGTAATATTATAGGTACCTGGCTGTATGTTCAGAATATCTTTGGTTGTGCTTTAGAATTTATGACGATTCGCATAATGCAACCCGATGTCGTTATGGGTATCATAATGAAACCGCTGTCAATTTTGTAATTCGAATATAACGAAACCGAAGTAGATAAAATTTATTTATTCCCCTTCCTATACTTATTCCCTCTCACATAGAGTAGGCCTGTGCCACAGCTAAGCCGATGATGATGCGTTTAAGGGCCGGTTTCTGACTAGAAGGTAAGAACGTATCAAACCCTACTTAAAGCCAAAGTTGTAGAAGTTTGCAAGCTACAATAGAGTTTGACAATTACTCACCTTACATTTTTTTATTCCATAATCGGGAGTAAGACTGGTCCCAAATAGATGAAGACAGAGAAAAGTGGATGAAGAGTAATGAGCTCTTTGAGCTGCAGTTTTCTCAAGACAAGTGAAACAGGATGTCTTTCAAGTGCTAGGTGTGCGATTGTCGCTGCCAAATTTGAAGTTTTCAATCGTGTTGATATAGCTTTTACTGGTGAACTAGCTTCTGCCAGCGGCTTCGCCCGCGTGAATGTCGAAAATTAGTCCAAGGGAACATATTCCCGGGATGAATAATATCCTATGTGCTATTCCTGACTATAATATATTTTTGTGCCAAATTTCATCCAGATCTGTCCAGCTGTTTGAGTGTGAAGAAGTAACAAACATACAAACACACACATTTAAACACACTCACAAACTTTCGCCTTTTTAATATTAGTGTGATATTTAGTTGCATTTAAGTAAAGAAAATATACCTCCTGAATAGTTCAATATTATTGTGTGTAGGTAGTATGTGTGTGTAGGTGTGGGTCAAGTTACGCCTTATCCTTCCCTTGCCTTCCACATATTTCTCGAATACGCCAAGACGACCACTCACCAAGTATTAACCACATCGAACTACTAACGAAGAGTTCAATTAGTATCACGTAACACCTCAACAACAAGTACGACAAACTATTTCAATAAACAACGGATAGTACCTCGGACAGGCAAATTCTTCACTGTCGTCTATCTCATATTTATATTACTCGTGGGCCCCACATAACTAATGACGATCAATAATGGTGACTTGGCATAATTACCTAGTCGGTAGAACAATATTTCACAGTTGCGTTTCCTAATTAATATATCGAGGATTAATTAATTTGTAAGGGGAGTACGGCAATTTGGATAATGGGAATAGATTTGGGTGACTACCAAATTGAAGTTTGGTGATGATTTTGAGTTAGCTGTATCGTGTTAAATGTTAAACCAAAATTGGTTGGAAGATTACGTCGGTGGGAGGTGCTCACAAGAAGTCGAATATAGGGTAGCCATTGATACGAATTATATACAGTGTTTATTGTTGTTATTACTGAACGGTTTCTTACCTCTACTTTCTTGATCTTACTCCAATTGGTAATGTGTTTATCAGTCTGTGTATGTATGTATGTATGTTTTTTCCTATGGGGCGTTCTAGAGACTTGGCTGATTTTGACGATGCCTACGTCAATCGATTCGTCTTAACCTTGCGAGTTTCACTGGTTACATTAAAATTGGGAAATAGACAAATGGTGAATTCTGGGCGCCATATTGTTGTGGCCTAATTTTTTGTCCTACTCCAGCTTAAGGGGGATATCATAATACAGGATTTTTAAGAGGTGATTTCGTAATGAGAAAAAAAAAGTTAGAAAAAAAAGTTAGTTCAATAAATAATTTCTTGATTTTTTTATTAACTTTTTTTTATTTATCAACATTGATCTAGGGATTTTTCCATTATCATGGCGATTGGAGTGTAGGACTTGAGTGAAGTTCCTTCATTTAACAGTCAAAAAACCTACATTGAAAATAAAAATTAGGAACATAAAGGTCCAAAATGGCGATGGTCATTGCTGCCGGAAATTGATGTTTATCATTGTTAAAATGCCAATAAAAAGTTAATTACGAGTATTCGGCATTAATAATCTAAAAATATATCAGCAATTGGTTCTCACAAATTGAGTTTTCCAATTTATAAATACGTAATTTATTATTTTCCAGCTTTGTATATTTAAATTTTCCAGCTTTCCGTTTTATTTATTGAACCACACAAAGGGACAATAACAAACAATTAAATTTTGCTCAATATTGAATTTAATTGAAGACCCAATTAATAAAGGTATCGATGTAAAAGTTCGTCATTGAACATTTTATTTGGTTAAATTAAAATCGGTTCGGTATTGCCCGTTGGCAATTGTTGCGTTCGAAATTGATATATATATGATGTTTTAATATGGTTTCTGCGCCAAAGAGCAATGTTGGCCCAGTGGTAATGGCCCTGACCTACTTGTCGTAAGTCGTGGGTTCGAACCTAGGCAGGCGCATTACTTTGTGTTAATTATTTCATCACCAGTGCTCTAAAAATGGTGAAGCAAAACATCCTGAGGAACGTTCTAGAACCAGAAATTCGAAGACATGTGACATCCACCAACTCGAACTAGGCCCGCGTGGTGGATTATGGCCTATTCCCTCTCTCACAGAGAAGAAGCCTGTGTCCCAGCAGCGGAAACGTTACAAAAAGGCTGATGTTGATGAATAAGTTTTCTCAAGTACGACAAGCGAGGTCTTAGCCACTGGGCCACCGCGACATATGTACAGACAAGCAATAAAAGGCTTTACTAACACTAGACAATTACAGAGAACATATTTCATTACACATTATGTAAAGATTTTCGAGTGTCAGTTTCACACTCGTATCTAAACTAATTTTGTAAAAGGATTTTTAGGAGACAATTGTGGGAAATAGTAGTGATCCGATTTCAAAAAAATCTTTGACGAATACAAAATAAAACTATCGCTAGGGCGGTTACACAGTGTTCTGAATTATCACAGTTATAGTAGTTAGGTTATAGTAGAAATGTGTACGCTTTTATAATAAACTTCCAAGCCACGTACAAGATCTAAGTCTTAATAAATTCAAACTTTCATTAAACGTTGCCAGAAAGCGTTTTACACAATTAAAGATTAACTTGAGGACAAAAAGGCTTGGGATTGAGCTGCTCCAATTAATTTTGTTTTTATATTATATTTTGCACTGTGAATTTTGTTATTATATTTTTATTTTATTTTTTTGGTTTTCTTGCTATGACAAGAATTTTTACTTTTTAAAGTGTTTTTTTTTTAATTATTGTGAATGTGACGACTATGATGATCTTTTTTTTTTTTTAATTTTAATTTATTTTAGTTTTTAATCATGGTCTGACAGTTTGAGTAGTTTATGCGGCCTGGATGTCCTTTCTTTGGTATTCTTCGTCGAATTGCTGAGGTCCTTAAATTCTGAGTTGAGCTGCTCGGTTATTAAGAAATGCGTGCACTGACTGGACAGGTCCACTCAATCTGGCTGGTTCTTTCCTCAAAAGACCATTTCAGACACCAGTCTACATGGTCTTCACATGATCTAACCAAGATTTTGTCTGGACATTAAAAGAGACTGTGACCTCTGAGTTTGTTTCGGCCTTTCTTCTCAGAGTAGTCTGATAGGAAACGCCGACTTCATCTAGTTTTTAAAAATATGACCGACATGTAAAAGTGTTTGTACAAACCAACTTACAGAAATAAATCATTTATCATAAGTCATATTACAGCATACAAATAGGTGTTTGCTTTCGCGCCCGCTGCCAGCCCAACAAGAAATGTGCGCATTTTAGAGATTAAAAGTAGCCACTCACCAATCAGCTTTCTATCATTTCAAGAATTTTCGTAACCGGTGTACAAGAAATTATCTACTATAGCAAAGCTTACAAACATACAAACCGTTTTAAACTATTTAAAGAAAGATTAAAAGGAAGCATTAAACTCAAAATCTTCGAAACGAGGTCACAAAAGACATTTCACGCCAGATCCAAGTCTTCGTCAACCGCTGTCTTCGTAGGAGGAGATTCCGAGTATGTGACTCGGAATCTCCTTGCCCGAAACCATCACCAGTATAGGAATGGGGAAATGCCGCGAGAGCCCTATCGACCACCAGATCAAGCGTCGCAAGTGGAGTTGGATTGGCCACACGCTGCGATGGGATTCTGATCATATACCCAAGCAAGCGCTGGATTGGAATCACCAAGGCAAAGTGTGGCCATCCCCACCAAAAAACCTGGCGTCGCAGTGTATTGGCAGAAGCGACGAGCATCGGTATGACGTGGAGCGAGATGAACCATGAAGCTTAAGACTGATCGCGATGGAGGACTACCTGAGGGCACCCTCTGCCCCATCCAGGGTACATAGGACATTAAGTCAAGTAAGTCATAGAAAGATTTAAGTTTAGATTTAGGTTTACAAATGTGTCAAAAAACTGCTTATAAATGTAAATAAATACATACTCGACGAGAAAATACATAACTTTGCCGTAACGTGCAAAAAGTGAAGAAAGGTTTCTATGTATATAAAAAGCTTCGTTTGTACGGGTCTTGGAAGCCTCCAAAATAACTCCTAGCCTTTCAGCTTTGTATGTCTGGCAGCGTTGGTGGGAAAGTGTTGACAGTGAAGATTTTCGTCAAATTACGGACGAAAATAAATAGTATCCTGATGTGGGTTTAAAGGCGGTCAACAATAAATTTATTTATTTAAAGTTTAGGCACAAAGGTACAAAGGCGGATCCTTTCTTTTTATCTGGCTGAAACCTTGGTAAGAGTGATTGAGAGTGTGGGGTTTTTATCTCATTAAAACTACTCCGCTGATCACCATCAGGAAGTAGAAGGGGCCCCGTGACCTCTTAACTGACCACTCCTGAACTCCTTATGTGCAACGCCTGTTAGGGCACATCCCTGGGGAGATTGAAAGAGTGCCTCCAGGAGCAAGTGATTACTAAGCCACAATCTTTCCTGGAGTAAATTGGTGGGCGAACAAAGTCTGAGCGCCCGCTACCTCGGATTACCGCCGAGCTTATGATGCTGGAGGGGTTACGGCGTGCCAGACCAAAAAGGCTACTATCTGAGCACACACACAAGACACAAAACACTTCTTTACCTTTTCTTAATTATCTTAGACTTATTTTTGTCTCATCATCTAATATGTACAAAATTAAACAACTACGAAATTCTTTTTGTTCGGCGATAACTTTTTTCGGAGGATCTCAAAATTAATTATATCAAATTCGAATGAAAATAGAGCGAATAATCCGGGTCAAACGGAAAAATATATGCATTTCTTTCTACTCCATAATGCATATTCATAATATCTTCAAAATATTTCTTTTTCCTTCCCTACGGAATGAAAGGAACATTCAAGATGCTTGGAACAAACAATTTAGGTAATAATACGTCCACACGCGATCCCCGCTTTATGCTAAGTGGATATACATTTCTTTTGAGACGAGATAAAAGGGTAGTACAGTGTTCTGGTATCACGTGGTACGTGTGTGCAGTTATGAGTAAGAAATTATGTAAAAGTGAAGTGAGTTAATTTTAGAGTACGATCTTTAATTGTCTAAGTCACCCTCTCCCGGACAGTCGTAGTTAGATAGTTCGTATGAATTGCATTAGTCTGGATTTGAAATCGTTCTTAACCATGTGTTGCGTATGCGCACTGGCGGCATTTATCCTTAGGCTTTAGACTAGTTCAAATTCTATCAGCGGTAAAATTGTCGAAAAGTAAAAATTTAAGGGATTTTCGTCATCAAATTTAGATAACGCAGGTCAATCCCTTACATTTGGATATTTGACAATGGTTATGACTGCTACAATGTCACTTTGTCTAAGCTCTATTGTCCCTTTTGTGTGTACTTCGATTTCTGTCGAGCATAATTATCATCCTAGTTCTTTATACCAATCTTAATTTTATTACAGTCATCTAGCTAAAATACGTCTATCAAATAGGGGATTTGAGCAAGTCCTCTGAAGAAAGCGTGACTCAATACCGTTCTCAGCTCATAAACACATCATAAACACTGTCACTATCAACACTTGAAAAGCCATAACAATATCTCGAACTTCAAGACCGGATAGTCTGGAGACAACTAGACGTTAATACTTTAAACCCATATCTTCAGGAAGTGTTGCCACCAGTTAATCTGACAACTGACTGTTGCAGGCCATTGTTGAGCTATCATTTATAAAGTTGAGCTTTTATAGTTGAGAACTTTTCAGTTCATTGTTGACACGTCTTTGTTGCTCGTATGGGGAGTAGATTGTTATGTGGGATGAGGCAGGTTATTTGGGAATGAAGGGGAATTTAATGTTATAGTTCCATGAAAGTGGCTATCTTCTTACAAGCTTTTATTTAACTTGTTTGTATGTATATACGTATGTAAGTGTGTACAGATCAAATATTGCAACTGTATTTTAGAGCAGTTATAAAGTAAAACGAGCCACCTATTTTCTTGAGCCTTGTTGTAGGTACTAAAAATTTGAGTTTGTTCTTGTGTATTTATGTTATGGATATCACTGTATTTTTTTTAAACAATTATACATTTTTATAGGCATTTAAAAGATTTTCATATATATACTGAGAAGGCACAGTCATTACATGAATCTCCTTAAATTTCTCTCTGAGTGAGTGATAGACTTCACATTGTTTTCCAACCGACTTCAAAAAGGGGGAAGTTCTTAATTTGACTGTATGTTTTTGTATATTTGTTACGTGATTGCTTCGCCAATTATGAACCCATTTTGATGATTATGTTTTCATTTGAAAGCTGGTGCTTCTCATGTGGTCCCATTTAAATTTGATTGATTGATCAAGATCTAATGACTAGTTTTTTAGGTTATTCTTAATAATTAGTATTTTCATGGTAATATAAAGTACCAAAAATAAAAGAGAATAATAAAATCTTTTTAAATATTAAACCGACTTCCAAAACAAAACACTACAAAGCGAAAAATAACTTTATTTTCGGAAATCATGCGGTGTCAAAAAAGAAAAATATTGCTACCAAAGACGAAAAACTTATTTTTCGCTTCGTAGTATTTTTTTTTGTAAGTCGGTTTAATTTTTACATTTCAAGGTGCTTCTCAATAGCCCATTGCTAAGTTGAATCCGTATCAAAGCTTTGGTTTTTATGAAAATGCAGCGTAGACCGTTTGCTGTGACCCACGGCCATGCCACGTACAAATGCGTGGTAGACAAACATATAAACAGTGCAGCTAACGTAGTGGAAAAACTCTCCATGGACATCCTACATAATAGTGAACAGTAAATTTTATCTAACTTACTATTAACTATATCCCTCATGTTTTTAATACCCTATTTAAACTTACCTATAAACCTTGAAACGACTTGCCAAATTGTTAATCGATCGGGGTCAAAGAGCATCGGGAAGTTATTTATGTAGATTAGAATACCGGTGTCGACTGCCAAGCATCGAAGCATCGCTTGCTGAAAATACAGCCATTCATGCTTAACAATATGAACGTAATTCTGGTTGTAACGTAATACTTACACTACTTATTCATTGGTTTAGATACATTTTGGTGAATAAGAAAATATTCTTCAGTATCGATTATCTTGAAAGATAAATAGATGGACTTATAATAGTCTGTTGTGCGTTCAGGCCTACTCACCACGTGGGCCCAGTGCGGTTTGGTGGATGTCACATGTCTTCGAATTTTTGTTTCTAGGACATGCCGGTTTTCTCACGATGTTTTCCTTCACCGTTTTGAGAGCAGTGGTGATGAAGTAATTTACACAAAGTAAAACGCCTGCCTGGGTTCGAACCTATAACTTGTAAGTCGCTTATCTTAAGTCATCTCACTTATAGATTAAAACTGAATTATCTAAAGAATATATAGTCAGCAGCGATTGTTTTTAGTTGTGCCAAAAATAAACATGCTGTACAATATTTTAATGAAAACCTTTCACTCTTTTCAGGTAATTATAACAGAGAACACCCAGTCTACCAGTTGGTAACTCTAGCAATTTATAAAGAGGACAGTTATATCATTAATTTCAACAAGACGCCGCGACATCTCACCGCCTCTATTTATCTTTAACAAAGAAACCAAAAAAAGAAACATTGTCTGGGAGTTCATCTAAAAAAGGTGGAAAATTCCTCGCACTAAAGCCCCCTTGTGTTGAACGAATAAACACTTGAAGAGTACTCTGAATAAATTGAATTAGAACCGGAAATACTTTGTCAAGCTACTGCCTCCTAGACTATTTTTGTACAATGCTAGAGTTTGCTCTTTGTAATCTGGCAAAAAGGTTGTGTGCCCCGCATCGAAGTTGCAAAGGCGTTTGTTTGGTCAGGATTTGTATCGTTTATTTTAAATTAAATACGGTATAGGGTAAGCCGGGTAAGGTAGTGTAGGTAACTAAGGACTCGTTTCGGTAAGGGTTTTCAAAAATATAAAAACATACTCAAGTGTATTATTGTTTTTATATTTTTTTGCAACTAATAAAATAGTTTTCTTGTCTATGTTACCAAGTCGGTTATTAGTTTAAAAAAAAACTTAGTACTAACCATATTCCAAGTCAGTGTGATGGACCTCCACTGATTGAGTCGAGTGGCGGTCCATCAAACTGACTTGAGCCTTGACAAAAAAAAATACTCTGGATTAATGTCAATAAATAACAAGTTATAACTAACAACTTTATAATTCAAGATGTCGAGTTTGACAACATGACTTGAAATACATATGATATGGTAGACAGCTAAGGTGCCAAAAACCCTACACCATATTTTGACGTTAACGTGGAAATAACGACGTTAGACAGGCAAGCTAAACATTTAATTCAAGGGCAAAGAACACTGGCCGTACAGCCTACAGTCTAACAAAGTCTTAAACTTAATGTCTTGCTGTCAGCGCTTAATGTCTTGCTGTCAGCGCCATGAAAATTTAGTTATCTTTTGATAAACGGGCAGTAATGGCCCTGTTGCCTTAACGTACAAGTTAATAAGCTAGTCTGAAGGAAACTAGTGCTTTTTAATTTACCGAGCCTTTGTCAACTTTTTTCTAAATCTTTTATGTCTTAGAGGAAGCGCTTTTTCTTCGTCTTAGATTTTTATTATGTTGTTAAAAGACTGTTAAATCTCTCGCGTTCTTTTTTAGACTTATTTGGATGATAAAATACTTGTGCAGCCTTAATTTTTCGATTTATCTTTTAATTTTCGTCTCAACACTTGGAATTTTTTAGAACTTGGATGAATAAATGTTACCTTTTTAACCCCCGACGGAAAAAGAGGGGTGTTATAAGTTTGAGGTGTGTTGCTGTGTATCTGTGTATCTGTGTGTCTGTCTGTGGCATCATAGCGCCTCAACGGATGAACCGATTTTGATTTAGTTTTTTTTGTTTGAAAGGTGATTGTATCGAGAGTGTTCTTAGCTAAGTTTGAATAAAATCGGTTAAACCGTTTAAAATTTATGCGCGTTTTACTGATAAGATCGTGATGTTTTCGCAAGATAAATGTGTCGGGGGTTTTTTAAATTTTGAAATTTTACTTGTTAACTACGTTCTATTAGGTACAGATTCAAATTAAATTATTTAAAGAAAATCTACAGACGATGGTTATCTATACGTTAGGCCTTAGACAAAATGTCATTTTATTAGCTATGGCGAAGGTTGAAATGCCAAAATATTTAGGTATTGGTCACGTAGCATTACGATAGCTCTTGGCAATCCCATAGATTTAGATTATTTTTGCTATGCAATAAGTTTTTTGACATTTTATCAATTACTATCATGACGCTTTCATTGTAAGAATGAGACTTGTCTAGAGCCTCTTGTGACGTTAAAACAAAATATCAATATTAATCTATGTACACTACCAGCGGCCTTTGTCCCCATAATCTTTGTGTACTCTAAGGAAAATGCTCGACCCTTCTTTAAAGGAATGAATTGGAAAATGATACGCCGGTAACTTTAACTTTTTTTTTAATTTCCCCCCTCATTCAGTATTGTTTGTATGCAATCTGATCATCATCAGATTATTCACTGCGATAACGTTATCCATTGATTGGATGGCGCTTCTCCCTACCTATCTAATAGGTAGGAAGTAAAGCGATCGGTTTGTATTAATGAAAGCATACAATTTGGTATTACAAGTATGTTTAAATTTTTTGCTTTTAGTTATACAACTTATACCTTAAGTGCAGTTTTAATCTGGCTTTGGCTGGGAAGATTAAGTTGGCCTGTATGTAGTTAAACTTGTGTTTTGAAATACACGTCCAAGCAATTTATGTAGATACTGTTGAAACTTAGCTTTAACGAATTCCTTATGACATTAGTTAGGAGCTTTTCATCAGCTTGAGTTGTTAGACCTGCACCCTAATTGCATATCTGTTTTAACAGCATGAAGTACAATCCAAAGTATACAATTTTGGTAACTAAAAAATCTTCATTGCCCTTGGGTGCAGTTGCGTAGAGCATACAGGGATAATCCTCGGTTGGTGTCACATTTCCTGATACATGCCTAACGGGGCCTCTACGAGTTGGCTACGAATCCTCGCACGCCTTTTAAAGGACCGGGACCCTAAGGTGCCGTGAAAAAAAAAAAAAAAATGGAAAAGTTTGTTCAAAAATCTAAAAACCCGACTGCTTAAGAACTAAAAAGACGTAGACAGTCAGGTTTTTTGATTTTTTGAATATACTTTTATTTTATTTATTTACATTGATTGAGGGATTTTTTCCATTATCATGGCGATTGTAGTGTAGGACTGGAGTGAAGTTCCTTCAATACTCATTTAACAGTCAAAAAACCTGCATTGAAAATAAAATTTAGGAACGGAAAGATCCAAAATGGCGATGGTCATTGCTGCCAGAAATTATTGTTTATTCTTTTAATATGCCAATAAAAAATAATTACAAGTCTTTAGAAGTAATAATCCAAAAATATAATATCAGGAATTGGTTCACACAATTTCCAATTTATAAATACGCAATTTATAAATTGCCCAGCTTTCCGTCATTTATTGAACCACACAAAGGAACAATATCAAACAATTAATGTTTGCTCAATATTGAATATAATTGAAGACCCAATTATTAAAGGTATCGATGTAAAAGTTCGTCATTGAACATTTTATTTGGTTAAATTAAAATCGGTTCGGTATTGCCCGTTGGAAATTGTAGCTTTTGAAATATGATGTATTATTATGGTTTCTGGGCCAAAAAGCAGTGCTGGCCCCGCGGTAACGGCCCCGAACTACTTGTCGTAGGTCGTGGATTCGAACCCAGTTCGAACCTGTGCTCTGAAAATGGTGAAGGAAAACATTGTGAGGAAATCGGCATGTTCTAGAACTAAAAATTTGAAGACATGTGACATCCACCAACCCGAAATGCGCCCACATGGTGGATTATGGCCTATTCCCTCTCTCACAGACAGGAGGCCTGTGTCCCAGCAGTGGAAACGTAAAACAAAGCTTATGATGATGAATAAGTTTTCTACTCAAATATAATTTAAAACTTAATGAGTCTATTGGCTCAGTAACAGACATTGGCTTTCTGCATCGCAGGACGTTATGTTTTTGGGCGTCCTAACAGACTTTAATGATAGAAAACTTTTAGAAAGAAGTTATTTCTGGGGGCTAAGTGATATCAACCTGCAATTTATTTACTTTATTTATTAGTTTATCCTCGCACTGGAACGCCTTGCAGCAATAACACCAATGGAGCACAATATTATAATAAACTCACTACCTAGGTTTCGTCACGATGTTTTAGAAGGAAAACTCCTTCACCGTTGTCAGCGATGTCCAAGATAAACTTAGAAAATACAGGTGAATTGAAAAAGACACATTGGTACTTGCCCGGATTCGAACCCAAGACCTCAAGCACGAGAAGCGATGTCTTAGCCACTGGACCACCACGACATATTTACAGTCAAGCAATAAAAGGCTTTACTAACACTAGACAATTAAAGAGAACAGATTTTATTAGACATTATGTGGGAAGTAGTAGTAATCCGATTTCAAAAATTGTTTGTCTAATAGAAAACAAAACTATCGCTAGGGTGGTTACGCACTACACGTCCGTGTCCGTGATCCGCGTACGTGATTTGGGTTCCGAGTTCAAAGTGTTCTGAATTATGATGGATATAGTTCGGATGTAGTGCGTAAGCTTCCCTACAAGAAATACTACGGTTACTTCGGAACCGAAATTTCACGAACACGGATCGGATTCAGTGCGTAACCGCCCTGGTGTCATAAACTACTTATCCAAGAAATATACCCATTTCCTCTATTCTCTAGTGATTTTGAAGATACAATGTTTACTTAAAAAGTCAAACAGCTTTTTTTTTAGGGCTACCCTCTACTCAACAAAAAAAAAACGATTTCGACAGAATGTTGTATCTGTTGTACATCAATTTAACTTAATTAGTACAGATGAAAGCTGATGATGATGAAGATGGACTAGAAGATTAGATTAGGATGAACCTAATATTGTGTCCCCTGCTGTCAGCTGATTGACGTGTCAGTGCTTAGTTAGTAAATATTATACGATCATCTTGGTTAGAGTATAGTGAGGCCACCGGAGATAGGGAATATGACTAGTATTTTAAATTTCATATTCAAGTTATACTGTGGCGTATCGAGACCGTCTTACTGCACTTTCATAAAACTTTTACTTTTCTTTGAACATCCAGTTAATGGAGCATGATGATATATTTTATATTATGTATGCTTTATGAGTTTTCCTTTTACAGAGGAGTCATATCAACGTAAAGATAACAGATCATAAAGGCGTGTAATTTGTAATAAAGAAAGAGAGAAGTGATACATAAGATACCTGTTACTTGTTGTGGTAGCTTCCATACCGTGTTTGTCTATACTATTATTATTATGAAGAGGTAAAGTTTGTGAGTTTGTAGGGGGTAATCTCTGGATCTACTGAACCGATTTAGATGAAATTTGGCATGGAGATAGTTTGAGGCCCTGGAAAGGACACAGGATTTTGGGGGGCCGAGTCACCCACGTCCGTAGGAGTTTACCCTCTGATTCCCTACACGTGGTCCCCGGGTGGTGCAAATCAGGTGACATCTGGTGGTAGGCTTCGGCCGAAGGCTTGCGACCACCCACCGGGCAAAGACGTACCGCCAAGCGGCCTAGCCGTGTTCCGGTATGATGCCCGGTGTAGCCACTAGAGGAGTTGGGTCGAGACAGCTGTTCCACTGCAGGCTGACTAGCCTGACGCGCACTGTTATGGACGTATCGGGAGACTAGTCGCGAAGGGTAGCGGGATCCGAGGCGCGGTGCGCCGCTGGCCGACCGCAGGTAGTTGGGGGCCCAAGTAGTGTGCCAGCCACACACGAAAGGCTGCCCCGCCAACTGTCGAAAAATCCCGGAATGCACCATCGTGCTGGTTGGCGACCAGATGGGGAGGGCCCGATGGACATTCCGGGGGGGCTCGGGCGTCCCCGCAGTCTCCAGACTAGTGCCCCAATGATGGCGGCCTTTCATTGCGTGTCTGTAGGTTAGCAGCGTGGAACCTCGTCTCACTTCCTTCTCCTCTCATCCATTCACTCTTCAATTTATGATATGAAACCGAAAAAGAATACTGGAGCTAGACAGCGGCTGCACCCCCTCCCCCACAAAGTGCACCTCACCAACATTAGAGGTCTGCACTCAAATCTCTCTGCAGTCCACTACCACCTGGAGGCTGAGAAACCAGCGCTGTTTTTTCTTACGGAGACGCAGATAGCGAGTCCTTCAGACGTCTCGTACTTATCATACCCAGGGTTTACCCTGGAGCACAATTTTAGACCACGCGCGGGTGTATGTGTGTACGCCCGTGACGACACTTGCTATCGGCGTCTCCGTAACCTTGAGGACTCCAGATTCTCAAAGCTGTGGGCTCTCGTGGACACAGGTCTGGATAAAATTATCTACGCCTGTGTCTACCGTTCGCATTCAGGAGATCAGGAGACAACCAGGCTCACAGAGTACCTTGGTGAGGCGGCTGATGCGGCACAGCAACGATACCCTTCCGCCCAATTAGTGTTACTGGGGGACTTCAATGCTCACCACCAGGAGTGGCTCTTCCCATACCGGTGCACTGACCATGCTGGACGGGAGATGCGTAAGCTTTCGCTTGCGCTAAATCTAACCCAGCTGGTCCATGGGGCAACAAGGGTGCCGGATGTTGATTCACACACGGCCAATTGCTTGGACCTTCTGCTGACAACAGATCCAGACAGATACTCTGTGTCGATAACTTCACCTTTGGGTAGTTCAGACCACTGTCTGGTGAAGTCTGTGTCCGTCTACTCCCCGCCCGATCCCAGCCCAAGAGGCACCCGGCGGGTTTGGCGGTACAGGTCAGCAGATTGGGATGGCATGCGATCTTTCTTCGCATGCTATCCTTGGCAGCCCACTTGCTTCTCTTCGGATGACCCATCGTCATGCGCTGACGCAGTGACAGTTGTGTTGCGTCAGGGGATGGAGTACTACATTCCATTCTCTGACGTAACGGTGTCCAGCGTTGACCGGCCATGGTTTGGCGCCGAATGTCATTGCGCCGATGCCCTTAAGCATGAGGCATACCTGGCATGGGCCGACGCACGATCGCGCAAGGCGAGTGACGTGGATCAGAAGAAGAGAGCCTACAACAGGGCTGCCAAGTCCTGGTAGAAGGTGTTGCGAAGGGCTCGGTTCGACCACATTAGCCGAATAGGCACCAAACTTGCTTCTTACCCAGCAGGTAGTAAAGCGTTTTGGTCCCTGGCTAAGTCGGTCGAATCGAACTTCTGCCGTCCCTCACTACCACCACTGCTGAAACCTGATGGGTCACTGGCCCACTCCGCTGAAGAGAAGGCAAATTTATTTGCCTCTCTTTTTGCGGAATCTTCGCGTCTGAATCCTGGTGATTCGCGGCCCCCTCCTTCTCCTGATGGATGCGAGACGAGTATGTCGGACATTCGCATCCATCAAAAGGACGTCCGTAGGGTGCTGCGAAACCTCGACGTGAATAAGGCTAGTGGCCCTGACGGAATACCAGCTATAGTTCTTAGAACCTGTGCGCCTGAACTGTCTCCGATCTTGACACGCCTATTCCGCCTTTCATATGAGACTGGAAAAGTGCCGAATGCTTGGAAGCAAGCCAACGTACAGCCCGTGCCCAAGAAGGGCAGTCGAGCTGACCCGGCTAATTACAGACCCATCTCTGTAACCTCCATACTCTGTAAGAGTATGGAGCGTATACTAAATACTAAGCTCCTGGCATACCTAGAAACTAATGATATCCTTAGCGACCGCCAATACGGCTTCCGCCGAAATCGGTCTACTGGGGATCTTCTAGCGTATGCCATTCACATATGGAGTGAGGCCATTGAGAGGCACGGGGAAGCGCTTGCCGTCTCCCTCGACATCTCGAAGGCTTTCGATGGGGTCTGGCACGAAAGCCTTATTGGTAAGCTTCCTTCATTCGGTCTGCCCGGTGGTCTGTGTGATTGGATTGCAGACTTCCTGAGGGATCGGTCCATTCGAGTGGTTATCGATGGCTGCTCGTCGGACCAATTGGATATAAATGCCGGCGTCCCTCAGGGGTCGGTACTCTCGGCAACATTGTTCTTGTTGCACATCAACGATCTGCTAAAACCCGGCACCTTTGGGTATGCAGACGACAGCACTGTTGCTGAGAGATACTTGTCCAACGCACGTGCTACCGGGCCACTGATCCGGTCTCTCCGTGAGGCCATGGTGGAGCGTTTAAACTTGTCCTTGCAGGCAGTCTCCGATTGGGGTGATGCCAATCTGGTCAAGTTTAATGCTGCTAAAACCCAGGCGTGTCTTTTTTCCGCTAAAAAGAGCCAATTTCACCCGGCTCCAACTTTCCGTTATGTAACCGTGCCAATAACGGACCATCTTGAGCTTCTTGGCGTTACGCTGACATCAACTCTCAATTTTGGGCCATACATTGAGGCAAAGGCTCAGCTGGCTGCCAAAAAGTTGGGGATCCTTGCGAAGGTGCGAAAGTACTTCACGCCGGAACAGCTGCTCAACTTGTATCAAGCGCAAGTTCGATCGAGCATGGAGTACTGTTCTCATCTCTGGGACGGATCTGCCAAATATCAGCTAGATGCACTAGAGTCGATCGAAAAGCGGGCCAAGAGACTCATCGGCGATGAAGCACTGGTCAAATCAAAGCTCCAGAGCCTTGAACATCGTCGCCGAGTTGCCAGCTTGTCGGTATTTTATCGGTTACATTTCGGGGAGTGTGCGATGGAATTGCATGATTTAATTCCGCCCAGCCCGTTCCATCATCGGACAACCAGACGCACGGTGATGCGTCATCGGTACATGGTGGACATCCCACCCATACGCACAAAACGTTTTGGGGACACTTTTATTATGCGTACAGCTAAGGAGTGGAATTCCCTGCCGGAGTCTGTGTTTCCCGATAGCTACAATCTAGGGGTCTTTAAGTCAAGAGTGAATAGGTTTTTTCTAGGCATGCGTGCTTCACCGTCGACCACATCATCGCTTTCCATCAGGTGAGATAGTGGTCAAGCGCGAGCCTATTGATAATAAAAAAAAAAAAAGGATAGTTTGTATTCCCTTGTGATGTTATAACACTTTTTACGCGCCGGCAGAAGCGGCAGAACCTGTCGAATCGCCAAATTATGGCGATTCGACAGGTTATATTTCGACATTCTTATAGTGAAATTTGTTTTTGGGGGCTATGATTTAGCACAGCTTTTTAAAATCTGACATAAGAATATCATTTAATTAAGAAACGGCCTTGGTAAAGTACCTGAAAGGTATAGAACAAGCACACCTAGTAGCTTTTTAGAAATATTGTAACAACCATTAATGTAACAGGTTTTATTGTTTTCTTTGATTTCGTTAGAATTAAACGAAAGTCTTGTCTACACAACCATCACCAGACCATCAGGCAGACATCTATTGATTTTAACTTCAATATCATTATTAATTAAAAATCTCTTATTAAAACAAGCTTTTGTCGTATTCTTCTCAGCAATCCCGTTCATTTGATTTCAGCGCACAAATAATAGCTAGTCCGCCATTTAGGCCGTTCGCCATATTAGAATTCGAATGAGGTCGCTAAGATAACCATGCATTGTCATCCAAATTAAACGTGTATGCAATATTTCATCTTTATCGGTCGAGGATAACTGCTTTAAAATTCCGTTGCAAGATTTGGCCCGATCACACTTACATACTTTTATACATACAAACAAGTTAATTAAAAACATCTATAAAGATAGCCACTTTCATGAAACTATAACATTAAATTCCCTTTCATTCCCACAGATAACCTGCCTCATCCCACATAAAAATCTATTCCCCATACGAGCAACAAAGGCATGTCAACAATGAACTGAAAAGTGCTCAATTATAAAAGCTCAACTTTATAAATGATAGCTCAACAATGGCCTGCAACAATCAGATGTCAGATTAACTGGTGGCAGCACTTCCTGAAGATATGGGTTTAAAGTATTAACGTCTAGTTGTCTCCAGACTAACCGGTCTTGAAGTTCGAGATATGTGTTAGGGTTGATAGTGACAGCGTTTATGAAGTGTTTTATGAGCTGAGTACAGTATTGAGTCACGCGTTTTTCAGAGGACTTGCTCAAAGCCCCTATTTGATAGATGTATTTTTGGTAAATGATGGTAAATGCCGCCAGCGCGCATACGCAATACATAAACGACGACAAACGAACGATACAAACAAACGAAACTACGACGATAACGAACGATGCCAAACCACGAACTATAACAACGATGCCATATGACAACGATGACAAATCCAGACTTACGCAATTCATACAAACTATTTAACTACGACTGTCCGGGACAGGGTGACTTAGACAATTAAAAGGATTTCTTAGAAAATAAAATAGCACCAACTTTCTACTCTAAAATTAACTCACCTCGCTTTCACATAATTTCTCACTCATAACTGCTAACATTATTTACCACGTGATACCAGAACACTGAACTACCCTTTTATCTCGTCTCAAAAGAAATGTATATCCACTTAGCATAAAGCGGGGATCGCGTGTGGACGTATTATTACGTAAATTGTTTGTCCCAAGCATCTTGAATGTTCCTTACATTCCGTAGGGAAGGAAAAGGGAATATTTTGAAGATATTATGAATATGCATTATGGCGTAGAAAGAAATGCATATTTTTTTCCTTTTGACCCGAATTATCCGCTCTCTTATTATTCATTCGAAATAAAGAATTCGAATTTGATATAATTTATTTTGAGATCCTACGAAAAAAGTTTCGTAGTTCGATTTCGTAGTAATTTAATATTGTACAAATTAGATATGAGACAAAAGTAAGTCTAAGATAATTAAGGATAGGTAAAGAAGTGTGTTGTGTGAGTGCTGAGATAGGAGCCTTTTTGGCCTCGCACGCTGAAACCCCGCCTACATCATAAGCCAGGCACAACACATTCTGTCGTGCACAGCGAGGCTAAAGGGAGGCACTCTTCCAGTCTCCCCAGGGATGAGAAGAGAAGGGATGAGAAGGGAAGGAGTTCAGGGGTGGTCAGTTAAGAGGTCACGGGGACTTCTACGTGCGTATCGATCGATGGTGATCACCGGGGTAGATTTAGTGAGATAAAAATCCCACAATCTCTGGTCTTTTTCCAAAAGTCCAGGTGACTTTTGAAGGTTTCACACAGATAAAAAAGGTCCGCCTTTGTACCTTTGTGCCTAAACTTCAACTAAATAAAGCTATTGTTGACCGCCTTTTAGCCCACATCAGGATACTATTTATTGACATCTCCCTCTCTCCGTAATTTGACGAAAATCTTCACTGACACTTTACTTTCCTACCAAAGCTGCCAGACATACAAAGCTGAAAGGCTAGGAGTTATTTTGGAGGCTTCTAAGACCCGTACAAACGAAGCTTTTTGCGCTATACATACCTTTCGTCACTTTTTGGCAGGTTTGGGTAAAGTAATGAATTTTCTCTTCGAGTAGGTATTTTTTTGTTATAAGCCGTTTTTTGACACATTTGTATACCTAAATCAAAATTTATATCTTTCTATGACTTTGACTTAATGTCCTATGTCCCCTGGATGGTGCAGAGGGCGTCCTCAGCTAGTCCTCCATCACGATCGGTCTTAAGCTTCACGTTTCACCTCGCTCCACGTCATACCGATGCTCGTCGCTTCTGCCAATACGGTGCGACGCCAGGTTTTTTGGCGGGGACGGCCACACTTTGCCTTGGGGATTCCAATCCAGCGCTTGTTTGGGTATATGATCAAAATCCCTTCGTAGCGTGTGGCCATTCCAACTCCACTTGCGACGCTTGATCTGGTGGTCGATCGGGCTCTCGCGGAATTTCTCCAACAGTTCTATGTTGGTGATGATCTCGGGCCAGTAGAATTTCGAGTATGCGACGAAGACAGCGGTTGACTAAGACTTGGAACTGGCGTGAGACGTCTTTTGTGACCACGTTGCGCACATGGATGCACTTGAATATTTGAAATGATGGAATGCTGATTGGTGAGTGCCATAGGCTATTTTTAATCTCGAAAATGCGCACGGTTCTTGTTGGGCTGGCTGCGGGAGCGAATGCAAAAAGCTAATTACATGCTGTAATATGACTTATGATAGACTTCTCATTTTTTTTCCAACCGACTTCAAAAAGGCGGAGGTTCTCAATTTGAATGTATGTTTTTGTATGTTTGTTACGTGATTACTTCACCAATTATGAACTCATTTAAATGATTATTTTATCATTTGAAAGCTGGTGCTTCTCCTATGGTCCTATTTAAATTTGATTGATTGATCAAGATCTGATGAGTAGTTTTTAGGTAATCCTTAAAAAATAGTATTTTCATGGTAATATAAAGTACCAAAAGTAAAAGGGAAAAATTTAATCTTTTTAACAAAAATATTATATTAAACCAGCTTCCAAAACAAAACACTACAAAGCGAAAAATAACTTTATTTTCGGCAGTCGTTGTCATTTCCGAAAAGGAAGTTATTTTTCGCGTCGGATTTTTTTTTTGGAAGTTGTTTTAATTTTACATTTCAAGGGGCTTCTTAGTAGACCATAGCTAAGTTGAACCCGTATACTAAGATTTGATTTTTATGAAAATGCAGCGTAGACCGTTTGCTGTGACCCACGGCCATGCTAAGTACAAATGCGTGGTTGACAAACATATGAACGGTGCAGCTAACGTAGTGGAAAAACTCTCCATGGACATCCTACATAGTAGTGAACAGTACATTGTATCTAAATACCTATTAACTATATGCCTCATGCTTTTAATAACCTATTTAAAACCTATAAATTGTTAATCGATCGGGTCAAAGAGCATCGGGAAGTTATTTATGTAGATTAGAATACCGGTGTTGACTGCCAAGCATCGAAGAATCGCTTGCTTAAAAAACAGCCATTCTCGCTTAAAAAAATTTACTTACTTCTTATCGTATTAAACTTACACTACTTATTCATTGATATAACTATTTAGATAAATATTGGTGAACAAGAAATTGTTCTTCAATATCGATTATCTTGAAAGATAAATAGATGGATTTATAATAGTCTGTTGTGCGTTCAGGCCTACTCACCACGCGGGCCCAGTGCGGGTTGGTGGATGTCACATGTCTTCGAATTTTTGGTTCTAAGACATGCCGTTTTTCTCATCATGTTTTCCTTCACCGTTTTGAGAGCAGTGGGGATGAAATAATTTACACAAAGTAAAGCGCCTGCCTGGGTTCGAACCTATGATTTGTAGTCGCGGCCGTTACCACCGGGCCGCCGCTGCTCTTCTCGATTATCTTAAGTCATCTACTTATAGATTAAAACTGAATTTTCTTAAAAAATATGTAGTCAGCGGTGATTGTTTTTAGTTGTGCCAAAAATAAAAATGTTGTACATAATTCTAATGAAAATATTTCACTCTTTTCAGGTAATTACAACACACAACACCAGTCTACCAGTTGGTAAGTCCAGCAATTTATAAAGAGGACAGTAATATCATTAATTTCAACAAGATGCCGCGACATCTCACCGCCTCTATTTATCTTTAACAAAGAAACCAACAAAAGAAACATTTTCCCGGAGTTCATCTAAAAAGGTGAAAAATTTCTTGCACTAAAGCCCCCTTGTGTTGAACGAATAAACACTTGAAGAGTACTCTGAATAAATTGAATTGGAATCGGAAATACTTTGTCAAGCTACTGCCTCCTAGACTTTTTTTGTACAATGCTAGAGTTTGCTCTTTGTAATCTGGAAAAAAAAAGGTTGTGTGCCCCGCATCGGAGTTGCAAAGGCGTTTGTTTGGTCAGGATTTGTATCGTTTATTTTAAATGAAATACGGTATAGGGTAAGCCGGGTAAGGTAGTGTAGGGAACTAAGGACTCGTTTCGGTAAAGGTTTTCAATAATATAAAAACATACTCAAGTGTATTATTGTTTTTATATTTTTTGCAACTAATAAAATAGTTTTCTTGTCTATGTTACCCAGTCGGTTTTTAGTTTAAAAAAACTTAGTACTAACCATATTCCAAGTCAGTGTCCATCAAACTGACTTGAGCCTTGACAAAGAAAAATACCTTGGATTAATGTCAATAAATAACAAGTTATACCTATCAACTTTATAGTTCAAGATGCTGTCGACTTTGACAACATGACTTGAAATACATATGACATGGTAGACAGGTGCAAAAAAATCTGCACCATATTTTGACGTTTACGTGGAATTAACGACGTTAGACAGGCAAGCTAAACATTTAATTCAAGGGCAATGAACACTGGCCGTACAACCTACAGTCTAACAAAGTCTTAAACTTAATGTCTTGCTGTCAGCGTCATGAAAATTTAGTTATCTTTTGATAAACGGACAGTAATGGCCCTGTTGCCTGAACGTACAAGTTAATAATCTATTCTGAAGGAAACTAGTGCTTTTTAATTTACCGAGCCTTTGTCAACTTTTTTCTAAATCTTTTATGTCTTAGAGGGAGCGTTTTTCTTCGTCTTAGATTTTTATTATGTTGTTAAAAGCCTGTAAAATCTCTCGCGTTCTTTTTTACACTTAATTGGATGATAAAATACTTGTGCAGCCTTAATTTTTCGATTTATCTTTTAATTTTCGTCTCATCACTTGGAATTTTTTAGAACTTGGATGAATAAATGTTACCTTTTAAACTACTTTCTATTAGGTACAGGTTCAAATTAAATTAATTAAAGAAACTCTGCAGACGATGGTTATCTATATCTTAGGCCTTAGACAAAATATCATTTTATTAGCTATGGCGAAGGTTGAAATGCCAAAATATATTGGTGTTGGTCACGTGGCATTACTATAGCGCATGGCAATCCCATACATTTTTGACATTTTACCAATTGCTATCAGGACGCTTTCATTGTAAGAATGAGACTTGTCTAGATCCTCTTGTGACGATTAAACAAGAGAAAAACTGGCCAAGTGCGAGTCGGACTCGCACTTAAATATTTATTTTATTCAGCTTTTAGTATTTGTTGTTATACCGGCAACAGAAATACATCATCTGTGAAAATTTCAACTGTCTAGCTATCACGTTTCATGAGACAGCCTGGTAGCACACAGACAGATGGACAGTGGAGTCTTAGTAATAGGGTCCCGTTTTTACCCATTGGGTACGGAACCCTAAAAATATCAAAAACCATCTATGTATGCTACCAATGGCCGTTGATCCCGTTGTCTTTGTGTACTCTATGGACACTCTACCCTTCTTT
Organism: Orthosia cruda; assembly: GCA_964057195.1. Classification (NCBI taxonomy): domain Eukaryota; kingdom Metazoa; phylum Arthropoda; class Insecta; order Lepidoptera; family Noctuidae; genus Orthosia; species Orthosia cruda. Next base: position 29,446,770 of record OZ059840.1, on the reverse strand, counting down.
AAACAAATGCATTGGGAGATGATAACGCCGGTAACATTTACGTTATTTTTTTTAAATTTCGTTCTCCTTTTGTTATTGTTTGTATGCAAACTGCGTCATCAGATTGTTCACTGAGATACCGTTATCCATTGATTGGATGGCGCTTCTCCCTACCTATCTAATAGGTAGGTAGTAAAGTGTTCGGGTTGTATTAATGAAAGCATACAATTTGGTATTACAAGTATGTTTACATTTTATGCTTTTAGTTGCACAACTTACACCTAAAGTGCAGTTTAATTTGGCTTTGGTTGATAAGATTAAGTTGCCCTGTATGTAGTTAAACTTCTGTTTAGAAATGCACGTCCAAGCAATTTATGTAGATACTGTTGAAAGTTAGCTTTAACGAATTCCTTATGACATGAGGTAAGAGCTTTCCATCAGCTTGAGTTGTAAGACCTGCACCCTAATTGCATATCTGTTTTAACAGCACAAAGTACACTCCGTGTCTTTCATTTTGGTAACACAAAAATATTCATTGCGTGTTTTACGCTGTTGAATAGACGGATTTTTGAACACATGAAGCAATGAATGCAAGGCAAATAATTAGTATTTACTCTTTGAACTTACACAAGGTGGTGGTGCTGTTCAGACTTGTAGTCTTGTAAAATGTATGGTCAACCCGTTTAATGGTTGAGATTAACTTATTTTGATTTACAGCTTTCCAGAGATTTCCTGCATCTGAAATATTTGTTAAATCAGGTCAGGCTGGTTGTTTTCGAAATTTCTGTTTTAAACGGTATCTACATAAATTCTAATAGTTTCTGCCCGCAATTTTTGATTTACAGCTTACCAGAGATTTACGATTTTTGATTTACAGCTTTCCATTTTTGATTAACAGCTTTACAGATTTCGATTTTTGATTTACAGATTTCCGATTTTTGATTTACAGCTTTCCATTTTTGATTAACAGCTTTACAGATTTCGATTTTTGATTTACTGATTTACGATTATTGATTTACAGCTTACCAGAGATTTACGTTTTTTGATTTACAGCTTTCCCTTTTTGATTAACAGCTTTACAGATTTCGATTTTTGTTTTACTGCTTTACAGTTTTACGATTTTTGATTTATAGCTTTCCAGAAATTTACATCCTAAATCTTTGTTAAACCAGCTCCAAGCTGTTTGTTTTCGATATTTCTGTTTTAAACGGTATCTATGTACATCCTAATAGATTCCGCCCGCGCGTTTTTCCGCGAGGATTTAAAGTGTAACATTAATCAATGATGCATGGATGTAGTGCAGCTTTGTACCATTGAAAGATTCGGATTTGGATTCAGTACTTACTGTTTACCAAAGGTATAACATTCATAACACATAACATTCATATTCCCAGGATCGTTTTTAACGCATGCGTCGCTACTGGTGGTGATGTTCACACTGAGTTTACAGTACCGTTTTAACGGATCCGACGCTCCTGGGTTAATTTTCACACCACATTTAGTCAGTGTACCACCAACTTTCAAACAAAACGGATCAGTATTTTAATACTGTTGTGTGTGAGAACTCGCTTTTACAATGACCTACGCCATTGCCAAATAAACACGTTTACGATAAAGTGGATCTATAAAACAGACTGTTGCTGTATATTTTATCGGATCGGTATTTTATTACTGGATCTGGAATACTGTCATGTATGTGAAGTGGATCATACTACTACATAAGTCAGCACCGAATAAAAATGTATACGATAAAGTGGACCTGTAAAACGGATCTCTGTGTAAACAAGCACTTAGAGATTACCTCCCACAAACATAAAAATATAAACTTTTATAATATTAGTTTTGTTGCACGTATTATCAGCCTATTCTATTAAATTTCAAGGCCCCATTTCATTTTCTGAATCTCCCCTAAACCACCACTACTTGTCCCAAAAAGCCTCCACATTTACTGCGTTTAAAAAACCATCCTAAAACTACATAATTGCTGGTTTCACAAAAGGCTCATATCGAAAGTTTTGCACTGGTTTTAAAGAGCTTCATTAGCATTACGGTACTTTTATAGCTGTTAACTATCTAACAAAAGGGATTCGGTTTAATGACATTTAAAACGCTGAATACGTCATAAAAAGTTTGTAATTGCACGTCACTTAAGAAACTTACTGTTTTAGGATCGTTTACGATTGATATTTAAGTTATAATAACAAAAGTATCGTTATTATTTAGTTAATTGTTCATTGAAATACATTTTTTAGTAACGTCTTCGGTTTTATTTTTACGATTAGTCATTAAAATTATCTTAGTGAAACTGTGTTTTTATCAACAGACTGCCTAAAATGGAGGAGGTTCTCAATTCGAATGATTCAATTTTTTTTTCGGTCTTGTCATCGTCATTTATAGACGAATTTGCAAAATTCTTTTTTTGTTTGAAAGGGTGTCCCATTGCCATCAAATCAGAATGTTATGGTGGGATCCGATATGGTAATCGAGAAAATGTTATAGGCAGACATGAAGCATGGCATGGGTATTTTCAATAACATGGCAAGCATTTGCACTCAGAAAGTATAATTTGGTAAAGTGGAACTAATGAAGAAGACCACAGATGGCCACTGGAACTCCTTAATAAGTATGTTATGGGTCAAAAATCAAAATTTATTTATTCAATTAGGCCATTAAGCGGCACTTTCGAACGTCAAAAAAAAATTAAATGTGATAATAATTGATTCTACCGGTATAAGATATCTCGAATAGTTAAGCGACTATGATGAAGCAAATACATATAAATAAAAGGACTGATGAAAATAGTACCCTCGAACTGACCTCATGACGCCTCTGATGAGGTAGGCACTGGCACTCCGTAATAAAACCATGTATCCTAGTCGTGTTTGGGCTTATTGGAATTGAAATGAGATGTACTCTGGCTATAAATGGTAATATGAGGTATCTACACTAAAAAGAGTAAAATAAAATAAACTTTTTAACCAACAAATTAAACCCACTTCTAAAGCAAACCACTAAAAAGTGAAAAAAAAATTGTTTTCCGAAGTCGGTGTCGAAAATAGAAAAACGAAAGGTATCAAAGACACCGACAACGTTCGAAACTAATATCATTTTTGCACTTTTTAGTGTCGTAGCAGTCGGTTTATTTTATGTTTAAAAGTTTTTTATTCATAATCTCGCGTTTGATATTTAGTGTGGTCGATGATGAAGCACGTTTGCGTTTATCAGCCTGAAGCAACCTCCTAGGCAAAGATGATGAAGCACGTTTGCGTTTATCAGCCTGAAGCAACCTCCCAGGCAAAGATTATGAAGACCGTTTGCGTTGATCAGCCTGAAGCAACCTCCTAGGCAAAGATGATGAAGCACGTTTGCGTTTATCAGCCTGAAGCAACCTCCTAGGCAACGATGATGAAGCACGTTTGCGTTAATCAGCCTTAAGCAACCTCCTAGACAAAGGTTTGCGACATTTGCCTAGGAGAGGAACAGTTCAGGCTGTACATTCATCCCTTCTATTCTTCTCTTTGTTGTGCCTCTTTACGCCAATTCTTGAGGAAATTATTAAAAATTATATATTCACCGAACCATAAACTCTTATTTCAATTTAATTTTACAACCGTGTTTAAAATTTCATGACGAAACACACGTCTAGTTATAATTTAATGGTAAACAAAACGCTTACTCATTTCACCAGACAAGAAATTAAGCAGAATTTAAGCAAGCTTAATACCTACTAATCCTAAATAAGTTGACACACCCGTTGATGCATGAAATATACAAAGTAAGCAGTTTCCTATCAATTACTGTCAGAGATATTTAATTAAATGTCAACTGTACTGAAATATCTATCTATCTTCAGGGTTTTATAATAAATATAAATATTGGTACTTTCCGAGTTAGTCGGTTTGTGTTTTCATAATTTATTTACCTGCATAGTGGAAGAACAGTTTCTTCGGATTTAGGTTACTGTAGTGATGATATTATTTAGTATTTTTTTATGAAGCAGTTACCTAATTTGTAAACCACGCACTAATATTTTCGGCTAGGTAAATAACAGGCATTTAAATTATGTACTTAATTTAAAAACAATTATTAAAGCGCTTATTAGATTTCTTATTGAAATAACTAGGTACATTGTATCAAAGAGTTACCACGGCCCTGGCTTAAGCAACTTAAGGAACACGGGTGGGTTTTAGTCAATAAAAGTCTGACACACCCTCCCGCTTTACCCAGAGCAGGAAAAGTCATTGGATGATTTCCCACCAAAAAAAAAAATGTACTTTGTATCATGAAAATCGTAATTTACGGCACAACGCAATTCAAAAAATAACTTCTCAAAAAAATAATTTTGGTAAACAATGAACCAACCCAAATATACAGGGTTCAGATTCACAAAAAGACAAAAAGGTGAACATTATTTTTCACTTTGATACTTCTGGCTAAGAAAACGAACAAGTGGGAATCGCCGATAACCCATGATTTATTTTGAGGACACTGCGCTACTGTGATAAGTGGCTCGAAGTATTTTAATATCCTTTTCCAGTTGGCTAGAGAGGAATAATTGAATACCTATGTATTTTCATGGTCTTTGTAGTTTTCTGCAAAGTAATTTTATGTAATAAATAAAATGATGGTAATGATTACCGAGAAGTTCATTCCATGGAAAATAAATAATATTAAAAAGACTATACAAAACTGGACATATTTTTAAGTTCTATGAGAACTTTTCCAGACATTTTTTCACTAACTTACGTTTCTACTTTCTAATTAGAACAACAGCTGAACTACCAATGCAGTTTCAAATTTTCCAGACGAAACTAAAATAAAAGTATACATAAAATAAATACTTGTTAGAAAAAACTTCATCGACAGCCATTGTGTGACCGTTACACAATGGCTGTTGAAGAAGTTTTTTCTTCTTCTTCTTTACACTGTAACGCATTTCAGTTGACATTACTAAAATGAAAAAAAAAACTTTTTGCAAAAAAATACTACCGACTTCCAAATACAAAACTACAAAGTGAAAAATAACTAAATTTTTTGAAGTCGGTGTCTTTCGTAGGTACCATTTTTTTGCGTTATGGACACCGACTTCAAAAAATTAAGTTATTTTTCACTTTGTAGTTTTGTATTTGGAAGTCGGTAGTATTTTTTTGCAAAAAGTTTTTTTTATTTTTCACTTTTTAGTTGTACGTACCTAATAGGCAAGTTAGTAAGGGAATTATTTCGCCAGAATAGATTTCATGAAACTTGAACATAACCGGTGAAATGAGAGGTCTGCTTACCCCTTAAGAGCGAACTGGCGTGATGTTATGTTATGAAATGTTATAAACAACAAACAGACATGCGATTGCAGCAATCCCGAGAGATTTGCCGTTATTTATTGAAGAGTTCTGTTGTATATCTCCAAAGCTCTTCATCAGATCTTCACCAAATTAAAATGGGACCAATTTCAGAACATACTTTTTCAAACAAAAAAAGAATTTTTAAAATCGGTCCACAATTGACGGAGATATCGGTGAACATACACAAAAAAAAAACAAAAAAACAAACTTGAAGTCGAACATAGAACCTCCTCCTTTTTGGAAAGTCGGTTAAAAACAAAAAAGAACTGTCGTTGTCTCATCGCCATATTTATATTTTAGCAAGATGGCCGACAAATGACGGTCGCTTATGTATAAAAGCATGTTGAATAGAATTATGATGTTTTCAGCGTATGTGTGTAATGTTTCGTAATTTATGGCTTTGTGAGAACGTGTGATTTCATGCTCTAATGTATAAGGTTTTAATATAATGATTTTATAGTTAACTGAATTGAGCAGCTTTCTTATTGAACACCAAAATCAATTCCTTTATCTACGCACGGTCAAATCATCAAATTAATGTCTTTCTAGCAACTCTGTATTGCTTAGAAGTTAAACAGTTCAATACCTCAGTTTTAAAACTCGACTATCAAGAGAGTGCAATAAACTTTTCTGCATTCATTTTCTCCGCCATCTTTCTTGCACAATTACCATCCGATCTCCTATTATTTATGATTAACTAAAAAGATCCCCAACCGTTCTTCAAACTCAGAGTACGGGGCTATCTCAATAATTAAATCAACAATTTATACCATCGGATACTGAAGGACTCATGAAAAATGCAACACGGCAATTTGCGGGATGCCCCAATAGACGATAATTTTCGACTTTTTACAGCGTCCTTGTAACTTGACAGTATTATAATTCTTTCAAAATATTTGGTCGAGATAATGGAGTTTATTTAATAAGTAGGCTGTGAGGGGAATATTTTTAGTGAAGTGCTGAGGTACTTTAGGTAATAAATTCGATACTTTTGATACTTTCAGGTAAGCTTACATTAGTTTTGTTAAAGCTACCCAAATAGGTATATATTTTGTATTCAATTTGCCTACCAATATATATACATATATCATTATAATATATATTAATTTTGGTCGTTTTTATGAAACAGTATAAAGAAAGAAAGCGAGTAGAAATATTTATTTGTGTCCGCACAGGAGACACGAGAAAAATGCATAAAATTAAACAATAATAAAAAATGCGAGACCAAAAAGGCTCCTATCTCAGCATGTGCAGCGATATCCAAAAAAGAAAATATCGCTGCGCCGATATTCTGATAGGACCCACTGTTGAGTTAAGAAGTTGACCGATCTTTGGTACCTCTTTTTTATCATTTTGCAACACCGACTGCCGAAACGAAAGTTATTTTTGCACTTTTCAGTGTTTTGCTTTGGATTTCAGTTTATTTTTTTGTAATTTCGTTTATTTTTTTTATATCTTTACTAACCGATATTTAATCTATCGGTTCGCGCCTGCACGGGAAGGACCATAATATAACGGTCTATAATATCTAATAACGCAAACATATGTTAACCGAGTATATCAACTTGGGTTGGAATTTCAATAAAAATATCGAAAAATTCAACAGTTAGAAAGCTGATACCAAGTCTAGCATAACCCTAAAACCCAGGCTTTATTTAAAAAGCATTTCAATGTTCAAAGCAGGGTTAGGATCACTGCATGTGAAGAAAAGATGTAAAACTGAAATATAGCCACGTCATGAATGTTTCATGCAGAAAGGAGCCATGGCTACGATGCGCTGCTATTTATGCAATAACCGATACCACGATATACTAAGGATGGGCAGATAAAAAAAAAAATATCGATAAATAAGAAACCGGTATATCCTGACATACAATATTTTTGCAGCTTACTGCCATTAATTTTTAGGAATATTCCCAAAAAATAATTATTACCTGAAATAAAATTCAGTAATGTTCAAATTTACCAGTTTTTAACGCATTTAAAATATTTACGCGTGCTATGAAATTATATGACACCGTATCATAAGGCAACGGCAAAGTTCGTTTGAATCCATTATCAAATTCAAGCGTTGCCTTTGCCTTGTTCGAGCTAAAATATGAAACCGAATTCAAAATAAATTGAAACTAAAAAATATATATTTGTAATGTGTATAAATATCGATATTTTAATAATTCTATCGATTTATTCTACCCAAGCCTAAGCCATACTTAACTTTCCGCCCCCAACCAGCCATCATAGTTCAGTGGTCCGCTGTATGCAAATTCCGAATCGTTGTTGACCACGCTCAGTATTTTAACTGCAGTTTTTGTGCGGTATCTACTGCCTTATGAGTATTTATGACGTTTATTATGATATAAGTAACGGGTATTTAGTTAGTTTATGTATGTAAATAGTAGGTACTCCTTGTGTTCCGTACACAGACACTGTCATTATGGTTCCCCTAGTCGACGGCATGAACTATTTTGTGCGCGAGGTTAAAATGCATGCTATCTCATCCGACAACACGAGCGAAAGAGATTGATGCTGTGATGAGCAGTAAGAAGCTAGTTCGGGTACGAATGAGCACTTTTGCAAATTTTTATCGAAATGGATGGTGATTTAGGATGAAAACGAGCGCGCGAAATTTAATTAACAGACCTTTGGGAGTCTAGATATCATGGAAAAACCTCTGAATGTATATTTTCAATATACAATATTTGGCATTGGTGAATTACTAATCTATCCCTGTATCGAGGCCGTTTTGCAATTTTCCTTCTTCTTATGGTATTTATTGCCGCCCAAAGATGTGTTAAATTAGTGTTGAATTATGAAACTTTCAGCGCTTATAACTTCCAAATATATATTTTTTACTTTTTTGTTATCATACTGGGCTAGATAATGATGAGACAAATTGGTATATTTTTTTATTTTGAACGTATATCGTCAAACAGTGGCGTAATTGCCAGACTACGTTTGTATGGAAGAATGATCGACTAGTGTAACTTTAAATATAGAATCTTGAAATTGTTTTATAATTACAATAAATCTTTAAAATATCTAGGTTTTTGTAAAAGGGCAAGTCCCTTTGACAAAACCATGAAGGTTAAATTTGGATACAGTTTTGACTCTTTTTTAGGGTTCCGTACCCGAAGAGTCCAAACGGAGCCCTATTGCTGTCACTCACGTGTCCGTCTATCAATCTGCCAGTCGCCTGGCACACAATTTTGTTCCGATGTTTTTTTTACTTCCCATTGACCTATGAACTTGAAATTAAGTGGTAATGTTTATTATTACTTACGTATATTTTAATAAAACATAAAAAAATATTTTGATAAATCAGAGTTTTTCTTTGGTACGGCACCCTTAATGCGCGAAGTCTGACACGCAGTTTGCCGGTGATTTATAAAAGTTGTGATATTTTCAATGTTATTTGACCTATATCCGATTTACCTGTAGAAAAATGTCCAGATTGGCTGAACATTTTTTCTAAAGGAAACCGTTTCTAAAAGTCCTTAATTGACTTCAAAATTAGATTAATTAATTTTTCGTCCAGTTATTTTTATAACTTTGTTAATTATTTTTGCTTCCTTCCTTGTTTATGTCATAGACCGTTTGATCAAGAAAAACGAGAGAAAATACAAATTAAGTCTAATTATTATAAATAAAATCTGCTGAAGTAAATCCTATGGCAGACTTACCTATATTAAATAAAATATTCTTAATTTTATGTTGTACCCTCCGATTTCAGAATTAAGAATTTAAAGTTAAGTATTTAGCGTGAACACCTGTCAAATTTTGGCATTAATGTATGGTTTGTCACGTTTTTAACTCCAGATACTGTACTTCTAGGCCCTTTAAGTAATTAGCTGAAATGCATAACTGCTGAAGGTATACGTCGTTCATTCTAGATTTACTGAGTGACTAATGCGGTTGGATCACTCTATGCCTGTCTATGCCTATAGTTAAGGTCATTCTATCTATACTAATATTATAAAGCTGAAGAGTTTGTTTGTTTGAACGCGCTAATCTCAGGAACTATAGGCTGGAATTGAAAATTCTTTTTGTGTTGGATAGTCCATTTATCGAGTCAAGTTATAGGCTATATAACATCACTCTACAACCAATAGGAGCGGAACATAAATGAAAAATGTTGCAAAAACGGGACAAAATATTCGTTTTTGAGAGCTTCCGTTGCGTGCGCTGCGAAAGCGGGAGGGGCAGCTAGTCTGATTATAATGATTGCACTTCGGGCGTAATACAATTAGTATGTGGTCAACCATTACTATGAGTTAGATGATAGTAAGTACAAAAATTAAGGTAGTCGTTCACTGGGAGCATTCGATTGTAATATAACAAAGCAATATTCGACTTTTAGCATTCAGTTACAATACAGCGCCAGCTCGACGCACTGACGACGGACATTGCTTTTGTAACCGCTCGAACTGTGAACTTTACAAACTGATACACGGTTGCTTTGCCGCGGGCGATGCATGTAGCACTCACTGCTATAATGTTAATGGTATGAGATCCCACTGCAAAAATCAGCAGGTGTTTTTTTTGCTTAACAAAAATAAAACTGTTTGCGGCCAGATATGGCGTGGCAATTCTGCAGCAATCTATTCTACCAGTAATTATCATTCATAAAAAATAATTTTACAGATTTCTGCAGTTGAATATAATTGGCTATACAAATTGTATCATAACAGTGTGTGTGATAAGTCGCATAATGACAAAAGCGTAAAATTACCGAAACTCACGTCAAAGGAGCAAAATATCCAAATCACAAAAATACAAAAGCGCAATATGTCACAAGTTCTTGCGTCTAAATAAGCCTGCTATATTATTATATAAATGATAAATGATTTTATTTCTGTAAGTTGGTTTGTACAAACACTTTTACATGTCGAACATATTTTTAAAACTAGATGAGGTCGGCGTTTCCTATCTGACTACTCTGAGAAGAAAGGCCGAAACAAACTCAGAGGTCACAGTCTCTTTTAAAGTCCAGACAAAATCTTGATTAGATCATGTGAAGACCATGTAGACTGATGTCTGAAATGGTCTTTTGAGGAAAGAACCAGCCAGATTGAGTGGACCTGTCCAGTCAGTACACGCATTTGTCAATAACCGAGCAGCTCAACTCAGAATTTAAGGAGCTCAACGATTCGACGAACAATACCAAAGAAAGGACATTCGGGTAGGCCGCATAAACTACTCAAACTGCCAGACCATGATTAAAAACTAAGATAAATTTAAATAAAAACAAAAAAAAAATATCCACATAGTCTTCACATTCACAATAATTAAAATAAAATAATACAATACTTTAAAAAGTAAATATTCTTGTCATTGCAAGAAAACCAAAAAAAAAAAATATTTATAATAACAAAATGCATAGTGCAAAATATAATAAAAAAACAAAATTAATTGGAGCAGCTCAATCCCAAGCCTTTTTGTCCTCAATGTAATCTTTTGTTGTATAAAACGCTTTCTGACACAACTTACGTTTAATAAAAGATTTGAATTTATTAAGACTTAGATCTTGTACGTGGCTTGGAAGCTTATTATAAAAGCGTACACATTGACATCTAAACGAGCCACCTATTTTCTTGAGCCTTGTTGTAGGTACTACAAATTTGTGTTTGTTCCTAGTATTTATGTTATGGATATCACTGTATTTTTTAAGCAATTTTATATTTTTATGGGCATATAAAAGATTTTCATAAATATACTGAGAAGGCACAGTCATTACATAAATCTCCTTAAATTTCTCTCTGAGAGAGTGTCTCGGGCTTAATTTATAAATTGATCGAACAGCTCTTTTCTGCAAAACAAAGATAGTATGGATGTCGGCGGCATTTCCCCACAACAGAATACCGTACGACATTACACTATGAAAATAGCTAAAGTATACTAAACGGGCTCGGGCTGTCTCTATGTCAGTTAAATTACGAATTTTTCTAACAGCATATGCTGCGGAGCTCAGCTTCTTTGACAATTTATCTATATGTGGGCCCCACTGAAGCTTAGCATCCAAAGTTAAGCCTAAGAATACTGTGCTATTTTCAGGATTCAATTCTTCGCCCTTTATCAACACATCGGTTTTCACCTGCCTAACGTAAGGTAGGGTAAACTTAATGCATTTGGTTTTTTTTTCATTAAGAAGTAAATTATTAACATTGAAACAGTGAACTACTTTTGAGATCGCGCTATTTACACCGTCAGTAACCAGCTGCTGACGTTTAAGTTTAAACAAAAGTGAAGTATCATCCGCAAACAACACTATATCACGGTTATCCTTTATGAGGTAAGGCAAGTCATTAATATAAATAAGAAACAAGAAAGGACCAAGAATCGAGCCCTGCGGGGCTCCCATTGTTACCATAGATCCAGGAGATCTTTTTCCATTAACGTCAACGGTCTGAATCCTATTACTCAAATATGAAATAAGACCATCCAGAGCGCTGTTCCGGATCCCGTAGTGGCAGAGTTTCCTGATTAGCGTTTCATGAAAAACACAATCAAATGCCTTGGACAAATCACAAAAGATTCCCAAGGCATCGCACTTATCTTCCCATGCATTATAAATATGTCCTAAAAGCTCAACACCGGCATCAGTAATTGAACGACCCCTTGTAAAACCGAACTGTTTGCTATGCAATAATTTATGTTTATTAAAAAATCTTTGCAATTGCTCTAAAATTAATTTCTCAAATATTTTGCTAAACGTAGGTAGTACTGAAATAGGTCTATAATTTGTAGGGTCTGATGTACTACCTGATTTAAACAAAGGTATTATTTTACTATTTTTCATAAGGTCAGGAAACTCCCCACAGTCGATACAATTATTAAAGATAATAGCTAAACTAGGTGCGACAATGTCAATAATAGTCTTAGCAACTTCTACAGAATGACCCCACAGATCTGCAGTCTTTTTAACATTTAAAGTGTGAAAGGTTTTAATTATGTCTTTACAAGTAATATGTTCAAAAAGAAATTCCGAATTGCAAACATTAACATTTTCTTTTAGCAAAGACTCAGCAACAGAAGGACGAGTTTAAGTATTTAGTAGTTGAAATGGGAATATCTGAAAATAAATTTTTAAAGGCCACTGCGACTTGTGAGTCTGATTTTATGATGTTGCCATTAATAGACAGGCCGTAGTCAATATTTCGTTTACCAGATCTTCCTGTTTCACTATTAATAATATGTTTCACTATTAGTAATGTGAAAAAGAAATATCTAACTATCAGATATTTAGGAAAATGTACCTTTATATCTATCGTTCAAGAGTTCTAAGACAAACGATTTCTTAAATCTAATTAGTAATTACGAATACATACGAATACTTTTGTTGAGTGACCTTTTAACCTCATCCTCAACTTCACCTATAGAAAAAACACTAAAAACACCATTAATTAAGTAAAAAGGCAGCGAAGGGTCTAAGATACCCGACGGAGGTTTAATTAAGCTAAAGCTGGCTTTATTTTGTTAAGGCACAAACCAATTAATTATTTTTGGTCTCAAGGAACTTCCTGGGGAATTTATTGTCCTCATTTTATTTTATGACTGTTCGAAAATGAGTTTGTCCTCTTGATATCCGATTTTGCTCAGGGACTTCAGTTAATTAATAATAAGGTTTTTTTAATCTGAGATGGCCCACTGACTGGTTCTGCAGATGTAAGAGCTCTTTTTTTTTGCTAGCTTAGTTGGTGCCTTGAAACTGTGACACGAGTTTGTAGCAGAATACGAAGGAGATCGGGCCGAATAGACATATTTTATCAGAATTTGAAGGAGGAAGCGCGGGCCCGCGACAGATAGAAGAAGTGGCAAAGGACTTTGTCCATCAGGAGTGGAACAGATAATTAAACCATGTTAGCGTTTTTGCCATACCTATAATGGGAATCAAATATAAAAGCTCACAATGTTAGGACCCATTAATATTAATGTTAATTTTTATCCTTGGTGCTAGGCCACTGGGCTTATCCTGGTTTTAAACGAGCCTTTGTGCCATTGGCCCTGTTTGTTCTGTCACCTGCGAAGTGGAAATTAGGTTTTCATATTCCTCCTTTATTATTTTCTGAATAATTTCGTTGCTGGATCCAAGACAGTTAAATTCATTCTGCGGGACTTCGTTGAGTATCATTGCCTCGGCGCTTTTCTGGTGGTCGCCACTGTTGATTCCGGTTTTCAGGAGTTGCAGTGGTTTGGGAATAGTGGGGCTGGATTGTTGAACCATGTTACTTGAAGTCCGTGCAATTCATTTTCTTCTTCCATAAAGTTTTGTATAGAAAATTTACCGTTTACAAATATATATCTTTAATCTAAACAAAACTTCAATCGATAAATAACAAATGTTTATATCCATGCAAAATAACAAAGTCTCGATATTTTTAACACTCTTAAACTTAATTTAATCCTTATCGTATTATCAAAACGTTTTTATTTCTGGGCATACGGAACGTTGCAATTGAATGATATTACGGTGAACGAATGATATTTGTATTAATCTGTGGTTGATATATTGATAATGGTTCAAATGACGGGACTATGAAAACCACGGCTTTTTTAAGTTTTGTAATACGGACAAATTTAGACCATGGTTTAGCAGATAAGCCTGGACTTGATAGTACAGGTTTAAACCAAGGTTTATTTCGTTTTTTGTAATAAGACTGATATAGTTTATAATCCATACTGCCTTATTTACTTAACTGTGATACTAGGTACTTAATATAATTAAGTATGTATAATTTGCATCAAAGTTCGTAATTAAAACTTGTCAATCATAAAAAAGTTTTCTTCATGCTAATTTCGCTTTCCATTCACCATTCTGAAAAGATCACTTTCAGAAATCTTATGAAAAGAGAAAACATTTTAAATAAACCATTACGTGGAATAATTAATTTCATAGAAGTTTTATTAATACTGAGTAGAACTTGAAATATATTAAATAGTCAGTATATTCTACTAATATTATAAATGATAAAAGATTGTAGGTATGTTTATTTAGTGTAGTATAGATACACGTCTACCTAATTAATTGAGGCATGTAGGCGTGATATTTATGTAATGTTATGATATGTTTGGATGTTTATTTCTCAATCTCGCAAGAACGGCTAAAGGGTGCTCTAGTCGGTCATTCTTCCATACAAACGTAGTATGGCGATTACTTCACTGTTACGTTACTCCGTGACGGTGCACGTTCAAAATAATGATATTCATTTTATTCATCATTATATAGCCCTGTATGGAAACAAAAAAACGAAAAAACATATATTTGAAAGTTATGAGCGTCGAAAGTTCCATATTTCATCACAAATTTTAACGCATCTTTGGGTGGAAATAAATAACATAAGGAGAAAGAAAATTGCAAAACGGTCACCATACAGGGATGGATTATAAGTTTAAAAAGCTTTTGCATGTGTTTTTGGATGAGATAGCATGCATTTTAACCTCATTCACAAAATAGTTCGTGCCGCCGACTAGGGCACCCTAAGGGGTTTGGATGAAATATGGCACGCAGATAGTTTTTATCCCGCGAGTAGGTACCTTATCTTGGAATAATTTTCGACATTTACGCGAGTGAAGCCGCTGGAAGAAGCTAGTATTATTAAACTCATTCTTTCATTGGCTAGTAAAGTAATTAACTTGCGACGTCAGTCGGTTACCTAATGGAAATCTTTTGCAAATATTCTAAACAGTTCACGCCTGCTATGTGAAAATATTACGCTCTAGTTTAATTAGAGTCCTAAAGATCTGTTATTTTATAGCAAGAGAGGGCGTTATTTGAAAAAAAAAAAAAAAATATGCATACCCGGCATCGGCTACCCGCCAACCGGGGCGTGTGAAAAGGTCATAAAGGTAACATTCGTAATTGAATATGGACTTAAACTAACCTGAAAAATCCTATTCAAAAGAATTTATTGCTTCCATGCCAATGCATGCCATCTTAAGGAGTTGTTCAACAATTACAATTAATTGTTGAACAACTCCTTAAGATGGCTACATAAATTAGATTATCTATATTATGAAAAAAAGTAAATAACATTACTTAGTTACTTATTCATAACCTACCTAGCAGTTAGGTCAGGTAAAGAAAAAGTTGATAAAAATCAAAAACGCACGAACTAAAAGGCTTGTACACAAGAAAAATCATGCTGTGGGAGGATACATTATCGCGAACCAGCTAACTCCCTGATCCTCCGAATGCACGGCATGATTTTTTCTTGTTTACAGCTTTTTAGTTCGCTTCTTAAGTAGTTGGATGCTTGCTGCACATTAATGATCTGCTAAAACCCGGAACCTTTGGGTACGCAGACGACAGCACTATTGCTGAGAGATACGTGTCCGGCGCACGGGCTACTGGGCCTCAGATTCGGTCTCTCCGGGAGGCCATGGTTGAACGCTTGAACCTGTCCTTGAAGTCGGTCTCAGAATGGGGTGATGCCAATCTGGTCAGTTTCAATGCTGCTAAGACCCAGGCGTGTCTTTTTTCCGCTAAAAAGAGCCAATTCCACCCGGCTCCTTCTTTCCGTGGTGTAACCGTGCCGTTAACGGACCACCTCGAATTTCTTGGTGTTACGTTGACATCGACCCTCAACTTCGGTCCATACATTGAGGCGAAAGCTCAGTTAGCTGCAAAAAAGTTGGTGATTCTTGCAAAGGTGAGACGGTACTTCACGCCTGAACAGCTGCTCAATTTGTACAAAGCGCAAGTTTGGTCATGCACGGAGTACTGCTCTCACCTCTGCGATGGATCTGCCAAATACCAGCTTGATGCACTTGAGTCGATTGACAGACGGGCCAAAAGACTTATTGGCAACGATGCACTGGTCGCATCAAAGCTCCAGAGCCTCGTACATCGACGGCGAGTCGCCAGCCTGTTGGTTTTTAATCGGTTACATTTCGGTGAGTGTGTGACGGAACTGCATCATTTGATTCCGCCTAGCCCTTTCCATTATCGGACTACAAGACGTACGGCCTTGCGCCATCGTTACATGGTAGACATCCCTCCAGTACGCACAAAGCGTTTGCTTTACTTGTTTGATTACTTTCATTGTGCGTACAGGTAAGGAGTGGAATTCCCTTCCAGAGTCTTTGTTCCCTGATAGCTACAACCTTGGGGTCTTTAAGTCAAGAGTGAATAGGTTTCTTCTAGGCAAGCGTGCTTCACCGTAGACCACATCATCGCTTAACATCAGGCGAGATGGTGGTCAAACGCTAGCTTATTGATTATAAAAAAACACCTCTTAAAATCCTTAATTTTGATACCCCACTCGATAGGCTCAAAAGGAAAAAAATTGACCCACACAATATGGTGCCCAAAAGCCTAAATTTATTAATACATTGCATTCTTTTTTTGAACTTCACATATCTAAGTGGCTTGCCAAACTTAAGTGGCAGTGGGCAGGGCACATTGCTCGCAGAACGGATCGCCGATGGGGCAGAAAAGTTCTGGAGTGGCGACCGCAAACCGGTAGGCGTTGCGTTGGAAGGCCTCCTACCAGGTGGACCGATGACCTGGTGAAGGTTGCAGGAATATGCTGGTTGCGAGACGCGTGGGACCGGTCAAAGTGGCGACGCTTGGGGAAGGCCTATGTCCAGCAGTGGACGTCTTTCGGCTGATATGATGATGATGATGACATATCTAAGAACACTTAGGCGGTCAAGACGTATCTAACGACGTCTTAATTATATAAATCCGTCCAGCGGTTTTAAAGTTATGAGGTAAGAATATTACATACATACAAAGCAACCATACATACATTCAAGATACGCGCGAAAAACATAACCCTTTTCTTGCACTCGGGTAAAAATGACACAATTGAGTAGCCTTCTACAAACGTCTCATTCAAAACATTAAAATAAAATTTAAGAATCTATGCTAGTATTTTGCTATCCAAAAAAATAGTCGATCGTTTTTGTTTTCAAAGAAACACAATATACCGATAGTAATAAACCGTGTCTAATTTTATTTAATGATATTGATATACGAGTCTTTGGGTGATACACCTGAATGCATCCCATTCTCTTTGGGATCCCGTTTACAAAATTGGTAATACGGTATACCGCATTTACTCAACATTTTCATCAGAATTCTATTTATTAACATGTATACGCGGTTGTAAACATAGCCTTATTAGTTTGATTAAGAGTGATTTCTTGGAAAATTATTAAGAGAAACTATAATGTAGCTTCAATATTGTGTTAATGGAAGGTTGTATTATTTACTATATTTTAGCCAAAATATTGTGTGACGATAAAAATCTTTAAATAGAATTTCATCTACAGCCTATTAATGTTCCCACTGCTGAGACACAGGCCTCCACCCTGTGAGAGAGGGAATGGGCCTTAACCCACCACGCAGGCCCAGTGCGGGTTGGTGGATGTCACATGTCTTCGAATTTTTGGATCTAGGACATGCCGGTTTCCTCACGATGTTTTTCTTCACCTTGCTTAGAGCAGTGGTGATGTAATAATTTACACAAAATAAAGCGTCTGCCTGGGTTCGAATCCACGACCTACGACACGTAAGTCGCGGCCTTTACCACTGGGCCACCACTGTTCTAAACATTAAACACATACTTGTAATTAAATCACGTAATACTGGTCCAAAACAGTCGATAACACTCAATAAAGCCACTATCACAGTACGAGCTGAGTGATCCGATACGAACAAGCCATTCACTAGCTACGTTTAATTCACTCGGGCGTTAGCAGATAAATAGAATATGAAGAGTTTATTTTTTAATTTAAGGTAGGCTCGCACTTGACAGCTATCTCAACTGATAGTAAGCGATGATGTGATCGACGGTACCTATAGCACGCTTGCCTGGAAGTTCCTATTCACTCTTGACTTAAAAACTAGGTTGTAGCTTTCGGGAAACACAGACTCCGGTAGGGAATTCCACTCCTTAGCTGTACGCGTAATGAAAGTATTTCCAAAACGTTTAGTGCATATGGGTGGGATGTCCACCAGGTACCGATGGCGCATCGCCGTACGTCTAGTCGGTACGTGTAGTCCGATGATGAAATGGGCTATGCGGAATGAGATCTTGTATAGAGTAGGTATAATAGAGTAACATAAAAATACAAATTTATCTTTTTCCTGAATCGAAGTTTATGTAATTGTATGCTTCATCTTCCACTGGAAAATATATTTTCCATAAGCTCATAAGCTTTATAAGCATTTGATTCACTTTGCTGCATCTGAATTCAAAAATTGTTAGTAGGTAAAACGTTTAAATAAGTAGATTAACATTGCCACGTTTATTCGTTTCCAAGATTGTGCATCAGTTTTACATGAAATACCATGCCGCGGCAACACACAAGTTATTTCAATTTTCTTGTCCATACACTAAGCTAAAGCATTCCCAACTATGAGCTCCTTACACAAAGATTCCGTATAACTATTAATTAGTACAGCATTAGCAGTATTTAGTTTCTACAACTTGGGAGGTCTGGAACATAGTACATAGTACAAATTAATAGTTGAGAACCCAGATCCCGAGACTACGCCACTTGTGGGGAGCAACACTAACTTCGAAAACTTAATGCAACTTCCCAGTTTGGTTGTATAATCATCTAAAATACCGATGTTCATAGTGTTTATGATTTTCTTAGCAATCAAATTGCATTTCCCTTCGTGTGACGCTGACTTCAGCCTTCTTTAAAAACAAGTGACGATTAAGAAAAATATCTCAAAGGCCGGTTGTAGTAGTTGTAGTAGGGACTCCCGTTCGGTCCGTTGTGCTTAGGGTTACTGGCAAACATAGCCAGCCTAGCTCCGTCCAAAAGCGTAGAAGCTTCCTGGGGGCTTCACAGGCTTCACGGAGCAACCTCACTGTTCCGAGGATTTCTTCACTTTGAGATGCCACAGCCTCGCATTCCAGGATTACGTGGGCGGCTCTAAGGTCGGTATTCCAGATGCTCATACTCATGGTCAACTCAACTCAAACTGGCAATGGCTGTCCATTCCCAGTTGTGATTGTTGTGTTGTTACTGGTTGGCTTGTTTATTTTTTACATTGCCGTGATCAAGTCCAAGATCCTAGACGACCTAAACGTTACCGAACTCTTTTAACACAAACTCAGTGGAATTGAGTAGAGTTAGCATGTGCTTGGGACGTATTACTGGTACTTGCGGACTTTCATTTTCATTCAATACCTATCACACATTTTGTGTAGAAAGAGTTCGGTAACGTCTGGGACGGACTGGGGCGCCTGGGCTCTTGCTCTATTGAGTACACATATGTCAAGCTGAACAATCAAAATATGCCAAACTCGAGAGTTGTGATTTGTTGCAAGTTGATTGGTAGTGTAGCCAATTTCTACTCTTCCATTATTCTTTTCTAATTAATTTCGTTGCGGGATCCAATACAGTTAAATTCATTCTGCGGGACTTCGTCGAGCTTCATTGCCTCGGCGCTTTTCTGGTGGTCGCCACTGTTGATTCTGACTTTCAGGCGTTGCAGTGGTTTGGGAATAGTGCGGTGGGATTGTCCTAATAAAAATGGTGTGGCCAATTTTGAGTTTGGGTCGAGTATGAGCATCTGAAATACGGGTCTAAGCAACACTGGTATTGATTTGCATGCCTAAGTTCTTCAAAAACTTATGACTCCGCTCTACCAGCGGTATACACATACAGTGGGTATCTGACAAATCTTCTCAAATCGGTTGTGACTACGTGTAGCTATGCTAACCTGGTCCTTGATTGTACCCTTTTTACTATTATTTTCTGCTACTTTGTGATTGTTGCTGTTGTGTCTGTGTCGAATAAAATGTTGTCTATTCTATTATAGTATTTGAAACCATTAACGAATTTAAAACTAAAGAAAGCTATATAATCCCGACTTCTAAAATATTAGGCAAATAAAAAAGACTTTCTATAATAAGTAAAAATTTCCAAAACATCCGACAATTTTTATTTTTTTCATTATTTTAAATACATTATCTATAAATACGCATCGATTAAAAATCTATCAAACACGTAATTATAAACGATATCTTGCGAAAATACTCCGATTCAGACAGTAAAACGCCCGTTTGAACGGCTGAACCGATTTTCATCAAACAGGTAAGAACAGTCCGATAATGGCACCTTTCAAATAAAAAAGAAATCTATATCAAAATCAGTTCATCTATTTAGGAGCTATGATGCAACAGATATATACACAAACACACAGGTACACACTTCAAACTTAAACATTATTTTCCGTCGGGGGTTAAACATACCTTCTAGCATATAACCACAGTATTATTGTCGGGTAGCAAAAATGTCTCGGACATAATATTTAATGAACATAAAAAAGTTGTTTTACTTTCATAAAGAAAGCAAGTCCTCAAGAAATAAGAAGTTATTCCAGTACAGACTGCGCCGGAAGATAAATCAGTTGATGAAGTTTTTCTTTTCATGAGCTATAGAGCATGAAATAAGTCTTCTTTTTATTTATTTTGTGACCAAGAAGGCTTTAGCGTTTTCATTAATTTTTTTGTTGTTTACTTTACTTTATGAATGTAGTTTGATCTGGATGTTGATGCCATCGAATATTTAGATGTAAAATAATGCATTTCAGGCACTGCGTCTTATCTAAGATGAAACGTCTAGTAAATATGTTAAACTATACTGAAATTACGATCGAATGTCCTTAGTACCTAACAGTTTCCTATCAGTTTCAGAACTTGAAGCTAATTCAATATTGCAGACTGTTTCTGCTGCACCATAATCGCAATCATTTCATTTCATAGTCATACACAGCTAGGATTAGGACTCTGGAGAGTCCTTGATCTTTCAGGAGTTGCCCGCGACTTTGACGATATCGCATATCCAACGCACTTTTTAAACTTGGTCTGCTCTGGTTTTGTTGACCCAAACTTGGCCACCATTCAGCAAAAATATTTCGTTAATACAGGACCAAAACATAAACTCAACACATTAAGTTCGGTTCAATATAACCTAGCCAACGCTAGAATTAACATCAAATTCAGTGAAAAATAACTTACAAAACGTTGAAAAGGCGGTTATTATGTAAATTTCTAAGTTGGCTTCTATTAAGTTATTTGCGTGTATTATACACTTTATAACGGCGGTAATACCCTCTTTTATTAATGGGGTTTTACCGTGATATTGGTGTTTAAACTGGAATAAATAAGTGCTAAGATTATATATATATACTAGGTATACTTTCTACTTTTACTCTATTGTGGCAGTAAGGTCTGGCTATTAGCGTCCTTAGATTGATTGAAATGTTTTTTTCTATATTATGTAGGCTCGCGCTTAACCACTATCTCACCTGATGGTAAGCGATGATGTAGTTGACGTTGAAATAGGCTTGCCTAGAAATAACCTATTCGCTCTTGACTTAAAGATCCCCAGATTGTAGCTGTCGGGAAACACAGACTCCGGCAGGGAATTTCACTCCTTAGCTAAACTAATCGGCTGGTAGTCCGATTATGAAACGGGCAAGGTGGAATTAGGTCGTGCAATTCCATCGCACCTCCCCGAAATGCAACCGATAAAAAACCGAAAAGCTAGCAACTCGGCGACGATGTTCAAGACTCTGGAGCTTTAACTTGATCAGCGCCTCATTGCCAATGAGCCTCTTGGCCCGCTTTTCGATCGATTCTAGTGCATCAAGCTGGTATTTGGCAGATCAGTCCCAGAGATGAGAACAGTACTCCAAGCATGATCAAACTTGCGCTTGATACAAATTGAGGAGCTGGTCCGGCGTGAAGTACCTTCTCAGCTTTGCTAGGATCGCCAGCTTTTTAGCTGCCAGCTGAGCCTTTGCCTCAATGTAATGTAGGAATGTTCACGTTTAATTTACTCAATCGATACATAATTTTATTGTTATTATAAGTCAAGTATTAAGTCGTTGTTCGAACAACACAAGCAGACGAGTAATTATGCTATAATGCGATGCTATGTTTTACTTAACAAAATTATCTCAATCTTCTTCATTATCTATTTTTACCCGGCTGCAAGGAAAAGGTTATGTTTTTCGCGCGTATCTTGTATGTTTGTATGTATGTAATAATCTTTATTACCTTTTATCTTACAAACCACTAAACGGATTTTTATAATTAATACATCGTTAAATAGGGCTTGGCCGCCCAAGTGTTCTTAGATAAGTGACGTTAAAAAAACACAAAAATGGCGGATTTTGTGCACCATATTGCGGGGACCCAATTTTTTTTTCCTTCGAAACCCATAGAGTGGGGTATCAAAATAAAGGATTTTTAGGAGTGGTGATTACAAAAATATATACCACTTATATGTTTAAATGTGATTCGAAAAAAATATATAACTAAAAAGTTGTAAATAAAAAAAGTTAATTTAAAAATCAAAAACCCGACTGCTTAATAAGCGAACTAAAAAGATGTAAACAAGTAAAAAATCATGCTATGCAGTCGGAGGATCAGGTGTTCAGCCAGCTTGCGAATATGTATCCTCCGACTGCACGGCATGATTTTTTACTTGTTTATATCTTTTTAGTTCGCTTATTAAGCAGTCGGGTTTTTGATTTTTAAATTAACTTTTCATAATATAAACGACACGGCCATCGTGAATGATGTGAAGGATGATTTTATTAAATTTTAAAATTCTGTTGTGAGTTATTAGAAACCTGTAAAAAAGTATAATGTTTGTGGAACACGTTTGGAAGTTTAAAAATATCAATAGGTAGGATGCGATGGATATTATCTAGCGGTCGCTTGCATGAGCAACGTCAGTTTTTTTTTAAATTTCTGGTTGGAATATCTTAGCAAATTCATTAATGTCACAGAATTGGCGCGCACACGGCGCTCATAAACATCGTAGTATATCCTCCTGTCCATAAATGTCGGTTTTTGCATTTCTAGGAGGTGAGGTTTCTCTGGAGCTACATGTATACCACCATAAACATTTACAAAAACAAGTGTACAATGGGCGGTGTTATCGCACAAGGCAATCTCTTACAGACAAGCTTTGGTTATACTGGACGTGAGGAGAAGGATTTACTGTAACGTGGTTAATAAGTATTTTAGACTATTGATAATACGTTTTGGCAATGTTACCACTGATACATTTACACTTTGTCTAGAGTCCAAGGTAGGGAATGTGTTAAGTTACCCAACTCAAGTTTGTACTTTGAAGCCATTGATATCTCTTATCTGTATGGTTGTAGCAAACTTGTACATTATTGTTAGCGCACTGCGCTCCTCACTAGTACAGTACAAACATTTTCTTAATGTCTCTCGGCAAACTTCGTGTTTCGTCAGTCGTCGGCTTTCTATAAACCTTACCCTTTGCACTTGGTGCAGATCGGACGCTCACAATCAACTTGGAAGTATATAGAGTTGTTAATACTCTTGGAACACAATGTAATTTATTTAAATCAATCAATCAATCAATCAGTCTTTATTTGTAAACATAAGTAGGTTACAGCAGTGTGCAAGATGTTACAATAATACGAGTTTCTATATGTTTTGCCATGTGGCGTACAAATATACATTTATGTGAGGCTTTTGCCAATTAGGTAAGATAATTTATAATAACTCCGTAATCAATATCAATTATTTGTGTAATTTAATATGTCAAGTAATGTCATTAATTAATTATAAATGTGATTATGTCAGTAATAAATAGTTATAATGTCAAATAAGTTATTGTTAACGGAAAAGTTTAAAAGTGATATTGTCCACAGAATTTCAAAGTCATCATTATACATTTTTATGCTTGGGGCATGCTATGGGTATACAAATATTATTATGTCAAGGAACTGTCATCAAAATAGTCACTGAGACTATAGTAACATTTCTGTATTAATATATCACGTAATTTATGCTTGAAATTGACTACATTGAGACTTTTTATTGAGCAGGGCAACTTATTAAATATTCTCTGGGCCATACAGAAAAAGCTTTTACTCATTAAGGCCGTGCCTGCACAAGGTACTTCAAGCTCTAACTTATTTTTATCACGAAGTTTCCTGTAATGACTTTAAAAAGCTAATTCATATAGATTGTTGTTTGTTTTGACAAATACATTTACTTCGTATATATACAGAGAGTGCAAGGTGAGGATCTTGAGGCTTTTAAATAGAGGTTGACAACTGTCAGTACTCTGCAAACCACACATAGCTCTGATGCATCTTTTTTGGGCTTTGAAAACATACTCTTTATTGACTGAATTGCCCCAATATATTATGCCATATCTCAGTGCGGATGCAACATAGCCATGGTAGGCCATTAAAAGAGATTCTAAGTTTACAATTTTAGCCAATTTATAGAGGGCATATGCAAATTTATTAACTTTTTTACAAATATCGTCCGTTTGCGGTTTCCAGGACAAGTTATTATCTATAATAACACCAAGGAATCTAGTCACAGTGGCCGACTCTATTCTGGTCCCCAAATAGTTAATGTCAACGTTTATATTAGGAATTCTTTGATAAAAATGCATTATTTTAGTTTTTTCTAGATTTATTATTTTACTTTAAACGCATTTTTGTTCTTGAGAGTGGGCTTTGTTCTGTATTGCCACAGAAGCACACGTTTCCTTTTACTGCATTTTTTTATTCCCTTTGAGATCCACTTAGATTTTTTTGTTAGCGATTTTGTAATTGTTTCGTAAGGAAAACAGAGGTCGTAAAAGGATTGAAATAAATCTATAAAACAGTCATAAGCCTTATTAGGGTCCAAAGTATTGTAAATGTCTGAAAATGAGAGGCTTTTTATACAATTTCTAAATTTATCCACGTATTCGTGGCAATAATTTCTTCGTTTAATGCGCCATGACTTAATAGCACAAGTTTTTTTAACAGGGCATCTTAAAAGCTGTGTGGTGTGGTTAAAAAATGGGATGTAGGATACCGACGACTTTTGTAGTTTACATTCTAGTTACATTTTTTTTTAATATTATTTCTTAACAAACTAGATTATATCTGACCAAGTTTTACGATTATAGCAATTTGTAGTAAGGAAAACCTGATTACACTAATTGCGACCTAAAAAATATAGTGTTGCTTGTTAATCACTTTATTAAAGGTCACTTTTCTCTCTCTCAGCCTTTTTAATAGTAGTTTATGCAACAGTCATATTATAATAGGGGTTATAGAAACACGGGTGTGGGTTTATCACACGTGAGGAGTTTGAATACCTCATTACATGCCATTGCATATATTATTTTGTCTTCACTTATACAGATGAAATAAAACGTAAGTGGAAACGGAAAAAAATATATGGTATGGCGGGCAATTTAGATTCACATAGCGCATGACTATGCAGCAACCTGACAACCCACCAACACGCACTGGGCCCGCGTGATGGATTACGGCCCATTCCCTCTCTGTGAAAGGAGGCCTGTGTCCCAGCAGTGGGCACATTAATAGGCTGATGATGATGATGATGACTATGCAGCGCGCGCATCCGTAGACAATGACACTATTTTTCTACATGAAGTCAATGCGCACATATGTGCCAATAAATAAAAATAAAAAAAAGTGTGCTATTATGCCTATGATGCAGTTGTTTGAAAATCGAAGAAAAATGTTGCACTGTAATGGTATTTTTTTAAATTTTATCTATCCACGAAAAAAATTACATGTTTATACAATATTTTTTGAATTCATATTTGGAACATTACGTTGTGATGGTAGATAAACAGTTTTATTAATTTTGATTTCGTATACTTGTTTCTATCTTTGTTTCAAATCTTGCGATAGCTTTTTAGATCGTGAATACGTATATTGAGAAACTCCTTATAGCTGGGACATAATAACTGGCATTATCAGCCTACTTTTTCTAATTACATACCTATGACCTCATTGACAATGAACGGTAAACAGCTGACAAAAATTGATCATGGATAGTTTCTGGCTGATTCGCCTTCATTTTAACTTCTGAGTTATGTGAAATAAAAATATTTTGAATTTCCAATTATCCTAGGAACGTCAGATATAGTTATCAACAATTCTACACATAATTCAGCATTTTCGTAGTAATATAATCCTAGCTATGGAATTTGTAAACCAGCTTACAACTTCTGTGTATCATATTAAAGTTGTACATATCTTTCGCCTTCCGATTCACAGACGCTCATATAATTTCCTAACTTAATCTTAACTATATCGTATCGAAACCGATATAATATCCGATTTAACTTAGATCTAACTTGTGTTGATCCAACAATTATAGAGACACAACTCAACTATCCACTTCTGATGGTTCATCATATTGGTGTTTTTTGATAGGAAAAGTTTTAAAAGAACAAGGTACAGTAACAGTAACAAGAAAGAAAGAAAGAAAATAAATTTATTTGGCTCAAACCACAGACACATTCTATTTTTGAACAATGACTGTAACAGTATTAATATGTTTGTCACCTTACCATGTTTATTTTATTTATTGTATGTATGATACAATCAGTTTAACTGCTGTACCGACTCATTAGTGTCATAATATCAATGTTTCAGAATGAAACCCAGTTGCTTATGGAATTGTGACACTGACAATTTGTTTAAACAGAATTAATTTAGTTTTCATTCATTAAACAACTCTTTATTTGATATCATCTATTCAGTGGTTAGAGTCTTATGCTATTTTTATATATTTTTAAAAGATTTTAAAATTTGGTTTTCTATAGAATAGGTATAAAATATTATTTGAAAACTGACAAATGTATAAACGAGAGGATACCAGAACCAACAAACAAATCCTATTCAGTTTACACAATACAGAGGCACTCATACAAAATAATATTTTTCTACAAATAGACAAAACACGAAATAAACAACCGGCTGGCGCTGGGCCTTGTCGCTCTAGGCATTTTCACCTGAAATCTGAAGGATACTATTTTAGTTAGTACCTATGTAAGTAAAATAAAATGGTTACGATATATAAATGACAGTCAAAATGTGTGGCCTAAGTAAAGTAAAATGTTATGTGTATTATTATAGTTCTACTGTTCGTTACATAGTTTGTATATGGGAATGAAGAATAAGGTTTCACATCTCAATGTCTTGCTTTTCCCAGCTCCGTTCCTGCTGACTGAGCTTATCCAAAAGATTCTGCAATGAAAATTATTACATGTCAAAAGCGCATTATGTGCTATGATTGGTTGAATTAACATAGGAACTCATCACTTGACTGGCGTATCATTTATAATGCGTCAAATGAGAACAATAAATGCCCCATTAAGAAAGTAAAAGTGTCTTATAGATTTACCTTTTAAAACAAACTGCCGTCCAACAAGAAAAACGTCCTTAGCACAACCTTTCAACAATCTGTCGACTCGCAAACGTCCCGAGAGGAATCTGTTCCGACAGACGACGGGACAAAGATACTTTTACCATTCTCGATTCGATTTATTATGCACCTACTGCCATGCATACCAGATTTGTGCCACATATATCAGGGATGACACGCAGGCCATTCTAAGATGATCGCTAGCGAAGGTGGAGTCGGAAGTGTAAAAAAAAAAGTTAATATTTATTCTTCCAGCCCACATTGCTTAGCAGCAGCAGCAGCAGCTTAGTTACCTTCTAGGCGGTTTCTTATTGGTTGATTTAATAAACCAGCTGCACTAAACAGTGACTCACATGCTACTGTACCAGGCAGCAGTAGCGACATGAGAGCAAGAAATTAAAACTTTGAGTTACATCTCCACCACATTCAAGAATCGTTGGTTCTTGGATCTTATTTCCTTTATTAGACCTTTGTTACATCTCCACTTAAAACTTGCGGATGCGGAGGTAATATTTCTTGCGGATATTCCGCATTTACGAAGTTGGGGGCGAATGCCGCTACAACCTTATGCCACATCTTCAGTTGCTTAGCCACGTCCGCGTCTAAAGTACATAAAAGTGAATTTGTACTGGAATCTTTAAATATTTTATGTATGGAAGCGTGTTGCGGTTTTCCTGCCAGGCAGTGCTTTTGGTTTTTGATGTGTTTGCAGCTAGTAACATGTTTTTCTAAAATTTAAAGAACAACATATACTTAGAGCTTTTAAATATGAACAGAATTTAAACACAGACATCAAAATAAGAAAAATACTGATTAAGTATTTAGAGCTATGCAAAGTTTGTGATTGCTATGCCCCCAGAAAACTATGGTATTTAATATTTATTTATTTTCCATTTTTCTCAATTCATTTCCCATCAATAACTTGCCCTAAAAAAAAGAACAATCAGATACTTAGGTTCAAAAGTATACAATTAAATGGTGTCTAACTGAAATCAAACGAGACCACACAAATTAATTGTATCTATAATTAATTTTAGCTTACGATCCAGTAACTTGAGAAACAAGAACTTAATATTCCTCACATACTCACATCAAGAACGCGGTTGACGAAGACAATTTAACGCTCTGTTACGTCCTATTAACGAGTTTGTAACATAGACACAGACTGACACAGTTGTTCTTTGATCGTCTTTTTGCGGCGGCACCCTTGTTGTATCTTCCTAGACTTACTTTTTCCCGCGTCTTCGCTCTCAAGGCATAGGTCTTCCTACAAGAATGTATATAATTCAATGTGTGTATTTTTCTTGGATTAAAAGTAGCCTTTAGCACTCAGATTTCTCTTAGTGAAAGAATTTCGTAATCGGATCACTACCCAAAGTGCGAGTTTACCGCGCTATCGTGACGCGAGACCGCGATACCGTGACGCGCGGCATAAAACCGCTATCTGGTCTCACTCACGGGCTAGTGGTGTCGCACATTGCGCTCGAAATGTCTAAACATTTTGTCATTAATTGACTTCCATATTGAAAATGATATTTTTTGGCCTATCAACTATAGGCCAAAAAATATCGTTTATAGTCAAT
This sequence comes from Orthosia cruda, assembly GCA_964057195.1. NCBI lineage: Eukaryota > Metazoa > Arthropoda > Insecta > Lepidoptera > Noctuidae > Orthosia > Orthosia cruda. The sequence goes on along the minus strand of OZ059840.1, from coordinate 29,417,664 downwards.
CTTTGTTCATTTTTATAATAATAATATAATATAATATCGTCGTAATCTTCTGCCTCTATTATAAGTTGGCTTTCCGTTGCAATGTGGAAAATAATTTTCAACAATAAAACTAATTTTAACGACTAAATCGAGGAGAGTTTGTGTGCGACACATGTCTTGTTCTCGCGCGTGAACAAACTTCCCGAGACCGCGACGCGCGCCCGTAGCCGGCTGCCTCGGTCTCGCATCGCGGTCGCGAGGTGAACTCGCACCTTTATAGAGATTAACTGCTACTACTAACAAACGATTTTATCTGGTGAAGATAAGAAAACATCAAAATATATATCTTTAAACACTTCATCGAGGTCATATAGGCGGTGGTCGAGTGGTTTTAGGTGTTTGATCAGATCGATATTCTTATTTACTGTTTGCGGATGACGTTTGTTAGAAGTACTTTAAGAGGGATTTATGAAAGTGTTGTTAACCTTTTTATATTTTCACTTCTAGTTTGAATATTTTATAAACTTCAATATCGTTTTTTTTTTTAATTTTATTTTCTTTAATTGCTGCCCAACCGTTTTAATAACATAAATAAATCGCAAGAATGTTAAAGAAAAACTGAAAAAATAAACAAAAAAAGATACGAAACTCCAATAAACTCCAATTTTTGTCATTGTTTGTCGTGTGGAAAAAGGGTTTCCACACGACAAACAATGACTAAAAGAAAAAAAAATACATCTTAAATTCTATCAAAGGCTTCAGAAATCGGTTTTGTGATCTCCGTTTACTATTCGCTTTACACTCGATATCTGAAATTGTTATACCCAAGATGGAATCGCAAAATGTTTGCTATCGCCGCCGGTGAATGCTAACGTAACTGAACATCGTAAATCTGTGATACGGATTTTGTAGACACAGCTGAACTGTATTTTTGTGTCGTCGTGGATGAAAAGGCGATAGAAAATTGGGTATTACTTATTTATTGTAAAGAAGATTGTTTTACACAATATTGATAGACATGGTTGCTTATCGATTCAAACCAATAAAATTACAAATTAATGAGAAATTACACTGAAAAATATAATGTGACTCGCGAACTTTTGTGTCGGCTAATAACTGAACAAGTATTGTAACTTAGTTAATTGAAAATAAACTTTAATAAAATAATATGAAACTAATTAGCAATTTATGCAAAACTGTTTTGTTACTAGTAAGAGAAAGTTCGCAAATCCTAATAATTTTGTTACCGTTTCACGGTTGAACGGATTTGGATGAAACTTGGCACACGGGTAGACCACATCCTGCATTAGGACATAAGATACTCTTCATGCCGGGAATAGTATGTACTCGTGAAAAAGAAACGATTTTCACGCGGGTGAAGCCGTTGGAGGAAGCTATGATCTTGATAAATTTAATGTGCTCTAAAGTACGCAAAATGTTGGTTCTGCAATATTATATGTTTTAAATATTATCAAAAGTAATCCCTAAAACAAAATTACATTCTAAATGTCGATCTACTTTTAGCAATTCCAGCTGGACAACCGAATATGACGCTCCTTGCACAGTTGAAGTAAACTCCCATTAAAATGTTGGTCTAGCAAACTACACAGTTTACATTTGACACAATATTCCTCAAATTTCAGCTCAAAATAATATACTTAACTCGAAATAAGTTGGTATACGAGCTCTGCACAATGCACAATTTTACATTTGCCGAGAACACTGCAAACAAAACTGCCATAACTACAAATTGCTGGTGTTTTTCATAAACCTTTCATATTTGCTTGAAGTCCGTATTAACCTAAAGAGTAAAGTCTCACTTATAAACTGGTTACGTTCCAGTATTTTTTTGTTGCATTTGCATTTCGTAAAAACGTCGACAATCTAAACGACAATAAACGTCCCAGTTCTGCATTCATTTACAGCGGGAAGTGTTGACGTTGGCGAAACAATGGAAGGACTCCGCGCGTTCCCATCTCTGACTGCACAATACATCGCCAGTTATTCACCACGACAGAAAGCTGGGAGTCTATCTGTGCGACAATGGACATTGTGGTGTTCGATTCGTTCGCCTTACAATTGTCGAGTGCCGCCAATCGCCTCGCTGCGTTCTAATTCAATAGCGTTCGACGTGAAATAATAAAATGCAGTTGCGTGCTTGTGAAAATGGACCGATGGGATTCGTGATTGTATCAGCATTGCTTGGGTAGTTTAACAGAATTGGTGATACAGGACATTTAAATTTCAACTGCCTAAATATATCAGAATCCTCTTTTGGAGACCGTGTCGGGAATTTCTGAAGGAAAATAGAGAGAGACATTTTCTTTCAACGTAACGAACCTTGGCGTTACAATACACAACACGGGAGCACTAAAATCGGATTTATTATTACAAAGTAAATAAGAATGGAGTTGGCGTTTACTAAGTAATCTTATTTTGTTAATGTTAGAAGCGTAGATCGATTAATCATTTTATGTTTCTTACCGAATCTTGGATTTCATTTTCATATCTGGAGTAATCTCGAAAAGTATACCCACTAGCTATTTATTATAGTTGAAAATTTAGTAATAAAAGTAGTTTTTAATCACAATTTCGTTATAGACTTATTCATCCATTTTACAACTAGTTTCTTGAACTGAAATTATATTTTTTTTTCTTGCTTACTTCTGTGTTTTGATCTTGAATTGTTGTTGATCAACATTATTTGACTTGAATTACTTTTTGTACGGATAGAAGAGTCTGAGTATTGCACCAAGCTACCACTAGCTCTCATGCAAAAAAGTTTGATGAGTATCAATTCGAACCTTATCGAACTTCGGAATCTGTGTCACAACAACTGAAATCAATCTCTTCTACCTAAGCCCGTTTGTTCATTAAAAACCAATTTCGAATTCCCTTTTACAAATTCACAATGCAGATCAATCGTACAAAAAAGGTTCAAAAAACGCTTTCCCTGTAATATTTATTCCGTAAATTCCGTAGTAATGCATATGTCAGGTGCACTCGCGGCGGCAACCATCCGAGAGATTGCCTCCCCAGTGGGTTCGTATCGATGATAATGCCGAATGCGAATATCTAGGCAATGGAATGAATTTGGCAATTTTTGAAATATTTTTGTGCAATTTATTGAACTGTTTGGAAGGTCGTGGGTTTGCCTTTAAATTGGTAGTAAAGTTGGAATGGGAATTGGTCTTTGTATTGAAACCAATTAACAATAATCAGCCGGTAGGTTCCTTCTGCTGGGACTAAATTGTCCTCTCTGTAATACCTAGTAGATATGATTGATGAGGGTGATGTCGACGATGACGACACTGTACCTAAAGCAACATTGATAGCGATAGATCGATCCCTGACATTTTGACTTTTGACATTCGTTAACTTAATATACAGACATATTATCATGGAAAGCGTGGCGATAACGATTATCGAAAGGCAAAATGGTATGTGAACGTAGTCTACGATGCCGATTTATGCAGTAAGCATAACTAAAATGCTCGATAGAGAATCAATATCAAACCTGAACTATTTAAAAGTTCGCGCGCTTAATTCTTATCAAAATAACACAAAGTATCTACCTATGCCATACTACTTCACATAGCGATTGGTCGCGCGCAGAGTTTCGCATTTGCAGTTGCAGCATCTACATATAGCTATCTCGCTTACACGCACCGGCTTTTGCTGGGCTTTCAAATACTATATCTGTCTCTTTCGCACTTATAGCGATGTGCCGTATAACGAGTTAGAAACTTGTGCGTTTTTGTAGACGACAGTTTGGAAGATTTAAGCAGTACATGCCTATGAAGTTGCACGCGTATGCGTGACCTTGTCACCTTGCCAACTCTGCAGTGTTGCCGTTTTAGCGACGTTGTGAGATCTTGGAGATTTTTAACGAGTTTGGAGACTTTTTTTAAGATTTAGCAACAATAAAAACAAGCGACTTTTGAAAATATCGAAATTAAATATTCAAGCAATATCTTAAAAATAAAAAATTTGCGACATCTAGCTTTTCATATAACTGGCGACTTTTTTTTGCCAAATGACAACACTGCAACGTCCCGAGTGTAACTCACTTCAGTTCATATCTCTTAGTTGTCTGTGCTTCAGTTTCATTTGCTTGAGTGGGAAAAGATTTGTTGTTAAAGTTTTTTGTGTTTTCTTAGATTTTCTCAGTGATACAATTGTTTTGGTGACTTACCTACAACAACGGAGGTAATTGTATCTTGTGAGGATTTAAAATGCGTTCAAGTTTTGATTGGCGAAGATAAGGTAAAATCTTTAAACTTTGCTCAGAAAAAACAGTTAATTTCTGTGTATTTCTCAGACTAGTAAATCGCTTAAACGAAAATTTTATAGATCAGTGTATAAAACTAGTTGGACTGTTGGCTGTTCGCACACTAATAAGTTGTATTGCTGGTGCTACATATTTTTTTCGAATGAAGATTCCGTTTGGAATACATCTGGTTATAATGATTTAAATAACATATCTGGCACCATTACAAGGCACGCAAATTCCCATAAACACCTGTGTGCAATGGTTTCTTTCGGTAATTTTGGTAAACAACGAATTGAGACATCTATATCACGCCAGTTATCTGAGGAAATTTCAAAATATAACACGCGCGTTGATAACAACCGTAGTGATATGTTAATTATATTCAATCTTAGTGCTAGATGCATGATGATATGCATCTAGCACTAAGATTGAGATATGATGCATGTCTTCAGTGAGCTTTGGTTACCTCATTCACCGCACGACAAGCAAGGGTGTGATTGAAGTGAGTGAAATTGAAGAAAGAAGAGGAAAGAAGAAGATGGATGAATTCACTTTTAATTTATTGTACCTAACCAGTAGTTTATGAGAAAATTGCGATGATACATACGTAGGTACCTACATACTCAGTCGAAAACTGAACTTTCTTTTTTTGAAATCGGTTAAAATTTTATTGGGCTTGCCTTATTTTGAAACCCTAGGCACGCTACTGCCCGTCCCTATCCCTTAACTATGTTTGTGTTTATCTATGACTAATAATAAGTAAGTAATTAAATTAAAGTATTTCCTTATAAACAACATTTTTAACCATTAAGGATGTCGGCGTCAATATCACCAGATTATTTGATGAGCTAACTTGTGAACACGCTACATAGAACTGTCCATGGGAAAAGCAATTCTCCCTCAAATCTACACTATCTATACTTCAGAGTTTGTCCTTGAGCCTTATTAATTGTCATGGCGAAGCAGACTTTCAAAGGAAACTGCAGTTTCTTGAATTCAAAGGGAATAAGATCATTAGGAATCAATGGAATTCGTGGTATGAACACAGTTTCGCCCTGGTCAAAATAGTTGCCACTACCAAATTGCGTGACAAAGCTTTGACTAAAGCCTAGTTCCGTTACAAAGTTTAGTTTTAAATTTCTCAACAACATTACTGGTGTACCAACACGCAGTAAAAGCTTATGGTAAGGGAAACCTGATGGTTTTTGTGTGTTCAAGAACTCTACAGGATAATGGACGGCCTCGTCTGGATTTACTACAGTGTCAATCGAACTGTAGAGCATTTCTTCGCCTTCAAATGATTTCAACAACATGTCATTAATTACTGCTGCTTGGTAATTTTTTGGGGTCAGAATTGCTCTTTCGCACAACCATTCCAAAGATTTGTTTTGTATGTTAGCAACAACCGGATAAATTTTATCTATCAACTCTGGAATTGTTGTTACAACAGTGCAAAGCTCGTCGGGTATATTCAACATACCATCATTTTCTGGATAAATACCATTTCCGAGTTTTAGTAATAGTTCCGAAAACTGACCCGCAGCGACTTCACCCTTTAAGTGTACTCTCATATTTTTGAATAGTTTAAGTATTTTTACTAAGGACCACAGAGAGGACTTCATAAGACACGCCTCAATTTCATCCACACGTGTTCCTCGCGGTACTATTGGCAATGTTTGACGAAAATCCGCCAGTAATACTGTCATGCCACCTATCAAGTTCTTATTACCCCTAATATCTTGTAGAGTCCTATTTGAAGCTTCAATGCCTTTTTTGCGAGCCAATGCAACAGCTTAAATGAAATTAAAACGAAATAAACTGAACATTATTTTAATATAATTGTTACACGTAAATGTTTAACATTGATAAGTTAGCTTAGATTATAGGTCTATCCCTATCCCGTCCCTATTTAATTCCTATATTTATGTGTTGAGCCATTTTATAGTTACCAACAGACTTTAAAGACTTGAAAGTATTTTTAATAATTTTTCCTTTGTAAAAGAAGGACTTTAGTACACAACATTTCATCCCCCGTGATCCGCCCCCCAAGGACGGAATTCCCAAAAAACCTTAATTTGCGTTAGATTTTAATCGAAGATCCTAACTTCAAAACTGACTGACTTTCATACAGATGCGGCACTTTTTTGCGTATATATCCTTGGCGGCATGTGTGCTTCGCCTCGGGTGACCCCTCGAGCTGTGCGGACGCGGTTGCGGATGTGATTCTGTAGTGTTCTGAGTATTTCATTCCATTCTCCGACATTCCGCTCGGTCACAAATCCCGACCTTGGTATAATTCAGAATGTGCCCACGCTGAGGCCCAAAAAGAGTCTGCCTACCAAGCCTGGGTCGGGGCCCGAGATCGCAAAGTTAGAGCGCGTAGGGTTCGTGCGAGGAAAAGAGCTTTTAATTCTGCCACCAAGTTCTGCAAGCGGGTTTTCTGGCTCACTCTGCAAGTGAGAAAGCAAATTTATTTGCATCTCTGTTTGCTAGCAATTCACGTCTGGACGCTGGATCCAAACAACCACCTACTGTCCCTCAAAGTGACTCTTTGATGCCGGAGATCGCTGTGCACACCAAAGAGGTCCGAAGAGTATTGTGCAGTCTAGACGTGAACAAGGCCAGCGGGCCTGACGGCATTCCAGCGAGAGTACTGAGGCTGTGTGCGCCCGAACTTTCTCCTGTGTTGACACGCTTGTTCCGCCTCTCTCTTGTAAAAAGAACGGTACCAAAGTCCTGGAAGCTTGCAAATGTGCAACCAGTGCCCAAAAAAGGCAACCGTGCAGACCCTGTCAATTACCGTCCAATCGCCATTACCTCCATTCTGTGCAAAGTTATGGAAAGGGTACTGAACAGTAAGTTGCTGACCTACCTTGAAGACAATAATCTCCTCAGTGACCGTCAATATGGCTTTCGCCGGGGACGGTCTACTGGCGATCTTCTTGTGTATGTCACGCACTGCTGGGGCGAAGCCATCGAGAGACACGGCGAAGCACTTGCTGTTTCGCTGGATATCTCGAAGGCCTTTGACAGGGTCTGGCACGCAAGTCTACTCAGTAAGCTTCTTGCGTATGGCATCCCCGCTGGTTTTTGTAGCTGGATATCAGATTTCCTTAGCGAACGGTCGATCCGAGTAGTCATAGACGGCTGCTCCTCTGACCTTATGGCTATTGATTCCGGAGTTCCTCAGGGGTCTGTTCTCTCTGCAACTCTTTTTCTGCTGCACATCAATGACCTTCTTCAGCTTGGTATTGTTGGGTACGCAGATGACAGTACTGTTTCAGAGAGATACCTGTCCAGCGCAAGAACCAGCGTGGATGAAGTTCGTTCCTTGAGAGAGACTATGGTAGAGCGGACAGATTTGACCTTAAGCCTTGTCTCCCGGTGGGGTGATGACAATCTGGTCTCCTTTAACGCCACCAAAACACAGGCGTCTCTTTTTACCGATAAAAGGAGTCTTTTCAATCGGGCGCCTACTTATCGTGGTGCTTCTGTTCCAGTGACTGATCGGATTGAGCTCCTAGGAATGGAGTTGACATCCAGTCTTAACTTCGGCGCCTCCATTGAGCACAAAGCCCAAATTGCGGCCAAAAAACTGGGCATCCTAAATAAGGTGAAGCGATACTTTACGCCTGGACAGCTTTTAACCCTGTACAAAGCGCAAGTCCGATCCTGCATGGAGTATTGCAGCCACCTTTGGGATGGCTCAGCAAAGTATCAGCTTGCCGCGCTTGACTCGGTGGAACGCAGAGCTAAGAGGCTCATCGGCGACATTGAACTGGTGGCTACCAAGCTTAACAGCTTGGCTCATCGCCGCAAGGTTGCCTGCTTGTCGGTCTTCTACAGAATGTATTTCGGTGAGTGTGCTCAAGAACTCCACGACCTCATCCCACCAGCCCCCTTCTACCATCGGACATCTAGACGCACTGCAAGTTACTATCCTTACCTTGTTGCCATTCCACCAATTCGCACCAAGCGCTTCCAAACATCCTTCATAATGCGCACAGCGAATGAATGGAACTCACTACCTGCATCTGTGTTTCCGAACGCATTCAACCCGAATCTCTTCAAAGTTAGAGTAAACAGGCTCCTTCTGGGTAAGCTCACTCCATCGTCGACTCTGTCTCTGTCACCTATGACTTAGACTAGAGTCAAGAGCAAACCCATCTCAATTATAAAAAAAAAAAAAATACAAACGTTCATCCCCTATTTCACCCCCTTAGCGGTGGAATTCACTAAAATCCTTTCTTAGTGGATGCCTGTACAGTATAAAGTATCTATTTGCAAAATTTGAAGTCTCTAGACGATTTCATTATTACCATGATTACATTCAAGTGAAAAGGTTTCACCCTCATGGGGGTGGAGTCTTCAAAATCGCTGAGACACGTGTACATTATTTTTTAATCTTTAGCCTAAACCCAAAATATGAAGATCCTGACTTTAAAACTGACGCATTTTCATACAAACTTTCATCCCCTATTTCACGCCCTTAGAGGTAGAATTTCCAAAAATCCTTTCTTAGTGCTCACCTACACTACTAAAGGAACCTACATGCCAAGTTTCATGATTGAAGCTTCAGCCGTTTGGGCTGTGCGTTGATGGTCAGTGAGTGAGTCAGTCAGTCAGTCACTTTCTTCTTTTATATGATTATAAGATAACAGATATCACATTTTTGTAAAGTTATAGATGCATATTTGATGTCATTCAGTACACGGTGCAGAATTCGCAAAGGAACACGAACTTGAATTTTAGCATTTTGTTTTGCTTTTTGCTTGACTACGCTCATCTTTACTATAAATCTTGATAATCGAAAAGTTTAATTGCAGATATCGTATTGAACATCTATTCGGCATTCGTTTTTCTTAAGTGCTGTCCGATTCGCCAGTGAATTCTGTCAGCAAATCCCAATGTTCGATACCATTTCCGAAAAAAATATACAAGTCTAACCAAGTGAAAAAAATCGGTAGTTGCTTATCAAGTGCTAATAATATCATTTAATACAGTATCGAAATATCGAACAGAAGTTCGAAACTTGTTGGGCAATTATGGGTATTTTTTGATGGCTATGATTTAAATTGTGTTGCAATCTATTTTATTAATTTAATTTTTATTTATTTATTGTACACCAGAAAATACAGGAACAAAATAAACTTAAAATAAAAAATAACCAACGCTTTCCGCGATCTCTTGCAGGTAACCTGGTATTTAGATTCTGAAGATGGGAGATTTTTTTTGCTAATTAGATTTTGTGCTTTGCTGGTCAGGGTCCAAGGGCCCCCAGAGCTTGGCTAGCACTCCGTTAGCTACGCCCCTGATGGGTTTGCCAAACGATATCGAAAAATCACGTGATCAACCCTTACATTTTGACTATCAGCTTCGCAGACATTGAATGCCACTTGTCGAGAGCCTCCATACTACCATGGAAAGCGTGGCGGTAGCGATAACAAAAATTAAAAAATGGAAGGGAATGTCAAACGGTACCGAAATATCACAATCACTTACATTTTGGCATTATACGATGTTCAACCATCGCCATGATGACTTCGAATGATACTTTTAAAGAGTCTCTGACCACTATTTTGCAGGCCAGAGATTGTCATCACTGAAGAGAGTATCACCAAGCACTTTGTATTACCTACATCAGAAATGTATTTTTAATAATCAAATCAAAATCAAACAAATTATTCATCGCAATCTAAGCACCCTAAAATATTCGCCATTTTTACCGACCCCACGGAATCTTTACCGACGAACGCTCCCTACCCATCAACAATAATGATGATGAAAATCTGTGTGTTCACATTGAGAGAATAATTCCAACGAATACAAACTGTGTTGATGTTAATTGCGGTTCTGTAGGTAGTAAGTAAGAGCAGTATTATCTGTGTGCCACGGTTCAACGCTCCGGGTGTAAATTGGCACGAAGTTGTTGCAACAAAGTCAACTTTGCTATAGAACTGTGTGATAATGTGTTGTTAATTAGTGGTGTTGGGTGAGAATTGAAATTATTTGAGTTATGGAGTTGGTGGTGATTTATTTTAACTAGCTATTGCGGTATAAAATGTGACCTAGGCTGCTTTTATTCTGCCAAGCCTTTCCTTTACAATGGGTGGATAAACTAATGGTTTATAGAGAAGTTTGGAACATGAAAACATGTTGGCAAAACAATTTTTTTACAAAAATATACAACTGACTTCCAAATAAAAACACAACAAAATGAAAAATAACTTCTTTTTCGAAAGTCGGTGCTCCTGTTTTCTTTTCTTCGTTTTTTGACTCTTGACTCCGAAAAAGAAGTTATTTTTCATGTTGTTTTTTGATTTGGAAGTATGTTCTATTTTTTTGTACAAAAGTTTTTTATTTTCACTTATTAGTTGTGGTACCTAATATTCAAGTTTTATAGTAAGATATCAATAATACCAGAATAGATTACCCGAATATCATGAAACTAGAACATAACCGGTGAAATGAGAGTGTACCAAGGTGAACTGTACACATCTGCGTACCCCTGTAGAGAGTACTGGCGTGATGGTATGTTATGAAATGGTATAAAAAATAAACAGACATGCTATTGCAGCAACCCCGAGAGATTTGCAGTTTATTGTTTATACCATTGATTGAAGATTTCTGTAGTATATCTCTGAAGTATATATCTTCTTCATCAGATCTTCACCAAATTTAAATGGGACCGATTTGGGAATATACTCTTTTATACAAAAACAGAATTTTTAAAATCCGGCCACAATTGACGAAGAAATCGGTGAAAATAGACAAAAAAAGACTCATATTACCTCGTCATAGAACCTCCTCCTTTTTGGTAAGTCGGTTAAAATCAATGATGTTCTGCTTCCAGTAAGCAGATGAAGTTAATACCATATGGATTTCTCATTAGCCAACTGGGTAGCACGACACTGATTGGTAAACCTGGTTTGCCTGACCTTCAGACTTCTGACTACCAGTAATCACCAAATGATAACGGCTTAAATTAAATTCTAGGCCATAGTTTCCAGACATAAAATAACTACGTTGATCCAAACATGAAATAGTCACACTGTATCTTGATTTGTAAGGAAGAAACTTCCATAATATCTCCAAGACTCAGATAACCATAAATAACCCTATAAATGGTCGTTATCTTTGTTATAGTGCCCAAAATGAGCCTCGTCGGCCTAGAAGACAGTACATTTGTGGGCAAACCCTAATAATTCCTGGAGACAATGTGTATTTTCTTGAAACAATTTAGTTTACTTTGTCAGAATCGAGGTCTGTCATTCAAATGTTTCTGTTTTATGCAGGTTCTCTTTTTTATTTTAAATCGGCAAATGTAAATTATCGCTTAGCGACGCTGTTTTTTTGACGTTTTATCGTCTCATAACTTCAAACTACTTGTATAAATAAAGGTGAATATGTGTAAGGGAAGGTCGCTGACGACGTGACGCAATTAATATTGCATCGATAGGCGTTATGGCGCATGTATTTTCTATGTAAATTTCTTACTAAAAGTGCGAATCGGTTGAATTTTATCGCATTGCGTCCTTGTGTACGTACTTGCAAATGGGAATTTCCTGGGTAGAAAAATGATAATTCTATTTAGTCCGTCAGTGAGATTATCAAATAATATTGGACATTTTTTGATTATTCAAATCAACAAAAAATCACCAAGATAAAGCGCATCAAAGTTCTGTAGTGGGGGTTAGTGACGTAACTTCTATGTAAAAGTGTACCAAGGCATGACGTCATGCGATCTTTTAACGCACTGTATCGTCATATTTTTTTGTTAACGTGACAAAAGAAAAAATATGTGTCCAATATTTTTTGGAAATCTAACTGACGGACTAATAATATCTTTTTAGTCATCATCCCTGTTGCATCTTCGATCTGTGGATGTATTTAAAGAAGTTGTCATTCCCTCTACTTTCCGTCAGGTCATTTGTTTATCTTCTCACTTCTTATAAGGAAGTTCGGGAAGCTCCTTCTTCGCGTCTCATGTACTGCTGTGTCTCAAGATGAAAGTATCCAAACACTTTAGTCTTCAAATATTGCGTGTTTCCTGTCACGACACATGACACTAATATACTTGGTCTCTCACAATGGGCCTCATCAGAAAACTAAGTCTCCCAAAGAGAACGTATGTTTGGAGTTTCCTTACGTGACTGAATCAAAAGTGAAGAGATCTGCATGAGAACAAGGTAACGGACATCCAACATAGCCCGAAGAATCGTCGAACTCACTTGGCTGAACGGTGTCTTGGGCCGCAGCGAGAGTCTGCTGAATGCAAGAAGTACAGGAGCGGTCAATATGGCGACGTGACGCTTGCCTTTTAAAAAGCAATAGACTTTTGGCTGAAATTATGATGATAGGTAATAACTTTTTATGAAATACTATTGAAGAGAAAGGAATCGGGATGCTAAGATAATAAGATAAGATTATGCCAACTCCTTTCCTTTGTAACTATCAAAGGAAAAATACAATCTAAAAAACCGGCACAGTGCGAGTCGGACTCGCGAACGATGGGTTCCGTACCATTAACGCAAAAAATGGCAAGAATATCACGTTTGTTGTATGGGAGTCCCACCTAAATATTAATTTTATTCTGTTTTTAGTATTTGTTATTATAGCAGTAACAGAAATACATCATCTGTGAACATTTCAACTGTCTAGCTATCACGGTTCATGAGATATAGCCTTGTGACAGACAGACGGCCAGTAGAGTCTTAGTAATAGAGTCCCGTTTTTACCCTTTGTGTACGGAACCCTAAAAGGACCAATAAGCGATAAAACACTTACAAATAATCCTTAAACCATTAATTAGCAGCTGATACCTATCTATTTAGAATAGGTTAATTGGACGGTTAAACAATAGGATACTACATAATAATATTGACAATGTTTTCGAAGAGATGTCGGTGCGTCGTAAACCAATTAGCCTGTTATTATGTTATCTGAGAAATGCATCAGAGCCAAGTAATTTGATCAAAAACCTATTGAGATAAGATCTACATAGTTCTGCAACATTAACTTTAACAACAACATTAACATATGCAATAAGTTTATACACAAAACTTTTTGTTGTGTATTTTTTACGCCTTGTATGAACAGTATTATTAGACCTTGATGTACTTCTCGAAGGCAAACGCGTGGTTTGCTTGCGATTCAAAGTAGACACACAGACAAACCCCTTGCTGGTGCGAAAATTTATTGAACGAAAATTACTACATATATCAAAAATTAAGAAGTGACCATATAATAAACGTACAGGTAACACAACTAAAATTCTAAAATATATTTTAGAAAAACAAAAAAATATTACTTGCGGTACCTATGATGTATGAACTCATATTATTTGGATCCGTTGCAACTTAAAATGTATCGATGTTTTCACCACCTCCCTCCACCGTGTTACGCAACCACGTCATTCGGTGCCTAGATCGGATTTCGATCGAATGTATTTTCGATCTAGCGAGCAACTCAAAAACCTTTTCGAACCAGAATGTGTCGCAAAAACAAGTTGTCAACCTATATAGCAGATCCGTTTCTGATCCACTCACGGTTTGTATGTGATGAAGTTCGGTAGTGCTCAATGTTGGCAAAAACCGCCTTGTGTGCGTACACACAGTAAACATATTCTTGTGCATGTTCAATTCCAGTTAGACCAAACTATATATACTTATTTATACTAAATCTAATATGTACATATATACAAAAACAAAATATATTTAGGCGTCGAAGTACTCTTCCACAGCGATGTTGAAGAGTACTCTTAACTTACGTTAAGTCGGTACAGTTAAGTTATTTATGTACATTATATATTAGGTGTACTTATTGTTACGAGAATTTTCATAAAATCATTTAAGTAATAAAAGATCTACACCCAGAAATTAAACTAAAACGAAAATTTCACTGTATTACAACATACATTTGCTCATTCCTCCACCTACAGTTTATTCCAGATTCCTGGAACAAAATTATTAACATTTCATATAATGTAGGTACATTTGAGTCAAGTGCTGTGAAGGAGCGCTACTTTTGCGGTTTCCAGCGCTTTGAAACTTTCAAGCGACGAAAATGGGTCACACAACAGCAGTTTATCCTTTGCAGTTTCTAAAAAATTGCAACGGTAAAGTGGTATGTACTCGTAGCGTTAGGTACAACACTATCTATGTGTAGCAGACTTGATTTACTTGACTTAATGTCATATAACCCTTAGATGGGCCAGAGGGCGTCCACAGATCCATCGCGATCGGTCTTGAGCTTCACGCTTCATCTCGCTCCATGTCATTCCGATGCTCGTCGCTTCTACCAACACGGTGCGACGCCAGGTTTGACGGGGACGGCCACGCTTTCTTTTCCCTTGGGGATTCTAGTCCCCAAGAGAAAATCTTTTACTTGGGTATGTGATCGGGACCTCTTCGGAGCGTGTGGCCAATCCATCTACATTTGCGACGCTTGATTTGGCGGGCGATCGGGCTCTCGTGGCATTTCTCCAACAGCTCTACATTGGAGATGGTCTTGGGCCAGTAAATTTCGAGAATGCGATGAAGACAGACTTGTATTTGGCGTGAGATGTCTTTTGTGACCTTCCACGTTTCGCACCCGTAGAGCAGCACGGATTTGACATTGGACCCTAATATTTTGAGTTTAATCCTTTGGGTCAGTTTCCGCGATTGCCAAACAGCTCGGCCAAACAGCTTGCGCGAAAGTAGCTCGGGCTTTGGTGATCCGTGAAGCGATGTCCTCTTCACTACCCCCAGTCTACCCATGTGTAGTAGGTACACCCAAATTTAATCAGTAATGTTTAACTCCCTTGAAAGGATGTAGGGTAAGTCTCCTTTGATGACAAATTCCAGATGGATAAACTCAATTACACTAATTCAGTCCAGAAAATAAACCCACAGGAGCTCACATCATCATCATCAGCCTTTTAATGTGCCCACTAATGGGACACAGGACTCCTCTCTGTGAGAGGGAATGGGCTGTTATCCACGACGCGAGCCCAGTGCGAGTTGGTAAATTTCACATGTCTTTGAATTTATGGTTCTAGGACATGTCGGTTTCCTCACGATGTTTTCCTTCACCGTTTTGAGAGCAGTGGTGATGAAATAATTTACACAAAGTAAATTGCCTGCCTATGTTCGAACCCACGACGTTGTAAGTCGCGGCCGTTACCACTGGGCCACCACTGCAGGACCTCACGCTTAGCAGTAACTCCTGCGACCATTAGACTAACGAGAAGATCTTTATACACAGTTTCAATAATATGAAACAGTTTTGAAATACATGGGCGACTGGGATAAGGGCTGTATATGTGAAAACCTTTTTCAACGTAGGTACTACTGATAGTATTGTAAGTTGTTATAAGAAAATAGTTTTTGCCACGGGCCAGGTCGGATAACCCAGATTTTGAAAATGATTGTAAAATGGACTGTTTTAGTCTTATATGTAATTAAAATGCCGAGCAGTGTAAAAATATGCCTGGTTGTAGAAATGGGTAGCAGAATTCATTAGAGAAGCCGCCATGTCAAGGCTAATGTTGAGAACGTTAAGAAACTGCTGAATCCTAAATAAGACCCATTCAATAAATTACTCGGGTTAACGGCTAATGGTTTTGGTGACTTCGACAAACATGAAGATGCTGTTCTGCATTGTCATGGCGGAAGCATATTTGTCTATAGGTGCGCCATGGGGTTACGATTCACGTTGCAATTTTTTTATTTCAATAAGGTATTGTTTTTTACCTTTAACTGTATACTTACAAAAAAAAATCTTAATATGTTACAAAATTTCATTTAGTAATGCTACAATAATAATGGGACAAAGTGCTTGCCCTCAAATTCATTTTAGAATTTCAAACCCAAGCAAGGATTTGAAAATACATGCAGATAAAGGAGGTAGAGAGTAGTTCAACACAGCTCTCGATGATAGCAAAAAAGTAGCACTCAATCCGATACAGAGCTAACGTTGATTTTTAGGATTGCAGAATCCAGGTACCATATTTTTTCTTTATTTAGGTTTTGAGGCCTTTCGGATTGTGCGATTGAAGGTGCTTTTATCCTATCCAACGTTTTTTCGTTTCTGCGTATGAAACTCTGTACAATATGAGTTTTTCCTATGTCTGTGAGAATGCTTTTGAAAAATATTTTCGGTGAATTCTGTGGTTCAATTTTAAATTTGAGAGCCTTTTGTTTTGACTGATTCTTTTGGCAGAAAAGAGTTTTCCCAATAGTGTGTATTGTAGAGGCCACAAAGGATTACTCTGAAAATTCACACATTCATTCTTCTGTTTCATAAAAACAAAAACAAAAACGGTGACAACTAATCTGTTTTCTTATCCGATAATTTGAGAAATTGCATTGTTCTGGTAAAGACCAGAAATCAAGTTAAGAATGCTTGGTAACATGCTGGTCCTGCTCCATAGGACAATCTTTAGTGTACTCGTACACAAAAACAAACTGGTTAATTTATGTCGTGGTGGCCCGGTGGCTAAGCTAAGACCTCGCCTCTTGTGCCGGTCGTGGGTTCAAATCCGGGCAAGTACCAATGTGACTTTTTCAAGTCATATGTACTTTCTATGTTTATCTTGGACATCGCTGACAACGGTGAAGGAAAACACCGTGATGAAACCTGGACTGAAAGTCCTGTATTTGTAAGTTTGTGCTCCATTGGTGTAATTGCTGTAAGGCGTTCCAGTGCGAGGGTAAACAAATAAATAAATATTTTCAAAATTATAGTGTTACTTTTTTATTTTCTCCTCTTTTTGTTTAAGACCTCTCTCTTTTTTTTGACTCACACACGGTTCTGTTGTTGTTGAATTAGGTAATATACCTATATTTGCAATATTTGTAAGTATGTAAGAACCATGTTGCTATTTATCAAATTAATGAATTGGCCTGTTAGTGCTTGTAATACTGCTATGTTAGTCTGAGTGCGTCGTTCTTACTTTGTTGTTGTGTTGTTTTCTTTAAGAGTAAGTATGGATTTTTTTGTCATTTTTTCTGCATAACAAGCTACTTTTCAAAATGGACAGAAAAATCAATTAGGTATTGTCACTTTTAAATTTTGACGTTCAAAAGTGCCGCTTAATGGCCTAATTTTTAGGCCATTAAGCGGCATTACTTTTTACTTAGACATCCATACGGACTGACAGACCACTGTCTTTTCTACACTGATCAAATGGGTATGCTCTCTATAATAATTTGTAGTAAGTAGCTACCCCAACAAAACGCCGCGCTAGCCGTTTTTCGTGCAGTTTTCTACGCGTTATCAGATCTCAGTCTCAGAGCTATCTACTCGTTATTTAAAATGAAATATCAACTAATAAAAATACATTAAATTTCTACATATTATTGATTCCAAAATTGTAGAATTCTTTTTTTTTTTTTATGTAGTATATGTTTCACTAATCTCCTTCCAACAAAAACATAAAAATGAGAAATAATGATTGATAGCATGCCTCGTAAAGTGTTCATTAATAATTTTTTGTACTAACACTAATGGATAGACAATTTGATAACGAACATTTTGGTAGTTTTTTTTTTTTTCAAAAGACCAATATTCGATTTTATAAAGATTTTATTCTAAATTCTGGGCGTATTCACTACTGTAATTCATGCGCCGAAAGTGCCGCTAGGCCAATAGGAATGCTCATATCTCATGCTGATTTTTTGGTCAGGGTACGCGTCTCATGTACTGCTGTGTCTCAAGATGAAAGTATCCAAACACTTTAGTCTTCAAATATTGCGTGTTTCCTGTCACGACACATGACACTAATATACTTGGTCTCTCACAATGGGCCTCATCAGAAAACTAAGTCTCCCAAAGAGAACGTATGTTTGGAGTTTCCTTACGTGACTGAATCAAAAGTGAAGAGATCTGCATGAGAACAAGGTAACGGACATCCAACATAGCCCGAAGAATCGTCGAACTCACTTGGCTGAACGGTGTCTTGGGCCGCAGCGAGAGTCTGCTGAATGCAAGAAGTACAGGAGCGGTCAATATGGCGACGTGACGCTTGCCTTTTAAAAAGCAATAGACTTTTGGCTGAAATTATGATGATAGGTAATAACTTTTTATGAAATACTATTGAAGAGAAAGGAATCGGGATGCTAAGATAATAAGATAAGATTATGCCAACTCCTTTCCTTTGTAACTATCAAAGGAAAAATACAATCTAAAAAACCGGCACAGTGCGAATCGGACTCGCGAACGATGGGTTCCGTACCAATAACGCAAGAAATGGCAAGAATATCACGTTTGTTGTATGGGAGCCCCACCTAAATATTAATTTTATTCTGTTTTTAGTATTTGTTATTATAGCGGTAACAGAAATACATCATCTGTGAACATTTCAATTGTCTAGCTATCACGGTTCATGAGATACAGCCTTGTGACAGACAGACGGACAGTAGAGTCTTAGTAATAGAGTCCCGTTTTTACCCTTTGTGTACGGAACCCTAAAAGGACCAGTAAGCGATAAAACACTTACAAATAATCCTTAAACCATTAATTAGCAGCTGATAACTATCTATTTAGAATAGGTTAATTGGTCGGTTAAACAATGGGATACTACATAATAATATTGACATTGTTTTCCAAGAGATGTCGGTGCGTCGTAAACCAATTAGCCCGTAACCCTGTTAGTGCGTTATCTGAGAAATGCATTAGAGCCAAGTAATTTGATCCAAATCCTATTGAGATAAGATCTACATAGTTCTGCATTCGGTTCTCGATGTAGCTAAAATATATAACCCATAACATATGCAATAATACGCAATCCTTTTTGTTGTATATTTTATTTAGACCCTGGCTACAATTGACGGTGTCCATGAGTATGGCATGGTATGTTTGCGATTCATAATAGACACACAAACAAACCCATTTTATGATGCTTGCTGGTGTGAAAACTTATTGGGACGAAAATTTCTAGATATATCGAAATTAAGATGTGACTATAAATAAACGTACAGGTAACACAACTAAAATTCTAAAATATATTTTAGAAAAACAAAAAAATATTACTTGCGGTACCTATGATGTATGAACTCATATTATTTGGATCCGTTGCAACTTAAAATGTATCGATGTTTTCACCACCTCCCTCCACCGTGTTACGCAACCACGTCATTCGGTGCCTAGATCGGATTTCAATCGAATGTATTTTCGATCTAGCGAGCAACTCAAAAACCTTTTCGAACCAGAATGTGTCGCAAAAACAAGTTGTCAACCTATATAGCAGATCCGTTTCTGATCCACTCACGGTTTGTATGTGATGAAGTTCGGTAGTGCTCAATGTTGGCAAAAACCGCCTTGTGTGCGTACACACAGTAAACATATTCTTGTGCATGTTCAATTCCAGTTAGACCAAACTATATATACTTATTTATACTAAATCTAATATGTACATATATACAAAAACAAAATATATTTAGGCGTCGAAGTACTCTTCCACAGCGATGTTGAAGAGTACTCTTAACTTACGTTAAGTCGGTACAGTTAAGTTATTTATGTACATTATATATTAGGTGTACTTATTGTTACGAGAATTTTCATAAAATCATTTAAGTAATAAAAGATCTACACCCAGAAATTAAACTAAAACGAAAATTTCACTGTATTACAACATACATTTGCTCATTCCTCCACCTACAGTTTATTCCAGATTCCTGGAACAAAATTATTAACATTTCATATAATGTAGGTACATTTGAGTCAAGTGCTGTGAAGGAGCGCTACTTTTGCGGTTTCCAGCGCTTTGAAACTTTCAAGCGACGAAAATGGGTCACACAACAGCAGTTTATCCTTTGCAGTTTCTAAAAAATTGCAACTGTAAAGTGGTATGTACTCGTAGCGTTAGGTACAACACTATCTATGTGTAGCAGACTTGATTTACTTGACTTAATGTCATATAACCCTTAGATGGGCCAGAGGGCGTCCACAGATCCATCGCGATCGGTCTTGAGCTTCACGCTTCATCTCGCTCCATGTCATTCCGATGCTCGTCGCTTCTACCAACACGGTGCGACGCCAGGTTTGACGGGGACGGCCACGCTTTCTTTTCCCTTGGGGATTCTAGTCCCCAAGAGAAAATCTTTTACTTGGGTATGTGATCGGGACCTCTTCGGAGCGTGTGGCTCTACATTGGAGATGGTCTTGGGCCAGTAAATTTCGAGAATGCGATGAAGACAGACTTGTATTTGGCGTGAGATGTCTTTTGTGACCTTCCACGTTTCGCACCCGTAGAGCAGCACGGATTTGACATTGGACCCTAAGATTTTGAGTTTAATCCTTTGGGTCAGTTTCCGCGATTGCCAAACAGCTCGGCCAAACAGCTTGCGCGAAAGTAGCTCGGGCTTTGGTGATCCGTGAAGCGATGTCCTCTTCACTACCCCCAGTCTACCCATGTGTAGTAGGTACACCCAAATTTAATCAGTAATGTTTAACTCCCTTGAAAGGATGTAGGGTAAGTCTCCTTTGATGACAAATTCCAGATGGATAAACTCAATTACACTAATTCAGTCCAGAAAATAAACCCACAGGAGCTCACATCATCATCATCAGCCTTTTAATGTGCCCACTAATGGGACACAGGACTCCTCTCTGTGAGAGGGAATGGGCTGTTATCCACGAAGCGAGCCCAGTGCGAGTTGGTAAATTTCACATGTCTTTGAATTTATGGTTCTAGGACATGTCGGTTTCCTCACGATGTTTTCCTTCACCGTTTTGAGAGCAGTGGTGATGAAATAATTTACACAAAGTAAATTGCCTGCCTATGTTCGAACCCACGACGTTGTAAGTCGCGGCCGTTACCACTGGGCCACCACTGCAGGACCTCACGCTTAGCAGTAACTCCTGCGACCATTAGACTAACGAGAAGATCTTTATACACAGTTTCAATAATATGAAACAGTTTTGAAATACATGGGCGACTGGGATAAGGGCTGTATATGTGAAAACCTTTTTCAACGTAGGTACTACTGATAGTATTGTAAGTTGTTATAAGAAAATAGTTTTTGCCACGGGCCAGGTCGGATAACCCAGATTTTGAAAATGATTGTAAAATGGACTGTTTTAGTCTTATATGTAATTAAAATGCCGAGCAGTGTAAAAATATGCCTGGTTGTAGAAATGGGTAGCAGAATTCATTAGAGAAGCCGCCATGTCAAGGCTAATGTTGAGAACGTTAAGAAACTGCTGAATCCTAAATAAGACCCATTCAATAAATTACTCGGGTTAACGGCTAATGGTTTTGGTGACTTCGACAAACATGAAGATGCTGTTCTGCATTGTCATGGCGGAAGCATATTTGTCTATAGGTGCGCCATGGGGTTACGATTCACGTTGCAATTTTTTTATTTCAATAAGGTATTGTTTTTTACCTTTAACTGTATACTTACAAAAAAAAATCTTAATATGTTACAAAATTTCATTTAGTAATGCTACAATAATAATGGGACAAAGTGCTTGCCCTCAAATTCATTTTAGAATTTCAAACCCAAGCAAGGATTTGAAAATACATGCAGATAAAGGAGGTAGAGAGTAGTTCAACACAGCTCTCGATGATAGCAAAAAAGTAGCACTCAATCCGATACAGAGCTAACGTTGATTTTTAGGATTGCAGAATCCAGGTACCATATTTTTTCTTTATTTAGGTTTTGAGGCCTTTCGGATTGTGCGATTGAAAGTGCTTTTATCCTATCCAACGTTTTTTCGTTTCTGCGTATGAAACTCTGTACAATAAGAGTTTTTCCTATGTCTGTGAGAATGCTTTTGAAAAATATTTTCGGTGAATTCTGTGGTTCAATTTTAAATTTGAGAGCCTTTTGTTTTGACTGATTCTTTTGGCAGAAAAGAGTTTTCCCAATAGTGTGTATTGTAGAGGCCACAAAGGATTACTCTGAAAATTCACACATTCATTCTTCTGTTTCATAAAAACAAAAACAAAAACGGTGACAACTAATCTGTTTTCTTATCCGATAATTTGAGAAATTGCATTGTTCTGGTAAAGACCAGAAATCAAGTTAAGAATGCTTGGTAACATGATGGTCCTGCTCCATAGGACAATCTTTAGTGTACTCGTACACAAAAACAAACTGGTTAATTTATGTCGTGGTGGCCCGGTGGCTAAGACCTCGCCTCTCGTGCCGGTCGTGGGTTCAAATCCGGGCAAGTACCAATGTGACTTTTTCAAGTCATATGTACTTTCTATGTTTATCTTGGACATCGCTGACAACGGTGAAGGAAAACACCGTGATGAAACCTGGACTGAAAGTCCTGTATTTGTAAGTTTGTGCTCCATTGGTGTAATTGCTGTAAGGCGTTCCAGTGCGAGGGTAAACAAATAAATAAATATTTTCAAAATTATAGTGTTACTTTTTTATTTTCTCCTCTTTTTGTTTAAGACCTCTCTCTTTTTTTTGACTCACACACGGTTCTGTTGTTGTTGAATTAGGTAATATACCTATATTTGCAATATTTGTAAGTATGTTAGAACCATGTTCCTATTTATCAAATTAATGAATTGGCCTGTTAGTGCTTGTAATACTGCTGTGTTAGTCTGAGTGCGTCGTTCTTACGTTGTT
This sequence comes from Orthosia cruda, assembly GCA_964057195.1. Taxonomy (NCBI): domain Eukaryota; kingdom Metazoa; phylum Arthropoda; class Insecta; order Lepidoptera; family Noctuidae; genus Orthosia; species Orthosia cruda. The sequence continues at coordinate 29,394,837 of OZ059840.1, read as the reverse complement.
GTTGTGTTGTTTTCTTTAAGAGTTAGTATGGATTTTTTTGTCATTTCTTCTGCATAACAAGCTACTTTTCAAAATGGACAGTAAAATCAATTAGGTATTAATACTTTTATTTTTAAATTTTTGACGTTCAAAAGTGCCGCTTAATGGCCTAATATTTAGGCCATTAAGCGGCATTACTTTTTACTTAGACATCCATACGGACTGACAGACCACTGTCTTTTCTACACTGATCAAATGGGTATGTTCTCTATAATAATTTGTATTAAGGCGCTACCCCGAGCAAAACGCCGCGCTAGCCGTTTTTCGTGCAGTTTTTAGGAGCTATCTACTCGTTATTTAAAATGAAATATCAACTAATAAAAATACATTAAATTTCTACATATTATTGATTCCAAAATTGTAGAATTCTTTTTTTTTTAATGTAGTATATGTGTCACTAATCTCCTTACAACAAAAACATAAAAATGAGAACTAATGATTGATATCATGCATCTCCTCGTAAAGTGTTCATTAATATTTTTTTGTACTAACACTAATGGATAGACAATTTGATAACATACATTTTGGTAGATTTTTTTTTTCAAAACACCAATATTCGATTTTATAAAGATTTTATTCTAAAATCTGGACGTATTCACTACTGTAATTCATGCGCCGAAAGTGCCGCTAGGCCAATAGGAATGCTCATATCTCATGCTGATTTTTTGGTCAGGGTACGGCCTTAAGTTTAGGATGGGTCGTGTCCACCCAAGATAGCTCCAAAATTTGAATTGACCCCAAAAATATATCGCGATCATTTACCGGATTATTAATCCGGTAAATGTTTCTTACTTACTTTCGTCTCTAATTTATAGAACATTCTATTTCCGACCAACTGTCCGCTTCAGCCCATCCCAATTACAAACAGTTTGCCCAACAATAAGTAGTTACCATTATTACGATCTAGACATTTCGATTGCTGCTGACACGTTTCCCAGGGTATAACTTTAAAGATCTGCGTCTGAAAGGGTTAGGTCCGAACCTCAATTACATCGGGTCCATTTTGTGTGAAGTTCCGTGTTAGTCAGACATGTTAGTAATGAGAATTTGTGGTGACGACGTCCAGCGACAGAATGGATAGGTAGTTACAGAAGGTCCTCGAGGAAGACCCCTTGACAGTACAGTACAGTTGCCTCAAGGTTACACTATCATTCTTCCATACAAATGTAGTCTGGCGATTACTCCACTGTTTGGCGATGTATATATATAAATAAAAATGATATCACTTTGTTTCATCATTATCTGCCCTGTATGGAAACAAAAAAGGAAAATAAAATGTTGAAAGTTATGAGCGTCGCAAGTTCCATATTTCAACACTAATTTTAATGCAACTTTGGGCGGAAATAAATACCATAAGATGAAGAAAAATTGCGAAACGGCCTCCATACAGGGATACATTAGTAATTCAACAATACAAATAATTTTATTTTGAAAATATTCATTTATTAGTTTTTCATGATATTTAGACTCCCAAATGTCTATTTATAAAATTTCTCGCGCTTGTTTTAAAAGTGCTAATTCATACGCGAACTAGCTTCTTACTGCTGCTAATCTCTTTCGCACGTATTGTCGAATGATATAGCATGCATTTTGACCTCGCGCACAAAATAGTTCGACTAGGATTCCCCTAAGAAACGTTCCATAGAGGGGGCTAGTATTTTAATATCACACAGGGCTCATTCTAAGTGCTATTGGTGACCACTGGTGGTTTTGGTGAGTGAAGAATCCTATACTCCCAACTCTCCGGTTTTATCCCCAAATAACGTATGCTTTTTGAAGATTTTTCCATAAAATCACAAAAAAAGTATCTTTATAAGGTCAGCTCCATACCACGAGTTTAATGGCACTAACACGCATATTCTACTCACTCACATAGACACGCTTCACGTAAAGCGTGCTCTAGGGTATATTTATGTTCTATGGCAAGCGCACTGACACGACTGCCAATTGTTCAAGATCACCGTAAGTACGCGTCTTTGTGTACGTGCGCCAGTTTTCACTTGATTGTATGGAGTCAGCCTTCTTTACCAACCTAACTATATAGTGGTTCAGTTATATCTTCATGTTATTCGCTCGGGAGGGTAGGCAAAGTTTGTGGCGACAATGGGTACTGACATTGTTAACGTAAAGCGAAGCGTGAAGCGCGGGTTACACAATAGGTTGTAGCAAAAGTTTTTAAACAGTGTTTGATTGTTGAAGTATTGCGGACAGGCTATACATACAATATAAGGTACCAACATAATAATATTATAAAGAGTATTCTATCTATCTATACGGTTGAAAACAATGTGATTAAATAACTGCTTCATTTCAACAATGACGCTTTGAGAAAGGCTCTCATAGACAGGCGCGCCGAGCCAGTACAATAGCGACGGCGGCGTCCGACACGACTAATGCGCATCTGTGTCACACTGACGCGTCGCGCCTGTCTATGGAAGCCTTAACGATCAGTAAATCTTCTATCGCAGGTACTCTTATTTTCTTCTTTTCGTGCGAGGAAGTTGCCACCTCTGGTTTCAGAGTTAATTAAGCCGCCGACTTGGCTGTTTCAGATTTACATTATCTATACAAGTCCAGGTTTCCTCACGATGTTTTCCTTCACCTTTGCCTGTGATGTCCAAGTTTAACTTAGAAAGTACATAATTATGAATTTGAAAAAGTCACATTAGTACTTGCCACTGGGCCACCACGCCGAACAGCTAGTTGGTATCTAGGTTGTTTATTTATGTCCCATATATACAAATACTTTTCTAGCTCTGGCCTTCTTTTAGATTTATAGCCTGACCCAACTTTTAAATTGCATTAAACCTCGTTTGTATGTGTTATTTTTTCAAACATTCCTCTTTCGGTAGTATTCGGGTTTGATCGAGTCGTGTCGGCAATTCGTTCTCTTCTGTCGAGTCGTATTGTAAAAGTTTACATTGAAGGGTGTACCGGCGTACTGTCGTATGGCGTACTGTTGTATGGCGTATTGTTATTCAACGTAAAGCGGCCGAGTTCGTTGTCACGCTATTGTTTGAAGGTACGCTGCTGTGGGATGGCGCAAGAGATGAAAGGTAACGATGTGTAGGTACCAAAATTGATTTTTGAACATGAGATTTTAATTTAAGTTTAACTTTAATGCTGAGAGTATTTTCTAAATCGAGAGAATAAACATAGAAAACTAGCGAGAGGTATTCTTTGAAACTTAAAGTATTATTTGCATTGTAACGAAATGACATAAACATAATTACGAACTTGTGCCTTCTTTTCTATATAATTATGTAGAAACTTTAGAACGTCAAATGATAAGGAAATTAAATAGTTTAAGAACATATGCCTTTGTATAAATCAGACATAGGACGATAACATAACTGATTATGTATTGAGATTTAAATTCTAAATACCCTAAGAATGAAAACACAGCCATAGATACCATCTATGGGTGACATCTATCACACATTGTATATGTATGTACACTACAGTTATATTAACTTACATCTTGTTAAAAGCACTCCTACTCCTGTTTCCACAAGTCCACATTAACAAATCATTTCACTCTACAGAAACTCAAAAAGCAAAGTGCATATTTAGAACACACCCACCTATATTTTACTGAAAATAATTTCACTGCAAATGGTCCTGAAATAACTCTTGTAAACAAACTTTGAAACTCGAAAATTGTTTGTTGATTTTAGGAAAATTTCTACGCGGTTGAAATGGCACTAAGTTGCTTTTAACGTTGGTCGATTTACATTTTTCATAAATAGAAGGTTATATTTTTTTTTTTGTATTTAGTTCCTATTTCATTTTTTTTTAAATTGAACTTATTAATCGTTTTCGGAGTGTTGTCCTATTTCAAGAAACTGTAGCAGTATTTACATCCACCAACTTGCACTGAGCCCGCGTGGTGGATTAAGGCCCATTCCCTCTCTCACAGAACGGAGGCCTGTGTTTTAGCAGTGAGAACATAAAAAGGCTTATGATGATGATGATGCAGTATTTCATTGCATAGCATCATTTTCCTTTGCTCTAATATTTTGGAGTCGTCTTCTAGTCTCTAACCAAATGAAGAAGAATACCATTTTTTTACATAGTGCGTCTGCCTATCTGACCCCCACAGATTTAACTTGTCAAGAATGGTGGTCAGACTTTTGGACTTCTGACTACCCGTAACGTAACGATTTTCAAATATTTTCTATTGCAAACGCAAGACAGGTGCGACGTGATAATGCTGCAATAAAACGACTACCTTTCTGCCCCATCCGTTCTGCGAGCAATGTGTGAGAAAGGTTATGGAGTGGCGACCGCGAACCGGAAGACGTTGCGTTGGAAGGCCTCCCACCAGGTGGACTGACGACCTGGTGAAGGTTGCCGGGATACGCTGGTTGCGAGACGCACGGGACCGGTCAAAGTGGCGACGTTTGGGGGAGGCCTATGTCCAGCAGTTGACATCTTTCGGCTGATATGATGAAGATGATGATGAATACGACTACACGTTTACAAGAAAATGTATCTAAAATTGCTCTACAGATAGAACTATTTTTATGAAAACGCGTCGCATTTATGTTCCACGGTTGTCTGTATGAGCATTGATGAAGTGCTTATATTCAAACTGATACAACTTTAACTTGAATCAATAACTACTTCTAGAAGTTGGTGACCACGTCTTCTTTATTCGCCATAACTTTCAGTTTGGGACACACTTTAAGTCATGTTATGCGAGGAACTAAAGGAAACGAAAACTATTTGTGTACTTACTTATCTATTACTGAGAAAACTTTTATTTAAATATCTGGGCGTTTTTTGAATTGTGATTATGTAAACTAGGTAAATAAATATTTTTTGTTGAAAATTAGTTACCTGCATGTGCATTAACTTTTGTACAGGATGCCTTTTTTGCAAACTATTGGGCTGGGGTGGATGAAAGTTAGAATCCAACGTTATTTAAAAGAAAGTGGTACAGAAAATAGGAGAAAATAAGGTTGCCAGATCTCAGTTAGCCGCAATCTGTGTGTTGCCAGTTTACCTGCGAATCCTGGCAACCCATAGGTGGCGGCTAACTCAGAGCTAGATGATTTTGTATACGCACCTACGATATAAGAGAAATTCCTAGTGTAGGGCAAATTCTAAATAAAAGAGAAACAAAAAATAACGAAAGCTAGTTGCGCCTAGATGTGGTCAGGAAATCCTGCTATAATCTGTTCAACTATCAACTCTCATTCATAGAAATCAAGTTTAATCAAAAGCATTATACCTGCAGATTTTAGCAGTGGGATCTCGAGTTATAGGGAACAGCCCATTTTTTTCACAATTCCAGTATAGATACCACAGATAACTTTTTTAATATTCATGAGTACTTTTACCTCCTGAAAGATTGCCAACGAATCAAATGTCGCCCTGTATTCAAAAATATACGGTAAAAACTCTTGACTGGTTTTAAATAAACTTCTTTGAATTTCAAGAAACTATAGAAGAACAATAAATTATTGTTGGAAAACTTTTATTAAAAGTGAAAAGAATAATAGGGAGTTGGAACAAAATATTTCATAACGTTAAGTTTCTCTTTGCTGAATTTGATTAAAATAATTCTATGACAGCATTTTGCTTGCAGTAAGTTCATTCTTTACCGTGTGCCTTTACCAAATATATTATAACAGCGAATGAAATACAAGATTCGCAATGACACTGAAAAACATTTTAAGTTTTTGTTGCAGCACGCTACAAAGATTTAAATAATATTACAAATTGAGTTAAAAAGACAGACACTTTGCACAGAGCATGGTTAAAAGGGGGGCGCCCTATACTTTGGGAAGAAAAAGGCTGCCAATGATGATGATGAGATAGAAGAAAGAAAGAAAAATAATTTATTTATGACAAGCACGACTCATTCCATGAAAAGAAATAAATACAATCATTATAAAGTAAAAATTAAATCGTCAAACATATTTCTGGAATATGACCCGCAAAAGACGCTGTTTTGACTAAAATTCGATGTAATAAAAATATGAGAATATCCAAGTTTTGTACATGGCCGCATTAAATTTTCATAGCAAATACGGTTTCAGAACTAACAATGCGATTTTTAATATTGTTTACGTTATTCCGCTTGACAGGTCGACAGAAATGCAGACATGGTACAATATCTAAGATTACCTAGGAACGGTAATAAATTGCTTTCAACCGTACCTAGTAGATAAATAAAGTTTTGACATACAATTTCAACACTTGTCTTAAAGTTGTTAGTATGTGTTGTAATAAATAAGAATTGTATTTTGTTGAACGGTTAATATATGAAAGAATGAAGAATACTGTTTAATAGGGCGTACGGTATATTATGTGCAATATTGTTGTTAGTAGGATTTTTTTAGAACAGTAGCAAAATATTATTGCTGTAAAAATCAATATCATTAAGTGCTGTGAGTCTGTCTGTGGCATCAACAGCGGGCCTAGAATATCAGCACGACTTTATTTATTATTTTTAAATGTCGTGGCATATGCTGAGATAGGAGCCCTTTTGGGTTGTAACAGGTTTATTTTTGTTGTTTCAGTATCTCCCGTGCGAATCACAAATAAAACATTTTTCTTTCTTTCTAAATTATTTGGAGTATAATGTTTTAGCTGAATACCATCATTATCATCGCCTCACGTTAATTCCGCCCCAAGGGAATCCGTTATCCCCATTATTTTCTACATCGCTGTCCATCGGGTCATCGCGACATGTCCCGAAGGAAGTGCTTACACAAAAATGTACTTATCGACTTTTTCCTTAAGAGCCTAATCAGTCTGTAATATTCCCACTGCTGGGCTGTAATCCACGATGCGATCCCAGTGCGGGTTGGTGGATGTCATATTTTATCAAACTTTGTTTCTAGGTATAGACAAATCTAACTAAATGACCCAAGTCCCTGTATCTGTATGGAAACCAAGCGTGACTCTTTTTCACACTCAATTTATGAACAAATTTGCATCCGATGAAAATATATTTTTTTCATGATCTCGGCAATTTTTTTTAAGTTTTTGTACTCTATACGGTACAATAATGCATTTTCGATATTTCGGTTGACGTCCGGTGCTGATAGCGCTAAATGCGGCAAAGGATGAATTTTGCTCTCCCTTTTGTCACGTGAAGTACATACATTCGTGTCAAGTAGTTACTTGTAGATTTATGTCTGTGATTCTAGGACATTACAGTTTTCTAACAATTTTTATTAACTTTTTTTTTTTGTCAATCTTGAATAGGTTACTTCTAGGCAAACGTGCTTCACCTTCGACCATATCATCACTTAACATCAGGCGAAATACAGGTCCAACGCGAGCCAAAAATCAATAAAAAAAAATAAAAAAAACCTTTATTGGCCCACTCATTTCTCGATGTTGTGCAGTTGTGCTTAATCTCGCCAATTCTCGAGGAAGTCATCCAAGGCACTCCGTCGTCTTTTTATCGGACTGCCGCGACCCCGTCTAGCTATATCAGAGCCCCACAACTTAGACGGCATTTGTCAGACATGGCCTGCGCAGTCCCACTTCAGTTTTGCAGGTTTTACTAAATTAAAATTACAAAATTATCCTCTATTATATTGGCTGTAACTGCAAAATTTCGAGTTATCTCATTGACCCGCGAATATTCTTCTTTGCACATAAATGTAGGCTACGTGACGCTGCATAGCAATTAGGTTAGCATTGGAATGTTTTATATAAACGAATTTAGTTAATGGGACGTTATTTCTGCGTGAGTTGCAATTTTGAGAGTGTCGTATTATGGTCGTAAAATTTCTGGGGAATTGGTGAATTTATACGTATTAATAGCTTCTGCCAGATGCTGCGCCCGCGTGCATGTCAAAAATTTTCCCTAGGGACATATTCCCAGGATAAAGAGTATCATAAGCGCTATTCCAGACTATAATCTATCTTTGTGCCAAATCATAGCAATTAGGTTAGCATTGGAATGTTTTATATAAACGAATTTAGTTAATGGGACGTTATTTCTGCGTGAGTTGCAATTTTGAGAGTGTCGTATTATGGTCGTAAAATTTCTGGGGAATTGGTGAATTTATACGTATTAATAGCTTCTGCCAGATGCTGCGCCCGCGTGCATGTCAAAAATTTTCCCTAGGGACATATTCCCAGGATAAAGAGTATCATAAGCGCTATTCCAGACTATAATCTATCTTTGTGCCAAATTTCATCCAGATCCGTCCAGACGTTTGAGCGTGAAGAATTTAAAAACATACAAACACACACACTTACAAACTTTCGCCTTTATAATATAAAGTGTAATGCTTCTTCCAGAGTTGATGAAAAACTCTTTATATATTTTGTGCCAGCAGAGTGCTGCTCTGTGAGATCAGTGGTGGGCCAGTGGTAACGGCCCCGATTTACGTGTCGTAGAACCCATGACGGGTTTGAACCCAGACAGGCGTTTTACTTTGGGTCAATTATTTCATCACCACTGTTCTAAAAACGAGGAAACCGGCCAGAAACAAAAAAGTTCGAAGACATGTGACACCCACCAACCCGCACTGGGGCCGCGTGGTGAAAGGCCCATTCCCTCTCATAGACAGGAGGCCTTTGTCCCAGCAGTGGGAACATTAAAAAAGACTGATGATGATGATTTTGTGCTCAATAGCATTTTTTTTTTGGTGGGAAATCATCCAATGACTTCTCCCGCTCTGGGTGAAGCAAGAGGGTGTGTCAGACTTTTACTGATTAAAACCCACCCGTGTTCCTTCATTTGCTTGAGCCAGGGCCGCGGTAACTCTTTTTTAAATTTATCCGCGACCCAGACAGGCATCGGCCCTAGCGGACCCCGTCAGTTATTGCTGCCATCTCTTTGAGGCGCGCGTGGAACACTACGCGCCGTCGACTCGGGCCTGGTCCTTATCGGACGGCGAACTACCCATTACTCGCCGTCCGCAAGCCCGCGCCTACGGTGGCCGTGAATCGGCTTGCGACTCCCTAAGCCCAGGGCGTCTCCTGCGGTGGCTTGGGGTGTGAGGGCGTTTCCGTTGCGTCTCCCTCACGCCATCTGCCTCCTCCTTCGCGAGCATTACTGCTTCGCAGAAGGAAGTGAGAGCTGCCCATGCTCTCTCGTTCCGTACCATGGCCTGAACCAGTGCCGGACGCGAGAGGTCGCCACCGCTGATCGCCTCCACGAGGACACGGCGTTGCTCTACCCAAGCGGGGCAAACCTCCACCGTATGTTCTACCGTTTCCTACGGGTGATCCTCACAATGGTGACACCCGGGCGTTTCCTCCCGCCTTATTCTGAACAGGAACCTCCGGAAACAGCCGCGTCTGGTAAGTACCAGCGTCAGGCGGAAGGTGAGGACGCCGTGACGCCTCTGAAGCCACTCCTCAAAGAGGGGCCCAGCGCTAGGTTGCGACAGTCGCCCTCTCCATGTCGCCATGTGCCCAATAGCTATGTATGCTGATTGCGACGTCAGTGGCGAGCATAAGGTCTTCTAAAGTGTAAGTGTATGAGCACACGGGACACGCCAGCATGATTGCCATATTCTATATTAAAACATGCTCAATAAAAGGTACGTAATCTGTGGTAGTACCTACTATTCCGATTACGAAAATTCAATGATAAAAAACCACTTTGTCGGTGAGTGCCATACCTACCACAGGATATTCAAAACCTTCATTATAAATTATGGAAATTGAAGAAATAAATTTACATAACAAATATGTTAATACAAGTAAAATTTAAAAAACCCCCTGACACATTTATCTTGCGAAAACATCCCGATTAAAATAGTGAAACGCCCATAACTTTTGAACGGCTGAACCGATTTACATAGCTAAGAACACTCTCGACACAATCACCTATTCAACAAAAAAAACTAAATCAAAATCGGTTCATCCGTTGAGGCGCTATGATGCCACAGACAGACACACAGATACACAGCAACACACGTCAAACATATAACACCCCTCTTTTTCCGTCGGGGGTTAATAATTGTGTAGGTATATGCCATGTGCGTTTTCCTTCATGGAAAGCAATAAGTATGTACCTAATCAAAAGTCAAAACCATAAAAACCACAAAAAAACGAGACAGTTTATTTCCTCCATATTTCAGTCTAACAAAGTCTTTGATCCACAATAATGAACCTCAAACAAACATGATCGAGCATGCCAGAACATATTCTCCGACTTTTTGTCAAAGACTTCCATTTTTATTCAAAGTTAATTTCCTGTGAAATAAATCTCCACCCGACCTATTTTTCGCATAATTATTCGAAATCAAAAGGTTATTCGAATGCGATTGTTTTTACGTATATTATTCGAATGGAAAATGGATAATGAAATACTTTGATATGATGTCGATAGCAAATGGGTTTAAAATTGTGACGTTATTTGATGTATTCGAATGTCAACTGCTTATAGAGGAGTATTTTAAGAACGAGTTATTTCGGTCTTGTTCAAGGAAATTACGAAAATAAGACCTTTGTGTTATTTTGATTTTAGGGAAACTTTTTTATGAAATGATCGAACAATGGTGAATTGCTATTTTGTTCCATTGTAATTGACAATGGAGTTTCAAGATTTTTTTCTTTGATATACAACTATTTTAACGGTAGTCAAACAATGAAAAGGTAATATAATATTTTTTGTAATCTACATGTATATACTTAATAATAAGATATAATTATAATTAATAAACATGATTAATCATGTTAACTGCATCTAATCAAGCATTACCAATCAATCACTTCGTCAAGAACGCGCCCAATGAGCCCGGCAGCTCATGCCTACACAAGGGTTCAATACGGCATTATCTTACGTAAACGGGACGTAAATGGAACGTAAACGGGACGTAATCGGGACGTATCCCGCACAGGGGTGTATTATAGTCTGCAAATTGAAATCTCTAAGCGACTCAGTCCCATAGGCCTCTCTAATCTTCTAAATAATAGCGTTTGAAACAATAAACCGAGATTTGGGTTGTCATTTTGCTAAAATTACGCGCGCCGTTAGCGGAGCTAAAGGGTATAGACAATTATTTTTGTTTTCGCTCATTTTTGTGGGTAGGTTAGTAATTTGTACCCATCTGTGAATAACAGTAAGGTAGGTCAGTAGGTATATACATCGTATACAGGGTATTTTTGTTACTTTTAGTACTTAACCAAAAAAAAATTGTTTCATGCATTTTCATCTGTAGTCAAGTCGGACCGGTCCGATCTGTAGTGTGTCCGACTTAAAAAACGAGGAGGTTACCAATTTGAATGTATTTCTTTTGTGTTGTACCTCAGAACTTTTTACCCGGTGAACCGATTTTATGATTATTTTTTATTTCAAAGCTGGTGCTTCTCATATGGTCGCATATAATATAGAGATATACAAGATAACTCTTCAATAAATGACGGCAGATCACTCGGGATAGCTGCAATCGCATGTCTGTTTATGGTTTATATCCTTTCATAACATAACATCACACTAATACGCTCTAAAGTGGTACGCAGGTTTGAACAGTTCACCCTGGTATACTCTCCTTGCACCGGTTTTGTTCAAGTTTTATGTTATTGGATTAATCTATTCTGGCATCATTTTGAGCTTCTAAACAGTAAAAATAAAAAACTATATTACAGTAAAATACAACCGACATCCAAATAAAAACACTACAAAGTGAAAATTAACTTCAATTTCGGCAGTCAGTGTCAATAAACGAAGAAACGACAAGAGAAACACCGACTGCCGATTTAAGTTATTTTTCACTTTTTAGTCATTTGTACAGAAACAAAACATTTAAAATAATTATACGGTTACAATGGCGATCTTATCGCTAACAGTGATATTACTAGACAATCTTTGCATGGACTAAAAGAACAAGAATACATAAAAAACCCGCCAAGTGCGAGTCGGACTCGCGCACGAAGGGTTCCGTACCATTATCACAAAAAACGGCAAAAAAATCACGTTTGTTGTATGGGAGCCCCAATAAAAAAATTATTTTATTCTTTTTTAGTATTTGTTGTTATAGCGGCAACTGAAATAGACCATCTGTGAAAATTTCAGCTTTCTAGCTATCACGGTTCACGAGATACAGCCTGGTGACCGACAGACAGACAGACGGACCGCGGAGTCTCAGTCTCAAATGGTCCCGTTTTTACCCTTTGGGTACGGAACCCTAAAAAGGGGTTGTACTGCATTGTGTATGTATAAAACAGTCGATTTTTTTATATTGCAGGGTTGCTCTCATGATAAAAGTAGTTACAAATCATGAACATCGGCGCCGAGTTGCCAGCCTATCGGTTTTTATCGGTTACATTTCGACGAGTGTGCGTTGGAATTGCATGAACTAATTCCTCCTAGCCCGTGCCATCATCGGACTTCAAGAAATACGGCGATGCGTCATCGGTACATGGTGAACATCCCGCTCACACGCACCAAACGTTTTGGGAATACTTTTATTATGCGTACTGCAAAGGAGTGGAATTCCCTGCCGGAGTCTGTATTTCCTGATAGCTACAACCTGGGAGTCAAGAGTGAATAGGTTTCTTCTAGACAAGCGTGCTTCATCGTCAACCACATCATCGCTTAACATCAGGTGAGATAGTGGTCAAGCGCAAGCCTATCAAAAAAAAACTTGGTTACTTTCACCCCCTGAAAGGTTATTACCTAATGTTTTACAATTAACCCTTTATATTATTTGGTTTCAGGTTAATGTTCGTAAATCATACTAAATTAACCATTGTTATATAATTTACATACATACATACATAAACTCACGCCTTTCCCATGGCGGTAGGCAGAAACTACAGAACGACTACGATCCTTACATACTTCTTTTGCTTCACTCACATTCATACATCTAGTCATACACACACGCCGGTTATGAGTACTGCGTACCTGGCCTTTTTGAAGAACATCACCTATAAGGTCTATCTATGTATGTCTTTCTAGGGCGTCCCTTCCCGGCGTTTCCATTCACGTCTGCCTTGTAAATACATTTCGTTAGTCGCCTTTCATTCATCCTCTCAACATGGCCAAACCATCTTAACATACAATATATTTATATATCTTATCTTTATTTTAATGAATTTTATTATTATTTTGTTTTTTTAACTTATGTATATAATTTATTTTATTTTGTGTTGTCTTTACTTGTGACTTGATTTGACATTACTTTTTGTTATGAAATTTGTTTTATCTAATATATTTTTTATTATTCTTATGTTTGTAATTAATGTAAAATGGATTTGAAAAGTTACATGAATAAAAAAATATGTTATTATTATTATATTATAATTAGACCGGATTCTGATAGTACTTAGTGAACACAGCTAATTGGACCCAATTTATAATGATACTAGCTCTCAGCTCACTGCCAGCGGCTTGGTAGTTGGAAATGATCCCAAGGGAACGTAGGTACGTCTGGGATAAAAAGTAACTTATGTACTGAATTATAAGGTCCAATCTATCTCTATACCAAAATTCCGCACTATAGGCGTGAAAACATTACAAATAGACAGCCAGACGGACAGACAGAGTAATCATTATCATCATCACAGCCAAAAGAAGTTTACTGCTTGGACAAATCTCCCCCAAGCGTCGCCACACTGATCGGTCCTGTGCGTTTCGCATCCACCGGACTCCTGTAGCCATTTTTAATCTTAGTATTTTCTTTGAATGTACCTCGTTTCGAACTCAATGCTTACCAGACAGAAACACAAAACCACTTCTAGTATTGCTCTACTGGATAAGACTATCTCACACTAAGGAAATGCATGACTTGATGAAAAGATCCCAAGAGGAATTTCGGATATAGAAATTGGAAATGCACCGGCAAATTCGAACGCAGAACGTGTGAGCGTAGTCTCTCTAGATTTTCGAATATATCCGAAATACGGCACCTCCCGCGGGTATTATCCAATACAACGACGTGTAGGTATCTGTAATCTTCTGGGTAGTGAATTTAATAAAATTAATTAAAATTTTAGTGGAAATAATAATATAATAAACTCATTTTAGTATAATAAGTTTCATTTCTGGTTAAATTAACTCTAGAATCCCTGGCAGTTTTATATGTTAAATGTATCATTCTCGTATTATTTACATTAAATTGTTATTTTTTTACTTAATACAACTGACTCATGGCCTATGTGAATGTTATAAATAGGAACACAGTTTTCTAAAAAAAGATATGTAGATGAACCTAACTGTAACTGTTTAAATTTAAATATTGCAACTACCACTATTTGTCTCTGCAGTACCCAAAGGTCGACTGGTAGAAAATGCCTAAGGCACTAAGTCCGCCTCTGTACGTTTGTGTGCATGAAGTATTAAATAAATAACTTATTCAGTTCCAATTTCTAGTTATAAGCATAACATCATAATTTATTACCACTACTGTAGCTAACCTCCTCATTTACACCGTTAAAAATACACGTTATACGCCACTAAACATAACCCTACATTGCACTGGAGTAAATATTTACGTAACTGTCAACATACCTGTTATCGCGCTAACTTGACAAGTCAAAATGGCGCTCTTGACGTCTACTTCACTATTAATAATATGTTTACGTTGGTTAAAGTTTACGCTGGCCCCAATATAGCGAACTTAATATTAATGCTGGACAAAGTCATTAACGGGAATCGATTAATTTTGCGATGAGTTATGATAGTGTGGTTAATTGGATCGGTCGCGTGTTGACAAGTGGCCGCCATCTTTCTTTTGTGAAATTTGACGATTATTTAACTTTTAATTATGTACTTGAGTGTGTTACGTCACGTCATAATTTGTCGCATAAATTCATCAAGGTTTTATAAACTCGTTCGACGTGACAATGCGACAGCGATGTGACGACGCCTTTTGTCCGAAAATGTTAAACTATAAAGCTACTATTCCTAGTGTGGGGCAAGGTTTTTTTAAAAAAAAAAAAAAAAAAAGCATCTGTGAAGCAGTTTTAGAAAAAAAAAAATTGAAAACGTGTCGTTAAACCGTTGTCGGTCGACAAGATTAATTCATGACCCACCATAAACAAATTTTTCTACAGAAATTATTATAAAATAAGGTCGAATTTTGCTTAAATGTATATTTGCTTAGCAACAGTCTTGCTATCCATTTAATACGACAGTGCCAATTAATTTACCCATGTTTCTATAATTTAACAACTACCTACTTGACGTTTTATTGTTTGATATTTTTTAAATATTACTTATTAAAATAAGCTTTTTTAACCGAAATAGTTCGTATTATTTTTTTATATGAAATATTGTTCTGTTGCAAACAATGTTAGACACTAGTTAATTCCAAATTCAAAACATAATTAATGCTGTATCAATTCAATTTATAATCTACTGCAATGAACACAATGGTCAAAATTGTCCAATCATTTGCACGTATTGACACAGTTTCTATATTTAAAACGTCCTAAGTGCACCATGAGTGGCATATCATGAAAACTTTAATGTTTTCAAACGAATTATCGGCTGAACGGGTCATGAAATGAACTAGCATGACTGTACATCAGGTGAGGTTGGTAAAGATAGAACAAGAAATAAGAAATGAAAAACTTAAATAGTCTAGGTAGTTAACTATAGCAATATTGCGTTATTGTTTCCATGATCTAGAACGGAAAAGCGGAGCTCTATGCAACTTTTAATGGTACGAAGTTCATAATAAGTTCAAAACTTGGAAGCAAAAACAAACATGGCGGTGTGATAAATGTGTTTTGGATTCGCACTAACACTGGGCTTCGCACTGAAGTTTCCGTAAGATATACAATAATTTTCGATTATATCTTCGCCTAAAAGCAACCTCGTGTTTAGACCTCCCAAGACCTTAAACTTTTTAGCTCACAAAAGGTAAGGACTTTAATTTCTTAGAGGTATCCTAATTTAGCATGGCAATAGCGGTCATTGACTTACCTAGATTTATTGTCATTCTTCTTTTCAAAAACGGTAATAAAACATCCTGAATGTATATTTAAATGATACACAGTTTATTGTTTGGGTTCCTACGATGAAATATTAGGAATAGGATACGGATCGCTACTGTAATGCTAAAACGAAACAAGTACCCATATTAAGTATTCACTTTTATCATTGGACCGTTTAGTCTTGACTTAAGATTAGGAGTAAAGACAGTATAAGACCGGTTTCTGATTTAAGTATTTGTGGTTAAGAACGTGTCAAACCCTTAGTTAGTGCCAAATTTTGACAGGTTTTCAGGCTAAAGTACGGTTTGACAAATACTCAACTTGTTCTTAACCTCAAATACTTAATTGAGAAACCGGCCATTAGTCAGATAACCTAAATTCATAGCCGCGACTCCTGAAACAGGTGTGGACGCCATTGTTTTCTATCGTGTCTGCTAATTATGGCCGCTGAAGGTATAAGCAGATAATTAAAATAAAACAGTTGGTTAGACGTTCGTAAAAAGAACAATACAAAAATGTCAATCGTTATTGCCTTTATTAGCATCGAATGACCACTTATTTAGGTACGTTTTTACTCGTGGTCAGTGAACTAGAAACTAGGGTCCGGTATTTGTACAGGCTCTGACATTGAAGTGGGTTAGCTACACAATAAGCACCATCTATTTGAATTTATCCACAAAGCCCTATTTTGTGTCAAAGACTTCGAGTGGATGGAATTAGCTACGTTTGTAATGATTTGAATGTTTGGTTGTGTAACTTGAATAAAAAAACAATACAACATCACGTTTGCAACTGCATTCTCCAAAGGGTTTGGGCGAGGCATAGATAAGATTAGATTTCTTTATTTGTTTAAACATTGTATACATACAAGAGCATGCACGATATTACATCGTTTGAGTCCAATCATGTTTAGTCGTAAGTATCGGCAAACAAATATTTTCATAAATAACATTGACACGAATGAACAATAAGAACAAAATTGAAAAAATACCTAGTTAGTACTTTACACTTACAAAGTTTATTATTTAGGAACTTTATAAATTAGAAATTATTATTATGTTATAATGTCTAACTTCAATATAAATTTATTATTATTATTGTCAGGAAAAATTGGGGTTTGTTTTATCAAACTTTGCGGTTTCGAGGATATACAGACAAGATAGAGTTAATATATTGTACCTTTTAAAATATAATTGCCCAAACATAGATCCAATGCATCTATTTTGGGCCTTAAATGCCGTGTTAGCGTCTGTAGAGTTGCCCTAAAATATGATATACCGTTTCTTGGGTGAGACGCCTACCATGCCTGCAATCATGGTATCTACATTCACAACTGCAGCTAGAGAGTGCAATGCAAATGCAGTATTTCCAGTCAAGGCCTTTTATTAATTATTAGTCCAAGGAATTTAGTAGTATTTATGATTTCAACAATTTTATTACCTATATTTATATCCATATTTTTTATAATCAATCGTTGACTAAAATGTATGATTTTAGTTTTGTCTAAATTCATCTTTAAGTTATTGTTGTTTAACCATTCTATTATAGATGTCTAGGTATTGTGAATGTCAAGTTTATATTGGATTATGTCATTGCTACTACTAGAAATTGTCACCGTGCTATCATTTGCAAATAAAGTTATAGGGTGTGGAATTGATTTTGGCAAGTCATTAATGTATAGTGTAAAAAGTGGTGGTCCCAATACACTACCTTGTGGAACACCAAAAGTAGTTTGACGTTCATATGATAAGTATATCTCTTCCTTTTTAGGGTTCCGTACCCAAAGGTTAAAAACGGGACCCTATTACTAAGACCGCTTACCGCGGTCCGTCTGTCTGTCTGTCTGTCACCAGGCTGTATCTCATGAACCGTAATAGCTAGACAGTAGAAATTTTTACAGATGATGTATTTCTATTGCCGCTATTACAACAAATACTAAAAACAAAATAAATTAAATATATAAGGGGGCTCCCATACAACAAACGTGATTTTTGTGCCGTTATTTGCGATAATGGTACGGCACCCTTCGTGCGCGAGTCCAACTCGCACTTGGCCGGTTTTAGTGGTAATTTCAATTCTAGTGATTTCTGTCTTTTGCTTTATATTTATCGTAAAAGTAGGTACACTCACAATATTTTGCCAGTTGTATTTAAATAAATGAAACACTTACCACATCATCGCTTACCACCAGGTGAGATACTGGTCAAGCGCATCTATAATAATAAAATAATAATAAAAATAAAGCTAAGTAAAAGAATTTAAGAAGATATAAAGTCACTATAAAATTGTGAATAAGATCAAATTAGATGTAACGATCAAACCTCTGTGAGTTACGTGAGTGACAATGCCTTTTCATAGATTTTTCTACAGATTATAACAACTCATTTGAAACGCGGTGTCAAATTTACGACCTGTCTACAGAAGCCTTTATAGAAATTGAGCAAAATCAAACATCAACACTTCCTTAATACAACATTGATGTCAAAGCGATAACAACGCAATGTTTACTCAACAAATATTACACTTCCATGAATTCCCGAGCACGGTGTTCCGGTGAAAATGCAAATATTGGAGAGCAAGTATCGGGGTTCGATGCAAACTAGATTTTGTTATATTTGCCGTGCCGCCCGAATGTTTGAACGGGAAAATTCGTACGGCACATAGGAACGCATTAAAATTACAGGAACAGAAGGCCGGTTCTGTTTATAACAAGCGAAAGCGAGCGAACGCATCCAGGCGATGGAACACGTTTATGCGACTTGTCCCGTAGGTTCGTTGTAATACCAACGTCATGCATATTCTGTCTGGCAACATTGCAGCAATTAACATTTTTGTCGCAACAATTTTTTTTTTTCGATCTCGACGCTCGCTGGAACATTTTTTGTGTTGCACACTAGATCTAAATCTGTTGAATGGAACTACGTTGTATGACAGATCGATAAGGTGGAGGTAGTGAAAACATAAGATAGTGACACTGGACCAAAACATGTACGTAGATCGTAGGACGTAGGTATATTAAGATTCAAATGTATTTTAGTTTTAGTACCTAATTGTGTATCTTACATAATTTTATGTACGTTATTTGTATACCTACGACTTCATTTAATACCCGAATATCTATAAAAAAATCTCATGTCGAGTCATGCGTCGCAAAATTGTAGGCGACCTTCTGTATCCACCTATTCTGTGGCACACATCAATTGCTGGAATTTATTGATAATTCGATAAATATGTGTATTCAAGGGGTTGAAGTCTACAATTGACTGATGTTAGGTTGATAAACTAAATTGGGGGACTTAATAACTGGCTGTGCCAGAGCGAGCTTCAAATTACAGAGGGATTTAATTGAAAAATTGGCATTTGACTTTCTGAATCACGAAACAAAATATTCGCTTTATAGTTTTGTACGGGCTCGTGTTGTTGTAGGACTTCGTGGCTAAATAATAACCGCCGCACGGGTCGTACTTCAAGGTTAAGCAACGCTTGACGAGGTTGGTCCGTGGATGGGTGACCATTTCAACATAGCGAGTTTCCTCCGTGCCCCGGAAAGCACGTTAAGCCGTTGGTCCCGGCTGTCATTTGAAAATCTTTGACAGTCGTTACGGGTAGTCAGAAGCTTGAGATCTGATCTTGCCAAGGGGTACCGTGTTACCCAGTTACTGGGTTGTGGAGGTCAGATAGGCAGTCGCTCCATGTACTCAGCTGAATCGGGTAAGACTGGAAGCCGACCCCAACATAATTGGCAAAAAGCAAGGCTGATAGATATAGTTTTGTACGGATTTTTGATTTATTGAGATCTCCGGTTGTACGAGTACGTACTATTTAAGTAACTAAGTTAAGGTTTCAAATTAAGGAATTTACCCGGCTGCAAGGAAATGGTAATGTTTTTCGCGCGTATCTTGTGTGTCAAACCGTTAGATGGATTTATTTAATTAAGACATCTTTAGATGCGTCCTGACCGCCCAATTGTTCTTAATAGGTGACGTTAAAAAAACAAACATGGCCAATTTTGGGCGCCATATTGTGCGGGTCTTAATTATATATATAAAAGTATCTCGTAAAAACAAATGATAACTAAAAAGTTACTAAAAAAAGTTTATTAATAAATAAAAAACCCGACTGCTTAAGAAACGAACTAAATATAAATACTACTATATGGTAAACATGAAGAAAATCAAACTGTGCAGTCGAAGGATACATATTCGCGAGCTGTCTGACCACCTGACCCTCCGACTGCACAGCATGATTTTCTTCTTATTTACCATATTTTTTTCTTAAGTATTCGAGTTTTTTATAACAATCTGAACTGTCCCACTCCTGCGCAAACGCCTCCGCCATTCCTTTCACTTCTCCCTATGTTGTGTTTCAATGAATTAGCCGGTTATGTCTCACTGGGCAAAGCCTCCGTCTTCCTTTCCACGCATGTATGTCCTCTGTCATTCAGGGCCAGTCCTTTCGATAAGAGTCAAGTAAGGGTAAGTTCATACAGAACAACAGTATTGCCAGGATCGTTTTTAACGGACATTTAGGACTCCGTACCAAACCACAAAATCAATAATAGGAAAAAATATTGCAAATAAAAAATCAGATTTATCATGTAATTGGTATTTGTTAGTAAAATATACATAATAATACACATTAATATCAAGTTAAAAAAATCTTCGGCACAAAATTTTGTAAAGAAAGCTGACTTTGGTGGCTTCTCATTTCTTTGTTTGCCAATATTTTTGAAAACAAAAAATAAAGTATTTATCTATTCAACAAGCTCTAAACAACAATACCCTACTCGATGGGTTAGATCAAAAATAAAATTATGAGATTTTTTTTTATCCATTTGTATGGCTTCGGGTACGGACAGACAGACGGACAGACAGACGAACAGACAGACGACCAGATGGTCAGACGGAGAGACAGAAGGACAGACGGAAAAACAGACAGCAAGATGACGGACAGACAGATGGACAGACAGACGCGTGAGTGACAGCATTAGGCTCCGTTTGGACCCTCCGGGTAAGTAGCCCTAAAAAAACAAGTCGAAATATACCGCTATAGGACTCGTTCGAGGAATATTAGGAAAAGAATACCTGGAAGGATTTGGGAAAGGTCTTTGTCCAGCAGTGAGACTGTGGAGAGTAAAAATATAAATAGCGTCTAACCACAGTGGGCTACAGTGCACAGTGCTAAAGTAAAACACTAGAGTCTTATTCTATTTCAAAGGAGTAAGTAAAGGTGTGGGGCGAGGTTATGGCTGGCGATGTCTAATCTGTGACCACGCGAAGACCTGAGATGTTTCAAATGTGTAAACAGTTTCCTTAGATCTTGTTTGTTTCGTATTTTACTTTACCATGTTTTACGTTGCGGCTTGGGATTTTTTTCTTAATACGCTCTGGGATATCTAACGGTTGAAAACTTGACTCTCTCTTTTGTTCTTCACATTATGTATCGAGTACAATTTATAAAATTCCGTCACCTGCTGTAAGGGGTTCTTCGGTGCTCTAGTTGGAGTACCCCGTTTTTTCATGTATCACATTACTATATTATCATTTCCTACTAAATTTTCTTAATAATACATAATATATTATGAATGTGAAGGTATGTTTGGATGGATATTTGTAACTCATTCACGCAGAACTACAAAATATAAATTTGAGGAAACTATACAGGAATTACATCAGAATAACAAAGATTGTATAAATATCAAGTACTAAATCCACACAGGCGCAGCCGCGGATGGAGCCACGAGCAACAACTAGTCATTTATTCATATTATTATGTGACAATTTACAATACCTGAGGTCCACTGTCGCTAACCTTGGTAGTTAGGGGTCTAGTGACATTAAGTTCCTCCGCAAAATCTTTATCACAATGATTTTTACTATTGCACAATCATTGGACAACAATTTTACAATTTCATGTGTTTTCATAATCTTAAAAAAAATCATCATGACATCTTGAAAATTTTTCTTTGTTGGATTTTAATAGGCTCTGCAGATTGTCTTTTTATTGATTGTCAAGGTAGACTTGATTTAAATCGTCGAAAACCTATCGTTACTTGCAAAATTTTACTGCACAGTATTTCCTAAATGACGTTTTTGACTAAAAAGTACCTTTTTAGGGTTCCGTACTCAACAAGGAACCCAATAGTTTCACCATGACTTTCTGTCCATCCGCAGCTTAGCTCAGAGACTCTTAGTACTAGAAAACTATTATTTGGCATGGATATATATTTATATTAATCACGCCGACAAAGTGGAAAAATAAAATCATGAATCAAATTTTTTTTTAGAGTACTTTCTGTACACTTAAAGTGGGGATGTTTTTTTTCTCGCCTGTGTCATAGTGTGGGTTAACGTTGGATAGGCCATTCAAAAATATTACGGGTTTGTGAAAACCGTTTTTCGATTCAGGGAACCGATTACGTAAAATTAAGCATTAAATGGCAAATTTATGTTTGACTCAAGTGTTCCTCCTGTTGCTTAAAAGGAAAACTATTACAGTTAAGTATGCTTCACAAGTTTACGAGTAATAGTCAACCAACTTATAAAATGTACTTATTGTAAAAATAAAAAATATATGTATAACTGTTTTCGATCGGCAATGTTGCGCGAGTCAGACTCGTACATGGCCGGTTTTTTTAAATCTCTGCAAAAGACGACCTTCCTTGACGTACGCATCTAACTTTCCTACACCGTGTGGTCTGCGCAAGGCAATTGTCAAAATAATCACATTTTCCGCCATTATCTGAAGCAGATGGTAACGTATTTTTGTAATTCGTCGTCATTCAAGAGTAATTATTCTACTAATCATGGCCCAATTTATTGGGGATCGGAGCAGCATAACAATTATCCTCTTTTTTGACTCCCGAATAATACATCCGTCGTTTCTTTGGTCTTCCTATTTTCTAATCATCTACATTGATACTCAAAGCATTTGTCAAAACTAGTTCTTCGTTCCTCCGTAAATGCAAATGAACGGATATTATTTACAAATTTGAAACACCTTTGGCTCTTCTTGTGGCCACAGATAACAAATCGCCAGCGGCTTTGACCTCACTCCACACTGTTCCTTTCATTTCATTCCTCTATCCTTGAAGATGGTGATACTGAGGACAGAAGTACTGTTATCAACATATTATCTTCTTTGCTTTATCATAATTAATGTAGTAAGTCTTCTACTTCCATACATCTCTATTTGCCGTCATCTCTAATATTCCTATTAGCCTTGTTATTTCTGTCTCCTGCTTGATATGGAGGGAAGAGGAAATTTGTATTTTCCCTACTCTTCCTTATTATTTTCTGTTTAATTTCGTTGCGGGGTCCAAGACAGTTAAATTCATTCTCCGGGACTTCAACAAGCTTCATTGCCTCGGCGCTTTTTTGGTGGTCGCCACTGTTGATTCTGGCTTTCAGGAGTTGCAGTGGTTTGGGAATATTGCGGTTGGACTGCCCAATAAAAAAAAAACTCTAATATTCACCTTTTCTTCTAGGCATGTTTTTCAAACATGCGTCCACCGTATCTTATTAAATGTTTAGTTTTCCTCCACGTTTATAATCATTCACTTTTATACTCATAAGTTTTCCCACGACAAGTTCCTCATTCCACCGTAAATTCAAACGTACGGAAATTGTTTACACATTTGAAACACCTCTGACTCTTCGTGTGGCCACAGATAACAAATCGCTAGCGGCTATGACCTCACTCCACACCTTTCCTTTCATTTCCTTTGCTTGGTTCGTACACGCACGCCAGTATTTATGTATGTGCTATAAATTATTTTAGCACTTCAGTTTGGTGTTTGTTTTATGCTTTTTTGTATAAACATCTTTGTTTAAGGATTTTAAGAATTTTAAGATTTTTTGTTCGTGTCATCGGTCCCTAAACATTGATAGAAAATGACATGTTAATTTTTTTAATGTGGCTTAGTTTTTAAGTTTTCTTTACTTGCTAATTTGCTCACTAAAGTTTAGCACAGAAAAAAACTCCAGTTAAGCAGTTGACAGACACCCTTTACCAAAAGTTGACCTGCGAGAAGCACCTCACGAAAAAAAAAGCAATACTACTACAACTTTTGGGAGTCAGGCCTCCTTTGCCTTTTTGTATTTTGGGTGTTCAATGTGTACAATTACGTATTTTTCATGGCAATTTAATTAAGTTTATTTTCTTTTAATATTGACGCTTTTACTCATTTATTAACTTCTATCCTTTCCTGAAGCCTTCCTTCCACCGTGTCTAGGGTGCTGTTTTTATTAGACTTTCGCTATAAAATCCATTAACAACCCGCGTGGGGAGCTACAAGCTACAAGCAGTTTGTTTCTGGTGGGAACTTTGCGATTACACGCGGGTACGTATTTAGAGATGAGAATTTGTTTAGTATAATTTTTAATTTGAAGGCGGGTGGTATTTTTAACCGTATATTGAAATTACTACAGTCTTAAATACGTTTTCAGTTTGCATAAATGTTTCAAATATTTGAAATAAGTACGGTTTGAATAAAAAAGATGGTTAATCTTTGGAAGAAAGGAATGAGAAAATATTTTGCTTTATAATAAAGGTGTTTGTCGCCAGATGGCCATGTTTATGTAGGTACCCAAATAGCATTACTAAATGGCATATTTTGTATTCCTTTTTTTTTTTACATGGAGAAATGCTCATGCATACTGCACTATCACGGGGAGATAGTGCAGTTATGTGGGACTCTTACATACTAAAACTCCACGGTGTCCTCCTGTGCGGCTTATAGTGAGAACACGAGCACGCGTTAACTCACAACGAACCCGCCGCGGCTGTCCGGCACCGGACCCTCCTCGGGGGAGTACCCCCATCACCGGCGCACCGGAACACACTGTACGCCGTGACCACCCCAGGGACCAATCAGCACATGGACGCCAGACGACCCCGTGTATGGCGCCCTTGGTCCCCCTGTGACGGGTCATGGTCAATGGCCCCACCACCTACCATTTTTCGGCCGCTGGGGATAGGGAGAGCGGCTAACGTAATACCGACACTCCTCCTCCCCTGCGGCCCCACCGCGTCCGCCATCAGACGGTGGCGACCCCGTCCGGGCCGCAGAAGGTAGGGAGAGCGGCGCACCGCAATACTGGCACTCCTCTCCCGCCGCGGCCTCCAACCCTCAGCCGCGATATCGTATGGGACCTGGGAATCTCCTTAAGACATCGCGGCCTCCCTCAGTTGCGATGTCGCCTGTTCCAAGCGGCACCGCAACCTACTAGTTGGCCGCTACGTCGTCGGCTTAGTTGGCCCTGACGAGCGGCCCTTCCTCGGGTTCCTTTTCGCTTCACCGTGGGCGACCAAGCCACGGTTACTGAGCCCCCCCGCCTCGACAATGCGGGAACCCACCGGGGGGGATATTTTGTATACCTACAAAGTAGTGGTCTTATAATGTTGTTGCCACCATAAATCGTTAAAACAGGTATGCCATAAAAATGTCCACGAACAAACGGAAAAATAAACCTCGCTGTTCCGGAAGTAATAAATATTTTCGCGTTAACAGATAAACTTAGAACAGGCTAACATTTTTATTATATTTTGACAGGCTCAATGTTAGAAAACATTGACCTTTCGGAAGAATGAAGGTACCCCCTACATAATTATTTAACCTACCTCAGGATTTACTTTTCAATATTAATTATTGTTGAATGTTGACCTTCTTTGTACAGTCACTGTTTGATTCATGGTTCTCTATTCTATACTTCTGTCATAGGTTTTTGAATGAAAAATGACTTTTGTATTCGCTAATGTGATCGCCTGATGGCTGCGCTCATCTATTTGTCTACTTAAGAAATGATGGCTGATGTATTAACGAAATCTTTGTGTGCTCTTAAACACCACCTAAACTTAAGTTCTGTGTTGTGAACTTGGGCTTAGGTTTTTAAGCCAGTTGAGCTAGCGGTGATGTCTGAGTTCAAACAGCGATTGAGGGGAAGTGTTGATTGTTGACCGTCTTTGTGCAGTCACTGTTTGATTCATGGTTCTCTATTCTATACTTCTGTCATAGGTTTTAGAATGGAGAATGACTCTTGTATTCGCTAATGTGATCGCCTGATGGCTGTGCTCATGTATTTTGTATGTGATTTTCTTTTACAATATATCCGGTGTACAAGTTTCTGATTCACAGCTTCAAGTCTTTGTTTGCATTCACGGAAAACCCTCTACGAGAAGTTAACAATTATTTAATATCATTTTATCTCAGGATTTATCTGTGAGAAATGGACAAAACATTGCGGTTTGACAATTTGGTAAATTTTTGGAGTTATAGAAAATTTATCAAATCGCCATTTTTTTTTTACATTAGAAATATTTTATCGCAGATCGTTATAATAATAAATGTAAAAAAAAACCACGCGGGTAGTCACAGTGGACGCGCGTGTCTCACTCCACTTGACCCGTTTGTGTTTATTATTTACGCGATAAGTAATACCGCGACGAATATTGGAATAACGATAACGGGCTTACTCCTGGTAACGTCTCAAATACCCTCAATGTCTCAAATAACTCCAATGTCTCAAATAACTCCAATGTCTCAACTACCTAAACAGTTGCATCCAACACCCAATACTTAAGTTATGCCAATGTGACGTCATCAACATGTTTTCCCAAGAAAGATCAAGCGATTATACTGGACTCGATCGATGGAATAATACTCAGGGAGTACCTTATTGCCCTATCGTCTATAATACCAACGTCATTTATATCGCGTATATCGAATATACGTATATGTATATACCTAGATTTAAAAAAAACAGCTGACAACCTTATTGAAGAAAAGAAAAAGATTAATATTCATCAAAATGTTCTTGAAATAAAGCCTTTAATTACGAGAAACAAAAGAATAGTATTGTCAAATGTTTGTCCCGTAATACCAAATTATGTCATTGAACAAAAATTCGAAGAATAAATATAAAAATAATGTCACCTATAACATTTATAAAAATTGGTGTGACTGATCCTGAATTCTCTCACGTATAAAGTTTTAGAAGACAGTTATGTATATATTACCCCAGAAGGTGACTCACGTCTTCCAGAATCAATCCAGTTGAGCTTTGAAGGTACAAATTACTGGATTTATATATACTGATGCCCTAAAAGGTTTTTCTTGCAATACAATGGGCCACTTAGCCAAAAATTGTCCGCAAAACATACCAAAGACTTACCCTCAAGAAAAAGATAAACAAACAGCGGATGAAATAAATAAAATATCTGATAAAAATCATGACTATATACCGGAACCCGTATTTAATTCTCAAATGATACAAGAATTCCCACAACCTGAAATTACCACTAAAGGAATAAAACGAATTCATTCTCCAACTATCAGTGATGCGTCAAAAATTTATATAACTCAACCTATTGTGTATACAAAAGATGATGATTCTGATATAATAGAATTTGAGACAGATGAAACAGGCAGCAATGTTTCAATTGAAGATGTGGAAGTCAAAACTAAGGCGAAGAAGAAATTTAAAATGACTGATCTCAGAAACGAAAAAGAATTTTGGAAATATATTGAAGACAGTATGATAGAATTAAACAGTAATAAAACATTTCCTATAAGCTTAGATCAATTTATAAGCTTATTAGATAATTCACGTGGTAAACAAAATATAAAAGAATTAGTATATTGCTATACAGAAAATGTAAAAGACCTAATTAAAATTTGTAACAATTTACATTGTAAAAGGAATAAGAGTTTAAAAAACAGATGTTCGCCCCTATCAAGAAAATTACATGCAATGTTGACTACCTCCATTGTTACTGAACAAAAGGATACTATTTAACTGCATACATTTATCTTTGTCTTAACTTTAAGTAAGTAACACATATATAATATATGTATATATTTCTTGATATATATCAATAATATGGACATTATACAGTGGAATGTCAACGGTTACTTTAAAAGATTATAAAATATAAAACTTTTAGTCAGTCGGTTAAGTCCAACCTGAATTTGTTTTCAAGAAACTAATTTCACTTCTAGTTATCGTACTTCTATGAATGGGTACGAACTTTTTTGTAAAAATCGGTTGCAGAGTAACAGGGCTAGTAGTGCAGTAGCTATGTTTATCAACGCACATACCTTTCCTGAGGAAATACAAATAAACACATATTTAGAAGTAATAGCCATAATGATTAATATGCAATATTTATCTACCTAATAGTACTCCACTTAACATAAACGAATTCAATCACTTAATAAGTCAGCTTCCGACCCCTTGCATAGTTTTGGGTGATTTCAACAGCCATCATTTTTATTGGGGTTCTGAAAAATGTGATACGAGAGGTCGAATAATAGCTGAATGGCTTGATGAACACCAGGATATACTATATATTATTAAACAATGACCAACCTACACATTTTGACAGTAATACTGGTCGTACGAGCAATATTGATCTTACTTTAGCTTCACAAAATGTTACGTCATATTTTGAATGGAATGCTTTAGTTGATTTGTATGACAGTGACCATTTTGCAATAACAATTAAATCTCTTATTACGCAAGATCACATTCATCTTATAACTAAAGCTAATAAAAACAAATGGAAATGTGGAGTGGACTTAACAGTTATACACCTTCTAGTTGAATGCACGGCTTACAGTCAAGAAAGACAAATTTGCAATGTACCTTCTAGTCTTAAAGATTGTCTAAATAAGGATGGTTATACACGAACCTTAACGTTTTTGATATTGATAAATATGTATAAACGAATGTAACCTATTCTACTATAATGTTTACTGTGGTCGCTAATGACTACAGTAAACATGAAGATGTTAAAAAGCGACCTAAAATAAAAAAATAGAAATAAAAAAAATTAAAAAAAAAGAAAAAAAAAAGATGGCTTACAATTGTCGTCTGAGAGTGATGCTTCCATTGAGAGTTTTTCAACCAAAACGGATTAATTTATTTACAAAAAAAGAAAATGAACGTGATATTATTGCGCGACCAGTAAGGAAAATAATTTTTTCGCGATTTTAATCCATTTGGTAAGCGTAGTGAAAATTCCGTTTTACCTTAAAAAAAATTGTACCTTATGTTTATTAATAATAACTTTTAGCATTGTATCTGGGGGCACGGCGCGGCGGTGCCTCGAAAAGTCGAGCAATTAAAAACACAGCCGTACCATCCTTTTCTCGAACCCATTCAGAACATTTTTGACCCCCTGTAACTTAGTTGTAGATAAAGCTAGAAGCCTGAATTTACACACCAAATACAAACATATTAACCAACGTGGTTTAACAATAGAAGAACACAATAATATCAATCCCTTATGTAAAAGTAAAACCCAGTCGATTAATTTGTTTGTAACCTAATTAATAAGGCACCTACTGAATAAATTATTTAACTTGGTTTTACATTCGTACTCACTACTTTTTGCGGTAGAAGAACTGCACCGCGGGACTTGTTTTTTACATGTTATGATTTTGATGGGATACATATTACGGGATGCTAATAATATAGATTCATATAATTTCGACAGTCCGCCTAAGATCTATCTTTATTATATGTATCTATATAGCTTGTGTGAAACAAGATATGGTTCGAAAGTATGAGAATATAGAAGTAGAAAACAATGCTGTACCGACTCCAAATAAATTGGAATAGGGGCAGGAGGATGAGTCTGCCTATTTTTTCTGTTCTGTGGCCTATGACGACGACGACAAACTTCAAGCGTAAGTATAAAATTTGAATTCTCTTTGATTCTCAACCTTTGAATAAACTGATCACAAATCCATCCCTGGCTAACAAATTGTTGTAGGCGTAAACGTCACGCGCCAGACCCAATTTATCCATCGCTAAATAATTGATACTGCTCCGCTAACGGTATCGCCTTGTTTTTCTCAAAATACATTGCTTGTCCTTCAGGTCCAATGGTTGGATATTGTTTTATGCATTGGTAAACAAGGTTGTATTAATTTTGTTTGAGATTAATGTGTTTTTGCGGAATGATCTAAAAAATCCTGTTATATTACTTTGAGGCAGGTGTTCCTCTAATGGATCGAATTCCTTGAATGATAAGCGTATTAGCACAATTACTTATAAAACCCGCCTGTCTAAATGCCTGTCTGTCTTCTGTCATATGAGTTATCATCATCAACATCATTTTAGCCGTAAGATGTCCACTGCTGGACATAGACCTCTCCCAATTATAACCAAATCGACCGATCCTGTAATTCGTATAACATTAATAATATTCTACCAGAAAAAAAAGCTACCAGCTAGTAGCTGTATGGCTTCCAGTAGCAGCCCATCTTCACCAATCTTCACAGTACCTTTTTCTTTATATATCTGGGGCTACATGACGGATTACGTATTTCATAAAACGTTTAGTAAAATTTTCATCACATTACAGGAATCGACATCCTAGATTTATATCCAAGTTAAAGGAATAGAAAACGTATTATTGATTCGAATAGCGTATCAAAGAAACGGGGTATTATGAAAGGTTGAAAATGGTATTTGATGGCATTGAATGCTGGTGTTTTCACAAAAAATATGGTGATGCGGTGAGGCGGTTTCAAATCTATCGAGGACGAATATTATGAGGATTGTGGGGAACTAAAGTAATCCATGTTCTTAGATGAATGAAGTTTTATTTTAAATTTGTTCAAGTGACCTAAAGTTTTCGGGGAAAATTATTCGGTAAAACGAATGTCATTTGAGTAAAAGCTGCCTCGCAGGAGCTTTTATGGTTTTTCGGGGTGACATCAAAGTACACATTTGTAAATTGGGCTATCGACTCCACTCCTGTCGCTTGACTCGTGCCAGCTGCCAAATATTTTTCAGTATCTGTCAATGTGTGCCAATATATATATTCGCATACATATTGTATAATAGTGTAGCACACTTGCCAAAACAGCAAAATATTTTAACACCTGTGAGGTTTCTAAAAGTTCTTGAAAGTATAAAGGCCGATTATTTAATAGTCAGCTAACATTTACTTGACGAGTACATGGTGGTTTGACAACTGATAAATAGAAACTAGAGGCACACATCTGCTTTGCCTGGGCCACAATCATTAATACCCTATAACTCTGGAATAATATACCTTTTAAATAAGTACAGTGGTGCCAGAGATTACCCGAGACGTCCGAAAAAAAGAAACGAATTTCGTGCACTCTTTTTATGATATTAGTTAAGATAAATGTTAAACAACCTTATTTTTTTCTAAGTATTTTCTTTAATAATAATAATGATTTATTTATTAACACACAATAAAACCAGAAACAGAATACAAAAAAGGAACATTAAAAAATTGCTGTAAAACAATAATTTCATAAGTTTACTGACTTCTTTATATATTTAGTACTGTTTTTTTTTGTCTGCTCAGACTTATAATAAAGTCGTAAGTTTCTACTCATAATAGTACGTCGACGACAGAGGCAACACAAGAACAAGCATATAATAATTACGTGCGCCACATTTGCGATGCAGTCCCCGCTATAAATTGTAAGGACTTCTTGCCATAACATTGTTCTCGCTTTACAAGTTCTGCTCTAAAAGAGAAATACTAGGACTAAAACACGGTTATTATGTTATTAAGAACAGATCTAAGATTATTTTAAGGTAAAAATTAGGTAGTATTAACTTTTAAAAAGATTATTTATTTAGGTAATATTTTATGCATACAAACGCACAGAGACATACGTGCAAACAAAACACACAAATTACAAAATTTTCACTTCAAGGGAATATAGACGAAAGGAACTTTTGCCTAGAAGTAGGACAAATATAAATAACAAATAACAATAGGTAACGAACATCAAATATTCATACCAATAGGTAACGAACTGAAGCCTCTTTTTATAACTTATGATAATAATAAAAACACAATCAAAGCACTAAACTACTAATAAAGGGTATGATTTCAATACTCGTGTTCTTTGAAGAATATCTGCTATGCTAAAAGAGAAATGAAACATAAAAGTAAAATATTAATAAAAAGGACCTATGTATTCAAAATAGTCAATAAAATCTGTACCTAAATACAGGTAGCCTTACATTCAAAAATAGAACGACAATTTCACGGCATTTCTATGCGCGAAATACGTAAAAACCGACTCAAAGTACCGCTTCACCGTCTGTACGGACAGAACAAAAACATAAAATCTTATTGTACTCATGTCCGTCCTTCCTATTAAATATTACTATGGCGGCGTGGGCCGACGTCTCCAACCTGTCACTGGCATGCTGACGCTACATGCCTTGAATAAAACATTAAGTACAGGGTTAACGAGTGCAGAATAGTCGGCGTTTTATAAACTGGAAAGTTTACCCTTGTGATGTTCTTTTGATTTCTTTATGAACAAATATTGTAGGAGAGTATATACTAAACCTACTTAAAGTACCACAAGTTTTAAAGCCTAATATATTTATTGCTACTGGTGGCGTTCTGTCGTTGCAGCCTTTTACCATCACAAAAAGGCGTGCTTTTGTGTAAGTATGTATGTTCTGCATAATTAATTATTGTGACAGCAAATAAAACAGGTGAACAGCTTGACAGGTGTCAGGAACAATTAAACATTTTTGGAGTCAATTTACCTAAATGAATTAAATCCTGATTTTTTTTTTTGTGGCTGGATCTATATAATTATGTGTCATGACCAGATCGTAGAATTGATCATTTCATAAAATGGTAAATATCTGCTGCCCACATCATGTTATGGTCTGGCCAGATCAATGAATAATCAACGTTCGACGATATGAACATCTAAACGCACGGCTACTTCATGATGTGGTCAAACATTAGTGATCATATATCGCAAAATAGTTACATTATGCACCGTTAGAGACGCTGATATCGTTTTGTTTGTGTGATGCATCGTGGCGGCGGACAATATTCTGATAAAAAAGCTAATAATATGCGCCAATTGAAGATAAAAATTAAGTGAAAAGTCGTTGCGACACAAAACTACTTGAATTTTACGAAAGTCACTCAAAAAACGAGCGCAACTTAAAAAAAAAACTTCTAGTTCATTAATGATATGGCAGAACGTGGATTGACATAATCATTAAACGTTGCCGTTTAAATGCTCAGTTTGAGATGGCCATATCATCTATTAATAAAACCATTTCATGAAATGGTCAGCCACTTCAGACAGTGATCAATTCTAAGATCTAGCCACGAAATTTGCAGAAACGTTTTTCAAATTTCTCAGTCATTCGTTGACAGACAAAATTTGAGTATAGTTGAGTAAAATTTGAGATTATCGACACGAAAAGAAGAAGAAGTCATTCGTTGACTGAGATTTTTTTCAGATTCAAAAGACCTCCACGATATTAATCGTACATCACTCAATTGATTCTTCCCATTTAACCTCCAGAGATCGTGTATAGCTATCTAGTAAACGCTAACTCAAAGACGAAGAATTGTATTTACAAACTTGCACAAATACTCGAGCGTATTTTTCTCAAACAAAGTTTATTGTTGGTCGATGTGTCTTCAAACTGTAGTTACTGTTAGCCTTTAAAATGGTCCGTAAGGATCAGCACACACTGAGACGTGATGTAAGCTTTTTAAGATAGTGAAACAAAAGTAGAGTATTGTTCACTGCACCATAAAGTTAGATACACCTATCAATGAAAAAATAAAACCAAAGAAAGCAGCGCATCGCGACACAGCGATGCCTTCGCCCGTGCTACGCCTCGCAATTTACGAATACTTAAGACGCGATGTGTGCCGCGGCACCTCTCTGCGCATCGAGAAACTAATGAGGCAAAGGGTTTTCTATACGAAAGTGATGCGAACGCGATCGGAAAAATCTATAGGAATGCTAAGTGCTATTGAAATATTACGTGATCAATTCGTAACATTACAGTTTTCCAACCGCTATCGTTAACGCTGTCGAATCTCACATGTCTCAAGCCTCTGGCCACTTCAAGCTATTAATAGCTCAAATTTGCCTTTGGTTTTTTTGTTTTCTTTTGTAATGGACTGTATATGATGTAGGCTGGTAATTGATACAATTAGCTTGTTTTATTTAGAACATTACTTTATTTATTATTAGGGTTTCGTACCTCGAAAGGAAAAAACGGAACCCTTATAGGATCACTTTGTTGTCCGTCCGTCTGTCAGTCCGTCTGTCTGTCTGTCACGATCCTTTTTCTCAGAAACGCGTAAAGGTATCAAGTACTTAACTACAAATTTATATCAAATACTTAGGTCTAATGTACCTTAAAGCTGTGAAAATATCAAACATCTAAGCCAACGCAATCAAAAGATACAGCCGTTTATGTCGCAAATTGCCGCATATTTTCGACACTCGCAAGGGAATCAAAACCTACTGGGTACTTCCCGTAAGCTCAGAATCTTGAAATTTGGTACGAAGCAACGTCTTATAGCACAGATAAAGGACTAATTGCGAAAACCGTAATTTTTTTGTAACATCATATAATAAAAATATTTTTAATAATTTTAAACTTACTGCCCCTTTCTTCATGAACGTGTAGAGGTATTAAATTGAAATTCATATCAAATACTCAGGTATATAATACCTTTAAGCTGAGGTGTACTACGGAACCGTCGGTGCACGAGTACGACTCGCACTTGGCCGGTTTTTTTGGGATTATCTATGTTCACGCGGTAAATTAAAACACAATTGTCGCAATTGACAAAAGTCTATAGAGAGTAAAAAAAAAAAAGAATTTGAAAACCTGCCCGTTGAATATATATATATTTTTTTTTTTGGATCTCCATGTTAATTTTAGAATGGAAAGTTTTAATCCAACATGATTTATAAACTGAAATGACTAAATACACACTATACTTCTACAACTTTACTAAGTACCTACAAAACACAACGTGCATACTTTTTCTGCGTCGCGTTAAGTGTCATAGACTATAAAATGGCTGTTGAAGGCTCCAAAAATATATCTATCTCATAAAATGTCATACCAAAAAGAGAGATAGATATATATTTGGAGCCTCCCTCCTTTAATCATGTTATGTTATAATGGCTAAACTCTAATCTGTGTCTGGTACTATGTTTTTTTTTCAAAGCAGATCTAAAGAGTATGACCTACTGTCCAGTTTCCAAATTTAAAATCTCGCTTCTTACTGAAAAGTTGTGAATAAGTCGCCGGTAGAGTTCACTTTCTGGAGACTTTTTAGAGATGTTATGACAACATTACATACCATTTTTGAGATAAAATATTTACTGGCAGAGAGCGTATGTCAGTTCCTTACAACAGATAACATATAACAGATTAAATTAGAAATAAAAGAACTTTGTGTTGCCATCAATGCAAGCATCGTCACGTCGCGTTGCGTCTCGGTCTGAGCTGACCCTAAAGACAAACATTTTTGTAGTAGAAAATGCATTTAATTCTTAGGAAGCAGCAAATGCTGCCTTTTCGCAATAACCTGCGTTTATCTAGGTAAACTGATGTCTAGACTAGATTGTAGTGCTTTCAGAGTAGCAGGTACATTTATAAATATCTCTGAATGCAATTTTATTGGAGCTTAAATCAAAACTTATCAAAAGGTGAATTATCTTGGATGTTATGACAGTTTTAGTTCAAGGAGAGTATTTTCTCATATTACAGTAGTCATGTACTTTCTAACACAAAACGACGGAATGCAGTTTTGAAAATATTTATAATATATTTTTCAAGTATTAGGTGACTTTGATAGCTTATGTTCAGTACATAGATACCTATGTTAAAATAAACCCTTTGCTGAATAAATAACAAAACAAAAATAACCAAATTCACATCTCCTGTGACATTTTAATCTCAAGCAACAAACAAACAGCTGGTACCACTGCCAAATCTCACAGAAACCTACACCAACCAACTTATTCAATTGAAGTCAACCAAAACCGTTGAAACCCCAGTCTATTACACCATATTTCAACCCTTAACCGATAATCTCTATATAACATTATTCACAATTCTCCATTTATAAGCGTTCATACTAAAATATATTCCGGTCTGAAAACGGTAGTCCACGAAAGGGGACCGTCATTATTTTGCGGTGTAATAAAAATGCCATCGAGGGATGCTCGATATTTTTTATAATGCCGTATAGCGGTGGCCTTGTTCTACCTGTGCCAGGAGTAAACGTTACAGAGGCTTCGCTTGTGAAAGTTGCACTGTGAGAAAAATATAGCATATATCAACATAAAGTAAAGTATGTATTGGGACCATAAAGATACTCTTCATAATTACATTAAATTACAGTTTTTTTACTGACTTACCAAAAAGGACGAGGTTATATGTTTGACTTAGATTTTTTTTTGTTTTTTGTGTTTGGAACGATTTTGAAAATTCTTTTTTGTTTTTAATAATATGTTCTAAAATTGGTCCCATTTTAATTTGATGAATATTTGACTAAAAACTTCTGAGATATACAACAGAACTCTTCAATAAATAACGGCAAATCTCTCGGGATTACTGCAATCGCATATCTGTTTATTGTTTATACCATTTCATAACATAACATCATGCCAGTACGCTCTAAAGGGGTACGCGGATGTGTACATTTCACCTTGGTACACTCTCATTTCACCGGTTATGTTCAGTTTCATGATATTCGGGTAATCTATTCTGGCATTATAGGTACCTTACTAAACTACTGTCCTATTAGGTAGGTACAACTAAAAAGTGAAAAATGAAAAAACTTTTGACAAAAAAATACTGCTGACTACCTAAGACTGACTGAATAAGAAAACTACAAAGTGAAAAATAACTTTATTTTTGGGAGTCGGGGTTCATTTCGCCAAAAAATTGGTACCTACCAAATAGTATTTTTGAAAAAGTTTTCCACGCAGTTTCCCGAACGCCGCCCAGCTGAGTCGGATTCGACGGTTGACCTCTTTCTCGAAGTTGGGCCTACCCATCTGGACCGTTTGTCCACGGTAGACATAATCGTCTACAACTTCGAGTGTAGTGTCTCCGATCTTGATAGGAGTGAGTGTTACATGGGTATTCACCATGACCTTGGTTTTGTCCATGTTCATTTTAAGACCCACTCTTTTGGAAGCTCTACTGAGTCATCGATCATTTTACTGAGGCTTTCCGTGGTCTCAGCCATGACCACTATGTCGTCGGCAAACCGAAGGTGAGTGATGTACTCGCCATTAACGTTGATGCCAAAGCCCCCTACAGTCTAGAACCTTGAAGACATCCTCCAGCGCAGCAGTGAACAGTTAGGAGACGTCTCCCTGTCTCACGCCGCGCTGGAGAAGGATTGGTTTCGAGGACTGTTTATATATTTATATTCACATAATCGTAAGTAACTTAAAAACTAAGCCCCACAAAACCGTAGTAATGGTTTGAATGTGTAATGATACTGAATGTAATGAATTCTTATTTTGACACGTCCAATGACGCGACGTACAATTTATAGTACCGTGAATATCGTTAGATTTATTAAAATCAAGCATTTCAGGAATGTCACATACACATCAAAGCAGTGCAATGTAAATTGCAGTCATAGCGCGATAGATGTCACTGACAATTCTTCAAGCATTTGGCTATGTAGTTATGACTTTGACGAAAATCGTCCACTCAATGAACTGCATTGTTCTCTTGTAGTATGGCATCATTCCTTACTAACATTCTATCTGTGATAACAATTTTACAAATAATCAAATAGTCCAAAATGTATGCGATTCATAATTGCTACCGAAATGTCACTTTGTTTAGAGCTTTTGTAACTGCTCTGCAGCGTTGTTGTATGAAGTTTAGACTCTGTTGAATATCTAATCTTGTACTTGCGGTTCGTGACTTTGTACTGAATGGAAAACTGGGGGATGGAATAATATAAATTGTTGGAGGTTGCCTGTATATTTGTTACCAGACTAGGTAATACACTTTGAACTATCTTTAGGTTGTCGTGGCGTTTCGTTATTGGTACATAAATTACTTAACGTGTTTTTAGAACTTATTTGTGTTTTGGTTTTGTAGAAGTTATTAACAACGCGGTTGTGGGTACCCACTTTAATTTTGAAGGTAAAGATGTTTAAAATTTAAATCTACGGTGTTTTAGTTATATGAGAAATAAATCTGCTTCTGAAATCCTAAATTTGTGGTTGATATAAGCCAAGTAGTAGAGGATTTGCCACAACAAAAAAAGAACATACTAACACCTAATTCTTTCTTTTACAGGTAAGGCATCGATGAAGATCCTGAAACAGTAAGCCAGCAAGTTCACGATATAATATTCTGCATAAATGTTTTTTTTTCGGAAGTGAGTGTAAACAGCACTGACCTCTAATATACATGTATGTTAGAGGTCAGGTAAACAGACATAGATGATCTATCGTCTGCCCTTTAAAGCCCTTGCAAATGAACTCCATGACACTAAATAATGTGACCTCATTCTACTCGAATAACGCAGTTTACACTCAACTCACAAGATATTCAATTTCGTTATCTTTTGTGAGCTTAATAGCTGGTGTTGGTATTAAATATTTTTCCAAATAAAAAAGCCGATTTACACTGTGATTTAGGTTTGAAGTCTAGCCGCCATGTTGGAGTGCTTTCATATGGAGATTAATTCACGTGTAAAGTATTTTTGAATTTAACGTTGTATTTGGAATGGTTGAAGTGTTTTCAATAGATAATTCTTATGTAAAATAGTTTTCCACAAATATTTATGAACGTAGTTCTTTGATGTATATATTTTTAATTAGTATCTTACCGAAATATTGTACACTGGATTACTGCCCTCATTTATTATGATCTCTATCACTCAAAGGTTTGCTCGAAGAAAACTCCATTTTGGAGTTAAGCTCGCCTTTGTACATGAATATTGATTTCACTTTATGTAAATGTATTATTTTGGTGTACAATAAAGAATTAACAATAAAAATATGGGAACGTTTCTAAACGTATGCTAGATATATAGATATGTATAATTTTATTATTCTCTTGGTTTCTTCTTGTATCGTGGGTTTATTGATTTATCATCGGCTATATAAAGAGCAACGTACTGAATATTTTGGATTGATCAAGTGACATTTCAATGACATTCTAGACATTTTTAAAATCATTATCACTCACTTAATATAACTTGACTACTAATCTCTAACATGCTCTTAATTCAGAAAGTAAAACAAAACTGAGGTGTTTAGACTACATAAAATAAAGTATTCCTGTAACGTGCGGCGATCAAAACCCTCGCCCTTTCCCCACGACTGAAAACGCCAATCTGTTTGTCTCAATTTTACTCCACAAGGAAAATAAACTAAACGTTTTCCTTTACAACATCTAGAAGTTTCGTCGTAAACTTGTAAGCAAGAACAATAAATGCTAATTTTGTAACATAAACCAACTTTGTTCATCGCTCGACAGACAACATCCTGGATATGCGAAGTTTGGAAGCATCCCCACATATTGCTCAA
Organism: Orthosia cruda; assembly: GCA_964057195.1. Lineage (NCBI taxonomy): Eukaryota > Metazoa > Arthropoda > Insecta > Lepidoptera > Noctuidae > Orthosia > Orthosia cruda. The sequence continues at coordinate 29,355,563 of OZ059840.1, read as the reverse complement.
TGAATAAGTTTTCAACATTTTGTTCAAATTGCTTGAGAATTTTAAGACTGAACTTTATCTTGAAACTATTTCAGATGATCTTCAAGCTAATTTTCGAGATGATAGAATACAAAGAATCATACTGTATTTATTATCAGGAGTTTAAAGTAGTGCCATGAAAACAAAATTCCTAATAAACTAGCTTTTTCCCGCGGAGTCGTTCTCGTGGGCTAACCCAAATAAACTACTAGAGACTGTTACTTTCTATCTGTGCCACCAGATCGGTACTTCCAGAGAAACAAACAAACCATTCATCCTGTTTTTAGAGTTTCATAGTCAACAACTAACCCTTAAAGTTTCGCCATGTCCGTCTGTCCGTCCGTTCGCAGCTTAGCTCGGAGAATCTAAGTGCTAAAAGCTAAATTTGGCATGGATATACACATTAATCAATCCGACAAAGTGGTAAAATAAAATCATGAGAAAACATATTTTTAGGGTACCTCCTGTATACGTAAAGTGGGGATGTTTTTTTCTTATCTAGCTCATTGGGCGGGGTATCGTTGGATAGGCTAATCAAAAATATTACGTCTCTGTGAAAACCACTTTTCGATTCAGGGATCCGCTATAAAATGCACTTGGCAAAGTAAACAAAAAGTAAATTGATTCATGGGGACAACAGTTTTCGAACGGCAAAGTTAATTTTGTACCGTTTGGTGCTTTCATTGTTTATGAACGTTAGTAATGTTACCTATTTATTTTGGTGAATGTAGCTGTTTATACGGAACCCTCCTTGCGTGAGTCAAACTTGCACTTAGCCGGTTGTTTTTTGTTATTAGTTTTGATGTAGAATAATCATTAAAACTATGGTAGATATTCTAGGTATCTTGGAGATCAAAAACGATGATTGTGCAGTCTTGACTTTTTTTAAATAGGTAGAAACAGGAAATAATATGTTTCATAAAATATTACAAAACAAGAGTTTACTTGATCGTGACTTGTAATAGCAGGAATAGCAGGGACAAAGGTAACGAGTCTCAGGTCACACGGTACTTACTTTTCAAACGTTTTGTTACATTGTTCCATTGAGAGCTGTATCAAAGAGTTTACGATATAAATAGGCCTTTTTATTTTTTGTACTCGCACTTTTTATATTATAATATTTTTTTAATGTAATTGAGCTTCTTTTTTGGTCCTAACATATTTATATTTTTATCCGACTTCAAAAAAGGAAGAGGTTTCCCAATTCGGTCGAATATATGTTTTTTTTTATGTGTGTTCGCGGATAACTTCGTCGTTTATAAACCGATTTTGATGATTAGTTTTGTAGAAATACTGTAGCCTAGTAGAATGAAAGCTGCATGGTTGCAAGGAAGAATGAAAGAAGAAAACGTGTTGGACCAACCCCAAATGATACGAGATTAAGGGCAAAAATATGGTGACGATGACTTTTGCCCAGTATTTTATTCTAAACCAACATTTTAAAGTAGTCGAAGACCGTTTCTGCTCATCTTCTTGATACAAATTTTGATAAGCTTACTGCTTTCTCAAATATATGAAATGAATAATTTTCCCAACAATGTTTCTTTGATGTTTTGTTTATAAGCGAATCACTACATTATTACCCATTTTCGGTTTTCACCATTATAAAGAGTTTTTCACAAATAGAAACGAGACAAGTTTTTGTTTATAATTTGTCACGGGCGAAGTCTGGGCGGATCGCTAGTGTAATGATAAAATCAAAAAGGTACTGCTAAACAAAGAATCAGACAAAGATATTTTTCTCAATAAAACTTGAAAAGCTTAAATAAATTGCATGTGAGAAAGCGAAAAGGCCGCAATGTTTAAATAAAACGTAAGACCATGACTGTCATCAAGAAAATGGTGGCCATAAGCTAGCAATAGTAAATCCTTGTAAAAAAAGTAGGTGTTAAGCCGGGAACTGGACGAAGATGGGGTTTTGGATAAAATGGAACTTACTGCCCATACTGGGTTAGAGGATTTTTAGCTTTTAGCTCTAATTTCATATGGTTTGGTGGTCCGATTTTTTAAGGAAACGGAGGGAACGCATCAGAATATAGTATAGGAAGGATAGTTTGCACTTTTGTGTAAATTTTTTGTTGGGATGAAAATATTTATTGTATGTTTTTTGAGGTACAACATAAAAATGTGCTTCTGATAGAGAATTTCCTATGGGATTTCTCAATACTTTTTAAATCTAGAAAAATATGAAATGACTCTAATGTCGACCACATAACAATATCGCACGTGATGGTAGGAGATGTCCTACCATCACGTGCGATATTGTTTAAACGCAAATCAATGATTCATTTAAAAATATGTTTTCACTATACCGGCAATTATTAAGGTGACTGCGTAATAATAAATGGGTACCTACCTAATACATACTCGGATTTAATGCATTTATAAATTCTTTACGACTGCACTCAAATCCTATTTTATTAATTTGCGCCACTAATGTCCAATATAAGTGTCACCCAATTTGTTGAAAAAATATTCAACAAACCACATTAACTAATCCGCGTAACATCGTCATCCTCAGCCTGTTAATGTTCCCACTGCTGGGATGCAGGCCTCGTCTCTGTGAGAGAGAATGAGCTGTAATCCACCACGCGGGCCCAGTGCGGTTTGGTGGATGTCACATGTCTTCGAATTTTTGGTTCCAGGACATGCCGGTTTACTCACGATGTTTTCCTTCACCGTTTTTAGAGTAGTGGTGATGACATAATTTACACAAAATAAAGCGCTTGCCTGGATTCTAACCCACGACCTACAGCTTGTAAGTCGCGGCCGTTATCACTGGGCCACCACTGCTTTCTCCGCGTAACATGATTAAAAATAATTTTCTTTCTACAGAAAGTGGACCTATGCATCTTACGCAAAAATCAGTCCTCCACACAAAAAGCTAATTTAGGAAAGTTCCGTATGAACTTCTAAAACATCTTTACTAACGCTAGATTCTCTAAGAAGTAAAAAATACTGGCATTTTCTATCATGTTACCTCCATATTAAATTTATAATTGCGGCTGCACGCTTAGTAGATATAAATCTTCACTTGCCGTGAGAGGCGTTATTCATAGAAAGGTAGAAAATAAATGGAGTTTGCTGTGAGTATAATGCTAAAATAAAATATAAGTATTAAATATTTTGGTTTAAGTTATTTGTTTAGTCGATAATAGCTAAAGCTCATATCTTCGTCTGCATGGAAGCATAAAACCCGAAAGACGTCGGATTCTGGACATAGGCTTTCCCCAAGTGTCGCCACATTGACCGGTCCCGTGCGTCTCGCAACCAGTGGGTGCCCGCTACCTTAACCAAGTCATCGGTCCATCTAGTGGTAGGCATTCCAATGCAACGTCTTCCGGTACGCGTTCCCACTCCAGAACTTTTCGGCCCCATCGACCGTTCTGCGAGCAACAATTCTTCGGGTTATGTTGATAACTTTGATCCACCTTTAGTTTGGTTTTAGAAGTAATTTCTCATAAAAATCGTGTTTTATATAATTATTTTTACACAATTGATTTACTGGAATAAAGGGCGAAACGTAGATACGCCATTATGTCATAGTTTCATTCCATAAAAAAAACAATTCGCCTTTTCGTTCACGATACATAACAATGTCATATTTGTTCCGTTTCAAAATGTCACTACATTCACGCAACAAGCGTGAAGTGACGGTAAATTGGACACGAAATATCCGTTTTTCGCAATCCAATTAATGCATCCAGCTTCAATGTCTGACGTGGTTATGTCCATGCCTTCCAATGTATTGATGTATTGGGTCCCGATCTTAATTAAAGTGGAGTCGGAATTCATGAACATCGAAGTCAGGGACAGTATTCAAAACACAATGCAGTACTCCATTCCATCCAACTGACAATGTAACTGATTTCTCGAGTTTCGAACTTCGAACAAGATTGAGCTGTCTTGAGTTAGGTTCCTAACTGCGATTAATCTGAAGAATTTATATTGAACGTGTTTTAAGGAAACCTCTTTTTCTTTACTTCTATTTATTTGATGTTATCTACGTGTTAGGATTTATGAAACTAAAAATATATTGTATTGATTGATGCCTTAATAATATCATAACTTTATTCTTCTATTTGTCCTGGCACAGTGGTCTCGGTCATGGATTGTCTTACAGGTGTTTACACTTTATGCGAGCTTCTCCATCTTTGCCCATTCGTGGCACTGCGTCTAAATTTAGTGAGAGAACTCTACATATAATTATTTAAAATTGATACCACAATATTATTATCTGAATGCCGAATAACATTAATAAGATTATGCCATCCGCATTTAATTGACTACGCTTGTAACCAGCAAACATTACACACACCGCTGATTATGCGGTTGAACAATAACATTTATTATTAGCCAGGCGAGCGTTTTTGCATCTATCGGCCAGCCTTGATGCGACATATAGATATCGCATCGTATCGCATCGCATCGCAGTTTTGTGTGGGCGCCCTAAATTTGAAAGTGCCCGCTTGGGAACGTACTTACGGGAAAGAAACGATGGTTCGTTGTCGTTCAAAATCCGTTCAGCCAATGGGCGTGTGATTGATTAAAAATCTTTTTAAATAAGTATTTTAGCTTACCGTGGATTGTCATCAAATATCATACCAAACGTGTATGCAAAGTTTAATTGTAATCGGTTGAGGATAACTGCTTTAAAATTCAGTTGCAAGATTCACACATTCATACATACATACATTACAAGTTAATAAATAAAAACCGGCCAAGTGCGAGTTGGACTCGCGCAGGAAAGGGTTCCGTACCATTATCGCAAAGAACGGCAAAAAAATCACGTTGGAGCCCCCCTTAAATATTAATTTTATCCTGTTTTTTTAGTATTTGTTGTTATAGCGGCAACAGACATACATCATCTGTGAAAATTTCAACTGTCTAGCTATCACGGTTGATGAGATACGGCCTGATGACAGACAGATAGACAGACAGACAGACAGACGGACCGCGGAGTCTCAGTAATAGGGTCCCGTTTTTACCCTTTGGGTACGGAACCCTAAAAGCTTGTAACATTTTTAATTTTCACATAGTAGAAGAACAAATCTAACTAGTTTATTGATAACTTAAAAACCGGCCAAATGCGAGTCGGACTCGCGCACGAAGGGTTCCGTACCATTATCGCGAAAAACAGCAAAAAAATCACGTTTGTTGTTTGGGAGCCCCATTTAAATATTTATTTTATTCTGTTTTTAGTATTTGTTGTTATAGCGGCAACAGAAACACATCATCTGTGAAAATTTCAAATATCTAGCTATCACGGTTCATGAGTTACAGCCTGGTGACAGACAGACAGACAGACGGACCGCGAAGTTTCAGTAATAGCTAGGGTCCCGTTTTTACCCTTTGGGTACGGAACCCTAAAAATTCAAGATTATGATTGAACGTGATGTTAATCTATATGTATAAACTAGCTTCTGCCGGCGGCTTTGCCCGCGTCAAAAGTGTTTTCTTATCCCAAGGGCACATTGGACACAAGGGATGAAAATTGGCCTATGTGCAATTCCGGACTTTAATCTATCTCTGTACCAAATTTCATACAACTCCTTTCAGCCATTGTGGCGTGATTGAGTAACAAACCAAACATCCATCCATCCAAACTTTCGCATTTATAATATTAATAAGACATCCATATTTGAAATCTTGTAATTATAAGTTGCTGTTAGCGTGTCTGCAGATCTGTCAGCAAGCTCTGACACTTTAGTTTTAAATAAAGCTCAGTCCGCACTAGGCGTAACTACGCGTCAGCGGAGCGATGCTACGTGACACTGCCAAATATACTTTGTATGAAATTGTATGAGATATAACACACTACGCGGCAGCGGAACTACGCGTAGCGGCCGTTAGTTCCGCTGCCGCTATTGCGGCGGCGCGACACTGCAAGCTACTGCAAATCTTACGTGTTTGGTGCGTCAGGAAATGTTTTTCGAGCGTATATCGTCACCCTCCCCGCTAACTGTCGTAACCAGCATTCGCTGTTTTTCCAGGGCAAGCGTTTTTCGGTCGGGCGGTTCAATCATGTTATTGTAGTTGCGTCAGTTGTTGCTTTATTAATGAACCAGCTGACCCTCGCGGCTTCGCTCCCGTCAACTGGCTACCTAGGTATCTACCTACCCTACATACCCTGCCTACCCTGCCTACCCTGCCCCTACCCTACTTATCCTGCCTACCCTGCCTACCCTGGCTACCATGGCTACCCTGCCCCTACCCTGCCTACCCTGGCTACCCTGCCTACTCTGGCTACCATGGCTACCCTGCCCCTACCCTGGCTGCCCTGGGTACCCTGGCTACCCTGCCTACCCTGCCTAACCTGCCTAACCTGCCTAACCTGCCTACCGTGCCTACCCTGTCTACCCTGCCTACCCTGCCTACCCTGCCTATCCTGCCTATCCTGCCTACCCTGCCTACCCTGCCTACACAACCTACCCTACCTACCTATCTACTAATTTTTATCTATCATCAATAGTTTTCTCAGCGCACGCCAAATAATGTATTTTACAGGCAACATTTTGCTACCTTGGGTTACATTATTGCGAGGAACAATTATTTATTCTTGTTAGTCTATATCCAGAAATATATGACCTACAAAATGAGCATAACATGAATATTAAAAAGAAAAACAACGTTTGGAAGGTAATTGCCGAGCAATAATTGGGAGTTAAGGGTAAATAATTTTCGTATTTTTCGGTGTACACATATTTTTAAAGGACTTCCCAAATAGGAGGAGTTTATCAATTCGACATTTTTTTAATGTTTGTTACCTCAGAACTTTTTACTAGGTGAACCGATTTTGATGATTCTTTAGATAGATGATGATTTTTTATTTGAAAGCTGTAGCTTGTCATGTGGTCCTATTTAAATTTCATCAAGACTTGATGAATAACTTCGGAGATATACATCAGAACTCTTGAATAAATGACAGCAAATCACTCGGGGTAGCTAAAATCGCATATCTGTTTATTGTTTACACCATTTCATAACATAACATCACACTGGTACGCTCTAAAGGGGTATGCAGGTGTGAACAGTTCACCCTGGTATATTCTCAATCCACCGGTTTGGTTTAAGTTTCATGTTATTGTGTTAATCAATTCTGGCGTCACTTTGGGCATTGTAGCCTATAGAACTGGTACATTATGTACCACAACTAAAAAGAGAAAATAAAAAATAAAATTACAAAAAAATACAACCGACTTCCTAATAAAAACACTACAAAGTGAAAAATAACTTCAATTTCGGCAGTCGGTGTCAAAAAACGAAGAAACAAAAACAGAAACACCTTATTAATTATTTTTTTCAAATCATTCATAACATAGGTACAAGTCAGCACAAATAGCGTTCTTCCATTATGCTCAGAAGTTGCCGATCGACTGACGCGCAAAATTTGCTGCGAAGTGTCGCGCCAGTGCAGTTTAGCATTTCTGATCGCATCGCGTCGCGTCGCTCCGCTGACTCGTAGTTACGCCGAGTGCGGTCTTACCTTAACGGCTACTGTATAATTCAGTGAATTGAACTGTAGTATTGACTTTAGAGGGTTAACAATGGACTCGAAAAGAAGAGGGCCTACATAACCTTTAGTGCTGTAAAACGGTAACTTTCTAAAGCATACTCCTTAGTAACGGCTAGGTTAGGCTAAAACAGCTTTGTGGTCGATGGGCTAAAAGGTTTGAAAAAAATATATATTTATTATTGATTCATGTATATAATTTTGAACGCAAGGTTTTTTCGTGTAACTAATAATTTTGCTTTAAAAAAATAATTAACGAAACGATATTTTTTCGCAACTTTTGGAAACTCCTCCAAAACGACTTGGATGTTTAAAAATAATTTAACACAGACAAATTGATGGCTGGAATTTCTTCATAACTAACGTAGCATATGTAAATAAAATAATATTTTGCAAACAAAACTGTTCAAAACGAGGTTCAATATATATATATATTGGCATCGAGCGGGCGCACGGCCAGTACTGCGTTAACATTGGGGCGTATATAGCGCCTTAATGTTTCTTCGCCTTTCTTAAGGGCATTCCCAGTCAATATACGATTTATAGATGCCTATTTAATACGAGCCTATTAATCTTCAAAAAGGAATCACAGTATTGAGTTAATAACTTTTTTAGTAGAATAAAAAAGTAATAGAAGGATAAACAGAAACAAATTTATGACTGTACAACAAGAAATGCTGTTTATTTAAAAAAAAAAACACATATTGCGACTAGAGGTAAAACATTGGCGGTGTTGACAAAAGTTAACTTAAAACTTCTTGGTTGATTCGGGCTTGGGGGGGTGGGCAAAGATGTACTCGATGGCTCTCGCGATGTACTCGGGGATTGGTTGAGGGGGGGGAGGAGTGGGGAGATGGGCACCCTGAAAGTGAACAACAATCGTGTTATCACATATTGATAGACAGTTTTTTTTTTTCTAAAGTGACAATGTCGTATTTGAATGAAAACTAGTTTATAATATTAAAACAAGACTTATTCAATAAAAAATCAAAAGCTGCGTTAACTGCGAATGAAGTTGTAAAAGATAGAGGATCAGGAAACTACTTCATGTGAACATTCATTGATCATAATACAAATGAATAATGATGATATAATAATAAATTTTGAAGCGCTTTCGTCACCGTAACTTATTTATTAATAGAAGAGTAAAAAAAAAAAATTGCCGTCACAAAGTGAAACATAAAAATTCAAAAAAAAAGATAAGCAAAGAAATAAATTACTTTTATCATAAAAAACGAACTAAGTATGCTTTTTTTAGAAGGTTGTGTCCCAATAGTGAGAACATTATTGGCTGATTATTCTATACTGTGATATTTACCTGGGGCTGGTAACCGTTCTCGTCAGCGATGTAGGTAAGTTTAATCTGTTCACCAGTGGGAGCGGTGTGAGAGTTGGAGCCCTGGACTGCAATAGATGCGCCCTCCTGGATGAACAACAAAATATTTAGTAAGAAGAAATATCATTACAATAACTCAAGATCACATAATAAAGACAGATTGTTTGAGCTGGAGCTTTAATTAAAACCATATCACGTGTCAATGAGCTGATGATCATAATTTGATATATTTCCACTATTGCGTACTATTTTGACCTTAGAAGAAATATCAAGGTTCAAGACGACATAAGATATAAACATATTAATATATTTTGTACGCAAGATCATCGGCTACGGTTAAATGTCAACCGTTTCTGGCCTTGATCAGGGATAATTGTTTCGGCGTTGATCCTTTCATTATATTTAGCTTTTAGCGTTGTAGACTTCACTTATTTATGTTACTAAGTATGTAATCGATGCTGTGATAAAAATAAGATATTAAATTACTGTAACATACAAATGGTCCAGGCCAATGATGTCAAAGAATAATTTAATAAAAATAATAATTTTGGAGATTATTAATACAGATTATTATCTTATTATTAATTAGAGAATAAGAATAAATTAAATGTTGTCTGTAAGAGATTGCCCTGTGCGATAAGACCGTCCATTGTACACTTATCTTTATAAATGTTTTGTCCTGTAGTTATTTAAGTGGTGTACAATAAAGTATATAATAAATAAAAACAACTTTGATTTACAACTGCAATAGTTTTTAGTAAGCCGAGGCTTTTTTCAGTAATCTTTCATGAGGAAGGTTCTTAAATCATGAACTAGCTAAGACCAAAATTTTTACTTAAAAACTGAAGGTACTTACAGGGCCTCCCTTGACGATACCAGATTCCTGAGCAACGATGCCGTTGCTGGTCTCGTAAGCGTATTGATACTGGTCAGGTAAGACGTCAGCTTGCTGCTTGATGACCACAGCATCAGCTTCGGGGCTGCGCACTAGGTGGGATACATCAGCGGCAACCACGGCCACGACGGCGAGGAGGGCTACAATGGATTTCTGAAAGACAAAAATATTTATTTTATAATATTTTTATATTAAAAAGATTTGGTCAGTTTGGATTTAACTTTACTGGAGGGAATCAAAGTAGTTTTTTTCTTATCACTTTCGCAGTGTTTTATTTTTTAACCCTGCTCAAGCATGGAATCTCGAAATTTTAATCTTATTCTCAAAAACTTTTAATGAACGATTGTTCTAAACCGTGAACTTTGTACAAGGTTAGCACGTGGTTGGTCAAACGGGCGCCGCTGTCAAATACCAGCCAATGATGCAACTTTATCTTCACTCACCATCTTGTGTGTCAAAGTTAACAGACGATGTTTAACTGTGATTATAAAATAAAAAAGTCGCGGTTTTATACCCGAACCTCTTTCTTCGTTTATGGTTCTAAATATCGGCATTTGCATTATTTTGCAACAAAGAAGCTCTGGTCTTTAATATGATTTGTTAGTTTACAAGGTGAACGCGATTCGAAAATTGTCCTGTGCTCAGACCATATCTGTGTGCGTTTTATTCTTTACTAATTTCATGCTTCTAGGCGTAGCAGTTATGGCTGTGCGTTGATTGATCAGTCAGTCCTTTCGCCTTTATATATATATAGACTAGCTGACCCGGCAAACTTTGTTTTGCCATAAAAACACCAAACATTCATCTACTAAATATCCTACCTACCCTACCCTACCCTACCTACCCTACCCTATCTACCCTACCCTACCTACCCTACCCTACCTACCCTACCCTACCCTACCTACCCTACCCTATCTACCCTACCCTACCTACCCTACTCTACCTACCCTACCTACCCTACCTACCCTACCTACCCTACCTACCCTACCTACCCTACCCTACCTACCCTACCCTACCTACCCTACCCTACCTACCCTACCCTACCTACCCTACCCTACCTACCCTACCCTACCTACCTACCCTACCCTACCTACCCTACCCTACCTACCCTACCCTACCTACCCTACCCTACCTACCCTACCCTACCTACCTTACCCTACCTACCCTACCCTACCTACCCTACCCTACCTACCCTACCCTACCTACCCTACCCTACCTACCCTACCCTATCCTATCTCTCAAGTTGGATCGAACTGCACATGGTGTGCGAATTTTATTATAATCGGTTAAGTGGTTTAGGAGTCCATTGAGGACAAACATTGTGACACGAGATTTATATATATTAAGATTTATAAAGCAAAACAAAAAAAATTGTAATTAAATCTTTACAAATTGTATGTAGTTTAAGAACCTGTGGGTATTTGTTTGCTTTATCAATACATATAGTAAATCTGTAGAAAAGTCATTTTTGTACATTGACAATATTAAAAAAAAAATGCCAGGGTGTTAAAGGATAACCAACAGAACCCATTTCCAGCATTTTGTATTTTTTTTAGTTTGTTTGTTTATTTATGCATGCATCACGTAAAACAACACAAAATGTAGGAAACTAGTGTAGATAACATTTATATATTCGGTCATTACATATGAAATTTTTGTTTTGTAAGGGAGGAACATAAAGTCGTTTTTTTAATACAATATATTTATTTAATCAAAGTATGTACCATTGCTATCTATGCACTTTTGCCATCTCATAGGTAGTTCATTGATCCCTTTACAAAAAAAAACCATTCGGACGGGAATCAATAAAATCTTTGAAGGCGCTTTGGACTGTCCCATCGGAGTTGAATTTTTTCCCTTGCAAGAAGTTATCCAAATTTCGAAATAAATGGTATTCTGTTGGAACAAGGTCCGTGGAGTACGGTGGATGTCTTAGACATTCCAATTGAAGCTCCTCTAATTTGAATCTAATTTGCTGTTGTGCAGTGTGTGGTCTAGCGTTGTCCTGAAGCAGCAGTGGCCTAGAGCGATTGACCAGCCTCGGCTGTTTAGCAGCTGGCTTTTCCATCATGGTTTGCAGTTGCTGACAATAGACATCCGCCGTAATCGTCTGGCCAGATTAAAAAAAAAACTGTAGTGAACGACACCGGCACTAGTCCACCAAACGCTCACAAGTAATTTTTTTTGAGTAAATTTTCGCTTGGGTCAGGATTTGGCTGTTTCGCCAGGGCTCAGCCATTGCGATGAGCGTTTCCGATTATTGTACAGGATCCACTTTTCATCACAGGTAATGATTCGATTTAAAATCCCTTCATTATTGTGCCGGTTGAGTAATGTAACGCAGAAGTTGACGCGCGTTTGTCGGTTTGCTGCACTCAATTCATGAGATACCCACCTTTCCAGCTTTTTCACCTTCCCGATTTGCTTCAAGTGGATAAAAACAGTTTTATCACTAACACCGCGGAGGAGAAAGCAGGAGAAGCCAAAGTGCGTCCACTGAGGAGCACCATATTCAGCTAACTACAAGGGATGAATCGTAGCCAAAGAAAGCCAGCAGATACGAAACAAATAATTGAAAGGCAATAATACTGCCCCTCAAGAAAATGCACGTACTGGAAGAGTCGAAGTCCCCAACCAGTACAAACGAAGTCAAAGCAAAATGCAAACTACGACAAAAAACGTATCTTATACCCAAGTAGCTACAAGAGGCATAGCCAAGGCGCCTTTGGTTGATATGAAGAGTGACAAAAAGTTGGATGAAATCTTAGATTAGATTAAGACGGGTTGGTGTCCGCAACTCCACGTCTAAGCGCGTATTTTGCGTACTGGATGAAATCTTACAGTTAATGTCAACATTCGACGAGAGATTGAAAAAAAATAAAATAGCAACATAGCTGCTACTTCTAAGGCACAACAATGAATACTACACTAAAAATTATGGCGTGGAACTCAAATGAGTTACAAAAACATCAAAACGAGTTACAAGTAGTATTAGACATAGAAAAGATTGATGTGTGCCTCATATCAGAAAGTCACTTCACAAAGCAATCTCACATTAAGTTTAAAGGATACAAAGTATACCATGCAATCCACCCAGACAATTCTGCAAGAGGTGGTAGTGCCATCATTGTAAAAGAAAACCTACAGCATTAGAAGAGTTAAAATACGAAGAGAAGGACATCCAAGCAGTGGCGATTTGTCTACAAACCAAAAAATATCCTATAACAGTATCTGCCATCTACTGTCCACCACGGTATATGATAAAAAAAGAACTATATGAACTTACTAAATCACTTTAAAAGTCGATTTATATTAGGAGGTGACTTCAATGCTAAAAATACGTATTAGGGCTCCAGACTAACAACTACTAAAGGCAAAGAACTACTAAATGCCATAAAAGAGCTGAAATTTGATGTCATATCAACTGGAAAGCCGACCCATTGGCAAATAGATCAAAATAAAATACCGGACTTAATAGATTTTTTTATAACCAAGGATCTATCAACTAGTTATATAAAATCGGAACAAAGCTATGACATGAATTCAGATCACTCTGCAATTTATCTAGAAATTAGCGAAACCATTTTTTATAAAGACAACAGGCCTACTCTTGTTAATAAATGTACAGACTGGGAGAGCTTCAAATCCAGATTGAATGATCAGATAGACCTTAAAGTTTCATTAAAAACACCAGAACATCGAAGTACAAAAGTTCATAATGCATATCCAGCAAGCAGCGTGGGAAAATACACCTGACTTCAACAAGAGGACGAAGGAAAATACAAACCCGCTCAGTATCAAGCATCTCATTATGGAGAAAAGAAAACAGAGAAAACATGGCATCAATCTAGGTGCCCTGAAGACAAACGAAAATTGAATAATCTAACAAAAAAAGTAAGAAGACTAATTCAAGACTTTAAAGACGAGTCAACCAAAACCTATCTTTAGAGTCTAAGTAACGATCAAAGGACAGACTACTCTCTTTGGAAGGCTACTAAGCACTTAAAAAGGCCGATTACCCAAATCACACCTATCAAATGTGAAAATGGACAATGGGCAGTAACTAACGAGCAAAAAGCGAAAAGGTTTTCAGAACAGTTCCCTATCCATTTGCATAAAAACTTTTGACATAATATAACATGGCATAATTTTGTTTATCCTATTAATATTTACGCATAACAGTCTACGCATATTTTTTTTTGCATAATCACTCTAATCATAATAACGTTTAAGCATAATATTCTAAATCATAAATTGGTTTACGCATTATGATATTAAAACATATTTTGTTTAAGCATAACAAATACGCATAATAATTAACTCGAAAAATGTTAGACACTAATACACATTTTTATACAATATAATAAATATTTCTAATACTATGACCATATGTTTTTTTTTCCTTATATTATATTATATCATAGTTATAAACTATGCCGAAATAGTTATCCCAAAGTAAAAAGGAAAAAGAAATGTATGCGAAAAAAAGGGATCCCTTTCAGAACACCTTGAAAATATCTTCCAACCAAACGACGAGGTAATTATTGAAGATCACACTTTGCCTAATATGGTCACATTGGAAAATGAAGTTACCATAAAACTAGTTACACCGAGAGAAGTCGCACGGGAAATAAAATTCAATATAAGCACATGAAAATCACCAGGGTACGATTTAATAACAGTAGAAGTTCTTCATAAACTACCAAGAAAGGGTCTGGTTAAATTAACGACCCTTATCAATGCCGCACTATGGCTTAAATATGTACCAGACTTATGGAAGGTGGCTGAAGCTGGTGGTGGTGAATGATAGCTAAGCCAGGTAAACCGGCTCCCGAAACATCATCATATAGGCCTATTTCCTTGCTACCAATAATGTCCAAACTATTTGAAAAGCTGATACTCAGACTACTAAAACCTATAATAGATAGCAAGAACATAATACCAGAGCACCAATTTGGTTTTCGAGAAAAACACTCTACTATTGATCAAGTACATAGGATCACGAATGTCATAGAAAACGCCCTTGAAGACAAGAAAGTATGTTCTACTGTATCCCTAGACGTGGCGCAAGCGTTTGACAAAGTATGGCATGAAGGCCTTATACATGAACTGAAGAGCTTGTTACCGACGCAATTTGCTGATATATTAGAGTCCTACGTTCTAAACAGAGTCTTTAGAATAAGACAAGAAGATGCCTACTCAGAACTGAAACAAATAAAAGCTGGTATACCGCAAGGAAGTGTGTTAGGTCCGGTCCTGTACCTACTTTACACTTGTGATATGCCTGAATTAAAGCAACAAAAAAAAAAAGATTGGAATCTGAAGCAAAGCAGATTGGGACCTTTGCTGATGATACAGCCATAATGGCTGTAGGAAACAGCCACGTAGAAGCACTAGAAAAGGTTCAAATGGCTGTTAATCAAGTTTATGCCTGGACCATAAAATGGAGGATTAAACTAAATTAATCCAAATCTGTTCACATAGATTTTACCAACAAAAAACATCAGTATTCTCCAATTTATATTAATAATAAACAAGTCCCATACGAGAATACAGCCAAATATCTCGGTATGACCCTTGACGCAAAGTTTCGCTGGAAAGCCCACGTCAAGAAGAAAAAAGAAGAACTCGACTTCCGATATAAAATAATGTATTGGCTGCTTGGAAGAAACTCCGTGCTGTCTGTGCAAAACAAATTATTGCCATACAAACAAGTCCTGATGCCAGTTTGGACTTATGGTATTCAGCTATGGGGCTGCACCAAACAGAGCAATATATTAATTATACAACGGTTCCAGAACAAAGTGCTAAGAGCAATTGTAAATGCACCTTGGCACATACGAAATGATGACCTCCATCGGGAAAATCGATGGCTATGAATACAAAAAAATAACATGTTTCTTAGATATCACATTTTGCTAATTCATCGTAAGTCATGAGTTTTTTTTTAATTCTTCAGGTGTTCCTAAAAGACACAATGAGTAAATCTTAGTTAATATTCGTACATCCTTATCCATACTATTCCGGATAAAATAATGAAAAATAGATTATTATAATCTAATAACAAGCTATTATGCAATGCAAGTATCTACTTGCATAATCAGCCTTTTATGTGCCCGCTGCTGGGATACGGTCCTACTCTCGCGAGGGTGAGCTGTAACCCATCATGCGGTCCCAGTGTGGGTTGGTGGATTTCACATGTCTTAATTTTTTTTCTAGGGCATGCCAGTTTCCTTCAGCGTTTTAAAAGCAGTGGTGATGAAATAATTGACATTGTTAGGTTGGATTTTTGCCTTACTCACCAGCCAATCCAGGGGTAGGAAGTAGCGTGAGACTATTATAGGGATGGTTTTGCATTATGTTGATGAAAGTAAAAAATCACAGAGTTTGGTCCACTAGTTCAATCTTCACAAATACATACAGTCCGTCACTACAATTTCTTGAGTATTACCATTTACATTCAAAAGGATACCATCACCCTTGATATTCAACACTGGAGATATGATATCTCGAACAGCATCGTTCAGTAATTGTAGCTGTGTTCAAGCATTGTCAAAATCAAAGTCAATTTTTTTTATTTCACATAGGCCTACATGGGCACTTATAAAACGTCGACAAAAGGTGCACGGTTCGGGTTGGTCGTTTCCTATGGAGAAGAACCGGCAAGAAACTCCATGGTTACTCTTTTAAAAATGGTTTGGTTTTACAATATTTCCATGTTACAGCATTAGTACTTAGATATGGGGGGACAACGCAGGCCCGACTTATGACAATAAGTCGTAAGAAACTAAAAAAAAAAAAAAAAAAAGATTATATATTAAACTAGCTGTCCCACGCGGCTTCGCTCCCGTCAACTGGCTACCTACCTACTCTACATACATGATTGTTGTGTAATTAAACCGTTTACGCAGCGCACGCAACGGAAGCTCTCAAAAAGGAATAATTTTGCCCGTTTTTGCAACATTTTTCTTTTATGCTCTGCTCCTGTTGGTCGTAGCGTGATGTTATATAGCCTATAACCTTCCTCAATAAATGGACTATCCAACACAAAAAGAATTTTTCAATTCCAACCAGTAGTTTCTGAGATTAGCGCGTTCAAACAAACAAACAAACAAACTCTTCAGCTTTTTTATAATATTAGTATAGATTGTGTAATTAAACCGTTTACGCAGCGCACGCAACGGAAGCTCTCAAAAAGGAATAATTTTGCCCGTTTTTGCAACATTTTTCATTTATGCTCTGCTCCTGTTGGTCGTAGCGTGATGTTATATAGCCTATAACCTTCCTCAATAAATGGACTATCCAACACAAAAAGAATTTTTCAATTCCAACCAGTAGTTTCTGAGATTAGCGCGTTCAAACAAACAAACAAACAAACAAACAAACAAACAAACTCTTCAGCTTTATAATATTAGTATAGATAAAAAAGTTAACAAATGTTAACTAGCATCAAGAAGGCCTACAATGTTCACAAAACAATCGGTAAAAGAATCTATACAAAGGTAAAAAAAAAATAAGTATAACAAGACTAAATTTAACGTGTGGCACAAATGTTGTTATCAGTGCTGTAACTATTCTTAGCAAAGGGCTATAAAGATGATTGAAAACCATTGTAAAAAGTCTAATTAAAAGAAGGAAAGAAAAAATGAGATTGAGAATAGTTAGAGACATCCACTTATTTGTGCCGTTTACAAGTTACCAGGGAAGCTGCATACGCAGAAGGAGCTAAGGCCAAATGTTTTTATCTTCAACGTAGTCCTTGATTTTATAATATGCTTTGTTAATAAGGATACGATTGATGTAGTTTTTGAACCTTCCATCGGTCAGTTCTATAACTGACTTTGGCAACTTGTTATAAAAGCGTATACTGTTTATAAGAAAAGACTTGCTAGTTTTCGTTAATCTGAATTTGGGTATTACAATTTCGTGCTTACTGCGTGTATTAAAATTATGGAAGTCACTTCTAGTTTTGAAAAGCCCCCGATATTTACGGACATACAAAATACATTCCAAAATATAAAGTGAAGGTAGAGTCATTATATCGATCTCTTTAATTTTTCTCTGAGGGACTCGCGAGGACCCATTTTATAGATTGCGCGGATTGCCCTCTTTTGTAGGATGAGTATACTAACCTAGCTGTAGCTACATCGGTTAGCTGCCTTATTTTCCTTACTGCATATGCAGCCGAACTTAACCTACCCGAAAGAGTTCTAATGTGCACGCCCCACTGCAATTCTGAATCGATAGTAATCCCTAAGAATACAGTTTCCGTTATAACTTCAAGATTTTTGCCGTTAAGATTTAGGTTTAGGTCATGTTGTGGTACATTTGGTAAAGAGAACTTTAGACATTTTGTTTTTTTCGCTTTCTGTAAAAGATTGTTAGCTGCGAGCCATTTTGAGAGAACAATCAGACTTTCGTTGACATTTAAGACATCCGTATCTTGCCTATCTATTTTAAAAATTAGCGAAGTAAGTTGTGCAAATCAAGATGCCGTGTGTATTCGGAGCCTGCCGCTGAAGTCATTGGATGTAGATCTTATGATGAGTCGACCATATTTATAGGTTTATATATTAATATTATAAAATTAACCTGAGGTCCGGAAGGCCAAGGAGAAATAATCATGATAAGCATCAATACGCACATGTTTCACAAGTATGGAAATTTAGACAATTCAAACTAATACTTACAGCGTAGGCGCTGTAAGTATTAGTTTGAATTGTGATCCTATGGGACCTTTAAAACTTAGGCCTGGATCCTTGCCGCCTTCTAGTTATCCTGATCGCTTTTACTAACGCTCCTTTGGATGTTTAAATTATAGTATGCAGGCGAACAAAGGATTCTAATAAAAAATAAATAACATTCTTGACAACCATAGATATTGAGCGTTCATAGATAAAATAGACGCATTATATCTATCATTTGCTTTATGCTATCAATTCTTATATAAGATTCAATCCTTTTGTTTATGTGTTGAATTGGGTGTTTGTTAAATTAATTATTACACACAATTCTAATATATTATTTAAATCAAAATAATTGATCTCATCAGAACCTAACGCCATCTGACCGAAAGACGGTACACTAGTGACACACCTAAAATTATTCTCATCTTTGGCACTAGATGTCGCTAATGACCTCGAAATTAAATGTAATATTATTTTTAACTGTTACAACATGACACATGAAATAAAGCA
This sequence comes from Orthosia cruda, assembly GCA_964057195.1. Taxonomy (NCBI): domain Eukaryota; kingdom Metazoa; phylum Arthropoda; class Insecta; order Lepidoptera; family Noctuidae; genus Orthosia; species Orthosia cruda. Next base: position 29,336,604 of record OZ059840.1, on the reverse strand, counting down.
CCTGCTTGAATTTGAACTCGAGACCTACAACTTATAAGGTACGGTCGATAAAATGAAATTCATCAAAATTATAATTTAGCACACATTGTACAAACTACTTGCAGTTAAACATCAACTTTCACTAAATGTAAAATGCCCCAACATCTGTAATCGCGAAAAATACATCAGCTTTTCATAGATGTGTTCATGATTGAAAACGGATTTGGCTGAATACCTTCCCTGACCGACGTATATTATATAACACAGTCCGCCTATTATTTGTGTTCGTATTATCTCCGTTTTGTGTCTCCGCTAATCTCATAATGATACAATGCACCGTACGTGCTCTTTATCCATGATATATTTTTTTAAAGATAAGATTGTCGGTTATAATAAATAGCTGTTGTATATTAATAATTCAATATTGCATTGGAAATTCGTGCAACATAAACATGAGTTTGCTAAACAAAGTAGCTCTCGTGACGGGTGCGAGCTCTGGTATCGGAGCTGCCATCGCCATGAAGTTTGCTAAAGAAGGTGCCAAAGTTGCTATAGTAGGAAGGAACAAGCTAAAACTGGACAACGTCGCCAAGAAATGCGGTAACCCTTTAGTGGTAGCAGCTGACGTTTCTAAAGATGCAGACGTCAAAAGAATCATTAATGATACTGTGAAGCATTTTGGAAAATTGGATATTCTGATTAACAACGCTGGCATAGGAGGATCAGTTAGTATACTAGGCGAGAACGCTATGGCAACATTTGACAAAGTAATGTCGACAAACCTGCGCTCAGTAGTTTACTTAACAAACCTTGCTGCTCCTCATCTTGTAGAAACAAAAGGCAATATCATCAATATATCAAGTGTTGCTGCCCTTCGATCACTCGGAAAGGGATCTTTTTCATACTGCACATCGAAAGCTGGTGTAGATCATTTCTCCAGATCTGTCGCACAAGAACTTGCTGAAAGAGGTGTTCGGGTGAACACTGTGAATCCAGGACCTGTGCGGACTGATATCATTGAAAACACTGGTGTAAACGCTGAAGCGCAGGAAGCAATTTGGAAACGTATGCAGGCACTGACAGCCCTAGACCGGATTTCAAAACCTGAAGAAATAGCTGACCTTGTTTTGTTTCTAACTAGTGACAAAGCTAGAGCCATCACTGGTTCGTCATTTGTGAGTGATAATGGTGCTATGTTGAAAATGATGTAAATGTTAATAATATATCTCAATTAATTTTTTATAATATGTATGAGTACTGAGATGAGAAATATAATTATCATATTTTTTTATCGTATTACTTTGTTGAAATTCCAAATCATAGTGTTTTCATATCCGAAAGAAAACATAGCATTTGAAAACCTTGACCTTACTTCAAAATCTTTTCAGATTACACGATGCAATTGATGCATCAATCATGTGATTCGAGTGATAAAAGTATCTGGATCGATTTACAATAATACAATTACAAAGATGGGGCATGCAAAGTGCACATCTGCTATGTAAAATGATACAATAGATGGTAATAATGGCTACAGAAAATTGCAAGTACTCTAGTAACTAACTTTTATTGCAGTTCATGATTTGGTTTATTTTGCGCTAACTTTTCTATCGGCACACAAATACGATTCATCAACTATATATATACCTATAAGAACACGTGAGTTATCTATCATATTTATAATGAGTTCACCTTCTGTCTGTATACTTTGACTTTGACCTAAGATATATATTAACAATAAGCATACACCGAGTGAGTATTTATAATCAACATAGCCCGCAGTCCTTCCGCTAGCGTTGTTGTGATCGTTTGGCCTACGTTTTGTGGATTACGCTTATCTCAAATTATATATGTACGTGCGCCTGTTTATCACAGAGTATCTATATATAGATTAGATTTGATATTCCATAAATACGTGACGTTGTAATTAATAATCAGTACTGCTTGAATAATTGGTGCATAAACATGAGCTTCCAAGACAAAGTGGTGATCGTGACTGGTGGCAGCTCTGGCATTGGAGCAGCCACCGCCATCAAGTTTGCTGAAGAAGGTGCTAAGGTCGTTATAGTAGGAAGGAACAAGCAGAAACTAGACAACGTCGCCAAGAAATGTGGCAATCCTTTAGTCCTGGTAGCTGACGTATCTAAAGATGCAGATGTCAAAAGAATCGTCAGTGAAACTATAAGACAGTTTGGAAAATTGGATGTTCTGGTAAATAATGCTGGCATAGGCCAATCAGCAAGTATTCAAGCCGACCATGCTATGGCAACATTTGATAAAGTGATGTCGACAAACCTGCGCTCAGTAGTTTACTTGACTCATCTCGCTGCTCCTCATCTGGTGAAGACCAAAGGTAACATCGTCAATATTTCAAGCGTTGCTGCACTTCGAGTACTAGCAAAAGAGACATTTTCATACAGTACTTCTAAGGCGGGTCTTGATCATTTCACCAGATCCGTTGCACAAGAATTAGCTGAAAGTGGAGTTCGGGTGAACGTCGTCAATCCAGGACCCGTTAGGACTGATATCATTGAAAACATGGGTGCAACCGGAGACATGAAAGAAGCTATCTACAAACACATGCAGGACATGACAGCCTTGGATAGAATTTCTGTTCCTGAAGAAATAGCTGACCTTGTACTATTTCTCGCTAGTGACAAAGCTATAGCTATTACTGGTTCGTCTTTTGTCAGTGATAATGGTATGTTGTTGAAGGTTGCAGACAGGCCGAGAAACTAAGAAGTTTAAAATAAATAGTAACAAAGTTCAACTTATTGATGTTTTTTGTTTATCAGTTTTACTCGACTTGATATAATAATATGTATTTGTAGAAACATCCTGCTTGATTCTGCTTGAATGTAAAGTAAAAACATTATGAAACTGGTTTTATCTTGTAATCAGGCAACTCCAGTCGTTGATTATGATTATAAGTATATTTTTATTATGTCATCATGACACGGTTTTTTTTGTTGTCACTTCCTATCTACATATATATTATTGATTTTGCCTGTTTATTAACCTGTTTTGTGAGATAGAGAGAGATATTTTTATGTAAACAACTGCCCATAATTGTTGAAACACAGTAGTAAATTATCATCAATATACTATTTATTAAGATTTGTTTTTTATTTATATCAAAACCGCCTGCCATTCAGTATCAAAGGAAATTATGATAATTTGCGAAGAGTTTATCTAGGATCTAATCTTAGTCATTAACATTACTATCAATATCCACTCACAAAAACAATCTTTCGTCATCAGATAAATATTAATTAATAATTCTACTTATTGTTAAATGAAATACCTGATGATGTATGTGTACAACAATCGTAATCATAATCTTATCTAACACGATGCAAATAACACCGAGAAACTTGTTTGTGTCGTAATCTGTTCGGCTCAAAACATACCTACAAGGCCAAGGTCACATCATAGTGTGATTGGATAATGAGTTAGTCCAAAGTCCAATATGCCAATAGACAATCAACTCGTCAGAACATCCTTTGGGGGATAATTCGCGTTATAGGATTCAGTACGTACGTGGATTGTAATGTTTAAGAGAAATATATTCATATTTGTATTGATAACAGATAGGTGTTCAGGGTCTGGTGAGTTTAAATGGTTGTTAATATACCCACAATACAGAAGAAATCAGAAAGAAAGAAGAAGAAAAAAGAAAAGTGATATCAAATAATGCCGAAAATACCTATTACCAACTAAAAATAATCACAGATTTTTTCTAATTACAATTGTAAGAAAATACGTTTTACAATCGAGTCCATAGTACATCTTCTTACTAATATTATAAAAGTAATATTGTAAAAGTTTGGATGGATGTTTATGTGGATGTAAGGTTGTGTTACTCAATCACGCTAGTACAACTGAACGGATCTGGATGAAATTTGGAACAGACACAGATTATAATCAGGAACAGCACGTAGGCTACTTTTATCGCGGCATAATGCTTCTTGGGATAAGAAAACAGTTTTCACGCGAGCGAAGCCGCTGGCAGAAGCTAGTAATTAAATAAGTGAAGTCAAAATCCAATCTTAGCAAACATAAAAAAATCACAATAAATAGCAATTTATGTCTAGAGCTCACGCTTAGAAATGCGACTTGCAAAACATAAAAATCGTTTATAAAAAGTCGATCCCCGCGTCTAAAACTTTCCTTGCGCGGCATGTAATGTCTATGTTGAAAAAAGAGGTATAATTCACGACAAAACGTTCATGGTAATCATATTTGAGCACGCTTCTCTCGTTTTGTACTCGCCTGTACCCAAGCACTGTGACCTGAATCCACGTAGATTTTAAATCGACTGGAAATGATAGCTTTCCAGCTTGTTTTAGATCTACTTTGAGGGTGTAAATAGAATTTATGTTTGGCTGCTATTTTCAGTGTTTTATTAGCAAGATATTGTACATACTGGCACTGGTAGAATTATTATTAACGTCTGTTTATTTTAAGTTCTTTCAGGCCATCCAAAGGTTGTCTGGTAGATATCGCGGTCAACGATAAGACCACCATTGTACGCATAGTTTTTCTTTTTTTGTATAAATTACGTAAAACTATTTTGGTGTACATTAAAGTATATTCTACTCTATCCTATAAACGTCATCAGGTGTTAGTAGTTTTATTTTTATTTTTAGTTTGTGTTGTCCCATTGCTGGGCAAAGACCTATCTTTGTTCTTTCCATTATTCTTCATTTTAGGCAAATGTGGACCAGTCCTGTTTGTGGATATCGAGTTCTTGCCTTCATTTTCGCTTATATCTTCCGCGATGTCACATTTTCCTACAAACGTGAACTGCCAACCCCCCAGCTTGGCGAATTTTTGAGGTCTACTTCGGGGTTGCACGTTTCCAAATTTAAGCTTTCTTCGAGTCAGAACCAAGTCCAGAAATTCTGAAACAAGGTCAAGTTAATCCATCTCTTTCTTTTCTTGCAAAAGTCACCAACGTTATACTGTAACCTCTATTATATCCTTCATTATGTCGAATATACGGAACCACCCAATAGTAATTGGAATCAGTGTAATTGAGATACATTTTTATTGTTACAAACCGACTAACAAACAAACAATGGCACCTATTTGAGTACGTTGTAGTATGGTTCGCGACTGTACCTGAGCTCTCTGACCTGGATATACGCAGATTTGAAATGGACTGGAAGCGATCGTTTTAGGGTTTGTTCTAGTTCTAGTATCACTGGAGGTGCGTCGGGATAATGCGACTTTACGCTATCATTCACTCTCTTTTCATTCATTTCATTCCTCACACAATCCACCCATCAACATCATCATTTTGCGCTTGACCCATGTTGATCGTAGGTATTCAATGCAACACATTTTTAACCGACTTCATAAAAAATGTGGTGGTTCTCAATTCGTCGGAATCTTTTTTTTAATGTATGTTTCCCGAAAACTCAAAGTCGGATTTGGAAAATTCTTCTTTTTTTTGAAAGGGTATACTTTCAAGTTGGTCCCATAGTCATCAGGTCAGTATTTGATGATGGGATCTTGGAGAAATCGAGGGATCTCCTCAAATATTATCGGCATACATGTAGCGATTTTGGTATTTTCATCAACAATGCAATCATTTGCACTCAGAAAGTATCATTTGGTTAAGTGGAACTGACGAAGAAGACCACAGATGGCTCCTGGAACTCCTTAATGCTAAGTATGTCATGGGTATAAGATATCTCGAATAGTTAACCGACTATGATGAAGCAAATACTTATAAATAAATGGTACTGATGAAAATGGTACCATCGAACTGTTCTGTTGATGAAGCCAGCAGGAACTCCGAAATAAAACAATATATCCTAGTCGTGTTTGGGCTTATTGGAATCGTCATGAGATGTACTTTGGCTATATATGATTTTTATGGCAATTGGAGGTAACTATCAAAACTAAAAAGATATAAATAAAGAACTTACTAACAAAGAATCAAACCGAAATCCAAAAAAAAACACTGCAATACGATAAATAACATAATTTTTCGAAATCGGTGTCGAAACATGGAAAACAATAGATTCCAAAGACACCGACTTCGGAAAAGAAAGTTATTTTTCGCTTTGCAGTGTTTTTTTTGGAAGTCGGTTCATTCTTCTCTGTCAACGGTAATACTGCTAACACACGCTTGAATTTGTTATGGTCGGACCACGAATTTGTGGGCGGAGTTAGTCCACCCGTACCATATCCGAGCGTGTATAGAGTGGTCCGCCGGAACATTATTATTATTAAATGAGTCCGCTTCGGCCCATTTGATTACACATCAGATTTGGTCAGCTCTGTACCAACTCCGGACGTGTGTACGGTTGTCGTTTGGTTGGGCCGTACCAACTACGACCAGCGTTAAAAAAGTCCCAGATTTATGGGAGATCTACTCTCTCTCTCTCTCTGCCTAGCCTTTTCCCAACTATGTTGGGGTCGGCTTCCAGTCTAACCGGATTCAGCTGAATACCAGTTATGGGAGATCTACTGATTTTGGTTATTGTCTCCCGATATTTTTACATTCTATTTAGTCATAAATAAAAATGGAAAATAATGTTCTAAATTCGGCAACACTAGGATTTGTGGATGGAGTTAGTCCGCCCGTACCATATCCGAGCGTATGTAAGTGAGAACGGATTTGTGGGCGGAGTTAGTCCGCTCGTACCAAATCCGCACCTGTGTTAGCTACGTTACGCTATCATTCACTCACTTTTCATTCATGGTATTCCTTACAAAATCCAACATCATCATTCTAGCCGAAAGATGTCCATTGCTGGATCCATCGATAAAATAATAAAAAATAAATAAAAAAACGATTAACTCAATGCTATTATAATGTTAATGAATTATTAAATGAAAAATGTTCAATTTAACCAATTGCAATCTACTAAATAAATAAATACTTAGTCAAATAAAAGCCCTCTTCCTCTCTCCTTCTTTTGCAGTGCCCGACAGGTTCCACAGTGGACTAAATATATAACCTACCATCTAAGTTCACATGTGGAAGCAATAACGGATACTCAATAGAGTATTGAGTATCCTGTGCATCGCATCTAGCTGATTCCTGCGACCCTCACCAGCTCATCGGGCCGCCTTGAAGGAAGATTTAACGAATAATTTAATGAAATTTATTTTAATTTTCAATAGTAATTTAATGTTATTATAATTTCATTTTCTTTAATTTTCCCACGCACACTAAATTACTTACTAGAAAATAATAAACAATGCACCATCTATTTTTTAGTTCAACCACACGAGACTCCCTTTACTTTCACATAGAGCGAATATCAGAAAGTCTTCACTATCCAATTATTGTTTGATATCGACATTCTAAGGTTTACCTGGCTGTCAGTTTTGTCAAAAAACAACCAAAATTGTTCTTACGGCACAATCACTACTGACTACACTTAAAAAAAAACATCCAATTGTTTTGGGTATTATGAAAGTATCTTTTTTTATAACAAACTTCATTCAATTTTATATTTTCACCGAGTCTGGGCATAAAATTTTCAATTTATTTCATTTTAAATCAATTAGTAACGAAGTTAAAATCTGTCTGCAATCTGCTTTTGAAGCTTTAATTAACTGTACACTTGACATTTATACGATTACCTAATTACATACTTAAAGAACCTCAAAGCTCCGACAAAACCCTCTTTTGCCTAGTTACTGGAGTCAAATTAATTTTTGATTTCGCCGTAGAGACATGGAGAGGGTTAGGTCATTTTGATTTAGTGTCATTAGGACTAAAAGGTAATTTTCGACGCAGGCTCTGGAGCTTTGATTTGACCAGTGCTTCATCGCCGATGAGTCTCTTGTCCCGCTTTTCGATCGACTCTAGTGCATCTAGCTGATATTTGGCAGATCCGTCCCAGAGATGAGAACAGTACTCCATGCACGATCGAACTTGCGCTTGATACAAGTTGAGCAGCTGTTCCGGCGTGAAGTACTTTCGCACCTTCGCAAGGATCCCCAACTTTTTGGCAGCCAGCTGAGCCTTTGCCTCAATGTATGGCCCAAAATTGAGAGTTGATGTCAGCGTGACGCCAAGAAGCTCAAGATGGTCCGTTATTGGCACGGTTACATCACGGAATGTTGGAGCCGGGTGAAATTGGCTCTTTTTAGCGGAAAAAGACACGCCTGGGTTTTAGCAGCATTAAACTTGACCAGATTGGCATCACCCCATTCGGAGACTGCCTGCAAGGACAAGTTCAAACGCTCCACCATGGCCTCACGGAGAGACCGGATCAGTGGCCCGGTAGCACGTGCGTTGGACAAGTAACTCTCAGCAACAGTACTGTCGTCTGCATACCCAAAGGTGCCGGGTTTTAGCAGATCGTTGATGTGCAACAAGAACAATGTTGCCGAGAGTACCGACCCCTGAGGGACGCCGGCATTAATATCCAATTGATCCGACGAGCAGCCATCGATAACCACTCGAATGGACCGATCCCTCAGGAAGTCTACAATCCAATCACACAGACCACCGGGCAGACCGAATGAAGGAAGCTTACCAATAAGGCTTTCGTGCCCGACCCTATCGAAAGCCTTCGAGATGTCGAGGGAGACGGCAAGCGCTTCCCGTGCCTCTCGATGGCCTCACTCCATATGTGAATGACATACGCTAGAAGATCCCCAGTAGACCGATTTCGGCGGAAGCCGTATTGGCGGTCGCTAAGGATATCATTAGTTTCTAGGTATGCCAGGAGCTTAGTGTTTAGTATACGCTCCATACTCTTACAGAGTATGGACGTTACAGAGATGGGTCTGTAATTAGCCGGGTCAGCTCGACTGCCCTTCTTGGGCACGGGCTGTACGTTGGCTTGCTTCCAAGCATTCGGCACTTTTCCAGTCTCATATGAAAGGCGGAATAGGCGTGTCAAGATCGGAGACAGTTCAGGCACACAGGTTCTAAGAACTATAGCTGGTTTTCCGTCAGGGCCACTAGCCTTATTCACGTCGAGGTTTCGCAGCACCCTACGGACGTCCTTTTGATGGATGCGAATGTCCGACATACTCGTCTCGCATCCATCAGGAAAAGGAGGGGGCCGCGAATCACCTGGATTCAGACGCGAAGATTCCGCAAAAAGGGAGGCAAATAAATTTGCCTTCTCTTCAGTGGAGTGGGCCAGTGACCCATCAGGTTTCAGCAGTGGTGGTAGTGAGGGACGGCAGAAGTTCGATTCGACCGACTTAGCCAGGGGCCAAAACGCTTTACAACCTGCTGGGTAAGAAGCAAGTTTGGTGCCTATTCGGCTAATGTGGTTGAACCGAGCCCTTCGCAACACCTTCTTGCAGGACTTGGCAGCCCTATTGTAGGCTCTCTTCTTCTGATCCACGTCACTCGCTTTGCGCGATCGTGCGTCGGCCCATGCCAGGTATGCCTCATGCTTAAGGGCATCGGCGCAATGACATTCGGCGCCAAACCATGGCCAGTCAACGCTGGACATTGTTACGTCAGAGAACGGAATGTAGTACTCCATTCACTGACGAAACACATTCGTCACGGCGCCCGCGCACGACGAAGGATCAGCCGAAGAAAAGCAAGTAGGCTGCCAAGGATAGCATGCGAAGAAAGATCGCATGCCATTCCAATCTGCTGACCTGTACCGCCAAACCCGCCGGGTGCCTCTTGGGCTAGGATCGGGCGGGGAGTAGACGGACACAGACTTCACCAGACAGTGGTCGGAACTACCCAAAGGTGAAGTTATCGACACAGAGTATCTGTCTGGATCTGTTGTCAGCAGAAGGTCCAAGCAATTGGCCGTGTGCGAATCAACATCCGGCACCCTTGTTGCCCCATGGACCAGCTGGGTTAGATTTAGCGCAAGTGAAAGCTTACGCATTTCCCGTCCAGCATGGTTAGTGCACCGGTATGGGAAGAGCCACTCCTGGTGGTGGGCATTGAAGTCCCCCAGTAACACTAATTGGGCGGAAGGGTATCGTTGCTGTGCCGCATCAGCCGCCTCACCAAGGTACTCTGTGAGCCTGGTTGTCTCCTGATCTCCTGAATGCGAACGGTAGACACAGGCGTAGATAATTTTATCCAGACCTGTGTCCACGAGAGCCCACAGCTTTGAGAATCTGGAGTCCTCAAGGTTACGGAGACGCCGATAGCAAGTGTCGTCACGGGCGTATATACATACACCCGCGCGTGTTCTAAAATTGTGCTCCAGGGTAAACCCTGGGTATGATAAGTCGAGACGTCTGAAGGACTCGCTATCTGCGTCTCCGTAAGAAAAAACAGCGCTGGTTTCTCAGCCTCCAGGTGGTCACTACCACCTGGAGGCTGAGAAACCAGCGCTGTCCACTGACTGCAGAGAGATTTGAGTGCAGACCTCTAATGTTGGTGAGGTGCACTTTGTGGGGGAGGGGGTGCAGCCGCTGTTTAGATCCAGTATTCTTTTTGCTTGTCAGTTTCATAATGATTGAAGAGTGAATGGATGAGAGGAGAAGGAAGTGAGACGAGGTTCCACGCTGCTAACATACAGACACGCACTGAAAGGCCGCCATCATTGGGGCACTAGTCTGGAGACTGCGGGGACGCCCGAGCCCCCCCGGAATGTCCATCGGGCCCTCCCCATCTGGTCGCCAACCAGCACGATGGTGCATTCCGGGATTTTTCGACAGTTGGCGGGGCAGCCTTTCGTGTGTGGCTGGCACACTACTTGGGCCCCCAACTACCTGCGGTCGGCCAGCGGCGCACCGTGCCTCGGATCCCGCTACCCTCCGCGACTAGTCTCCCGATACGTGCATAACAGTGCGCGTCAGGCTAGTCAGCCTGCAGTGGAACAGCTGTCTCGACCCAACTCCTCTAGTGGCTACACCGGGCATCGTACCGGAACACGGCTAGGCCGCTTGGCGGTACGTCTTTGCCCGGTGGGTGGTCGCAAGCCTTCGGCCGAAGCCTACCACCAGATGTCACCTGATTTGCACCACCCGGGGACCACGTGTAGGAAATCAGAGGGTAAACTCCTACGGACGTGGGTGACTCGGCATCCAAACAACTTTCAACGAAGGCGTTGCTAAAGCAATTGGAAAAATTCGAAATTTCGAATTTGGAAATCGAAAATGAATTATCGGGCGCTATTGAAATCTTATGTGACCAATCCCTTACATTTTAGCATTTATAGGACTTTGTCTAGAGATAAAAGTGTTCCTGATACCACTTGAGTCCATTATTGCAACAGTACGGGCTATAAAAAAATAGCAACTCCCCAGACACAAATATAGATTATTTTTAACAAAATAACACTACTGCCTTTAAGCCTTTCTTAAAAAAAAATTGTTCAAATAAATAAGCGAAATTGTTCATTTATTATGAAGAGTTTTCGGTAGAGCTGATAAATATTTGCGGCTTTGAGGTTTTCCGTAATAAATGGATAGCACTTTAAATGTATCTATACTTCAGTGAAAAAGAATATCAATTAGAGTGGTTTAGTGATTTCAAGCGTTTAAACCAAGTAGGTCTATATAAATGATACTGAAGTATTTAATAAATTTAAATATTGTTGGTCTTTGGGAGAAGGCTAATAATAATGAACTACAAAGCTTCAAGCCAAGAGAATTTGAATAAACTTAAACAGGTAAAAATAAAATAACCACTCAGCGGTTCAAACACAACTAAGGGTTGAAAATAAACCATAAAATACTTACTTAATTTACGTGTAACAATTCTAATTTTAACCCAAACCTTTTGTGGGTAATTCAATGGATTGACCTTTACTAGGCTTTGGGGACCCCTTGGCAACAAAAGTGGGGTCTCCAAGGCCCGAAAAAAGGAATTTTAGTCAGCCAATTTTAAGGCAAGGAAAACGGGCTCATTTGGGAATAATTAATTTAGAGCCCATGTGTATAAAGGAGTGAACAAAAAACTCCTTTACTTTTTGGGTCACTTATTCACGTGCCAGTGTTTTAGCTTTATTTTTTTATCCTTGAACGAAGGTAATTTTTTAATGGAAACATTGGACTTGACTAAAACATTGGATTTGACTGAAAACAAGCATATATCTGAAACCCGATTTCTAAATTAAGAATTTGAACTTGTGAACTTTGAATTATTAACCGCTAATGTAACCTGAGTACCAGTTTTACTTTGGCATGTAAGTAAGGTTTGTTACGTTCTTAACTTCAAATTCTCAATTCAGAAACCCGTCCAAAGTTAGTCTCCTGCTCTTCTTTCATTAATTTGGGGTCAGCGCACCAAGTATTATTCTTCCATACGGGACTATGGACTATGGATCTATGGGACCGAGACGTGGTCGCTCACAATGGGCCTTATCAGAAAGCTCAAAGTCACACAAAGGGCAATGGAGAGGGCTATGCTCAGAATTTCCTTGCACGATCACGTCAGAAATGAGGATATCCGCAGGAGAACCAAAGTTACCGACATAGCCCGAAGAATAGCCAAACTTAAGTGGCAGTGGGCAGGGCACATTTCTCGCAGAACGGATAGCCGATGGGGCCGAAAAGTTCTGGAATGGCGACCGCGAACGAAGGGAATACGATGCGTTGAAAGGCCTCCCACTAGGTGGACTGATGACCTGGTTAAGGTTGCGGGAAGGCGCTGGATGCGAGACGCACGGGATCGGTCAATGTGGCGACGCCTGGGTGAGGCCTATGTCCAGCAGTGGACGTCTTTCGGCTGAAATGATGATGATGATACATCTCAATTCGCGTCAATTCAATAGTCACCTCCTATCTTATCTAGAATTCTCACCCTTTACATATTCCACCGCAACCAATCATGAGGAAATCGGCATATCCCAGAACCAAAAATTTGAAGATATGTGACATCCACCAACCCGCACTGGGCCCGCGTGGTGGATTACGGCCCATTCCCTCTCACAGAGAGAAGACCTGTGTCCCAGCAGTGGGAACATTAAAAAGGCTGATGATAATGACATATTCCACCCAACGTTTCTTTGTTTAAACATATATGTAAATAATAAGAGACCTACAAACAAGATAAATGTAGCAAATGATCCGTCTAAGGAAAAAGGTGTAATAATTGATCGAGAGGAATCTTGGGGAGATTCATACATAATACTCGTAATTACTTGTAAATGATGAGCCACCTGTTACACGATTGTTCTACGTCTTACTTCTGTGTTTACTGTAGAAACAGCGAGTGTTTTATAAGTAAAGCTGTGTAAAGTGATTTTTATATTATAAAGTAAGCAAAACTATACGTTTTAATTTTTTGAAAGCTAGACTAGTTTCATAAAGCGGTGACATTGTTGGATTAAACATGTTTGTAGTTGGAAATCTTTGGAAATATAAATCAAACTACAAAATGAGATGGTGGTGATGTGGTGGAAAGTCGTATCTTGTATGTATGTAATATTCTTTTTCTCAAACATGCTTGGAAATTTGAGCATTATTTTGACAACCTTCTTCCAGATAAATCGCAATTGCTGTACCGGCCAAATACATGCGCGCAGCGGCCGGCAAAAGTTGTATGAAAATCCATATCTGTCGTGTCTAGCGGCCAAATAAATTCCATAGTAAACTCATATCTGTCGTGTAATTTAAAAATGGAACGATCTTTTTCTCCGAAGCATGGCCACCAAGGAGGTAAATTATCAAAGGTTTCATTTAAATTTCGAACTGGCTTGCAAATAGAACGCTGTTTATTGAAAAAAAAAACAAATGAACACTAACGCGGGAACAATTATTGTTGTTCGTCATTGATTTTGACAAAATGAGTTCTAGGTACTACTTAGTTTAATTTTCCGCGCATATTTGAGAAAAGTACTATACAAGCCTTGGCCACAACTAGGCATTGATGGACTTACGTATGTGTGCCTCGGCTTCGCCTCGGCCCACATTTACACGTTCGTCCATCAATGCCTCTTTTGCTGGCCGCTGCAGTAATGTACTATATTACCTCATATGTTTCAAACCGCTAAATCGATTTATTTAATTAAGACATCGTTAGATACGTCTTGACCACCCAAGTGTTATTAAATAGGCAACGTTATAAAATAACAAATATGGCGGATTTATGCGCGATATTGTGCGGAACCCAATTTTTTTTTCTTCCTCACCCGTCAAGTGGGATATCAAAATGAAGGGTTTTAAGATATGGTTACAAAAATATATATCACACATGTTTAAAAGTAAATCGAACAAAATATATAACTAAAAGTAGTAATATTTTTTTAAATAAAAAATAAATAAACCGACTGCTTAATAAACAAACTAAAAAGATGTAAATAAGAAGAAAATCATGCTGTGCAGTCGGACAATATATTCGCGAGATGGCTGACCACCTGATCCTTCAACTGCACAGCATGATTTTCTTCTTGTATACATATTTTTAGTTCGTTTCGGAATTAATTTATTTTTTTGTCTTTCTCATGAATCTCATTCATATCTACATTTGTTTCATTCTCCTAAGTGTTGTTTTTTCGTGACTCAGTAGCTAGTCATGTCGTGGTGGCCACAGTGGCTAAGACCTCACATCTCTGTTTGAAGTCGTTGGTTCAAATCCGGGCAAGTGCCAATGTGACTTTTTCAAATTTACGTGTACTTTCTAAATTTCTCTTAGACATCACTGACAATGGTGAAGGAAAACATCTAGGGGAAAACTATAGTTAATATAAGTTTGAAATCGCCAACCCGGCTTAAGAAACTGTGGGGATTAATGCTCGTATCTTCTCTGTATTAGAAGAGACAAAGGCCAGAAAAAATATTAAAAGACCCAGCAGTGGGACAGTTTCAGGTTGGTTTTATTATTATAGTAACTAGTAAAAAAATAAGTAAAATTTTAAAAGCCCGCGCCACATTTTTATTTCATGCTACATAAGTTATATAGTAGTAGACACGCTGCGATGGACAATCTATGGAACACGAAATTATTACACGATATCTTGCGAAAACACCCCGATTCAAACAGTAAAACGTCCATAACTTTGGATCGGCAGAACCGATTTTCATCAAACATACCTAAGAACACTATCGATAAAGTCACCTTTATAAAAAAAAACTAAATCAAAATCGGTTCATCCGTTTAGGAGCTATTGTGCCACAGACAGATGTACAAATACACAAACACACGACCCCTCTTTTTCCATCAAGTGTTAAAATCCAAAAAAGCCAACTCTTTCAGAATTTTTGTGTATCAGGCCAATTTTACCAACCCCACCAATTTGCCACATTAATAACATAAAACCATGTAAGCAAATCCCTTTCTGTATCGAACATTAGGCCAAAGGCCACAACGAAATCCATACTAACGATAATGTTGCCATAAACCAATATATGGCTCCTACCCTCATAAAGGGGTGAAACAGGACATTAATTTGGTACAAATATGCCATTATCAGATAGTGTAGATCTTGTGTATTAGTTTCTGTTATGGTATCACTGTTTTAGTTGAGACATAGATTTGGAACTGTTATCTTAATCTTAACTCAATCATCATACCAGCCGAAAGAAGTCCACTGCAGGACATAGACCTCCCCCAAGCGTCGCCACTTACCAGAGAATAGGCAGCACCATTCTATGTGCACTTGTAGCAACCGTACTGCGATCGCCAACCCGCCTGCCAAGCGTGGCCATTATTGCAAAACCCCCCAATCATAATAATATACTATACTATAGGTAAAATTGTTTATAATTTGTTTGTAAAAAGTAAACTCTGAAATTATTAATCCGATTACGAATTTTTTTTCACCGATAGGAAAATACACTACCTTTGAGGGTCAAAGGTAGTGTATTTCTTCACTTTTAATTCCGGAAAATGCAAAATTTTTATGAATTAGGCCATTTTTAGAACAAAGCCGCGGCCTAAAGCTAGTCATTGATAGTTATCTTGTGATTTACTTAATCTACAGTTGTGGTGTCGTTCCCCTTTATTACAAAACGTGGTTAGACTATAAATGTTGGTCTATGCTTGTGTGTAAATTTATATTAAATACCTTATAAATGAAACGTTTAAATTGTGCTTGTTATATTATGCGGTGCCGTAATATTTAGAAATTATATCTCTTTATAATATTAGTATAGGTTGTGATTTAATAAATTTTTGGTGTCGTTCTCCGATAGAAATTAATGAAAACAAACAAAGTGTATAAAAATTGATTAGACGTCTCAACTGTTATTTATTTAATATATATTTAATAATAGACGAAACATTTCGTAAAAATTAAATTATATTTGCAATTTTTTTTATACACGACGCTATCCTGTATTTCGCCATAATATTTTAATGTATGTCTTATACTTTTCTGGTCTCATTTAACCGTCACTATACGGGATGCGCAAAACCTCGTGGATCAAATAAATGGGGCGATAGTAGGGGTTATTTTCAGTAAGTCCTAAAGTATCAATTTTTTTATATATTTTTTACTAAAATGCAAATTACCTCAACCCCGTGGATCAAATGAAACAGGGCGATAGTGCCCTGTTTCGTTTGATCCACGATTTTTTGTATTACGATCATAACGAACCACAAAGCATCAGCTGCCAGGAAATTACCAATAAAAAGTAGAAACGTAACCTTTAAAATAAATATAGTGTTAAGTTCCAACAGTTTCTCATAAAACTTTTACTTAAACACACAAGAAACAGCTGTTATCAAGTTTTGGTTTCAAGAGTTCAAGACCCTGAATGAAAATTCCTTGAAATTTAAGGTGAGTATAGGCTAGAACAAAACATTGAGCCGCTCCAATGTGTCACCTATTTACGAACCGATTAATAAGTGCAATGCTCTACGTTTCGTTATAACTTGATTGGAAATAAGCGAGCGAATTGATGTAACATTTCATTGAACAAAAACACGAGCCTGCAGATCCGACATTTCGAAGTTAACGGGAATTAGAAGGGAATGTTACAAGTAATACTCACACGCTGTGAGCATTACTCCGAACACCGTGTCGAGCTTTCGCAGGAACGTTACATTACACGGAAATCCTATAAAAAGTGAGTTAACACCATAGTAAAACAAGCAAAGTTTTCACATTATACATACATGTATGAAAAACATTCATAATTTAGTTTCATAAACCATGTTTGTTTTTGATTTCAAAGTTTTAAACTTGATGTTAAAAGTTCTTGCTACTTATTAAAAGTTCGAAACTCCGTTCAGGTAATGAAACCTTAATTTAATCTTGGTAATATACTTATCTACCTTGTTGTAAGTCTTTTTAAAGTGGGTAGTGAATTCGAAAGTAAGTCTGTATGAAAAGTTTTCACGGTTTAATTACCAAATTGATTTTGATGGTATTGATTGATTTTGATTAAACAAAAAAGTTCGCTATTAGTCTTGGCTTGGTTCGGTTTTTAGACAATAGCTACGGGTAGTCAGAAGCACGAAATCTTGATACTGGTTATCAGGATTTCGTTTTCTTGCATATAGTCGATCATACACTTATTAAACAGAGATAACAGACATCCAGTAGGTAAGCGGAGGTGAAATAGATTAATAGACAGTCGCTTCATGAAACATGCTGACTGATATATTGACGGAATCCGTGGAAGCCGACTCCTATATTAAGTGGCTCTGTCTTATAAAAGTCAAGTAAGTGTAGTAGACTTTTAAAGACAAATCAATCTACCAAAACATTATTGTTGTACCTGCTGAAGGCTGTATGAATATATTTGTATTGTAACTCAATTTATTTTTGTATTAAAGAACTGCACAGCACATGAGTAAGTACTATGTACCAACTGTAAATCTACCATTTACTTTACCTATTATGACGTTCGTTGACTGGAATGTGCCCTGGCAGTTAAGAGTTTGTCATGCTTTCTCAAATATATCTCTGATGGTGGCACATGTTTTGGATCATTCGGTTCCCTTTATGATGGTTGAGCTGAGTGAGTGGTGCGAATCAATGCGTCATGTTCGTGAACGGACGCCATCGGTTGGGATGGGACATAATTTGGTTACCTCGGCCTGTTTTTAATTAATTATTGTATTTTGAGGTTGTTCATTTTACTCTAGACGCATTTATATGCAAGTTTTTTTTGCATCGTTTTCACATATGTATAACTAGCACTCCGCCCGCGACCTCATGATGAAAATACGAAATCATGCGAACGAACGCATGATTTCGTATTTTATTCAACTAAATTATGTGCAGTTAGTGAAGGTGACCAAAGATAAGTTATTGTTAAATCAATAATAAATGGGATATCGTAGATATCTACGGTTTAAGTTAGGATTTACGAACGACGACGTGTCCCATAAGTTTTAGCTAAATAAAGGACTCGTGGGTAAATAACAGTCACACCGGTCATTCGATCAAAACCTCAGTCATGAAGCTTTACCATAAGATCCTTAGCGAGTACACCACTCCCCATCTAATACTATGAAGAAGACAGTGCAGTGGAGTTTTCGCACGAGTCTTACGATAAACATGGATAAAACTAAGGTCATTTTAAATACCCATGTAGCACCCATTCTCATGAAAATCGGTGACTTTACAGAAGGTATTCATTGAATCCGACTCGGAAACACGGACAGGAAAACTGAGGTAACCGACATAGCCCCAAGAATGACCAAACTTTTGTTGCATTAAGCAGTCCAGATTGTTCGTTGAACAGATGGCCCATGGACGAACTCGCCACTCCAGATCCTTTCAGTCCCATAGACTGAAAGGTTCTAGAGTGGCGAGGTCGTTACTGGAAGATACAACATTGCAAGGCCTCGCACAAGTTGGACTGATGTCCTGACGAGGGCCGCAGCAAGTCTGCTGAATCCGAAGAGCAGAAGACTGATTGCGATTTTTGAGTCGCATAATTTCGGGTGGAGCAAAAAATATTTTAGTATGAAAACGAATGTTGCGTGAATTATGCGACATTATAAAGTCACTCACAACTCATAAAATTACCTACGTTTGTTTGGTCTTACACTTTTTGTGTTTTTTGTTTGGCCTGAGACAAACGGTGCAGTTCGATAGTTCCAAATCGAGGAAGAGGTCGTCTTAGTGCCGTAAGATTCTTCAAAAAACCGTTGACACTACTAAAACATCTTCTGAGGGTAATTCTGAAAAAATCACGATGGCAATTTATTATTGCCCAATGAATAACATTTTTATACAAATAAATGTCAAAAAAATAAATGTGAGGTTGAATTTCCAAAAATCCCTCCTTAGTGCTCCCCTACATCATAAAAAGAAGTTATGTGCAATAAAATTATTCAAAAATCGTGATCACCCCCTAAATAGTATTTTGGGGATAGTTCCGAAGAACTAACAACTAATAACAAACTACATTATTCATTATGGCCTTTGTACCCGTAGAAATAAGTATAATTGTAAAAGAGATGTGTAACTTTAGTTTTTGGTGTACAATAAAGTATATTCTATTCTATTCTATTCTATGGTTAGTATTTGTGCCAAATTTCAAGTTTATTAACCCAAGATTTTCAACATCCCCTAATCATCTTTTAGGGGTAGTTTCCAAAAACCTCCTTTATTATTTACTTTGGTTAGCATTTGTGCCAAGTTTCAGGTCTACTAATCCAAGAAATGAGATATTCCATACAAACTTTAACATCCCTTAAATCGTCTTTTGTGGGTAGTTCCGAAAAACTAACGTTACCTTTATTATTTTGCCGAAGGCATTAGAATTTATTTTAACAAATATCTCTCGTTTGCTACCCTACATCAAAAAAAGAGGCCTTGTGCAATAACATTCTTCAAAAATTTATAACCAAAATGACAACCTTTAATTTATGAAACAATAAAAAATATATGCTGTTAGTTAAATACTAAAAGTTTTAAATATACCAGCCCAACAAATTGCCACCTCTAACCCCCTTTAGGGGTAGAATTACCGTCATCATCAATAAACTCATTGCTTTTTCTATTAATCAAGAGCGTAAACCTTCTATTTCTGATATTTTACATTCCGAACCAAAGAACCCTACCTAAATACATGAATTCTTTTTATGAACCAAGAGCGTAAATCTAAAATTTCATGTGTCCAACTTACAAACTGTAGAAATTACATACATACTTTCACCCCTTTTTACTCCCTCAGGAAGGAAATTTTCAAAAACCTATAAATACATTAATTCTTTTTATCAACGGAGAATTGAGCAGGTTGCGGTGGAGTATTATAAGGTTATCTGAAGTCCGAAGAGAAGGAGAGGACTCGATAATCCTCAAATCTGGTAACCTGTTCAATTGCCGAGAGGTTGACTAGCAGTCCCAGGGTGGTGTCGGGTTTATCGTCCACAAGTCCCTTGTGAACAACGTGGTGACTTTCGAGAGTGTGTCGACCAGGCTGGCGTACCTTATACTCAGAATATCCTCGAGATATTCGCTGAAGGTTATACAGGTCTACGCCCCGACCTCGGCGACGACGAGGTAGAGACCATGTATGAGGATATTTCTAGAACCATGCATGGTTTCAAAACTCACTTCACCGTTGTCATGGGGGACTTCAACGCGAAACTGGGCAAACGATACGAGGATGAGCTGCAAGTGGGCCAATTTGGAGTTGGACATCGGAACCACTGGGGTCTCCTACTGGCCAGTTTTATGGAGAAGGAGGGCCTCTATATGATGATTTACTTCTTCAGAAAGCGTGAGCACAGGAAGTGGTCCTGGCAAAGCCCCGATGGTGCAACTAAAAACAAGATCGACTTCATCATGTCAACCAAGAAGCAAATGTTCAAAGATGTCTCTGTGATCAATTCGTTGAAAACCGGGAGCGATCACCGCATGGTGAGAGGCACATTGAACATTAATATCAAGCTTGAAACGTCTTGACTGATGAAGTCTACGCTCTGTCCAGCACAGATCCAGATCCTAAACCCCGAGAGCTTTCAGCTCGAACTCCAGAATCGTTTCGAGTGCCTAGGGAGCTCCGTGGACGAATACAGCGATGGGTTCGTGGAAGCTGTCCATACGGTTGGGTCTAAGTTTTTCAAGACCCGCCGTACAGATATAAACAAAAAGCTCTCTGATCCTACTCTCAAGCTTATGAAGGAGAGGCGTGAGATGATCCTGCAGTCTTCAGATGATGCGTTGAAATACCGGCAGCTCAATAGACGGATCTCAAAGTCCTTGAAAAGCGATCTCCGCTGCTTTAATAGAGCGAGCGTATTAAAGACGCGATTGAGCGGAATAAGGGTTCCAGGGTCTTTGCTAGAGATCTGACTATTGGGCAGAGCCAGCTCACGAAACTGAAGACCGAATATGGCAGAATTGTATCCGCCAAACCGGAGCTATTGAGAGAGATCGATTGATTCTATGGGCAGTTGTACACGTCAACCAGTAAACCCGTCATGAATCTAGCAAAAGACCCTAGAGCTTGATTGACCCGGCACTATACCGAAGACATGCCGGACGTCAGCCTGTATGAGAGTAGGATGGCTCCTAAACAGCTTAAAAACAACAAGGCGCCGGGTGAAGACGGAATTAAAGCCGAACTCCTGAAGGCGGGTGGAAAACTGGTCCTTAAGGCCCTTCAGAAGCTGTTCGATTCCGTCATACTCGAGGGCAAAACGCCACAGGCATGGTGAAGGGGTGTGGTAGTACCTTTCTTCAAGAAGGGCGACAATGCCCTACTAAAGAACTATAGACCCATCTCACTTCTTAGCCATGTCTACAAGCTGTTTTCAAGAGTCATCACGAATCACATCATCGCAGGTTTGACGATTTCCAGCCTCCTGAACAAGCCGGTTTCCGTAAAGGCTTTAACACCGTAGACCATATACATACGCTGCGGCAGGTTATACAGAAGACCGAAGAGTACAACCTGCCTCTCTAGTTAGCGTTTTTGGACTATGAAAAAGCCTTTGATTCGATCGAGACTTGGGCTGTACTGCAGTCTCTCCAACGGTGCCAAATTGACTACCGGTACATCGAGGTGTTGAAGTGTTTGTACAAAAACGCCGCCATGTCAGTTCCACTTCAGGATCAGGCCTCGGAACCTTTCTTTCTGCAGTGAGGTGTGAGGCAGGGAGATGTCATATCTCCGGAACTGTTCTCCGCTGCACTGGAAGATGTCTTCAAGGTTCTGGACTGGAGAGGGCTAGGCATCAACGTCAATGGCGAGTACATCAGTCACCTTCGGTTTGCCGACGTTATAGTGGTCATAGCTGAGACTGTGGAGGACCTCAATACAATGCTCGATGACTTCAGTAGGGCTTCCGAAAGAGTGGGTCTTAGGATGAACATGGACAAAACCAAGGTGATGTTGAATGCCCATGTTACACCCACTCCTATCAGGGTCGGAGACTCTACACTCGAAGTTGTGGATGACTATGTCTACCTGGGACAAATGATCCAGTTGGGTAGGGCCAACTTCGAGAAAGAGGTCAACCGTCGAATCCGACTCGGCTGGGCAGCGTTCGGGAAGTTGCGCGGTATCTTCACGTCCAACTTACCACAGTGTCTCAAGACGAAAGTCTATGACCAGTGTGTGTAGCCTATGGCTCTGAGACGTGGTCGCTCACAATGGGCCTCATCAGAAAGCTTACAGTCACCCAAAGGGCAATGGACAGGGCTATGCTCAGAGTTTCCTTGCGTGATCGAATCAGAAATGTAGTGATCCGCAAGAGAACCAGGGTTACCGACATACCCCGAAGAATTGCCAAACTTAAGTGGCAGTGGGCAGGGCACATTGCTCGCATAACGGATGGCTGATGGGGCAGAAAGGTTCTGGAGTGGCGACCGCGAACCTGAAGACGTTGCGTTGGAAGGCCTCCCACCAGGTGGACCGATGACCTGGTAAAGGTTGCGGGGATGCGCTGGATGCGGGACGCACGGGACCGGTCAATGTGGCGACGCTTGGGGGAGGCCTATGTCCAGCAGTGGACGTCTTTCGGCTGATATGATGATCAATGGAGAGCGTAAATCTAAAATTTCACTTGTCTATCTTACAAACTATAGAAATTACATACAAACTTTCAACCCCCTTTTTACCCCCTTAGGTATGGAATTTTCAAAAACCAATGAATACATTAATTCTTTTTATCAACCAAGAGCCTTAATGTATAATTTCATGAGTCCCATTTACAAACTGTATAAATTTCATACAAACTTTCAATCCCCTTTTTACCCCTTTAGGGGCCAAATTTTCAAAAAGTAATAATTACATTAATTCTTTTTAACAACCAAGAGCATAAATCTAAAATTTCACGTGTCCAACTTACAAACTGTAGAAATTACATACAAACTTTCAACCCCCTTTTTACCCCCTTTGGGGTGGAAATTCCAAAAATCCTTTCTTAGTGCTCAATTACGTTAATTAAGGAACCCTTCTGCCAAATTTTATGCTTCTAGGCCTAGCGGTTTAGGCTGTGCGTTGATTGATCAGTCAGTGTACGTTACCCCAACAGGAAAGTGACTCCTAGAATGATATGAGTGGAACGTATAATTAGAGCGTAATCTGCTGTGAATGTGCGCCAAATAAAAAATAAGTGCGTGTCGTCGTTTTTGAAAAAAACGGAAAAAACGATTCCTGCTGGGGTAACGTTGTTCCAGCAGTAAAATTCTAAACGAATGATTGAAATGAGAAATAAAGTGCATGGGCAGAGAGCTTATAGATGTGCAAAAATGTGCGCCGAAAATATAATTGGTGCGTCATCAGGTTTTCGAGATATTGCATTTCCTGCTGGGGTAACGTTTTGCAGAATCGTATATCTCTAAAACCATTGTAGGTGCGCCTGTAGAATAATCATACACGAGTACCTCTTGATTTGTGCGTATTTGTGCCGGAATTAGATTTAAGAAAATATTTATAATTTTCAAGCAAAAGCGCTTTTTTGAAAACCCGTAAAAAATTCGCAGCGGCTAAATGAGAAAACGTATAAGCTCTCTGAAAACTGTATTCAGTCCATCTTGACGCTTGTAATAACCATAAAAAGTTTCAAAAGCAGACATGCTTGCGTTATCGAATAATATTGCTAAAAGTCAAAACAAGGGTGTCATAACTTTGACGGCAAAATACAAGAAACCGACTTAACCCAAGATAAGTAGGTGTAAACCACAAGTGTGTGCGTTTAGTGAAAAATATATAGTGAAAATATTCAGCTTGAAATGTTTCACATTAAGTAGATTTATACAAAAAACTAAACATGAAAACATAGGCTGGTTATCCGACCAAATTCAAATGACTACAAAAAAGCGACGGATTCATACATAACGATGACCTTCTTAACTTTACTCACGAACCGGTCGTAGCGTGTTGTGCCTGACAATGAGGTAGAAAAGTTATAAAAAAAAATTAATTAAATTATTAAATTCTACTAGCTGTTTCCGTGACTTTGCACTTGATTAGGTAAGTACATTAGAAAAAGTAGTGCCAAGGTTTAACCTATCTTCTTTTTCCTTTATAATATTAGTAGAAAAAATTAGAGACCAAAAATTTGATGGCGCTTGTTTAAAAAAAAAAGAAGGTCAAGATATGTGTCATGAATACCAACTACAAAAAATAACCTACAGATACAGTTTATAAATAAAAATCCAATTAACGCAACAGTAAAAAAAACAACGTAGGTATCTACATACATTGATTTAAACCGTAGGCTAGATAAATTAACATTGAGTTATTAGGGTTCCGTATTACTAAGATTCCGCGGTCCATCTCTGTGATTTTCTGTGATTATGAAATTTTACTGTTTGTATTTTGGTACTTATGTTAATAAAAAACTGATCTGTGATTTTAAATAATAATGACTACTGTGTTCTAATATTAATAGGTTTGTTATTTGATCTATGATTTGAAGCCATAATTACTTTAAGAAACAAATTAAGAGAATAAAAATAATAATGTCTACATTAACAACCTCTTTCATTTGTTACGGTCACAAGGTGCATTTAATGTATTTTTAATTAGCCCTCAAAATTAGGTAATACCAACAAACGTTTGAACGCGACTGTATGGACAACAGCTTAGGTTTAATACGTCCAATTAAGAAGGTCATCGATATGTATGAATCCGTCGCTTTTTTGTAGTCATTTGAATTTGGTCGGATAACCAGCCTTTCATGTTTAGTTTTTTGTATAAATCTACTTAATGTGAAACATTCCAAGCTGAATATTTTCACTATATATTTTTCACTAAACGCACACACTTGTGGTTTACACCTACTTATCTTGGGTTAAGTCGGTTTCTTGTATTTTGACGTCAAAGTTATGACACCCTTGTTTTGACTTTTAGCAATATTATTCGATAACGCAAGCATGTCTGCTTTTGAAACTTTTTATGGTTATTACAAGCGTCAAGATGGACTGAATACAGTTTTCAGAGATACGTTTACGTTATACGTTTTCTCATTTAGGTACTGCGAATTTTTTACGGGTTTTCAAAAAAGCGCTTTTGCTTGAAAATTATAAATATTTTCTCAAATCCAATTCCGGCACAAATACGCACAAATCAAGAGGTACTCGTGTATGTTTATTCTACAGGCGCACCTACAATGGTTTTAGAGATACACGATTCTGCAAAACGTTATCCCAGCAGGAAATGCAATATCTCGAAAACCTGATGACGCACCAATTATAATTTCGGCGCACATTTTTGCACATCTATAAGCTCTCTGCCCATGCACTTTATTTCTCATTCCGATCATTCGTATAGAATTTTCCTGCTGGATCAACGTTACCCCAGCAGGAATAGTTTTTTCCGTTTTTTTCAAAAACGACGACTCGCACTTATTTTTTATTTGGCGGACATTCACAGCAGATTACGCTCTAATTATACGTTCCACTCATATCACTCTAGGAGTCACTTTCCTGTTGGGGTAACGTACACGATCAGGCAGTCAGTCAGTCAGTATCTTCTTTTATATATATAGATTATGTAAATTTCCAACAAGAAACTACAAGCAAATACTTGTAATTAAAACTTATTGATGGAATGGAGTGTCCGTGGAGTTTCTTGCACATTCTTCTCCATAGAGACGTTCTGAGGCTTGCGAATGTGCAACTAGCTACATTTTTGTTTCTTTTTGCTGACTATTCAAAAGCACCTTAATGAAACCATTAAGGTTAAATCAAAATATTTTATTTCAACTAAACAGTTGAAATAAAATATTTTGATTTAACCTAGCCATTTCTCAACTATCAACATAGTTGCAAAAAAGGCTAGGTAAAATCAAAATATTTTATTTCAACTATTATAGGATCGGCTTCCAGTATAACCAAATGTAGTGACCTCCATAAGCCAGTTACTGGGTAAATCGGTACACCTAGGCCAAAACTGGTGTCAGATGTCCAGGTTTCAGACTACCCGTAACGATTGTCAAAGATCTAATGCTGGGGCCAGCGGCTTAGCGTGATTGCTGAGGCACGGAGGAATCTTGGCATTTTACGATGGTCATCCATCCACGAACTTATGGCTTGGCAAGCAGTGCATACACATGAAGATAAACCCGTGCGGCTATTATTATGTAGCCAGGACCTCCTCAAGTTTCTAGACTTTTGAATACCAGCTACGCTTATACACCTAATTTACTCATTCACACTTTACTTACCTATATTCACTAGTAGGTATTCCAGTGAATAGCTCCATTACGATAATGGATCTACCCACCCAATGATTTGGAAACGTAATTTATTAAGTCAATCTAATTTCCTTTAAACCTGAATTATTAGGCTAACAGAGTCTTTTTTACAATTCTGTAAAGAATTTTGTTAGACTTCGTCATAGCATTTGAATCGCTTTTGTAATTCAAATAATTGTATAATTTACAATAGTTTGTTGAACGACCTCCACTGCATTGATGTAGATTGAAATTGCCTTCGTTTTGTTCAGTTTATAGAAAAGTCAAATATTATTTCTTGCTTTTAACCTCTAATGAAAAGGAGTATCACTGCATTGAAGCATTATAAAATATGAATAGTCGATTACGCTGCAGTTTTATTATCTTTTAAAATTCTGTCTGATTGCAGGATTGAATTAATCCTTATCAATCAGCAAATAATATTGAGGAATTTATTTTACACTCGTATAAAGATATTTAATTGTTTGTTTGTAAAAGGTAACCTCTGGGTATAAATTTGACCACGAACATTAATTTATTGATGAATAAAAAATCCCTTAAAGAAAGATTTTTTATCCGTTATAAAATAATGAACGATTTTTTTTATTAATAACGGATAAACGCACGGTTCCAGAGGTACCGGCCACGGAAGTCAAGCAGCAGGAAAAAGGCAGTGTAAAAGAGGGGTCTATAGTCAACAGGAATTTGAAAAATAGGTATTTGAAGAAACTATTCCCGTCGCGCTGCGCCCGACGCCTGACCAAGCCACCTAACAATGTGTGAACGAGTAGTGTATTTGTGTGCGTAAGAGTGCGCCGCAGCAGCCGACCGGTGCGCGTGCACTTGCCCCGAGTACCGACTCGCTTATCACTTTACGAAAAAAAAATAAGAGACGATGAATTTTGGAGAAATGTCGAACCAAAATTAGATTTTTTTCATTGAATGCATTCTGTCAGAAATAATTGATGGTTGAATACCACGAGATTTATCTCTAAGTAAAAAGTTGAAAGGATTGAAATTACGACGGAATAAATCTAAACGAGTACGTAATGCCCGTCGCTGTAACAACATCGCAGGTGTTTCCCCAGTCGTACTTTGAACTGTGTTCCTATAATTGAGTAGGAATGTGTTCAAGGCTGCGTCCAAGTCTTTATTCTCCCTATAGGCTTTTTTAATTGCAGCCTTGCATAATTTTACTGCATTTTCTGCGGCACCGTTAGACGACGGATGGTATGTCGGTGAAAAGGATTGACGTATTCCATTGTTTTTTTAGGAAATTACTAAACTCTATACTCGTGAAAGGTGGGCCTTGGTCTGATACTAATTCTATCGGGAGACCAAATCGCGCGAAGATGTTACGTAATACTTTGATTACCTGTTTGGCGTTTGTACGTGACATTTCGGAAACTTCTAACCACTTGGAGCTTGCATCAATTACCACCAAGAACGTGCTACCATGGAAAGGCCCTAAGAAATCTATATGTACCCTACTCCAGGGCTGTGTGACGTATGGCCACGGTTGCGGTGGCGCACGCGGCGGTGCAGCGCCCTCTACTGCACACGTCTCACAACTGTTGCACAAAGCTTCCACGTCACTATCAATATTCGGCCACCAAACATAGCTACGCGCTAATGATTTTGTTTTAACAATACCCATGTGACTAATATGTAATTGTTTAAGGTTTTTTCTTTCGTAAGGTTTGTGGTATTACCATCCGGTATCCCCACATTAGACATCCACAATCTACATACAACTCGTGACGTCTTGCAAAATTAGGCTTAACTTGCTCCTCTGCGCACGACAGAGGCCAGCCTGACTGTACGTAAAGGAAAATTCTATTTAATATCGTATCTTTCTTCGTCTGTTTCCTAACTTCGCTGTGCGTTACTGGAAGAAAATCCTCCACAAAGTTAACATACGTGATCTCCGTACTCACGCTCGATGGTTTACCTTGTGGAAGTCTGGATAAAGCATCAGCACAGTTTTTCTTTGAGGACACATATTCTATTTCATAGTTATAACCTGTCAATAGTATTGCCCACCGTTGCAACCGAGAAGCTGCCATTATCGGAATGCCTACCTTATCACCGAAAATATGTGTTAACGATTTATGATCTGTCAAACATTGATGTACAAATATTGATGGTATTTCTTTATACCAAAAATGATCGCGAGTGCTTCTCTATCTATTTGCGAATAAGCGCTCTCGGCTGTGCCTAATGAACGCGACGCGTACGCTATCGGTCGCTCCCCGGCCGCGGTGATGTGCGAAAGCACCGCGCCCACCCCGACGCTACTGGCGTCGGCCGTCAACACGAGTGGTAAGTCTGACGAGTAATGCATCAGCACCTCATTTGAAGCTAGCTGCTGCTTAACCTTCCTGAACGCTCTCGCACACTCTTCACACCAGTTGTAAGGTTCATCTATCCGGAGCAATCTATACAGGGGCGAAAGAATCGTACTGACGTTCTTTAGAAACTTAGCATAGTACATGGTCATGCCTATAAATGCTCTCAACTCCGATACATTGGTGGGGGCGGGTGTATCAATTATTGCTTTACTTTGTCAGTGCACGTCTGCACCCCCTCTTTACTAATTATATGGCCTAAATAACTAATTTTTTTCGCAATGAAACTACATTTCTCTTTTTTTACTTTAAGTCCAGCTGACTGTAAACGATCAAAAACTTTGTTTAAATTCCTAATATGCTCTTCAGTTGATACCCCCGTAATAATAATGTCATCTAAAAATACGCCCACGCTAGGCAAGTCGGCAAATAACTGTTCTAAACGCCTCTGAAATATGCCGCCGGGACTCGACGACAAACCGTACACTAACCGATTAAACATAAACATGCCTTTATGCGTATTGATTACTGTGTATTTCTTCGATTCATCCAGTTCAAATTGTGCATATGCTTGTGATAAATCAACTTTGCTTAAATATTCCCCCCCATGTAGGCGTACCAACAAATCTTCTACTCGCGGTAAAGGATAACGATCGACTTCCAAGACTTTATTTAAAGTTAGTTTATAGTATGCACAAATTCTAATAGTACCGTCTTTTTTTATCACTGGCACGATCGGCGTGGCCCAATCTGAGCGGTCCACAGGCGTGAGGATGCCGTCCCGAACGAGCTGGTCCAGCGCGCGCTCCACCGGCTCGCGCAGCGCATACGCCAGCGGGCGCGCGCGCATGTAAACCGGCCGCGCGCCCTCCCGCACGTGTATGCTTACTGCGCCGCCGGTGAAACGACCCAAACCATCCTCAAACACCTTCCAGTATCTGGAACTAAATTCAGACATATTAAACTGTTTGTTCTGTAAACTATTAACCGAAACAACCCCGTCATTTACGTAACAAAATAATTGTATTTTTAATTCGGCCATCCACTGTCGACCCATTAATATAGTTTTCCCACCTTTGATTATGTATAAATCTAACTTTTTACACTCGTCTTTATACCTTACCTCCGGTTTTATGACCCCAATAGGATTTACCATTTCCCCTGGGTAGTACCTTAGTGCGATATTACAAGTATCTATCCGTAAATCGCTAAACGATCTTTTGTATGTATCGTAATTTATACACGAGATAGCACTTCCCGTGTCGCATTCCATTTTTAAATCTCTACCCTGCACTTTTAATATTAAATGTATTGGTGGGCACTGAGCTATGGATAAATTATTTATGTCGACTATCATTACCTCGTCGCTTCGCTCGACGTCCGAGAAGCTAGCCTCTTGAATTTCTTGAAGATGATGATGTCCTACTTGTAGCGGACATACGCGGCGCAAATGTCCTTGCTTGTTGCATACCCGACACACGTATTGCGTGAATTTGCACCATGCCGTATCATGCAACCCTCCACATGCATTGCACGGTTGGTCTCGCCGAGCTCGCTCCCCCGGCGCAGCCGCTGCCGGTGCCACCCTTACAAGGCGCGAGCGGCGCGTGCTCCCGCCGCGCCGCTGCCCGCTCCACGTGACCCGCCGCCTGTCGCCGTCCGCACTCGGCCCCGCCGCCGCCGGCCTATATTGCGTCGCCTGCGTCGCGTCGTGTCGCCTCGTTGTCACTACCGTAAGACAATTAGCCGCTGTGTTCGTCTTGCCCGTGGTCCTGGTACTGCACTCGACCGCAGCTGCATTTTTCTCCGCTGCTTCCATGCTCATGGCCATACTATAGGCCTTCGTATAATCCAGTTTGTCCTCAGCAAATAAACGTTGTCGTATGATTTCACTACTTATCCCGCACACGAAACGATCCCGAATACTTTCTTCAAGCCATGTCCCAAACTCGCATGATTTAGACATCTTTTTCAAAACCGCCATGTACTCAGCTATACTTTCATTCGCGTTTTGTTTCCGTTGGTGAAATTTAAATCGCTCGGCTAACACACTCGGCTTAGGCTGCAGGTGTTTTTCCATGATGTCCGTTACATATTCAAATGTTTTGGTACTCGGTTTATGCGGCGTACATAAGTTAACCAGTAATTCGTAACTTTCTGCTCCCATTACCGTTATTAACGTCGGTACACGCAATTCGTCTTTAATGCCTTTAACAACGAAATAATTTTCAAGACGTTCCACGTATAACTTCCAGTCATCTGATTGCACTTTGAACTCACCGATTTTACCGATGCTCATCGTTACAGTTTAATGTTTTTACGGTTATCACAACAAAACACGCAGGTTCTTTATCCTCGTCGCCACTGAAGTACTTGGAAGTGTCGGGGTGTCGGGATACGGAGCCAGGAAATAAAACAGCTGATCACGGTTACACGTATATTCCGACTGGCGGACGATCACATGAAATCCTACAGATGTAGGGCTACCCACATGTTCTTAACATAAACTTATTAATATTATGGAGGTACTTAGGTACTTCATTCACATACATCACAGTATGAAATAAAAAATATCATTAAAAATAAATAAAAACACGCCTGTCTTGCAGTCGGGGGACGGTTCCTTGGAACAGTTTTTTACAGGTCCCCCGACTTGGCTGAAAATATTGGTTTTCAGTTGTGCCCATTCAACACTAAAATAATTTAAATTATTTTTATTTTTTTTAATTCTATGTTTTAATTTAAATTACCAAAAACCCCACTTCTCCAAAATTCCTAAATATTTTTAAAAGTACCTGCTTTATAAGAAATAAAAATTTAGTTTGCATGATACTGGGTATAAGTCTAACCGAAAGAATGCAAATCAGCAAACAGGACGTGAGATGAGCGAACGATACAGTACATCAAGCCAACATTTTGAGAGCGAGCCGCGTCACCCGCGTGGGCCGCGGTTTTGAATCCCTACACGTGGGGGGACCACGGGATGGGATGGTGTTAATCAGTTGACATACTGGTGGTAGGTTTCGACCGACGGCTTGAGACCACATAAAAGATATACCGCCAAGCGGGCTAGCCGTGTTGATTAGAGGAGTTGGTTCGAGATAGCTGTTCCAAGGCAGACCGGCCAGACTCGCGCTGTTATGGATGTATCTGGAGACTGGTCGAGGAGGGTAGCGGGATTCGAGACACGGTGCGCTGGCTGACCGCAGGTAGTTTGACGCCCAAGTAGTGTGTGTGTGGCTGGCCACACACGAAAGGCTGTACCGCCAATTACTATCGAAAAATCCCGGAACGCGCCATCGTGCTGGTTGGCGACCTTAAGACAGTGCCCGATGGACATTTCCGAGGGAGCTCGCGCGTCCTCGCAGTCGCCAGACCAGTCCCCACCTCACTTCCTTCTCCTCTCCTACCTTCACTCTCAACCATGCCAAGGAACAGAAGAAAAATAATGCTATATAGCGGCAGCACTCACTGTCACAAAGGTGCACCTCTGTAACATCAGAGATCTACACTCAAACGTTGATGCAGTCCACCATCATCTGGAGATTGGCAAACCAGCGCTTTTGTTCCTTTCGGAGACGCAGATCGGATGTCCGTCAGACGTGGCGTACCTTTCTTACCCAGGATTTAACCTGGAGCAGAAGTTCAAGCCACGCGCGGGTGTATGCATGTCCATCCGTTCATCAGATTGGAAAAGTGCCAAATGCTTGCAAGCAAGCCAACGGTACAGTCCGTGACCGAGAAGGGCATTCGAGCTGACCCGGCCAAGACATATCCCTGTACGTGTACTAGTAAGCTTCTGGCGTACCTAGAAGCCAACGACATCCTTAGTGACCGCCAATACGGCTTCCACCGAAATCGGTCTACTGGGGATCTTCTAGCGTATGGCATTCACATCTAGAGTGAGGCCATGGCGGAGCGTTTGAGCTTGTCCTTGGAGGCAGTCTTCGAATGGGGCGATGCCAATTGGATCGAGTTCAATGCCGCTAAAACACAGGCTTGTCTTTTCTCCGCTAAAAAGAGCCAACTTCACCCGGCTCCATCTTTCCGAGGTGTAACCGTGCCGATAACGAACCATATTGAGCTTCTTGGCGTAACGTTGACATCGACACTCAATTTATGATCATACGTTGAGGTAAAGCCTCAACATGCTGCCAAAAAGTTGTGGATCCTTGCGAAGGTGAGACGGTACTTCAAGTCAGAACAGCTGCTTATGTTGTATCAAGCGCAAGTTCGATCTTGAATAGAGTACTTTTCTCATCTCTGGGACAGATCTGCCAAATATCAGCCTTAGGAGTGCAGATTGCATCGAAAAACGGGCCAAGAGGCTCATCGGCAACGAGGCACTGGTCAAGTCAAAGCTCCAGAGCCTGTTCAAGGTTCGTCGCAGAGTTGCCAGCTTGTCAGTTTTTTATCGGTTGCATTTCGGGGTGTTTGCGATGGAGTTGCATGATCTAATTCCGTCTATTCCGTTTCACCATCGGACTACAAGACGTACGGCGATGCGCCGTCGGTACAAGGTGGACAACCCATAAGCAATAACATTTTTGGAAACACTTTCTTTCATTATGCGTACAGCTTAGGAGTGGAATTCCCTGCCGCTTAATTTTCCTAACAAGCTGTGATAGTGCATTTGCAACTGCACTTGCCAGATGTTATGCATGCTTAGGATAATCATTCGACAAGTGCCTTTAAATAATATTTACAATCACACGATTTTATAAATAAAATCATTGTATAGTGTAAATATCGACATCGCTGTATATAAACCACTCACTAGAGAATCTTCCACTTCTCTATTAGTGTACGTGTATGCCTTACCCTCCCTCATCTCCTACCTCCCCCCGAAAAGTGCGAAAGGGACAGCTGCAGCTCAGGCTGATTTTACTTACAAAAACCTTGACCAAAAGACGTATTATGCTGTTTTCTTCTTCAAAACTGGACTGATCTTAAAAAAATCTTATATCAAAATTTAGAGGAGAGGTATATCTATGCTTCTATCATTTTCTTTTTTGTTAAATACTTATCTATTTTGTCTGAATGTCGTTTGAACATGGCGGTAAAAACGGGCATTTTTTTCGGATTTTTGAATTGTCATATTTCTTTTAGTGATTATGTTTTGGAAAAAGGGAAATGATAGGTAGATTTTATGGAAAAAAAACATTGCTCTGGAGGCATTATCCACGAAGAAAACAGCAGAATGTTTTTGTATGGAGAAAGGCCCACTAGAGATCCCTCTTAGAGAGAATGTTATCTCATCAACAATCACATAAACAATTGTGAAACAGTTAACATTTCACACTACAATTCCAATCGACTAAGCAAATGAACAATACCAAACCTACACCATAATTTAGCAGATACAAACAGAACGGCAACCAACATTCGAGATATTTTAAGTACCGGCACAGGACCAAACGTTTGACCAATATCGACCGAACGAACCGTTTGATTTGATGTCCCTGTGTGCCAAAAGGTGTAACACAGGAAATTCCAACACAGCATTCAAACCTCAACGGTATAGTTCACGTGAACAAATATGTGGGTCGCGAGTGATTACACAGTGTATGGTACAGGTACTGGTTCTTTGAAGTTTGTGAATAGAGCTAAGAGTTTTTTTTTTTAGTTAGCCTAGAATTGTGTTATAGAGCTTAGGAAAAACTAAACTATAATTTTATTAATCTTTCTCAATTAAGGGTAAGTTTGAACAGATAATTAAATCCAAACAAGAGAAAGAGTTAAGTTTCAGAAACGTCAAAGTTTGATACTACATAATTATGTTTTATTATTGAAGAGAAGAGAGAGAATAGAGTGAGAGATAGTAGGCACCTATCGAATAATATAAAATAATATTACACTGAATAAAATTCGACACAACAACAAAAAAACAGTTTACTAGAATCTCGGTGAAACATAACTTCATGTAAAAATTCTAACAAATAAAATATACCTTAACTTAAAATTTTAGGTCATAACAGTCACCATCAAACTAGAATCCATCTAACTGCATTGCTCAACTCCGAACATTTCGTAACATTTCTGCAAGATGTTTGCAGTCAAAGGCTCATATTGGTTTTTTTTATTCAAAACCATTCAACCAACACGCAGAACACATTTTTGTTATGAAACAACATGATTTCTCAACTACCCGGTCCGTACCGGGTGGATTTTTGACTGTGTAATTTTTTTCATTCGGTAAATTTACGCGTGCTAAAAGAACCACTGATTTGATCCCGGAACGGATGAAAGGCAAGGGTGGACCTTGATTTTGCGGGGCCCTGGGCTAACATTACACAAACATATTAATCCTATTATTTCCGATGTCCACCACTTGGTTGGCCACCACTGCGGGACAGTGGAAAATTTTTATAAAATTATTCCCGCCCACGGATTTTTTAATTATCTACCCGAAGTACAGTCTGTAGAAGTTCTGTTTTCTATTTCTCTTAAACCCTCCCTCTCTCGAAAATGATTGATCAAAAGAGAAGTGTAGGTTGTGGTGACAGACGCCGGACGTTATAGAAGTTGGAAAGTACCTACGTCGCTCGTGGAGTGTCCTTTCGTACACGCTTGAATTTGATATTTTGCCTGTAGGAAAACGGTGAATACGTGCGTATGACCATGTGCAGAAGATTTTTTTAACGAATGCAAATAAACCTTCCTATTTAACTAGATCACTTCTGGCTTCAAATTAATCTTCTTTTGGTTGTGCTTTATTAGTTTACTAAAACCAAATTACTTTTCCGTAAAATTTTCATGAGTTTCTTGAGTTCGTAAATTTGGCACCCGGCTCGGATAGGTTATATATTTTTTGTTAATTCATACAGACATAATGATAACTTTGTGGACTTCTGCAGAAAAGCTTGAGAACTAAGTGAATATAGCGAGCAAAGCGAGCGGAGCAATTTTAGTAAATACTTACTACATTTAGATTTTCTTTAAACCTTTTGTACATAAATAGTACCTAATTAAGTGAGGTAATCGTCTTATGTAAAAAGGTGAAGACTCGTGAAAATACAGGCCGCGAGCGAAGCGAGCTCTAAAATTTTAGGTCCTGATAATTATGAAAGTTTCTTTTAAACTTTGAAAAAAGTATTTTGGTAAACCCCTTTTGACGATTGCGACCCAGAGGCCCAGAGGCCCTAGGCGTGAGCTCTCTGGACTTTAGTGCCGTTTGCTGACACTGGGGGCCCTGTTAACTTTAGTGGGTTGCATCACTTTGCATTTAGTATTCTGTTTTAGTAGTGCTTGTACCTTACAACATTGTAGTGACCCGCCATATTAGCAGCGTTGCTATTCTTTTTACCCGATTGCTGAAGGAGGGTAATGTGTTTATTCTTATAAGTCTTAAGACTGGAAGTAAGCTATTTTGTCTTTAATTGGGGCTGGGGCCCTTTATATCTACGGGAGCCCTGGGCTGCAGCCCAATATAAATCTGCACCTGATGAAAGGCGATATTGCAGCAAACTACAACAAATGTAAAGAAATGAATTAACATGACGTCTACAAAAGACTAGCCTGAGTTGGGGACGCAAACGTTAACACGTAAAGGTGAGCGTTTTCGCGAGCATTATAATGTAATGTAACGTTATTACAAATAGTACAATACAGACAAATGCTCAGTTTCTTAAAGCATTTCCATGTAATGTCACGTTCTTGCGAGTGTTCGACGCTACGTTCGACATAATGCTCACGGCGAGTGATTTACCTGTAAGCCTGTAACATTTCTTTTACCTTGCGTTCATTATTCACCTTACTCCATGTCACGTGCTCGATAAAATGTAACACCAAAACGCCCGTTGGTTTATAAAATCAGGTTGTAACAAAACATGGAGCGTCATATTCGAAGTGTGCTTCGAGTAAATTTAAAAAACTGCGAATGCTCGATGTTCTGTTACAAGTAATTGCTCTAGTCTATACTCATCTTAAGAGAGCGAGACCCAAGACGTGTTTGGAAAAGGGAGTAAGAGCCATTTGTACATCAGTTATCGGATAAAAGGGCTTCACTCTGTTAAGCTTTTTTTCTTCAAACAACTAAGATGGCAACGTCGCCAGTATAAAAGTTCATAAAGTTATTTCCGCTTTCTAGGATGAACTAAGATGAGCTAAGTCCTAAACTGAATCAGGACACCTGTCTCGGATTACAAAGGACAAATGGTACTTTAACTTTTAAAAACTGGCCAAGTGCGTATAGGGCCAAGGATAATAAAAGGTTCCGCAATCGGTACGAATATTTACTTACAGATTAAATCTTATAAATGTTATGGGATCTAACAATACCCAATTCTTTGGTAACATGGTTGGGAGTGCCAACCCTTCAGGACATTTTTCGTTTTTTGACTTCAAAATTGATCTCTTTCATCGGTATCACATCACATCATCAGCCTTTTAAAGTTCCCTCTGCTGGGACACAGGCCTCCTCTCATAGAGGGAGTGGGCTATATTCCACCACGCGGGCCCAGTGCGGATTGGTAGATGTCACATGTCTTTGAATTTTTGGTTCTAGGACATGCCGGTTTCCTCACGATGTTTTCCTTCACCGTTTTGTTCTTCATCGGTATCAATTAGTTCCAATAGCCTCCAAGTAAAATGGCTATGTTACATCCAGACAGTCATACAAACAGACGGTTAGGATGAAATTGAAAGCCTGCTGAGTTTACCTTTTGGCTACGAAACCCAAAAAAGTCTCACCTTTATTAACGGAACTGTTCAAAGTTTAAATCAAAGGCGAAGTTTTTAATATTACAACACGAAGTTAGAAAAAGTCATGAGGCTTAAATATAGCTGAAGATCTTCGCAATAAAACTCGACTTCGGCTGCAAAATTTTGATTAGGAGAGACGCAATAAAAACTTTCCTAAAGTTTTATACAGACCAATTAAAGTGTCCGTTGGGCTTCCAAATGACAAATTCATTATCCATTTGATTCGCTAAAAATTTATTTTTATTTTCGTCAAATAAAAGTTTGCGACGAAATAATTTAATCAGTTTGAGAACTGTAGACTTCTCTCGGTGTGTTGAGGTGAATTATTAAAATGTTTTGTGTTTACTTGTTAAAATTCTATTTTGTTCTTCTTGAGTTGGTTCTCATATTTTATTGAATAACACTCAATGGACAGCCCATTGGGTGTACTTCAATGAAATATGAGTTTAATTGAACTATTGTATGTTCTTTAATTAAACTATTAATCGACTTTAGGATAAGGATAATATACATTTATATATAACCATTTATAAATATTAAAATAAATTTCTATATAAAGAGCAGAGGAATTTGACGCCATATTTTTGATTAATTTTGGGGTCAGTCAGTTCAAAGTTTTTCATTTAAGTACATATTTGTGTAGTAAGTTGACCATTTTCAACTTTTTTTGTATTTTACTATATATACTATAAAAGAATCTCACACAAAATATTTTATGTCCAACTAACTTTACCGATGAATATTTACAAAGAAGTTAGTACTCGTTTCGAGTTCTAAAGATTCCTTTCCTAATGTGTATTCTACCATAAAAACCAAGAAACCACGACCTCTAACTGAACTTTTACCCAAGCACACTGGTTAAGTAATTTGCTTTCAAAATCCGCATTCCAAATCCCATTCAAGAATTTCCAGGAATTCACAATGAACATTTCCTTGAGGCAAAGTTTTGGGAAACTAAGTTAATATATGTGTACTAAGTCAACCAGAAGTATCTGGTGCACGGGGCGGGATCAATCAGTGACTGCAATCCACCGCGCGCGCTTCAGTTAGCATGGATTAAGAGTGTGCGGAAGTGGCTAGGATGCGTTTTTATGACAACTGACGACCTGAGGAGTAGTTTCTAATACAATTAAGTTAATATGTGTGTACTTAGTCAAGCAGAAGTATCTGGTTCACGGGACGGGATCAATCGTTGATTACAATCTGCCGCGTGCGCTTCAGTTAGCATGGATTAAGAGTGTGCGGAAGTGACTATGATGCTCTTTTAAGACACCTTATGACCTGAGGAGTAGATTCTAATACAACTAAGTTAATATGTGTGTACCAGTCAACCAGAAGCATCTGGTGCACGGGGTGGGATCAATCAGTGATTGCAATCCACCGAGTGTGCTACAGTTGGCATGGAGTAAGAGTTTGCGGAAGTGGCTAGGGTGCTCTTTTATGACACCTGATGATTTTGCAAGTAGGTACCTAATATTATCTGCAGGGTATAATAAATAAAATACAACCGAATTGAGGACCTCCTCTTTTATTTAAAGTCGTTTAGTAATGATGCCACTGAAGATGCTGAAGCTGCATGTTTAAGACAGACATAAAAATCTGCATTATTAGATACGAGATGTATTTATTTTTCTTCTTAATTATGGGAACTTAGCTGAACTTCCGAACAAGAGTGATGTCAAAATCTTTTAAATAGCTACTTATTTACTATATTATAGAGATGTGTAGCAGGACTTTTCATATTTGCAGAATAATTTACTTGCTACTAATAATTTACTTGTAAAACCACTCAAAACCTCCCTAGCAATATCTACCTACTTCCACAAATTCCCAAATCACAGAACTCCAATATTTGTTATCCTCTCCGAGTCCTGCACCTTCCGTCTTCCTAGATCCTAATGCCCTAGTGTCGCCAAACAGCAGGCTGCGTAGTTTCCATTTACATGACTAATTAGTTGGCGCACTGCCAAGAACTGCCAGCCTGTGTGCCAAGGTGCTACAAGTTTGCATGTGTGTAGCATTGATTGGCTTTACTGATTCATTGGAAAGATTAATGTCATAAAACTTTGTGTTTCTTTGGCTGGTTAGTGGTGTTTAAGATTTATTTGGAATCAGTTGTTTTCAAGGCTCTGTTTGGTCGTTATGACAATAATTGAAGATTAATAGCTAGCAGTGGACCATTTATTGATGATGCAGTGAATAAAATATACAATGTCTTTCTATACATAGGCAATATTTCAGAAAGTGATAAACACGAAGAAAAGTTGCTATGAGATCAACACTGAAGAATGAAAAAAAAACAACTATTCAGACACATTAATGATCCCATAACTTCGAGTTTTGCCGCGATTTCAGGCTTGGTGCCATAGTATTATATTCATGAGTACTTTCGCTATGAATTAAGTCACTCTGTTTAAGTGACATAATTAAGAAACTAAAACAATGTTTTGTGGATCCTCCTCAATACAAACTCC
The DNA here is from genome assembly GCA_964057195.1 of Orthosia cruda. Lineage (NCBI taxonomy): Eukaryota > Metazoa > Arthropoda > Insecta > Lepidoptera > Noctuidae > Orthosia > Orthosia cruda. Next base: position 29,296,657 of record OZ059840.1, on the reverse strand, counting down.
TCCTCCACAACATAACTTTAACAACTGACCTTTGTTGAAGCTTCAAGCGAATTAAACTAGGTTAAACATTTAATGAATGGCATCTCTATGATTGTTTAGTACCAATCAAAAGGTCAGGCACGTGTTCACGAGTAAACAAAACTTAACAATAATAAAGAGCATTTGGTAGAATGCGTAGGTAAATAAATTACAGGCCATATCAGGAACAATACTTCATGATTGTAGATTGTCATGAAAAACAGTCGCCACAAAATAAATGTCAGGCCGAAACTAAATACCAAAACGAAAAAAAAACGAAATTACGTTAACGGCAAGGCAGCTAAATTCCAAATATTTTTAATAAAAAGTTGTAGAATTTTGTTTGTTTACTAAAAACTTCGTAAAAAATTCCAAAGTCCCTTGTTTTGCTGTGAAGTATGATCGTGTTTTTTTTTTCTGTTAATTTTTTATACAAACACGGCCATATCTTTACTGGGGGTTGTTCAATCTGATAAATACTCGAGGTCGCCAACATAGAATAATTAGAATAAAATCGTCAGGTAATCCTATTGTTTAGGGCACTTTCGAATGGGCTTTGAGATTGTGGTCAGATTTTTGATAGAGTGCGCGCAAGATAAGTCTGCGCGCGGCCTAAATTAGAACTTTTCGTTTGTCATTTATGTCAGGTGTAAAGAGAGTGTGTTGTATGCCGTGTTTTTATTAGTTTCCGAAGTAAATAATCGCAATAATTATGCCAAAATGAATTTAATGTGGTCGCAGGGATATTTTCTTGAAGTGAACAAGACAATAACGGGCCTACGGTAACGTTTTACAAAGATAGAGCCCGCGTTGCTTATTTGAAAGGTTACTTTTAGGGATACCATTACACTAAACTTACACAATTTCCCTAAATTTTCGTAATACCGGTGCCTGACAGTATTGGTTTTTGGGTAGTACATAAATATACCAGCGGGACAGGACCGGCATCATGTAATATAATGCATCATTGTTATTTTGTTTTAGGCGTTTCTGAACGCACCGTTACCCAAATAACTCAAGAGGGTTATGTTTCAGCAGCTTCTTCAAAAATTGTTGAAAAAAGAATTTAAAAAGAATTGAAATTTTAATGGAATATTAGCCACTGCAGGACCATTGTTAGACCAAATTTATCAGTAGGTACAACTAAGTATTCAATAAAAGATTTAAAATAATTTTATGAAGTTTTTTTCTTCATATTCTAAGCAAGCAGAAAAACCAGTAATTAATTATGATTTACTTAAATTACTGTAAGTTTCGAGTAATCAAAAATGACTATTGATTAAATGAAGGAAACAATATCAGTTATGCTGGCAACATTAAGCACGCCACCCGTCGCGCGCTGACCTATCTTGCGCGCACTTTTCGTATACAATTGACATGATTTGTTTGTTTTGTGTGAATTAGTTTTTTTTTAACAATGAATCTATGAGTCTATTCAAGACCATTCCACCGCTAACCTAAGTCATTGATTCATGTATGTTATTTGGGAAACATGGTTTATTAGTGAAACTAATAGTTTCCCTTTAAAAAATAGTTAACAACATGATATTTTTCCGCTACTTTTGGATACCCCTCCAAAACTTCGATATTTAAAAATATTTTTACACAGAAAAAATTATGGCTAGAATTTCTTAATAACTAAAATAGCTGTAAATCAAAGAATATAATTGCAAACAAAACTGTCAATGACCGAGGTTCAATATTCTGGTTCCGAGCGGGCGCACGGCCAGTACATCAACGTAATTTTTATGTTCCCGGACAAAATAAGAATACCTACCTAAAACTTAAATTTGTATTCTGCAAAAAATCTTCAGTTTTCGAATTTTCATACAAATCAACGGTATTCTATGTTAGGTAAAATATAAAAACAAAACCAAAGCTTGCCTAATTTTTAACTTCAAATTGTTTGTCTGCTCTGAAGCACTTTTAAATCGTATAAGCTCTCTCTGCAAACATTGAAATGTGCTTAATAGTACCTGAATAATTAAAGGTATCTAAAATGCTTGCTAGAAAGCCATCCTAACTGACGTTAATTTTAAGCCTCTATGGACTAAAAGGTCATGCATATTTTAAATAATAGACTGACCTCATATCACGGTTTTGTTAAGACTCGGTCCGAACGCGAATAAAGACGCGTTCAAAAAGTTAGCTAGGCAAAGTGACATTTAATCAGCGATGAAGATGTAGAAGTCGTTGCGGTGAAAGGCCTCAATCCAAGTGGACCTATGACCTGGTGAAGGTTGCGGGGATCCGCTGGATGCGAGACGCACGGGACCGATCAATGTGGCGACGTTTGGGGGTGGCCTATGTTCAGCAGTGGACGTCTTTCGGCTGATATGATGATGATGATGAAGATTGTATAAAAGTTTATTTTCATTTGTTGCTTTTCAGTTCCTTATTGTGTCGGTAATTTTTTTGTTAAAAAGGGTTTTGTTTTCGCTTTTCATTTTACTTAATTTCAACAGAATCGGATCACAGTTGAAAATTCAGTGGAAAAACGATCAATAAATCCTTTTTTTCTACCTTAAGAGGTGGCTTATATTTTGAATTTGACCAAATTTGATGTATACTCTTGCCAATAAAAAAATAATTTTAGAAGTCTGACCATTCTATAAAAAGTTATGCGTGGTCATACATAAAAATACACATGTGTATTACCTCCTCCTTTTTTTTCGTCACTTAAAAAAGAGGATAAAATGTGAATTTCTACAAAAGTATTGATATGAAGGAAAATCGGTGGGTGCAATATCTAGTGACCCTATGGTTGAAGTTAGCATTAGATAAAAACTTGCATTAAACAGTTTTGTGGATGACGTAGACAAAGCAATGAAACCATATTTTTTGCCAATATGGTCGTTCGATCAACGAAAGGGTAATTTAGAAGTCAAGTTGTGTGCGGTGGTTAGACGTGTAAGCAACGATTTAATGAAGAGAGCTGCAAAACGCTCAAGTGATAGTAACAAATGTGCGGCCAACCTAATTGTCCAACCTCCTTCTCTGTCCTGACATTTTAGGAAGCAATTGCGGTTTCTCTTTGTCATATTTAAGCAAATCAAGAACCCGCAGTATGACTGTATCAGTTTATGAATTAATCATGTTTCTTTTACTTTATACGTCATGTACTTCCTTATCATTTTGGATACAAATACAGGATGGGATTAGTAAGAATCTTTCAATATCTGTAATTTTTGTCTCCGTTACTCCCTAATTTTGTAAGCTTTGCTTATAACGGTTTTTGATTTCTTCATATTCATTTTCATTATTGTACACAAAACATCAATCTCTAGCTTTTCATCCTCCATCAACCTATATCTTAAAAAAATATTTTTTTGGCTCTTTAAAATTAAATTCTATCAGTGATAGTGACTGTCAAAATGTAAAAAATGTATGGGATTGACATGCACTACCGAAATATAACGTGGTCAATCAATGACAATGGCTATGAAAAATAATTTTGAACCCCGACGGAAAAAGAGGGGTGTTATATTTCTCGTGTCTCCTTTGCGGGTCACAAATAAATATTTTTCTTTCTTTCTTACCTGTACCTGTGTGTTTGTGTATAATTATGTGTAGGTATTTGTTTATCTGTCTGTGGAATCGTAGCTCCTAAACGAATGAACCGATTTTGATTTCGTTTTTGGCATCCCGATTGATTTGAAAGGCTATACTCTCGTGGTATTCTCTCAGAATCTGATGATGAGATCCCATGAAATTCAAGAGAACTCCTTAAATATTATAGTTAGACATATAGCGATTTTGTTATTTTCATGACTATGGCAAGCATTTGCACTCAGAAAGTATAATTTGGTGAAGTGTAAATGACGAAGAACATCACAGATGGCCACTTCAACTCCTTAACACTTTAACTGCCAGACACAAAAGCAAATGTATTTTTGTCGGTCACCTGGCAGTTATAAGGTGTTAAAAGTATATCCGAGTTATCTTAAACTCGAATAGTTAAGCGACTATGATGAAACAATAGTACATTATTGCAAAGGCCGGGAAATAAGCAATTGCAGGTCAAGTATGAGATTGAAGGCCAAGCCGTAGGTGAGGACTTCACTAATACGACACAGGCAATTGCCATTTCCGCCGAGGCATATATAGTGTTTTTCTCAAAAGAATGCAGGGAAATAAAACATATATTTTATATTATACCTTTAATCTATTAAAAGTTACAACAACATTGCTGAAGCGTTGTAATGTTCCAAATTCAAAAAACGCTCCACGTAAATTCGATACTTCGCGTGTTCTGTTTTCGAAAATAATGACAATATTTCCATGCATGTTTGAGAAAATACATTATAAATAAATGTTACTGATAAAACTGGTACCATCAAACTGATTTGATGATGAAGCCGGAAGTTAGGCACTGGAACTCCGTAATAAAACAATGTATCCTAGTAGTGTTTGGGTTAATTGGAATCGAAATGAGATATACTCTGGTTATAAATGATTTTCATGGTGTTATGAGATAACAAAACTAAAAAGAGAAATATATATATATTATTTTAGTTATAAAGTTTTAATCCTTTAAAAAACCTATCAGTTACTATTTCTGTTCCAGACATTTGAGTTAAAACGGTAATTTGGACTCTCTCGGTGGACTAGAGTTAGATTTATTATTCTATTCATATCGTGAACAGCGGTTCGCTCTTAGCGTTATTCTCTTATTAAATTCTGTGCAATCAAAATATTGTGCTTATTGCCGACTTGCATACAACTGGCTCGCTGATGAATGCAATGTAAATCATATTAGTGTATTCAAATATCAAGTGTTTTTTTACTTGCTAGAATTAGCTGGAACTTCTGAATCTATTTCTGGTACCTATAGTAATCACATTTTTTTTTATTGATGTGGGTTTGTTCTTGACTCTAGTCTAGGTCAGAGGTGACAGAGACAAAGTCGACGATGGAGTGAGTTTACCCAGAAGAAGCCTGTTCACTCTCACTTTGAAGAGATTCGGGTTGAATGCATTCGGAAACACAGACGCAGGTAGTGAGTTCCATTCATTCGCTGTGCGCATTGGTTAAATCCAAGTATCTATATTTTAAAGGCTGTACTAAAATTCGTTTCCAAACCATGCAGTTTCAACGAACAGTAGCGCAATAATTGTACCTATTAGTCACTAAACTACCTACATATATTCATCTTATCTCCATTCAGGTTATCATCTTGCGGAACTCACAAAAATAACAGTATTTTTCATACAATTTTTCTAATTTGAAAATGAATTCTTCTTGGCTTAGAAGTAGAAGTAACTTTTCCAAAAATCTCACATGACTAACAGAAATCTCGTCTTCCAAAAAAGATGTGTTTCAGACATCAAAGTGTTTTGCCCTTTTTTCATCACATCACGAACCCTAATAAAGGTTTTATAACCGGGGCAACAGGCGACGCCCGAACCGAGCCCCAACCGGACGTTTAGCGATTACCGCATGTCGAAACCACCCTGTAAACGTGTTTACATGAAACACGCTAGTTCTGACATGACCTGGTACAGGAAATCCGACTTTGGCTTTATTGTTATAGGGTTAAGTTCAGAGTGGTGACTCCCAGAATGGCTATTAGAGGCAATCGGTAAATAGAATGTTACATGTGTTCAATAAAAGTGTGATTTTTAAAGAACTGCTTGTTTGTATTTGTTTGGTTATTATGGCTGGTCAATGTCAAAATCTGTTAGGATCAAGACGAAACAAAATAAGTATCTACCCAAAAAAAGAGGCCCGATTTCTAGAAAATAATTATCGATTATTCTTAAATTAGTAAGTGAAGTCATACAATGGACTACTTAAAATTTATTTACCCAAACACAGAAGCTGGCGCGCATTCAGCATCTAGTCAATAATTTTGCTTAGATAAAGAAAGTTAAAGCACTAGCCAAGAAATTTGTAGCCTGGCTAATAGAGAAAAATACTTATCCTCACCTCCTCAACTAAACTTTACTATTCCTTTACTTATTTTAGTTCTTTAAAACCCTTATTTTTTTATTATAAATAGGCTCGTGATAGACCACTCTCTCACCTGCTGGTAAGCGATAATGTGGTCGACGGTGAAGCACGCTTGCCTACAAACAACCTATTCACTCTTGACTTAAAGACCTTCGCTAAGTATTACATCTAACAAATGTAATACCCCCGTTTCTAACATTCACGCTTAAAGTTGGTGTTGGTCATTCGCTTTATTTAAAATTTTTAATTGGTAGCTGGAAGCAAGCGGTGCGTTTGATGTGTTTTTGAAAGTTTAATCACACATGTTCGCTTTCCACCTTTTGTGTGGCGTGCCTCGCTGAATGGAATTTTTTTTCAAGCCTTTTGCTTGAAAATGTGTGTTTGATTTTTAGTTTTATTTATTTTTTTACTCTCGAACCTGCTCCAGCATTGCAAGGATTTGGCGACTCGACAAAATATTATAATTCTTAAAAATCTCATATTTGTGTGGTATATACCGTACCATTCCCATTATTTTGTTTATAGGACGTTTTGCTACTAGGTCATTTTGAGAATAGGACGATCTACTCTTTAATTATTTAAAATATCTCTTATTTTATTCAAATATCCTTTTCTATGTTTTGCGAATAGGATATTTTAATACGGAGTCGTCAAGATTACTTTATTACAAGTTCAAGTAGATAGTTTTGGAGAACAGAACGACGCAGTCAGACAAACAGATACAAAAAAGACTTGTCGAAATATTCCTAAACTTGTGTTTGTATTTTATAATTTATTTTTATTATTATTTATTTCAGACATAATTCCAGTCCATAGTTATACATACATTAAATTATAAACAGATAAGAACCTAAAATAAAATTATTGAATAATTAAATTTAAATAGTCAAAAACTAACAATTAAAACGGTCCAGAAATTATAAAAATGTCAGAAATGTATAAAACAAAGTCAAATGAAAAATTGCCAATTGTATAATGTTATAAAAATTTCAAAATATTAAAAAAAAAATATATATAAATTGTAAAACAAAATAATAATATTGCAAAAAATAAGTAAACTTGACTTGGACTACTTTATTTTAGGCAATCGATTCACTAAACCTACCAAATTCATAGCCCAATACATGTTTTCTCCATGTTTTACAATAGCCCTTCACCAACCTTGGATTGTCCTTGGGAGCAGTTGCGTGCATACAGGGATAATCATCGGTTGGTGTCACATTGCCTGATACATGCCTTACAAGGCCTCTGTAAGTTGGCTTCGGCTCCTCGCACGCCTTTTAAAGGACCGGGGCCCTAGGGTCCCGAGAATGTCAAAAAAAATAAACTATGGTATTTATAAGCATTAAAAACGGATTTGTCAAATTGTGTTTTACAGGACCGAAAATATTTAGACCTTGTTTACTTTCATTGTGCGTACAGCTAAAGCGTGGCACTCCCTAACGGAGTTTGTGTTTCCTGATAGGTGCAACCTAGGGAACCTTTGAATCAAGAGTGAACAGGTCGCTTTTTGGCAAGCGTGCTTCACCGTCGAGCACATCAACGCTTACCATCAAGTGAGATAGTGGTCAATAGCGAGCATACCAATAGTAAAAAACTGTTATCGATTTCTGTATTGGTCAAAGTGATTTTTTTCTGGTTAGCTCGTTAGTTAGTGGCGGTCATATCATGAAATGACCAGTGCGTTATTGGTTTTGCGGGAAACGGCTGCAATAAAACATTCTGTGTTCATTCTGTGAATACTTTTACAGTTATCGTTATTTCTGTGAGTTCCGGAACCAAATCTGCAGTAGTTTTTATCTGTTTTATTACCTAAATCCTACAAATGCATCGGAGAGGTTTTAGAAATATGTTCTGGTGGAAAACCATGGGTTTTGTATGCTACATAAATACTAGCTTTATCCTGCCGCTTCGCTCCATTAGCCTAATTCATAGACACTATATTATTAATCTCCGACGAAAAAAAAGGGGTTTTATAAGTTTGACGTGTGTATCTGTGTCTTTGTGTATCTGTATGTGGCATCTTAGCTCCTAAACGGATGAACTGATTTTGATTAAGTTTTTTTGTTTGGAAGGTGACTTTATCGAGAGTGTTCTTAGCTATGTATGATGCAAATCGGTTAAGGTGTACAAGAGTGATGCACATTTTACTCTTAGAAACGGGGTATTGAAAGACAGAGGCAACGACGGACGCATTCGAAATATGGTGCTAGAGGCGGATGCTCCGAATCCCATGGACAGCCAAACGCACAAATGTGTCTGTCTTTTCACGACTCAATATCAAGACCCGATTGTCTACGGTTTGCTTACAGCGTATTTTGACTTACTTTGGCCACATAATGCGAAGAGGAGATAGCAGCCTTGAAAATCTAGTCATTGTTGGCAATACCGAAGGAAAGAGAGCACGAGGCCGATCGCCAACACGATTGTCTGACCAAGTAAAGGAAGCTACGTCCTCAGGCAAATTCCAGCAGGCGGCGATGGCAACTTTGAATCGGAGTCGATGGAGGCAGATTGTCCGCTTAAAAGGGTCCAGTGACCACGATCCTCAGTAATGAGGGACCGACTGAAGAAGAAGAAGAATATTATAATATAAAATAATGATTTGTTTTTGATATCTCAAGCGCAGCAAAATGCTCGCAAAACATCAAAACTGGCTGGATATAATATTAAAAAGCTTAAAGGTTTTTTATGACTTTCATGTCGTGGATTCGTGGAAAATAAAATAATGGCCCAAAACCACCAAATATATGAATGTTTGGTGGTTTTTGGGTCATTGTTTAGGATGACCTAAATATTCGCTTGACAAACAAAGATTTTATGATCTGAAAGAAGAAGGTAGTACCTACTTTCATAACTTTCCAAGTAAAATACAGAATTTTGGGCCGGGCATTGTTTTAATGTTACTTAATACTTTTGATTAATGAGAATTCGATATCTGTAGAAAAAACTTTGAATAAAGAGTTGATTCTTGAAATAAAATTTATTTATAAACACGAATTTTGACAGCTTTTCAGGCTAGAGTAGTTTGAAAAATACTCAAATTCAAATTACTAATGCAGAAATCAATGGAAAGATTTAAAACTCAACCTATATAACGTTTTCTTATTCCCTAGCCTACTCAAACTTGCTACACATAAATACGTAACGCTTAGGTATTTATTTCTCTACAAACTTGCTATAGTAACGATTAGGCATTTTTTTTTCAATCATTCAGTATTTATGTTTATCCTAGTTATTTCATCAAATTGCAACTCTAACCCGCTTCTTAGTAAAATTACTTTGTAATTAATCACATTAGGTTTCTATGTATTTTGTAGGAGACTGTGCTAGGTCTTTATCCACTTGATTCATTATATGCAAGAATGAAAATGTTTTCTGATAATCGTGGGCGGTTTCGCAAACCACAGTTTGTCCAACCGCCCACTTTTGTTGTTTGTAAGATAAATTTACCATTTGTGGTACTTATTCGTATAATAAACTGAATTTAACAATAATATTGAATGGAACGTTTAAATAAATAGAATGAACATTTACTTTCGCTGCAGCAAACCAATAAAATGTAAACCCACAAAATAACTCGAATATTTTATGTACATTATTGCTTTAACAGTAAGCTCGATCTTGAACAAAAATACCGCAATAATAGTATCATCATGCAACTAATCAATCTGCATTTCTAGATCAAATTAAGTGTTTATCGAGTTCAAAACATGTCAGATACTGTTTGGAATTTGGATAAATATAATCATGATATTTCTTAAGTAGGAACATTCCAGTTTATGCTAGTACTGTCAAGAAAACCAAAATTTTGGTACATAATCCAAGGGTGTCCCATAAAGTTATATATTGTCTGACTTTACAAGTTGTGTACCTACCTATAACATACATTGATAACGCCATCTACACTTCTGCCGACCCTTTCTCGGCAAACATCTGTGACGTACATATTAATAAAATAATAAAACTTCGCCACAACACAGACAAAGACGGAGCGATACATCGCGTGACCGTAAAACAACACTGTTGTTGTAAAACGGCCGAAGTACCAGACCAAGTTCCAGTTCCCAGCTGAAAATATCATGATAGGTTTTAAACGAGAACTAGTTGAAACTTTAGAAATAATAAGTGAAAATGGCTTAAAATATAAAATTGATTTCCGTGTATATTATTAACGCGTATGAAATATTGATCAACAGTCGCGTCGCGCTCGATGAACGTTTAAATCCTATACAAGTCCACAAACCATTAATAGATTTTAAGAAGGATATTATTATTTTTTAGTTTGTACGCTCAGGGATGCTTATGTACAGCTGTCGACATCTCTCGGGTAAAGTGTAGCCATAGATATAGAGTTTGTTGTGTCATTTCAGATTTTATCTAAACACTAAATAAGGTGGGTTTTTGTAAGATTGTTTTATGAAATTTTTAAGTCCAAGTCGCTAATTTTGAGCCTAACTTGAGTAATGATGATAAAAGACGTTGAAGGTATGTCTTTTTAAGTAAATACTGTAACCACTATGGACAACAGACAACACCATTCTGGAGGATGATAGGACTCTGCAATCTGCTGTTTTCATGGGACTTCTGCTGGTTGGTGATAAAACTTATCCTTTTTGTCACCCTTTACGAGTGATTGAAGTCAGTCTGGAAAGTCCATTAGACCTTTATAAACAACGCCTACTACTACGTAAGCTAAAACTGTTTTGTTAGTCCAGGAACTAATAAATAAAGTTCCCGCCAGATGTGTTGATGAATTGGCTAAATTAAAACAACAAAATTAGCTCTGGCCTTGAGGGGTTTATCCTGAAAGTAAAAACATTATTAGGGACTAAGACACCAATCAGGCTTAATTATTTAGTCCTATAACAACACCAAAGAGAATGGCTGAAAACCATTTCAAGTATCCTAGGTACTCTTTTATAGTTACTAAATTTCATCCACATTGTACAACAATTGATGGCATTTCGCAAAATGCCCGGCCGCGTATCTGCCGCAACACGCTCGAATGGATAGGAAATAAAAATCGTACGGGAATAAATCTCGAACGAGGGCTGTATAAGTTGCAACGATGTATGTATATCGCAATATTCATCCACTGGCAACACCGTATCGGAATTCCGAATATCCGAATTGATAAAACTTTTTGGCGTAGCTTTTTTTTGAGGCGCACGAAATTTTTGAATTGAGAATTTTCATAATTCTATTAAGGATGGCCGTAAATGAATTTGTACTGACTGGGAAAGTGATACAATGAAATGTAATCTGATTGGGGAGATATTATGGTGTCTCGTTGGGATTACTCTGAGCAGACTTGGAAACATTTTCTGGGAAGTAAAATTCTGAAACGCCAAAAACGTTTCTCTCATTTGTGTCACAGCTTCCATAGGAAACATGGTACATATCATTAAAACCATGTGTCTAGATCCAGAATCCAGATGTTCTCAATGTTTATTTTACGTCTTCTATGTCGAAAGTTTCAAATATCGCCGCAAGGTATAAAGTTTATACACGATCCTACGTTTGAATTCACGACCCAAATGATACCGTCTCCATTTTATGTTCGGATATCGTAAAATAACAATATATAGGTTACCTTTGCGCACTTTGTGTTTCAAATAATTTTATATTACACTTTTTAGATGGAGAAATATTAAAAGTTTATTGTTAATAAATTTTAACAGGAGAAGTTATGTTTGTCGGAATTAATTTTAGAAAGGCTTTTAACTTTTTATAGCCATATGATAGGCAGATTAAATGAGAATTTTGATGACTGCATAAGCTCTTAATAATCGAAATTAACATCGGCTTCGTCTGACTAGGTACCTGTAACCAGTCAAAAACTCGATAGTGACTGATTCGTTACGAAAACCTTCTGCTGTTTATGCCCAAAAAATATCAGTTAAAAAGCCAATACCTGAGTAGGCATTCAACCAAACATTTTTTTTACCTATCACAAACCTCAATCCCAATTACGCAGGTTAACGTGACACCCCTACGATGCGGGATCACGAACCCAATTCTGAAAGAAACCGTAAACAGATCAAGATAGGGCTGTCACCGCACACTTATCCACGTCGTAGCCAGGATTTTTCCACACACAAATCGTCGAGCAAAGTCAACAGTCGTGCTTGATTGAATTTTTAGATGACCCGATTGTGTTGGTAAGGCTTTACAGATAAGAAAAGAGATGATAATATACACTGTTTTAGGAAATGTACTAAAAAACTTTGCTTACTCAGACTGTTATCAGGTATCGACCTGTTATAATATTATGGACAAAACATTTTGTAAGAATCAATTTAAAATTCACGACCCTGTCAACAGTTGTTTACAATAATTTAATCATTAACTTCAGGGTAGTCAGTATCACTGTATTTTATTTAACAACGATTAGGTTAGGTCAGATAATTGTTGATATCAGAAGCGCCTACAATTTTCTTACAGACACTTGTCTACAGACACGGTGTCACCAAAACAGCGTAGTAAGGAAATACTCAACGTCTTATAGAACTCTATAAAAGGAATAAATGGAATGATCAAGTAATCCAACAAATTGTATAGTCATAATAATAGAGGAGAGAGTGGAACGCCTGCTCTTGTTTGATATTCAAATAGACACTTCAACTCAATACATACGATTTTCTGTGACACGGCGTATTCCAAGCCACGATGTCTATTTCAACTCGTATTGATCATGTTGTCATTATATTTGGATTTGCGACCTATCATCCGTCATGGCTGACATTTACGAGTTCTAAATCAAATTGTATTGGTATAGTAAATGTCAAACAGGTAACAATAGCGTGTTTTTATTATAACAAGTATACGTCTTTTCTTATCGGTGTAACTTCACGGAAACTAGAAACCCACATGCTTCGTTTCCGACATCTTTCATAGGTCCTTGTTAGGAGAGCTTGGCCTTTTTAAATTACAGAAAAGATACATTCAGGTCAAGGTTCCATTTCAGATTCTGCGAACTTTTTGAACTAACTTGTTTTGTTCTTCAGACAGGCGTTTTCAGGATAGAATAGGATAGGTGGGCCGCTTTTTGCACTTAGACTCCCATTAGGTCTGTTGTGCGTGTAGGCCTCCTTCCTGTTCAAGGAAATGGGCCGTAATCCACCACCCGGGCCCAGTGCGGGTTAGTGGATGTCACATGTCTTCGAAGTTTTGGTTCTAAGACATGCCGGTTTCCTCACAATGTTTTCCTTCACCGTTTTGAGAGCAGTGGTGATTAAATAATTTAGAGAAGGTAAAGCGCCTGCCTGGGTCCGAACCCACGTTCTATAACTTGTTAAGTTGCGGTCGTTACCAGTGTTCCCACATTGCTCTACCAGGCGTTTCCAGTAAGATACACTTTGTGCCAATCTCCGTAGTAACATTAAGAATAGCAAAATAAACATAATAAACTACTCTAGCTGGAGTAAATAGATTCTTACCTACAAGTCTTGATTTTTCTTTAACGAAGGTGGACTGGGTTTTCTATATTGGTGCTAAAGTAAACGTTACTTAGATCAGTCTAAAAGTTGGACACTAGATAACTTATTCTTTTCTCAGCTCGCTTTGAGATATTTTATCTGTTGATTAAGTGGCATAGACGTTTTTTTATGAAAAAGTTTGGATTTGTTTCTTGATGATGTTAATTAACATGGTCAATGTTAAGTGCTTATATAAAAATATTTAAAAAATATGATACATCTCCGGCAGGCAAAGAATATTGTTAGACTAGCAACTAAAATCGTAAAGTTACTTACTACTCGAGCCCATCGCAGATCTCGAAACCAGTCTAACGCATCTATAGAATATAATTTTGTTCCAGGAGGGATATACTCGACATTTGTTTTAATGTTTCTCACTAGTCAGTTCCAAACCTTTGTGATGTTCCAATATAGTTCAGTTTGGTTATTTGATGGTAGGTACAATTGAATATCCGTTTACATTATTGTTTTCTGACCAATTATTTAGATAACAAAAACATTGCTAAGACGTATTTGATTGATTATCGCAATTTTCCTGTACTTGTCCCATGTCACTTGGGGTCAGCGCAACACAATTTTTCTCCCATTCTCCCCTGCAAGCCATCACGATATCATTCACTCCTTTTATTTCACGTATTTGATTGATCGATTTGAAATATTTTTACTTCGTTAACAGGCTGATTTCATAAGCATTTCACTAAACTAAAGCCTCAATTAAACACTCAATTAACCCTCCGATGTTTGACGTTTGAATATTCCAAACAGATAAAAACCAAGAATTCAATTAATCGAAGTAAAATTGCGCCAACTTTATTTACAGACTAATCAGTAGGAATTTAAATTAGCCGTTCGGATGATTGATCACGTAGAAAAGATTTGACTAGCTTAATGAAAATAACTTTTGTAACTGGACACGACCGGAAAAGTGTACTGAGGCATATTTGAACAATGATTTGTTTGGTTTCGTTAATTAAAAGTTTGATAAAGATTTTCACGATAAAGTTTTATGGAACATGAGATTACCTTGTCTAGTTGATTAAAAAGATTACTTGTTTATGGATAAGAAGACAAACTGGATTTTAATAGTCACAACTGATCTTTGTGTCTCTGAAGTTGACACTACCAACCATTGCGCAAGAAACAACTTGTCATCGAGTATACTGCATAGAGTAAGCGAGTGAAAGAGACAGTTATACAATGCTATCTTCACCTTCGACATTGACACAAAAATAGCTACTGTGTAGGGTCTTGCAGCTAATTCAGAGACACAAAGATCAGTTGTGAGTATTATATCAGAAAGATTTTGTACTAGTAAGTAAACGTTTTGCTTAGTTTTGCTGTTACTGTGGACCCCACAAAGGTACTCCGCTGAAGCTTAAGCAGATATAAAGTAAAAAAAAACCTCAAGCTCACTAGTGCGATGTTTTAGTCGTTAAACTGTTGGCATTTTATACTATTCAAACCTTTCATAGAGCTGGCGAGGGCTGAAATAATCTGCTGGAATCGAGAAGCACAGGACCAGTCGATATTATCACGCCTTTTTAATACGCAGTGTTAGGAAAAATATCATGCACCTACTTTTTAGTATGGGACTAAAAAGGCAAGCTGAGTCAAACCCGTCAACAACAATAGTGTTTAATCCATCATGCTTAATCAAAGATAAAATAGAGATGTTCAAGCAGGCGTCCATCATTTTCATAGGTGTCAAATAATATTATCCAGAGAGATTAAATATTTTAGATTGTATCACTACCGGAGATAAATCAGATTTACCTACATTAATTGAAATAACTCGAGACAGTCCGTTTAATTGGAAGTTCCGAGATAAATCGTTTGATATTCTTCTTGTTGACTTTCTCATTCAAATTCCAATTTATTGTTTCCCAAGGTTGTCTATTTAAATCTTATGGGTATTTATAGTATCCACACAAATTGTAAACTGCGAAATTATCTCTGTCTGGTTTTTACGTTTTCATGTACAAACCTCTGAACCAATTTTAATGAATTTTAACATATGGATAGATTGGACCCTGGAAAAGAAGAAAATATATTTTTATTCTGGAAGTAGGTTACCATGCATCTGGGTCATCCCAGATAATTTCATGGTTCATCATCAAGTTGGCTAAGCTGCTGGCAAATATACATATACCTCGTTGTTGCGTTTTAGTATGTCTATAGCGGTAATTTAAATTGACATTTTTAAATTCAAAGTCGATTGTAGAGCCTATTAACGGTATTTAGGACATGGGTCCATATTTTTTTAGCTGATATAAAACTAAAAGTTGTTTTCATTCAGGTTCCGAAGAAAAAATATAGGAGAAAGGGCTAATGCTTTTGAAAACATTGTGAACAAATTTATTTTAGGAAGTAAATGATTATTATTAAAATTATCGCTATAGCCATGATAATACAGATCAACTATTGTTCTAATAATTTTGGATTTTATAATCAATTTCTAAGTAGTTCTCTATTTAGGTCATGTCTAGGATGGCAACAACAAAGGTAGATTGGTACCTCAAAAGTAAATTCATTTTAACTACAACTTACCAGTGCATATGTTTCGAAGAATTTGTCATCGGCGATCAAAGCTTTGTCTGTGTAGACTGCTTGATATAAATTGTTAAATTATGGGTTGATGAGCTTAAAGTTACTAGATAGAGAAAATGTTTAAATAAAAACAAAAAAAGAACAATACGAAAAAGTAATACCCGTTTTTTATTATCGTGTGGCAATTCTCGTGGAAGTCCTCTCAGGGTCTGTCAGATTCTTACTGACTAAAACCACACGTTGTTCTTGGGTAAGTAATATATGATATAATTACCAAATTCTACAATATTTACAAGATATAAAAACTGAATCTATAATTTTATTTGATATAGTGATCAGTTAATATAATAAACGATTGATACAATTTTAAAGTAACTACTTTTTAGAAGCATAACATACATTGAATATAAAATCGTTTGATATACCACTCAAAAGACATAAAATCTATTTAGTCTAATATGATAAAACGCCTAGTAAAAAACACAAAGCAAAATTTAACAAAAACAAGCATACACCATGCATGCAGCTAGTATGCAAGCAAGCATACACCATACATGCAGCATGCAAGCAAGCATGCAGCAGGCATGGTTTCTGTCACGGCTCCGGTGCTGCGGTGCCCCGGCGGCGGTCCCATGCGAGCTTATCGTCGCAGATGATGTGTTTCACGCTCACCACCGTGGCTTCGGCTTGCTGCCCGGCTTTGCCGCCCAGCCCCTCCACGCCTACGCGATTTTTAATTACCCTCTAGGGGTAGGGCAGACAAGACTACGTGGAGTCGATTTTGCAGCGATTCGTTTCTGTCACGCCGCTCCCGCAGCACGCTCGCTCACTCGTTGACCTTCGCGCGTTAATGGTCACTGTCCTAACCAAACCTAACCCAAATGATTCACCAACATAGAGGGGACCTGGCATTCCGCTCCGCTCCCGCCTTAAACTTCTAAACTAATATATCGTATCCGGCATTACTTTGAATCGGGGTGTTAACCATAAAGATGGTATCAATATTATATACATATTTTAAACGATAGGCCTAATGATTTTCGATTAAATAAACGTTATATCAAATAACATTACACGAAATAAGTTTAAGAGTATATAAATGTTATATCTAAAGAAATTATATCAACAGTTGGTATAACTCACGTTTATTATATCTTGTGAACGTTATTGAAATGAAAATATACCAAATAACTTTATATGATATGAGGCGCACCCGCTGTTCTTCACTACTGCTAAAAACATGTTTTTTACTTAATCACATTACAAATCTTTGAAATTCTCGGTTTTTCTTTACCATTATATGCATTTATTATAAATACAAACCTTTCTCTTGAATCTTTCGGTCTTTTGATGGAAACCGCATTAACATCCGTTGCGTAGTTTTAAAGATCTAAGCTTGAATCGACTGTGTTTAATACTGAAGAATTTTCGAAAACGTTCGGTAAGTTTTTCCAGAGATTGCGAACAAACAATTTTACTTTATATAGTATTGTACTTGTTACTGTTTACATAATTTCTTCAAGGTTTCTTCTCTAACCAACTTCACACAATAACGCAGAATCGAAAATCAAAATCCTATAATCAAACTCCCGAAAAGTATCTATTCAAAACCCGACAACGTTACCAACAAAGTATACCCCTTAAAAGTTAAATGGTACTTTTCTCTTTTGATTAAACTAAACAATGCTTGATTGCGGCCCTCGTTAATTTGAGTTCTCGCTATCGAAATTATAATGGTCTATTCAAAGAAGATATTATCGCCAACACTCGGTGCTTGATGGCCGATCTCAGCGTCGGGTTAACAGTTAATCTTAGTAATAATTGTAAATTCTTGAGCCGGGTTTCTTCTGTGATAAATTGGATGTTTGATGGTGACGATTCTAAGCCGAAAGGGACCAGAAAAGTGACTCTGCTTAGGCATGCCGTAGTATTTGGCCTAGCATATTGCTAATTTGATATAGCTCATTAAAAAAATTGCTATCTACGGTTTATCTTTCATAGGGCAAGTTCCATAGAGCAACATATAAATTGGCTTGATTTGATGAAATCAGTAATTTATTAAAATGGTTTTCATAAATTAATCAGTTCAATATCAGTAAAATAACAATGATGCTGTCCGATTTAAGAATACCATGTTCCAGCTACTGGGTAGTGGAGCTCGAACAGGCAGTCGCTCTATGTAAAATAATGGTACTTAGCTGTATTCGGTAAGACTGCAAACTGACCTCAACGTGGTTGGGAAAAGGCTTGCCAGGTTGATTGATGCAGTTCAATCCAAGTGGTCAAAAATGGTGTAGAAAAACATCGTGAGGAAACCGGCATGTCCTAGAACCAAATATTCGAAAACATGTGACTTCTACCATCCCACCCGCATGGTGGATTACGGCCCATCCCCACTTACAGAGAGAAGACCTGTGTCCCAGCTGTAGGAACATTAAAAGGCTGATGATGAATGCTTAAAAATTACGTATATCATTTAGTAACCTCAATTTTTTACTTGTTCCAGAACGCCTGAACGTGCTGTACGAACGCAACTGGACGCGTTTAGTTCATGAGCAGCTGCGCAAGTTCGAGTCGTCTATAGTGGCAGCCGCCCGGCAGTCACCTGAGGCTCAGCCGCCAGAACTGGCCATGGACTCCAAATGGACCTTCTCCGGGGCCCTTATTTATTGTATCACGCTTATTACTACTATAGGTGAGTTCCTTTTATTCATATAAACTGATGGCTAGTTGCAGGAATCCGTTAAATGTAGGCAGGTTAAAACTGGTGGTTATAACAATATTTAGGGCAGGTCTAAGTCAAACTACAGTGGACGACTTCCGGATGAAAGAATTGATCGATTGGACAAGATGATTCATTTCCGAAACACCAGTAGTAGTTGGTTCCCTATCCATTTGCATAAAACTTTAGGCATAATATAACATGACATACTTTTGTTTATCCTAATCATATTTACGCATAACATTATTTTCGCATAACAGCTTACGCATAATTACTCTAATCATAATAATGTTTAAGGTGCCCCTAGTCAACGGCACGAACTATTTTGTGCGCGGGGTAAAAATGCATGCTGTCTCATCCGACAACACGTGCGAAAGAGATTGATGCTGTGATGAGCAGTAAGAAGCTAGTTCTTGTACGAATTAGCACTTTTTCATATTTGTAGCGAAATGGATGATGATTTAGAACGAAAAAGAGCGCGCGAAATTTTATGAACAGACCTTTGGGAGTCTAGATATCATAAAAAAACTACTAAATGTATATTTTCAAAATAAAATTATTTGCATTGTTGAATTACTAATCTATTCCTGTATGGAAGCCGTTTTGCAATTTTCCTTCTTCTTATGGTATTCATTTCCGCCCAAACATGCGTTAAAATTAGTGTTGAAATATGGTACTTTCGACGCTCATAACTTTCAAATATAGTATTTTTTTACTTTTCTGTTTCCATACAGGGCTAGATAATAATGGGACAAATTGATATAATTTTTTATTTTGAACGTGCATCGTCAAACAGTGGAGTAATCTCTAGACTACTTTTGTATGGAAGAATTTTTGACTAGTGTAACCTTAAGCATAACATACTAAAGCATAAATTTGTTAACGCATAATGATATTAAAACATATTTTTTTAGGCATAATAAATACGCATAATAATTATCTCCTAAAATGTTAGACACTAAAACACATTTTTTATACAATATAATTAAATAATTCTTATTCTATGATTATACGGTTTTTTTTCTGGCTCCTCGCTGCGCTCGTCCTTCTCGCATTTTCAATTGTCTCTGTCAATTTCTCGTTTTCTGTCAAAAATGTCGTCGCGCTACACTTCGCTCGCTCCTTTCTGTCAGCTAGGTTCTTGATACCCTGGGAGCCAGGTTTTTAATATCAGGTATTGAAATTAATATACTTCGAAAATTGCATATTTATAAGCAATTTCTAAAAATATACACGAACAATTTAAAAAATTAAACAATTAATAAACACGCCTACCTTGTCAAAAAGTGATTTTTGTCAGATGCATGACTATTAATAATTTGTAATGCATGAAAGTTACATAATATACCGTTATTCCTATGATTTTTTAGGTCTTAATACTATTATGCAAATACTCAATAGGGCTAGTAACATTATGCGAATTATAGTTATGCCAAAACAAATTAGCCTTCAAGATAATTATGCCAACATAATCAGTATGCCATAAAACCTATGGCAAAGAATTATTCTGGCAAAACAAAATATGCCATAACTGTTATGCCAAAGTATATTAGGAAAAAGAACATTATGCGAAAAAAGGGATCCCGTAGTAGTTAGGTGCCTAGTTGCTACCGCTTTTACACTTTAGAGTTATTGCCATTATTCAGCACTCTGATCCCCCATTTCTCCAAGTTCACTTACAAGATGGTGTGTTTGAGTCCCTTGTACCCATGGTTCAATCTTAGTAATATTATAATTGAGAAAGTTTGGATCGATTTATGTTTGTTACTCAATCACGCCAGAATGGCAGAACGGATCTGGATGAAGTTGGGACAGGGACAGATTATAGTCTGGAATAGCATATAGGCTGCTTTTTATCCCAGTATAATGTTCCCTTGGGATAAGAAAACAATTTTCACGCGGGCGAAGCTGCTGGCAGAAGCTAGTCTTTAATACCTTAAACATCTTCTTTACCCCCAGGATACGGCAATGTGTCACCAAGAACAGCTGCCGGACGAGCAGCCACAGTAGCCTACGCTGCAGCAGGGGTGCCACTTACCCTGGCATGCTTAGCAGGGCTGGGTGCATCCCTAGCGAGGCTGGCGCGGTTGGCTTGGCTCAGGGCTACCAAGAGGAAAGTGCCTAACACCTGGAGAAAGGATGGAGAAGTGAGTAATAATAACTAAGGATTGCCATATTATTTTCTGCTAGCCTGTTCCATTCGCGACGCCTTTCCAAGTCTAGCGAAAACTGAATAGTTTTACACGCCGTCTCCTTCATGGTCTGCCGCGACCCGGTTTTTTTCCGACTTTTATAAAAGCGATAAAAACTTATTCACGTACAGAGCTAGATAGATTTATGTTCGCATCACATTCTGTCATAGAAGTGACTTCTTAATTTTAATGAAAATCTGAGGTCGATTGTCAGGCAAATTGAACAATTTTTTTTTTTTTTTTTTTTGGTTTGCTCTTGACTCTAGTCTAGGTCATAGGTGACAGAGACAGAGTCGACGGTGGAGTGAGCTTCCCCAGAAGAAGCCTGTTCACTCTAACTTTAAAGAGATTCGGGTTGTATGCGTTCGGAAACACAGTCGCAGGTAGTGAGTTCCATTCATTCGCTGTGAGCATTATGAAGGATGTTTGGAAGCGCTTGGTGCGAATTGGTGGAATGGCAGCAAGGTAAGGATGGTAACTTGCAGTGCGTCTAGATGTCCGATGGAAGAATTTAGCTGGTGGGATGAGTCTGTCTGTAGAATCCCGACAAGCAGGCAACCTTGCGGCGATGAGCCAAGCTGTGAAGCTTGGCATCCACCAGTTCAACGTCGCCGATGAGATCTTTCCATTCAATTTTTATATAAATGTATGGAAAGATCTTATAAAACCACGCTTTTCCGTTGAAAACCGGACAAAAGCAGCTCATAATGTGTATTTTCTTTTTTTGGTGTACAATAAAGTATATTCTATTCTATTATATACTATAAATGATTTACCGGAATATAAAAATGAATGTAACAGTTAACTAAATTCCGAGAAGAAACCTGACATTATAATACCCAACAATATCCTCATACAATGCTTATAATAAATAACCTGAAAATGAATTACACGCCAAAAATGTATTTCCTGGACAGAAAACTTTATTACTCCGAAAAATATGCTGTAATTTAAAGTACACAGTATTCTCATACAGAATTTTAAAACAAAAGAGAAACGTTAGTGAAACGAGACACCTGTTTGAAACTAGTTAGCAGCTTATTAAAGGTGGACGCACACCTTTACGTGCCAAACGAATATACTGCATATAAAAATCGGTAATGACTCATTCACACTAGGACGGCATAACAAATTGGAAGGGTAGAGTCTTTCAACGACCTAGTGTGAACAACATCGAGTAGCATGACGTCAGTCAGCATGCTGAAGGTATTTGTATAAATAACGCATCGTCCGAGTCACTTTCGGTGCACCGAAGTAAATTGCTGCTAAATTTATTAAACAACTTGGAGAACATAAGCCAATTGTAATAATAGTGGTACGCGTTACCCATAAAACATGGGCGCATACAGCTTTACCCATTGCCCACGACGAATTTGATGATGACAACTGAATTCATTCAGGATTTGGGTATCTGCCGAATTTTCTTATCTATTCGACGCAGAAGTTAATACACGCTCGCACACAAATTTCATAAAACAAGTCTTATTTTTACCTCGTTCGGTGCAAAGTAATGTGCGTCCAGCTTAAAACTAGATAGCAGCCTATTAATGTCCGTGGCAGACCCTTCATGATGAACAATGTGTCGTACTTGGCTTAATCACAACGGCAACGGTCGCCTGTAATTACACGGCACAGAGTGGATAACAAACACACAAGTGTACGCCAACCACAGACTTAGAGCAGGTAATTTAGATAATAGACAATGAGACAGTATATTAAGTTAATGTGACAATAGAAAAGACGGTAAGGGATCAATTTAGATAGGGCTTGAATATGTACTTCGCAGGTTTTAAAAGTCTAAAGAAAAGAGCTGTAGTTGAAATAATAAGTCTCTTCAAAGTAAGCATCTTGATGGAAGTCAGAGCTTAACAATTTTTGTCTAATCTTATTTTAAAAGCCGAGATTTTTCGACTTGGAGTGTCTTTTCATCACCCAAGAAAATTGGAGTGTCTTTATCAAAATTAATTAATTATTGTCTTTTTATTTTAAGGTGTATTTTATATTCATGGAATTTAATTGTTACATATTCTTCACGTCATACTTTTTGCCTTGTGCAGACTCAAATAATATTCTTTTCATACATTTGCTAAGCAATTATTTCCCTGACTATAACAGACTTTTGTCCAAAACAACATGCTACTGGTGTAGCGGCCTGTGTATTTTAGTGGTAAAATAACTCAACCTTTTTCTTTATTTCCCCTAGCCGGAGAACTACCTCCAACTCCACGAACAGCAGCGTCTGCTCCCTCAACCAGCAGAACATAACCAGTACACGTCCTTCCCGCCAAGGAGTCACAGGTCCCCCGGTACTGTGAAGGCCAGGGCTGGAGACAGGGGCCAGTACTCCCAGGTCTTCGAGAGAGCTCCCGCCAGCCCTGCAAGGGCGGCTACTCTGGGTCGGGTTAAGCGTAGTGCCTTGGTCGATGGTGAGTTTAGTAGCAATTTTTATCAACATCATCATTTCAGAGGCAAGACGTCCATTGCTGGATGTAGGCCTCCTCCAAACGTCACCAGATCGACCCGTTTTGTGCTTCTTGTATCAACTCAGCAGCTTTTTATGGTGCGGGATATAAAAAGCATTTAATTTTCCCGTATGCCTGTTAATTTTTTTATTTATCTGTCTTACAATAAAGTGTATTCTATTCTATTCTGTTCTATCATGTAGATAATGTTTATTCAAATAATGTAAAACAGACATTGGAGCCGTAAAAAAGATGCTGGCAATCATAATATTTTAGCGATTAAATACTACTTAGTACAGTTTTACATTTTCATTAAAAATAACACTCAAGTTTATACTCTTAAATATATTTAATTTAACTTTCCAACTATAACTGCGTAAGTATGAACTGCTAAGTACATCGATTACACTTTGTCTCCAGAACCCCATACATCATCATCACTCCAAACCCAGACGCTGGACCGCAAGAAGTCTATGGGCAGTACCAAGTGCCTGGCCACGGTCCACGGTCCTAGTCGGGGCAGGGGTCGGTCCACCATGCAGAGACCGAGAGGAGCTGTAATTGAGCAGCTCATTGCTGAGGAGTGTGGGGAACTGCAGATGAATAGGAGTCAGGATGATCTGGACGATTCCGAGGACCCTGATGAATCGTGAGTGTATATTCTTCTCTTTCTTCCTGTGGGTAATGACGTCATATTGTGTTCTGAAATTATGCTGATTACCTTAGGACCTGAACGAAGCAACTGCTAAAGCTATAGGAGTGGTTGATTATTTGGAATCATTGAGTTGATTTCTTTTTAACATAACGAGGCCGTTTTTGTAATTCCGATACTATCAATATCATCAAAACATATAATAAATCTGTAAAAAAGTCGTTTCTGTACATTAAAAAAAATAGCCAGGGTGTTAAAGGATTGGACCCATTTCCAGCATTTTTGAAAATTTTGTCTGTGTATCTGTTTGTCTGTTTATTTGAGCACGCATCACGTAAAATGTACGAAACCAATGTGGATAACTTTTATAAATGAAAATTATGCGTAGTTTGAAGTATTACATAGTTTATGTTTCATCGCAACCGGTTCACTCTATCAAAAGTTAGATGAATTAAAAGTGTTCAAGAAGTAAAATATCACAACACACGCAATTCAGATACTCGCACAGTTGAACTCCACATTCGATAGATGGCGTTGTGCATATGACGTCTTTTTATGAACGGCGGTGTTAAGATTCTCGGCGGAAAATTACACTAGAAAAAAAACTGGCCAAGTGCGAGTCGGACTCGAAGGGTTTCGTACCATTATCGCAAAAAAATACGGCAAAAAATCACGTTTGTTGTATGGGTAGTAAGGTGAAATTTTCACAGATGATGTATTTCTGTTGCCGTTATAAAAACAAAAACTAAAAACAGAATATAAATAAATATTTAAGTGGGGCTCCTGTTGTATGAACCCTCCAACATGTTTGTTGTATGAAACATGTTTTTTTTTGCCGTTTTTTGCGATAATGGTAAGGAAACCTTAGTGCGCGAGCCCGACTCGCACCTGGCCTGTTTTTTTGGTTTCGTTACGGTGTTGTGTTCTGGCGTGCTACTAGACAGCGCGCAGCAAAACTGTCTTTACTTTTTTTTGTATGAAATCGATATTCTTCACCCTAGAGTAAATAATAATATAAGTTGGGTAGGTAGGTAGGTTAGGTAAAACGTAGGTAGGTAGGTAAGTAGGGTATGGTAGGCAGTTGACGGGAGCGAAGCCGCGGGTACAGCTAGTTTAAAATAGGTGTCACAGCTTAAGCGAATAAAGCTCTATATCATACAGTTTTTTGTATTTTTATCTAGTATCAGGTTTACAATTCAATCAAATGTAAAATTGAAACCGTTGTTTTTTTAATCGCAAAGTTACTTCAGTTTAAAAAAATGCAGTGCGTATTTTTCACGTTCGAAAATAAAACGTTGTTCAAATGTTTTCATTAAAAAAATATTTGTTACTAGTTTCCGCAGTGAGTATTTTTAAATAGTTTTTAGAATTTCATTTTCAACCTTTGAATTTGTTTACAGAATATGTCCACACGACACCCCGTCACGAGTGCCTTTGATTTGGAACGAGGAGAACCATAAGATGAAGAGTTGTACCGTGCCTAGCAGCAGCGCATCTACCAGCGTACAGCATCATATCCACCACGGCATAGAGCACTGCCACATTCCCGTCGGGATCGTGTTATTCCTTCTCCTGGCCTACATCTGTGTCGGTGCCGCCATCTTCTCCGCCTGGGAAAACTGGAGTTTCCTCGATGCAGCATACTTCTGCTTCATAGCACTAGCCACCATAGGCTTCGGAGACTTCGTCCCCACCAGCTTCCTAACAACCAAACAAAGCACAGAACACACCAAAAGCGAGTACGTTCAAATGATCGCGTGTTGTGCCTACCTCGTTTTTGGACTCATACTAATAGCTATGTCATTTAGCCTTCTACAAGATGAAGTAGTTGCTCGGTGTTCGCAATTAGCTAATAGTTTAGGCCTTTCTCGACAATGACAGTACGAGAAGAGTGATTGTAGCTCAACAGACAATCACTTAAGAATGTTATGATCGTTATTTTAAGCAATTGATTTAGGGTCCACGTCATTTAATTTCCTCATTGGATCCACATCTGTATTTATTCTAACCCATGTATCATTATTATCGTAAATGAAAATTATTTTCTCATATCTACACAAAATTGTAATGATAATTTTAATAATGAACAAAATTTGAAAAAACTTTTTACGGAATTTGTACTCGAAAAGGAAGAGGTTTGTGATGTAAATAATGTATAAAACTATTTATAAAAGCAAGGCTGAAATTGTAATGAAACAATAAAATTGTGTTGAACTAAAGTTTGTCTCGCTTCATTTCAACAGTAACTCCTATGAAATTTACTCACATGTTGACATTCATTTTGGCACTCCAAACTTTTGATACAAATTCTCAACCATTTAGGTACTTTCGAAATTCACAATATAAATCCCATTCCCCTTATTGAAACACACAAACATATGGTAGGAAACATAGTACTCCCACCACAGGGGCTCAAAACAATTCTGAACACATTACATCAGTTAACTGGACGGCTAACTCCCCAATTCTGGTCCGCGTAAAATCCTCTCTAGTGGGATTACATGTCGTCCGATACGGGACAAGTGTCCTTGAATTACGGCGGTATCGTCCTTATATGGGCTATAAACTTGGACGAAATTTAAATAAAAAATGTCCTGCTGGCATTAGCATTCCTTTGTTGTTGGATATGTATTTTATTGCTGAGATAAATAAGGATTCTGCAAACGTCTGTTTTATTTTAAGATTTGTCATGAAATAATATAACGCTGTGTCTGTTATTATATAATTGGTTCTGAAAAAAAAACAATCCTTTTTCGAATGATCTTCAGGTAAGTAAAAGCAAAAAAATAAGTTCAAAAACTATAGGCCGTCTACTAAAAAATAACGCTCCAAAAAGTATGAACCAAGAAAATATTCCCGTAAATTTCACTGTTCAAAACCACACAATATGATGGGGTGGGGTGAAATTATTTTTTTGTTCTTGTCTTCGCGCCTCCTAGAATGCGTCACATTCAATTTAATATGACCTCACATAGCCTCTGTGTCGTTTTATTTGAATAGACTTGACAAGTCGCCTCACTTACCCGCCACCGACTAGCTCTGCGCCCAGGATCTTGATGCCGCACCGATTTTTCCCGGGACGGGCTGATTTGCTGTTTTAGGTTTTAGTATTATCTTTGAGCGCATGCAATGACGGCGATGCAGGCTCGGCTCGTTCGTTGGTGCGACTGACTGAGGCGCCACGCGCGTCAGTAACTTTTTAAATCGCGCGCGTTGATTGGCTCCGAACTTAAGCCATTGACGGTCTGGCGGGATTTACAGTAGAAGTCAATACCAACATTCCCCCCACCGAAATCCGCCAGGATTTCCCGGTTATAAGATCATTTGACAAGGTTGTCAAGGTGTTGAAGTGTTGAATAACAATATTAACTAGGTAAGCATTGTTGAAAACATGTGATAGTGTGTAAAATATCATCGTGTGAGAAGTGGACTGTATAAACATAAATAACTACGTTAAACTATAGTTTACTTACCTAAATAGTTCACCCATTCAATACTCCGAATGAGTAGTTAATGAAATGTGTAGCCTCCACCCGTTCTTTTCCCACCTAGCAATTGGCAATAGACTAAAAAAAACGGGCGTGTACTTTAAAAATATAATTTTCTTTACCAATCTACCAGTTTAGTCGGAGGCACACAAAAATTTGTAAAGTCGTGGGTTACGGACGTCTGTTGTCACACCTGCAGGGATATGTACTCCCCTGTAGTTGCAGGTAGTCGGAGATGGAAGTAGGCCGGTGATCTGCGACGTGCTGTACGGTGACGTCGCTTGCAGCCTATACGGCGAGGAAGACCGACGCGCTCAGCACACCAGTGGCGTAGCGACGGGTGGGTCTTCGTGACTATGGCACACAATGACTAGCACGCAGTACTCGTCGTAAAAGTAATGAAGCGCCGTAAAAAACCATCACGTGGAAATGATGCCGAAGTTAATGTTGCCATAGTACCTGGAAACCACCGTTTCAGCTTATGAGATCTTTTCCAAATAATCTCCGTGCTGGGGTACCACCGACGACAACAAGAAGAAAGTACCTATTTAATTGTAATAGTAGTATTGACGTGGTAGCACTGACCAGAACGGAGTTTACATAATAATCAAGCAAGCTTGAGCAAAAAGAAAACAGTAAAAACCAATAATTAGGATTCCGTTAAAATGTTACGAATTTATATTTCAAAATTATTAATAAACTTGAAGGTAGAAGAAAGTCAGGTAGCATGATGTAGCATTATTGGCAATAACTGAGGCTATTTCTAAATGGCTCTAATGTGATGGAACAAAACACAACTACATATGCACCAATATTAACATTATAAGCGGGATATTTACCATGTTTACTGTTTGTAGCGATCTCCAAACAAATGACGTTATGGTCAGCTTCGATGTTGAGTCCTTATTTACCAATGTTCCAGTGGCGGACTGCATGGAGGTAATTGAGATGAAATTGCAAGAAAATAACATCCCTGTAGAGTACGTGAAATTACTTCATCACTGTTTATCTACCAATTACTTCATATACCAAGGTCAATACTACCTGCAGATTGATGGTGTAGCCATGGGTAGTCCGGTGGCTCCAGTGGTGGCCAACATTTGGATGGAACATTTTGAAGAGTTGGCGGTCTCCACTGCATCCACACATATTAAATTATGGAAAAGGTATGTTGATGACGTTTTTGGGATCATTGAAGGAGACCAACATGAGGTAGAATTATGCTTGGCACACCTTAATAGCATACATTGTAAAATCAAATTTACCTACGAGATGGAAAAAGAGAGGGAAATTCCATTCTTGGACGTGAAAATAGGGGCCCGTGCTGACGGTTCTTTGAGTCACACAGTGTATAGGAAGTTGACTCACACGGATCGATATCTACACGCTGATTCTCACCACCATCCCCGACAACTAAACTCTGTAGTGACTTCACTTACCAACCGCGCATATGATCTATGCGACGAGGAACATTTACGTGCTTTTTTTTTTTTTTTTTTTTTTTTCGGGGTGGAAAATCCTCATTGGATGTCCTCCGCCCTGGGGGGGCGGAGGGGTCTGTCAGACTCGTACTGACTAAAAACCACCCCGGTGTTCCATCTCACACCTACACCGGGGGTCGCGGGAACTACGATACTTCCGCAACCCCCGGCTGGTGCCGGCCCGCCTCTGCGGGCCACGATCTCGGGTTGGGGGAAGAGTGAGGTGTTGGACTCCCCCGCGACGTCTAAGAGGGGCGCGCGTGGAACACTACGCGCCGCCACCTCGGGTCCTGATGTGTTGGGGGCGACGGACGTCCCCAAGTCCGTCACCTCTGGACCCATTTAGGGGGGCTGGAAGAGGGCGTTGTGCGCCCTCTGCCGACGGCCGGCGCGTCTGCTGCGGATTGGGTTAGCGGATGAAATCTCCCTCTCCCTCTCCGCAGCCTCCTTCTGCGAGACGACTGTTTCGCAGAAGGATACCACCGCGTCCCAGGACTCCTCGCTGCCGACCATAGACTCGACTACGGCCGGCAGCGACAGGTCACTGCCTACTTCAGAGATGAGGGCACGGCGTGGCTCGTCCCAAGCGGCACACTCTGCCAGCGTATGCCGCGCCGTGTCCTCCCGGCAGTCGACGCAGTGGTGACACCGGGCGTCCGGCTCCCTGTTTATGCGACACAGGTACTTCCCGAAGCAACCATGCCCCGAGAGCACCTGCGTCACCCGAAACGATAGGGAGCCGTGCCTCCTCCCGAGCCAGCGCTCGAGCACTGGCCGGACGGCCTCGATGGTAATGAGGCCGGCGGTAGGGCGTGAAAGCCTGTCCCGCCATTCCGCCACCAGGACCTCACGAAGCTGAGACCGACGCAGCTCCATATGTCGCTGCATCGGCCCTTCGCCCCGCGCCCGCGCTTCCTCGCGCCACCGGTACAGTGACGCGAGTACCTTCGCCTCCAGGTCCCAGGGTGGGGATCCGGCCAGTACACAAGCCGCCTCGTAGGAGATCGTGCGATACCCCCTGATGACTCTGACGGCCATCGCTCTCTGCGGCTTTCGCAGAACAGCGATGCTGCCGGCCGTCAGGTCAGTCGCCCAGATCGGGGCCCCATACAGGGCCATCGATCGCACGATCCCCACGTAGAGCCGCCTACAGGCGGCGCTCGGGCCCCCCAGATTGGGAAGCAGCGTTGACAGCGCCCCAGCCGCGCCCAACAACTTGGGCGCCAGCCGCCGAAAGTGGGGGCCGAAATCCCACCGGCTGTCGAGCACCAATCCTAGGTAGACTCGACAGCGATTCGAGCCCCCCCGACCACGATGTGGGCATCGGGTGGTGGCGCCCGCCGGGGGCCATGAAAGACCATGGCCTCCGACTTGTTGAGGGCCACCTCCAGGCCAAGGCGCCGTATGCGGCTCACCACCTGTGAGACCGCAGCCGTCGCTAACAACGCTGCTTCCCTGTACGAACTCCCCCGGGCAGTGACCAGCGTATCGTCCGCGTAACACGTCAGGTCCACGCCCGGTTGGAGTTCGCCTCTCAGCACCCAGTCGTACCCGATGTTCCACAGAGGCGGGCCCAAGACCGAGCCCTGTGGAACACCGCACGACATGCGGTGCTGGTTTGCGATGCCATCACGTCCCACGTAGGTGACACACCTCTCCGCTAGATAAGCGCCGACGATGCGGCGGAGGTAGGGAGGCACTCGGTGATATCGCAGTGCCTCGCGAACACAACTCCAGGGAAGGGTGTTGAAGGCGTTGGAAATGTCCAAGGACACCGCCAACATCACCCCACCCCGGGACACCGCTTCCTCCGCCAGGACTCTCACCTGCGATATTGCGTGGATGGTGGAGCGCCCATGCCGAAAGCCGAACTGGCTTTCGTCCAGGTCCGGCCCCTCTCTGTACAAGTGGCTGACGAGGCGGGCAGCGAGTATCCGTTCGAACAGCTTACCCACCTCGTCTAGCAGCACTATGGGCCGGTACGCGGACGGTGAGTCCGCAGGGCGCCCCGCCTTCCTGAGCAGGACCAGACGACCAGATTTCCACAAAGTGGGAAACTGGCCCCGCTCAAGGCACGCTGTGAAGAGTCCTCTCAGCCAGGGCTCTAGCTCCTTCAGAGCGAGGGCTAAAACGTAGCCGTGGATCCCGTCGGGCCCCGGTGCCACGTTCTTGGCCCGGAGCCGCATCACGGCCGCCCTCATCTCTGCCTGTGTCACCTCTGGGACGCTGATGGCGTCCTCCTCTGTAGACTCTGCGGCCGTGGGCAAAGCCATCGGCGGCGGGATGTGCTCCGCTCTCGCCGGGAAGAGAGCTGCGACTACCTCCTCTAGCAGCTCGGGTTGGAGACTCTCCGTAAGCGGAGGCGCGGCGGCTCGAAGTTTCCCTCGAACCGCTCGATAAGGGCGCCCCCACGGATCCCCGTCTAGAGTCTCCAACATCTCCTCCCTGGCTCGCTTCTTCGCCTCGCCGATGGCCAGCCGCAGAGTCTCCGTCGTCGCGCGGTACACCTCATACCGCGCGGCTTCTTCTTCAGGGACCCGACGACGTCTTCTCCGATATCGGGTGTACTGGCGTCTGGCCGCTACGCACGCAACACGCAACTGTGCGATCTCGGCGGACCACCAGTACACCTGGCGCCTCGCTGACTGTGCGTGGACCCGGGGCATGGACGCGTCGCTGATTTGCGTCATCGCCCCGCGGAACCGCAGCGCCTCCTGTTCGACGTCGACGGGTCCGGTCGTTGCCGACTCCCGGATCCAGGCCTGGACAATGGTGGCCTCCTCGAGAAGTTCCCTGTCGATGCGCTTACGCGCCCAGCGCGGACCGTCCGTTCGCGGGGCCGGCGTACCGCGGTCGCCGGTGGTCTGGGTGGAGACGTCGAAACGGATATATCTGTGATCCGATAACGTCTCCACCTCCACGGCAACACGCCAGTTACGGACACGGCTCGCGACAGCAGGGCTAGCAAACGATACGTCCACTATCGAACCGCCCCGCTGTCGCACGCACGTTTGGACCGAGCCCCGGTTTAGTACGACCAGGCCGGTGGTAACTGCCCACTCTTCCAGCACCTCACCCCTAGCATCCGTTACCGGAGATCCCCACGCCGATGACTTGGCGTTGAGATCCCCTAGCAACAGCACAGGATGAGGGTGGAGTCGGCCTACGACAGCGCCTAACTCGACAAGGAAACTCTCGAAGTCGGCGAGACTCTTGTTGGGCGAAAAATACGCACCAACTGTGCCAACGCCGTCCGCGAGCGCGGCCACCCAGCCATGCCCTCGGGACGGGCTGACAAGAGCCCCACCAATGATGGCCACCAAACCGTCGAGGTCTCCAACCCAGTTATCCCTGGGTGGGACGAAATACCGCGACCACTGCCACGCGAATCGACCACTCTGCCATGCTCTGGAGCAAGAGATCCTGAGCTCTGGCAGAGTGGTTGATATTGTCGGCACCAACTGTCCACCCAACGCGGGTGGGCAGTTGGTGCCGACGTTGCCCAGGGTGCGCCGCGTGGAGGCTTTCAACTTGCACCCCAACATTTACGTGCTGAGCTAACACATGTGCAGAGGGTCCTACAGAGAAACGGATATACAGGGAAGACTGCACAACCTAATCAAAAAACTGGTTGTAAACAACGGAAGTGCGAGGTTGAGAGACAGCCAGCATTTTTACCGTACGTGAGGGGAGTGACAGATAAGGTTGCTAACATTCTTCGGAAATACGCCGTAAAGACTGTCTTCACTCCTTTCAGAAAAGTGTCACAGATGCTGCGCTCGCCGAAGGACAACTTTCCGCTGGAAAAGCCCGGTATTTATAAAGTAGATTGTAGTTGTGCCAAGTCTTACATCGGTCAGACGAAGCGTACGTCAGGGCAGTAAAGAACAATGACACACAAAAATCGGCCATACCTCAACATCTCTTGGAATCAGGATTGAACCACTGGATTGAGTTACATAACCCTCAGGTCATTTCGACAGAACGCCACTATATCCCTAGACTGGTGAGGGAAGCTATCGAAATTACCAAATATTTATATAAAATTTCAACCGGGAGGATGGGTTTCAACTGTCGTGAGCTTGGAATCCAGTGGTCCAGCTGTGTAAACCCCGAAAAAGTGCCGTAAAAAGTTCGCGAGCGGACACAGTGAGTTTCGTGTGTCGGGAACAGAATCGAGTTGTGAGTGACAATGGTAGCGGTACCGAGTGCAAAAAACGAACAAGAAAGAGGGTAGACCGTTTTGTCTTATCATGAACACCCACCCGCAATGACTTCAGTTTATCCGTGATCATGGTGCTTGCAACAGCACCGAAATATCGGAAACTCGCTACAAACAGTAAACATGGTAAATATCCCGCTTATAATGTTAATATTAGTGTTAGTGACCATGACAGTTTAAAAACTTATATTACATATGCACCGTAACGAGAAATATAGGGGTAGGTACATAAAATAATGATTAGCAAAAAAAAATGAAAATGACAATGATTATGCTGTACGTAATTTGTGTGTTATTCAAAAACTTACCCAAATTCGGGATAACCACGCACAATTATAACGGAACTAGTTAAATCGTTGCAAACTTGTGAAATAAAATATTAATAAAATAATAGCGCTCGTGTCTGCTAGGGCGCTCGACATTATGCAAAGCTATACGTGTGCCCGCACATCAGTCTAGTAGCGACCGATGGCGAGCACTGCGCGGTACGTGTGCTTACACACCAGCCTAGGAACGACTGCTGGCGAGCACTCTGGCTGCGCGGGCGGCCGAGTTCAATATTTTCTTTTCCATTCATTCTATGCGACCACTCGCCCCTCCGCGCCTCAGGTACCCGGCGCTTTCCAAGTCGCGAACAAACAAAGAACGAAGCATTAACTCATTGTAACGTTCCGTTACAAATGAAATAAATATTAAGATGAATCCTGCTCCAAAGCGAGCGGACTAAGCTTGACGACGGGTCGAGTAATGACATTGTTCTTGGTACGAAGACCGACCACGCGTACGATGCCATCAGGCCCCGGATATACTTTAATAACTCTGCCTAATGCCCATTGAAGAGAAGGAGCCTCAGAGTTTATGAGTACCAAATCTCCTTCTTTCAAATTGCGACAAACATCCAACCACTTCTGGCGTTGTTGGAGCGTGTGGAGGTAGTCTTTTCGCCAAAGTCACCAGAATTGCTGCGACATCTGCTGTACGGCATGCCAACGGTTCAGGTTCGATAGAGGAGAATTCGTCAAGTCGTACTCAGGAGCTTCTAGAAGTTTTCTTCCGATCAGAAAGTGCGCCGGTGTGAGCACTTTTTAACTCACTGGGATCTGAAGATAATGCAAACAACGGTCGTGAGTTTAACACTGCTTCGACGCGTGCTAACAGCTCTTCGAATGTGGGAGTTATTTCTCCGACTGTTCCTTTTAGGTGAGTCTTTGCGAATTTGATTGCTGCCTCATATATACCTCCAAAATGGCTGCCTGTGGTTGGATTATGCTTCCACGTCACTTTGCGTGTCGTTAAGGTACAAGAAATCGCATCAGTATTAGCTTCGAAGAACAGAGATGCATCTGCTAGTTGTTTACCAGCTGCGACGAAGTTTGTGCCGTTATCAGATATTACGGCACTACAGAATCCACGCCTGGCGGTGAATCGATCGAATGAAACATTCTGTGCTCAGAGACGACAGTGTCTCCAAGTGACACTCGAGTTTGTTTGTTGCGCACGAGTTGCACAACAAACGTGTGAAAGGTATGTATACCTTGAGTTCTAAATCTGGGCAGTTGGCCCATAATGGGTTGCCAGGACTTAGGACTGACCTTAAAATACTGAATACATTTACTAGTTCGCGATCTCACACTCCTGGCTGATACTATCCAGTATTTTTGACTTAATATACCTTGAAGCGATCGCGGTCCTGAATGTAAGTAAAGAATATGGTAATAATCGATAAGACTATACGTGAAATAAGATTTTTTTAGGAAGCAACACTGGATGCTTCTTATCATACGTTATCCTAGATTGCGAAAACCTGCCCCCCACCTTGAGGAATTTATTCGCGTCTAAGAAGGGGCTAAGCTTTCGCAAATTCTGAGTAGGTTTCAAGCCTTTTGACAGCGCTATAATATCATCATCAAAGTGATGTTTCTGTATGGATTTTACCAAACTGTCGTGTGCTTTGCGCAGATCGACTAACACGAGGCCAGTACGTTTGTCTCTGGGTAGTCGACAGTTACGGATGAACTGGTGGATACCTGCGACCACGTGCAACAGTTTGTTGAAACTAGAATAACGCTCGGTTAATTTGTATATTACGTCAGTTGTAGTTTCAGCGGACACCAAACTCTTAGAATCGATAGAAGGCTTAAGCTCCAGTGGATGGTCGTCCTTGAACTCTTCTATTGAACGAATTGTCCAGTTGTCTTCAGAGAGCCACTGTGGACCGTTGAGCGACTCTGGCATTGTGAGAAGGGTAGAAGGTAACGCGCCACACGAGAACACACATCAGCTGGATTACTTACTTCACTAACGTGGTTCCAACAGCTACTGGGAACTGTTTCCAGTATCTTGGTAACGCGGGTCGCAACAAAGATTTTCAATTTATAGGGAGTATTCAGCCATGCTAGAACCACTGACGAATCTGTGAATAACAGAATCTCGTCAATTATTGACTTGCGTTCTGTTAAAACATGTTTGACGTATTTGACTAATTTAGATAATAAATGTGCCGCCATCAACTCT
Organism: Orthosia cruda; assembly: GCA_964057195.1. Lineage (NCBI taxonomy): Eukaryota > Metazoa > Arthropoda > Insecta > Lepidoptera > Noctuidae > Orthosia > Orthosia cruda. The sequence continues at coordinate 29,260,926 of OZ059840.1, read as the reverse complement.
AGGCGGGGTAACGATAAGGTTTTTAAGGGCGCGTTTTACCTTCAACTTAGCTATGAGGAGGCTGACCTTCTGTTTATTTTCTTTATTTGTGGTTTGTAAGTATATTACAGTGGCATAACCAAGGGTCGAAGCATCGCAAAATCCATGAATTCGACAGAAGGATGGATGGAGCTAAATCATAATAAGTACCTACTTATATTAATAATTTATACTTAGTTGTATAGACAACTAGCTCAGAGTCAGTTTTATTATCGTAGCGTAGGTAGTTCTTGATAATCACTGGGTCGCGAGTTCGATACCCAGACAAATTCAGATTTGAGTATGCTATTCGAAACAGTAGATTTCAATACCAAAACTTTCGTATTAGCGTACCAGTCTAACAGATTTTCGAAATAGCATGCGTCGCAATAACGTCATTCGAAATAGCGGTTTTCGATTCAATGTGTTTTCGTACTGGCGTACCAGTCGCAAAGTTTTTCGAAATAGCGTGCGTCGCAATAACGTCATTCGAAAATTCATATCACTCCCCTTCAAGACACGCGCGGCTGCCGGATAGTTGTCCGCTTCAGCATCTGCTAACGTGTGCAACGCCTTAATGGCCAGGTACGGACTGCTGGCTACACCGTATGTAAGTACCACGTACGTTTTTACGTATCCAAGTGTAAAAACCAAACCCGTACGGGTATGGTACCGTAACCGTTGCTGGGACAACGCAAATTGTAAATATTTAACAAAACTACCCACTGAAAAGTTACCATAACTAATGTAAAGACGTAACATTAGAGCAGTGGTGGCCCAGTGGTAACGGCCGTGACTTACAAGTTGTAGGTCGTCGCTTCGAACCCTTTACTTTGTCTAAATTATTTCATCACCACTGTCAAAACGGTGAAGGAAAAAATCGTGGAAACCAGCATGTCTTAGAACCAAAAATTTAGACATTGACAAGATCACGCGGGCCGATTGCGGATTGGTGGATGTCACCACCAACCCGCACTGTGCCCGTTGATAACGGCCCATTTCCTCTCACAGTGAGGAAGCCTGCAGCATTATTGCGTAATGAATTCCGCAAGGCAAAGGGCAAAGAACAGTCGAAAAATCACATAGACGGAAATCGCCATCGCGTCTTTCATCTCGCCATGTGATTGGTCGATTGTTCATACTCTTTGCACTTTGCCTTGCCAAATACATTACGCAATAAGGCGCAATGGACCAAATGGGAGTCTAAGTGCGAAAACGGGGTGCATCTATCCTATCCTATCCTAATACGTAACATTGTATAGGTGATTCGCACAATGCACCGCATTACACAGCGCAGCGCGGGAGTGCGTGTTCTTCTGACCACCATCAGGTGAGATGGTGGTCAAGCGCAAGCCTATCAACAATAAAAAAAAGAAAAGGTACCATAGACCACATTTAAAAAAAATCACGATTTTTGAGATGCAGGCCACGGGAGCAAAGCCACGATCAAAATCTAGTCTCAATAAACAAATTAACATCTTATAGGTTCAGGTTTTAGTTTTAAAAGAAAATTTGAAAAAAAATCCAATCATAGCCTAGAAAACAAAGCAACATTAGCTTAGCCATTATTAGCCTGTGGTCATACAACCATTCAGCCATTCAGCGTGTTGGTGTTTTTGCTTCACATTACAACTACGTGACATCGTGTTGAACATTGCCGTGGCCCGTGGCACACGTGTTCAGAATGTCCTACTGATTTGTAATGTGCAAATTAGTGCTGGAGAAATATGTATCACGTTGCACGGTGGACGTTTTAATAGTATGGACGCAGTTATTGGAATTTGGAGTAAGTATAAAAAAGGCTCAAAAGGGCGCGCCCGATGACAACGATGCGTCTACTTTTCATAGTTTTTTCTAAGGATACTTATGTTTTCTATGAAACAATATCAAAACACAAAAGTTATGTGAATATCAGTAACCTAATTATTATGATAAGGACAAAAGATTAATAAACCCTGACAACTGTAAGGTAAATATCTAGAGTGTTCAGACATGACAAATTGTTTCGTCATTTATAGAATTGCTGACCCTAATGAAAAACTTAACGAACATGGAAAGGTCCAAAATTACTTCTTGAACTTGTTACAAGGTAAATATTCTTCGAACTTTTGGACCTACACTTTAAAAATGAAAAAGATAATTCGGTTTCTCTACAGCTATTTAAATCCAGACTAAGTATTTACATTTGCCTCAAAATGAAAATACTCACCAGCACTCCTTTAGACAAGAACTCTCAATCGAAGACAATACTCTACAATAGCTTCTACCAACGCAAGGAATTTCAAATGCAGACGAATGAATAAAACAGCATCCACCCGGGGCGTCACTCCAATCGACAGCGACGCGAACTTCAAACAAACTAGTTGAAAATTCGTAAATATTACGACCAGCGTCCCACCTGTTTCCTTTGCCTGTAAAGGGTAGTATTCACTGGGTGCTTTATGTTACAATAGGGTTATAAGGTTTAAGACATTTTCTTAAAATTATTTTAATGGCATCGATTTTCAAAAATTAAAGATGTATGGGAATTACATGTGCTATCCAAATGTGACGAGGGCAATCCCAACCCGTTTAGATTTTCGACAGTCATAATCGCTGATAAAATATCTCTTGCATCATAATCATTTCGTTGAAAGACGTCCACTGCTAAACAAAGGCCCCCTCCAAGTGTAGCCACATCGACCTCTCCTGTGCTTCTCAATCCATTGAATTCCTGTAATTTTGCCTGCAGCGTAACTTTAGATGTTTAATAGAATTGGGATTTTGAGATAGCATTAGGGAGGCAGCTCAAAGTACTGACCGAGTACATATAGCATTCGCTTTTCTAACAACTAGATTTTGATCATTGCTTGTTACAAACTGCTAACATTTTAACGTGTAGCATTGATACATCTTCTATTGTTGCAATCTCAGTCTTGATTGATGTTGCACTAAGTTAAAAGTGGCAATGTACTATACTTTGACTAAATTCTAATTTACCATTTTTTTTTTAAATCTAATCTTAGAAGTTGTAACAGTTGAAAGTTCCAGATCATATTGTAAAAGAGCTATGAAACAATTTTTGTTGTACAATAAAGTATACTATTTCTACCTACCTCTGTAATACTAGTTTCGAGATACTGATGCTATGCTCAAACTCATGCCGTTACATTGCACGAGAATTCTCCCAGTGAGCCCCCTTTACGTAACTTAATAAAACTTTCAACTGCAACCTTAGGTGGCGGAAACTTTGCGAGAGAAAGAGATTGCAAAGATTTATGAACCAACAATGTGATAGTTAGTTTAAATTGAATTGGGATTTACGTGTTGAAGGAGCCGGTAATACGGGTCTTATGGTGACAGTCGCAGTTGGACTCCCGCCGAACTTTACCTACCTTTGCTGCAGCCGAGGTACTGCATTCGAATCTCAAATCGTAAACTTGGGCTTTACTGGTTGGTTAGGTACTTTTGGCAGACTTATAGACGCGTCGAGCTTCATTGACTCGGCGCTTTTCTCATGATTGCCAAGTTGCAGTGGTTGGAAATAATGCGGCGGGATTCTCCCATTAAAGGCTTATGGACTAGTAAGAATCTGTTTTTTTGTTTTTTTTTTGTTGACGGCGGGAAACCTTCAAAAGGCACCTGGGTTTTTGGGGAAAAGACAAGGGAGTGTGAGATTTATACCTCACGGGGTGGTTACCCCGTTGGTCGCCATCAGCACATAGAAGGGGTCCTGTGATCTCTCAAAAGACTACCCCGGAACCCCCTTTCTGCAACGCCTGTTAGGGCACATCCTTGGTGAGACTGAAAGAGCGCCTCCACTGAGCCTCGCTGTGCACGGCAGCGCGTGATATTTGTGCCACCGTTTTTCCTGGAGTAAAGTGTGGGGAAACGTTAAAAAGAAAGTATTTTGGTCGTTGACTTTTTATGTTATATCCTACAACAAATGCTAGGAAATCATTAACATTCATTCGATGGTTTGTGTCTCATAATATTTTCAAGTCATTTAATTTGTTTATATTAAAATATCAATTCGAACAATATTTAATACTGTTTATCTTTTTTTAGGTACATACACAAGAACTCCACCAAAAATCATTCAAGATAACTAAAACCCGTTCCCAATTACAAACTTATTGATCGTGTAGCCTCAGTGCGATTAAAGTCTTAGAACATAAATTCTCGGTTTAATAAAATAAAGGTAGTTTTGTGAAGAAGATTAATTAACGGTTGTGCTAATCAATTCGTGGGCGACACTGGTTATACAAAAGATCTGCCGACTTAAGTCTGGCCTCAGTAAGCTTTTAAGCCTAATTATTTTTCCTTTACACCTGAGGCCTCTTTATTCGGAATTTATAAAGACATTTTTGCTTATAATTAATTTGTTTTGTTGGCCTGTTTTATGAGATTGGTTTGAAGTAGAAGTAATTTTTTGTCAAATTTAGAAACATGATTGACAAAGAAAACATTTGAATTCCGGTTAATGGTGTTTATCCTTTTTCGGGTTCCGTACCCGAAGGGTCCGAAAAGAGCACACACAGTGATATTACTGTCACTAACGTTTCCCTCTGTCCATCGTCTGTCACACGGGTTTTACAGCGAAAGTTGGACCGGGTCTGAATTTTTTTACAATATAAGCATCTCGCATAAGCACCTCAGTTCAAGCTCGATGACCTCAGCAGAGCTTCCGAAAGAATGTTTCCAAAAATTAACATGGACAAAACCAAGGTGATGATGAATGCCCATGTTGCATCCACTCCTATCAAGTTCGGAGACTCTACACTCGAAGTTTTGGACGATTATCCTGGTACAAACGGTCCAGTTAGGTAGGTCCAACTTCGAGAAAGAGGTCAACCGTCAACCATTCGGGAAATAGTGCGGTATCTTCTCGTCCAACATACCACAGTGTCTCAAGACGAAAGTGTATGGCGAGTGTGTGTTGCCAGCGATTACTTACGAGACAGAGACGTGGTCGCTCACAATGGGCCTCATCAGAAGGCTTAAAGTCACCCAAAGGCCAATGGAGAGAGTTATGCTCGGCGTTTCCTTTCGCGATCGAATTAGAAATGAAAACATCCGCAAGAGGACCAAGGTTACCGACTTAGCTCGAAGAATTGCCAGACTTAAACGCAGAACGGTTGGCCATTGGGGCGATAAGTTCTGGAGTGGAGACAGCTGGAAACCGCAGCGTTGGAAGGCCTCTCTCTAGGTGGAGCGACGATCTGGTCAAGGCGGCGGGAGTCCGGTGGATGCGAAACGCACAGGACCGATCACTGAGGCGACGCTTGTAGGAGGCCTATGTCCAGCAGTGGACGTCTTTCGGCTGAAACGATGATGATTATGATGCTGATAATAAGCATCTTGCTGACTGGGTATGGGTCGTTGTTTAGAACTCGTTGAGTAAACAATGTTTTTGTTTTACAAAATATTGGAAAAAAAAGAAATGAGAAGCCACCAGTCAGCTTTTTTGCCAAAATTTCTGCCGAAAATTGTTTCGACTTCTTTTTTTTGACCTTGTTATTTAGTGAAAATGTTTATTAAGTTTTTCTTATCCCCTATATTTGGTACGGAACGCTGCATGTGCGAAGTCCGACACGCCCTTGGCTAGCTTTTTTTATTTTGTTAGTAACAACATAACATCACGCCTGTATCGCTGAAGGGTAGGACCGAGGTTTACTTAAAGATCATCCACATTGCCACAGTTAAGTTTAAGTCACATGTAATAGGGGGTCAAATAATAAGGACATTGACACTTCCGTTTTTAGATATCATTATTAAACATGAATGATTATAATTATAAATTATTATATTATAATTAATATATATTGATTATAATTTGTAATTATGTAAAAGCTTGTATGTATGTATGTTCGGGTCAAATCTTGCCACTGAATTTTGAAGCAGTAATCCTCAATTGATTAAGATGAAATTTTGCATACTCGTTTGGTTTGGATGACAATGCATGGTAAGCTTGTTTAAAAAAAGTTTTTAAGCTATTGCATAGCTTCTGTCGCGGGCCTTGAGCGCGGGGACCGAATCCAGAAATTCCGTAACGAAAAAACCTCACGCTCCCCACTCCGACGGGCACGGCGGTGATACTTTGACTTTTAATAAGGTTTTTGAATTCTGTGGAATCTGAGTGGTGAGGGGCAGGGGGGCAGGGGGGGGAGGTTTGTTGCACGTGTTTTCGATTTCCGTGTTGGTATTTTTAGAATGAATTTTTTTTTGCGGGGGGAGGTAAACGGTTAAGGGGGGGGGGTAAATTTTATCTTGTTCTCCTGGATGAAGTAGCGCGGGGCAGGGGGACAATTTTTTTGTCAGAAATGCGCTAACTCCAACCGTTTCTGAGATATGAGGGTTTTAAAATTTTTGTTGGTCGTAATTATCGGTCTCGCTGAGCTGTTTCTGTGACAATCATAATCAATGTGGACTTTATGCTAATGAGAATAAGGGTCACTTTTGCTTGTCAAAGAAAAGCGACCTTATTTCAATGTGAATAAGGGTATTTTTGTTTTTTAGAGTTTTATTAATCGTAAATAAATGCGGGTTTGGCTCGCTACGTTTTCGAGTTTTTAACGTTTTTAATTTTTTTGACGCATTTTCCAGGACTGGATCTAGAATAAATGCTATGCAATAGCTTTACCGCGGCAGTCCCCGAGTGCCACACGACTTTTTTTTTATAATTGGAAAAAAAATATTACTTAATAACTATTTTAACACAACATCGATTCAAAATACTCTTATCCCATAGTTGCCACTCATTGAACATACAAATAATAATGACGAATAAATAATTTATCTGCACTCCAAATTCTCACTAGACTACACCAATATTCAAATGAAATCCCTTGGCAAAACTTGAATAGAAACAAAAGCGACTGGAATACTCGTATAAATAAATACACGGATCGTTATCGGAATGATATCTTTCTCGGGGGAAAACACAACATTATCAAAATAAATTATGTAGGTAGCCTAAACTGGAAAATTTCCATGCCGTGACCAGAATAGAAAATTAAAGTCATCAAGGGATTTTGACAAAATATTCCGATGTTTTTAACTAGGGATCGGATATGTATCGGATATTTTATAATTTTTTTAAACCTACTTCTGCTAGCCGGTTCACGTACATGAAAGTCGGATATTGTCACAAGGAAACGTACTACTGGAATAAAATGTATCCTGTGTGCTAATCCAGAATATGGTCTTTCAGAGTGGCATATTTCATCCAACAAACACCCAAATATCTTCAAACATACAAACTTTCACGTTAATAATCCATTTTAAAAGCTGTTATCTACACCTATGCTATAAATCCTATGTAAAAGTTTCTGAGACAGCTTATTTGCCAACATTAAACAACCAATGTCTTAGTAACCATAATAGGTATCATCCAAACGCGTGTGATATACGTAATGTTTTACTAAATTTCATTATTCAGCTCCTTTGCTTTTTCGATCCCTTCGTTTCTCATCCAACAGCCTGTTCTCACTACCTACTCAATTCGTGGTATCTTTATTTATTATTTATTTATTTATGTACACACAAAAACACTTTACAGATAAATTTTTGTTCGATATTAATATTGTAGTAAAATTTATTACTTTGTTGTTTACAAAAATTAGTGACACTAGCTTATACATACTTTTTTTTCATTTGAATTAGATACTCAGCAATTAATTTTCTATGAAATTACATAGAGTTCTTACAACACTGTTCAACACCCTACGGTTTCAGAACCCTTTATAGAGGATTCATATCATGGGTGTAGATACATTCTTATATACAAAAAGAATACATAATTAGGTATCAAAAATACATAATTACACTCTAATGTGTGTCACACATGTGTGTATCACACGACGCGATTCGTGTTTTAATTAACTTTCCTTCTTACTTGGTATGGTCAGTTAGTACAAAAAAAAAACAATAGACAAAGTATGCACTTACTTAAACATTAAACTATACTAACTTATACTAAACCTAACTACTTAAATATACTCAAAAGAAAGGTACACCTAGGCTTCGAAATACTCCTCCACATCACTCTCATCCGGGGCGTGCCCAGAAGACTGGCAACATTGCCACGTTAAATGGCAATGCTTATTCATTGCGAAAAGAACAAGCCAGCCCTTTAGGCACACTCAGTGTCGATGAGTCAGCGAGAGATTTCTTTAAAAAGGAGACGTGCACTCGGGCCCCATGACCCAATTACTAATCAGGTATTTGCAGTATTTCGTTAATAATTATACCAGTAGAATTTTCAAATTACAATATATCAGTTCCTATTTTTTTACACCAAATCAGAGTCACTATCTCAGGATTAGCACAATGTATTGTAATGTGCAACACTTAAAAAATATTGATAGTTCTGTGATACAACCAAAATCGCTACACCAATGCTTTTTCCAATCCCTATTAATAACTATAAACTAATAAATTGTTAGTATCGGGATACAAATGATTTTCAAATAGATACTATTTGAATACGTAATGGGTTCGTAGACTTACTGGGATTTGGGGACATTTATAACAAGACGTAATTGATTTTGGGATATAAACGGTGGAAATGGGCGTTTCGAGGTCGATACGACTGTTTTAGAATAAGATTAGAGCCTCGAACATCGACGCCGAGTTGCCAGCCTGTCGGATTTTTATCGGTTACGTTTCGGGAAATGTGCGATGGAACTGCACAATTTGATTCCGCCTAGACCTTTCCATCATCGGACTACAAGACATACGGCAATGCGCCATCGGTACATTGTGGACATCCCACCGATAAGCACAAAGCGTTTTGCTAATACTTTAATTGTGCGCACAGCTAAGGAATGGAATGCCCAGCCGAAGTCTTTATTGCCCGATAGGGGTCTTTAAGTCAAGAGTGAATAGGTTACTTCTAGCCAAGCGTCCTTCACCGTAGACAACATCATTGGTTATCATCAGGTCAAACACGAGCTATTGCTAAATAAAAACAAAGGATTTGAAATGTACTTATGGACAAGGATTATAAAATTATCAGAACGCGACTATTTACTGCAATTTTAGATAGCGGGTTATCTAGCCTACATGAAAATTTAAGCTTATTTTACTAACCACCAATTTCCAAATTAACATCTTCTAGTTGAGTATTTATCAAACTCTACTTTTGCCTTAAAATCTGTCGAACTGGCACGATATACGAGTATGCCAAAGTTTATAACGTTTTTAGCACTAAATACTAAATTAAAAACCGGCCTTCAGTGTTTAGGTATATATGTACTTAAATAATTATAATTTTCAATTAATAAACATACATTTTTAGTTTCGCTTTTTAAATAAATAATTTGCATAAAACATTTATAACATATCGTTTGTACACCTCGAAGGATTCGGCATAAGTCTACTGCAACTAATTCGATCTAATTCCACCGAGCCCGTTTCATCATCGGACTACCAGACGTACGGCGATGCGCCATCGATACATGGTGGACATTCCACCCATACGCACAAAACGTTTTGAGAACACTTTTATTATGCGTACAGCTAAGGAGTGGAATTCCCTGCCGGAGTCTGTGTTTCCCGACAGCTACAATCTGGGGGTCTTTAAGTCAAGAGTGAATAGGTTATTTTTAGGCAAGCGTGTTTCACCGTCGACCACATCATCGCTTACCATCAGGTGAGATAGTGGTCAAGCGCGAGCCTAAGATATAAAAAAAAAAAAAAAAAAAAACTAAATCCATCCATATATCGAGTTTAGTCAATAGTACGGACGTCAAAACAAATCGCAAGCACGCCATCTGGCGGCAAAGCAAGAACAACTACGCATTGGCGCACTTTTTCTAACCACTTGCGTAGTGGGACAGCAGAATAGAGCAGTTGAGTACTGACAGCCTTAGAGCTAACACGTCGTAGAATCAGTGTCGATCCGTAATATTAGTTAGCAAGATTGTAACTGTGAATATCTGAATAAAGCCAGTGTATCGAATAATTTGTGTGATTTCATTTCCACGACTGTACCCGCTGACCTGCCCCCAAACGATGTCTTAACCTAAGGGAATACATCCTGACTTCCCGATGGTTTCGATCTATCGGCCAGCCTTGATGCAACACATATATTTCGTACTACAAAATAAAATTGATTTCTTTCAATCTTAATGGATTGTATTTCTCTATACAGCTAAGTTAATTACACAATGACTTCTTTTTAAGATTTTTTGACAAATATACCGGTCAACAGAACGACTTAAACGATTCGTCGTACAAGAACCCGTCTTTCAAATACTCAAGCTACTTTGAAGAATGTCACAAGAAATGTTTCCCCATAACAGCCAGATCAAATAACCGGATCAATGGCCCAAGGGGAAGCTTTTAGAGGCAAGTGCTATGGAAATTACCTCCCGAACTCAAGGATATAAACACAAGTCTAATTGCCAATACAATGGCTTAGCGACCGTTTAATTTTCAACTGGAAATTGTTCGGTAAAGGAACTGTAGCATTTAATTTGAAATATTGTCGTCTTTTACCTAGAAATTAAATAAAATCGATGGATATACTAAACAAGGTTTAATTTACACATGAACACACACACATGTTGCATATTTACGCATGTGTACTAGACATTGTTATACACAAAAAAAAACCTTTTTCATTGGTATGTGCAGTGGTGTTAATTCTATGTGTTCTAATGGCGGTCTTATGGTAGTCTAACTTATATTATAAAATACGTAAAATTGTATGTTTGTTTGTAATGGGTGATTTCTGATTCGATTTCAAAACCTTTTTAATAGAATCTACATTATCGCTAAGTGTTAGGCTACTTTTATCTCGCCTAATTTAGTCGCTAATAAACATGGATAAATATTGGTAAGGAATATAAAATTAGATAGAAAGGTCTTCTTTTATTTCAGTGCCATCACTGTTCTTAAAACGATAAATGAGTCCAGCATGTCCTGAAAACAAAGACCCGCCCAAGCTCCCTGGAGCGCCCCGTAGTTTTGTTTCTTTGTTTCTTCTTACTTAATATCATGTAGTTTTCGGATATCACTAAGCTGAAATGAGATGAGTCCCTTGCCATGCAGTGGGATGATTAATGGTTGGTATGTTTATTTTTTAACCGACCTACAAAAAAAAGAAGAACTTCTCAATTAGATGTTTTTTTTTTTAATATAGTTTACGCTATTACTCAAAGATGCCTGGAGCGATTTAAAAAAAATCTTCTTTTGTTTGAAAGGATGTAATTCCCAGGCGGTTCCACGGTCATCATGTCAGGATCTGATAACGGGATCCTGGAGCATAGCTATTTTGATATTTTCATCAACAATGCAGGCATGTGCACTCAGAAATCGTCATCTGTTAAAGTGGAACTGATGAAGAAGACCACTGAGGGTCACTGAAACTCCGTAGTGATAAGTATGTCACGGGTATAAAATATCTCGAATAGTTAACCGAAACTTTTTTTTTTTTTCTCTGTTCTTATCTGCAATCAGTAACTAACTATAAGCAGGTTTTTTGTGTGCGGTTTGGCAGGTTGAGGGCATCCTCCAGCGAGAACAGCCACTCATTATTTAATAGACTCAGACTTCTCTATACAATGTCTTTCCTTTTGAGGCGTTTTTTGTAACTACGCTTAATTAGGCGCGCCGCAAGTATGTTCGGGTGATTTTCCAGCCGCTTTTGATAGTTTCGTGTGGAGACCTCTCCTCTCTCACGGTGCTCATACCCAGATGTGTGTGGATTTCGGTGTTTGTGATGAACCATGGGACATGCGCTATGGTTCGAAGTATAGTGTTCTGTGCTCTTTGCAATATCATCAAGTTGGAGTTACTTGCGCTGCCCCATAGTTGTACACCGTACATCCAGGCGGGCTTTAATATTGAATTGTATATCAATAGTTTGTTGTCTATTGATAGCTTACTGTTGCGACCTAGCATCCAGTAGAGATTTCTATGCCTAATGTTGAGTTCTTCTCTCTTACTTTCGATGTGCTGCCTCCATGTCAGACGACGATCCAAGTGTAAGCCTAGATATCTTACTCTGTCCTGGTGGGGTAAAGTAGAGTTTTCCAGGTGCACAGGGGGGCAGTTTCCACCGCGAAGTGTGAAGGTTACCTGCACCGACTTCGTTATGCTTGCTTTGATCCTCCATTTATTAAGCCACTCTGCAATAGCGTCGAGTCCCTGTTGAAGTTGCTCTGCAGCCACATCAGGGTGTCGGTTGCTAGCCATTATTGCAGTGTCGTCGGCATAAGTAGCAATCGTTACTCCCTCCACCTGAGGCAGATCTGAAGTATACAGGGTGTAGAATATCGGTCCCAACACTGAACCCTGAGGTACCCCCGCCCTAACCTGGTAGAATTTCGAGGTCGTATCACATTCCTTGACTTGGAAGATTCTCTCTGTCAGGTAAGATTTCAGCAAGATGAAGTAGCTGTGGGGAAGGCATGTCCGTATCTTACAGAGAAGACTATCAAGCCAGATTTTGTCGAAAGCCTGCTGGATGTCTAAGAATGCAGACGAACAGTATTCTTTTTCTTCCAAGGATTTCCTTATCTTTTCTACAACTCGGTGTACCTGCTCTATGGTAGGGTGTCGCTGCCGGAAGCCGAATTGATGGTCAGAAACGATGTTATTATTTTCCAGCATTAGCATGATGCGGCGAAGAATTAATGTTTCACAGACCTTCGACAGTATGGGCAGTAGACTGATGGGCCTGTATGAGGTGGTTTGGGTCACTGGTTTTCCTGCCTTGTGTATCATCAGTATTTGTGACACCTTCCAAAGATCTGGGAAGTTTTGGACCCTTAAGATACCATTATAGAGCATTGTCAGGAAGACCAGCGCTTTTCTTGGTAATTCCCTCAAGATTTCTTTTGCGATGAGGATATCCCGGTGCCTTTTTGTCTTTGAGATCATTAATTGTCTTCCAGACCTCCCGTACCGTGACCGGAACTGGTGGCAGCGACATTTGGAGGGGCCGAGCAAGAACAGATTCTACCTCTGCTTCAGAATCTGTATCACTAACGCGATTTGGAGTGAAAACATTTGATAAATGTTCTGCGAATAGGTACACCTTTTCTTGCGGCGTGCGGGTCCAACCATTGTTACTTCGGAGTGGAGACTTTGCCACTTGTGGTCTGTCATAAGATTTCGTGAATTTCCACAAAGAGTAATTAGTGGCTGCAGTGGGTGTCAGAGATGCAAGTTGAGCCTCGAGAGTCCTGTTGTGCCAAGTCTTCAGCATTACTCTCAAACATGTCGCTTGCCGGTTGAAATTCGTCTTATCAGATGCTAGTCTGCTCAGCTGCCAAATACGTCGCAGCCTACGTCTTTCCAGGATCGCTTTTTTGATTTCTAGCGGGTAGTTGCTTATCTGCTCCCTATGGTCCAACAAGGGTGTACTCTTGCAACAAGCCTCCTGGATAATATTCGTAACATGTTTCGTGGCGCTTTCGATGTCCTCAGGCGTCTTTAGAGCAACTTTTAACTGAAGGTTCTCGTCAATGTAATCTCTAAATGAGGTCCAGTCTGTCTTTCTGTTGTACAGCCTATCTGGAGGAGAATGTTCTATAATCTTCGAACTTAGGGTGAGCAATACTGGTGTGTGATCCGAGGAGCTATCGTTACAGGACTCACATTTGGTATAGTGCGAAGAAAATCCTTTAATAACGAAGAAGTCAATTAGATCTGGAACCTTAGAGACGTCCGACGGCCAATGTGTGGGCTCACATGAGGAAGCAGTAATTACATTGTTGGAATTTATACTGAGTTTTAACTGTCTGCCCCTGGTATTGGTTAACCTAGATCCCCAGTGTGTGTTTTTGGAGTTCCAGTCTCCACCCGCAAGAAATCGATTTCCAAGTGTCCGAAAAAATTCTGTAAACATTTCCTGAGACACTTTGTGTTTAGGTGGACAATATACAGAGAGACATTGAAGTAACCATTTCTATCCTCGACTGCTACTGTGGTAGCCTGGATGTGACTGGTTCTATATTCTGGCTTCAAATGGTGTTTTATTGATTTTTTGATGATTATCGCAGTACCAGCATGTCCAATCCCATCCGGGTGTGCAGTGAGATAGCATTAATAATTCTTATACTTAATGTTTGTGGTTGCAGTACCGTGAGCTTCGGTCACCAATAGCAAATCCAAATTATGTTGAATCATAAACGTTTCTGCTTCGTGTTTGTTAGGAGTCAGTCCATTTATGTTCCATGTTGCAACATGGAACATAACCGAATATGATGAAGCAAATACTTATAAATAATTGGTACTTACGAAAATGATCTGATGATGAAGGCGAAACGTAGGCACTGGAACTCTGAAATAGACCCGGTAATAATCGTGTTTGGGCTTATTGGCATCGTCATGAGATACTTTGTTAATTAATTGATTTTCATGATAACTTGAGGTACCTACCAAAACTAAAAAGAGAAAAATAAAATACTTTTTTCATAAAAACGAAAGTTTAGTGTTTAAACAAGTCAAATGACATCCAAAGGTTGTCTGTAAGAAATTGCCCTGTGCGATAAGACCGCCCATTGTACACTTATCTTTATAAATGTTTTGTCCTGTAATTATTTCAGTGGTGTACAATAAAGTATATAATAAATGAATGAGAATGTTATATTGTTTACTGATTAGCACCTCACTAAGTACTTCCTTTTTGTGTTTTGCAATAAAAAAACACTTACGTTTAAAGAGACCACAACAGTTTCATTTGTCTTACTCCGTGTAGACGCGCCGTTACAAAAACTTTGATCGATGTGCTCCCGTTTTTATAAACACCTGTTTTGGCCTGTTTACTCTTTGTTGTTTTCAAAATGATTTTCGAACATCAATCTTAGTTTGAGATCGGACGTCAAATTAGCGAGAGGTTCGAACATTGATGGAATTGTGAAGTTTATTTGGGATATTTGTTGGGTGGTAAGAACTGGAATTTGAAGTGGGTTATTATGGATGGAATGAACATGTTTTCCATTGTTTTTTTTTTGTTGAATAGAGATTAAAATATTTTCTCATAATATGAAATTGACCTCGCCCTATAAAGAAGATAGCTGATTGCATTGTTTTTATGTTTTATAGGGGGTGTTAATGTGACAATGAAATAAAGTTTTTTTTATATAATATTGTCAAATCTAAAAATAATTTTATGACGGAATAGGTAACTCTTTATGATTGACACCGGTCACCAATGACAAACAATAATTACTAGACGATTCAAGAACTACAAGTAAATAAATCTTTAACTATTTATTAATAAAAGATATCCAAAAATTCCCGTCCTTTTTTGGACAGTCGTGTAAAAACGGTTACAAAAGAGACATAATAATTCTTTACTACGTTCCAAAAGTATCTAGAGGAACGCAATTCCATTCGTTTGAGAAAAGATCCACAATGGTCCCCAATATCGGCACTAATCGGATCGCCCGGATTGATTCAAATATGTCAGCCTTAATTCTTTGGGGACTACCCCTAATACGTTTGAGAATATTACTAACGTTTACTGATAGTGGCATGCGAGTAGAAAATAAAGTACAAAGACTTTTGGTGACCTCGTTTTCCTTTTTGATGTACAGAATCCTTGTTTCGGCAAGCACTATAACTCCTATATTTAAAGTCATATCCAATCCAACTCCACTTCGAATCATCATTCTTCGAAATTTTGTGTGTTTTTACTGAGTCGGAGTGGGGTCCTAACTGACTTGGAATATGGGTCTAAGTCTTTTGTTTAGGCTGTCATTCTAAGCTATTTGGCATTTAAATCAGAAGGCCGAAACAGTTTTTTTTTACCCAACTCAACAATAAAAATAAAACGACTTCGATATAGAATGTTTTATCTGTTGTAAATTGATATAACTAAGTTAGTACAGATGAAAAATTGTTAAATATCCAAGATCATAGGACTAGAAGATTAGATTACAGCTAACCTATTTTTACCCCTGCTGTCAGCTGTTTGAGCTATCAGTGCTTTGTAAGTAAATATTGGGAGTATTCCCGTTTGAGCACCAATCAATATAATAGGTGCTCAATGGGGAACAATAAAAAATATTAAATTTTATTCCCTTTTGAGCATCTACGGTGCGGTAGCATTTAGTGATGGGATGTATAATAAAAAACATATCGATAAAAATTGGCAGTACTTTTATTATCATTTAACATGATACCTTCATATTGGCCAGAGTATAGTTAACTGGGATAAATTGTTGTGACATATAGGCATTCGTAACATACTAGTATTGGCCGACCAAAAAACAGGCAATGTTGTACGTCGTCATCAAGCACTTGATGACGACGTACTGAATTCATAAAGCTTGTAGATAAATCACATCATTCATAGTATGTCTTACGGGATCAAGGTCGAAATGAAATGGTTTTCCATCTTTACGGAGTTAAGGACACATAATACATGCTCGTACATAATATATGTACGTAATAAGTATTGTAAGGAATCAAGGTGTAGGTGTATCTTCAAGGTTAAGTAAAGCTTGACGAGGTCGGTGCGTGGATGGGTGACCATGTCAATATACCGAGATTCCTTTGTGCCTCGGAAAGCACGCTAAGCCGTTGGTCCTGGCTGTCATGAAGATCTTTGACAGCCGTTACGGGTAGTCAGAAGCTTCTGATCTGACACCAATCTTGCCAAGGGCTATCGTGTTACCCAGTTACGAGAAGTTGTGGAGGTCAGATAGGCAGTCGCTCCATGTAAACACTGGTACTCAGCTGAATCCGGTAAGACTGGAAGCCGACTCCAAAATAATTGACAAAAGGCTAGGCAGATTCTTATATGTAACTATTAACTGGTTAGCTTTTCCCATTATGAGTAGTAATGAGTAATTCATTGCAGACAATAGGTCACTACTATAATTATATAATATAATTTGACACTAATTAATGTCGAACATTCCGAGTATATAGAATTAGAGCTTTAATTGATATTAGTGACGATTCCAACTGACATTGTAACCATGTATTGGGACATAGATACTGTGATACTATGCTCTGCATATGTACTGATTTTTTTTTCTGATTTAATTGCAAGTAGTATAGGTATAATAATCAATACATAATTTAAAATTGTATGAAAAAAAAATAGATTTTGCCCACTTTTTGGATATCCTTGTGGTTTTCCCAAATAATATCCATAATGTTTTAAGCCAGACATTCATTTATTTATTTATTAAAACTTCATCCAATATAAAGGTACATAGGAGGATTTAATGCCTGAGGCATTCTTTACCAGACAACCAAGGGTGGTGGAAAGATAACATGACAGGTACATAAAGAAAAGATATTAGTAGTATATTATTGGGCATTCTATACCACTATCGGCAAGTTGCTCGGCGAGTGCGCCTCGCTGCCGATAGTGGTATAGAATGCCCAATAAATGATAATCGACTCGCCTTTCCACTCGACCGATAAACTCGACCGAGACAGTACATTTTGCTGCGTACTTGATGAGCAACGATGATCATCCATCAACTCTCCGTTTACTTACTCTCTAGTGTATAACTGTATACAACCAATGATCATGCGAGTTTGCTATCGCTCTGAAGTGTGGTACAGAATGCTTAGTAATGAACAATCCACTCGATCAATGACCAGTAACGCAAAAGAGGTTGTGGTAAGTTTATAAATGTTAACGTACTATATACATTCACTCATTTTTAATCGGTTCATTTCCAACAGTAATCATGAAATTTGTAAAACAACCGCAATCGCTGCATGTTGATACAGTCTGCGATGATATTTGTAAGACTAGTTTTCGTCATGGGGAATTATTACCTAACTCAGTACGATGTATCATTTGTGGTCCATCCAATTGTGGAAAAACCAATTTATTAATTGGCCTTCTTATACACGAAAATGGATTAAGATTTGAAAATGTTTATGTTTATTCAAAAACTCTGCACCAACCTAAGTACATTTTCTTAGAAAGAGTTTTGCAACGGGTTCCCGGTATTTCCCTCCAGAAATATCAGGGAAATGAGGAAGTACTAAGCGTTCAGGACGCAAAACCCAACTCCGTGATTATTTTTGATGATGTTGCTTGTGAAAATCAAAATAACATGCGTGATTATTTTGCAATGGGAAGACACAAATGCATAGATTGTTTTTATCTGAACCAAACATATAGTAAAATCCCCAAGCAGTTAGTAAGAGATAATGCGAACTTAATCATACTTTTTAAACAAGATGAAATTAATTTACGGCATATTTATGAAGAACATGTCAACACTGATATGACATGGATTGAATTTCGTGAAATGTGTTCGAAAATATGGAGTGAACCTTTCAATTATGTAGTGATTAATAAGGATTGCTCCAAAAATAAAGGATGTTATAGAAATAAATTTGACACTTTTGTTGTCTTTGATTAAAAATATTTATATTTAAGAGTGTTACCCTCACGATATTATTATTCTTCAGACAACGCTTAATCAATCACGAACTTTTTGTTACTATGGAAAAATCACTGAAAAGACAAATTGTTGAGGCTGCAGATGCTGTTAAGAAGAAGGTGCGAAAGATGAGAGATGCTGAGCTTAACAATCAGCAAGTACTGGAATCAGTTTTCAAGCCGGTAACAGAACCACTCAACCAAATTGCTAATGTCAGTAAGCAGGCTTGTGTTCCGCATAATATAGAAAATGAAGAAACCGAAGTTCCGTTTATCGATAAAACTTTGCAAAAAGAACCCACAATTAGTAAAGGAACCAATGATAATAACGACAATGAAGACGAATATGAATCTGATATCGAAAGTGACTCTTCGTACAAATCATTAGTTGAAAACAACCAAGGTATTGATTCGTCATCCTGGTCAGTGTCCTCAGAAGCTCTGACCGATATTCCGTTTGGTGTCAGAAAAGAGGGCGGAAAATTGATGTTAGGTTCTGCTCGTATAACGATCAGTGATGAGTATATCATCGTAGCTGGACGCAAATACCGAAATACGCCTGGTTTAAAACAGTTGCTGTTGAAAAAGAATGCCGATTTAAGCTTGGTTACAGAGAGTGATATGAAACATTATAAGTCGATGCTACTTGACACAAACGCACATCGACGGGACTATGAGCCCGGTAAACCAATCAAAAGTAATAAAGGACAAAAATATTTGCAAATTATTAAGCCTCTATTCCAACTACGAAGTACAATTCAGGACCACCAAACGAAAGGAAAAGGACTACCCTTTACAAAAATGTGGAAGAAAAATGTTGATTTTGTTTATTGGGACGATCCAAATGAATTGGTAGATAGGTTAAAATTACTAATTGCATCTCGAGATGCTGGTAACACAGGATTAGATAATGAAATTATATCTATCATTGAAGAATTGCGTGAAAGTAAAGTTATAAATAAATAAATATTTTAAAATGTGTTTATTTTATTATCAGCTTCTCGATACAATATACCTTAAATATGAACGTAGACAAATTCGGACACTACATTCACAAAAGAATGCGTTTATCAGAGTTATTTGAGTTTAATGAGAACGCATTGTTAAAATTAGAAAACGGAGATTTTGATTTAAAAACATCAAGATTAAGAGGAGTCCGATCTCCAGTAGAAGCAGGCGATGCTGTGAACAAGGATTATGTAGATCGATTGAATGCTAACATGTTAAAAGAATTAAATAACCTGACCGTGAACAAGGATTATGTAGATCGATTGAATGCTAATATGTTAAAAGAATTTAATAACATGATTGGTTCATTGCGTTCTCAAATCATAAAAGACACAAAGGACACAGTTCAGGCTACTTTAAAAGCAAAGATACCTGAGATTTCAACTCATTTGGAAGATAAGTTTTATACCAAAGCAGAGGTAGATAAATTACTACAAAAAACTCCGTAATGGCAAAACAGCAAATTGTTAATGAAATACATAAAGCAGCACGAAGAAATTTCGTTAGACGTCCTGTCATTCTAAAGGGGATCGATGACTTGTGGCAAGCTGATCTGATGGACATGCAAAATCTAAGAAAATATAATAACATTTTAGTGGTGATTGACTGCTTCTCAAAGTACGCTTGGGCAGAGCCATTAAAATCAAAAAATAAACTTGATGTTACTCATGCATTTAAACGAATACTGATTAACAGCAATCGCAAACCGGTTAATTTACAAACTGATATGGGAACAGAATTTTATAACAACTCATTTCAAACGCTTATGAAGACTTACAATGTTAACCATTACTCAACGTTTTCTACCAAAAAAGCTTCGATCGTAGAGCGACTGATTAAAACTCTTAAAAATAAAATATATAAATATTTTAGTCTGAACGGAAACTATATGTGGTTAGGTATACCGTTAGAGGTTACGTTAAAGATATATAACAACACAAAACATCGTACCATTAAATTTAAACCAATTGAAGTAAATAAATCTTGCGAGTCTGTTATAAAAGAAAATATTAAAAAAGCCTTAAATCATGTAACCGTCCGTAGAAAACCTAAGTTCAAAGTAGGTGACTTTGTTCGTATCAGTAAATACAAACACCATTTTGAAAAAGGTTATACACCTAATTGGTCAACTGAAATATTTACTATAAAAAAAATTAATCATACCATACCAGTAACATATCATATACAAGATCAGCGAAAGCAAGCCATAATGGGAACCTTTTACGAGCAAGAACTTCAGAAATCTTACTATCCTGGTATTTATTTGATAGAAAGGGTTTTAAAAAGAAAAGGATCAAAAATGTTTGTGAAATGGTTGGGTCTAAACAACGAAGAAAATAGTTGGATCGAGAAAACTGCAATAGTGGATTAAAATAATTATATAACGATTACTTTTGCATCATTTCTCTCATTACACATTAGACAATGCAAGGAGGTGAACTTGTTAATACCTTAATTAATAATCTACCGTTCGAACTTCATTTACCCGGCTACAATTATTGCGGTCCCGGAACTAAATTGCAGAAACGTTTATTACGAGGTGACCGAGGTGTAAATAAGCTAGACGAAGCTTGTATGCATCACGACATTGCATATGCAAACCATACAGACTTACCCAATCGCCACAAAGCTGATTTGCAACTACTAAATATGGCTAAACAAAGACTTAAATCGAGCGATGCTGGGAAAGGTGAAAAACTTAGTTCATGGTTAGTGAGCAAAGTTATGAAAGCCAAACTGAAATCTGGTTCTGGCATTAAAACGTTTAAAAGTTTCGTGTCAAAAATAAAAGCAAAAATAAAGAAACTGAATCCAAAGGACAGTAAAGCTTTAATTAACGCTGCTTACTCAGCAGCAAAAAAAATAATCCCATGCATTCAGAAAATTCGAGTGCCGCGAGTGATACCCTTACCAAAGACTGGAGGTATTCTACCTTTAATCCCAATTTTTGCGGGTTTATCAGCTTTAGGAACTTTAGCTGGTGGTGCGGCTGGTATTGCAAAAACTGTTAACGATTACAAAGCAGGTCAGCAAAATTTGCGAGAAACACAACGACATAATAAGGCTATGGAGTCTTTAAAGTTAGGCCAGGGCTTGTACATTAAGTCACATAAAAATGGTAATGGTTTATTCATTAAGTCTTCAAAAAACTGAAAAATAAGCTACCTAATCGTCCTCTCACTAATATAGACATCCAAAGGTATGCACGCAACATCCCTCACTTTCGAGGAGTATACATGAAGGATCAGTTACCAAGGACGCCAAAACGGGTTGAATGTGGTGTCGTTAACTTGGACGACTCTAAGAACGAAGGCACGCATTGGGTAGCTTATGTAAAAGTATGCAATTATTGTGAATATTTTGATAGCTTTGGAGATTTAAAACCTCCAATGGAATTAATGCGATATTTTAAGAATTGTAATGTTTTTTTATAATTATACAAGATATCAGAAATTCAACACTGTAAATTGTGGACACTTATGTTTAGAATATCTATGGAATTTTTGGAAATAAAACGTATAAAACTTATGCTTTTCTTTTATTTGAATCATTTGCAAGATGTCACTCACATTATCGATAACTGGAAACTCGTCAACTTTATCTACTTACTATCCTAACACGTTGCAACTATATGAACAGTATGAGTGTGCCTTATTGCATTTCGCAACATTTAATTCTATTCCAAACATTGACAAAACGAATAATAAGTTCTATTATGGTTCTAACGAAGTTATTGAAATACCTGACGGCACCTATGAATTGCAAGATATTAATGATTATTTAAAATCTGAAATGAAAGATGCATCAATCAAACTACAGTGCAATAACAATACTTTAAAAGCTGCTGTATATTGTACAAAAGACATAAATTTTAATAAAGAAGGTACGTTTAGGAATTTGTTAGGGTTTAATAAGCAGATCTTAAAAGCAAATAAATGGCATGTATCGCACTTTCCAGTCAACATTTTACCTACAACAGTGATCAGGATCGAATGTGATATTGTAAGCGGCTCGTACACAAACGGAGAACCCAGTCACATTATCCACGAATTTGCTCTCAACGTGCCTCCCGGATATAGAATTATAGAAATCGAAAAACGCGATATACTTTCCAATTAACCAAAACAACATTAGCTGTATACATATCAGGCTGTTAGATATAAATAACCGCTTAATCAATTTGCGCGGTGAAGAAGTGCAGCTGTATTTGCATCTCAGAAGAAAAAAATGATTGACTACAATAAATATATGCATCAACAAATCAAAAATATCAGTTCCGCTCAAGCTTCCATCCAAATAAGAGCTCGCTCTAAGAAGAAAATTAAATTAACTAAAGAAAACAAGGCATTTCTCAAAGCGATCGGTTTGCTAAAATGAATATCTTAGACGTTTTATCTGCTCCGACTTATGACAACACTGTTGAAGGAATCGAATTTCATTCTTACAAGCCCTACGTAACTAGTTTCAATAGAAACGATGAAATCCGCATACCTATTAACCAACAGGACTTGTATATACTTCCCTCAGCTAGTACCTTGTATTTGGAAGGAACTGTTGTCGTAAGTAAAAAGGATATGAAAGAGAAAGCCACTAGTGTTAATTTTACGAATAATGCTCTACTCTACTTATTCCAAGATATAAGATATGAGCTGAATGGAGTGGAAATTGATAGAATAAAAAACGCTGGCATAACTACCACCATGAAATCGTTAATATCAATGAGTGAAGGTGAATCAAAGATAGCCAATGCATGGGGCTGGAATATCGATGGAATAAAAAATATTAATGGGGGTAGTTTTTCTGCTTCTATACCCCTCTGTAACATTATCGGTTTTGCAGAAGATTTCAAGAAAGTCGTGATAAATAGTAGGCACGAACTGATATTGCTACGAAGTAACACTAATCTGAATGCTGTGAAACTTAACACCGGGGAATTTGTAGACGACGTTCAGATAAATAAAATCATCTGGCGTGTACCGCATGTTAAAGTGTCCGACAAAGAAAAATTAAGTTTGCTAAAACTGTTAGAAAAAGATCGACCACTCCAGATGATATTCAGAAATTGGGATCTGTACGAATATCCAGCTTTACCTAAAACTACAAAACATACCTGGTCTATCAAAACTTCCTCACAAATAGAGAAACCAAGATACATAATTATGGGTCTACAAACAAATAGAAAAAACAATTCAAGTTCTGATATGTCCCAGTTCGATCACTGTCATGTTCGTGACGTTAGAGTATACTTAAACTCAACTTACTTCCCGTATGAAAACCTAAATGTCAGCTTCGCGAATAACAGAATCGCTTTATTATACGAGCAATACATCAGATTTCAACAGTCTTATTACGGACGTCGCTCGGAACCCTTATTAAGTGAGAAACAATTAAAAGATTTGGCGCCGCTATTTGTCATAGATTGCTCTAGACAAGCTGATAATGTAAAGACAGGTCCTATTGTGGATGTAAGAGTGGAAATTGAGAGTGATTCCGATATACCAGATCAAACTTCTGCATACTGTCTTATATTGAACGACTGCATAATTGAGTACAAGCCATTGAGTAATACTGTGAGAAAAATATCATGAATCCGAATACTATTATTTTAGATGTTCAAGGGTTTAAAGACCTGAACAATAATTTTATAATAAAAGAATTAGCTTTTGCAAGTCGTGATTATACGCAAACATTTTTAATAAAACCGCCATACTTGTTTAAATACTTAACAAGTGACGAAAAGAGACAAGTTAAATGGTTGGAAAGAAATAGAGGTATTTATTGGAATGAAGGATATATTGACTATAGAGAATTTCGGCGTATAATCGTTCCATATCTAGAAAATAAGGAAATTATTGTAAATGGTTTGGAGAAGGTGAATTGGATAAAGGAACTGTGTGTGAATTGTAAAGTATCAGACCTTGGTACAGAACAATGTCTTAGTTTCTCTGTTTTGCATAAAAAATACTGTGAAGGAAGATCTAATTTTAATTGTAATAAACATCTAAAGCATTGTGCTCTTAAAAATGTGCTTTGTTTAAGGAAATATTTAGAATGGGTATAAATGTATGTACTCATATGTGTAATGTATTTAGATTATTGGTTTTAAGGTTTTTAAATAAAAATCAAAATAATGTAAATTTGCTTTTATTTTGTTAAACACCCCCACGCTACTCCACAAATAACACAACCTAATACAAAATTAAATAAAAACATCATAATGAAAATACAAATATTAACTACTTTACAAAAACGGTTAATAAAAGTCAGTACCTATTAAAGATTTTGATATTTTCTTAACTAAAGACTCAGTTTCGTCCATAACACTGTCGATGGGATCTTGAACAATATATTGAGCGTTTATAATAACGTTTTCACTGTCACTATCACTGTCTATGGTTTGAGGATTGTTGTTACACAGATCTACCACTGAAATTTTTATTAACTTAATCCCTTTTCGATGTAGTCGACTCATAACGAAGGATTTTGTAGGATTTTGCTTTATCGATTTTTCCCTGCACCGTTGTTTTGGTTTTTTATCTTTCGTGACTTGTTTGCTTTGCCCGGGTTCACTGCGAAACATCTCGGAGAATCCCTCGTAAGGATCCTGAGCATACTGGCTGAATACAATCTCGGTGTCAGAATTCTGGAACAAAATATAAACACAATTTATACCACTATTCCGCTAGTATAGCGTTTTAATTGGGTTTTCAATCGAGAAAGTCTAGATTTACTTTAGATTAGTGACAAAAGGCTCTGGAAAAATGCAACACAACACAGCTGCGAACACAATCTCTAATTATAAAACAATCATAAAAAAACGAATTAAAAATATTTTACTCACCGACATGATAACTTTTGATGGAAGTTAAAAAAATATTAAACAGGTGTTCGCGCCGAATAATATTTCGTAAATGATGACAAAATAACTAAATAATTACAAGTCATACTAATATTGTCAACTAAGCGTTTGTGTCTCAAGACTAAGGCCAATGAACTGCAACGTAGGTAACACTTATACAATGACAAACAACGCCTTGTAAGCATGTTACTTAATCGTAAAACGTTAGTTATTCGAAAATCAACCTTATGATGCATGGTATTTTAGGTGCATAGTGAGATAACTGCAATCAGTGTTAACTTTGTTTACCGATTTAAAAAAAAAAAAAAAAAAGTGTAATGATATTTTGAAATAAACAGGATTTCAGAAATAAAACAAGTCAATAATTATAATAATTCACACTTTATTTCATTTTTTGTATAATATTAACATTTATTATTTCCTAAAACTAAACTATGAGTAGGTAACACTTAACTTAAAATTATGATCAAAGTAATTCATTCTTAAAAATAAATGCATGCCCCCAGGCTCGGGTTGATATTTGATCCACAGATATCGATCGTTTGTCATCATTTCTAGATAAAGCAACTTTGTTGACAGTCCGAGTAAATATTTCGTGCTTTATTGATTTAAACATATTATTTTTTCTCCGGATTACTCCACCATTAAATAAAATGGTTTCATAGTCTGATAAGTTTAAATCCCTGACCACGCATGATTTTACTCCTTTTGCTTTTTTAATGATACTATTAGGGGTTCTTATAGAGTAAAGTTTCGATCTCAAACCAACAAAATCAGTAATATATTTTCCTCCCATTTCATCTTTAAAGAGACCGGGAACCTTTTTATTTTTTAGCGGTATCTGTAAATCATTTGTGATTTCATAGTTACTGCTGTCAAAATATTGTAAAAAATTATATTTCAAATCATTGTAAAAATCGTTGGTGTATATTTTATAGACAAAGGAATCGGTATCTGTGTAACATAGCTGCACTCGATCTTTATAAAAAGGCTTTACAATATTGTAATGAAAGTAATACATGTGTGCTTTTGAAAGTTCTAATACAGTGAAACCTATGTATATAGGTTTATCTAAAATAATTTGATCAGGTTTCATTTGTATTGCAACTAAATTTTCTGATAAAATAGATGCACTGTGGAAATAGGGGTTGGCTATAAGTTTCTCAGCGGATATAAATTTCTTAGTTCGATTGGACTGATCGCACCATTGATTAACTAAATGTACGGTTACTCTATTTTCAGTATTTTCTAATGTTTTTCCAAAAACACTGTTATTTAATAACTTAAAAAAGTCTTGTTCGAAGGAACTTTTTGCTTTCTGTCTTAATTGAGTATTTAACTCTATGTACTGTTTTAAATATGGACTCTGTCTAAAAGTAATTGCTCTATGAATTTTACGTAATATTAAACCATGTTCTAAACATTTTTTTAAATGAACGTAGTGAATCACGTAGTTGTACTTATTATACAAATTTGCTATTAATTTCTTTGTTTTACCTCCCGGGGGTACACATTTTTCGGGACAAAATGGTAAGTCATTATGGTCATTATGTAAATGCTCGGGATACAATAGATCGACTTCTAATATGAAGCCCCAGTTTGCGTTATCCTCTATAGTGGTAACATTAAAATTTGCTAATTCGTTATCACTTAAAAATCTGAAACTAGAGTATGGTAAATACTGACACATGCTAAAACCGTAAAGATTATTACAATCTAAATATACTATGAAACTCTCAGGTTGTGATGGATTATATTCAGGCATGTATTTGTGATTGGCTCTAGCATGCCGATGGGAACACATGCACAAACCGCCGCGTATACCGCTTTGTATCATTCTGATGATAGCTAAGTCCGACACGAGTTCTAACTGAACGCCCGTTTTTAGCAACATTGCATCGAAAGATAAACTAGGTGCAGTAATGTAAAACGCTGGGTCAAGACTGTAATATTGTTTACAGGTTTTCCGAAAATTTTGAAATATGTCTGTTAACAAAAGCACATCCGTTTTTAAGTATAGATCCGTATACTCGCCGAGGTTATTAATATTGAATTCAGCCCAAACAGCCTGTGCGTGATTATAATCCTCATCTGTAATGTCTTCGTTAGTCAAATAATTATAAAAATTACCCTTAGACGGCAATGATTTTTGATCGTAACATTTCCAATTGGTCATGTAATCATAAGGATATATACCTTTTCTTGTCAATAAATTAAACTGTCTGTCTTTAGAAAAATGAAATCGAAGATTAACAAAATCTTCCACCTGCAATGTTTTAGCGAGCTTGTCTAAACTTGTCCCTAAAAAGTTGAATGAATCTAAAAATCTTATACAAATAAACTCATTATCAGCAATAGGAATAAATTTGGTAAATGCGACGTATTTTTCCTTAGTCTTAGGGATTATTTTAATTGGGCCTGGAATTTCGCCTAACTTTTTTATAAATAAATGACAATCGTACCCGGATAAATTGTGAAAAAATATTGGTATAAATTTTGGTACTTTATGTTGCAAATTACAGTGTCGATGTGCTGCACCTCGATACAGGCCTGTAATATGACAATGATCTCTTACTTTATCGGTCAAGAGTAAATTGTCGCAAATATGACACCTAACGGCACGTTTGAACTCTAGAGAATTGTCATCAGTGAATATCATAGGCTCGCTTTTGGATATAATCTGATGTATTTGTTTTACATCCTCAGTAAGAAAATTTATAAATTTTGAAACACAATCATTGCCGCGATAACTTTTATAGCCTTCAACGCTATCATTTTTATTTGATGACACGACATTGTAAGCGAATGCAGCCGGCACGTGGCGTTTAGAGTATGACGTATTAGCGGTGTTGAAATCATCGCCGGAAATGGGTTCAAGTAACGTTTCGAAATCAGCGTATATGACGAATGGAATGTTTTGTTTCCTATCATAATTTTTAAATTTTAAAAATGAACCTTGTTCTGGTAAAACTGTGACGATCCCCCCACACAAGTGGGATTCAATTTGACTAAGCGTTGGAAAAAACAATAAACAAGTTTCACAGAAATATAGTTTACCATGATGTTTGGTCATCTGATTTCTAACTAAACGAGATAAATCTTTGATAAGACAGTAATGAGAATTATTATTGTTTTCTATAAACAGTAGATGGATACTTTTATTAGACTTATTATTCAACGTTTTATAAAGCGGTCCAATAATTGTCTTCTCGTTTTTTAAACCATACACATATATATTAACAGAAGGATTATTTTTCTCAAAGATAGCTATGTCCGAAAATGTGATTGGAAATGTCAAATTATTAACATTCAAAACATCCTGAAAGCGGGGATAAGACGAAATCCTATCGGGATGTCTATTTGTGGGGTACAATGCCGCCACAACACACCACAAAAAGCAATACTCATCATTGTTCCGAATATTCAAACAAGCTCTTTTACTTTTTATGAATTTCGGCAAAGTTAAAAATTTAGATCCGCTGAGAGGTTGATATTTATTAATATTTAATTCTAAATGTGAATTGCATAAAAAAGTCCAACCACTATCCCTTTCCTCAAATTCTTCAATTTTTTTTAGTAGTAAATCAATAGTTAGTTTATAAATAGAATCAAAATCGTAATTAAAATGTGTAATAATGTTGTTTGTACGGAATGATTTTATTTCTTGTTGATCATTTTTATACATAAGAAACGAAGCAAACAGTTCAAAATTTATTTTGACAGAGGTGTGTTTCTCTATTGAATTGTCTATTAAATGTTTGACTTGTGTACTAATACTTTTGAGAAACACCTCAGGAAAACTATGTATTTGTTCACCTGTCGCTATGATTTTGTAACTTTTGATTCGTTCTTTAAAAGAAGAATTAATAATTGCAACATTATCATACATAGGGGTAGAACTATTGTTTTTATGTACATTGCTACGTAAATGACCAGACCATCGATGATTGTCTACAAATACTTTACAATCAGAGCAGTGAGGCATTATATTATTGTTTGAAATCAAAGAACACTTGAAATTATTAGTTCAATAAATTTGGATTAGATAATACTTACAACTAATATTCACCGTCTTAGGTATACCAGACAAAATATTTTATATAATTAGTACAACTTGGTCAGGACAATTTTACGCTGATTTCAAGATCCTTGTGTAATTTTTCACAGGCAAGTCGGTAAAAAAAAAAAAAAAAAAAAAAAAAAAAAATGGATGCATTAGGTACATAATCTGATTAGGTAAGATAATGGTATATTCTGGGAAGAAAAATATATTTCATAATTACCTGCAAAATATGAAACTATGTATACATAAGAGTACGTGTATCTGCGTGGTCCAAATATGTAGATATACTTCAAGTAATTTAATAATTCTTCACAGGCAAGTCAGTAATTAATATTATGTTTAGGCAGAATGTATCTGAAACTAAAAAAAAAATGGTTTATTGGTACCGATGAAGAATTAGGTAAAAAGCTGTAAATTCTAGAATGAAAAATAGTCATAATTATTGTAATGTTCTAAATAGTTATCGTATTATTGTTGTGTTATATTTGATAATTACCTGCACAATATGAAATGATTCATACATAAGATTATGTATTTGCGTGATCCAAATATGTATGTATATTTCAGCACCCCGATATAACGAACACAGTTGCTCCAGTAGCTGAAATTGTTGTTGTTTCTGGTGTGAGATCAATTAAATATTTATTTATAATAATTAACTTGATTGTACTGTAACAGTTTAGAAAGGTGCTCGCTCCGAGAGACTTTGAGGTAATAAATAATATTTTAGGGTTTTTTTTTTTTGTTTTCTTTTTTGTCTACAAAGCAGAAAAAATATTTCATCATAAAAGTTGTTATTGCCTAATTGTTACACGTGTGCTAAACATAATTATTTATTTCGCAATCACAATAATCAGCTATTTTGGTTAGGGTTGGTAACAACTTGGTAGGCATTCAAATATACAAATTTCACACAATGCACTTAATCGATTAAAATATATCATAGTATGTCGATAGACGACATGACGATGACGATATCATATAACGTTCATGGTTTCGTCATGCCCGTTACCGTAGTTACAGGAATTATATTATCTATTTATTTTAGGAAATCTAGAGAAGTACGCGGTAGACGGCAGTAAGTTCATTTTTTCTACACGAAACCTAAATGTAGATGATGAAATAATTACCTTGGAAACATTTATTTACTTCTTTAAAATAATAAAATCTATCTGGTTTGTGGCGATTCCGTTCACGCTATCGTTTGGTCAGCCCTAGCTTATTTCGCTGCATCGACATTCGATACAGTATAAAATTTTCCTTCGTCTTCATTTTACCAACGCGTATAATACGACTATAGAAAAAGTTACTTTAACAAAGCAATACCGGATTGATTGTAGTGGATTTAACATTCCTAACTTATAATTCGATTTTAACTTATAAGCCACAAGTTTTTCTGTTCGGTACAAAGTTTTCGCAGTCTGCAAGTGCAACGAAGTGCTCTTGTATAATCGGTCTACAAACACTCCGTGTCGCCTACAATATCAGTGACGGCATTGTCGATAGCCATCCGCTGCTGTCATCACCAGCCAAGTCATCAAACCGAGTGGAACTTCTGATCGGAAAATAATGTAAGTCTGATAAAATAGTCTGTTCGTTTTCATGGATCACACTTGTGATTAGCCTGTCATTTATAACTACATATATTTGTTTGTGAGCGCGTTACTTCACAGATCACCCGATCTGTACATAGTTAGCTCAGTCTCAGTGCTATCCCATTTAAATATTAGAGAACCAGTGTTTGCCCGAACACTTGTGTCCTATAGTATGCCCAGCGCAATGGACATTACTCCATTGGATTA
This sequence comes from Orthosia cruda, assembly GCA_964057195.1. Classification (NCBI taxonomy): domain Eukaryota; kingdom Metazoa; phylum Arthropoda; class Insecta; order Lepidoptera; family Noctuidae; genus Orthosia; species Orthosia cruda. Next base: position 29,229,820 of record OZ059840.1, on the reverse strand, counting down.
ATTAATAATAATTGTGTGACTACATTTCCTCTATCTTTATTTCAGGTCAGACTCTGAGTGTGATTACTCGCAAGCATCGATCACTGGACACAAAGTGAAGGCCAGTCGCAAACCGACAGCAATGGGAAACGCAAGATGCAGTCACAAACAACAACCGTAACTCGTAGCAGGTGAATAATATTTTGAATTTATTATCTCCTAGTTCTGATTAAATTAAAATAGTAAAGTAGTACGTTTCCACTAATTGAATTATAATAGTGCAATTTGCATAAGTATTCCATTCGCTGATTAGTCACTTGTAATATTTTCTACAGAAATATCCGTGGTGTCGTTCATAAAATATTATGCGATTGTGTGCGCTGCTTACACACCGTTGTTATTTTTTTTTTGCCCCTGCATCTCTCGTTGTAAACATTAACTAATAACAGTTTTCGTTATTATTTCAGTAAAAAAACCAACACTGACATGGACATATTCGGCATCAGTAAAAACCGCGACATCCCACACAAAGAACATTCATCGGATCACCTAACTTCATTCTTTGTGAACCGCGTAGCCAGCGGCTGTGAGCGCCGAGCAACGAGCACCGACGGAGAGTACTACATCGACTGCAAGGTGTACAAGGCTGACGACGCTCGCCTCACCGACTCCGCCGAGCTGTGGAAGAAAGCGCTCGTCCGAATCAAGTTCCAGACCGACGCGGACTCTCCTCAGTGGCGAAAACTACAAGAGCTCGTGCGTGCGGCTGATATTTTGTTTCCAGACAAACCAACATTTTATGATAATTAAACCAAGTACCTAAGTTACAGTTGTTTATTATTTACAGTAACAACCCGTTAACGCTTTAGTCACAAGCTTTGGTTTGTTACAATCATCGGCCACCATCACTCTCGCTCGACATTCTGTTAACAGCGAATACAAACTCGAGTGATCGGTCGAGTGCAGTAAGTAAACGGAGAGTCGAGTTGATAGTTGACAGTTCATCGTTCTCCGAAACGCCGCATACTGGTCAGACGTATGGAATATAGTGGTAAGGAGTAAGTTACTAGTCAATGGTCGAGTAAAGCTCATCCAGTACGCGACAAAATGAACTGTCTCGTTCGAGTGTATCGGTCGAGTTGAGTGGCGAGTCGAGTATCGATTTGCTCGAATTATCGTTCCAAATCAAGTTCTCAGTACAATGTACTGTCTCGGTCGAGTGGAGAGGCGAGTAGATTATCAATTATTGGGCATTCTATACCACTATCGGCAGCGAGGCGCACTCGCCGAGCAACTTGCCGATAGTGGTATAGAATGCCCAATAATATACTACTGATATTAAAGAAAAATGGGTAGCCATCAATTTGGCCAGCCTTTTTCCCAACTATATTGGGGTCAGCTTCCAGTCTTACCGGATTCAGCTGAGTACCAGTGTTTTACATGGAGCGACTGCCTCTACTACCCAGTAACTGGGTAACATGGTACCCCTTGGCAAGACTGGTGTCAGATCTCAAGCTTCTGACATCCCTTCACGACTGTCAAAGGTCTTCAAATGTCGGCCGGACCAACGGCTTAACGGGCTTTCCGAGGCATGGAGGAAACTCGGTATGTTGAAATGGTCACCCATCCACGGACCGACCTCGTCAAGCATTGCTTAACCTTGATGATCGACCAGTGCGGCTGTTATGACTTAGCCACGAGCTCCTCCTCTTAAAGTAAAATTGGTACAAAAGTAGATATATATAGCTGAACAAAACACACCCATCATCATCATCATCCTTTTTAATGTTCCCACTGCTGGGACCCAGGCCTCCTCTCTATGAGAGGGAATGGGCCTTAATCCACCACGCGGGCCCAGTGCGTGTTGGTGGATCTCACATGTCTTCGAATTTTTGGTTCAAGAACATGCCGGTTTCCTCACGATGTTATCCTTCACGGTTTTACCCCACGGCCACGACCTACGAAATGTAAGTCGGGGCCGTTACCACTCTGCCACCACTACTCTTAAAACACACACATTACTTACAATTGTTTTTCTTTATTAATGAAGCATGACAAGCAAGCCAATTGAAAAATGCGTATATCGGTTATTGCTGCGCTATCGTAGCTGACGTACCGTACCGGTGTAGCGTTGCCGTCTAAATTGATTATGAGTAATTGCCTAGTGTCTAACTAGAAACTGTTACTTTCATTATTATAAGTACGTAATCGATCCGGGTCTTCAACCTGAATGGTTTATGATAATTATGGTTTCAAGAACCTTGAAAGGTAACTTCTTTGATATCTATACCAAGATATATATAAAGGGGAAAGATTTTTTTGTTTGATTGTTTGTTTGTTTGTACCGAATAGGCTCCAAAACTACTGGACCGATTTCAAAAATTCTTTCACCGTTGGGAAGCTACTCTATCCCCGGGTGACATAGGCTACTTTTTATCCCTGTATTCCCACGGGAACGGGAACTACGCGGGTGAAACCGCGAGGCGTCCTCTAGTCAACTATAAAGTTGATGGAAGCTCGATTTATATTATGTATGGGCGTAATATGTACTATAAAAAAGTTAGCTAGTTTATTTTTTGTCCAGGTACTTTTTTAGTATTCCATAAAATAAATAAACAAAACAAACACGGCAGGTGTTAATAAAACACTGTACCACAAATTCTAATAGTCTCGTAGTCCGGTTTAAAAAAAGTTTGTTTTGCCATTAAAGCCTGTAAACGGGTCCGCAATTTAGATTCCGTCGTATCTGCCATGCTCCCATTACTATGTACCTGGGCACCAGGTTCCCGCAGAGATGTGGCGGCAACGGCCTGTTTACCGAGTGCATTTTAGTGCTGAGGAAATGTTTTAAGAGAAATACCTTGGGAATACTTGGGAAAAGAATCGTGCAAATAGTTTTGCTAAGTTCATATCAATTCGACAGATAATGGTTTTAAATTAAGTATTTTTTTCAGAAAGATAATTATGTAAACAGTTTTTGTATTTAATTAAATATTTAATCAAGAAAAATAAAGATGAAAACTTTAATTATGCGTAGGTACAGCTAAGGAGTGGAATTCCCTGCCAGAGTTTGTGTTTCTCGATAGCTACAATCTAGGGGTCTTTAAGTCAAGAGTGAATAGAATTTTTCTAGGCAAGCGTGCTTTACTGTCGACCACATCATCGCTTACAATAAGGTGAGATAGTGTTCAAGCGCGAGCGTACAGACTATAAAAATAAAAACCAGATTTGAATAAAACAAGAACTGAACTTTGAATAAAACTTTAATTTTAGCAGTCATAAATAAAATCTGTAAATGGGTCCGCAATTTCGATGTCAGCATCGTATTTGTCATGCTCCCATTAATAGGTACCAGGGCACCAGGTTCCCGCAGAGATGTGGTATCAACGGCCTGTACTTGTTTACCGAGTGCATTTTAGTGTTGAGGAAAAGTTTTAGAAGGAAATACTTGGGTAAATAGAAGTGCAAATAGGTTTGCTACATTGGTATTAATTAGAAAGATAATGATCTCAGGGTTTAAAATTAAGTAGGTATATGTGTAATTTACAGATGGGATCAAAATAATAATCAGATGTGAATAAAAAATACTGAAGTTGGATTAAATCTACAGTTTTAGCCGTCATAAATAATACCTGTAAATGGGTACTCAATTTCAATGTCAGCGTCACTTTTGCCATATTCCCAAAAGTAGGTATCAAGACAGCAGGTTCCCGCAGAGATATCGTCAACGGCCTATACTTGTTTACCGAGTGCATTATATTGTTGAGGAAAAGTTTTAGAAGGAAAATTACTTGGGTGATAAAAGTGCAAATAGGGTGGTACGTTGGTATCAATTTGGTAGATAATGATCTCAGGATTTTAAATTAAGTAGCTATTATATATTTAATTAAAGATAAAATAAAATGAGTAGTTTGTGTGTATAATGCGATCATCACAATAGGTAAATTAAAAAAATAAGTTTAACAATAGTATGGAGCAACATTAATAACTTATAAATGTCTAAATAAGTTTATTTAGACATTTATAGGTTTTAAGAACTTTTGTAATTAAGTACTATTACTAACTTTCTTTACAATAAAATCTACCTTCTAGTTTAAACAATACCAGTTTTTCAGTTTAACACTTCTCTTTTAAATTTCATCAATTTTTAATGAAACAAAAAATAATTAAATTCATAACGTGCTCACAAAAGGACCCTTTGTCAATAACGCCGAGCAAAATCCAAAAAATTAAAAATGAATATGCGTATCACCATTTTGTACTACATAGGCTGAACACAAAATTTACTAGGAGACTAGATATAAAAACGGGGTAAATGAAACGTACCAAAGTCGCAGTGAGCCTCTCACCCTAGGGCGCACTAATGAATACCATTGTCAAAGCACAAACACCGTCTCATTTTCCATTCCCATTTTGACAACCCTAACCCTAACGTGCCACAGAAAAAACAGAGCCGACCACTTTTATTGACGCACTGCGTCCGGACTTCATTTTCCGCGCAATATATTTTAATCTGTGTTATTTCGTAGGGAACAAAGTTTTACAAGACCTTGTTAAAAGCGTGTCTTTAGTAATTTCGCTAAAAGGGGCCGGCTGGGGTAGAGTGTCACATCTATATGTTAATTGTGATTTCGTGCACCTTCGCCCATGGTAATAGAAGCGCACATGTATGGAATTAACCATGAAGGGACAAAGTAAATAGGCGTTCGTGTTTTCACGAATGAAGTGTTTTTTTTTCGGGCTCTTTCGAATTCAATTGGCGTACTTGTGATGAAAGTGGCTTGACTTACCAAAGAGTTGTTACATGTTACGTCTGTGAGAAAAGGTGTATAAAATACCTATTGTATTTATTTTCTCGTTTTCTATTTTCTTTAGAGGGTTCTATTCTTTTTACGTACAATTTAAAAGGTTACTTACTTGAGTTGATTATACCTTTGGGATAACCTCTTTTATATTTCCAGACAAATTTAAAGTCTACTACATTATTTCATTTCAAAATCTATACCAATATTATAAAGAGGAAAGATTTTTTTGTTTGTTTGTTTGTTTGTACCGAATAGGCTCCAAAACTACTGGACCGATTTCAAAAATTCTTTCACCGTTGGGAAGCTACTCGATCCCCAGGTGACATAGGCTACTTTTTATCCCTGTATTCCCACGGGAACAGGAACTACGCGGGTGAAACCACGGGGCGTCCTCTAGTTTAAAATAAAGTAAAAAGGAAATTCCATTTTCAAACTTAAACCAAACCACGTTGCACAGCATTTTCCCACCTCTCCTGTCAAAGTCGTAACGGCTCAAAGTGTCTATAAAAAGCGATATCAATAAATGTACTTAAACCCCGGTACTGAATAAACCACAGCCGTGAGAGGGTTAGCGCACACTTTAATGAGAGCGAACGCGCGTTATTAATACTAATGGCAGTAATGGTCGGCCTTGTGCAGTCAAGATACGGAACTAGTAAATACCGCACAACTTTAAATATTTTATGAACGTCTGGTTTTAATAAATGATATTGGTACCGATTTTTATTTGCTTTATCGTTAGTTCGGATTGAGTTTATAAAGTTCCGAATTAATGCTTTGCAGTTCTTATAATTTTGTTTGGTTACTGGGTATTTGAACTTCTTAACTAAATACTCGCTAGGAAATGGAAAGTTAATTAAACCTGTTTGTCGTCGTGAATTGTAGGGTATAAAGCTATTCACACAAATGAGGATCGAACACTAATCACAACGCTTGCTTACGCAGATAAATGTGATAAGAATCTGTTTAAAATTTTGAGAAATATGAGTACTTCTAGCATTAGATAACGAACTTAGATATTTTAATTTGTTAATGAATGATTACGTAATCGCCTGTTGTTCGCTGGTTCGAGGTGTCTCAGGACAAGAATACCTGGAAGAATTTGGGGTACCCTTTGCTCAGCAGAGGGATAGTGTGGGCTAACATAGGAAAATAATGAATATGTCTGAAATATTATAATACCAATTCTAGCACACATCTAGCAAAGGCCTACGTAAATGTCCACCTGATTGGTAGCGTCGTGTCGGGTCTCTGAGCTCCCTAAATAGGGTCGAGCTAAGCGATAACTGATTTATGAGTGCCGTCTGTCGGGATATATTATCTAAGAGCTGTGATGGCTCTTTCCTTGAAAGGATTTTCCAGATGTTTCTCTATATTGTGTAAGTTTAATAATATTTCTGCCATTATGTATTTGGAAAGAGAGAGTGACCTGGCTTTTCTATAAAGTGTATTCAGAGATTGTTGCAATTGTTAGAAAATTTCGAAAATTTTCACAATCTACTTATCAAAGTTTGATGTAGAAAATGTCGGCAATAATTGAATCAGTTGCCATGATGTTTAAGAAGTAAAATTTGAACATAAACAAACATCACGTCTGTTTTCCAGGGAGGGTTAGGCAGATGTGAGTAAGATGAGATCAGTTTTTATTTTCCCAAATACTTCGGAATTTCATAATAGATCATCTAGCATTTAGCTCACCCAAGTGAATGATTTACCTGGTTTTTTTTTGCCAATACCTAACCATAATTTAGAAAACATAGGAATTCAAAGACATATGAGAGATATCCAGTAACTTTTAGTTTACTTACGTGTAACAGCCCATTCTCTTTCACAGAGAGGCTTGTCCCAGCAGCGATCATATTATAGGCTTACCCTAACCGGGCCCAGAAAGAGGTGGCGAGACGACCTAGACGCCTACTGCAGTGGCTGATCTGACTGAGATAGCTCAGGAAAATGGATGGCTTTTTATTGTCTGTTCTTCTCCATATCAAGCTACTTTTCCGATTGTACGTTAGAATCAATTATGATTACTTTTTAAATTTTTATCGTTCAATAGTGTCGCCCAATGGTCTAATTGATATAAATAAGTTTTGTTGCTTGTTGTTGTTGAAAAGAATACTTGGAAGGACTGGCCTTGCTTGGAAGCTTACAATAATTTAGGAGTTTTCTTGGCCAACGTTTCACATCGTTATAAGCTCTGACAAAGGGATTTTTGGGGAAGGCTTATATCCAGCACTGGACCGTAAATTGTGATAAGCTGTAACCTCGTGATATCAATAAACACACTCATGTTAATCAGACGTATGTCCAGTGATGAGGGTCCTGACATATGGATTAAATTGGTGATCCAGGCCGGTTATTGTTGGTCGCGGATAAATTACAAAAAGGTTTACCGTGGCCCTGGCACAAGCAACTGAAGGTGTGCTCTCCCGCTTCACCTAGAGCGGGTGCAGCCATTGGACCATTTCCAAATTCGAATTTTGTGAACGCATGGCGATGAAATGAATAAGAAGTGATACTGAGTGTGACTTTATTCATTTTAATTATAGAATGAGACAGATACAGACATACAGACATACAGACATACAGACATACAGACATACAGACATACAGACATACAGACATACAGACATACAGACATACAGACATACAGACATACAGACATACAGACATACAGACATACAGACATACAGACATACAGACATACAGACATACAGACATACAGACATACAGACATACAGACATACAGACATACAGACATACAGACATACAGACATACAGACATACAGACATACAGACATACAGACATACAGACATACAGACATACAGACATACAGACATACAGACATACAGACATACAGACATACAGACATACAGACATACAGACATACAGACATACAGACATACAGACATACAGACATACAGACATACAGACATACAGACATACAGACATACAGACATACAGACATACAGACATACAGACATACAGACATATTGACATACAGACATACAGACATACAGACATACAGACATACAGACATACAGACATACAGACATACAGACATACAGACATACAGACATACAGACATACAGACATACAGACATACAGACATACAGACATACAGACATACAGACATACAGACATACAGACATACAGACATACAGACATACAGACATACAGACATACAGACATACAGACATACAGACATACAGACATACAGACATACAGACATACAGACATACAGACATACAGACATACAGACATACAGACATACAGACATACAGACATACAGACATACAGACATACAGACATACAGACATACAGACATACAGACATACAGACATACAGACATACAGACATACAGACATACAGACATACAGACATACAGACATACAGACATACAGACATACAGACATACAGACATACAGACATACAGACATACAGACATACAGACATACAGACATACAGACATACAGACATACAGACATACAGACATACAGACATACAGACATACAGACATACAGACATACAGACATACAGACATACAGACATACAGACATACAGACATACAGACATACAGACATACAGACATACAGACATACAGACATACAGACATACAGACATACAGACATACAGACATACAGACATACAGACATACAGACATACAGACATACAGACATACAGACATACAGACATACAGACATACAGACATACAGACATACAGACATACAGACATACAGACATACAGACATACAGACATACAGACATACAGACATACAGACATACAGACATACAGACATACAGACATACAGACATACAGACATACAGACATACAGACATACAGACATACAGACATACAGACATACAGACATACAGACATACAGACATACAGACATACAGACATACAGACATACAGACATACAGACATACAGACATACAGACATACAGACATACAGACATACAGACATACAGACATACAGACATACAGACATACAGACATACAGACATACAGACATACAGACATACAGACATACAGACATACAGACATACAGACATACAGACATACAGACATACAGACATACAGACATACAGACATACAGACATACAGACATACAGACATACAGACATACAGACATACAGACATACAGACATACAGACATACAGACATACAGACATACAGACATACAGACATACAGACATACAGACATACAGACATACAGACATACAGACATACAGACATACAGACATACAGACATACAGACATACAGACATACAGACATACAGACATACAGACATACAGACATACAGACATACAGACATACAGACATACAGACATACAGACATACAGACATACAGACATACAGACATACAGACATACAGACATACAGACATACAGACATACAGACATACAGACATACAGACATACAGACATACAGACATACAGACATACAGACATACAGACATACAGACATACAGACATACAGACATACAGACATTGTATGTAGACAGTAATTTTAATTGAGAATAAGGCTTGCTACGTATGTAACGAACCGAAATATCCTAAAAGATATGTCTTTTCACATATTTTCATTAGGAAGGTATTTCATTTCCTAATCATTTTGTAAACATATTTTCATATATTCGGTCCACAATATAGCTAAACACAAACGCCTAATAAAATTAGCCTCATATTTCAAAATTCTTTCTCCCTGAGCGGAAAAAATTCACCTTTTTCAAGATATTTCTCGAGCACCGAAATATTGTTCTCCTTAGCTAAATTTTATAATTACAACCGACGCGTTGGTGAAAGGTCAAGAACCCTAACACTCCAAGTTTTCTGAGACTTACAAACTTTTATAACAAATACTTTGTAAGTACATTAAGTATAATTGGAACAATTACCGTTACTATTTTAAGGGGTTCCGTAGTCAACAAGGAACCCATATAGTTTTACCATGACCATACCAACATATACTTAACAAATCTAATTTCCAATTTTTACTAAACCAAGAAAAACATTTGAGGCATCAATCTGCCACCGTCGGCGTCGTCAGGTGTGACAACAAGCTCGTGTTGTTGGACCGGCGCAGTTACAAAACTTCGTTAGCAACATAAAATGTTTGTGCTCGCCAGTTTTGTACCGAATTTCTTTTCGTATCAGTGTGATTGAATGTGGAGAATGATGGAGTCGCTTTGGGTTGTCAGGATACAGAGAAACTTGCACTTATTTCAAAATTTTGTTATATCTACAACGTCTCAGTAGTAGACCGGAATATGTATTTTAAACGTACATACAAAAAAAACACCTTTTCATGGGGGTAGGCAGAAACAACAGAACGCCACTTGCTACGATCCTTACATATTCCTTTTAATTCTCTCTTTCTCCTTTCTATTGGTATACTGCCAAACAACTTATATAATAAAATAAATGAAATCTGCTCCATTGCTCCGATATGTCTAACTAAACGGTTGCAAAACCAGGGTCATGAGATGGCTCTCCACATTGAGTTACAATAAGAATGAAGATTTACTACATATATCGATCGCTTAACTCGTTGCACGCCAATTAGCGGGATAAAAAGACATTTTACTGTCATCTGCACACATGGTGTGCAATCGTCGTCATTTTTGTTTTTGGGACAATCCCACAACACTATTCCCAAACCACTGCAATTCCTGAAAGCCAGAATCAACATTGGCGACCACCAGAAAAGCGCCGAGGCAATGAATCTCGACGAAGTCCCGGCGAAGGAATTTAACTGTCTTGGATCCCGCAACGAAATTAATCAGAAAAGAATAATGGAGGAGTAAGAAAAATACAAATTTCCACTTCCCTTCATATCAAGCAGAAGACAGAACAAACAAGACCAATAGGCAAAAAGGGTCGTTTACAACTGGGATAAGCCCAGTTGCCTAGCACCACGGATAAAAAATAGCATTAATATTAATGCTTGAACGCACGGAAATTTGTTCTAGTTTCCACAAGGTCCGTATAGTAAACAGCTCCTGATACAGCCTGTACATTATTCAACATAGTATTGCGTTAATTCTGCCAAAGAATACACTCCCATAAGATATGATGTGCAGATTGTACATATTCGCAGTCAGGTGTAGAACACTGACATAATGGCGAGGCAACAAGCTTGAAGGCAAATAATTTACTTTCATAGTTACCATGCCCTGTGAGAAATTGGGCAACACAGTGATCCACCTCCAGCCACGTCCTAGCCAGCCGCATGCGAACGGATGGAAAGAATTGGTGGAGGTGTCGGCCCTTGATGGAATTATCCCACCTACATTGCCATTCGGATAAAAGTTCCTCGCAGATGTCAATATGTGGTTTAAAATAATCTAGAGATTTTGTCACGGTCACTCCGCGTTAAAAAGTCTGATCCATGGTCTCTTTTGTGGAATAGTACATTGCAGCACGTCGCTGCACTTCAAGGCCGACTGGAAGTACGCCAGCAAGTACCGGTAAGGCTTCAGTACTAACCGTCCTGTATGGTTTGCATAAGAATATCAAAGCCAAACGCTGACTCTGAAGTAATTTACGTCGTACCGCCCCTATTGTGGCCCTATCAGCCCAAACAGGCGCCCCATAGTAGATACAACCCAAGTAAGTAGCCCCATTAATTGTCTTTAAAGTCAAAAAAGGCAGACCCCACGTAGATTAAGATATTCTCGTTAAGGCATAGAAGTTCTTTTTTGCTTTTCCACCGACGATTTTAATATGATCTATAAATGCAAAATTCCTCTCTAACACTAGACCAAGACAGCACACGGACTGCTTCCTTTTTACCGGAACGTTATTAAATTTAATAGTAGGACACGATTTAAGATTACCTTTCAAAATGAGCTGATAAATTTTATGCGGAGCAAAGGTCAGGCGGTTTTGATCGCGCTACTGAGATATTAATCGTAGGCAAATGTCAGCCAAGTTCTCGAGTCCAGCTCGAGTACTTGATTGAATGAGCAGAAGACCGTCGTCCGCGTAACTGGTTAATGAACAGGCGCTTGGAACCGGAATCGCGAGGAAATCATCAAAGCCTAAACAGGTTTGACAATTACATTTATACAGACTAACATAAACACAAGTTTTCATCATATTTACCTCTCCCACACACACCGCACATATACTTCCATACATAGGTGCATAACTACACATGATAGCTGTATTAGTTAGTAAATATATTATCATTTAATAATGATAATTGTGTTGTGATCGTCTTACAACTGCTGTTACATGTTTAAATTATAGGCTTACATTGTGTGCCAGAGTTCATCGTCTACACTCTTTTCTTTAGTTGTAACGCAACGTGTTTCGATAAGTGTTTTCTTGTTCAATTGAAGTTAATAAAAACTTTTGTCCTTCACTTTTATTCACTTAGTCATACACGTGTGCTAGTTACGAATACTGCGCATCTGGCTATTCTGAAGAACATCACCAATAAGATACATGTTTGTCCTTCTACGGCGTCTCTCCTGTAGGGCTTTTGATAACAATTTATGTAAAGCTTGAAAGTTTTCGGCGTTACCATTCACAAATTAACTCTGATATGCCGTTGAGATTTGGTGTTCGTTTTTGACTTAACGATAATAGAATTATTCAATAAATGTAACTAAGGCTTAGTTTTTTGATCGGTAGTTAACTTAAACAATGGTTAAATATGCTAACCAACGGTATCAAATTTCAGTAAAACGCGTTTCGATTCTTAGTCTAACAAATGGCCAAATTATCTAACTCTCCAAATTATTTGACTATTCGGAAGGCAAAAAAGTCTATGTTGCCCGACAGCTACAATCTTGGAGTCTTTAAGTCAAGAGTGAATAAGTTTTTTCTAGGCAAGCGTGCTTCATAGTTGACCACAATATCATCGCTACCCATCAGGCGTGATAGTGGTCAAGCGCGAGCCTATAGATTACAATAATAATAACGCATTTAATTAAAATTTTAATCCATTGGTTAACCATTGATTGAGTTAACTACGGATGTTAAACTAGGCCTTGGTCCTCAGGTTATTTAAGTACCAACTTCTTAACCATTTTAATCGTGAAGTCTGTAAGTTACAAAACCAAAACATAACAATCAATAAACTTTGTTAGCTTATCGACCGAATATGTACCTTTACCTAGGACCTTAATATTATAAAGCTTTCAGAAATTCTACGAAAATGACTTTCCATGTTACGTTGATCCGATCACAATTTTATGTTTATTCATCGGATATAGCGAGATTATGTACCTTCTAATAAATATTGTTTTTAATAAGTTACGAAGTTTTTCTATAAGGTAAATATTTTTGATAAAGTTGACCTAGACGTTTTCTTTGTCGTTATTCAATATTAATTTTTTTTTTTTTTTTTTTTGAAAAAACCAACTCTCTAGGCAAAGATCGGTTGTTTTTAACCCCCGACGGAAAAAGAGGGGTGTTATGTTTGGCGTGTGTATTATGTATGTAGCCCAGAGTCGTTAATTTTTGAAATAAAACAAATAATAGTAGGATTAAACCCATTGGAAAAGAAAGAGAATATAACAAAAATTAAAGGAAAAATCATTTACGGGCGATCTGAGGTCGGGAAGTGGAACGGGGTCAGTTTTAAAGGGTAAAAGCGGTTGATCTCGATTTCCGACAAAACTAAAAGTCCTATGGAAAAAAGTTAAATTGCAAAGATGTAAAAAAATCTACAACATTTAAATTTACACTTTTCCACATAACCTCAAAATTTATATGAAAAATTCAAATAACCGAGTTTTTGGTTTATTATTTTTATCGTTTACAAAAACAAATTGGTGAAAACTTACCTGTTTTATGTCCCAAACAACTGTAATTTTTTTGATTTAAAATATTTTAACTTATTTGATTAAATATCGGAAAAAGCATCCTAATTTTCAATCGAATATTCACGTCGCAATATTTGTTTTTTTTTTAAGTTGGTGGGCTTTTGGTTCGTTGAAGCGAGCGGCCCTTTAGCTAGCGCTATCCGTCTAGCTAGGGCTATCCGTTGCGCCGAGGCTTGCCTGAGACAGAGCTTCGAGGTGTGGAGTTGCCTGGCTGGCCTGCGACTCTCCCGAGCGACAGGCATTCCGTTTTCATTCTTTTGTTCTTCAACCCTCAACGCAAGAGCAGTGGTGGTCCAGTGGTAACGGCCGCGAATTACAAGTTGTAGTTTGTGGGTTTGCACCAAGGCATGCGCTTTACTTTGTGTAAATAATTTCATCACCACAGCTCTCAAAATGGTGAACGAAAACATCGTAAGGAACCCGGTATGTCTTAGAATCAAAAATTCGAAGCCATGTGACATCCATCAATATGCACTGGGCCCGCGTGATGCATTACGGTCCATTCCCTCTCACAGAGAGGAAGCCTGCACGCACAACGGACCAAATGCTAGTCTTAGTGCGGAAAAGGGGATCATCTATCCTAATCCTCAACGTAAAAATATGATTTGACCAGGCATCTGCAACCAACAACCCTAATTTTACTTCAAATATTTTTCATAGTGACTTGTTTTGGTGAGAGTTAGCGGAATAAACCAATTGTATACTGGGATCTTGCGCTTTATTTACCCGAACCAGATCAAACGTGTCTACAGCATGGAATAAAAATGTGTCTTTTGTCAGTTTCGCTCCCATAAAAATCAATGGTTCTAGATCATCATTTATTGGCACAAGTGATATGCATAAATTATCCTGATAAGCCTAAAAAAATCAGCTCAAAATAATTTCCCAGATCCCAGATCATCATCATCATATCAGCCTAAAGACGTCCACTGCTGGAAATAAGCCTCCCCAAAGCGTCGCCACTTTGACCGGACCCGTGCGTCTCGCAACCAGCGGAACCTTTCTGCCCCATCGGCCATCCGTTCTGCGAGCAATGTGCCCTGCCCACTGCCAATTAAGTTTGGCAATTCTTCGGGCTATGTCGGTAACCCTGCTTCTCTTGCGGATCTCTACATTTCTGATTCGATCACGCAAGGAAACTCTGAGCGTAGCCCTCGCCATTGCCTTTTGAGTGACTGTAAGCTTTCTGATGAGGCCCATTGTAAGCAACCACGTCTCAGAGCCATATTGCATCACTGGCAACACACACGAGTCATAGACTTTCGTCTTGAGACACTGTGGTAAGTTGGACGAGAAGATACCACGCAACTTCCCGAACGCTGCCCAGCCGAGTCGGATTCGCCGGTTGACCTCTTTCTCGAAGTTGGCCCTACCCAAATGCATCGTTTATCCCAGGTAGACATAGTCACCCACAACTTTGAGTGTAGTGTCTCCGACCTTGTTAGGAGTCGGTGTAACATGGGCAGGTTTTGTCTATGTTCATCCTAAGACCCACTCTTTCGGAAGCTCTACTAAGGTCATCGAGCATTGTACTGAGGTCCTCCATGGTCTCAGCCATAACTAATATATCGTCGGCAAACCGATGGTGAGTGATATTCTCGCCATTGACGTTGATGCCCAGCCCTCTCCAGTCCAGAACCTTGAAGACGTCCTCCAGTGCAGCGGTAAACTGCTTCGGAGATATGACGTCTCCCTGTCTCACACCTTGCTGCAAATGTATGGGTTCCGAGGTCTGATTCTGAAGTCGAACTTACATGGTGGAGTTTTTGTATAAACACTTCAACACCTCGATGTACCGCAATTTGGCACCGTTGGAGGGACTGCAGTACAGCCCAAGTCTCGTTCGAATCGCAGGCTTTTTCGTAGTCTACAAACGCTAAACAGAGAGGCAGGTTACACTCTTCGGTCTTCTGTGTATAACCTGCCGCAGCGTATGTATGTGGTCTACGGTGCTGAAGCCTTTAAGGAATCCGGCTTGTACGGAAGCCTCCCGAAGGCTGGAAACCGTCAAACCTGCGCGCGAAACGAACCATGATGACTCTTTAAAACAGCTTGTAGACATGTCTAAGAAGTGAGATGGACCGTTAGTTCTTCAGTAAGGTATTGTCGAAATCGCCTACAGGAGGAAAAATCGAAACCCCCACACGAGCAACATGATTCTGAGAGTGTCGCCGCAATTATGGAATAGAACTCTGCACAAAGGGACCGTACACATGAGCATGCAACGCGTCATGGTGGAAGACCAGTCTCCTCTGGTCCAGTGCACATGCTGTTTAGCGTACGGCCACAGCAAGCGTATCTGTAAAGAAACAACAGACAAGTGCAGCCATTGCGGCGGCCCTCAAACTAGAACACAATGCCCTGACTGGCTCGCCGGAGCAGCTCCATCATGCGTAAACTGCACTCAGGCTAAATATGCCAGCCATTACTGAACGCAACTCGTTCAGTAACGATTGTGCGGTGCGTAGAAGGTGGGAGTCCATGGCGAGAGCGAGGGTAGCATATTGTTAACGCGGCGGGCAACAACGACAGGGCAGGCAAACCCATCAGAGGATACGCAGTGGCCCAGGCAAACCTCCAAAGAAAGGAGTTGGCAACAAACGAGCTCATCATTGAAGCTACCGACCGGAAGATTGCTTTCGCTTTGGTCCAAGAACCATATGTTGGCGGGATTCGGAGGATGAAGAGCTACTGAGGCGTGCGGATTTACCAGTGTAAGGACGATGCAAGAGGGACTGTGAACGCAGCCGTGCTCGTTTTCGACCACTACTAACAATATCGCAGTTGTGAAGATCCGGTCAAAAGCCTGGGAACTCGCTGTAGCATCTTTTTACTTCGAACCAGATGAGCCCATATAACTATACGTGGATCATTTGCGAAGAACGGTCGAGGAAGCTGGGCCAAGAAAACTGCTCATTGGAGGCGATGCCAATGCTAAGAGTACCTGGTGGGGCAGCATCGTAAATGACACCAGGTGTATAGAAATGTCCGGTACCCTGGAAGAGTCAGAAATGCAGGTACTCAATTAAGGGGAGATTCGACACGGTAAGGGGCGGCATGAGATACAGCAGCTTTGTCGATTTAACAGCTTGCTTGATGGACATGCTGAGTCTCGTGGAAGACTGGAGAGTTGACCAAGGAGTGACGAGCTCTGACCACAACACAATCCTATTTCGAGTGCGCCTACTGAAAGAAAAAGAGACCAACATCCAGAGGACCACTCGACTCTACAATACCAAAAAGGCAAATTGGGACATTATTATTGAGAAAATGGACCAATTCCTAGTGGAAAACAGCGTCAACGCCACTGAAATAAGTAGAGTCGAGCTTAAAAACCAACTGAAAAGCATGGCAAAAACCATTACGAACGGCATGACTTCAGCCTGTAGAGACAGTATGCCTCAAAAGGCAACAAACAACAAAACCTCTATGCCATGGTGGTCAAAGGAGCTCGCACTTTTAAAAAAAGAGGTCACCAAAAAAAAGCGGAGACTTTATCTTTGCGGTCCTACGCAGCATCGCGTATCAATGCTGCGCAGGACTGCAAAGGACTGCAAAGAAAAAGTCTTCAGCTCTCTGAAGACTGCAAGCAAAAGAGAATTACGAATGCCCGGCCAAGAAAGCCCAAATAACAAGTTGGAAGACCTTTTGCCAAAAGCAGGACAGAGAAAGAGTATGGAAGGGTATTTACAGAGTGATCGGTAAGACCGCCAAACGTCAAGAGGATCTGACCCTTAAAAAGGACGGTGTGTTCCTAAACACAAGAGAATCGGCAGCCCTGTTAGCTGATACGTTCTACCCAGAGGACTCCGAAGAGAAGGATAACTCACATCATCGCCAAAATAGAGCGCTCGCGAAGCATGTAAACGCCCCGTGTCATAATTAAACACATAATCCGCCGTTTACAATAATAATAATAAATAATAATAACGTTTATTGGTTCAAATAAATTATGTTAACAATATGAACACTGTCACTTAAACTAGGTTATGATACCTGTGCTATAAGCAACAGTAACAATTCGTGGTTGATCTATTTACTTAAAAACAAAATAATTGTGCAACAATCCGTTACTATCATAAATTAGTTAATTAGGTATTACGACATAATTAACTATACAGTTAGACAATAAAAAAATAAAAGTAACAAAAAATTAAAATATTTATATGAGACGTGTGTATGCATGTGTGTGTGTGTATCTGTGCGTGCGTGTGTATCTGTGTGTGTGTGTGTTATGGAATGTATATATGAGTGAGTGTAGGTAAATATATAGGTATGTGACATGTAGATTAGAAGTTGCTTGGATTACCCAGAAACACTTAAGAGGTTTTCAGTTTCTTGATAATTTAATACAACTAACAAGTTTTTAACTACCTTTTTAAATTTAAAATGCCGTATTTTCATTAGGGACACTTTTTTACTAATTTTATTGTAAATATAGGGAGCTATTATATAAGGGAATATTTTTGCAAAAATTGTCTTGTGTGGAATGGTTTTGAATACAATATCTTTTCTTCTTCTATTATCTATTTGAGTGCTGTTATTCGGTAAATGGGTGTGTGCATAAATAAGATTGCGTAATAAAAACAATTGACGCACAGTGAGGACATCAAATTCCCTGTAAAGTCTTGCAGTAGGATATAGCCTTGGTATGGACATAATTACTTTGATTGCCGCTCTTTGTGCTCTTTCAAGCTTGAGAAGAAATGTCTTGTGAGCCCCTCCCCATACAGAAATACAGTATACCAATACTGACTGACAAAGTGAATAATAAATTATTTTCAGAACATTTAAATCCTCTATATGGCGTAGCTTTTTAAAAATGGGCATTAGTTTCCGAATTATATTTGTCAGAAGTTCAATATGGTGATGCCAGTTAAGATTTTCATCAACCCAGACACCTAGATATTTAAGCCTATCAACTCGATCGAGCTGAGTACAATGGCACAAAGTGCTGTTGTTACTATGGCAGGTGTGGGCTCTTATTTTTATTCTATCTGTTGCTGGCGCCCCTGATTTTGTAATAGAGAAGGTGAGATATTTAGTTTTATTAAGATTAATAGTTAGCGTATTTTTATTGAGCCAGTATAGAATCTGCTTAATGCCACTTTCTGTGACGTCAGTTACTTCCTACCAAGTTTTACCGTAAAATACTACTGCCGTGTCATCTGCAAAGGTAACAATTTTAGCATTATGAAGATGAAAGTTGCACAGTTGATTAATGTACATCAAAAACATTGTGGGGCCAAGTACACTTCCCTGTGGGACTCCATACGTTATTTCAGCTTCTTCACTTACATATGAGCCAATTTTTACACGTTGGGTTCTTCCATTTAAGTAACTAGTGAACATATTCATACGTTCCGTATGGTGCCGGACGTAAAGAATTTCACCATCCCATGTCTTCCCGTGGGTGTCGTAAGAGGCGACTAAGGGACAAACCAGAGAATGGGCAGCAGCGTTCTCTGTGCTTCTATAACAACCATACTGCGATCGCCAACCCGCCTGCCAAGCGTGGCGATTATGGCAAAACCCCCCCAATGAATAGCACAAATAAAAAATGGCCCCTGGTACCCGGCAGCTTGCCTACCCTCGACTACGGTAGCGGTCGAGGCTACGGCATGGCAAGGGGTGCTAAGAATCTCCGGACGAGATCCGGCTACCCCAACAATCACCGACGACTGGACCTGGCAACGTACAACACGCGCACACTTCGGACCGACGAGAAGGTCACCGAACTCGAGGAGGAACTGAGCAGGTTGCGATGGAGTATTATAGGGTTATCTGAAGTCCGAAGAGAGGGGGAGGACTCGATAATCCTCAAATCCGGTAACCTGCTCTATTTCCGAGAAGGTGACCGGAAGTCCCAGGGTGGTGTCGGGTTTATCGTCCACAAGTCCCTTGTGAACAACGTGGTGAAGATCGAGAGTGTGTCGACCAGGGTGGCGTACCTTATACTCAGAATATCCTCAAGATATTCGCTGAAGGTCATACAGGTCTACGCCCCAACCTCGGCACACCCCGACGATGAGGTAGAGACCATGTATGAGGATATCTCCAGAGCCATGCATGGTTTCAAAACTCACTTCACCGTTGTCATGGGGGACTTCAACGCGAAACTGGGCAAACGAGACGAGGATGAGCTGCAAGTGGGGCAATTTGGAGTTGGACAACGGAACCACCGGGGTCACCTACTGGCCAGTTTTATGGAGAAGGAGGGCCTCTATATGATGAACTCCTTCTTCAAAAAGCGTGAACACAGGAAGTGGACCTGGCAGAGCCCCGATGGTGCAACAAAAAATGAGATCGACTTCATCATGTCAACCAAGAAGCAAATGTTCAATGATGTCTCTGTGATCAATTCGGTAAAAACCGGGAGCGATCACCGCATGGTAAGAGGCACATTGAACATTAATATTAAGCTTGAAAGGTCTCGACTGATGAAGTCCACGCTCCGGCCAGCACAGATCCAAGTCCAAAACCCCGAGAGCTTTCAGCTCGAACTCCAGAATCGTTTCGAGTGCCTAGGGAGCTCCGTGGATGAATATAGCAACGGGTTCGTGGAAGCTGTCCATACGGTCGGGTCTAAGTTTTTCAAGACCCGTCGTACAGATAGAAACAAAAAGCTCTCAGATCACACCCTCAAGCTTATGAAGGAGAGGCGTGAGATGATCCTGCAGTCTTCAGATGAGGCGTGCAAATACCGGCGGCTCAATAGACAGATCTCTAAATCCTTGAAAAGAGACCTCCGACGCTTCAATACCGAGCGTATTAAAGACGCTATCGAGCGAAATAAAGGCTCCAAGGTGTTCTCAAGGGATCTGGCTATTGGGCAGAGCCAACTCACGAAACTGAAGACCGACGATGGCAGGATCGTATCCGCCAAACCGGAGCTTCTCAGGGAGATCGAGACATTCTATGGGCAGTTGTACACTTCGATCAGCAAGCCCGTTGCGAGTCTAGCAAACGACCCAAGAGCTAGATTGACCCGACACTATACCGAAGATATCCCGGACGTCAGCCTGTACGAGATTAGGATGGCTCTGAAACAGCTCAAAAACAACAAGGCGCCGGGTGATGACGGAATTACGGCCGAACTCCTGAAGGCGGGTGGAAAACCGGTCCTTAGGGCCCTTCAGAAGCTGTTTGATTCCGTCATACTCGAGGGCAAAACGCCACAGGCATGGTGCAGGGGTGTGGTGGTACTCTTCTTCAAGAAGGGCGACAATGCCCGGTTGAAGAACTATAGGCCCATCTCACTTCTTAGCCATGTCTACAAGTTGTTTTCAAGAGTCACCACGAATCGTCTCGCGCGCAGGTTTGACGATTTCCAGCCCCCCGAACAAGCCGGATTCCGAAAAGGCTTTAGTACCGTAGACCACATACATACGCTGCGGCAGGTTATACAGAAGACCGAAGAGTATAACCTGCCTCTCTGTTTAGCGTTTGTGGACTACGAGAAAGCCTTCGATTCGATAGAGACTTGGGCTGTACTGCAGTCTCTCCAACGGTGCCAGATCGACTACCGGTACATTGAGGTGTTGAAGTGTTTGTACAAAAACGCCACCATGTCAGTCCGTCTTCAGGATCAGACCTCGAAACCAATCCTTCTCCGGCGCGGCGTGAGACAGGGAGACGTCATTTCTCCGAAACTGTTCACTGCTGCGCTGGAGGATGTCTTCAAGGTTCTGGACTGGAGGGGGCTGGGCATCAACGTTAATGGCGAGTACATTACTCACCTTCGGTTTGCCGACGACATAGTGGTCATGGCTGAGACCATGGAGAGCCTCAGTAAAATGCTCGATGACCTCAGTAGAGCTTCCGAAAGAGTGGGTCTTAAAATGAACATGGACAAAACCAAGATCATGGCGAATGCCCATGTAACACCCACTCCTATCAAGGTCGGAGACTCTACTCTCGAAGTTGTAGACGATTATGTCTACCTGGGACAAACGGTCCAGTTGGGTAGGTCCAATTTCGAGAAAGAGGTCAACCGTCGAATCCGACTCGGCTGGGCGGCGTTCGGGAAGTTGCGTGGTATCTTCTCGTCCAATTTACCGCAGTGTCTCAAGACAAAAGTCTATGACCAGTGTGTGTTGCCAGTGATCACCTATGGGACCGAGACGTGTTCGCTCACAATGGGCCTTATCAGAAAGCTCAAAGTCACCCAAAGGGCAATGGAGAGGGCTATGCTCGGAATTTCCTTGCGTGATCACGTCAAGAATGATGATATCCGCAGGAGAACCAAAGTTACCGACATAGCCCGAAGAATTGCCAAACTTAAGTGGCAGTGGGCAGGGCACATTGCTCGCAGAACGGATGGCCGATGGGGCCGAAAGGTTCTGGAATGGCGACCGCGAACCGGAAGACGATACGTTGGAAGGCCTCCCACTAGGTGGACTGATGACCTGGTTAAGGTTGCGGGAAGGCGCTGGATGCGAGACGCACGGGATCGGTCAATGTGGCGACGCCTGGGGGAGGCCTATGTCCAGCAGTGGACGTCTTTCGGCTGAAATGATGATGATGATGAACATATCCAAGGCTATACCCCGTATTCCCATATTTTCCATCCTAGCTAGTAGTTTGGGGATAGAAACAGTATCAAATGCCTTCGCAAGGTCCAAGAATACTCCAATACATTTAGATTTACTATCAAGTGATTTAACAACAGTTTCAGTCAAAGTTCTTAGAGCATCTTCTGTGGATTTACCAGGAATAAATCCAAATTGATTTTTTGACAACAATTTAAAAGTTCTTAGGTAATTTGTTAATCTTTTGTTTAACAGCTTTTCGAGTATCTTGGACATCGCTGGAAGGACTGATATAGGTCGATAGTTGTTGACACTGTCTCTATTCCCCGACTTAAATATAGGATGAAAGAGCGCTGTTTTGAAAAGCTTGGGGAATACCCCCAAGTGGAGACTCAGGTTACATATATATGTAATAACAGGAGTCAGCACACTACTCGCAGCTTTTAGTAACCCATTTGAAATACCATCTATTCCTACAGCGCAATCATCTTTCAGGTTCATTATAAAAGACAGTACTTCTTCTTCGTCAGTGTCAAGTAAAACAAAGGAAGTTGCTGATTGTTCACCTGAGTCTTGTTTCGATATTCCATTACCATCCAGTTGTCTATATTTTCAGCTAGTTTCTGTCCCACGGTTGCAAAGAATCTATTGATTATATTAACAGATTCATGGGGGCTTGGGTCAATTTGTAGTAGGGATTCATTATTATCCTTTTGTTTATTTAGAGATGCTATTGTTTTTATTAATTTCCAGGTTTTTTTAGCATTATTTTTAACCTTTTTAAATTCTAGGTTTTCATATGCAAATTTTACTTTTTCTAGAATGGTTTTGAAGAAATTTCTGTAACTGGTGTAAATAAGTTTAATTTCCAAGTTTTCTGGGTTCTTTCTAACTTTAGAATGGAGCTTATCCCTGTGTTTAATGCAGCGTATGTAATCCATGGTTTAATTATCTTTTTTTTATGACTAGTTATTTTAGTTGTAGTGTTGTTATTTATTATTTTTGTAATAGTATCTATAAGAAATTTTAATGCAATATCTACGTCAGTAAAACTGTAAATGTGATTTAAGTCAGATTTTTCTAATTCCGAGATGACTTTAGGATAGTTAATGTGGGTTATTGTGTGTTTGTTACAGTATTCCGATAATTTCGTGCCCAGTGACAAACAAACTGTATAGTGATCCATTATAGTTGTAGTTATTACTGTCGTATTACAGCTTAGTACAGATTTTATCATTACATGATCCAGGCAATTTTGTTTTCTTGTTGGCAGCATGTGACCGGGTAGTAGACCATGTGATGCCATCAAATTTAAATAATCGGGAGATCGCGGTTCGTTACCGATTTTTTTTATATTTATATTAATATCTCCTATGACAATAATGTTTGCATAAGAAGACAGTGATTTCAACAGAGCATCCAATGATTTTAGGAACATTTCAATACTGTAGATAGGAGGTCTGTACACTGCAACAATAACCATATCAGCTTTAATTTTAATGATTAAGCAATTAGCGTCCTCCGAAATATGCTCAAAAACTAAATACTGAAAACAACTCTTTATGTACAAAACTACACCTTCGTTTTGGGTCTTATGGCCCTTCGTGGAATAATATGTATAGTTATTTATTATAGGTGTGGTAGTATTTTTTAGCCAACATTCAGTTAATACTATTAGGTCGAAATCCAGCTGTATTTGTGTTAAAAGTATTTCGAATTGAGACATATTACAAGCAATGCTTCTGATATTCTGGGATATCATGTTGAAACCACTATGCATGGAGTTTAAATGCGATTTAGCCTCCTGAGTATTGCATAACTTAACTTTTGAGACTTTGTAGTTATCTATCTCATCTGTTATCTCTTTTGTAGAACTCATTAATAATAGTATAATGAATGGGGCACGACTAGAGGTTTAGTTTTTAACGTAATTACGGCCCGATTTGAGTGTAATGATATTTTATAGTAAAATTATTTATTAATGTGATTATGTGGTCGTTTTGTAAGTGTGTTGAATCTGGAATGTTTATATGTGTTCCTAGTATGAGTGGGTGTGTAAGTGTCAATATATGTGATAGGTACTTGTTTGAGTTAAGTTGTTTTTTTCTTACATACTCGTATAACAAATTTTTTTAAATGGAGGAAATAATACGTGTAATACTTTCGTTAATATAAACCAACTTGTTAGAAATACTAAGATTAACATACAAAATGATATAATAAAAAAATATTATTAGTCATTTGCGTTCTTTCAGTGACTCCAAGTGTTTTTCTGTTCTAACAATCAAGTGGGGGTCTCCTATCTTCTTGCGCAAGTATATCTTACCGTTAGCATTCCAAGCAAATGTGTAGTTTTCAGCCTTGGCAAACTCACGAGTTAGATAAAACAATTTCTTGGTTCTGAACGTGAGGTATTCTGATACGAATATAGGTTTTGTTTCGTTTCTTCTATCTATGCAGGAGGTATTCAGGGTTGTGGGTTTGTTCTTTGTATTGTATTCCCTCACTGCCTTCAGAACATGTGCTTTTATTATTGGTGTAGAAACATCCACAATCACCACAGAGTTAGGCTTGTTTTTGCTGGTCTTTCGGTATATATCTCTCACGTTGCCAAGGTCGAGGTTCGAATTTACTGTTTTTGAAATACATAATACTGCTTTCAGAAGATCAGCCTTATATTCTTGATCTTTTTGCGGAATATTTCTAATCTCCAGTTTTGATAAGCAGGACACACGTTCGAGTTCTTCGATTTTTTCCTCTAATGTTTGAATTTTTTCGTTTTGATCGTGTTTTATTTTTTCTATTTTATCCACCCTCAGTTTAATCTCGTCATATTGCTTACTCACAAACTGTATAGAATTTTTAATTTCCTCATTAGTCTTTTGGATATTACTGAAGGTATCTTGAATCGATATATTTTGCGCCTTAACTTCCGCTACATCAGTAGAGATCGTAGCCAATAAACCTCTTATTTCGGATTTAAATAGTTGCATGTCCTCTCTTAAATCGTCATAAGATGGACGACGACGTTTTGTTCTGATGGTAACTCTTTGTTCAGTCGTATTTGGTACGTCTGATTCCGAGTCAGCACGAGCAGTCATATTACGAGAGGTTGGTGGGGGGCTCTGCATGCTTATGAACTTGTGGAAGCGAGTAGCAAATGCGTTCCAATAGAAGAGCCAAAGACCGCGAGTAAGAGTTTTAATCCAAAGAAGGCACCTGGAGCGGATGGCTTTACGGTGGACATATGCAGTCGAACAATCTCCAGGAATCTGGACACTTTCCTTGCCCTTGAATAGGCAATAGCCTAGAGATAGGTCACTGCCCAGACATATGGAAGGAGGCCACAGTGGTGGTATTGGGAAAACCGGGCAAGGACGATTATCAGAATCCCAAGGCCTATAGACGAAAGGTCTGCTACCAGTCTTGGGCAAGATTCTGGACAAGATGATAGTTAGATGATAGATAGATGAAAGATAGCAAGGATCAGGTGGCACCTAGTACCGCGGATGAGTACTCGCCAGTTCGGATTCATGCCACAGAGGAGCACCGAGGACGCCCTCTATAACCTAGTGAACCATATCAAGGACAAAATAGAGTAAAAAAGCTCGTAACCCTAGTCTCACTGGATATAGAGGGTGCCTTCGATAGCGCCTGGTGGCCAGCTATCAGAGTCCGTCTGGCTGAGGAAAAGTGTCCGGTCAATATAAGGAGGCTACTGGACAGTTACCTCGACTGCAGAAAAATTGGATTGAGGTATGCCGGGGGAAGAGCACACAAGAAACACCCAGAAAGGTTGCGTTCAGGGATCCATTGGCGGCCCGATATTGCGGGACTTAATCCTCGACCCCCTATTGCACGGTCTAGAAAAGGTGATGGTCTTCAGTGGGGATTCGGGCTCGGAGATCTCGAGACAGGCCAATGCCGCTCTCGACTATGTTCGGGAGTGTGAAGTCCGGAACAAGCTGAATTTTGCGCCGCACAAAACTTATGCGATGGTGCTGACGCGTAAGCTCAAGTACGACACCCCGCTCCTGAGGATGGGAGGGATCGACATTGGAATGTCGAGAGAAATAAAAATCCTGGGGCTGACTCTGAACGACAAGATGACTTTTAACACCCATGTAGCAAGGGTCTGCAAAAAGGCGGCAGACCTATACAAACAGCTCTCCAGAGCTGCAAAGGTAAGCTGGGGTCTGCATCCGGAAGTCATTAGGACGATCTATACAGCGGTAGTGGAGCCAGTCATCTTGTATGCGGCAAGTGCATGGGCACCAGCTGCCAAAAAGATAGGAACGCAGAAGGCGCTGAACGCAGTACAGAGGGGCTTCGCACAGAAACTTTGCAAGTCCTACCGCACGGTCTCCCTGAACTCGGCTTCGGTACTGGCTGGGATACTGCCTCTCGACCTTAGAATACAGGAGCAGCCGTCCTGTACGAAGCAAGGAGAGGGTCGTCTCGGCTTGTGCTTGGGGACAGAGAGACCGAGCGTGTGGTGGGATTTGTTGAGACTCCACATCTGGCTCTGCATGAAGGTCACAGCACAGGTCGACGAGAGTAACGGGCAGGGGGTGAAAATCTAAACCGACGATAGCAGGCTTGAGGGCAAAATTGGGGCTGCGCTATCCATATGGGATGGCGAGACAGAGACTAGAGCCATCAAGCTTAGCTTGGCTGCGTACTGCACCGTATATCAAGCGGAGATCCTCGCTGTATGCAGAGCCACTAAGGAGGTGCTGAAGTGCGCAGAGAGGGAATACTGAATATATAGTGACTCAAGGTCGGCCCTGGAGACCATCACCAACTACAGCGCCCTGCATCCGTTAGCGGTAGAGACGCGCCACAATCTGAAGGAAGCCTTCAACCAGGGTAAAACAGTATGTTTGTACTGGGTGAAGGCGCGTGTAGGATTGTTAGGGAACGAACGCGCAGATCAGCTCGTGAAAGAGGCAGCGCTTAAGAGCCGGCGAAGTCCCGATTACGAACTTGTTCCGGTTTCATTCGTCAAACGGATAATCCAGAAGGACTCCCTTGACGAGTGGAACCGGAGGTACAGGACGGGTGAGACAGCCTCCGTAACGAAAGTGTTCTTCCTGGATGCCGTAGACGCCTTCAGGCTGATAAAGAGCATGAGGCCAGCGGGGTTACTGACGCAGGTTTTCACGGGGCATGGGGGCCTCTCCCAGTACTTACATCGGTTTAAGTGCAGGGAGAGTCCCGCATGTGTTTGTGACCCGGATGTAGAGGAAACAATATTCTACGTTTTGCTGGACTGCCCGATATATGACAGAGAAAGATACGACATACAGCAGAAAATTGACTTACAAATAAAAAAAAGGAAAACCTGAATACTCTAGTAAGAGATAAACTCGCTCGTCCACCTTTTATTGAGTATTGCTTAAAAAAATATTAATAGTAAACAATAGAAATATGGATAAATAAGCATTTACCATAAAATATATTGTGAAAATACGTTATTGTAGTAAATATAAAGCTAAATAGTAGAAAATAAGTTTATAGAGTAAGCATTGGTATGTATAAGGTTTTTCTATGATATGCAATATAATGTAAGAAATAGAAATAAGAAATAGAAAGTAAGTAATTTAATTAGACTAAGAACTAAGTTAAAAATAAGAAAGTAGGCACAACTAGAATGTAAAGAAAATGTAATGAGATGGAATAGGCCGATAGAGATAGGCACAAGGATTGTCCGAAATGTCGAAAGAGGCACCTTATAAAGAAAATGGAAAACAGATAGAAAGTAAAGGATAGGCACAAGCGGTTCAAGAATGCAAAAGGACCGCCTGTGAAGAAAATGTATAAATGTAGAGAAGATAGAGTTTCAAAAAATTTGAGTAGCGATTTGTTATTATATAGAAAGTAGAACTAGTGCAGATGCTAAATTCTGTGAAATTTTATAAAGTCACAGGGACAAGAAAAACAAAAAGGAAAAAAAAAAAAAGTTAGGTGTTGTCACCCTGTTTGAAGAAGAGTACCACCACACACCTGCACCATGACTGTGGCGTCCACCCCTCGAGTATTACGAAATCAAACAGCTTCTGAAGGGCCTCAAGGACCGGTTTTCCACCCGCCTTCAGGAGTTCGGCCGTGATTCCGTGAGTTCCTTGTTGTTCTTAAGCTGTTTCAGAGCCATCCTAATCTCATACAGGCTGACGTCCGGAATGTTTTCGGTATTGTGTCGGGTCAATCTAGCTCTAGGGTCATTCGCTAGATTCGCGACGGGTTTACTGGTTGACGTGTACAGCTACCCATAGAATTTCTTGATCTCCCTCAGAAGCTCCGGTTTGGCGGATACGATCCTGCCATTATCGGTCTTCAGCTTCGTGAGCTGGCTCTGCCCAATAGACAAATCTCTTGCAAAGACCTTGGAGCCCTTATTCCGCTCAATCGCGTCTTTAATACTTTCGGTATTAAAGCGGCGGAGGTCGCTTTTCGAGGACTTTGAGATCCGTCTATTTATCTGCTGGTATTTCAATACATCGTCTAAGTACTGCAGGATCATCTCGCGCCTCTCCTTCATGAGCTTGAGAGTAGGACCAGAGAGCTTTTTGTTCCTATCTGTACGGCGTGTCTTGAAAAACTTAGACCCGACCGTAAGGAAAGCTTCCACGAACCCATCGCAGTATTCGTCTACGGAACTCCCTAGGCATTCGAAACGATTCTAGAGTTCGAGTTGTAAGGTCTCGGGGTTTTGGACCTGGATCTGTGCTGGACGGAGCGTGGACTTCATCAGTCGAGAACACACATGCAGACACTTGCAGCTCATCCTCGTCTCGTTTGGCCAGTTTCGCGTTGAAGTCCCCCATGACAACCGTGAAGTCAAAGACAAAGATATTTTATTTCAACTAGGCCACCAAGCGGCACTTTTGAACGTTAGATGCATTAAAATTTACAAGGAATAAAAATTGATTCTGCCGTGCATTCGGAGAGTAGCTTGTTATGGAGAAGAACGCACAAGAAACTCCATACTTACTCTGACTATAAAGCCGACATGACCCTAGGACTGCCGGTCACCTTCTCGGAAATAGAGCAGGTTACCGGATTTGAGGATTATCGAGTCCTCCCCCTCTCTTCGGAATTTAGATAACCCTATAATGGTCCATCGTAACCTGCTCAATTCTTCCTCGAGTTCAGTTATTTTGTCGTCGGTCCGGAGTATTCGCGTGTTGTATGTTACCAGGTCCAGTCGTCGGTGTTTATTGGGGTAGCCGGGTCCACCCCGTAGATTCTTTGCACCCCTTGCCACGCCATTGCCTCGACCGCTACCGTAGCCCAGGGTAGACGGGCTGCCGGGCACTCGGGGCCTTTTATTATGTGTGCTATTAATATTGTTTTGGGGGGGTTTTTCCATAATCACCACGCTTGGCAGGCGGGTTGGCGATCGCAGTTTGTTGGTAAAGTGCAAAGAGAACGCTGCTGCCCGTTCTCTGGTGTGTCCCTTAGTCGCCTCTTACGACACCCACGAGAAGATATGGGATGGTGAAATTCTTCACGTCCGTCACCATACGGATCCCAGATAGATAGACCGCAAAACATTTCACCGCCAAAATTCAATCATTAACCTTTTTATATATTCACCAATTAATAAGGCCCAGTAAGTACCTAGATAGGGACCCCGAGGGATGCCGAATACCAGAAACGATTTACAGATATAAGCGGATAAAAATAATTGGCTTTTAAGCTTTTCTAAAACTGCTGCTGTTTCATTTTTTTAAATGTCATCAAGTGCGTTTGGAAGAATTATTTCTAATTTCCGTAATCTTAATCGTGAAGATTTTACAGTCAGCCTCAGCAGCTTTAAGGGGAACATAATGAGTGTGTTTGTTATTCAATTGAGTTTACCGCATTTTGGTTTTGTTTTATTCGTTTACTATGCAAAAGTAAAAGTTTATTTTACTTCTCAAGATATGACTTAATTTTATAAATTCTTTAAAGAAATTCTACACAGGCAACATTTACATTAAATATAATTTGTGCCTCGTCAATTAGCTATTTCAACAGTGTTATTTAAAGTAAACAAATTACCTACAACAAACATATTTTAACATCAAATATTTCTCGGCAAAAAGAGAAAAGAAAAAAAATATCTAACCTATTCAATGGGTACCCCAGCATTCTTCAGCTTCTATGTTGAACTTCAATTAAATATAATATCGGAACATGTAAGAGCTGGCAAGAATCGAAATAACTCGAAATAATAGTAACCTGAATAACAAGAGGCACTCCAATAAAACATCGCTTTAGTTCAAGCCTCCCACATCTAGTTATGTTAATTTATTTCGCCTATTCTTGAGAAAGAGTTTCAGATAACAAACAGTTAGGACAAAAAGTTAGGTTCGCTATTTTAAAAAATGCTTTGATTATTAATATCATAATTAGTTTTAGCCTCAAACCCTTTTATTATGGTGATGGTCTCTCAAGGTGATAGTGAAAACCCTCATGTACTTCTCAAATCTAATAAGAAAATATTCGATTCCTGAATTTTACCTGTCATGACGTATGGCTGCCAAACCCGGAGCCTAACTAAACAAAATATTTGTTAATTTGAAACTTGCTAGCATAGTATGAAACGATGCGTACTCAACATCAAAATAAGGTATAAAATAAAACTATATAACATAAGGCCCCAAACCAGAGTAACTGATGTCACGTACTGTATTAAAAAGCTAAAATGGACGTAGGCAGGATAGTGACTAGGAGCAAAAATACCAAATGGTCTAGGGACGTTACACGTGGTGCTTCAGCGTTGTAGATAGGAGGACGACGTTAGAAGAATAGCGGGTATTACTTGGAGAAGACAAGCACAGAACCGTACAGTGCTGATGCTGGAAAGCAACACAATATTCTCGTAACGGTGTTAGATAGTTAAACTTAATGTAAATTGAATGTAAATTGTATGTACAGGCTATTGTGATTACAATCATAATTCGTTTTAGCCATAAACCCTTTTTAGTATATAGTAGCCTGGATTTTCTAATTGCAGAGCAATTACAAAGAGTTCGTCATTGTCATTTTTGCCATTATGAGCAGAACCTGTAAAGAGAGGTCAAAGTAATGGGTGAGGTCAGGCTGCAGATGATGATGACTATAAATCAGTGTAGCTGACAAAATGACGAATATTTAAATTAATAAATACACCTACAATTCATAAAACAAAGAAGGTTAGAAAACTTAACCCCTAAATCAAACACGTGCAGAACATCCTTCCATGTCCTTTCAAACTAGCAATAGGTAATTATATTACAAAATACCGACACGACGACAGGTAACACCTTAAGACATCAATCACCCATTCATACAGCGAACTAAATAGACATGGCAGTGCCTTTAGGAAAAACACATCCCTTTACACTCCTGAAATTCCTAGGGTTAAAATTTTAACCTTATGTCCTGGTAGGAAGGTTTAAGTTATGAAACTAGCTGTATTTCAGCGGCAAGTAAAAGTTAGCCAAACTGTTTAGAAAGTTTTTCGGGTGTAGAAAGGGACTTTGAAAAATATTTCCTTAGTATATATATGGGGAAATGGATTGTATAAAGATTATGTATATTTCTTAAAGATAACTTAATGGATGGACCATAAATGGGAAGAAGCTGGGATATTGAGTATTTATCCTTTTTTATGTTAACTTCCATAAGGACGCGAATTGAAAGCATAATCATTCATTTTTTAATCATTAATGGACTCAACATCTGTTTATCTTACAAAAACAACAGTCTTATCGGGAATTTATAGTAGTATTGGAAATAACTTAAACTGTTGTATGTAGTAGGTATCATCATCAGCCTAGCAGTCCTAATCTAGGCTTCCCCAATCACACGCCATTCATCTCGATTGATAGAATTAATCCTCGGCAACCCTCATCGAGCTGCTACTAGCCAGCATGGAAAAACGGTGCTCCACATAGCCTAAGAGTGTTGTAGGTATACAGGCCCAAGCTACCTATAACAAAACCTAAACATACTTAACAAACTAACAAAAAACAAAAAGTTTAATCTTAATCAAACACACAATTACACCAATACTCACAGGATATCATTAGTAAAGAACAATTATCGTTGCTAGTAACCAACTTCTCCTTCTTAATTGTCATTCAACATGCATTCGGCGCCTATCACTTTCATTATTTATTTATTTCATTAGTTGTTCTGTTTGCTTTTTAGAGACTGTTACGATTTGTTAAAAATTACGAGGGGAAATGCTGTAATAAGTAATTAGGTAGTAGTAAATAGAACGCTGTTCTTTTGGGTTTTCTTTAGTATCTTGTCGAAAGTTCGGGTGCACACAAAATTCAACTCAACACACCAATATTCACAAAACAATTTCATTTGGCACACCAATATTAAACGATATAGGCATCAGACTATTTCTTCTATAAATCGAAATAGATACCTGCTTTATTTTACTAGAAACAAATTATTATAAGAATACTAGCTGACCCGGCAAACTTTGTTTTGCCATAAAAACACCAAACATTCATCTGGGCTACCTAACACTATCTACCCAACTCTACCTACCCTACCCTACCCACCTACCTACCCTACCCTACCTACTCTACCCTACCTACCTACCCTACCCTACCTACCCTACCCTACCTACCCTACCCTACCTACCCTACCCTACCTACCCTACCTACCCTACCCTACCTATCCTACCCTACCTACCCTACCCTACCTACGCTACCCTACCTACCCAACCCCACCTACCCTACTCTACCTATAAACCTCACGGAGTCCGAGACCTTTCCAACGAATGCAAAACCGTGGAAATCGGTTCGTGCGTTCTGGAGTTATAGCGTCAGGAAGGAAAACCCGACTTATTTTTATATAGTAGATTACCATAGCAGCGCCATCTATTGATTACTTACTCAACCCAGTCGAAAGGTATCGACATCTGTTAGAATCATTTGGAGTTAACAGATAATTGTGACTGTCAAATAATAACAGACAAATAATTAGCAATAAATTAAAATTGCGACTATAATTTGAGATTAAATTAAAATTGCGACTATAATTTGAGATTTAAACTATCCTATCTCTCAAGTTGGATCGAACTGCACATGGTGTGCGAATTTTATTATAATCGGTTAAGTGGTTTAGGAGTCCATTGAGGACAAACATTGTGACACGAGATTTATATATATTAAGATATTTCCAGAGACTTTGCTCCTTACAGTTTATAACCTAGTAGAAGTGGTCCGGTTCCGTTTCCGCTCTTAGACTCCCATTTGATCCGTTGTGCGTGGGGCTAACATAGTCAGCCCAGCTCCGTCCAAAGCACAGAAGCTTCCTGGGGGCTTCACAGGCTTCATGGAGCGACCTCACTCTTCCGAGGATTTCTTCGCATTGAGATGCCACGGCCTGGCATTCCAGGATTACGTGGGCGGCTGATTCGTCGGCGTTAAGATTACTTAGCAATTCCTACTCCAAGAATTTAATCGAATCTATTCAATCAATCACTCGTTAGTAGCTTCGTTAGTAAGTTTCGAACATAGTAACAATACCATTTAGCGCAATATCGTATCACTGTTCACCTATCTCACATATCAAGACAAGTACATATATTTACATATACCTACCGATACTATAGTAAGTGCATTCCATGTAATGGTACATGAAATGCAATTGCTATTTGCAAACGATCCGCTTTACAAAGACAGATAACGTAACAAAAAATATAGTAAGTCTAGTGTGACAAAAGTAAGGTAGTAAAGGTAAGTAAAAGTAAAGTAAGTAAATTCCTGTGATTTTGCCTACAGCGTAACTTTAGATGTTTAATAGCATTACATTAGGGAGGTAGCTCAAAGTACTGATCGAGTACCTATAGCATTCGCTTTTGTAACTACTAGACTTTGAAAATTGCTTGTTACAAACTGCTAACATTTTTTCGTGTAGCATTGATTCATCTGCTCTTGTTGCAATTTCAGTCTTGATTGATGTTGCACTAAGTTAAAAGTGGCAATGAACTATACCTTGACTAAATTCACTTTCTAATTTTAGAAGTTGTAACAGTTGAAAGTTGCAGCTCATATTGTAAAAGAGCTGTGTTACAATTTTTGTTGTACAATAAAGTATACTCTTTCTACCTACCTCTGTAATACCAGTTTCGAGATACTGACTTATGGTATGCTCAAACTCATGCTGTTACATTGCACGAGAATTCTCCTGGTGAGCCCCCTTTACGTAACTTAATAAAACTTTCAACTGCAACCTTTGGTAGCGGAAACTTCGCGAGAGAAAAATATTGCAAAGATTTATGAACCAACAATGTGATAGTTAGTTTACATAATGAGATAGAATTGGTATCTACGGGTTGAAGGAGCCGGTAATACGGGTCTTATGGTGACTGTCGCAGTTGGACTCCCGCCGAACTTTATCTAACTTTGCTGCAGCCGAGGTACTGCATTCGAATCTCAAATCGTAACTTGGGCTTTACTTTACTGGTTGGTTAGGTACTTTTGGTAGACTTATAGACTCGTCTAGCTTCATTGACTCGGCGCTTTTCTCATGATTGCCAAGTTGCAGTGGTTGGAAATAGTGCGGCGAGATTCTCCCATTAAAGGCTTATGGACAAGTAAGAATCTGTTTGTTGTTTTTTTTTTTGATGACGGCGGGAAACCTTCAAAAGGCACCTGGGTTTTTGGGAAAAAGACAAGGGAGTGTGAGATTCATACCTCACGCTGATTCATACATCAGCACATAGAAGGGGTCCTGTGATCTCTCAAAAGACTACCCCGGAACCCCCTCTGTGCAACGCCTGTTAGGGCACATCCTTGGTGAGACTGAAAGAGCGCCTCCCCTGAGCCTCGCTGTGCACGGCAGCGCGTGATCACTGTGCCACCGTCTTTCCTGGAGTAAAGTGTGGGGAAACGTTAAAAAAAAGACTTTTGGTCGTTGTCTTTTTATGTTATATCCTAAAACAAATGCTAGGAAATCATTAACATTCCTTCGATGATGTGTGTCTCATTTTCTTTTCAAGCCATTTAATTTGTTTATAACAGTATTCAATATTGTTTGAGTTGATCTTTTAACAAGAACTCCACCAAAAATCATTCAAGATAACTAAATCCCGTTTCCAATTACAAAGGTATTGATCGTGTAGCCTCAGTGCGATTAAAGTCTTAGAACATAAATTCTCGGTTTAATAAAATAAAGGTAGTTTTGTGAAGAAGATTAATTAACGGTTATGCTAATTCGTGGGCGACACTGGTTATACAAAAGCAAAAGATCTGCCGGCTTAAGTCTGGCCTGAGTAAGCTTTTAAGCCTAATTATTTTTCCTTTACACATGAGGCCTCTTTATTCGGAATTTATAAAGACATTTTTTCTTATAATTAATTTGTTTTGTTTGCCTGTTTTATGAGATTGGTTTGAAGTATAAGTCAATTTTTGTCAAATTTTGAAACATGATTGACAAAGAAAAATTTAAATTCCGGTTAATGGTTTTTATCCTTTTTCGGGTTCCATACCCGAAGAAGGGTCCAAACAGAGCCATATTACTGTCACTAACGTTTCCCTCTGTCCATCGTCTGTTACATTGGTTTTACAGCGAAAGTTGGACCTGGTCTTAATGTTTTTACAATATAAGCATCTCACATAACCAGCTCAGTTCAAGCTCGATGACCGTAGCAGAGCTTCCGAAAGAGTGTGTCAAAAAATGAACATGGACAAAATCAAGGTGATGATGAATGCCCATGTTGCACCCACTCCTATCAAGGTCGGAGACTCTACACTCGGCATGGCAGTGTTCGGGAAATCCCCCCCGGTGGGTTCCCGCATTGTCGAGGTGGGGGGACTTAGTAACCGTGGCTTGGTCACCCACGGTTAAGCGAAGAGGAACCCGAGGAGGGGTCGCTCGTCAGGGCTTCTGGCGATAAGCCGACGACGTAGCGGCCAACATGTAGGTTGCGGTGCTGCCTGGGCGACATCGCAACTGAGGCGGGCCGCGATGTCGTATGGGGCCTCCCAAACCCATACGATGTCGCGGCTGAGGGTTGGAGGCCGCGGCGGGAGAGGAGTGTCGGTATAGCGATGGCCGCTCTCCTTATCCTCCGCGGCCGAAAAATGGTAGGTGGCGGGGCCATTGACCAAGGCTGCCATACACGGGGTCGTCAGGCACCCATGTGCTGGTTTGGTCCCTGGGGTGGTCACGGCGCACGCGGTGTTCTTGTGCGCCGGATGTTTGGGGGTGCCCCGAGGCTAGTGATGGACAGCCGCGGCGGGTTCGCGGTGAGTGCGAACGCGTGCCCGTGTTCCCACCGTAAGTGGCACAGGTGGACACCGTGGAGTTTTAGCGGGTTAGAGTCCCACATAACTGCGTTATCTCCCCGTGGTAGCGCAGTATGCATGAGCATTTCTCAAAGATAAAAAAAAAGTGTTCGGGAAATAGCTCGATATCTTCTCGTCCAACTTACCACAGTGTCTCAAGACGAAAGTCTATGACGAGTGTGTGTTGCCAACGATTACATACGAGACAGAGACGTGATCGCTCACAATGGGCCTCATCAGAAGGCTTAAAGTCATCCAAAGGCCAATGGAGAGAGCTATGCTAGGCGTTTCCTTGTGACATCGAATCAGAAATGAAAACATCCGCAAGAGAACCAAAGTTACAGACATAGTCCGAAGAATTTCCAAACTTGATCGCAGAACGGTTGGCCGAAGTTTTGGAGTGGCGACCGCGTACTGGAAGACGCAGCGTTAAAAGGCCTCCCTCTAGGTGGAGTGACAACCTGGTCAAGGCTGCGGGAGTCCAGTGGATGCGAAACACACTGGACCAATCAGTGTGGAGATGCTTGTAGAGGCCAGCGATTACTTACGAGACAGAGACGCGGTAGCTCACAATGGGCCTCATCAGAAGGCTTAAAGTCCCCCAAAGGCCAATGAAGAGAGCTATGCTCGGCGTTTCCTTGCGTGATAAAATCAGAAATGGAAACATCCGCAAGAGAACCAAAGTTACTGACATAGCCCGAAGAATTGCCAAACTTGATCGCAAAACGGTTGGCCGAAGTTTTGGAGTGGCGACCGCGTACTGGAAGACGCAGCGTTGGAAGGCCTTCCTCTAGGTGGAGCGACGACCTGGTCAAGGCTGCGGGAGTCCGGTGGATGCAAAACGCACAGGACCGATCAGTGTGGCGACGCTTGTAGGAGGCCTATGTCCAGCAGTGGACTTCTTTCGGCTGAAACGATTATGATGATAATAAGCATCTTGCTGACTGGGTATGGGTCGTTGTTTAGAATTCAATGAGTTAACAAAGTTTTGTTTTAAAAAATATTTGAAAAAAAAGAAATGAGAAGCCACCAGTCAGCTTTTTTGGCAAAATTTCTTTCTACGATTTTTCAACTTCTTTTTTTTACCTTGAAATTTAGTAAAAATGTTTATTGATTTTTCTTATCGCCTACATTTGGTACGGAACGCTGCATGTGCGATGTCCGACACACACTTGGCTAGTATTTTTTATTTTGTGAGTAACAACATAACATCACGCCTGTATCGCTGAAGGGTAGGACCAAGGTTTACTTAAAGATCACCCACATTTCCACAGTTGAGCATGTAATAGGGGGACAAATAATAAGGACATTGACACTTCCGTTTTTAGATATCAGTATTATGAATGAATGATTATAATTATAAATTATTATATTATAATTAATATAATTATAATTTCTAATTATGTAGAAGCTTGTATGTTCGGGTCAAATCTGCCACTGGATTTTGAAGCAGTAATCCTCAATCGATTAAGATGAAATTTTGCATACTCATTTGGTTTGGATGACAATGCATGGTAAGCTTGTTTAAAAGAAAGTTTTTTTATAATTGGAAAAACATAATTACTTAATAACTATTTTAACACAACATCGATTCAAAATACTCTTATCCCACAGTTGCCACTCATTGAACATACAAATAATAATGACGAATAAATAATTTATCTGCACTCCAAATTCTCACTAGACTACACCAAAATTCAAATGAAATCCCTTGGCAAAACTTGAATAGAAACAAAAGCGACTGGAATACTCGTATAAATAAATACACGAATCGTAATCGGAACGATACCGTTCCCGGGGGAAAACACAACATAATCACAATAAATTATTTAGGTAGCCTAAACTGGGAAATTTCCATTACGTGACCAGAATAGAATATTAAAGTTATCAAGGGATTTTGACAAAATATTCCAATGTTTTTAACTAGGGATCGGATATGTACCGGATATTTTATTTTATCTATTACTTACTTTTCCTAAGAAGTTTGCCTACATGAAAGACGGCAATTCTCCCAAGGAAACGTACTACTGGAATAAAATGTTTCCTTTGTCTTAATCCAGAATATGTCTTTCAGAGTGGCAAGTTTTATCCAACAAACGCCCAAATATCTTCAAACATACAAATTTTTCAAAAGCTTTTACCTATACCTTATGCTATTGTTAGAAACTCTATTTTCAATAGTGTATTTCCACAATTGGTAAATTGTTTTTAGACATTAAGTTTCATTAATCATGCATTACAGATGTATTTCTATTCTAGATCAAAGAATTATATTATCTGTAATTAAATTTATTATCTATGATTTATACTATTTGTAGAAATTGTAAAGTCAAAGTATAATCGCGCGCACCACTTCCGGATGTGCCCCACCACGATACGTCACGTGTTGAAAACATGTGGTAGGAAGTGTTGCGAGTGTTTAAAAGGCAGTTGTCGTCGAACAGTCGGGTGGAACAGTTGTGTTGGATAGTTGTCGTCGAACAGTTGTAATGGACAGATGTAAAAAGTGATTTTGTGAGAACGTAATAAATATCGTGAAATTGTGAAAGTTTGTTTTAATTTTCTGAATCGTTAATACTATATATCCTCTATAAAAATTTCTGAAATAGGTAGCTTATTGCCAATATTAAAACAACCAGTATCTTAGTAACCATAATAAGTATGATCCAAACGAGTGTTATATACGTAATGTTGTACTAAATTTCATTAATCAACTCCTTTGCTTTTTCGATCCCTTGGTTTCTCATCCAACAGCCACATTCTCACTACTCAATTCGTGTTATCATTATTAATTTCAAAAAAAGAACATTGTCATGCAAGCGCGTTTCACTGAAATATCTTATAGGTTATTCGAATTCACGTCTTAACCCGCCATTTTTGTTCCATATTAATGTTGTAGTAAAATTTATTACATTGTTGTTTACAAAAATGACACAAGCTTATACATAGTTTAGTTATGGATACTCAGCTATTAAATTTTCCATTATCTAATATCTATTATATTATCACACGAGGCGAATCGTGTTTTAATATCCCTTATTATACAACAGTTGTAAGGCAAGATAAATAACTATTATATAACTTGCCTTGTTACTTGGTATGGTTAGTTAGTACAAAAAAAAAAAATTTTCAATAGACAAAATATGTACTTACTTAAACACTAAACTATACTACCTTATACTAAACCTAACTACTTAAATATACACAAAAGAAAGGTACATCTAGGCAATGCTGATTCATTGCGAAAAGAACAAGGCAGCCCTCTGGTCAAACACAGTGTCGATGATTCGGCGCGAGATCTCTTTAAAAAGGAGACGTGCACTCGGGCCCCATGACCCAAGCGTTTCGACCCCAAACGGCTCAAAACTGTAATCAGGTTACAGTATTTCGTTAATAATTATACTAGTAGAATTTTCAAATTACAATATATCAGTTCCTATTTTTTACACCAAATCAGAGTCACAATCTCAGGATTAGCACAATGTATTAAACTATGTGCATCACTTAAAAAATATTGATAGTTCTGCGATACAACCAAAATCGCTACACCAATGCTTTTTCCGATCCCTATTAATAACTATAAACTAATAAATTGTTAGTATCGGGATCGAAATGATTTTCAAATAGATACTATTTGAATACGTAATGGGTTCGTAGACTTACTGGGATTAGGCGACATTTATAACAAGACGTAATTGATTTTGGGATATAAACGGTGGAGATGGGTGTTTCGAGGTAATTTTCGATACGATTGTTTTAGAATAAGATTAGAGCCTCGAACATGGACGCCGAGTTGCCAGCCTGTCAGATTTTTATCGGTTACATTTTGGGGAATGTGCGATGGAACTGCACAATTTGATTCCACCTAGCCCTTTCCATCATCGGACTACAAGCCATCGGTACATAGTGGACATCCCACCGATAAGCACAAAGCATTTTGCTAATACTTTCATTATACACACAGCTAAGGAGTGGAATTTCCTTGCCGGAGTCTTTATTTCCCGATAGCTACAACCTTGCGGTCATTAAGTCAAGAGAGAATAGGTTACTTCTAGGATAGCGTGCTTCACCGTAGACCACATCATCGATTACCATCAGGCGAGATAGTGGTCAAACGCGAGCCTACTGCTAAATAAAAAAAAGGATTTGAAATATTTTTATGGATACAGATTCTAAAATTATCAGAATGCGACTATTTACTGCAATTTTAGATTACGGTTTATCTAGGCTACATGAAAATTTAAGCTTATTTTACTAACCACTAATTTCCAAATTAAGAATTTCAAGTTGAGTATTTATCAAACTCTACTTATGCCCGAAAATCTGTCGAACTGGCATACAAGTAGGGTTTAACACCCAAGATAAAAGTTTAACACGTTTTTAATACTAAATACTCAAATCAAAAACCACCCTTTAGCGTTTAGGGACTTAAATACTTATAATTTTTAACAATAAACTTACATTTTTACCTTTGCTTTTTAAATAAATGATTTGCATAAAACATTTATAATAGACGTTACCCCAACAGGAAAGTGACTTCTAGAGTGATATGAGTGGAACGTATAATTAGAGCGTAATCTGCGGTGAATGTGCGGCACATAAAAATAAGTGTGTATCGTCGTTTTTGAAAAAAACGAAAAAAACGATTATGTTGGGGTAACGTTGTTCTAGTAGGAAAATTCTAAACGAATGATCGGAATGTGAAATATTGTACATAGGCAGAGAGCTTATAGTTGTGCAAAAATGTGCGCCGAAAATATGATTGGTGCGTCATCATGTTTTCGAGATATTGCATTTCCTGCTGGGGTAACGTTTTGCAGAATCGTGTATCTATCATAACCATTGTACGTGCGCCTGTAGAATAAACATACACGAGTAGCTCTTGATTTGTGCGTATTTGTGCCAGAATTAGATTTAAGAAAATATTTATAATTTTCAAGTTTTTAAGTTAAAATTCGCAGCACCTAAATGAGAAAACGTATAAGCTCGCTGAAAACTGTATTCAGTCCATCTTGACGCTTGATATCGGCGCACATTTTTGCACAACTATAAGCTACCCATGCATAATATTTCTCATTGCGATCATTTGTTTAGAATTTTCCTGCTGGAACAACGTTACCCCAGCAGGAATCGTTTTTTCCGTTTTTTCCAAAAACGACGACATGCACTTATTTTTTATGTGCCGCACATACACAGCAGATTACGCTCTAATTATACGTTTCCACTCATATCACTCTAGGAGTCACTTTCCTGTTGGGGTAACATACACCGAAGGGTTTGTCAGAAGTGTATGTACTACAACACATCCATATTTCGCCTACTACAAAATAAACTTAATTTCTATCAATCTAAATGGAAAGTATTTCTCTATACAGCTAAGTAATTAATTAAACAATGACTTCTTTTTAAGTTTCTTTGACAAACATACCAGTCATTACAACGACTTAAACGATTCGTCGTACAAGAACCCGTCTTTCAAATACTCAAGCTACTTTGAAGAATGTCACAAGAAATGTTTCCCCATAACAGCCAGATCAAATAACCGGATCAATGGCCCAAGGGGAAGCTTTTAGAGGCAAGTGCTATGGAAATTACCTCCCGAACTCAAGGATATAAACACAAGTCTAATTGCCAATACAATGGCTTAGCGACCGTTTAATTTTCAACTGGAAATTGTTCGGTAAAGGAACTGTAGCATTTAATTTGAAATATTGTCGTCTTTTACCTAGAAATTAAATTAAATCGATGGATATACCAAACGTGGTTTAATTTTTTGTGTACAACAATGTTTACTTATAACAAAAAAATACACATACAAAAACAGAAAAAACTAAACCTTTTGCAGTGGTGTTAATTCTATGTGTACAAATGGCCGTCTTATCGTAATCTAACTTATATTATAAAGACGTAAAATTGTATGTTTGTTTGTAATTGGTTGTCCTTTGAAAGTTCTGATTCGATTTCAAAACCTTTTTAATAGAATCTACACTATCGCTGAGTGTAATGGGCTACTTTATATCCAGACTTGGACCATGGGTACTTTCGTATGAACACTGGGCCCACTTTTCAAAACTGTGCAATCAAGTAGTTTTCTGAAATCACTAAGCTGAAATGAGCAAGCGTGGTGATTGTTCGTGCCTTATCTGTATAAGAAGAGTCCCTTGCCATGCAGTGGGATGATTAATGGTTGGTATGTTTATTTTTTTTCTCAAAAATGGTATGTAATGTTGCCATAACATCTCTGAAAAGTATCCAGAAAGTGAATTCTACCGGAGACTTATTCACAACTGTCCAGTAAGAAGCGAGATTTTAAATTTGGAATCTCCTACTGTCCAGTAAGTAAGTACGTAATTTACTTACTGGACAGTAGTAGGGATGGGTCCGATATATCAAAACGTAACTTATATCGGATATGTGTTAGATATCATATCATATCGATATCTCAGTTCAGGTAGTTCCATGGTCATCGTGTCAGGATCTGATGATGGGATCCTGGAGAAATCGAGGAAACTTTTCAAATATTATAGACATAGGTATAGCGATTTTGATATTTTAATCAACAATGCAGGCATGTGCACTCAAAAATCGTCATTTGTTAAAGTGGAACTGATGAAGAAGACCACTGAGGGTCACTGAAACTCCGTAGTGATAAGTATGTCACGGGTATAAGATATCTCGAATAGTTAACCGAATATGATGAAGCAAATACTTATAAACTTATGGAGCAAAAAAAAATGGTACCATCGAACCGATCTGACGATGAAGCCGAAATGTAGGCACTGGAGCTCTGAAATAGACCCGGTAATAATCATGTTTGGGCTTATTGGAATTGTCATGAGATGTACTTTGTCAATAAATGATTTACATGATAATTTGAGGTACCTACCGAAACTAAAAAGAGAAAAATAAAATACTTTTTTCATAAAAACGAAAGTTTAGTGTTTAAACAATTCAAATGACTGAGAATGATATATTGTTTACTGATTAGCACCTCACTAAGTACTTCCTTTTTGTGTTTTGCAATAAAAAAACACTTACGTTTAAAGAGACCACAACAGTTTCATTTGTCTTACTCCGTGTAGACGCGCCGTTACAAAAACTTTGATCGATGTGCTCCCGTTTTTATAAACACCTGTTTTGGCCTGTTTACTGTTTGTTGTTTTCAAAATTATTTTCGA
Source organism: Orthosia cruda (assembly GCA_964057195.1). Taxonomy (NCBI): domain Eukaryota; kingdom Metazoa; phylum Arthropoda; class Insecta; order Lepidoptera; family Noctuidae; genus Orthosia; species Orthosia cruda. The sequence goes on along the minus strand of OZ059840.1, from coordinate 29,186,200 downwards.
ACATCAATCTTAGTTTGAGATCGGACGTCAAATTAGCGAGAGGTTCGAACATCGATGGAATTGTAAAGTTTATTTGGGATATTTGTTGGGTGGTAAGAACTGGAATTTGAAGTGGGTTATTATGAATGGAATGAACATGTTTTCCATTGTTTTTTTTTTGATGAATTGAGATTAAAATATTTTCTCATAATATGAAATTGACCTCGCCCTATAAAGAATATAGCTGATTGCATTGTTTTTATGTTTTATAGTGGGTGTTAACGTGACAATGAAATAAAGTTTTTTTTTATATAATATTGTCAAATCTAAAATAATTTTATGACGGAATAGGTAACACTTTATGATTGACACCGGTCACCACTGACAAACAATAATTACTAGACGATTCAAGAACTACACGTAAATAAATCTTGAACTATTTATTAATAAAAGACATCCAAAAAAAACCCTGTCCTTTTTTGGACAGTCGTGTAAAAACGGTTACAACAGTATCTAGAGGAACACAATTCCCTTCGTTTGAGAAAAGATCCACAATGGTCCTCAATATCGGCACTAATCGGATCGCCCGGATTGATTCAAATATGTCAGCCTTAATCCTTTGGGGACCACCCCTAATACGTTTGAGATTATTACGAACGTTTACTGATAGTGGCATGCGAGTAGAAAATAAAGTACAAAGACTTTTGGTGACCTCGTTTTCCTTTTTGATGTACAGAATCCTTGTTTCGGCAAGCACTATAACTCCTATATTTAAAGACATATCCAATCCAACTCGACTCCACTTCGAATCATCATTCTTCGAAATTTTGTGTGTTTTTACTGAGTCGGAGTGGGGTCCTAACTGACTTGGAATATGGGTCTAAGTCTTTTGTTTAGGCTGTCATTCTAAGCTATTTGGCATTTAAATCAGAAGGCCGAAACAGTTTTTTTTTACCCAACTCAACAATAAAAATAAAACGACTTCGATATAGAATGTTTTATCTGTTGTAAATTGATATAACTAAGTTAGTACAGATGAAAAATTGTTAAATATTGAAGATTACTAGGACTAGAAGATTAGATTAGAGCTTACCTATTTTCACCCCTGCTGTCAGCTGTTTGAGCTATCAGTGCTTTGTAAGTAAATATTCTGCTGAGTATTCCCGTTTGAGCACCAATCAATATAATAGGTGCTCAATGGGGAACAATAAAAATATGAAATTTTATTCCCTTTTGAGCACCTACGGTGCGGTAGTTTTTAGTGATGATGGGGTGTATAATAAAAAACATATCGATAAAAATTGGCAGTACTTTTATTATCATTTAACATGATACCTTCATATTGGCCAGAGTATAGTTAACTGGGATGAATTGTTGTGACAGTGAGGCAATCGTAGCAAACTAGTATTGGCCGACCAAAAAACAGGCAAAGTTGTACGTCGTCATCAAGCACTTGATGACGACGTACTGAATTCGTAAAGCTTGTAGATAAATCACATAATTCATAGTATGTCTTACGGGATGAAGGTCGAAATCAAATGGTTTTGCAACTTTACGGAGTTAAGGACACATAATACATGCTCGTACATAATATAAGTACGAGTAATCAAAGTGTATGTGTAGGTGTATCTTCAAGGTTAAGCAAAGCTTGACGTGTGCATCGGTGACCATTTCAATATACCGAGATTCCTTTGTGCCTCGGAAAGCACGCTAATCCGTTGGTCCTGGCTGTCATGAAAATCTTTGACAGTCGTTACGGTTAGTCAGAAGCTTTAGATGTGACAACAATCTTGCCAATTGCTATCGTGTTACCCAGTTACTGGTTGTGGAGGTCAGATAGGCAGTCGCTCCATGTAAACACTGGTACTCAGCTGAATCCGGTAAGACTGGCAGCCGACCCAACATAATTGACAAAAGGCTAGGCAGATTCTTATATGTAACTATTAACTGGTTAGCTTTTCCCATTATGAATAATAATGAGTAATTAATTGCAGACAATAGGTCACTACTATAATTATATAATATAAAATGGCACTAATTAATGTCAAACATGCCGAGTATATAGAATTAGAGCTTTAATTGATAATAGTGACGATTGCAACTGACATTGTGACCATATATTGGTACATAGATACTCGTACTGTAATAATGTAATGTAATGCTCAGCGTATGTACTGATTTTTTTTTCTGATTTAATTGCAAGAAGTATAGGTATAATAATCAATACATAATTTAAAATTGTATGAAAAAAAAAATATTTAGCCTGCCAGGCTTCTAACCTACGAAACGTAAATCGGGGCCGTTACCATTCTGCCACCACTGCTCTTCTGCTCTTTTCTTCACTAATGAAGCGTGACAAGCAAGTCAATTGAAAAAAAAGCGTATATCGGTTATGCTGTGCTATCGTAGCTGACGTACCGTACCGATGTAGCGTTGCCGTCTAAATTGATTATGAGTAATTGCCTAGTGTCTAACTATAAACTGTTACTTTCATTATTATAAGTACTTAATCGATCCGGGTCTTCAACCTGAATGGTTTATGATAATTATGGTTTCAAGAACCTTGAAAGGTAATCTCTTTGATATCAACTATAAAGTTGATGGAAGCTCGATTTATATTATGAATGGGCGTAATATTACAGCTAAATAAAAAAAAAATGAACAATTGAACAGCTAGTTTATTTTTCATCCAGGTACTTTTTTAGTATTCCATAAAATAAATAAACAAAACAACCACGGCAGGTGTTAATAAAACACTGGACCACAAATTCCAATAGTCTCGTGGTCCGTTTTAAAAAAAGTTCGTTTTGCCATTAAAACCTGTAAACGGGTCCGCAATTTCGATGTCAGCGTCGTATCTGCCATGCTCCCATTAGTATGTACCAGGGCACCAGGTTCCCGCAGAGATGTGGCGGCAACGGCCTGTTTACCGAGTGCATTTTAGTGCTGAGGAAATGTTTTAAGAGAAATACCTACTTGGGAAAATAATCGTGCAAATAGTTATGCTAAGTTCATATCAATTCGACAGATAATGGTTTTAAATTTGTGTTTGTTTAGAAAGATAATTATGTAAACAGTTTTTGTATTTAATTAAATATGAAATGAAGAAAAATAAACATGAAAACTTTAATTATGCGTAGGTACAGCCAAGGAGTGGAATTCCCTGCCAGAGTTTGTGTTTCCCGATTGCTACAATCTAGGGGTCTTTAAGTCAAGAGTGGATAGGACTTTTCTAGGCAAGCGTGCTTTACTGTCGACCACGTCATCGCTTACCATCAGGTGAGATAGTGTTCAAGCGCGAGCGTACAGACTATAAAAATAAAAACCAGATTTGAATAAAACAAGAACTGAACTTTGTATAAATCTTTAATTTTAGCAGTCATAAATAAAACCTGTAAATGGGTCCGCAATTTCGATGTCAGCATCGTATTTGTCATGCTCCCATTAGTAGGTACCAGGGCACCAGGTCCTCGCAGAGATGTGGTATCAACGGCCTGTACTTGTTTACCGAGTGCATTTTAGTGTTGAGGAAAAGTTTTAGAAGGAAATACTTGGGCAAATAGAAGTGCAAATAGGTTTGCTGCATTGGTATTAATTAGAAAGATAATGATCTCAGGGTTTTAAATTAAGTAGGTATATGTGTAATTTACAGATGGGATCAAAATAATAATCAGATGTGAATAAAAAAATACTGAAGTTGGATTAAATCTACAGTTTTAGCCGTCATAAATAATACCTGTAAATGGGTACTCAATTTCAATGTCAGCGTCACTTTTGCCATGTTCCCATAAGTAGGTATCAAGACAGCAGGTTCCCGCAGAGATATCGTCAACGGCCTATACTGGTTTACCGAGTGCATTATATTGTTGAGGAAAAGTTTTAGAAGGAAAATTACTTGGGTGATAAAAGTGCAAATAGGGTGGTACGTTGGTATCAATTTGGTAGATAATGATCTCAGGATTTAAAATTAAGTAGCTATTATATATTTTATTAAGGATGAAATAAAATGAGTAGTTTGTGTGTATAATGTGATCATCACAATAGAAAAATTAAAAAAATAAGTTTAACAATATTATGGAGGAACATTAATAACTTATAAATGTCTAAATAAGTTTATTTAGACATTTATAAGTTTTGAAAACTTTTGTAATTAAGTACTATTACTAACTTTCTTTACAATAAAATCTACCTTCTAGTTTAAACAATACCAGTTTTTCAGTTTAACACTTCTCTCTTAAATTTCATCAATTTTTAATGAAACAAAAAATAATTAAATTCATAACGTGCACACAAAAGGACCCTTTGTCAATAACGCCGAGCAAAATCCACAAAATTAAAAATTAATATGCGTATCACCATTTTGTACGACATAGGCTGAACACAAAATTTACTAGGAGACTACTTTAGTTATAAAAACGGGGTAAATGAAACGTACCAAAGTCGCAGTGAGCCTCTCACCCTAGGGCGCACTAATGAATACCATTGTCAAAGCACACACACCGTCTTATTTTCCATTCACATTTTGACAACCCTAACCCTAACGTGCCACAGAAAAAACACAGCCGACCATTTTTATTGACGCACTGCGTCCGGACTTCATTTTCCGCGCAATATATTTTAATCTGTGTTATTTCGTAGGGACCAAAGTTTTACAAGACCTTGTTAAAAGCGTGTCTTTAGTAATTTCGCTAAAAGGGGCCGACTGGGGTCGAGTGTCACATCTATATGTTAATTGTGATTTCGTGCACCTTCGCCCATGGTAATAGAAGCGCACATGTATGGAATTAACCATGAAGGGACAAAGTAAATAGGCGTTCGTGTTTTCACGAATGAAGTGTTTTTTTTCGGGCTCTTTCGAATTCAATTGGTGTACTTGTGATGAAAGTGGCTTGACTTACCAAAGAGTTGTTACATGTTACGTCTGTGAGAAAAGCTGTATAAAATACCTATTGTATTTATTTTCTCGTTTTCTATTTTCTTTAGAGGGTTCTATTCTTTTTACGTACAATTTAAAAGGTTACTTACTTGTGTAGATTATACCTTTGGGATAACCTCTTTTATATTACCAGACTTATTTAAAGTCTACTACATTATTTCATTTCAAAATTTAAAATAAAATAAAAAAGGAAATTCCATTATCAAACTTAAGCCAAACCACGTTGCACAGCATTTTCCCACCACTCCTGTCTAAGTCGTAACGGCTCAAAGTGTCTATAAAAAGCGATATCAATAACTGTACTTATACCCCGGTACTGAATAGACCACTGCCGTGAGAGGGTTAGCGCACACTTTAATGAGAGCGAACGCGCGTTATTAATACTAATGGCAGTAATGGCCGGCCTTGTGCAGTCAAGATACGGAACTAGTAAATACCGCACAACTTTAAATATTTTATGAACGCCTGGTTTTAATAAATGATAATGGACCGATTTTTATTTGATTTTGCGTTAGTTCGGATTGGGTTTATAAAGTTCCGAATTAATGCTTTGCAGTTCTTATAATTTTGTTAGGTTATTGGGTATTTGAACTTCTTAACTAAATACTCGCTAGGAAATGGAAAGTTAATTAAACCTGTTTGTCGTGAATTGCAGGGTATAAAGCTATTCACACAAATGAGGATCGAACACTAATCACAACGCTTGCTTACGTAGATAAATGTGATAAGTATCTGTTTAACATTTTGAGAAAGTTGAGTACTTCTAGCATTAGATAACAAACTTAGATATTTAAATTTGTTAATGAACGATTACGTAGTCGCCTGTTGTTTGCTGGTTCGTGTTGTCTCAGGACAAGAATACCTGAAAGAATTTGGGGTACCCTTTGCTCAGCAGAGGGATGGTGTGGGCTAACATAGTAAAATAATGAATATGTCTGAAATATTATAATACTAATTCTAGCCCACATCTAGCAAAGGCCTACGTAAATGTCCTCCTGATTGGTAGCGTCGTGTCGGGTCGTTGAGCTCCCTAAATAGGGTCGAGCTAAGCGATAACTGATTTATGAGTGCCGTCTGTCGGGATAGATCATCTAAGAGCTGTGATGGCTCTTGCCTTGAAAGGGTTTTCCAGATGTTGCTCTATATTGCGTAAGTTTAATAATAGTTCTGTCATTATGTATTTGGAAAGAGAGAGTGACCTATCTTTTCTACAGAGTGTATTATGAGAATGTTGCAATTGTTAGAATTTTCACAATCTACTTATCAAAGTTTGATGTAGAAAATGTCGGCAATAATTGAATCAATTGCCATGATGTTTAAGAAGTAAAATTTGAACATAAACAAACATCACGTCTGTTTTCAAGGGAGGGTTAGGCAGATGTGAGTAAGACGAGATCAGTTTTTATTTTCCCAAATACTTCGGAATTTTGTAATAGATCATCTAGCATTTAGCTCACCCAAGTGAATTATTTACTTGGGTTTTTTTTGCCAATACCTAACCATAATTTAGAAAACATAGGAATTCAAAGACTTATGAGAGATATCCAGTAACTTACTTACGTGTAACAGCCCATTCTCTTTCACAGAGAGGCCTGTGTCCCAGCAGCTATCATATTACCCTAACCGGTCCCAGAAAGAGGTGGCGAGACGACCTAGACGCCTACTGCAGCGGCTGATCTGACTGAGATAGCTCAGGAAAATGGATGGATTTTTATTGTCTGTTCTTCTCCATATCAAGATACTTTTCCGATTGTACGTTAGAATCAATTATGATTACTTTTTAAATTTTTATCGTTCAAAAGTGTCGCCCAATGGTCTAATTGATATAAAGAAGTTTTGTTGCTTGTTGTTGTTGAAAAGAATACTTGGAAGGACTGGCCTTGCTTGGAAGCTTAAAATAATTTAGGAGTTTTCTTGGCAAGCGTTTCACATCGTCATAAGCTCTGACAAAGGGATTTTTGTGGAAGGCTTATATCCAGCACTGGACCGTAAATTGTGATAAGCTCCGTGATATCAATAAATAAATAAATAAATAAAATAAAATAAAATAGCCTTTATTGCTGAACTTATTTTTACAGTAATTTTTCTTACAAATACGTTTATAACTTTTAACAGTTTCTTTTCTTTTCATAAATCAGGTATCGGTAAACGGTCGTTTCTACATTTCAGCTTGTCTTTCGACATAGGCCTCCTCTAAAGATTTCCACTCTGTTCTATTTTTCGCTATGCGCGTCCATATTGGGCCCGCCACTTTTTTGATGTCGTCCTCCCATCTTCTAGTCTGTCTGCCTCTGTTTCTTTTACTATCTCGTGGTTGCCATTCAGTTATTATTCTCGTCCATTTCTCCTTCTTCTCTCTTATCATATGCCCAGCCCACCTCCACTTTAAGCACCTGTATGTTGTGTATGCATTCTTAAATTTTGTTTTGTTTTTGATACATTTTAGTTTAACTCGGTCTTTTCTTTTAATTCCTATTGTGCTTCTCTCCATTCCATTCTGACAAACTTTTATTTTCCTTGCTTGTTCTTCTGTCAATGCCCATGTTTGGCACCCATATAGTAAGCATGGTAAGATACACATATTGTATATTCTCCTCTTGTTCCTCATAGACATATCCTGGTTCTTCATGACTTCACTGAGTGACCAATATCTCTTCCAAGTATTAGTTATTCTTCTTTCTATTTCTTTTTGCATACATTCCTCAGTAGATATTAACTGTCCCAAATACACATACTCCTTTACATACTCTATTTCTTCATCATTTACTGTTATGGACTCTGTTTGTGAGGAGTTAGACATTACTTTTGTTTTCGTTAAGTTCATTGACAGGCCTGCCTTCTCACTTTCTTCCGCTAACTGTTGCAACATTTCCTTTAGGGTTTTCGGGTTTTCCGAAAATAAGATTAGGTCGTCTGCAAAGCGTAGGTGACTCAGATTTTCGCCATTTATATTTAGTCCTTTATTCGTCCAATCCAGATTTCTGAATATCATTTCCAGAACTGCTGCAAATATTTTTGGTGAAATTGGGTCTCCCTGGCGTACACCTCTCTCAACCGGAAATTCTTCGCCTATAGATTCTAGTTTTACTTGTGCGGTGCTTTTTGTGTATACGTTTTTCAGTATCCGTATGTATTTTGCATGTACGCCTTGATCTTTTAGTGCGTCCCAGATAAATCTATGTTCAAGTGTGTCGAATGCTTTGTTGAAATCCACGAACCCTATGTAGTAAATTTTGTTATATTCTTTAAATTTCTGGAGTATTTGTCTAAGGGCGTGTATGTGGTCTATTGTTGAAAAATGTCTACGGAATCCAGCTTGTTCTTTGGGTTGATTTTCTTCAAGTGTGTTTGTGATTCTAGATAATATTATTTTTGAAAACACTTTATAAATATTGGACATTAAACTGATTGGTCTGTAATTTGCTATATCTCCTTTGTCACCTTTTTTATGTAGTAGTATAATTGTAGATTTTGTCCAATCCTCTGGAATGTTTTCCGTATTGATAATTTCATTAAATATATCTGTAAGTCTTGGAGCGATTACTGGTAACGTTGCTTTTAGAAGTTCGTTTGTAACAAGATCAGATCCAGGGGCTTTATCGAGTTTTTGTGTATTTATTGCTTTTATGGTTTCTTCCTTCATTATTTCCGGTATATATTCTTCATTAGTTATTTCGTCGTTTTCTTTTATAGTGTCTTTCTCTTTTTGACTTCGGTATAAGTTTCGGTAGAATTCTGTAGCGATTTTTAATATTTCGAGTCTTTTACCTGTACTATTACCATCTTTCTTTCTCATACTTGGTATCCAGTCCTTTTTGTAGTTTAACTCCTTCAATGCCTTTTTTATTCCTCCTGTCTTTTCTATGTAACTTTTCATTGTATTAGATCTTTTAGTTTTTCTTTCTTTCCTAAGTTGTTCACTGATCTTTTTGCTTACTTCTGTTACTCTTTGGCGGTTTCCTTTAATTTCCTTTTGTCGTAAAAGTTCTTTTCGTTCTTGTAATAATTGTTTGATTGTAAGTGAGACTTCTTTCTTGATACTTTTGTTTGTTTTTCTGGTTACTGTTTTTAGTTGATTTAGTAATAGGTTGTACTTTTCTTGTATCGATGGATATTCTTTCTTCTCTAATTCCGCGGCATCTAGAGATGTTTGAAGATTATTAAGTAATAGTTTAGGGTCACCTGAGTATTGTACCGCTAATTGTTTATTTTGAAATCGTCTTGTTTTCTTGAACATTCCTGACATCGCAACTCGAACCATCCTATGGTCTGTGTGGAAGTTTAAATTGTTTATGATCGAAATGTTCTTGAAGGCTTTTCTATTATTAGACATAATAAAATCGATTTCATTCTTATATTGTCCATTGGGTGAGATCCATGTCCATTTTTTTGATGGTTTCCTTTTATAAAAACTGTTTAGAATACTTAATCTGTTTTCCAGTGCAAAGTTTACTAGTCTTGTTCCGTTTTTGCTTCTATTTCCATACCCATAGTTTCCTATGGTATTTTCTTCCCCACTATTTTGAATCCCAATTTGTCCATTAAAGTCTCCCATCACGATGACGTTTTTGTGTGCGTTATCAATAGCGTTTTGGAGATTTTCATAGAATTCCTCAATTGTTTTTACGTCCTCTTTTTTATCAGATTCAGTTGGTGAATATGCCTGTATAATAGACCATCTCTCTTCTTTATCTCCGTTCACGGGCAGTTTTATATTAAGGATTGCAATACGTTCCGAGAATCCACTAAGTTCTTCTATGTTGTTGACTAGATTTACTTTCACCATGAATCCAACTCCATACAGCCCGGGCGTCTCCCCTTTATAATGTAGTACGTATTTGCCATGGTTTTCTATACCTTCTCCAAATCTGCGCATTTCGCTAATACCTATAATATCCCACTTTAACTCTTCTATTGCCAGCTCTAGTTCTTGGAGTTTTTCAGGTGTTCTAAGAGATCGACAGTTAATAGTTGCTATGTGGATGTCATTTACTTTGTTTTTCATGTTAGTGTTATTTTTTTCCTTTAGAGGGTCGTGGTCATTTTTCCCCACGATGACCAGTCGGCTTGGGGAAGTATTTTGTTTTGTTATTTTATGTTGGTTCATGTTGAGCTGTTTATTTTTCCGTTTACCGACAGTTAATTGTTATTCTTTGTTAGTTGTTGTCTTAGCGGGAAGAGACGAAAGAGAATTAGCTCTAATCCTCATTACGTCGAAAGCATTTGGTCTATTGTTAATCGGCGGCATTAGAGTTTGTTGTTTCCTTGGTTGAGCATTGTTTTGTGGGGATGATGATGTTTCTCTTTTGCGCTTTTCCTTATTTATGTTAGTATTTTTTCCTTTTACTACTAGTTTGTCAAATTTCAGGTACGCGATATTTCCCTTTTCTCTCTCCTCTTTTAGCTGCGCCTGCAACGTTTTCCTTTTCTCTATTACTTCTTTTGTGTAGTCTTCTGTAACATATACATTTTTGAAGTTTTTCTTCTTTCCCAATAAATACACTCAAGATATCAATAAATACACTCATGTTAATCAGACGTATGTCCAGTGATGAGGGTCCTGACATATGGATTAAATTCGTGACCCAGGCCGGTTATTGTTGATCGCGGAAAAAATTACAAAGTGAGATACCGCGGTCATGGATCAAGCAACTGAAGGAACACGGGTAGGTTTAGCTCTGGTTTCCTAGAATAGCGGCGCCGTCACATAGCGTACATAGCATACCGTAATATAAAGTACGCAAAAAGACGGCCGTCTTTACGGTAACGACATGTGGAAAGTTCCATGGCCGTTATATAGCGTCGGCGACCTTTTATTAAAAACAAAACTAAAACGAAACATAACTAGGAGAGAAAATGGACGACCTTGATTTAGCATTAATAATTTACGTGGAGGATGAACTATCAGAAGAGGAAAGTAGTCGTATGGAGAAAGATGATTTAGTTAAAATCCGTGGTAAAGAAGGTGCATTTAAGGTTTATACGTCGCCGTCTACAGAGCAATGAAGAGAAATTCAGAGAATACTTTCGCCTGACACCACTGTTATTTGATTGCGTACTTAACCACTTAAGCGATGATTTGAGTTACAAACTATACAACAGACACACAAAACCAATAAGCCCAGAAGAAAAACTGTTTATACTTGTTAGGAAAGTCAACAAATATTAAAAAAAAATACTATATTTATTGTTTTCTTTTTTATTAAATATTATTTTTATTAATGTATTTTTTGGTCGCCGATTCTGTTTCAACTGGGTTTTCCTGTATTATTTACTTTTTTATGTCATAAATTAACTATTAAAAGGACATGGCTAAATAAAGTATGGACGATTGCCCTAGTAATGTATAAACATTTAAACTAGTAATATGTAATGCTGAATAGCTGAATATTAGTATTTCGCATGAAAAATGTTTCTAGAACTCTTTTTATCGTCACAATCCTCGAAATAAACATTAGAAACTCCTACATCAATAGGTATACAATCTTGTAAAATAATAAGATTTTGCTATGATACTTTAGCAAGGCGTATAGAGGAGCGTGTGGCTAAATAATAACAGCTGCACAGGTCGATCTTCAAGGTTAAATAACGCTTGCCGAGGTCATTCCGTGGATGGGTGACCATCTTTACTTATCGAGTTTCATTCGTGACTTGGCAAGGGCTATAACTTAAAGGTTCATGATGAATCAATACGCAATTGAAAATTAAGACCATACTAGTTGGCTCTGTATTAATATATAGTATCTGGCGAAAGGAACTTCGTTCAAAGTGAGTACCCACGATATGCACAACATGTTTTTTTTTTTATTTGGTTCTAATCGAATCAAGTGTAATCGAGAAGAATCGAATGTAACTTTTTAGTGGCAGTATCTAAGTGCCGTTTCTTGCCAGATACTGCCAATAATTTCTAGAAGTCAGATAAATGCAATTAAAGAAATCAACGTTTTGAGATGTATTTCGATCGGTACAAAAATAAATAATAATTAATAGGTACTGTTCATTTGGGCTTACGCAAATTTTGCAATTAAATGTAGGTTTATTGACTACAATTTTTGTAATAAAAAGTAGTTTTATTGACTACAAGTTCTTCTTGTCAAACAAAAACATGAAAAACACTTTTAATTTTTTGATTTTTTCACGAAAGTTCTAGAAGAATAATAAAACCGTAATAATTCAATAATGAATATTTTAATGTTACGAGTTAGTGAGATATTTCTATCCATGCTAAGGGCAGTTGTTTAGCCATGTCCTTTCGTCGTCCTCGCTGCTCCAGTTGGAGTTGGAACTCATTTTGTACGTACAGACGTATATACAGCTAGTAGACAAGCAGACATGCAGACATGCAGACATGCAGACATGCTGACATGCAGACATGCAGACATGCAGACATGCAGACAGGCAGATATGGAGACATGCAGACATGCATGCATGTAAAATTGCACTGTATTTATCCGACTGCAAGAAAAGGGTTATTTGTTGAAGATAATAAGTATTTTTAATTATGAATAAGGCTTGGTACAAATGTAACCAACCGAAATATCTAAAAAGTTATGTCTTTTCCACATATTTTCATTAGGAAGGTATTTCATTTGTCTCATCAATTTGTAAACATATTTTCATGTATTTGGTCCACAATATAGTTAAACACAAACGTCTAATAAAATTAGCCTCATATTTCAAAATTCTTTCTCCCTGAGCGGTAAAATTTCACTTTTTCAAGATATTTCTCGAGCACCGAAATATTTTTGTCTTTAGCTAAATTTTATAATTTCAACCGCCGCGTGGGTGAAAGGTCAAGATCCCTAACACTCCAAGTTTTCTGAGACTTACAAACTTTTATATTAAATACTTTGTAAATAAATTAAGTATAATTGGAACAATTACCGTTACTATTTTTAAGGGGTTCCATAGTCAACAAGGAACCCATATGGTTAGAATGTCCATCTGTTCGTCCGCCCGTCCGTCCGTATGTACCGTCTGTATTTACCGTCCGTATGAATTTCAATATACCGAGATTCCTCCGTGCCTCGGAAAGCACGTTAATCCATTGGTCCCGACTGTCATGAAGATGTCATGAAGATCTTTGACAGTCGTTACGGGTAGTCAGAAGCTTCAGATCTGACACCAATTTTGCCAAAGGGTATCGTGTTACCCAGTTACTGGTTGTGGAGGTCAGATAGGCAGTCACGCCATGTAAACATTGCCAAAGGGTATCGTGTTACCCAGTTACTGGTTGTGGAGGTCAGATAGGCAGTCGAGCCATGTAAACACTCAGCTGAATCCGGTAAGACTGGAAGCCGACCCCAACTTAATTGGGAAAAGGCTAGACATATTCTTTGAGTCTTTGTTCAGCTGGACCCGCTCGCTACTGGACCCGCGAGTCCACTTGACTACATAATTTATTTTCTGTATTTTTATTGGTTACCTGGACCCACAGTCAAAACTAAAAAGATATCCATTGTTTAATGCTACCCGTGGATACAGTCGAGCTCAAAATTGGCTGATCAAAATATAATAAAACGCAATTCAATTAGGTTTAAACGTTTATTCTCAAACAAAATCTTTTAAAATAAATCAACAGTGAAATAAAGAATTCAATCTTTATATATCCACAAAATAGTATTTAAAAACAGTCAGAAAATCAGTTGAAAATTAGTCTCGCTTGTTTTTTTTTTTTTCTAAACAATGGCCTACAATTCTGGCAGCTGAGTAGTTCCCCTACAGCGTAGTCGATCTTATTCTTTCTTTCCTTGCTTTCAGGCAGCTGATTTGATATTTTTATACCGTAAGGACATTTCACCGCAGTCGAGTAATAAACCGCATCCTTGCTTTACATAATTTGGATTAATTTTAACATGTTTTTAATGTGATCTTTTCATACTTCCACGGTGTTATTGGTTTTGTGCAATTCTTGATAAGTGTTTCAAGTATTTAGTAGTATTGAGCTTTTTACCAAGTCCTGACAAAGTAGTCGTTAAATTTAATGATGTTGTCACTATTAGAACATTCACCCATGATTCAAAACCAACATTCTCAATTGATTTTGGTGGAAGATGAGACAAAGCAGCACCAAGTTTGACATGCACCTTCCTCTTTTGTATTTTGGACACACCCAGCTCTTTTGCTTTACGCCAAGGACTTCTACAAAAGTGAAAGAAACAGCCCGTTATTTTCACATATGGGAAATTATTTTTCGGCGCTTGAATAGCTAGAACTTCAAAATCCATTGGTATGTTACTTGGCATCTATTCTTATAAGATCAAATAAAAGTTCGTAAGTGGACATTTTCTTGTCGGGTAACAAGGCATATAGGACCGGAAAGACATTGACATAGTCATTATTACTACCATGCACTGTGCAAAGCTGGTAGAATATTATTGGGCAAATTTTGTTTTTTTTTTAAGTTGAGGATCGAAACTGAAATTTGCAATAAATTTTGTGTCTTCCTTTATAAATAACGCGGGGAAATGTAGAAAATACACACATAATACAATATTGCTCATCCTCCATTAAGAATAGTATGATAATTTATAGCCAAAATGTTGCTCTGACCTCTAAAGATTATTTTTGAAAATTTTAACTGGATCTGTTCAGTAGTTTTGGCGCCAATTGAATGCATTTCAGCAGACAAACATATTTTTATTTAGAATAGGCCCTTGCTTGACCACTATCAAAAACATACAAAAATAAAAAATAAACTACAATTACATAAACCCCGTAGGTTTTTCTTTTCTTCAAAAATAATCAATGCATAGTTTTCACGTCTCTACGATTTAATAAAACTAAAAGATTCGGCTTTACTTCGTGACTGTAATAAAAATAAAACTGGGAAATGGGTCTAGTCGACCTATTCAAAATGTGATTGGGTTGAATGATCCCGCGGGTCCATTTCGAGTGGGTCCAGTTAACCAAAGACATTGTAACTATGTATTGTTACATAGATATTGTGATACTATGCTCTGCATATGTACTGTTTTTTTTTTCTGATTTCGTTGCAATTAGTATAGGTATAATAACCATCATAATTTAAAACTGTATGAAAAAAAAAATAGATTTTGCCCCACTCAGCTGGACATAGGATATACTTGTGGTTTTCCCAAATGATATCCATAATGGTTTAAGCTAGACATTCATTTTTTTATTTATTAAAACTTCATGCAATATAAAGGTGCATAGGCGGATTTAATGCCTGAGGCATTCTCTACCAGACAACCAAGGGTGGTGGAGAGATATAATGGCAGGTACATAAAGAAAATATATTAAAGAAAAATGGGTATCAATCAATTTGCCCAGCCTTTTTCCCAACTATATTGGGGTCAGCTTCCAGTCTTACCGGATTCAGCTGAGTACCAGTGTTTTACATGGAGCGACTGCCTATCTGACCTCTACTACCCAGTAACTGGGTAACGTGGTACCCCTTGGCAAGACTGGTGTCAGATCTCAAGCTTCTGACATCCCTTCACGACTGTCAAAGGTCTTCAAATGTCGGCCCGATCAACGGCTTAACGGGCTTTCCGAGGCACGGAGGAAACTCAGTATGTTGAAATGGTCACCCATCCACGGATCGACCTCGTCAAGCATTGCTCAAACTTGATGATCGGCCAGTGCGGCTGTTATGACTTAGCCACGAGCTCCTCCTCTTAAAGTAAAATTGGTACAAAAGTAGATATATATAGCTTAACAAAACACACCCATCATCATCATCATCCTTTTTAATGTTCCCACTGCTGGAACACAGGCCTCCTCTCTATGAGAGTGCATGGGTCTTAATCCACCACGCGGGCCCAGTGCGTGTCGGTGGATCTCACATGTCTTCGAATTTTTGGTTCAAGGTCATGCCGGTTTCCTCACGATGTTATCCTTCACGGTTTTTAGAGCAGTGGTGATGAAATAATTTAAATAAAGTAAAGTGCCTGCCAGGGTTCTAACCTACGAAACGTAAATCGGAGCCGTTACCATTCTGCCACCACTGCTCTTCTGCTCTTTTCTTCACTAATGAAGCATGACAAGCAAGTCAATTGAAAAAAAAGCGTATATCGGTTAATGCTGCGCTTTCGTAGCTGACGTACCGTACCGATGTAGCATTGCCGTCTAAAATGATTATGAGTAATTGCCTAGTGTCTATCTAGAAACTGTTACTTTCATTATTATAAGTAATTAATCGATCCGGGTCTTCAACCTGAATGGTTTATGATAATTATGGTTTCAAGAACCTTGAAAGGTAACCTCTTTGATATCTATACCAATATTATAAAGAGGAAAGATTTTTTTGTTTGTTTGTTTCTTTGTTCGGTACAAAGAAACAAACAAACAAAAAAATCTTTCCAAAGGCTCCAAAACTACTGGACCGATTTCAAAAATTCTTTCACCGTCGGGAAGCTACTCTATCCCCGGGTGACATAGGCTACTTTTTATCCCTGTATTCCCACGGGAACGGGAACTACTCGGGTGAAACCGCGAGGCGTTCTCTAGTCAACTATAAAGTTGATGGAAGCTCGATTTATATTATGTATGGGCGTAATATTACAGCTAAATAAAAAAAGTTAGCTGGTTTATTTTTCATCCAGGTAATTTTTTAGTATTCCATAAAATAAATAAAAAAAACAACCACGGCAGGTGTTAATAAAACACTGTACCACAAATTCTAATAGTCTCGTAGTCCGGTTTAAAAAAAGTTTGTTTTGCCATTAAAGCCTGTAAACGGGTCCGCCATTTCAATTTCAGCGTCGTATCTGCCATGCTCCCATTAGTATGTACCAGGGCACCAGGTTCCGGCAGAGATGTGGCGACAACGGCCTGTTTACCGAGTGCATTTTAGTGCTGAGGAAATGTTTTAAGAGAAATATCTACTTGGGAAAACAATCGTGCAAATAGTTATGCTAAGTTCATATCAATTCGACAGATAATGGTTTTAAATTTTTGTTTGTTCGGAAAGATAATTATGTAAACAGTTTTTTTTGTATTTAGTTAAGTATGAAATGAAGAAAAATAAACATGAAAACTTTAATTATGCGTAGGTACGGCTAAGGAGTGGAATTCCCTGCCAGAGTTTGTGTTTCCCGATTGCTACAATGTAGGGGTCTTTAAGTCAAGAGTGGATAGGATTTTTCTAGGCAAGCGTGCTTTACTGTCGACCACATCATCGCTTACAATCAGGTGAGCTGATAGTGTTCAAGCGCGAGCGTACAGACTATAAAAATAAAAACCAGATTTGAATAAAAAAAGAACTGAACTTTGAATAAATCTTTATTTTTAGCAGTCATAAATAAAACCTGTAAATGGGTACGCAATTTCGATGTCAGCATCGTATTTGTCATGCTCCCATTAGTAGTTACCAGGACACCAGGTTTTTGCAGAGATGTGGTATCAACGGCCTGTACTTGTTTACCGAGTGCATTTTAGTGTTGAGGAAAGTTTTAGAAGGAAATACTTGGGCAAATAGAAGTGCAAATAGGTTTGCTGCATTGGTATTAATTAGAAAGATAATGATCTCAGGGTTTTAAATTAAGTAGGTGTATGTAGATAATTACAGATGAAATTAGACGAATAATCAGATGTGAATAAAAACATCTGAACTTGGATTAAATCTACAGTTTTAGCCGTCATAAATAAAACCTGTAAATGGGTCCTCAATTTCAATGCCAGCGTCATATCTGCGATGTTCCCATAAGTAGGTATCAAGACAGCAGGTTCCCGCAGAGATGTGGTATTAACGGCCTGTACTTGTTTACCGATTGCATTTTACTGTTGAGCAAAAATTTTAGAAGGAAAAATACGTGGGTGATATTAGTGCAAATAGGGTGGTACGTTGGTATCAATTTGGTAGATAATTATCTCAGGATATTAAATTAAGTAGCTATAGATATTTAATTAAGGATGCAATAAAATGAATAATCACTTGTGAGTAAAAAAAAACTGAAGCCGGAATAAATATTTAGTTTTATTCGTTACAAATAAAACCTGTAAATGGGTCAGTAATTTCGATGTTATTAGTAGCTAACAGGGCATCAGTTTCTCGCAGAGACGTGATAACAAGGGTACTTGTTTACCGAGTGCATTTTAATCTAGAGGAAAAATAACACTCGAGGATATTAAAGTACAAATAGATTTGCCATGTTAGTAGGTAGTATAAGGTAGATAAATATCTATACTAATATTATAAAGAGGTAAAGTTTGTGAGTTTGTGACGTGGATTTACTGAACCGATTTTTTAAATTCTTTCACCAGTAGTAAGCTACATTATTTCTGAGTGTCATTCTTATATACGTATAGTATAAAACAAAGTCGCGTTCCGCTGTCTGTCCCTATGTCTTTAAAACTACGCAACGGATTTTGATTCGGTTTTTTTTAATAGATAGAGTGATTCAAGAGGAAGGTTTATATATATAATACACGCAGGCGAAGCCGCTGGCAGAAGCTAGTAGGCTATAATTTTCAAAAAATTAGAGATCCTTCTAAAATTTGAAATAATATAACCCAAGGTAGCAAAATGTTGATAGATTAGATTAAGATTAAGACGGGCTGGTGTCCGCAACTTCACGTCTAAGCGCGTATTTTGCGTACGGAATGTTGATATGATATTGATAATAGATAAAAATGTGTAGGTAGGTAGGGTAAGTAGTGTAGGTAGGGTAGGTAGGGTAGGTTGGGTAGGAAGGGTAGGCAGGGTAGGCAGGGTAGGCCGGATAGGCTGGGTAGGTATTGTAGGTAGGTAGGTAGCCAGATGACGGGAGCGAAGCCCCGGGGGTCAGCTAGTAATTTAATAAACGAAATATAAATTAAAAATATTTTTTTTGTTTGAATAAGCACAATTTTTTTAATAAAAATACACATGTTTTAGTTTATGTGTTTAATGCGATCATCACAATGGGGACATTAAAAAATAACTTTAAAAATAGTATGGAGGAACATTATTATAACTTACTTAGACATTTAATTATATTTCCAGACATATTTAAAGTCTACTACATTATTTAATTTCAAAATTTAAAATGAAATAAAAAGGGAATTCCATTTTCAAACTCAAACCAAACCACGTTGCACAGCATTTTCCCACCTCTCCTGTCAAAGTCGTAACGGCTCAAAGTGTCTATAAAAAGCGATATCAATAACTGTACTTATACCCCGGTACTGAATAGACCACAGCCGTGAGAGGGTTAGCGCACACTTTAATGAGAGCGAACGCGCGTTATTAATACTAATGGCAGTAATGGCCGGCCTTGTGAAGTCAAGATACGGAACTAGTAAATACCGCACAACTTTAAATATTTTATGAACGCCTGGTTTTAATAAATGATAATGGACCGATTTTTATTTGCTTTTGCGTTAGTTCGGATTGGGTTTATAAAGTTCCGAATTAATGCTTTGCAGTTTTTATAATTTTGTTAGGTTATTGGGTATTTGCACTTCTTAACTAAATACTCGCTAGGAAATGGAAAGTTAATTAAACCTGTTTGTCGTGAATTGCAGGGTATAAAGCTATTCACACAAATGAGGATCGAACACTAATCACAACGGTTGCTTACGTAGATAAATGTGATAAGTATCTGTTTAAAATTTTGAGAAAGTTGAGTACTTCTAGCATTAGATAACGAACTAATAATAATATTTTAATTTGTTAATGAACGATTACGTAGTCGCCTGTTGTTCGCTGGTTCGAGTTGTCTCAGGACAAGAATACCTGAAAGAATTTGGGGTACCCTTTGGTCAGCAGAGGGATAGTGTGGGCTAACATAGAAAAATAACGAATATGTCTGAAAGATTATATTACCAATTCTAGCCCACATCTAGCAAATGCCTACGCAAATGTCCTCCTGATTGGTAGCGTCGTGTCGGGTCGTTGAGCTCCCTAAATAGGGTCGAGCTAAGCGATAACTGATTTATGAGTGCCGTCTGTCGGGATAGATCATCTAAGAGCTGTGATGGCTCTTTCC
Source organism: Orthosia cruda (assembly GCA_964057195.1). Taxonomy (NCBI): domain Eukaryota; kingdom Metazoa; phylum Arthropoda; class Insecta; order Lepidoptera; family Noctuidae; genus Orthosia; species Orthosia cruda. The sequence goes on along the minus strand of OZ059840.1, from coordinate 29,166,352 downwards.
TTGAAAGGGTTTTCCAGATGTTGCTCTGTATTGTGTAAGTTTAATAATAGTTCTGTCATTATGTATTTGGAAAGAGAGAGTGACCTACATTTTCTAAAGAGTGAATCTGAGATTGTTGTAATTGTTCAAAAATCAAAGTTCTCTTTCACTTCGAGAGATCGATGTATCAAAGTCTGATGTAGAAAATGTCGGTAATAATTGAATCAGTTGCCATGATGTTTAAGAAGTAAAATTTTAACATAAACAAACATCATGTCTGTTTTCCAGGGAGGGTTAGGCAGAGGTGAGTAAGGTGTGGTCAGTTTTTAATGAAACTGCAATTTTATTTAAGTAAGTAAATATGTATTTCTCAGTATTTGGTATATTGAGATCTTACATTTAACATTGTTTCACACATACTACCATTGCTGGTGTAGAAATATTAAATAATAAGCTAGGTACATGCAAATCAAAACTTATATTATAAGATCATTATTTAAATTTTGTATAATGTCGAAATATAAATAATAATATCCAAAAATAAATCATAATGTCATAAATGTGAGATTCCTCCGTGCCTCGGAAAGCACGTTAAGCCATTGGTCCCGACTGTCATGAAGATGTTATGAAGATCTTTCACAGTCGTTACGGGTAGTTAGAAGCTTCAGATCTGACACCAATTTTTCCAAAGGGTATCGTGTTACCCAGTTACTGGTTGTGGAGGTCAGATAGGCAGTCGCGCCATGTAAACATTGGTACTCAGCTGAATCCGGTAAGACTGGAAGCCGACCACAACATAATTGGGAAAAGGCTAGACATATTCTTTGAGTCTTTGTTCAGCTGGACCCGCTCGCTACTGGACCCGCGAGTCCACTTGACTACATAATTTATTTTCTGTATTTTTATTGGTTAATTGGACCCACAGTTAAAATTAAAAAAATATCCATTGTTTAATGCTACCCGTGGATACAGTCGAGCTCAGAATTGGCTGATCAAAATATAATAAAACGCAATTCAATTAGGTTTAAACGTTTATTCTCAAACAAAATCTTTTAAAATAAATCAACAGTGAAAAAAAGAATTAAATCTTTAGATATCCACAAAATAGTATTTAAAAACAGTCAGTAAATCAGTTGAAAATTAGTCTCGCTTGATAATTATATTTTTTTCTAAACAATGGCCTACAATTCTGGCAGCTGAGTAGTTCACCTACAGCGTAGTCGATATTATTATTTCTTTCCTTGCTGATTTGATATTTTGATACCGTAAGGACATTTCACCGCAGTCGAGTAATAAGCCGCATCCTTGCTTTACACAATTTGGATTAATTTTGACATGCTTTTAATGTGATTGTTTCATACTGCCACGGTGTTATTGGTTTTGTGGAATTCTTGATAAGTGTTTCAAGTATTTGGTAGTGTTGAGCTTTTCACCAAGTCCTGACAAAGTAGTCGTTAAATTTAATGATGTTGTCACTATTAGAACATTCATCCATGATTCAAAACCAACATTCTCAATGGATTTTGGTGGAAGATGAGACAAAGCAGCACCAAGTTTGACATGCACCTTCCTCTTTTGTATTTTGGACACACCCAGCTCTTTTGCTTTACGCCAAGGACTTCTACAAAAGTGAAAGAAACAGACCGTTATTATTATTATTATTTTTCGGCGCTTGAATAGCTAGAACTTCAAAATCCATTGATATGTTACTTGGCATCTATTCAAGTATGTGACTTCTTATAAGATCAAATAAAAGTTCGTAAGTGGACATTTTCTTGTCGGGTAACAAGGCATATAGGACTGGAACGACATTGACATAGTTATTATTACTACCATGCACTGTGCAAAGCTGGTAGAATATTATTGGGCAAATTTTGTTTTATTTTTAAGTTGGGGATCGAAATTGAAATTTGCAATAAATTTTGTGTCTTCCTTTATAAATAACGCGGGGAAATGAAGAAAATACACACATAATAGAATATTGCTCATCCTCCATTAAGAATAGTGTGATAATTTATAGCCCAAATGTTGCTCTGACCTCTAAAGATTATTTTTGCAAATTTTAACAGGATCTGTTCAGTAGTTTTGGCGCCAATTGAATGCATTTCAGCAGACAAACATATTTTTATTTAGAATAGGCTCTTGCTTGACCACTATCAAAATCATACAAAAATAAAAAAACTTCAATGACATTTATAAACCCCGTAGGTGTTTCTTTTCTTCAAAAATAATCAATGCATAGGTTTCACGTCTCTACGATTTAATAAAACTAAAAGATTCGGCTTTACTTCGTGACTGTAATAATAATGAAATTGGGCAATGGGTCTAGTCGACATATTATTCAAAATGTGATTGGTTTGAATGATCCCGCGGACCCATTTCGAGTGGGTCCAGTTAACCAAAGACTCTTTTATAGGTAGGAACTGGTAAGCTTGTCTCATTATTAGTAACTAGAGGACGCCTCGCGGTTTCACCCGCGTAGTTCCCGTTCCCGTGGGAATACAGGGATTAAAAGTAGCTTATGTCACCCGGGGATAGAGTAGCTTACCAACGGTGAAATAATTTTTGAAATCGGTCCAGTAGTTTTGGAGCCTATTCCGTACAAACAAACAAACAAACAAACAAAAAAATCTTTCCTCTTTATAATATTGGTATAGATATCAAAGAAGTTACCTTTCAAGGTTCTTGAAACCATAATTATCATAAACCATTCAGGTTGAAGACCCGGATCGATTACTTACTTATAATAATGAAAGTAACAGTTTCTAGTTAGACACTAGGCGATTACTCATAATACATTTAGACGGCAATGCTACATCGGTACGGTACGTCAGCTACGATAGCGCAGCAATAACCGATATACGCATTTTTTCAATTGGCTTGCTTGTCATGCTTCATTAGTGAAGAAAAGAGCAGAAGAGCAGTGGTGGCAGAATGGTAACGGCCCCGATTTACGTTTCGTAGGTTAGAACCCTGGCAGGCTACAAAACAACCACGGCAGGTGTTAATAAAACAATGTACCACAAATTCTAATAGTCTCGTAGTCCGGTTTAAAAAAAGTTCGTTTTGCCATTAAAGCCTGTAAACGGGTCATGTCAGCGTCGTATCTGCCATGCTCCCATTAGTATGTACCAGGGCACCAGGTTCCCGCAGAGATCTGGTGGCAACGGCCTGTTTACCGAGTGCATTTTAGTGCTGAGGAAATGTTTTAAGAGAAATACCTACTTGGGAAAATAATCGTGCAAATAGTTATGCTAAGTTCATATCAATTCGACAGATAATGGTTTTAAATTTGTGTTTGTTCAGAAAGATAATTATCTAAACAGTTTTTGTATTTAATTAAATATGAAATGAAGAAAAATAAACATGAAAACTTTAATTATGCGTAGGTACAGCTAAGGAGTGGAATTCCCTGCCAGAGTTTGTGTTTCCCGATTTCTGCAATCTAGAGGTCTTTCCCTCAGTTTCCCACCTAAAAATTCTCTGGATGAATGAATTTTCGACAGCCAATCACAGCAGCTAACGCGTGCTTGACAATTTGTCACATTAATTCTGCGATAATTTTAAGGTAGGAAACTGAGTGTTAAAGTCAAGAGTGGATAGGATTTTTCTAGGCAAGCGTGCTTTACTGTCGACCACATTATCGCTTACCATCAGGTGAGATAGTGTTTAAGCGCGAGCGTACAGACTATAAAAATAAAAACAAGATTTGAATAAAACAAGAACTGAACTTTGAATAAAACTTTAATTTTAGCAGTCATAAATAAAACCTGTAAATGAGTCCGCAATTTCGATGTCAGCATCGTATTTGTCATGCTCCCATTAGTAGGCACCAGGGCACCAGGTTCCCGCGGAGATGTGGTATCAACGGCCTGTACTTGTTTACCGAGTGCATTTTAATGTTGAGGAAAAGTTTCAGAGGGAAATACTTGGGTAAGGTAGAAGTGCAAATAGGCTTGCTACGTTGGTATTAATTAGAAAGATAATGATCTCAGGGTTTTAAATTAAGTAGGTGTATGTAGATAATTACAGATGAAATCAAAAGAATTAATGTGAATAAAAATTCTGAACTTGGATTAAATCTACAGTTTTAGCCGTCATAAATAAAACCTGTAAATGCCATGTTCCCATAATTAGGTATCAAGACAGCAGGTTCCCGCAGAGATATCGTCAACGGCCTATACGAGTGCATTATACTGTTGAGGAAAAATTTTAGAAGGAAAAATACTTGGGTGATAAAAGTGCAAATAGAGTGGTACGTTGGTATCAATTTGGTAGATAATGATCTCAGGATATTAAATTAAGTAGCTATATATATTTAATTAAGGATGAAATAAAATGAATAATCACTTGTGAGTAAAAAAAAACTGAATCCGGAATAAATATTCAGTTTTATTCGTTACAAATAAAACCTGTAAATGGGTCAGTAATTTCGATGTTATTAGTAACTAACAGGGCATCAGTTTCTCGCAGAGATGTGATAACAAGGGCCTGCACTTGTTTACCGAGTGCATTTTAATGTAGAGGAAAAGTTTTATTTAAAAACACTCGAGGATATTAAAGTACAAATAGATTTGCCATGTTAGTAATTAGTATAAGGTAGATAAATATCTATACTAATATTATAAAGAGGTAAAGTTTGTGAGTTTGTGACGTTGTAAGGGATAATCTCTGGTTTTACTGAACCGATTTTTTAAATTCTTTCACCAGTTGTGCTACATTATTTCTGAGTGTCATTCTTATATACGTATAGTATAAAACAAAGTCGCGTTCCGCTGTCTGTCCCTATGTCTTTAAAACTACGCAACGGATTTTGATTCGTTTTTTTTTCATAGATAGAGTGATTCAAGAGGAAGGTTTATATATATAATACACGCAGGCGAAGCCGCTGGCAGAAGCTAGTGGGCTATAATTTTCAAAAAATTAGAGATCCTTATAAAATTTGCAATAATGTAACCCAAGGTAGCAAAATGTTGATAGATTAGAATAAGATTAAGACGGGCTGGTGTCCGCAACTCCACGTCTAAGTGCGTATTTTGCGTACGGAATGTTGATATGATATTGATGATAGATAAAAATTTGTAGGTAGGTAGGGTAAGTAGTGTAGGTAGGGTAGGTAGGGTAGGTGGGGTAGGAAGGGTAGGCAAGGTAGGCAGGGTAGGCCGGATAGGCTGGGTAGGTATTGTAGGTAGGTAGGTAGCCAGATGACGGCAGCGAAGCCCCGGGGGTCAGCTAGTAATTTAATAAACGAAATATAAATTAAAAATCATTTTTTTGTTTGAATAAGCACAATTTTTTTCATAAAAATACACATGTTTTAGTTTATGTGTTTAATGCGATCATCACGATGGGGACATTAAAAAATAACTTTAAAAATAGTATGGAGGAACATTATTATAACTTACTTAGACATTTAAAAGTTGTAAGAAATTTTGTAATTAGGTACCTAATTTTCTTTACAATTAAATCTACCTTCTAGTTTAAACAATGCCAGTATTTCAGTTTAACACTTCTCTTTTAAATTTCATATTTTTTTAATGAAACAAAAAATTATTAAATTCATAACGTGCACACAAAAGGACCCTTTGTCAATAACGCCGAGCAAAATCCACAAAATTAAAAATTAATATGCGTATCACCATTTTGTACCACACAGGCTGAACACAAAATTAACAAGGAGACTACTTTACTTATAAAAACGGGGTAAATGAAACGTACCAAAGTCGCAGTGAGCCTCTCACCCTAGGGCGCACTAATGAATACCATTGTCAAAGCACAAACACCGTCTTATTTTCCATTCCCATTTTGACAACCCTAACCCTAACGTGCCACAGAAAAAACACAGGCGACCATTTTTATTGACGCACTGCGTCCGGACTTCATTTTCCGCGCAATATATTTTAATCTGTGTTATTTCGTAGGGACCAAAGTTTTACAAGACCTTGTTAAAAGCGTGTCTTTAGTAATTTCGCTAAAAGGGGCCGACTGGGGTCGAGTGTCACATCTATATGTTAATTGTGATTTCGTGCACCTTCGCCCATGGTAATAGAAGCGCACATGTATGGAATTAACCATGAAGGGACAAAGTAAATAGGCGTTCGTGTTTTCACGATTGAAGTGTTTTTTTTTCGGGCTCTTTCGAATTCAATTGGCGTACTTGTGATGAAAGTGGCTTGACTTACCAAAGAGTTGTTACATGTTACGTCTGTGAGAAAAGGTGTATAAAATACCTATTGTATTTATTTTCTCGTTTTATATTTTCTTTAGAGGGTTCTATTCTTTTTACGTACAATTTAAAAGGTTACTTACTAGAGTTGATTATACCTTTGGGATAACTTCTTTTATATTTCCAGAATTTTTTAAAGTCTACTACATTATTTCATTACAAAATTTAAAAAAAATTGAAAGGAAATTCCATTTTCAAACTCAATCCAACCCACGTTGTACAGCATTTTCCCACCTCTTCTGTCAAAGTCGTAACGGCTCAAAGTGTCTATAAAAAGCGATATCAATAACTGTACTTATACTCCGGTACTGAATAGACCACAGCCGTGAGAGGGTTAGCGCACACTTTAATGAGAGCGAACGCGCGTTATTAATACTAATGGCAGTAATGGCCGGCCTTGTGCAGTCAAGATACGGAACTAGTAAATACCGCACAACTTTAAATATTTTATGAACGCCTGGTTTTAATAAATGATAATGGACCGATTTTTATTTGATTTTGCGTTAGTTCGGATTGGGTTTATAAAGTTCCGAATTAATGCTTTGCAGTTCTTATAATTTTGTTAGGTTATTGGGTATTTGAACTTCTTAACTAAATACTCGCTAGGAAATGGAAAGTTAATTAAACCTGTTTGTCGTGAATTGCAGGGTATAAAGCTATTCACACAAATGAGGATCCAACACTAATCACAACGCTTGCTTACGCAGATAAATGTGATAAGTATCTGTTTAAAATTTTGAGAAAGTTGAGTACTTCTAGCATTAGATAACGAACTTAGATATTTTAATTTGTTAATGAACGATTACGTAGTCGCCTGTTGTTCGCTGGTTGGAGTTGTCTCAGGACAAGAATACTTGGAAGAATTTGGGGTACCCTTTGCTCAGCAGAGGGATAGTGTGGGCTAACATAGTAAACTAATGAATATGTCTGAAATATTATAATACCAATTCTAGCACACATCTAGCAAAGGCCTACGTAAATGTCCTCCTGATTGGTAGCGTCGTGTCGGGTCGTTGAGCTCCCTAAATAGGGTCGAGCTAAGCGATAACTGATTTATGAGTGCCGTCTGTCGGGATAGATCATCTAAGAGCTGTGATGGCTCTTTCCTTGAAAGGGTTTTCCAGATGTTGCTCTATATTGTGTAAGTTTAAAAATAGTTCTGCTATTATGTATTTGGAAAGAGAGAGTGACCTATCTTTTCCATAGAGTGTATTCTGAGATTGTTGCAATTGTTAGAAAATTTTCACAGTCTACTTATCAATGTTTGATATACAAAATGTCGGCAATAATTGAATCAGTTGCCATGATGTTTAAGAAGTAAAATTTGAATAGAAACAAACATCACGTCTGTTTTCCAGGGAGGGTTAGGCAGATGTGAGTAAGGTGAGATCAGTTTTTATTTTCCCAAATACTTCGGAATTTCGTAATAGCATCTTGCGTCATCTAGCATTTAGCTCACCCAAGTGAATTATTTACCTGGGTTTTGTTTGCCAATACCTAACTATTATTTTGAAAAGATAGGAATTCAAAGACATATGAGAGATATCCAGTAACTTTTAGTTTCACTTCTCATTTACAGAGAAGCTTGTGTCCCAGCAGCTATCATATTATAGGCTAACCATAACCGTGGCCGGCCCAGAAAGAGGTGGCGAGACGACCTAGACGCCTACTGCAGTGGCTGGTCTGAGATAGCTCGGGGAAATGAATGGAGTTTATTGTCTGTTCTTCTCCATATCAAGCTACTTTTCCTATTGTACGTTAGAATCAATTATTACGAGTATTACTTTTAAATTTAAATTTTTATCGTTCAAAAGTGTCGCTCAATGGTCTAATTGATATAAAGAAGTTTTGTTGTTGTTGAAAACAATACTTGGAAGGACTGCGGGATATTGTCCAGCAGTGGTGCAGTATAGGCTAATATTAAAAAAGCTTACCATAATTTAGGAGTTTTCTTGGCCAGCGTTTCACATCGTCATAAGCTCTGACAAAGGGATTTTTGGGGAAGGCTTATATCCAGCAATGGACCCTAAATTGTGATAAACTCTAACCTCGTGATATCAATAAATACACTCATGTTAATCAGACGTATGTCCAGTGATGAGGGTCCTGACATATGGATTAAATTACAACTACGACGATTAAATTACGACGGAAAAAATACAAAGTAAGATACCGCGGTCCTGGCACAAGCAACTGAAAGAACACGGGTAGGTTCAGCTCTGGTTTCCTAGAAAAGCGATGCCATCACATAGCGGCCGTAATATTAAGTACGCAAAAAGACGGCCGTCTTTACTGTAACGGCATGTGGAAAGTTCCATGGCCGTTATATAGCGTCGGCGACCTTTTATTAAAAACAAAACTAAAACGAAACATAACTAGGAGAGAAAATGGACGACCTTGATTTAGCATTAATATTTAACGTGGAGGATGAACTATCAAAAAAGGAAAGTAGTCGTATGGAGAAAGATGATTTAGTTAAAACCCGTGGTAAAGAAGGTGCATTTTAGGTTTATACGTCGCCGTCTACAGAGCAATGAAGAGAAATTCAGAGAATACTTTCGCCTAACACCACTGTTATTTGATTGCGTACTTAACCACTTAAGAGATGATTTGAGTGACAAACCATACAACAGACACACAAAACCAATAAGCTTGTTAGGAAAGTCAATATATTTAAAAAAATAATAATACTATATTTATTGTTTTCTTTTTTTATTACATATTATTTTAATTTATTTATTTTTTTAGTCGCCGATTCTGTTTCAACTGGGTTTTCCTGTATTCTTTACTTTTTTATGTTATTAATTACCTATCAAATTTCCTCGTCCTCGCTGCTCCAGTTGAAGTTGGAACTCATTTTGTACGTACAGACGTACAGGCATACAGACGTACATATGTACAGACGTGCAGATGTAGAGACATACAGACATACAGACATACAGACATACAGACATACAGACATACAGACATACAGACATACAGACATACAGACATACAGACATACAGACATACAGACATACAGACATACAGACATACAGACATACAGACATACAGACATACAGACATACAGACATACAGACATACAGACATACAGACATACAGACATACAGACATACAGACATACAGACATACAGACATACAGACATACAGACATACAGACATACAGACATACAGACATACAGACATACAGACATACAGACATACAGACATACAGACATACAGACATACAGACATACAGACATACAGACATACAGACATTCAGACATACAGACATACAGACATACAGACATACAGACATACAGACATACAGACATACAGACATACAGACATACAAACATACAGACATACAGACATACAGACATACAGGCATACAGACATACAGACATACAGACATACAGACATACAGACATACAGACATACAGACATACAGACATACAGACATACAGACATACAGACATACAGACATACAGACATACAGACATACAGACATACAGACATACAGACATACAGACATACAGACATACAGACATACATACATACAGACATACAGACATACAGACATACAGACATACAGACATACAGACATACAGACATACAGACATACAGACATATAGACATACAGACATACAGACATACAGACATACAGACATACAGACATACAGACATACAGACATACAGACATACAGACATACAGACATACAGACATACAGACATACAGACATACAGACATACAGACATACAGACATACAGACATACAGACATACAGACATACAGACATACAGACATACAGACATACAGACATACAGACATACAGACATACAGACATACAGACATACAGACATACAGACATACAGACATACAGACATACAGACATACAGACATACAGACATACAGACATACAGACATACAGACATACAGACATACAGACATACAGACATACAGACATACAGACATACAGACATACAGACATACAGACATACAGACATACAGACATACAGACATACAGACATACAGACATACAGACATACAGACATACAGACATACATACATACAGACATACAGACATACAGACATACAGACATACAGACATACAGACATACAGACATACAGACATACAGACATACTGACATACAGACATACAGACATACAGACATACAGACATACAGACATACAGACATACAGACATACAGACATACAGACATACAGACATACAGACATACAGACATACAGACATACAGACATACAGACATACAGACATACAGACATACAGACATACAGACATACAGACATACAGACATACAGACATACATACATACAGACATACAGACATACAGACATACAGACATACAGACATACAGACATACAGACATACAGACATACAGACATACAGACATACTGACATACAGACATACAGACATACAGACATACAGACATACAGACATACAGACATACAGACATACAGACATACAGACATACAGACATACAGACATACAGACATACAGACATACAGACATACAGACATACAGACATACAGACATACAGACATACAGACATACAGACATACAGACATACAGACATACAGACATACAGACATACAGACATACAGACATACAGACATACAGACATACAGACATACAGACATACAGACATACAGACATACAGACATACAGACATACAGACATACAGACATACAGACATACAGACATACAGACATACAGACATACAGACATAAAGACATACAGACATACAGACATACAGACATACAGACATACAGACATACAGACATACAGACCTACAGACATACAGACATACAGACATACAGACATACAGACATACAGACATACAGACATACAGACATACAGACATACAGACATACAGACATACAGACATACATACATACAGACATACAGACATACAGACATACAGACATACAGACATACAGACATACAGACATACAGACATACAGACATACAGACATACAGACATACAGACATACAGACATACAGACATACAGACATACAGACATACAGACATACAGACATACAGACATACAGACATACAGACATACAGACATACAGACATACAGACATACAGACATACAGACATACAGACATACAGACATACAGACATACAGACATACAGACATACAGACATACAGACATACAGACATACAGACATACAGACATACAGACATACAGACATACAGACATACAGACATACAGACATACAGACATACAGACATACAGACATACAGACATACAGACATACAGACATACAGACATACAGACATACAGACATACAGACATAAAGACATACAGACATACAGACATACAGGCATACAGACATACAGACATACAGACATACAGACATACAGACATACAGACATACAGACCTACAGACATACAGACATACAGACATACAGACATACAGACATACAGACATACAGACATACAGACATACAGACCTACAGACATACAGACATACAGACATACAGACATACAGACATACAGACATACAGACATACAGACATACAGACATACAGACATACAGACATACAGACATACAGACATACAGACATACAGACATACAGACATACAGACATACAGACATACAGACATACAGACATACAGACATACAGACATACAGACATACAGACATACAGACATACAGACATACAGACATACAGACATACAGACATACAGACATACAGACATACAGACATACAGACATACAGACATACAGACATACAGACATACAGACATACAGACATACAGACATACAGACATACAGACATACAGACATACAGACATACAGACATACAGACATACAGACATACAGACATACAGACATACAGACATACAGACATACAGACATACAGACATACAGACATACAGACATACAGACATACAGACATACAGACATACAGACATACAGACATACAGACATACAGACATACAGACATACAGACATACAGACATACAGACATACAGACATACAGACATACAGACATACAGACATACAGACATACAGACATACAGACATACAGACATACAGACATACAGACATACAGACATACAGACATACAGACATACAGACATACAGACATACAGACATACAGACATACAGACATACAGACATACAGACATACAGACATACAGACATACAGACATACAGACATACAGACATACAGACATACAGACATACAGACATACAGACATACAGACATACAGACATACAGACATACAGACATACAGACATACAGACATACAGACATACAGACATACAGACATACAGACATACAGACATACAGACATACAGACATACAGACATACAGACATACAGACATACAGACATACAGACATACAGACATACAGACATACAGGCATACAGGCATACAGACATACAGACATACAGACATACAGACATACAGACATACAGACATACAGACATACAGACATACAGACATACAGCCTTACAGACATACAGCCTTACAGACATACAGCCTTACAGACATACAGACATACAGACATACAGACATACAGACATACAGACATACAGACATACAGACATACAGACATACAGACATACAGACATACAGACATACAGACATACAGACATACAGACATACAGACATACAGACATACAGACATACAGACATACAGACATGCAGACATGCAGATTGCAGACATACAGACATGCATGCATGTAAAATTGCACTGTATTTACCCGACTGCAAGAAAAGGGTTATTTGTTGAAGAAAATAAGTATTTTTAATTATGAATAAGGCTTGGTACAAATATAACGAACCGATATAACTAAAAAGTTATGTCTTTGTCACATTTTCATTAGGAAGATATTTCATTTGTCTCATCATTTTGTAAACATATATTCATGTTTTTCACCCACAATATAGCTAAACACAAACGTCTAATAAAATTAGCCTCATATTTCAAAATTCTTTCTCCCTGAGCGGTAAAATTTCACCTTTTTCAAGATATTTCTCGAGCACCGAAATATTGTTGCCTTTAGCTAAATTTTATAATTTTAACCGACGCGTGGGTGAAAGGTCAAGAACACGAACATTTCAAGTTTTCTGAGACTTACAAACTTTTATATCAAATACTTTGTAAGTAAAATAAGATAAAAATTAATAACAAAATAATTAAAAATTAATTAAATTTAATATTATAATTGGAACAATTACCGTTACTATTTTTAAGGGGTTCCGTAGTCAACAAGGAACTCATATGGTTACACCATGTCCGTCTTTTCGTCCGCCCATCCTTCCGTAGCTTAGCTCAGATATAAATAGATAATAATTTGTCATGGACATACGTAATAGCTTTACGGGTACAGTTTCAATGTTTTCTTTTACCACTTTGTCGGCGTGACTAATATGTATATCCATGCCAAATTATAGCTTTCTAGTACTAAGAGTCTCTGAGCTAAACTGCGACCGGACGGACAGACGTACATGGCTAAATTATAAGGTTTCCTTGTTGACTACGGAACCCTAAAAAGTGATAAAGGTTAAGGACGTTGATGTGATTATATAAGACGTTCAAAAAGATATAATATCGACGCTAGAAAGGCATATTGTATTAACGACCATTACATAAACTGTTCAAAAAACTGATTTGAAGTTCAACTTTTCACAAAAAAAAACATAGTAAATTAACTACTGGAGTATTCTTGTTGAAACTCAGAATAATTATTATTTAATATATTTATTATTTAATGGCTAAGTAAAAAAAAAATAAGAAGACCTTTTTGATATATTTGAAGGAGATAATACAAGTTTGTGAAAAATCTTGGTTAGGTAAAATTGACTAAAGTCACAATTCCAAAATTAGAGGTGCTGTAAAAAATGTTTTAACGACCGGATAGCTGCAAACTACCTGCAAATAAAGTAACTTAAGGTCCATTCGGTAAAATTTAATATTCCAATAAAATGTTTTAACAGGCCGCGTTAATCAACCAAGGAAAACCAAAACATCTAATCTTACTCATTAAACTTAGTTCCGTCTAAGATCAAGGTATTACATCCCAATATTATTATATTTTTCAGCTATAGGTAAAACACAAAATAGGTACAAAATAAAGAAATAGCAAAATTGTAACAGCAAACTGCACAAAGCTATGCAAATAGCTACAAAATCATAATCAAAGTCGATATGGTTTTTTATAATTAAAAATAAAACCATATCGACTTTGAGATCAGTCAGTCACATGAAAATAGAAATAAAGGAGAACTAAGTACAAAAAAATTGAGATCCCACAAAAATGTAAAAAACAAGTCTCGCGGCGCAGTTCTTCTACCGCAAAAAGTAGTGAGATCGAATGTAAAATCTAATCGGATAACTTATTCAGTAGGTAGGTACCTTATTATTTAGGCTACAAACAAAGAAATTGATTATAAAATATCATCTAAATCCTTTTTTCTTAAATTTAACTTTTCTGTTTTTACTAATTTTGCCAACAAGATTGACAACAAGATTGTAGAATGTCAAATATTAATCTCCTGCTTAGTCTAACGTTGTTCAATGTTTTCTTGCATCGTTCGGACGCCGTGATAAATTAATATTTTACACGCCTAAATGAAAACAATTTTCCAGTAGAAGCAGCGGGAAATTCGTACATGACCACCCTCATCGACAATGCGTGGTTGACTGAAGCGCCCACGCAACGCTCAGACCTTATACGCAGCGGTTTGCGCGCATGAAATGCGCTTTTTGAATACAGCTTATCCACCACTTTTCCACACAAAATGTGATTTTTAAGTAGGCTTAACTTACTATCACAAAAAACTTTGCATAAATAAAAGTAGCTTAATTGCTAACGATACTTCAAAATCGTTTCAGGTAAAAATGTATGATCAACCAACTTGATATTAAACATTGATGATAAAATGGGCTTAACGTCCAAGTGATTGTAATTAGCAGAAATGTAAAGTGTTTTAACGGAAAATATACAAAAAAATATACACAAATAAATTGTTTTATTTCCAATATTAATTAAAGTGGCCAACTAGTTTATTGATAAAAGAAATCAAAAAATGATTAGGTAAAATGTTTTAACATCTAATCTTTATTTAGGCAAAAAAAGCAAAGTGAATTATGGCCAACTGTCTAACGTTAAGTACGGTTTATCAAACAAATTACGGAAGTGGTTGGATTTAAAACAAAATTCAATACGAAAATGACTGAGATCACCGTTGTATTAACGACCACAGAAGTGCTCCGATTTGACTGGAACCTAGACCATTCGAAAGAGAAAAATCTGCCGATTCCAACGATATAAACAACTCAATTTTGACCAAAATGGTCGTTCATACAGTTTGCCTTTCCAGCGTCGATATGTACACAACGAACAAATACGTACTTAACGTTAGACAGTTGGCCATAATTCACTTTGCTTTTTTTGCCCGACAGCTACTATCTTGGTCAACTTCGAAGTCAACCGTCGAATCCGACTCGGCTGGGCAGCGTTCGGGAAGTTGCGTGGTATCTTCTCGTGCAAAGTATAAATGCGAAAGTAATTCTGTCTGTCTGTTACCTTTTTACACTTTAACGGCTAAACAGATTACGATGAAACTTAGCACACGGGTATACCATGTCTTAGATTATGGTATTTACTTATTTGTGACTTTTAACACCATCCGGTTATACTACGAAGCCGACCATACCTGTCCTTACCAAAACTTTTCTAAAACCCAAACCTAACTAAACCAATTCCCAATTTATACTAAACCAAGAAAAATATTTGAGCCATCAATCTGCCACCGTCGGCGTAGTCAGGTGTGACAACAAGCTCGTTTTGTTGGACCGCCGCAGTTCCAAAACATCGTTAGCAACATACAATGTTTGTGCTCGCCAGTATTGTACCGACTTTCTTTTCGTATCAGTGTCGGTGTGATTGAATGTGGAGAATGATGGAGACGTTACGGGTTTTCAGGATATAGAGAAATTTGCATGTATGTCAAAATTTTATTATATCTACGTCTCAGTAGTGGACCGAAATATGTATTTTAAACGTACATACAAAAAAACACCTTTTCATGGGGGTAGGCAGAAACAACAGAACGCCACCTGCTACGATCCTTACATATTTCTTTTAATTCTCTCTTTCTCCTTTATATTGGTATACTGTCAAACATATTATATATAAAAAAAACCCATATGTCTAAATAAACGGTTGTAAAATCAGGGTCATGAAATGGCTCTTGACATTGAGTTATAATAAGACAGCATTTACTACAGATATCGATCGCTTAACTCGTTGCACGCCAATTAGCGGGCTAAATATAAATTTTACTGTCATCTGCACACATGGTGTGCAATCGACGTTTGACAGGTCACCCTAATGTAGTTAATAAAGTAATATGTTTATAATTACATTTATACAGACTAACATAAATACAAGTTTTCATCATATTAACCTCTCCCACACACACAGCACATACACTTCCATACATAGGTACATAACTACACATCATAACTGCATAAGTTAGTAAATATATTATAATTTAATAATGATAATTGTGCTGTGTTCGTCTTACAACTGCTGTTACATGTTTAAATTAAAGGCTTACATTGGGTGCCATAGTTCATCGTAAACACTCTTTTCCCTAGTTGTAACGCAACGTGTTTCGATAAGCGTTTTCTTGTACAATTGAAGTTAATAAAAACTTTTTTCCTTCACTTTCATTCACCTAGTCATACACTTATGCTAGTTATGAATACTGCGCACCTGGCTATTCTGGAGAACATCACCAATAAGAACCGTGTTTGTCTTTCTAAAGCGTCCCGTCTGTAGGGCTTTTGATAGCCATTTATGTAAAGCTTGAAAGTTTTCGGCGTTTTCCATTCACAAATTAACTCACTATCGAGCGTGGCACCGACTGATCCAGTAGGTGACATTTCATACGGAAACGTGACACCGACTGATTCAGTCGTTTAATAACAAATGGGCATTCCGCGCCATCGCGCCCGGCCGACCTGTCACAGACCTGTCAAAATGGTCAAAATGGCCGCCACGGTCCAGTGGATATGCCGTTGAGATTTGGTGTTACTTTTTGACTTAACGATAATATAAATATAATTATTCAATAAATGTAACTAAGGCTTAGTTTTTTGATTGGTTGTTAACTCAACTAATGATTAAATATTTTAACCAATGGTTTCGAATTTCAGTAAAACGCGTTTCGATTTCCCCGAAATTGTTTAGTAACGCGGTGGAGGATATGTTTAAGACGCTGGACTGGGAAGGACGCGGCATTAATATTAACGCCGAGTACATCTCACACTTGAGATTTGCGAATGACATCGTCATAATGGCAGAGTCGGTGCACGACTTGCAGCAGAAGCTGGATAGCCTATCTGATTCTTCTGTACGCATCGGTGTCCGGATGAACTTGGACAAAACCCAGGTTATGTTCAATTCACACGTCACTCCGGGATCGATTGTGGTCATAGGCGGTGCTCTCAAAGTTGTTCGAGAATACGTTTACCTCGGGCAAACTCTGCAGTTTGGTAAGAACAACTTTGAGAAGGAGGCTAGCAGAAGAATACTGCTGGGCTGGGCGGCGTTTCGAAAACTTCGTCGAGTCTTCTCGTCACGTATCCCACAAAGCCTGAAGACTAAAGTCTTCAACCAGTGCGTCCTACCTGTTATGACCTACGGTGCGGAGACGTAGACACTCACAATACGGCTGGCTCATCAGTTCAAAGTTGCTCAGCGAGCTATGGAAAGAGCTATGCTCGGAGTCTCTCTTAGGGATCGAATCCGAAACGAGGTGATCCGGCAGAGAACCAAAGTTGTCGACATAGCTCACAGAATAAGTAAGCTGAAGTGGCAATGGGCCGGCCATATAAGTCGTAGAACCGATGACCGTTGGGGTAAACGTGTTCTTGAGTGGAGACCGCGAACTGGTAAACGTAAGGTACGCCCTAAGGCTAGGTGGAGCGACGACCTTCGCAGGGTGGCTTGTAGCAGCTGGATGACAGTTACCGAAAATCGAACCAAATAGCGTGCAATTGGAGAGGCCTATGTCCAGCAGTGGACTGCTATAGGCTGATGATGATGCGTTTCGATTGTTAGTCTAACCAATAGCCAAATAATAAACTCTCCAAATTATGTGACTATTTGGAAGGCAAAAAGTCTGCGTTTCCCGACACCTACAATCTGGGGGTCAAGAGTAAATAGGTATTTTTTAGGCAAGCGTGCTTCATCGTCGACCACAATAACATCGCTTACTATCAGGCGTGATAGTGGTCAAGCGAGAGCCTATAAATTACAATAATAATAACGCATTTAATTAAAATTTAAATCCATTGGTTAACCATTGATTGAGTTAACCACGGATGTTAAACTAGGCCTTGGTCTTTAGGTTATTTAAGTACCAACTTCATAACCATTTTAATTGTGAAGTCTGTAAGTTACAAAACCAAAACCTAACAATCAATAAACTTTGTTAGTTTATCGACCGAACCTTTAACTAGTAGGACCTTAATATTATAAAGTTTTCAGAAATTCTACGAAAATGACTTTCCATGTTACGTTGATCCGATCACAATTTTATGTTTATTCATCGGATATAGCGAGATTTTGTACCTTCTTATAAATATTGTTTTTAATAAGTTACGAAGTTTTTCTATAAGGTAAATATTTTTGATAAAGTTGACCTAGACGTGTTTCTTTGTCGTTATTCAATATTAAATCTAGATTCAAGTTTTTTTAGAAAAAACATCAACACTCTAGGCATATCTAGATATTAACATAACACTCTAGACTATCATATCGGTTGTTTTTAACCCCCGACGGAAAAAGTGGGGTGTTATGTTGGACATGTGTAGTATGTAGACCAGGGTCGTTAATTTTTGCGATAAAACAAATAATAGTAGGATTAAACCCATTGGAAAAGGAAGAGAATATAACAAAAATGAAAGGAAAAATAATTTACGGGCGATCTGAGGTCGGGAAGTGGAACGGGGTCAGTTTTAAATGGTAAAAACGGTTTATCTCGATTTCCGGCAAAACTACAAGTCTTATGGAAAAAAGTAAATTCTAAAAAAATCTACAACATTTGAATTTACACTTTTCCACTAACTTCAAAATTGATGTGAAAAATTCAAATAACCGAGTTTTTGGTTTATTATTTTTATCTAAAAAAAAACAAATTGGTGAAAACTTACCTGTTTTATGTCCCAAACAACTGTATTTTTTTTATTTAAAATATTTATTTTTCACCTTATTTGATTAAATATCAAAAAAAGCATCCTAATTTTCAATCGAAATTTCACGTCAATATATTTTTTATTTTTTAAAGGTGGAATTTTGTTCGTTGAAGCGAGCGGCCCTTTAGCTAGCGCTATCCGTCTAGCTAGGTCTATCCGTTGAGCTGAGGCCTGCCTGAAACAGAGCTTCGAGGTGTGGAGTTGCCTGGCTGGCCTGCGACTCTCCTGAGCGACAGGCATTCCGTTTTCATTCTTTGTTCTTCAACCCTCAACGCAAGAGCAGTGGTGGCTCAGTGGTAACGGCCGCGAATTACAAGTTGCAGTTTGTGGGTTTGCACCAAGGCATGCACTTTACTTTGTGTAAATTATTTCATCTACACAGCTCTCAAGATGGTGAACGAAAACATTGTAAGGAACCCGGTATGCCTTAGAATCAAAAATTCGAAGCCATGTGACATCCATAAATATGCACTGGGCCCGCGTGATGCATTACGGTCCATTCCCTCTCACAGAGACGAAGCCTGCACGCACAACGGACCAAATGCTAGTCTTAGTGCGGAAAAGGGGAGCATCTATCCCAACCCTCAACGTAAAAATATGATTTGACCAGGCATCTGCAACCAACAACCCCAATTTTACTTTAAATATTTTTCATACTAACGTGTTTCGGTGAGAGTTAGCGGCATAAACCAATTGTATACTGGGATCTTGCGCTTTATTTACCCGAACCAGATTAAACGTGTCTACACTATGGAATAAAAATGTGTCTTTTGTCAGTTTCGCTCCCATAAAAATCAATGGTTGTAGATCATCATTTATTGGCACAAGTGATATGCTTAAATTATCCTGATAAGCCTAAAAAATCAGCTCAAAATATTTTACCTAAATACCCAGATCCCAGATCATCATCATCATATCAGCCGAAAGACGTCCACTGCTGGACATAGGCCTCCCCAAAGCGTCACCACATTGACCAGTCCCGTGCGTCTCGCAACCAACGGATCCCTGAAACCTTCACCAGGTCATCGGTCCACCTGGTAAGAGGCCTTCCAACGCAACGTCTTCCGGTTCGCGGTCGCCACTCCAGAACCTTTCTGCCCCATCGGCCATCCG
Organism: Orthosia cruda; assembly: GCA_964057195.1. NCBI lineage: Eukaryota > Metazoa > Arthropoda > Insecta > Lepidoptera > Noctuidae > Orthosia > Orthosia cruda. The sequence continues at coordinate 29,145,799 of OZ059840.1, read as the reverse complement.
TTCTGGGAGCAATGTGCCCTGCCCACTGCCACTTAAGTTTGGCAATTCTTCGGGCTATGTCGGTAATCCTGCTTCTCTTGCGGATCCCTACATTTCTGATTCGATCAGTCGCGGTCGTCACTCAAAAGGAAAATCCGAGCATAGCCCTCTCCATTGCCTTTTGAGTGACTGTAAGCTTTCTGATGAGGCCCATTGTAAGTGACCACGTCTCAGAGCCATATGTCATCACTGGCAACACACACAGGTCATAGACTTTCGTCTTGAGACACTGTGGTAAGTTGCACGAGAAGATACCACGCAAATTCCCGAACGCTGCCCAGCCGAGTCGGATTCGACGGTTGACCTCTTTCTCGAAGTTGGCCCTACCCAACTGGATCGTTTATCCCAGGTAGACATAGTCACCCACAACTTTGAGTGTAGAGTCTCCGAACTTAATAGGAGTGGGTGTAACATGGGCATTCAGCATCACCTTGGTTTTATCCATGTTCATCCTAAGACCCACTCTTTTGAAAGCTCTACTAAGATCATCGAGCATTGTACTGAGGTCCTCCATGGTCTCAGCCATAACCACTATATCGTCTTTAGTTTATTGGGGTAGCCGGGTCCACTCCGGAGATTCTTTGCATCCCTTGCCACGCCATTGCCTCGAGCACTACCGTAGCCGAGGGTAGACGGGCTGCCGGGCACTCGGGGCCTTTTATTATGTGTGCTATAAATTTTTATTTGGGAGGGTTTTGCCATAATCGCCACGCTTGGCAGGCGGGACCATTGGAATGTTCGCGATAAAATGTTTTGCGGTCTATCTATCTGGGATCCGTATGGTGACGGACGTAAAGAATTTCACCATCCCATATCTTCCCGTGGATGTCGTAAGAGGCGACTAAGGGACACACCAGAGAACGGGCACTTTACCAACAAACTGCGTTCGCCAACCCGCCTGCCAAGCGTGGCGGGAGTGAAACTGACAAAAGACACATTTTTATTCCATGCTGTAGACATGTTTAATCTGGTTCGGGTAAATAAAGCGCAAGATCCCAGTATACAATTGGTTTATTCCGCTAACTCTCACCGAAACACGTTACTATGAAAAATATTTAAAGTAAAATTAGGGTTGTTGGTTGCAGATGCCTGGTCAAATCATATTTTTACGTTGAGGGTTAGGATAGATGCTCCCCTTTTCCGCACTAAGACTAGCATTTGGTCCGTTGTGCGTGCAGGCTTCCTCTCTGTGAGAGGGAATGGACCGTAATGCATCACGCGGGCCCAGTGCATTTTGATGGATGTCACATGGCTTCGAATTTTTGATTCTAAGACATACCGGGTTCCTTACGATGTTTTTGTTTACCATTTTGAACGAAAAAAATACAGTTGTTTTGGACATAAAACAGGTAAGTTTTCACCAATTTGTTTTTTTTATAAGATAAAAATAATAAACCAAAAACTCGGTTATTTGAATTTTTCACATAAATTTTGAAGTTATGTGGAAAAGTGTAAATTCAAATGTTGTAGATTTTTTTAGAATTTAACTTTTTTCCATAGGACTTGTAGTTTTGCCGGAAATCGAGATAAACCGTTTTTACCATTTAAAACTGACCCCGTTCCACTTCCCGACCTCAGATCGCCCGTAAATTATTTTTCCTTTCATTTTTGTTATATTTTCTTCCTTTTCCAATGGGTTTAATCCTACTATTATTTGTTTTATTGCAAACATTTACGACCCTGGTCTACATACTACACATGCCCAACATAACAACCCACTTTTTCCGTCGGGGGTTAAAAACAACCGATCTATGACTAGAGTGTTGATGTTTTTTCAAAAAAAACTTAAATCTAGATTTAATATTGAATAACGACAATGAAACACGTCTAGGTCAACTTTATCAAAAATATTTACCTTATAGAAAAACTTCGTAACTTATTAAAAAGAATATTTATATGAAGGTACAAAATCTCGCTATATCCGATGAATAAACATAAAATTGTGATCGGATCAACGTAACATGGAAAGTCATTTTCGTAGAATTTCTAAAAGCTTTATTATATTAAGGTCCTAGGTAAAGGTTCGGTCGATAAGCTAACAAAGTTTATTGATTTTTAGTTTTTGGTTTTGTGGATGGATTAAAATTTTAATTAAATGGGTTATTATTATTGTAATTTATAGGCTCTCGCTTGACCACTATCACGCCTGATAGTAAGCGATGTTATTGTGGTCGACGATGAAGCACGCTTGCCTAGAAAAAACCGATTTTCTCTTGACTTAAAGACCTCAAGATTGTAGCTGTCGGGCAACATAGACTTTTTTGCCTTCCGAATAGTCAAATAATTTGGAGAGTTAATAATTTGGCCCTTTATTAGACTGAGAATCGAAACGCGTTTTACTGATATTCGAAACCATTGGTTAAAATATTTAACCATTGGTTGAGTTAACTACCGATCAGAACACTAAGCCTTAGTTACATTTATTGAATAATTCTATTATCCTAAAGTCAAAAACGAACACCAAATCTCAACCGCATATCTGAGTTAATTTGTGAATGGCAAACGCCGAATGGTTATCAAAAGCCCTACAGGAGGGACGCCCTAGAAGGACAAACACTTATCTTATTGGTGATGTTCTTCAGAATAGCCAGGTGCGCAGTATTCATAACTAGCATACGTGTATGACTAGGTGAATGAAAGTGAAGGATAAAAGTTTTTACTAACTTTCTCCCTCTTACTAAACAAATTGGAGGCGCTGGGTATACGGGGCACCCAGCTTGATCTTTTCAGTAGCTACCTCTCTGGGCGATCTCAGTGTGTCCGAGTGGACAAACAAAAAAGTACATACCTCCCAGTTACACATGGCGTGCCTCAGGGAAGTATACTGGGGCCGACCCTATTCCTCGTATACATAAATGAGCTTACCAGTCTTAAACTTACCAAAGGTGAAATTATCTCTTTCGCGGATGACACGGCGCTGGTATTTGCTGGTGACAGTTGGGAAGAGGTCTTCACTATCGCACAAAATGGTCTTGATACGACTAGGGGATGGCTGCAGAAAAACATACTTACCTTGAACGTTGATAAAACGAAATATATTTGTTTCAGCATTAGGCAGGCGGTGAGTATCCGCGGCGGCCTATCAATTGTTTCTCACGAGTGCATTTCTGTGGATTACTGCGCATGTTCACCTCTGGAACGCGTAGATACTCTAAAATACCTTGGTATTACTTTAGATAAGAACCTCAACTTTAAAGAACACGTCAAAACTCTTTGTAATAGAGTACGAAAATTAATTTACGTTTTTAAAAACCTACGTCATATCGCGGACCCCACACTGTTGAAGCGAATATATCAGGCCCTGTATCAGTCGCTTCTTAACTACTGCATTTCATCATGGGGAGGTATTTGCAAAACCACTATAAAGGCGGTTGAAATCGCCCAGAGAGCTATACTGAAAGTTAGCACGTTTAAACCAATACGTTATCCTACTATTGCACTTTTCCAGTTGTGCGAGGTTTTGACAGTAAGACAGTTATTTATACTTAGAATTATCCTACAAGAACACAACAAACAGCACTACAACCCGATGTTATTGCAGAGACGTCGCAAACATCACGTATGTGATAATTTAACCTCATTTAAAACAAACTTTGGTAAAAGATTTGGAAGTTTTCTGGGTCCATACCTTTATAATAAACTTAACAATATATTACACATATACCCCTTGACTAGGAAACAATGCAAATTAAAAGTTTGCCTATATTTGCAGAAATTAAGCTATGAGGAGACGGAACAACTACTGTACATACCACATTAAGATTGAAACTAAGATCACAGATAACGAAGATACACTCTACATAGCTCACCTATACACACATGCACATTGCATACACATTCACTCACGCATAATCACACCCAAACACTCACCACATACTTACACTCACACTCGCTCGCACCTACATATACTCATATACATACATACGCCACTCACACACCTACACGTTCATCGCACACACACACTCACACCCACACACTAAATCCATTTAATAAGAAATTGAAATTATGTACATACAAATTATTTATCCAAAGTGTCACGGTGTGCGTGTGTTACTTATTAACTATTTCTCTGTAGTATTCACTTAGTTGTATTATGCTACCATTGCTTGGCACTTATTATTTTATTGTAAAAACTCGAGGGAAATGGTGCTGATAGCCGAAATACAGGCTATGCCTAGTTCGGCTACAGATGCTAATCTCTTTACACAAATTGAAATTCCTGCCAAATTGCCATTGTAAAGTAGTTTTAAGTTTTTGGAAATAAATTATATTATTATTATTATTATTATTAATTGTATAAGAAAACACTTATCGTTATAACTAGGGAAAATAGTGTTTACGATGAACTCCGGCACCCAATTTAAACCTATTATTTAAACATGTAACAGCAGTTGTAAGACGATCACAGCACAATTATCATTATTAAATTATAATATATTTACTAACTAATGCAGCTATGATGTGTAGTTATGTACTATCACGGTCAAAATTGCAGTCACCACTTCACAAAACTAGCATAACCAATCAGTGCCACTTACGACCTTCTTCTATAGACACATAACACTCATACACACACCTGTATATCGAACTCTTTCATAATGAACCAATGAGAACGCGACATGACCACAACGTCATACTATTTATTAAAATCACAAAACATGTGGATGGTGGTGTTTCAAATCCCTCCTCATCTGTAGATATTATAATATAATATAAACGTTTACCTAAACTTAATAACATTGTGGGTAGATTTCAAACACAATACCGCAAAACATTTTATCGCCAAAATTCCGGGACCATTGGAATTGATCATTAACCTTTTTATGTATTCACCAATAAATAAGGCCCAGTAAGTACCTAGATAGGGACCCCGAGGGATGCCGAATACCAGGAACGATTTACAGATATAAGCGGATCGAAATAATTGGCTTTTTGGCTTTTCTAAAACTGCTGCTGTTTCATTTTTTTGTAATCTCATCAGGTGTGTTTGGAAGAATTATTTCTAATTTCCGTAATCTTAATCGTGAAGATTTTACAGTCAGCAGCTTTAAGGGGAACATAATCAGTGTGTTTGTTATTCAATTGAGTTTACCGCATTTTTGTTTTGTTTTATTCGTTTACTTTGCAAAAGTAAAAGTTTATTTTACTTCTCAAGATAATTATGACCTAATTTTATAAATTCTTTAAAGAAATTCTACACAGGCAACATTTACACAAAATATAATTTGTGTCTCGTCAATTAGCTATTTCAACAGTGTTATTTAAAGTAAACAAATTACCTACAACAAACATATTTTAACATCAAATATTTCTCGGCAAAATGTTAAAAGAAAAAAATATCTAACCTATTCAATGGGTACCCCAGCATTCTTCAGCTTCTATGTTAAACTTCAATTAAATATAATAACGGAACATGTAAGAGCTGGCAAGACTCGAAATAATAGAAACCTGAATAACAAGAGGCACTCCAATAAAACATCGCTTTATTTCAAGCCTCCCACATCTAGTTAGTTTAATTTATTTCGCCTATTTTTGAAAAATACCGGAAAGAATTTCAGATATTTTCACAGGACTATGAAAATGCTTTGATTATTAATATAATTATTCGTTTTAGACTTAAACCCTTTTATTATGGTGATGGTCTCTCAAAGTGATAACGAAAAACCCTCATGTACTTCTCAAAGCTAATAAGAAAATATTAGATTCCTGCATTTTACCTGTCATGACCTATGGCTGCCAAACCCGGAGCCTAACTAAACAAAATATTTGTTAATTTCAAATTTGCCAGCATAGTATGAAACGAAGTGTACTCAACATCATAAATAAGGGTTAAAATAAAACTATATAACATAAGGACCCAAACCAGAGTAACTGATGTCACGTACTGTATTAAAAAGCTAAAATGGAGGTAGGCAGGACAGTGACTAGGAGCAAAAATGCCAAATGGTCTAGGAATGTTACAGAGTAGTGCCTCAGCGTCGTAGATAGGAGGACGACGTTAGAAGAATAGCGGGTATTACTTGGAGAAGACAAGCACAGAACCGTACAGTGTGGCAAGCTCTAAGGGAGGCCTATGCTGCAAAGCAAGACTGTTTCGTCCCATTTTTTAATGTTTACTTGCAACACCGTGTCGGTGGGCTGTCAACGATTTTGACAGCTGACACTCGAAACAGTCGAAAGAAAAAATTTGTAACGTGAACACGCGGAAGTCGGGTCTTGTCGAAACATATCGAATCAAGATGTGTTTCGCCCATTTGTACTAGCTAATAGCGCCCTCCGTTCGTAATCGGTTAGTGGGGCGCCCGCGAGGGTGGTGTTAAATATATTTCAAGTACATCGAGATGCTTTTGTGGGAAACGCGTGTGTGTCTGACGGAAGCCGGAACCCGGCCCAGAACGCGTTGGTGGTCCCAATCAAATCATTGTCCTTTATTATATATATTCTCCTATCCCTAACCTCACGGCACGATATTGATCGACCCCCAGGAGTCTGCCGCAGGAATCTAAGGTAAGTCATATTGATACATCTTGTAGTCGTCCCATTCTCAACTGTCAGATAGGTACCAGGATATCTACCAATAAGGAGCAAATCCCTAGCTTTCCACAGCCGCGAACCGCGGTTTCGTGGGGTACAGGTTCAGACAGGGTCCAGGAGTCCCGACGCTGCTATGGGCCCCAGCGTTGGCTCCTGGCTTGAGACCAGAAGACCTGTATTTAAAAAAGACAATATTCTCGTAACAGTGTCACATAATTAAACTTAATGTAAATTGTATATACAGGCTATTAACATTACGATCATAATTCGTTTTAGCCATAAACCCTTTTTATGAATTATATTGTAGCCTGTATTTTCTCACTGCAGATCAAAGGCCTCCCTACTGTCCTTCCACTTTTCTTTATCTTGGGCTATTTGAGACCATTCTGTAACAAAGAGTTCGTCATTGTCATTGTTGCCATTGTGAGCAGAACCCGAAAAGAGAGGTCAAAGTAATGGATGAGGTCAGGCTGCAGATGATGATGACTATAAATCAGTGTAACTGACAAAATGACGAATATTTAAAAGTAATAAATACACCTACAATTCATAAAACAAAGAAGATTTAAAACCTGAACCCCTAAATCAAACACGTGCAGAACATCCTTCCATGTCCTTTCAAACTAGCAATAGGTAATTATATTACAAAATACCGACAAGACGACAGGTAATACCTTAAGACATCAATCACCCATTCATACAGCGAACTAAATAGACATTGCAGTGCCTTTAGAAAAAACACATCCGTTTACACTCCTGAAATTCCTAGAGTCAAAATTTGAACCTTATGTCCTGGTAGGAGGGTTGAAGTTATGAAACTAGCTGTATATCAGCGGCAAGAATAAGTTAGCCAAACTGTTTAGAAAGTTTTTCGGGTGTAGAAAGGGACTTTGAAAAATATTTCCTTAGTATATAAATGGGGAAATGGATTGTATAAAGATTATGTATATTTCTTAAAGATAACTTAATGGATGGACCATAAATGCGAAGAAGCTGGGTTATTGAGTATTTATACTTTTTTATATTAACTTCCATAAGGACGCGAATAGACAGCATAATCATTTATTTTTTAATCATTAATGGACTCAACATCTGTTTATCTTACAAAAACAACGGTCTTATCGGGAATTCATAGTAGTATTGGAAATAACTTAAACTGTTGTATGTAGTAGGTATCATCATCAGCCTAGCAGTCATAATCTAGGCTTCTCCAATCGCACGCCATTCATCTCGATTGATAGAATTAATCCTCGGCAACCCTCATCGAGCTGCTACTAGCCAGCATGGAAAAACGGTGCTCCACATAGCCTTAGAGTGTTGTAGGTATACAGGCCCAAGCTACCTATAACAAAACCTAAACATACTTAACAAACTAACAAAAAACAAAAAGTTTAATCTTAATCAAACACACAATTACACCAATACTCACAGGATATCATTAGTAAAGAACAATTATCGTTGCTAGTAACCAACTTCTCCTTCTTAATTGTCATTCAACATGCATTCGGCGCCTATTACGTTCATTATTTATTTACTATCATTAGTTGTTCTGTTAGCTTTTTAGAGATTGTACGATTTGTTACAGATTACGAGGGGAAATGCTGTAATAGGTAATTAGGTAGTAGTAAATGGAACGCTGTTCTTTTGGGCTTACTTTAGTATCTTGTCGAATGTTCGGGTGCACACAATATTCAACTCACACGGATTCCATTTTTATAGTTCGTAGTGAACAGACGTATCGAAAATTATTAAAATAAACAAATAATCATTGGCGCAATCGTGACCTAGTTTTACGAAGAACGCAAACTGTGTTAATAATTAGATTTGTGTTGTTTGTGTAATTTGTGAAAATGACATGTGATAGTTAATTAAAAAAAAAATATACCTATAACCATCAATCGTAATGGAGGGTAGCCCGTTCAGCCGGCTTACCAGGTACGCTAGCTCCCCGCCCACTACACCCATACCCGCAGCTGTTCCCGAAGCCGCTCTTGCCTCCCAGGAGCCGCAACAAAATATCAAAGATGCCCTTGAATTGATCTCGACACCAGAAATACAGAACTGGATGTTGACCATCGAGCAGAGCCTAAAGGAGGTGTGTACTATTGTAGCCGACGGAAAAATGAATACGGAGCAGAAACTCCGTATCAATACCTTATGCCGTAAAGTATGCAACGGGACATCGCAAATGGCCGTGCACTACCAGTCCGTCAAGGGGAGAGCTGTTCAATACCACCACGCTGTGCAAAGCCTTGAGAAACAGCTAGACCTCTCACAGCAACTGCAGAAACTAAAGCAGAGTATTGGAGAATATATGAGACCTGCTCAGGGTTCCTCTTTTGCGGACATGGTAAAAAAAGGTGCTAACAATTTTATACAGCCAATAAATTTAAGTTCTGTGGCCATCTATCCAAACGACAAGTTGAAGACCAGCGATGAGACTAAATCTCTTGTCCAAAAACTGATTCACCCTGAGCAGATGAAGCTCCACGTGAGAGGCCTACGCAAAACGAGGAACGGGGGAGTTATTATCAGCACTGAGACGAAGGATGACATCGACAAACTGAAACAGTCGGTGCAGCTATCGAAATCAGGCCTAACAGTCGACGAGCCTCATAAAAGGAAGCCTAGGGTGGTAATTGTAGGAGTGCCGACATCCATGCCAGAAAAAGAAGTTTTCACTTGTCTGTACCATCAAAATCTGACCGAGAAACTTCAGAACTGCAGCCTTGAGACGTTTTTGACCTCAATTAAGTTGAGTCACAAGTCAGGAAAGAAGGATGCTGAGACCTGTAACTATTTCTTAGAAGTGTCTGCAGCCATACGCAAAGCCCTGATGTCAAAAGACCGAGTGTTTGTGAATTGGTCATCATGCCCTGTAAGAGATTTTACTCTGGTCACACGATGCTACAAGTGCCAGCAGTATGGACATGCTGCCAAGTCATGTCGGCAGGCATGCTACACCTGTGGTCATTGTGGCGATCAAGGTCACTCCATAAAAGAATGTCCAAAGAAGGCAAATGAACCAAAATGCGCTACTTGCTTGCATTTCAAAAAGCCCGACAAGCACAACACTGGTTCTGCTGACTGCCCCGCAAAAATAATGGCTGAAAAAAGGTACATTAATTCCATTGATTATGGAGGCGCCTAAGAGCGCCGTTAATTGGTTATTTTTCTGACCTACTTATTTTTATTGTTTATTTTTTCTTTTTTTTTTTTTTTTCTTTGTTTCTGTGTTACTGTTTTTATTTTATAACTTTTTGTTTTTTTTTTTTGCTGTCATACATAATTATGATAAATAATTTAATTGATGATTTAGATAATTTCTCTGTGTCCGAATCAAAGGTTTGTGAAGTAGAAAACTGCAAACAGTACTTATTCGGCTACAAAAATCCGTTAACCGTACTAACACAAAATATTCGCAGTATTTTTAAGAATTTTGATAGCTTTAGCACATTTCAGCATCGGCTAAATATAAACTGTGACATTATTGTTTTAACTGAATGCTGGCTTGCTAAGCAATATAACATACCACTAATTCCGGGATATAATATGTATAGAAGTAATATAAACTATAATCAAAACGATGGAGTGATAGTTTATGCAAGAAATCATCTGAATGTCTCTGTTGAGGAACCAAATATGGACGACTGTAATAGATTGTTAATTAAAATTGAATCAGAATTTGCCATACTAGCGTTATATCGACCCCCCTCTTTTAAAAATACTAACAACTTTACTGACTCTCTGAACGTCATCTTGCAAAGCCTATCATCCTTCAAAAACACTATTCTAATTGGCGATATTAATATTAATATACTTTCAGGAAGTGCTAATGCACCTGCTCAGGACTACCTCAACTTATGCGCCTTTCATGGCTTGCTTCCCGCACACAACTTTCCTACACATCACAGTGGCTCTTGTCTGGACCATATCATGCTTAAATCCAATTTTCCCTCACTTGCACTTGTTGTTAATTCTACAATAACCGATCACAATGCTGTCCTACTAACCCTTAATTGTAAATTACCTAAACAAAACAATCGAACAATTTCTAAATTAAATATAAATAAACTTGATGAAGATTTACGCGTCATCGATTTTGAACCAGTCTACAGTTCCGCTGACCCGCAGTTTTGTATGTTGTATTTAATAGAAAATGTAGGACATGCAATTCAGAAAAACACAGTTGTATCGGAGTTAAGCAATAAAAATCTTAACTTAAAACCATGGATCACGACAGGCCTTATTCGCTGTATGAAACATAGAGATAAACTGCATTTGAAAGCAAAATCTAATCCAGATAATGCAATATTTCAATTGTCGTACAAAAGATACAGGAATTTTTGTAATGATCTGCTGAGAAAAGTTAAATGCAACTACGATAAAATTGAACTGGAAAAGGCTGGAAAAAATAGTAAAAAGATCTGGAAGTATATTAAAAATGTCACATACACGTCGAAACAAAATGAGTCATCATCAGGTTTATTACGAGCACATGCGTCACAGCTGACATCTGCTAACATGGCAAATAATTTCTTTGTCAATGTTGGTAAGTGTCTGGCAGAAAAAATTCGGGGTCATTCACGTCATTACCTTACAGGCGCACCTTCTATGTGTAGCACCACTTTAACATCCTTTGGACTGCTGGATACTGATGAGACTGAGGTAGAAAGTATAATTACGACTTTGAAAGACGACTGTGCAGTTGGTTGGGATAACATATCCAATAAAATTATAAAGCAATTCAGGCATATTTTAGTACCACCGCTGACTTATATTTTTCGCATTTGTTTATCTTCAGGTATTTTTCCTGATTGTCTAAAAAAGGCAGTTGTTCTCCCTATTTATAAATCAGGCAGTAAAGAGCAAGTGACAAATTATAGACCTATTTCTATACTGCCTTGTATGTCTAAAATTCTGGAAAAAATTATCAATAAAAGACTGTTTAAGTATCTGGAGGATAAATCAATTTTATCCAAGTGTCAGTTTGGATTTAGACCTAAAGTCTCAACCGCTGATGCCGTACATCACCTGACTGACTATCTGGCTCAGGAACTTGACAAGGGTAACCACACAGTAGGAATTTTCCTGGACCTCGCCAAAGCTTTTGACACAGTTTCCATTCCTATCCTGTTGCGCAAGCTTGAGAACGTGGGTGTAAGAGGAATCCAGCTGAAACTCGTCAAAAGTTATTTAGAAGACCGTACCCAGTGCGTAAAGATTGGCAATGTGCTTAGCGCTGATAAAAAAAACACATCCTTTGGTGTTCCCCAAGGAAGTGTTTTAGGTCCTACTCTGTTTTTGATTTACATAAATGACCTTTGTAATCTAAAGCTAGAACATGGCAGAATTGTATCTTACGCTGATGACACTGCTCTACTTTTTTCTGCAGAGTCAGAAAATGAAGTGCACAAGCTTGCGCAACACGGATTCAATATTGTAAATAATTGGCTTAAATATAACTCACTAACATTAAATGCGGATAAAACAAATTACATTAGGTTTTCGATGCGTAAACAGACTAATATTGCCCCAACGTTATATGCTCATTATTGCACAGACGCTACCGATAATCAGTGTGGATGTCCCAATATCAATATTGCTAATAAAATAAAATACTTGGGTATCATTTTAGATGAAAACCTTTCCTTTAAACAACATTTAGATGCTTTAAATAATAGAATTCGTAAGCTAATATTCGTATTCAAAAAGCTACGATATATTGCAGACCCACTATTAGTTAGACAAGTTTACTTTGCACTTTGTCAGTCAATTTTGACTTACTGCATTACCTCATGGGGTGGGGTGGGTAAAACTTTGTTGCTACCCATCGAGAGAGCGCAAAGAGCGATCCTCAAGGTGTCTACTTTCCGCCCATTCCTTTTTCCCACTAACCTCCTCTATAAATCGTGTGAAGTACTAACAGTTCGTCAGTTATTCATAATGAACATCGTGTTAAAACAACACGCAGCCCTTCCCTACCGCAAAGAGCTTACAAAAAAAAGACGGAAGGATATAGTTGCCCTTAAAATAAGTACAAAACATGCCTTCACAGACAAATTTTATGTGTACCTCGGGCCACTACTCTACAACAGACTAAACGCAACATCAAACATTTATTCCCTAAATTATTGCAACTGTAAGAAAATTCTCAAAGAAGCTCTGCAAAGTATGTCTTACGAAGACACAGAGAAATTACTACTTGTATTAAAATAGATATTGTGCGAGTTTTAATTGTCTATTCTGGTATATGAGAGTCAGAGATGTTAGATAATAAGAATTTAATTACACATTATTATTATTACCCTTTAGAAATAAGCCGTTAGAAAATAAGAACTTTGTTATTTTTGATTGTTACGAGTATTTACATTCTATAAAATGATCAACGCATACACCTAGGATTTGATTATTAATGATTATTTGAAAAAAAAAAAAACAAATGTACCTCTTCTCGCCTGAAACACAGGATTACCTAGTTCAGGGACATAGCTTATGTGAACTTGACATAAATTTAAGCAAAAATTGTATTTATTGTATTGCCTTATGATTTTTAAATAAACTTTATTATTATTATTATTATTAACTCAACACAGCAATATTCACAAAACAATTTCATTTGGCACAATATTGGCAATATTGAACGATATAGGCATCAGACTATTTCTTCTATAAATCGGACTAGATAGTTAGGTACATGCTTTGTTTTACTAGAATCAAATTAAATTAGGAGTATTTTTGCCAGTGTCTTTGCTCCTTACAATGTATTACCTAGTAGTAGCGATAGTGGTATTGACTCCCGTTTCCGCACTAAGATTCCCATTAGGTCAGTTGTGCGTGGACACACTGGGAAACTTAGCCAGCCTAGCTCAGTCCAAAGCACAAAAGCTTCCTGGGGGCTTCACAGTCTTCACGGAGCGACCTCACTGTTCAGAGGATTTCTTCGCATTAAGATACCACGGCCTCGCATTCCAGGATTACGTAGGCGGCTGATTCCTCGGCGTTAAGATTACTTAGTGATTCTTACTCCTCGAATTCATATATAAAATACCACAAAATCAATCGTTAGTAGCTTTGTTAGTAAGCTTCGTACATATTTATAATACCATTTCACACAATATCATATCACAGGTCCTATATACCTGGACCTATCTCACATACCAAGACAATTACATATATTTACATATACATATACTATTGGAAGTGCATTATATTTAATGGTACATGAAATGCACATGCTCTTTGCAAACGATCCGCTTTACAAAGACAGATATTGTCACATAAAATATAACAAGTCTAGTGTGACAAAAGACATCATTTTGCACTCGATGCAAGTGAGAAAAGGGTCTTTAAATAGAACAGAATTCTATTGCTCAGATTTTCAACAAAATGTGTTTTACTATAATAACCTGTAGGGAGAAGTTAAGTCTCTGGTTCGTAAAATGAAGTTAGTGATAATTTAAACCATTGAAATTATAACGAGTTAAAATTGTTTGTTTAATTTTTGTGAATGTTTTTCTGATCCGACATCTAATTTTTTTTGAGAGAGTCAGCTACATTATCATTGAGTATTACAAGCTCATTTTAATCCCGACAAAAAGCCATGGTCCCTGTGGGATAATCCATGGAGGCGAATCCTCCCAACGGAACAGACTCCCGGGATTAAAAGTATCCTATGTGCTATTCTAGACTATATATAATCTATCTCTGTGCTAAATTGCATCCAGATCCGTTCAGCCGTGTGAGCGTGAAGATGTTACACACACGTGTGTGTTTGTATGTTTGTAACTCACAAACTTTCGCCTTTATAACATTACTAGCTTCTGCCAGCGGCTTCGCCCACGTGAAATTCGATAAATATTCCGAGGGAACATATTTCCGGGTTAAAAAGTATCCTATGTGTTATTCCTGACAATAATCTATATCTGTGCCAAATCTCATCCAGATCTGTTCAGCCACTTGAGCGTGAAGAAGTAACAAACATACATTCACACACACTAACAAACTTTCGCCTTTATTAGCTAGATCGATTTATCGCCCCCAAAAACCCCTGCATACTAAATTTCATGAAAATCGTTGGAGCCGTTTCCGAGATTCAGATTATATATATACATATATACAATAATTGCTCGTTTAAAGGTATTATTAGATAGATTTGCATCAGTTAGAAATCTGACGTTAATGAAAGGCAGAATAATAGGTAATTTCTTTACTAAATCAATGAAAGAACTTCTTCGAAATCCATATTGCCAAAGTCGCAATTTTTCAATTCAATTAAACCCATTGTTTTAAGTCAGTCTTCAAAACTCGTTGGAAGCTACTGTTTCGTCTCAATAGTCCATTCGAAGGAATTCTCAAGTAAATGAGTTTCTTTTACAAGTGCCCATAAAGTGTTTCTCACACAGAAAATAAGGTACTTACTGAACACCGTAGATTGCTATCAAACGGTGATGGCCTAATAACACTGTACTGGGTCTGCAAACTTGAAGTGTATTTGTTTTTAAGTGGGTACTGATTTTCGCATATGTGTTTAATTGTACTTAAACATAATATTATTAAGGATTCACGTAATACTACATAAATTTATAGGATCACTAAGCAGCAGTTATTGACTTACTAACCTATGGCGTCACAACAAACCGGTTGTATGCTTCTTCAGGGGTTTTTAGCAATGACGGAAACGCTTGAAATAAGCTTTTGTATAGTAGTGGATGTCTTTTAGCTGAATTAATGATAGCATACATGCTATATCTGTATCTATATATACTGCTGTTATGTACTGTCCTACAGCTGGATCCTAAAGATAAATCTGACGTTTGGTTAATCTGTCACCTAAGTAAGGCAATTCCTCGATAATTATTATCAATACTGAAAAATTTTGTACCTTTACAAAACATATTGCAGTTTTTGAAAGACAATACTTCAAAGAATTTAAAAGCATTGAAAACTCTTCAAGCCGAGCCTGTCCTTAAAAATCCAACACTACTGCGCAAGAATCACTGTACAAACACATCGTGCAGAAATCCGCACTATCATACTCCACGCTCCATTTCATCGAGCCCGTTTACACGCCACGATATCTTACCGAACACGTACGGATCGTACGCGCAACGGATACGGAACGATTACGTGACGGGTACGCGAAGCGGTGACCGATTTTCGATGAGACATTGTCGACAATGTGACACGTGTGACAATTTTTCGATCGAGCATTTTCAGAATGGATAAATGGATTGAATTGGTAGTGGATAGTTTCAATTTTCAGGTACAGAGATATTTGAAAGGGAATTAATTGGATTTTAAAGCATAAATTTATGACTCTGGATATGGTTTATGATCTCTAGTTCGATTTATTGGAGTCTAATCTCCGATATCTGAATTAAGATTTTAAATTTGAGAACTTTACAAAATCTACTTTGTCATGAATCCTGTTAAATAATAGTATGGTCTATGGCACATCAGGACAGTTACCATACACAGGCTTTAGGCACTTGTCTACCCCCCGGCGAAAAGGCGATTAGATATCGACTATTTTCTCGCTGAAGAAACGTACAAAAGACACAGATCCCGTGTCATTAAAAGAGACACATAATATATTAATAGTTGGTCGCTGGCTGTTCATGATGCAGCGGCCGGCGAGTACTCTCTCACCACAAGTTTGTGGCTGCGACCAGATCTATCAAAGATAATTCTTGCTCAGCGACACTTGCTCGATGGTCAGAACTCACGCCGAGAGACCAACCAACAAATGCGTGCAGGACTGACCGCCCAAATAAATGGTGTGAGTAATAGTCGCACAATAACACTCGCTAATAGCAGAGCGGTAAAATCATCGGAACTATACACTCGCTTATCGCTGCTTGCCAACTCGTATCATGGTTCTAGCTCTACTCACTGCTCGCTGATCGTCGGTGGTGGGGCAATGCCATAAATTCTGTACTCTAATCAACTAAAACAAAAAAAAAATTATTACTTAGTTCTTATTATTGCCGGTATAGAACATCACTGTGGCATATTATTTGCAAGGAACGGAGTCAAATGGACATTTTACTCAGGGCAAGGTGCTAACAAAAACAAAGCGTACACCATATATCCTGCCATGATCCCAGTTTCCATGCTATAAGTTGCATGTATAGCATGGAAACAGGGACGTAAACATACACGTACGACGCTTAGAAACGGCAGAGGAACTTTATTCCCATAAAATAACCGAATCAAACGTGTGTAGGGCGGTATGTCTATTGCAATGCTACAATGTTTCCTTCATACCCCGACTTTTCCTTGATGGATTGCACTGTATTGCTTAATTTACCCCAAAAAACATCAGAATAAAAATTCACTTACGCGAGTAGTGTTGCTTACGTATTAAGCCCGCGCTTGCTGTTTCCTTTAGATCGTACATCAATTATGATATTACACAAAACCGTAAAGCCACTCGTTTGTTCGTGTTTGGAGAAAAATCCAAGACCTTTTCTTGTACCGTGAATTCCGTAAGCATAAAAAGTTTGTCTTCATAATTTTATCAGGTATTCTTTGTCAAAGTTCTTTGAAGTTTCTGAGAATAAATTTATTTATTAATAATTTATGAGATTCCATCTCTCTCAGGTTTACGTTCGACTGGGTTAATGGTGGGATCACACCGGTGTAGTTCATAGTTGATGTAGATTGGATTTTATTTATTTATTGTTCTTGTATCTATTTATGATCACAGGAAAAAGATTAAAAATCCCGCCAGTGCGAGTCTGAGGGCACAGAGGGTTCCGTATACACAGCTACATTCACCAAAATAAATAGGTAACATACTAACATTACTAACGTTCATAAAAAATAAAAGCACCACAAATTCCTCTAACGAAAGGATAAAATTAACTTTGCCATTCGAAAACTATTATCCCCATAATTCAATATACAATTAGTCATCTTAACTTTGATAGTCTTCTTTTTAATTTCGTTATATATACCACTGCCGCGATTTTTTCACAAAAGCAACCATTTAGCTGGCAGGCTGATACTTGACTCTAACATGAATTAGCAATTTAAAGCTTAATGTTATGCAAACGGATCTCTGAATCGAAAAATAGTTTTCACAACCCGTAATATTTTTGAATGGCCTATCCAACGATGCCCCACAACATGGGATAGACGACAAAAAAAACATACTAACTTAACAAGTACAGGAAAAACAAAACATTAAAAAAATAGAACTTGATTTTATTTTACCACTTTTCGGCGTGATTCATACGTACCCATGCCACCTTATAGCTTTCTAGTACTAAGAGTCTCTGAGCTAAGCTGCAGACTGACGGAAGGACGGACAGAGGAAAATGGCGAAACTATAAGGGTTCCTGGTTGACATATATGGTCATATTGCATAGAAACCAGGCTGGTGATAGGTATAAAACCAACGACAATTGGTAAGTTTTTAATAAATCGGCTCTTCGTCTAATCGGTTTTTCTACCCCGTAATTGACAGATATTCACTTGAATTTAACATTGTCTGAGACCTCACAGGAATTACAGATAACCTTTGGATAGTCTAAAATTAAGGAGAAAGTTTAAGATATTATACCACTTTTTAGTCTTGAAAAATTGTAGTCTAACTTTTCTTTCACTTTCGTATAACTTTCAACTAAAGATGGCGTAATACTGATCTAGAGATCGCCGACAGATTCAAACTTTGCCTATTGAACACTTGTAGTGAATATAGCGCTGCGCTGCTCGTTTTGGAAGTATAAAAGGAGTAAAAGGTTGCACAGTTTCAAAAACTTCTTTCGCCATTCATTTGCGATAACAGATTTAGAATAGAAGATGAGGGCACAATGTACATCTATATGAAAGCGATAAATAGATTAATAATTACAATCTACCACTTAATTTCATCTTAATCACATAAATACATCACGTCTCTATTTCCTCTCGAATTAAGCACAGGTGAGCTTATAAGGAAAGCACATTTCGTCAGTTATTTCAAAGTTCTGCTTATTGGCATCGTTGACCACAAATCCAGACTCCGGGCCCTACTATCAAGAAATTCCAGATCAGAAAACCCAATAACACATGGCCCGAGCATTGTGTGAACAGTAGACTAACGAGGCAGTTTGACTAAATCATTCCTTCAAAAAGCTGGCCATCAATTTGCGACTTAAAATAAAATGCCAATATATTCCACAACTTTTATGGATAAATCTTTTACTGTCTAAGCTGCCGTCTGTGGAATGTATTGCCTGACCCGATAAAACGTGGCCAGCCGTTGCCTGCATTTAAAAAAAAACTCATACTGCATTTATATTCATTGTTTATATGTTATATACGTATTTATGTATCTATTATTTAGCATATGTATGGATTTGTGTTTCTTGTAAGTATTATTGAATCTATATTATGTTTATTGTTGGTTTTGTCATCTATTTATCACTGTCCATTCCATGTTCCTTGGAAGAGATCGCGGAATGCAATAAGGCCGCCCGTTGTATGTTTAGTATTAAGTTTATTTTTGTCTTGTGTATTATGGTGCACATAAATAAAAAAAGGTATCCCCGTCCGAACTCTGCGTTAAGACTGTAAATATTATAAGTTTCGTCTGAAACTTTGATAGTTCTCTGTGTTCGGGGACAACAGCCGGTGCCATATAATGACAGATTATGAACTAGCAAAGTTAAACCGTTTCGCTTTTATTTCTTTATCGGACGCTTTATGTTTCTTTTAACCTTTTGATCACAAACACGACATAAAGAAAAATATTGTTTTCTATAAATTCTATTCTTGGGAACTTGGAGGTCATTTGTCGTAGGAGTTGTCCTTTATAACACCCACGGTGTTATGTCACAGAGGTAGCCTTAAGCAGTGGATTTGTTTTCTAATAAAAACAAGATGCGAAAACAAAGATAGCTGGTAAGCGATACTTCTTCTCTCAAAGCTAATCGCTGGAGCAAAAAATAAAAGGTAAACAAACCATAACATAGTAGTTTATAGAACGGTCATATAGTAGGGGTTATTAGTTTGATAGCTGGTAAGCGATACTTCTTGTCTCAAAGCATCATATCTACTATACTCTATTCGCTGGAGCAAAAAATAAAAGGTAAACAAACCATAACATAGTAGTTTATAGAACAGTCATATAGTAGGGGTTATTAGTATTTAGTACTTTTTCCGTTGATATAGCACTTACGATCGACCGACCGATCGACTTTCATTGTGTTTCACTTCTGTTTGCTACTTCGAAGTTTGCGCGTGTATTGGCCAATCTTAGTGGTGGTTTAAAATCGGTGATTTTGTTGTTGTTGTTTAAAATTTTATATTTTTTCTTAGTTTAAGGCTTACAATATAACTTATTCTACTTGTACTTACCGAAAGACACTCCGGCCGGTAAATCACTTTTTCGGGCATTCGTTTTGCAACTTTTGAGTGCACATTGCCGCATTGTGAAACGTGTTAACATTGGCTGTGTTGCAAGTGAACTAAACAAAATAAGACCTCACGTCTCAAGTTGTTATGTCGCCACTTGCGAAACCCAAAATTCTTAAGACAATGACTACAACGCATTGCGCTCTGCACCGTGAGATTCACCTTCTCAGCAATTCGATGGCGTGGGACCGAAGATCGCGCAAAAGTAGTGATGAATATGAATTTAGTGTATTAGTGATTCACTCTTGTTTCTCACATCGAGCAATTGTCGCGCATCTTAATTTTTTTTTTTTTTTTTATAAACTATAGGCTAGCGTTTGACCACCATCTCGCCTGATGTTAAGCGATGATGTGGTCTACGGTGAAGCACGCTTGCCTAGAAGAAACCTATTCACTCTTGACTTAAAGACCCCTAGGTTATAGCTGTCAGGGAACAAAGACTCCGGAAGGGAATTCCACTCCTTAGCTGTGCGCACAATGAAAGTATTAGGCAAACGCTTTGTGCGTATGGGAGGGATGTCTACCATGTACCGATGGCGCATGGCCGTACGCCTTGTAGTCCGATGATGGAAAGGGCTAGGCGGAATCAAATTGTGCAGTTCCGTCGCACACTCCCCGAAATGTAACCGATAAAAGACCGACAGACTGGCGACTCGGCGTCGATGTTCGAGGCTCTGGAGCTTTGATGCGACCAGTGCATCGTTGCTAATAAGCCTTTTGGCCCGTCTGTCAATCGACTCAAGTGCATCAAGCTGGTATTTGGCAGATCCATCCCAGAGGTGAGAGCAGTACTCCATGCATGACCGAACTTGTGCTTTATACAAGTTGAGCAGCTGTTCAGGCGTGAAGTACCGTCTCACCTTTGCAAGAATCCCCAACTTTTTTGCAGCTAACTGAGCTTTTGCCTCAATGTATGGACCGAAGTTGAGGGTAGATGTCACCGTAACACCAAGAAGTTCGAGGTGGTCCGATAACGGCACGGTTACACCACGGAAAGAAGGAGCCGGATGGAATTGGCTCTTTTTAGCGGAAAAAAGACACGCCTGGGTCTTAGCAGCATTGAAACTGACCAGATTGGCATCACCCCATTCGGAGACCGCCTTCAAGGACAGGTTCAAGCGTTCAACCATGGCCTCCCGGAGAGACCGAATCTGAGGCCCAGTAGCCCGTGCGCCGGACACGTATCTTTCAGCAACAGTGCTGTCGTCTGCGTAACCAAAGGTTCCGGGTTTTAGCAGATCATTAATGTGCAGCAAGAATAATGTTGCCGAGAGCACTGACCCCTGAGGGACTCCGGCGTTGATATCTAACTGAACGGACGAGCATCCGTCGATAACCACTCGGATGGATCGATCCCTCAGGAAGTCCGCAATCCAATCACACAGACCACTAGGCAGACCGAAGGAAGGAAGCTTACCAATGAGGCTTTCGTGCCAGACCCTGTCGAAAGCCCTCGAGATGTCGAGGGAGACGGCTAGCGCTTCCCCGTGGCTCTCGATGGCCTCACTCCAGATGTGAATGGCATACGCTAGAAGATCCCCAGTGGACCGATTTCGGCGGAAGCCGTATTGGCGGTCACTGAGGATGTCGTTCGCTTCTAGGTATGCCAGGAGCTTACCGTTGAGCACACGCTCCATACTCTTACAGAGGATGGACGTTATAGATATGGGTCTGTAGTTGACCGGGTCAGCTCGACTGCCCTTCTTGGGCACGGGTTGAAAATTGGCTTGCTTCCAAGCCTTCGGCACTTTTCCAGTCTCTATCTAAGTATATATAAGGCTACGCAGCACCCTACGGACGTCCTTTTGATGGATGCGAATGTCCGACATACTCGTCACACATCCATTAGGAGATGGAGGAGGCTGCGCGCCATCAGAATTCAGATGCGAAGATTCCGCAAAAAGGGAGGCAAACAAGTTTGCCTTCTCCTCAGCGGAGTGGGCCAGTGACCCGTCAGGTTTCAGCAGTGGTGGTAGTGAGGGGCGACAAAAGTTTGATTCGACCGACTTAGCCAGGGACCAAAACACTTTGATACCCGCTGGGTATGAAGCAAGTTTGCGCCCGATTCTGCTAATGTGGTCAAACCGTGCTCTTCGCATCACCTTTTTGCAGGACTTGGCAGCTGTGTTGAAGGCTCTCTTCTTCTGACTCACGTCATTTGCCTTGCGCGTTCGAGCGTCGACCCATGCTTGGTAGGCCTTGTGTTTAACCGCGTTGGCGTGGTTACACTCGGCTCCAAACCATGGCCGGTACGACAGACATTGCTACGTCTGAGAATGGAATATAGTACTCCATCCCATCGACGCAACACATCTGTCACAGCATCAGCGCACGACGATGGATCGTCCGAAGAGAAGCAAGTGGTCTGCCAAGGATAGCATGCGAAGAAAGATCGCATCCCATCCCAATCTGCTGACTTGTACCGCCATACCCGCCGGGTGCCTTTAGGGCTGGGATCGGGCGGGGAGTAGACGGACACAGACTTCACCAGACAGTGGTCGGAACTACCCAAAGGTGAAGATATCGACACTGAGTAACGGTCTGGATCTGTTGTCAGCAAAAGGTCCAAGCAATTGGCTGTGTGCGAATCAACATCTGGCACCCTTGTTGCTCCCTGGACCAGCTGGGTGAGATTTAGCGCTAGCGCAAGCTTGCGCGTCTCTCGTCCAGCATGATCAGTGCACTGGTATGGGAAGAGCCACTCCTGGTGGTGGGCATTAAAGTCCCCCAGTAGCACTAGTTGGGCGGAAGGGTACCGCTGCTGTGCCGTATCAGCCGCCTCACTGAGGTACTCTGTGAGCCTGGTTGTCTCCTGATCTCCGCTGTGCGAGCAGTAGACACAGGCATAGATAATCTTATCCAGACCTGTGTCCACCAGAGCCCACAGCACTGAGAACCTGGAGTCTTCAAGGTTACGGAGACGCCGATAGCAAGTGTCGTCTCGGGCATACATGCATACACCCGCGCGTGGTTTGAAATTGTGCTCCAGGGTAAACCCTGGGTAGGATAAGTACGACACGTCTGACGGACTTCCTATCTGCGTCTCCGTAAGGAAAAACAGTGCTGGCTTTTCAGTCTCCAGGTGATGGTGGACTGACGTGAGATTGGAGTGCAGGCCTCTAATATTAGTGAGGTGCACTTTGTGGGGGAGGGGGTGCAGCCGCTGTTTAACTCCAGTTTTCTTTCTACTTCTTGCCATTTTTGTTAGAGTGAAAGGAGAGGAGAAGGAAGTGAGATGAGGTTCCACGCTACTAACCTACAGACACGCACTGAAAGGACGCCATCATTGGGGCACTAGTCCGGAGAATGCGGGGACGCCCGAGCCCCCCCGGAGATGTCCATCGGGCCCTCCCATCTGGTCGCCAACCAGCACGATGGTGCATTCCGGGATTTTTCGACAGTTGGCGGGGCAGCCTTTCGTGTGTGGCTGGCACACTACTTGGGCCCCCAACTACCTGAGGTCGGCCAGCGGCGCACCGTGCCTCGGATCCCGCTACCCTCCGCAACTAGTCTCCCGATACGCCCAAAACAGCGCGAGTCAGACTGGTCAGCATGCAGTGGAACAACTATCTCGACCCAACTCCTCTAGTGGCTACACCGAGCATCGTACCGGAACACGGCTAGGCCGCTTGGCGGTACGTCTTTGCCCGGTGGGTGGTCACAAGCCTTCGGCCGAAGCCTACCACCAGTTAGTGTCACCTGATTAGCACTACCCGGGGACCACGTGTAGGGTAACAACAATACGGGTAACTCTCCTACGGACGCGGGTGACTCAGCCCCCTAATTTTACCGATCTAAATGTAATAATAACTTTAATTAAATTAATTAAGTAAATTATATTGGTTTTGTTTGCATCCTCAACTGCCGTACGTAATTGGCGCAGTCGGTAGGATACTCGTGGTCGGTTTCGCTTACAGAGGAAGATTTCCGATATCGTGAAGCCACCCATGCGGTTATCCAGTCGCTCCAGAGTATCCCGAATCTACACGTCGTGATGTATCGAGAAATGCAGACATTGATTACGCAAAGGGGCTGATATTATGTTCATGTAAGTACATTAGATTATTTCTAGTGACCGCTTTCTCCTAGCCTGTACTAATATAACCTTCCAAAACACTTTGGGCGCACGGTTGGCGTAGTGGTTGAGCAATTGACTGCTGCGCTGCGTGTCGCGGGTTCGATTCCCGCACGGGACAAATATTTGTATGACCTACAAATAGTTGTTCCGGCTCTGGGTGTTTGTGTATGTGAGTTTATATGTTTGCAAACGCACCCACGATACAGGAGAAATTCCTAGTGTAGGGCAATGTTTTTTAAAAAAAGAAAAAGAAAAGAAATTTTTTTTTCCACGAAAATCCAGCAATACTAGGGTCTTAGGGTAGTTAGAAGTAGAGACTTAGCGATAGATTCTAGAAGAAATATTAATTTAGATACGTCGTACGAGGACACAGAATCATTTTTTGAGAAAATGTCTTTGGATTTAGATACCGTTTTTAAAGCATTACGGTTGGTACCCGAATTTGACGGGAACCCGAATGTGCTGACTAGGTTTATTCAATTGTGTGATCATTAAGTCAAGAATATTACAATGTTCAAGGTGGTTCCGAATTAATTAACTCTGCACTTATCAATGGTATATTAAAATTGTAGGGTCTGCTGCTCGCTTAATCAACTCAAATGGTATAGCAACTGATTAGAATAGCATCCGTAAGGCACCGCTCTTTATAGCGATTTATCTCCTTTAACACAGGGCTATAACACTCCGCAAGAGTTCTATGAGCGTTGCCAGAACCTTTTTAGTACAATTATGACATATGTTTCCTTACACGACACCTTAAAAACTACTATAGATGCTAAAAGGGATTTATATAGAAATTAACGCTGCAGACGTTTACGCGCGGACTAAAAGATCCTATAGGATCACGCGTGTGTTGTATGCGCCCGCAAAACATAGAACAAGCACTAGAATTTGTACATGAAGAAACTAATACCATGTATCTTCAAAATCGTAATGGCCGTTTGCCTGATAAAATAAATAAAAGCAATAACCAACCCGGTAATCATTTTAAAATGCCCTCTCAGCCGTTTAATATGCCTGATCCAAGGCCTAATAATTATAGCATGCCAGGACCTGCACGATTCCAATTTCCAGTCCAACAACCACCGCAGTGGAAACAGATTTATTTCCAACCTCGTCAGTTTGGTCCGACCCGAACTCAGCAAATGTTCAGGGCAACCCCACCGAGCTACAACCGTCAGAATAACCAATTTCAAGTAGTCCAGAACTCTCTTAACCAGCCTAGTGGGTCAGCGCAACCACGCCCAATGAGTGGTGTTAGCTATTTTGTGAGCAGACAATTACCACCTACTAACTCTTTATCTAGGCATGATTGGAACAGAGCAGGGAATCCTCCTCCTAATAATTATTTTAAAACTCGGGAGATGCATTTTAATGATTGTTTCATTGATCCTTCGATCGATGATTTCTTTACCGATTATGATGGAACTTATTACGATTACTATGAATAACCAGAAAATTTATATTATGAATATCAACCATGCCCTCAGGAATGTCTAGAACAGCCCCAGCGTCCCGGAAGCATAAAAGAGGACGACAAAGACTCCAAGGAGCTGGATTTTCGGAAAACTCCGAAATCCGACAAATTAAAATAGAGATAAATCTCCAAACTCAACGATACCTTCCATACATTCAAATTGAGTCACCTCCACTTAAGCTTTTAATAGACACAGGTGCAAACCAGTCATTTCTATGTCCTGATGCTGTCGAAAAATACTTTAGTGATTTTCCATTAAATTATTCTCCATTCGAAGTGCATAGTGTTCATGCTAAAACTAGAAACGACTATTCAATTACTTTACCTATTTTTATTGATTCAAGTACAGTTTCATTTGATATCTATAAGTACCACGATTTCTTTGATGGACTTTTTGGTACCGATTTGCTAGAAAAATGGGAAGCTACAATAGATTATAAAAATAAATTATTTACAACTAAGTTCGCTTCAAACCCTATTAGAATCTATGACTCACGTAATACTAATTTGTATGAGAAAATCATTCCAGCAGGTACATCTAAGTTACTAAAGATTCCGATTATCGTCTGCGATGGAGATGCTTATATACCTGAACAATCTATTTTAAACTGTATCAAACGTGAATGCCTTACTACGGTTAAACAGAATAGGGGTATATTAGAAGTACAGAATCCTAGTAGAAATGATATAATCTTTTCAATGGACCATGCAATGCCTGCAGAAGTTCATAATGTCGAGTGCACGCGCACTATACAGCAAAACCAACGCGTAAAAGACGTGTTATCACGTCTGCGTACTGACCACTTAAATGAAGAGGAAGGTATTAATCTAGAATCATTGTGCTCGCAATATGCAGATGTTTTTTATATTGAAGGTGAACAATCAACATTCACGAATAAAATTAAACATTTAATTAAAACTACAAAGAGTTACAGATATCCATATATTCATAGACAGGAAGTACAAGAACAGATAGGTAAAATGTTAGAACAAGGTATAATTAGACCTTCAAATTCTGCTTGGAGCTCTCCTATTTGGGTGGTAGCTAAGAAAGCTGACGCGTCAGGAAAGGTGAAGTAGCGTATTGTGGTAGATTTCAGAAAGCTTAATGAGAAAACCATAGACGACAAGTACATAGGGTATATATAGCCCCAATATAGCCGATGTCCTAGACAAATTAGGCAACTGCCAATATTTTACTACGCTAGACCTAGCTAGTGGATTCTACCAGGTCGAAATGGACCCCCAAGATATTTCAAAAACAGCATTCAATGTAGAACATGGGCATTTCGAATTTTTGAGAATGCCCATGGGACTTAAAAATAGTTCATCTACCTTTCAAAGAGTGATGGACAACGTGTTGCGTGAACTCCAAAATAATATTTGTTTAGTATACCTAGATGATATAATAGTTTTTAGTACATCATTGCAAGAGCACATAGTCAACCTAAAAAAAGTTTTTAAAAGATATATCCAAGTGGATAAATCTGAACAGCTTATCTAGGGCAAATTATAGGCAAAGATGGAATAAAGCTTAACCCAGATAAAATCTCAGCAATACAAAATTATCCTTTACCTAAAACCCCTACCGAAATTAAAAGGTTTTTAGGACTTCTTGGTTATTATAGGAAGTTTATACCTGATTTTGCCAAAATAACCAAACCTTTGACTCAAAGCTTAAAGAAAGGCTCCAAAATTACACTTTATCAAAAGTATGTCGAATGCTTTGAAAAATGTAAAACCCTTCTGGTCATTGATCCAATTCTTCAATACCCTGATTTTAAAAAAGAATTTATACTCACTACGGATGCTTCAAATTTGGCAATTGGAGCAGTACTTTCACAAGGGACTATCGGATCTGATAAACCAATAGCTTATGCCTCGCGTACGCTTAACTCTAGTAAAATAAACTATAGCACAATTGAAAAGGAATTATTGGCTATAGTCTGGGCAACGAAGTATTTCAGGCCATACTTATTTGGACGTAAATTTAAAATTGTGACCGACCACCGCCCTTTGCAATGGGTGATAAATATTAAAGAGCCGAATTCCCGTTTAACCCGTCTGAGATTACGGCTAAGCGAATTTGAGTTCACAGTCGTCTATAAGCAAGGAAAACATAATACTAATGCAGATGCTTTGTCACGAATACAAATCCATAATGAAAAAGCTAGTTCGATAGTAGTTAAGACCTCACAAGGTGCACCTTCAGACTCAGATTCTAGAACTGAAACCGCGGATTCTAGGACTTTAAGCGCCCATAGTGATTTAGAAAGTCCCATATTAGAAATCCCTATTTCCGACGGCCCCCTTAATAAGTTTAATAAGCAAATATATCTTAATGTTGTTAGAGATATAAAAAGTAGGCCTAGTGTTTCTAAACCATTTGAAACACATACTAAAACTGTAATACATATTTCAAAATCTAATTTAGAACAAGACTTTATTAGCACAATTAAAGAATACGTTAATCCAAAAGTAAAAACAGGTATTTTAATTAACCTTACATTAGAGATGTATTCTATAATACCTATTATTCAAAAATATTTTAAAAATTCTGCAATGAAATTAGTACTTACCAAAACCGAAGTAGAAAATGTTAAAGATTATTTTAAACAACAGGAAATTATAATGAAATATCATGAAGGGAAAACCAATCATAGAAGCATCAACGAGTGTTATCTAGCATTATCGCGTAGATGCTATTGGCCAAATATGAAGGAGTATGTAACAAAGTATATCAATGAATGTCAAATATGCGGGCAAGCTAAATATGATCGCAATCCAGTTAAACCAAGATTACAAATTGTACCTCTACCTACAAAGCCTTTTGAGGTTGTACATTTAGATTTACTTAGTATTGAAACTAGTATCTTGTAATTGTGGATGCATTCTATAAATATGGTCAAGCATACTTCTTGAAAGATGCTACAGCTATTAGCGTCGTACAAGCTTTACTAAAGTTTTCTACTCATCACGGCGTACCCTTAACTATTGTAACAGACAATGGTCCGGAATTAAACAACCAAATATTCTGTGAATTTACTAGATTGCACAAAGTGCAACATCATAAAACCTGTCCTAATACACCCAATGAAAATGGAATGGTAGAACGCCTAAATTCCACACTGTTAGAACATTTGTGTATTTTAAAATTAGAACACCGAGGAGAATCAATTACTAATCTCTTAACTTATGCTATATTGGCATATAATAGCACAATACATAGCTTTACAAAATGGCCTACATCGATATAATTACCGGTCATTTTGATCCCCGGGATCCTTTAAATATAAATCTATCAGAACACCTCTTGCAGGAACTCACTCTTCGCCTGCCATCGCCGCCGAGCGGACGTCTCGCTGCCGCCCGCCGCTCTCGCCGCCCCCACCGCGCGCCCCGCCGCGCCCCTCTCTCCGACTCGTCGCGCCACTGCGTGACGTCACTGCGGTCGCCGCGTCTTCGCGCGCCGCCCACAGGTGTCGCTACTAGTAACTTCGGTTACTAGTAGGGACATCTTTTTTGGCCCCTTCCGGGTTAAAACCACGACTTAGTGGTCCTTGGTGGAAACCTAACGGTGTTAACGAAGCCAAGTGAAGTGGTGACCCGCCCACTTGCCAAGTCCCGTCTGGACACGGCAGTCAGAAGGAGTCGGGAGCAGGGTAGTTGGCCTTGGTAGATAGCCTAGTCAACCCCTGTCTCTGCCCCACAGCGATTCACCTGGCACGGTCGGGTGTCTCAACCCCGACGTATTAGACCACCACCAGATACTCACCTCCCAGTCTAACCCGGCTGGGAGGGTAGGATTCACACATCCCCGGGCCCATCCACCCGGGGAATAAGGTTATCAGCCCCTTAGTAGTGTTAGATTTTCTTTTCTCTTCTCCTTGTTCTGGCTCTATTGACAACGATGCATCCCGTTGAGGTGTTAATAGAGCTCGTCAAGGACTTGATGTCGGACGATCCCAGTCCGCGTCATGAAAACCAGGCCCGTTTCAAGATTATTCTTGCCTCCCTTGCCAGATGTGCACCGTACAGTGCCCCTGTCCCCCCGCCCTATTCTGACATAAGTCATCTCCCTGAAAATGCGCAATACGCCATTAAAACAATTAAGGAGAGGTTCGCTCAGGACTGTCATCTCCGAGCGAGACTCGCTACTCTTTTTGGCACAGTGTTAGAAACCCTAGTACCAAACATAAATCCGACCGTGGATGATGTACTAGAACCCGAACCTAGCATGGCCCTCGTGCCATGTGAGGAGAAGGACTCTCCCAGATCACCCACGTCAGGCCCACTTCCGGGCCTAGATCACCCACCCTTTCCCAGGGTGAGGTTAGAAAGTCAGATCAAATTCCCTCTGAGAGAGACCGTAGCCCTTTAAAGCCCCAGACTTCGGCTACTAAGCCTCCTCCTCGTAGGAAGTCCGACCGTCTTCAGTACAAAAAGTACAAGGAGCGCATAGCCGCTTTCCACGCAGATACTAGGTCCAAATCCAAAACTTGGGCCGATGAGGAAGGTGACTCTCCCATCGATATGGACACAGCCCTCAGTACCGACGATGAATGGGCAGCAGTAGCTGACCACATCGATCAGGTGTTACCAATTGACTCCAATAAGCCCGATTTGTCAGAGGACTATGCCACCATGTCCTCTTCTTCTGACCCTGATGACAGAGACTTCATAGTCCACTCTGGAGGAAAGAGGAAAATGAGGAAAAGTCCCCCTCACGCTACCAAGGCCAAAAAGCCAGTAGCTAAGACCTCTCCCCAGCCAGTTCTGCCGCCGGCCTTGCCCGACAGGCAACCCTCCCCCGCCCCCGCCCCCGCTAGTCCTTCTCAGTGGTCAAACCACTCGCCTAGCCCTATGGTAGTAGTAAATAATACTACCACTAGGAAGCCTCCTCCTCCTCCACCCATTTATCTTCAAGATAAAGGGAAATGGAGCGACATATCAAGCGCCTGTGTAGCGCGTAAAATTAATTTCACCAAGGCCACTGCATGCCAACAAGGCATCAGAATCCAAGTCCTCACTCCCAATGATTATCGAGGTTTAACTCGTTTTCTAAAAGACAGGAAAGTATCTTTCCATACTTACTCCCTTCCGGAGGAAAAGTATACTAGAGTAGTCATTAAGCGCGTTCCGAAGGAGATCCCGACGGAAGAAATCCGAGAGGATTTATTAGCGCAAAAAGTCCCTGTGTCAGAGGTCCACCGATTGCATAAAGCAAGAGGCGGAGATCTCTACGACATGGTCCTTGTCGTGTGTTTCCCCTTCCAGGGTCACAATCCCATTTTTAATGTCAGTACCGTATGTAACTTGTCAGGCATTTCCATTGAAAAGCCATACCGTCCCCATCTCGTTGGTCAGTGTCACAACTGCCAACTCTACGGTCACTCTCAGACCAATTGCTTCGCTCCTCCCAGGTGCGTTAAGTGCATGGGAGAGCACATTACTAAGGACTGTTCCCGTCCAAAAGACCGATCACAATGCACGGAGCCTCCCAGCTGCGTGCTTTGTGGACAAGTCGGGCACCCGGCTAATTACCGTGGTTGCCCAAGAGCCCCTAAACTTGCGCCTAAAATGGCCAGGCGTAATGACGCGCGCCAAGCCCCTACCACTCAACACCCCCCAGACCAGCCCCTCAGAGGCCTTCACCCTGGGGCAAGCTGAACCACCAAAGTGTGGCTCCTCAGTCTTGCTCCCAGCCGATTCCAGCGCTGATGGCTACTCCCATCGCAGCGCCAATTATTATGACCGCACAAAGCCAGAAGGTGGTTTCCACCACCCCTGCTGCTAAGTGCCAGCCCCCTGTCGCCCCCTCCGGGCAAAAGCCATATGTATGCGTCGCTAAAAATATAATTAGCGCGTACTCCATTTTCATGACCCCTCAAGCCCGTGCTCTGGATACTGAAATCCGGAATGCGGGCTCTCTCCTTCCCGCTGAATGCGCCAACCTCTTTTCGAGGTATGAGTCCATCACTAAGGATCTCGATAGCCTTGTCTACAAGGACGGTCAGTGGGTTCGTAAATAGTACGAACCCGCCGTTCATACAAGATTAATTTACATATTCGTTCCGTCCTCACCGCAGAGGCTCGTCGCGTAATCCTTTTCGATTCTATAAGCTAGCCCGCGTGCTGAGCCATAGTTAAATACCAGTCAGATATTATTGGAGTTTCTTGTCCGTTCTTCTCCACGTAGGCTTTTCCGAACGGATGGTAGAATCACTTTATCAGATCCGGCCTTTGCCATCCCCCAAGCGACGCCCTGAGCCGAGGTCCGACCCCAACTGGGGTAGCCCTTAGTGCTGTCGCTTTAGGTTTAGAAACTTTAAGCCTGGCCGGAGGCTACATAGCTTAGTCTCCACAGGTTAGTCCGGTTAAGCAGAGGACGGCTACTTTGGCCAAACTGCGAGACGCCACGCATAAAAAAAAAAAAAAAAAAAAACTTGTAGGAACACCGTAGACGAATGTCAAAAGTATACGATATTCTCAACGACACTGCACTTCATCGCCGTACAGGAATTACTGAGAATGTTAATAAAAATCGTGAACCTGAAAAAAATTATGAACCAGAGCAACAATTTTTTATTAGGAATCCTTTATGCCACAGACAAAAGTTAGCAGCTCAATATACTCATCATAAGGTATTAGCGGATTTGCCCATTCATATCTATACAAAGAAAAAAGAGGCACTGTGCTCGTTTGTTACAGAACACTGAAAATACTACTAGTCCTG
Organism: Orthosia cruda; assembly: GCA_964057195.1. Taxonomy (NCBI): domain Eukaryota; kingdom Metazoa; phylum Arthropoda; class Insecta; order Lepidoptera; family Noctuidae; genus Orthosia; species Orthosia cruda. The sequence continues at coordinate 29,113,531 of OZ059840.1, read as the reverse complement.
ACCCTGGCCCTGGCCCGAGCAGACGAGATTACGCTAGACTGTCTTAACGATGGACCAGGTATTTTGCCCTTCAACCTAGGATCCACAAGACTCATTTCACATTTCCACTATTTCCTCCAAATTATAAACCTTGATAATATGTGCAATAGTTTAGAGACAGTTAACAAACAATTGCAAAATCTTAGGCCACAATTGAGTAATATATCACGATCTCTCTATAACGGTAGCACGTTAACTACCTAGGTACTAAATTAGATGAAATATCGGAACAGTTAGAAACACTTGAGGTAATAATAATAAACCCATTTATTTCCAATCATTAATAAAATAAACATCCAAATACATGCATTATAAAAACTATAAAATGTTAAAATTATTAAAATAAACATTCATTAACATTATAATAGAATATCAGTTAAATTAATAAATTTTCAAGAACAATAAATAATAAAATAAACAACCAATTAAATTATACATTCCTAAACATTAAAATAAAATGTCAATAAAATTATATATTCATAAAATTCAAATAAATTTCATTAAACATTCATTTTCATTTGTTTATATTTCACTTAATCACTATCGTTACTGTCTTTATTTTCATTGATCGGAACCCCTTCTCGGGTTCGATAGGCGGGTTCGGGTCTGATAGACCTTCTCCAGCTTGTTCCATTTATCTCTATCAGCGGCATCTTTTATCCATTGTTTTCCAGCAGTTCTTATGATGTCACCAGTCCAGCGTTTTTTAGGCCTCCCTTGTCGTCTCTTGCTGCTGGGTCCTGTCCACCGAGTTGCCTCTATGGTCCATCTCCTGTCATTGTATTTTGGTTCTGTTCCGGCTGTCAAAACGTAAACATCACAGTATTGCTGCTCCGAAACAAACCTAAATAAAAAATAGTAAAAAGCCACTGTTCTCCAATTAAATCGCGTCCAAACAAAGAACCAAGTTAAACTTAGTGCTGGAAGCCATCATTGTCGTGCATCTGTTGGGATTCACAAAAGTAGGAGACACAGAAAACCGGCGAACATTTGAGGTTAGAATTTATAATAACCAAAACCCTACCCGCCACTGCTCAATATCGATATCTGTCAATGTCGCAACTGTCAAGCAAGTGTCACCCGATCTCAAATTGAAACTGACAATACAAATGTCAGTGTCACTATATTGTTGCCAACGAAGAAAATTAAATTACCATTATAGTAAAAAGCGCTCCATTACACGTAACGAATATAATAAGGATGGAAGATCAATTTGAACTTTTATTTAATAAAATGAAAATTGAGATACAAAATCAAACAATAGAACTAACAGATTCAATAACAAACACAATCATGGACTAAATAGATGAAAAATTAAAACCTTTATTAGAAGAAAATAAAAATTTGAGAACTAAGGTGGAAATCATGCAAAAAAAGATAGAATTTATGGAGAGAGACAGAAAAAGCAATAACATAATAATATACGGGTTAAAAGAAGAGGAAAAGTTTACAACTAAAATAATTAAAACTGTGAAGAAAAGTTTTGCGGGTGAATTTAAAATAAATATAGAAGACTATGAAATTAATAACATTTATCGAATTGGTAAAACAAACAATGGCGAGAAACCGAGGCCTACGATGCTTTCATTCGTGAGTGGCTGTAAAAAAAGCGAAGTTATGAAAAACAAAAAGAAATTGAAGGAGTTATATGTCGCGGATGACTTACCAAAGGAAACTTTAGAAAAAAGGAAGGCACTTTTACCAAAGCTAATAGAAGAAAGAAATAAAGGAAACATTGCCTTTATCAAATTTGATAAACTTAAAAAAAAAACACCTAAACCAAGGACAAACGAAAGAGGGAATTGTCTACCTCCCCGAAAAATTACTTTCATCCGAGAAAACATCAGACTTTAACAAATGCGTTTGATAAGATGAGGGTTCGGTCTAACTCTCAATCAACTACCTCAACAGATAATAAAAAATAGCAGTTAGACACCTACGAAAGGAAACAACATTTAAATGAAAAAACTAAACACGGAACAACAGAAACAAAATACCAAGCCGACTGGTCCTCGTGGGAGAAAACGACCACAACCCTCCAGCGAAGGGAAAAACTACTAACAATTACCTAATTATAGCAACATATAATGTGAGATCTCTAGCATCAAAGGAAAGGTTTTTGGAATTAATATACTCAGTGCAAAATATAGAATTTGATATAATTGGATTAGCGGAAGTCAGAAGAATGGGCTGCGACATTGAAGAACACGAAAATTATATATTCTGCTGCAAAGGCGAGACACTTGGACTGCATGGAGTTGGCTTTCTGATTAAGAAAAAACACAAAAACAATATCATGGAGTTTATGGCGTTATCCGAACGAGTGGCCATGCTCCAAATGAAATATAATAACAGTGTGCTTTCTATAATACAGGTCTATGCCCCAACAGACAGCGCCAAAGAAGAGGAAATTCGAAGTTTCTACGACAATCTAGAAAAAGCCCACAAAATTGCTGGTAAATATATCCTTGTTATCGGCGACTTTAATGCAAAGATAGGACAACCGACGAAGTTTAAAACCCTTATAATGGGAATACACGTTTATGGAACTAGAAATGAAAGAGGAGAGAGACTTATACAATATGCTTATGAATACAAAATGGCAATTATGAACACCTATTTCAAAAAGAGAAATAAGCGTAAATGGACCTGGATCAAAGCACGAAACACCAAATCGATTATATTTTAACAAACTACCCGAAACATGTTGAAAATATCGAGGTATTAAATACAATCCAATTTCCTTCGGATCATCGAATGGTCAGAGCCTACTATCGTTTGCAGGGAATAAAGAAAAGCAGACCTTCTTACAGACCATCTTCCAATACCTTAAAAACGGAACAAGACACACAATTATATAATGTTAATCTAAACAACAACATACAAGAATTGGACACAGAACACTCTAACGAAAACATCCAAACATACTACAAAAAACTGGAATATTACTCAAAACGAACTGATAATTAATCAAAACGAGTTCAGAAACAAAAGAAAACAAAGATAAACAAGACAGAGTAAACAAAATTTTTCCACAACTACAAGAGACCTCATAGCCAGACGAACAGAACTAATAAAAACTAAACAAAAAACAGTAGCAATGAAAAAAGAACTAACTAAACTGTTCAAACAAACAAACAAAGCTATTAAAAAAGACTACAAAACCTACAGATAAGAAGAAAATATCAAACGTTATAGAAGCACAAAGAGATCAAAGAACTAAGCACACATAAAAAATGGATTCTTAGTGTAAATACAAAAAATAGAGACACAAATACTAGGCAAGAGATCATCGATTCTGCCACAGAATTCTACACAAGGCTATATGGTTATAATACTGAACCTTCCAACAAAGAGGAAGAGTACCATGAATCAGAAGAAAACGAAGAAAAAGAAAACCCAGAACAAATCGATGCAGTTGAAGTTTTCGTCAACATCAAAAGACTGAAATCCGACAAAAGCCCTGGACCTGGCGGTATACCGAATAAAGCCCTAAAGATTGGAGCACCTGCACTAGCTCGCCCACTAAGCCACCTCTTTAACATGGCTCTAAACTCATGTCAAGTACCCGAACAATGGAAAAGATCAAACATAATATTGCTTTACAAAAAGGGGGACCCTAAAGACATAGGGAACTACCGCCCAATCAGTATCCTTTCGAGTATATACAAGCTATTCACATCGATCCTGCAAAACAGAGTAAGCCCAAAAATTGATTATCTTCAACCAGTCGAACAAGCAGGCTTCCGATCCGGTTTCTCCACAATGGATCACATCCATGTAATTGAACAAATTGTGGAGAAATACAAAGAGTTTAATCGACCTTTGTACCTTGCCTTTGTAGACTATGCTAAGGCGTTCGACAGTATAACACATGACACGATCTGGGCAGCCCTCGGCGAATGTGGTGTCCACAAAAACTATATAGAAACCTTAAAAGACATCTATAAAGGTAGTACTAGTAGAGTCAAATTAGAAAACCGCGGATCGGAGATACCAATCAGGAGAAGAGTACGACAAGGAGACCCACTGTCACCCAAACTTTTTATAGCCGTGCTGCAGAGTATTTTTACTAAACTTAACTGGCAGGATAAAGGTATTAAAGTAGCTGGACATCACTTAAGTCACCTGAGATTTGCGGATGACATCGTTCTTTTCGCTGAGACTAGCCCCAAGTTGGAAGGGATGATATATAAACTAAGTGTCGAAAGTGAAAAAATGGGCCTAAAAATGAATAAGGACAAAACAAAACTGATGACGAACAGCTTAGCTGCCCCAATCAATCTAAAAGGCAAGGCTTTGGTATATGTGAGTAGTTATGTGTATTTGGGAAAACAGCTATCCTTCAAAAACAAAAATACCGAAGAAGAGGTTGATCGAAGGCTACAGCTAAGTTGGAGGAAATTCTGGGCCCTCAAGGAAATCTTAAAAGGTGATTTCTCCCTCCAACAAAAAAAGGTAGTGCTGGATACATGCATCCTTCCGTCCCTCACTTACGGATGTCAGACGTGGACGTATACTTCCAAAATATAAAACAAACTAGTTGTATGTCAGAAAGCTATGGAAAGAAGTATATTAAAACTGAGAAAATACAGAAAGTCAGAAGCGAATTTATACGGAAGAAGACAAGACTTACTGATGCTCTGCATTATGCGCTTAAGCTCAAGTGGAAATGGGCCCGACACCTAGCCCGTTACAACGATACTTGAGGTAAAGCGTGTTAAAAGAGGTCTCATAAATAGTAGTGGTTCAGTAATAAAGAGCATTTCGGGTAATCTGGATTATACTGATGCATTAAAATACGATAATCAGCGCCGTGCTGTGGGTCCTCCACGGCACAGCATTATGCTGAGTGGAAGCCTTCTTGCCACAATCACGACATGCATCTGCCTGGCATCTTTATCACCCTATTTATTTTCTGTTATAAAAAAATTTAGGTAGTATATGTTATTGTTGTTTGATTTATTTCTCGTCTTTACTAACTTAATTTAAGTACTACTAATACTATTGTTAAGGGTTTAGCATAAGCATGTTATTATAATGTATGTCGTTTTGTGACAAATAAACACTTTTTCTTTTTTCTTCTTTTCTTTATAGTGCCATTGAAATCTTAAAACAAAATTAAAATAATTTAGTTGCTAAAATGAATCATCAAATAAGTTTAAGTAAGCAGTGGGTTTCGCGTAGCTCAAACGTTACAGATAAAATAGTAGAAAACCAAGATAAAATCGAGAAAATAATCAATTCTATTTTAGCTAGCAATGTTAGACATGAAACAGATACCATTAAATATGCTCATTTGGCACAGTTACTAATGATATTGGGAGACAACATAGATAATTTGTCTAAAGAACTTGACAAATTACAAAATTTATTAGCATTTATTAGAGCTAGAAGTATTCATAATTATGTATTGAATTATGCTATGTTCAAGGATGAAAGTATGAATCGATTAGGTATTTTATATAATAAGGATCAATTTCTAGATATTAGTTTAAGAGAATATTTTGACATAATTAGACTAGGATATTATTACAATGGGAATAAAATAGTGATAGTTACAACATTTACGATACTTTACCCTACTAATTTTATCCTATATAAATTATCCCTGGCTTCTAATTACGATAATAAGGTCCTGATTTCAACTTATCCTTTCATAGCGGTTCACGAAAAAGATCTATTGTACATGGAGACAGAATGTCCGAAGTATAGCCACGGTCACTTTTGCGAGGATAATTTAAGTCACCAACATGGCAAACAATCGGACTGTATCCAGCAGCTTATACTACACCAGAAAATTAATGAATCCTGACAATTTACATCAGTCATCCTGTTTTCTGAAGCTATGGAGCAACTAGACGACCAACACTTCATTCTGAGCTTTCCTAAACCTACGAAAGTTCGTTTAACCTGTTCTGAAGATAATTATAGAATGCTGAAAGGGAGCTACTTATCCATCATACCCAAAGGCTGCGCGCTGAGAACTACAGCATTTACTGCAAGCGATCTACATGATCAAACTAAGGGAAAGATATTGAAATTTATGGACTTACCGATTATAAAGAAAATTCGCATAACTTACCAATGAAAACGATAAAACTAGATACCATTGACCTTGGCAGTTTGCATACAAGTAACTCCGAAATCGTTCTACAAGAACCTGTAACGCTACAGTTGTCGAACACTGAAGCTATATACCACACTACTATACCGGTATACTTTCTACTATCCGGTGCATGTGTACTCATTATCATCATTATTCTTCGTCGTCGTAGATTGAAGCAGCTACATAAAGCCACTGATGGAATCGATATTAAGACTAAGGGTAAGGAGACCTACGACACCGAGATTGATCCAGCTTCGCCATCGACACTATTTTCGACTAGAGTTTTCAAATAGTTGCCGATCTCCTGGAGGGAGATGTTATGTCACCACTTGCGAAACCCTAAATCCTTAAGACAATGACTAACACCGCATTGCGCTTTGCACCGTGAGATTCGCCTTCTCAGCAATTCGATGGCGTGGGACCGAAGATCGCGCAATAACAGTGATGAATATTGATTTAGTGTATTAGTGATTCACTCTTGTTTCTCACATTGAGCAATTGTCGCGCTTCTTAATTTTACCGATCTAAATGCAATAATTATTTTAATTAAATTCATTAAGTAAATTATATCGGTTTTATTTGCATCCTCGACTGCAGCCGTACGTAATTAAGTGAGCTGTTATTTACCGAAACGTATTTCTCGCGCTGACCCTACATCTAGTTGATCGAAGTTACATTGTCTTCTTTGGTGTCACTAAAATCGAAAATAAAAAATACCATGAGAAGATGTTTATTTCACACAACAACAAAATACGAGTACGCGCAAATATTTCAAACATTAGAATTATTTTCTTGACTGTATTTAACAACAATATCAATATTTTTAATGTATAAAAGAAAAAAAATATTAAAAGCAAAGCCATTAGCCGACATCAAAAAGCATCTCGAAAGCCTGGAGTTCGGAACTATTATTATAATAAATTAAAGAGTCCTACAAATGTAACTATTTTGCATTGTTAGGTTGTATTTTGCATTTTAAGGTTGTATTGTTTGACGTTTGTTTGTTTAAATTTTATTTTTTGCTCCAGCGAAAAGAGTTTAGGTAACATTTGATGAGCGACATGATACACAACATGTTGCTCATCACGTGTATGATGACAATGATGACCGGCAACGAGGAACTTTTGTTTGGTAACGTTGCCTCGTAGCATCATGTTGCGCGCCAGCTAACAAGTTGTGGATCATGTCATGCGTCAAATGTGGCCTAGCGGATACGAGGCTTTAAGCCACGTTTCCACCAGCAAACAGCTCATATGCAAGTTGCATTGCTTTGCGGGCTACCGAACGGGTGATCACACGATCCTGTCCCGCAATGATATTAAACTTACGAGTTCATGCGAGTTGCTTGCAGGTGGAAACGTGGCCTTATAATGCAACCGTAACAGGTTGTATAATGCAACCGTAACAGTTGTTCTTGTCATGATAACAATAACCAACCAGTAAGATGGTAGAACAACTGTCTAATCTTCTCTTTTAAAATTTTAATGCATCGTTTAATCTATTTGTCACCTTCCAGTCTTACTGAATATACCTGTATAGCGTAGTTGAAATCTAACCGCTAATCCATTTTTAATGTCTCCTATATTCTAAATCATTTCTACGACCTCGACTCAATCAAATGTATAGCTATAATGTTTAATCAAGGGTTGTGCCGTGGTCATGGCACTGACTTGAATGAAGTGAATTTCCTTCAAATGAAATTAGAAAAAGAATGGCATTCGATGTCAGCGAAGGCGATAGTCGAAATGTCAAAATGTAAGAGATTGATCACGTGATTTTACGATATCGCTTCGCTTGTCAATCCCATACTATTTTGCTTTTTTGACAATCGCTATCGCTACGCTTTCGATGATAGAATATCACTTGTCTAGGTTCTCAGGCCTTCTGAGTTAAGTATAATTCTCATTGTATGTTGAACCATATATCATTATAATTATCGTCTACATGAATCGTTTCACGGAGGCATTTGCAATAGATTTATAATATCACGAAATAACTCCCGTAACTAACGAAATCATGTACGCTTCAGTATACCAGCTGCTTTTTAAAACTAAAATCCTTAATAACTTAAATGAGCACCATATTTCCACATTATTCCAGTGCGAGGCACTAGCAAAACTTGCGAAGTTCTAAACTAGCTTAGGTACATAATCTTGATAACGTGTTCTTGTGCATCTTGTCTCAGTTTAATGTTGTTGAGCACTAGAAAACTAACTTATCTTAAGGATTTGGGGCTATGAAGTAAGCGACAGTTAGATACTTTGATATTAAGTAGGTTGTCGGCTTAATACATCTTCTTACTCGTTTCTCAACGAAGCGGATAGCTGCCTATTCCGTCATATCAGAAATATCCACAATTAGCACACAATTCATGCTACATAAATTCATATCATAGAAGCATAGATTTTCAAAGATAATAAGCATGGCTATCTATATGGGAAACTTGCCTAATTTGTAAATACTGGAACAATATTTGCATTTCTGCTAGCCACAACGATGCCAGCCAGAACAAAGCTATAGTATTCTAAATGCTTCGAATAATGGGCGTTACTGTGCAGGAATGTAAACAGCGTAATATCGAGGGTCCTACTTAGCACAAGCCCACCATTCTATTACCAACCTGCAACTCCTAAAAGCCTGAATCAACAATGGCGGCCATCAAAAGCACCGAGGTAAATGGGGTTCATCGAGTCCAGGAGAAGCTGTTCAAATGTGTAGGAACAAGCAACGAAGTTAATCAGAGAAGAACAGAGGTTACATTAACAGTTAGCGGTAACAGTAAGAAAAACATAATTATGGATTAACTTAGAGGACGCAAATGTATTGTGCCTAGACTGCCAGCAAGTTTAACACAGCACTTAAACCACATGTACTATATTTCCAGTGCTGTTTTCATAGCCACACTGCGTGACGCGGATCAGTGCACGTTAGCAGCCAGTATTTTAAGTGATCACAGCAATGTTTACACCAGTAAATGTGCTCCAGTTGCACCCTGAATGTGATACGAATAATATATACACTTCGTTTTACAGGTTAACTAGGGCAAAGTACGTTACTTGAATGGATAAACAAACATTCATTAGAAGCTCTTTAGAAGATAGTGGGGCGAAGGCTAAAGTCCATTTTAAGATCGGTTTATAGTAGGGATGTTTCCTGGGTAGAAAAATATAATTATATTTACTCCATCGGTGAGATTATCAAATAAGTTTGGTGACCCCTGTTATAGATCATCGTCTTGCACCGGGTTTTTTTAGATCCCATCACGCTTTGCCTAGCCATTTCATTTGCCTAGTATCTGCCTAACTGTGTTATAGGGGTCGTCGTTTTCCAGTCTAACTGAATGCAGCTGAATATTTTACAATTAGATAATGCGTATCTGACCTCGAAATGAAAATGGGAAATGGATCACCGTTGGTAAGCTGATTATCATACTATTATGCTTACCACCGTACGGCCCTTTCATCATCATCATATCAGCCAAAATACGTCCACTGCTGGACATAGGCCTACCCCAAGTGACGCCATATTGACTGGTCCCGTGCGTCTTGCATCCAGCGGACTCGGGCCACTCTCACCAGTTCATCTGTTCACCTGGTGGGAAGCCTTCCAACGCAGCGTCTTCCGGTTTGCCGTCGCCACTGTAGTCAATACCCTTTTCAACACACTTGCTCATAATGTGGCTCTTATTTCACCGCAGTTAGGCACGTAATGACACCTGTAATCAAACTGTGACTTTATCATTGCTATTATTCACGAGTAAGATATAGAATTTTTTATTATTATTTTATTATTATAGGTTGAGTTGCTTTGTTCTTAAAAAAGTTTCGATACAAAAAAGATCGTGCTCAATAGTACAAATAAATTAATGTACCTATTGCTTGCTCATTTCATGCAACTTAGTGTTTAAATACATAATTTTAACTTGTACGTGTTTAATAAATAAAACTTTCACTCAAATATAACTTTAATTTTCTCTGTAATAAAGAAAACTTGAAATTCCCCATTTTGTGCGTTGCTTAAAACGCTTTCCGCGAAAAGCAAAAAAAAGGAAACTCATTCTTTTAGTCTATGGCCGATCGCCATTGTTAGATGCGCACGCATAGGAAAACTGATAATTTTTTCCCGCCATTACGAAAAAAAATTCACAACATGTTTTCACTGTTGAAAATGATTTTTTTTTTGTATTATTTTCTACACAAGTGTGTTGAAAAACGTCGTATAATACACGTGTGTATTGATGACTAACGTCCTCGGCTCTCTTAAGACCCTCACCTAACGGCTCGGGTCTTAATGGCGCCTCAGCGGTAATCACCAATATTACGCACTTGTACCATAATGTACTATTATGTATTAGTAATTGACTGTCAAGTGCAAAAACATTTCAATTCAGATCTATAATGTGCACACACATCGAACAATTGGTACATTACAAGTAAAATTTCAAAATTTGAAAAACCCCCGACTCATTTTTATTTCACGCTATATAATTTATCTAGTACATAGTAGATACGCTTCGATCGGCAATCTTTTGAACACGTAATTCTGACACGATATCTTGCGAAAACTTCCCGACTCAAACAGTAAAACGCCCATAACTTTTGAACGGCTTAAGGGCCTACATACGCTTAAGTGCCGTACAACGGTAACTTTCTAAAGCATACTCCTTAGTAACGGCTAGGTTAAAAGGATTGAAAAAAAAATATATTTATTATTGATTCATGTACATAATTTTGAACGCAAGGTTTTTTCGTGTAACTAATAGTTTTAGTTTAAAATAATAATTAACAACATGATATTTTTTCGCAACTTTTGGAAACTCTTCCAAAACAACTTGGATGTTTAAAAATATTTTTACACAGAAAAATTGATGGCTGGAATTACTTCATAACTAACATAGTATATGTAAATCAAATAATATTTTGCAAACAAAACTGTTCAAAAGGAGGTTCAATATTAATAGTTTGGCATCGAGCGGGCGCATGGCCAGTACTGCGTTAACATTGGGGCGTATATAGCGCCGATGGTCCGATTTTATTCAAACATAGCTAAGCACACTCTCGACAAAATCACCTTTTAAACAAATAAAAACTAAATCAAAATCAGTTCATCTGTTTCGGAGCTATGATGCCACAGACAGACACACAGATACACAGCAACACACGCCAAACTTATAAGACACCCCTCTTTTCCGTCGGGGATTAAAAATAGAATATACTGAGTGAGTTGCTGAATATTATGGACATAGCTTATAATAAATTTAATTACTTACAGACTGACTAGCTAGAAACAAAGCCTCACATTATAATGAAAATAATGTAAAACATTTATCCTCAAAGTTAACGAATAAATTACTCTGATAGTGCTATCTGAGGTCCACTTGTTGTGGCTATAAGCGAAATTTTGTTGTGAAAACTGAATTTATTAACAGAAAATACAAAACTTTAGTTACTAAATTATACCAAGTGTCAAGGTTTTGTTAAAGTTTATTAAAAGTTTTGGGTTATACAAATAATGTTTTGTATTTAATTGAAGCATAACAAAAGTCGAGATTCAAACTATGGAAATGTTAAAGAAAAGTTACAATGGTATTTTTTGGATAGCTTGTGACGCTTCGTAAAATTTGCGGTGTCTATGTAGCATACATATACCACAGATAATATAATACTAGCATCCTATACCTACTTGTAGCGTTTGAAGCGGATAATTGAAACTACTGAGATATTTCTGCCAGAAAATATCCGGGCTAATGAAAACAAGATTGTTTTAAGACTATTCGTATCGCATTATATCACTAGCACAAGCCTACATTTCCACACAGCATCAAAAAACATCAAACGATAGCAATAATATCAACGTCACCCGCGCACTTTATTAAAAGTAATCACCCCCAAATTAATCAGGCGTACCAACGTAACGGCTGAAAGTCCAAAACAAAGATGGCAGCCAAACTTAAACGTCGAACAATAGCCCGTGGCTTTGTTTAAATCCTTTCGTTTATGGGCCGGTAAGATAATACCGGCAGGTGCGCTCTTATTCCCGTTTCTGAACGATCAATTATTGATGGAAGAAACTGGGTGAAATAAGTTTTGTGATTTTATTGAGGGGTGGGTATCTTGTTTTTGAATGTGGTTGTAAGTTGTCCGTGTGTGAGTGTAGTTGAAGATATCTGTTTTAAAGTATGTTACATAGAAAATAAATTTGAAACTTGACATTATCAAGTACTAACTAACTGAGCTTTTAGCAACCTGCGAACTGTTTCTAAACAAAGTGTATTATGAAGAGATAAACCTGTTTTCATGTAGGAGGTAATCTTTTAATGTAGGGACTCACACATTTCACACATACGTACTATCACATTTCACTGATAGCTACCGTCTGGCCGTCCAATAGGCTACTTTTTATATCCGATAAATTCAGGGTTCCATTGGCATAGACCACGGAACCGCCAGGAGAACCAGCCAAACTTCAGTTGACAGGGCAAATGTGCTCGCAGAACAGATGGTCGATAAGGCCAAAAAGTTGGTAGCAACCGCCTATTAGAAGACACAGCGTTAGAAGATCTCTCACTTAGTGGACCGCGGCAATCCGCTGGATTCTAGAAGCACAGAACACTTGGGGAGGCCTATAGGTCAGTTGGTCGTCTTATAGTCGGATTATAACCTTAGGGGCACTATGAGAAGCAAAGAAAATAGAAATAAAAATTTCAGTTTGATAAAAGTTTTAGAATGTATTTTTTTTAATTATAAATCTATCAATGTTATTACGTATCGGCTTAACCTTGTCCATAAAAACCATATTACCTCATGTCACGACAACCATGGTCCTAAAACACACCGTTTTTGAGATTTTTTAATTTATTTTCTAAAACCATCTTTATATCCAAAACGGTAGCTCGGAAGAAAACTTTAAGGAAATAAAATCGTTGCCCTAACTGTGAACTATGAGATGGTATAAAAAAGCCCAGCGAAATATTAACAAAAAAATCATTGAAGAAACTTATTAAGTGTCGTCGGCTCTTATACCTTGCGAAGAAAATCTACCCAAGTTATTGCAGCATCGGCTTAACCTTTTCAATAGAAACCGTTTTACCTCTTACAATAGGTGGTAGGTTGTAGAATAAAAATATCGAAGGTCCATTTCATAAAACAATGCGACAGGACCATGCTTTTCAGAAGTAAAATGGTTACTATGCACCAGTATAACTTGATAATGTTTGTTCCTATGTGGCGTTCTAGAGACCAAACACGTTGGCCGATTTTGATTATTCTTACGTCAATCGATTTGCGAGTGTCACTGGTAATGGTAGTGGTGTAATTTTCTAATAAGCGCCTTCTTTCTTGTGCTTTAAATGAGAATCATTTATTTAACAGTTTTGGAAAATAATTAGGGCCTTTTTATCGTAGCAATTAGTGGATTAGTCCTTAATTTATGTACTATTCTTTTGATATTTAAATCTACCGAACTTTTGTGAAAGTACATAATCCCTTTTCATTAAAAATGTATACATGGCGGACTACTGAACCCATTTCTTCACCAACACCAATAAAACAATTAGTAAATGCATTAAACAATCATACCAAGCTGTAGCCTAGACGAAAATCAAAGCTTAGCCTTCGTTTAAAATTAAACATCACTCAGACCTTTTTGCTCAAAACCCTATAAACAATTAACGAAAACTATTTTCTCTCGAATAAAATATGAAAAACTTAATATCAAACCAACCACAATAAAACTGCTAGAACTACATCTGGATATAAGATAAAACTTCCAAAAGTTTTCGAAAGTTTTTGCCAAACAATGACGGGGCTTGTTGTCACCGAATTTTGTTATGAATTTACTTCGCCGACTCACTTGCGAAGTTTTCTCATATTGTGGGGAGTCTGTAGAAGAAGGGAATTGGTGTGGTACCTAAGGTAATGAACTGGCTTGATATTGTGTTATTTATGAAAGTAGCAGGTCTAATTAAAAATGCCACATTAAAATAAGGTAAGTTAAGGCGTATAATTATATTAACCAATGTTAACGCAGTACTGGCCAATCGGAGCCAGAATATCAAAATTGGACCCTCTTTTGGGCAGTTTTATTTGCAAAATATTTTTTGATTTATTTTCCTATATAGGTAGGTTAAGAAGAAATTTGAACCATCAATTTTACTGTGTACAAGTATTTTTAAACATCCAAGTCGTATTTTTAAATTATTTTTTTAAACCAAAACTATTATTTACAAGAAAAAACCAAATTTCACAAATAATGTACAGGTATATTTTTTCAAACCTTTTAACTTAGGTACCCGTTACTAAGCCGTAAAACGGTTACTTTCTAAGGCCAACTCTCTTTAGAAAGTAACCGGTTTAAGGCTCTAAAGCGGAATAAAGTCTTTAAGTGTTTTTGAGAAGAGTGTTTTTCTATAGTGGAGACTAGTAGATGACCTAACTCGAGCATCAAAACAGTCGCATAGTTGGTAAACTTTTCAAAGGCATTCATATTTAATTCACTGACCACAAAAGCCAAATAAAAGACGGCGAATTGGAGAGTTAATCCAGGTTTTCAAATCCAGAAGCTTTATTTCGTAAAATAGTTATTTGTGCAAGAGAGCAAAGTTGGTTTTTGCTGCGAGAGTTGATTTTGAATCCCGAGTAAGCGAAGGATTCTATAATTTTGGTAGAATCCTGAGTGCAGCAAGGGATTCAAAGACACGAGATGCAAATAACTTTGGTTTCGTGTAACACATACAACTTTTCACCTCAGCAGCGAGAACATATTACCTAAAGGAAAAAAATACAACATGTTAAAAATGAAAGCACATACATATGTGCTTTAATTTTTAACATGTTGTATTTTTTATACCTATTTGTAAAAACTAAAAGTAAAATTATTGCAGTTTTGCAAATAATAATAATAAATTTTATTGCTTCAAGAATTACAGATATATAACCATTACGTAGAGGTATTACAGAGTAATCTCATAAACAATTGGTGAATTGGTAGGGCTTGCGTAGGTTGGTAAAATCTGTATACAAAACTGATAAACCCCGCCTCTTAAACTAGGGTATCCTGTATCTTAAGAGACAGTGTTCGGCTAAAGATTATTACATTTTAATTTTACAACAAGCAGAGTGTGTCGATCTACCTTTAAGTTTATAGATGCTTACAGGTTAAAACTGGTTTAATGGATTAGTATGTAAAAATAAGGAAAAAAAAATTAAAAATTGTAGCCATGCAGTAAGTGTTTGTTTGTGTATGTGTGTGTGTATGTGTATGTGTGTGTAAGGGTGTGTGTATGTGTGTGTGTGTGTGTGTTTGTTAGTAGTATATTTGGGCGTGTGTATGCGAGTGCGTGTGTTTGTGCATTTAGGTATTTTGGGAGATTTAAGATGAAATTTATGCGATGAATGTAAGCAAAGATTCTGTTTTTGAATAATCCTGTTGAAGAAGCCAGTTTGTTAATTTCGATTTAAGTTCATTCTTATTAAGGTCTATTATGTTTAGTATTTTATGGTTTTTTTTGTAAATGTATGTACTTAGTATATAATACTGGTGTTCAGCAAAGACTGTTTTGTGACTGGTGCCCAGTGAAACATTGGTGCGCTTGTTAGGATTAGAACGGGGGACAGAACGATGTCTTCTGAGAATGGATTGAAGCACATAAAGTTGCCGAACTGTTAGAACCCTACAGTCCAAATAAAGTTGAGAAGTAGGATAGCGGTATGGCTTACGAGTCATTACCTTGAGGATGGCTCGCTGAGCTCTTTCAATTCTCAGAAAGTTGGTTTTTGTTGCACCTCCCCAAACAACAATGCAGTAGCTAAGGATCGATTGGCACAAGGCGAAATAAACCATCCTTAATGTATCTAGGTCAGCGGCGCTTCTAAGGGATTTAAAAGTGTGGATGAGCCTCAAGGTCCTGGTAATAAGTACATCAATTTGTTTGTCCCATCGCAAGCCTGCATCAATTTGTACACCCAGATACCTTACATCCTCAGATCTCGTAAGCTTCGAGCAAGGGCAAGAAGTTGATAGTTGTGGGCATGTATGAGCTATAATTGAAAAAGTGTGATCTGGCAGATTGTTTTGCCGTAAAGCGAAGGGAATGTAGCAGGTTTTTTTAAGATTTATGGTTAATAGATTTGAATTCAACCATTTTGTTATCTTAGCTAATGCTAACTCTGCGCTATTTTTGACACTATCCCAACTAGGTCCGTTAACAATAATTGCCGTGTCGTCGGCGTAGGCGTAAATCTTGGCGTTTGTGAGGGTCATATTACATAGGTCATTTACATAAATTTGAAATAAAATTGGGCCCAAGATGCTACCCTGGGGAACGCCGTAATATACTGGTTCCTCATCACTTAGGTGCTCCTCAGCCTTTACTCGTTGGGTACGGTTCTGAAGGTAATTTTTAAAAATTTCCAGGGTTATACCACGGATCCCCACCAGCTCCAACTTTGAAATGAGTATCGGAACAGAAACTGTGTCAAATGCCTTAGAAAGGTCCAAGAATATACCTAGACATTTGGTTTTACTATCAAGATTCTCAGCAACTACCTGCATCAGATCTAATACTGCATCATCCGTTGATACACCCGAACGAAAACCGTATTGATTGTCTGCAATAATATGGTATCTATCCAAGAATTTCCTCAGTCGATTGTAAAGAACCCTCTCAAAGACTTTCGAAAGTGCAGTTAATACAGAGATGGGTCTGTAGTTGTTGACACAGTTTCTGTTCCCCCCCTTGTGAATTGGATGGACTAAGGCTCTCTTCAGTGCATCCGGAAAAATACCCTTTTGGAGACATATATTAATGATATGCGTTAAAGGTGGGACTAATATAGAACGAGATTGTTTCAATATTTTGGGTGAGATTCCGTCCCATCCAATCGCACAATCATCGCGTAGTTGGAGTATAAGGGACTCAACTTCAGTCTCATCTACCTCAAGCAAAACGAGAGAGGTGGATGGCGGTAAACGGGGATTTTTTCCGGTCATAGTGGTAGGTCTGCCATCGAAATTTAAGGATATATTGGTTTGCGATAAGATTTTATCCGCCAGGTTTTTACCTACATTGCTTAAAAAAGTTACAAACACTATTTAAAGAGGATTTGGGGTTGTCTTTCATTTTTAATAATTCAATTGGGCTAGATTTTAGTTTATGACTGTTGGTTATATCTTTAATGGTTTTCCAGAGGGCTCTTGGGTTATTTTTTGCTTTCTCAAGCTCATTTTTCTCGTATGCTATTCTAAGTTTTCGAAGTAAACCATTACAAAAATTTCGATAGCGAGTGTAGGTTAATTTAAGAATTAGATTGTCAGGTGCATTTCTTGATTTAACGTGTAGTTTATCTCGGTTTTTAATACATTTTAAAAGCCCTGGTGTCATCCAAGGCTTTATAATTTTTAGTTTTCTAGGTGTTTTAGTTTCTACAGAATGTTTAGCGATAGTTGTGCGTAATATGGATATAAATGTGTTCATTAACAGATTAGGCTCGAGGATGTTATAAAGGAGCGAGAAGTCTGTGGTTTCTAGCTCTATCTTTATTGCGTCGCAATTTACTCGAGTGGAAAATTGGTAAGTTTTGGGTCTGTGATTAGTGTTTTCAATTGCCAGGACTAGTGGTCTGTGATCAGTTATGTGTGACTCCAGAACCAGGGTGGTGACAGGTAAGTTACTTTTCACAAACGAGTGGTCAAGACAATTGGCAAGACGCGTGGGAAACAGGTGAGTTGGAATCAGCCCATGGGATAGGTTTAGGGTTAAATATTCTAAGCTGCGATCGCTTCTACAATTTGATTTTATATCGATATTTAAATCACCAATCAGGACAGTATTTTGCCAGGTGGAGAGTTTTGTATGAATCTCATCTAAACTATCTATGAAATTGTCAAAGCTTTCTTTAGAATTGTAAGACGGAGAACGGTAGACTGCTACAATAGCTATTTTTTTATTATCTATTTCGCATACGAGAAAGTTGCCACCCGTACAGTGAGGTTCCCACACTGATATCTGGAGACCTAATTTAACGTATATTACGATCCCGTCATTCTGATTGGAGTTAGAGTTAGTTAAATAAGATTGATAACCCTGCAAGATTGGTAAGTTATTGACTTTACTCAGCCAACATTCAGTCAGGATTACAACATCAAAAGGAATTTTAGTCAAGTGTAACAGCACCTGTAGTTCGTTGAAATTTTTATTTATACTACGAATGTTTAAATGTAATAATTTTATGTCAGTATCATATGGTTTTATATACTCGAGGCAGTCATCAATACTACAAGTAAATGAGTTACCTGCGGTTAGAGAGTCAAGCTCACTATTTATATTATTAATTGTAGCCATTAGAAATTAGTGGAGAAAGCAAAGTGGCTTACATATGCGAATTATGATTAGTTTTAAATTCTGTTTCTTGATGCATCGCACGTTTAGGGAAGTTCTAAGGGGAACTAAGTGTAGTGTGTATGGTTGTATGATAGTGTTAGTATGTATGTGTTGCTCATACTTTACAATAATATCTAATAAGGATTTAGTGTGTGTGATTGTGTAAGTAAGAATTGGGTAAGGGGTTGTAGTGTTGAATGTACGACAATGTGAATATATAACGCATAGGGAGTAGTATATATTATGTAGTCGTAAGTAAAAAGGGTTATATAGTCATTTAACTTCGAGATTTTGAAGAGACTGATCAGAACTGACCAGAATATGCTTCTCCCCTTCCAGCTTCCTCAGGAAAATATTGCCATTGGAAACCCAGCAGAACTTGTAAGCGTGCTTCGATGCAAATTCCCGGGCAAGATGATAAAGTTTCCTTGTACTTAAAAACAGCTGCTCGGCGATAAAAATAGGTTGCATTTTACCAAGCATTCCAATGTGCGAGGTTTTTTTTTTTTTTTATCTAATATAGGCTCGCGCTTGACCACTATCTCACCTGATAGTAAGCGATGATGTGGTCGATGGTGGAGCACGCTTGCCTAGAAGTAACCTATTCACTCTTGACTTAAAGACCCCTAGATTGTAGCTATCGGGAAACACAGACTCCGGCAGGGAATTCCACTCCTTAGCTGTACGCATAATAAAAGTATTCCCAAAACGTTTAGTGCGTATGGGTGGGATGTCCACCATATATCGATGACGCATCGCCGTACGTCTGGTAGTCCGATGATGGAACGGGCTGGGTGGAATTAAATCATGCAATTCCATCGCACACTCCCCGAAATGTAACCGATAAAAAACCGACAAGCTGGCAACTCGGCGACGATGTTCAAGGCTCTGGAGCTTTGACTTAACCAGTGCCTCATCGCTGATGAGTCTCTTGGCCCGCTTTTCGATCGACTCCAGTGCATCAAGCTGGTATTTGGCAGATCCGTCCCAGAGATGAGAACAGTACTCCATGCATGATCGAACTTGCGCTTGATACAAGCTGAGCAGCTGTTCTGGCGTGAAATACCTTCTCACCTTTGCAAGTATCCCCAGTTTTTTGGCGGCCAGCTGAGCCTTTGCCTCAATGTATGGCCCAAAATTGCGAGGTGTTGAGCTTCTGGTATTTAGCCTTCCCATTATTAAATGAGCGCACTGCCGTAACAATCGTTTGCTTAGTGCTTACAGCAGCAAATTCAGCAACAATAGGGCGAGGGAAGTTGGTATTTGTGGGTTTACCAGGAAGGCGGTATACGTCTCGTATATTGGTGTTACTGATGGTTGTTCCCAGAACCTCACTTATCTTAATCACAGTTTTTGAAAGACTGGCACAATGTTCCGAGTCTGTGTAAGGCACATTACGGATTTCAATTCCAGATGAGCGTGATTTCAGCTGTAGATCGATAATCTTTTTATCCAGATGTTCAATATGTCTTTGCTGTGCATCCCTTGTTTTTTTTTAGTTCTTCTATCTCTTTCTTCATATCTTCAAACTTCGTGTTGAGAAAACTTATCCATTGAATAATCTCTTCGTTTGACTTCTTTTATTTTTAATTTATTGCTTAAATTAAAAATAACAGTTGAAAATGTATATTAATTACATTAAAACCTTAACAGATGATTTGAAATTTTATGGTTATGATGTGTTTTCGAACGTTTTATTGTTGGTTTCTTGTTGGGCCTATTATAAAAAATATGGAATTTGGAAATCGAATTTCGAATCGACTTGTTTCTATCTCTCGCTTTTTTCGTATCGGAGTGAAAGTGACAGAACAAAGTGAAATCAAATCTTTCGAATGTTGTGAGTAGACCAAGCCACGGACCCAGCACTGTTCTCGGTATTAAAACAAATAATTAAAAAGTTACTTTGTCTCACGCTCGCAGCAAAATCGTGTTTTGCTTAATGTCTTTAAACAGGTGAAGAAAATTCTTCCTTCATATTTAAAAATAATTAGGGACCAAAAAAACGTGATTCAAATATAAGTGATGGTACCCTGCGATGGTACCGAACTGTATTTAATATTTCTATGTACCAAACCAAAATATAATTGGTATTTAACTTTGTTTAATATCTTATTCCATTTATTATACGTAGTAAGATATAGAACAAAGCACCAACTTAATATTCCTACTTCTTCCACATAGAAACGCAACAAAAAATCACCTTTACACATAACCGAAAGAAATACTCCACGCATCCGATAACCATTAGTTTGAGAAAACAATGAACGAAAAAGAATACGTTCACTAAGAAGACAGCGGACAATCAAAGGGCGATCGTGCGGTGCTCGGCGGAGTGCTGACAAATGGGGCAATATGTGGCGGTTGGAACTGGGGCTGTAACAGAACTTGGTCTCCGCATCCACAATTGCGGAAATTCGAAAAATCGTGCCTCGGTATTTGAATTCGCCTCCGCAATTTAGTAGCGGAGTTAACATTTAGTCCCAGCTGTCATTTTGTAGATCTTTGACAGTCATCCTGGGTAGTCAAAATCACCACCAGTCTTGCCATGGGGTGTCGTGCTACCCAGTAACTAAGTTGTGAGGTCTGACAGTTAGTCGCTTCATGTAAAATACTATACTCAGCTGCATCTGGTAAAGCTGGCCGAGCAGTTTCACTATTTTTTGTAACGTAGGTCTGATAAAAAGACTCTGCTCCTAATAACTGGAAGATTTTTTTTTTTTGCGTCCATGCCACTGCTCCTTCGATTAATTTAGTACGATATGACTTCAGAATATTGCAGACATTGTAGTACATTGCGGGCCAGTCCATTCTGTAGGAGTCAATTTTATCCCTCCATTTTGATCTTGGTCTGCCGTTATGTGACATAGCATTTAATGGGATTCATTAAGTGGTTCATTTTGTCCACAGCTCCATCTTAGCCTTTCACGGAGGCCAAATTCGGCCGCCACCTCCGTTATGATGGCCCATTCCATCACTAGTCGGGACTCGCCGATACCTCAATTGTCTTATCAACTGGACTTTGATATTGCTAGTGTTGTTAATGGCAAAATAAAGAGGTTATTCGGTGGTAGTGACACGTGAACCGTATCTTTGCGTGCGTGAGTATTTGGGAGAAGGAATTAATGAAATGGTTTTTGTGGAGGTAATTAATTACCTATAGTAATATTATAAAGACGAAATACTATTTGTTTGATTGTAGGAAGCTAACTCTGAAATACTAATCCGATATAAAAAATATATTTCTAGAATGGAAATCTAACCATCGCTGAGTACCATAACTTTTTATCCCGGAGAAATTCACTGCAATTTCTGTGTGATGGGCTTCGTAAGAGAAACCGAGGGATACATATATGTTTATAATGATTTCATAGGCTCCTTGTGCTTTTTTGTATATGTCTCAATAATATTATCTAAACATAATTGCTAAATGTTTTTTACTATTTTTTTTCTGTAATATGAAATTAATTTAATAGTGTAAAAAATATGGGATTTTGTTACATTTTTTGTTATTCAATTTATTGCACACAGTGTGATTGCTGTTTTTCATTCAAGGGTTATAACATTTTAAAGGCTGTACTATAATTTTACAGCGTTTCAATATCCAACATTTACCAAACCTTTGACAAACGTGATGGGATTTCGTACAGATCCGAAGCAATTATAGCCAAAATTGTTTTGTTCCGTATTTTCTGAACAGTGGAAAGGAAGAAGTAGATAATGGGGTATTACTCAAAGTCGTATTTCTCTCATCCACTGACGATTAAAGGATTATTGCATCATTCGCGCTAAGCCGGTCGGAATACGGATACTGCCGAACAAAATTAATGTTTTGTTTTGAAGAGGAGTGCGAACGACATTTTTGTTGTTTTACTCAATTTAATTTTGACGTAAAACAATTTTTTCCTTTCAATACTTTCTCCTCACTCCTCAATCCGATATTTTATATTATAGAGAGATTAAATTGTCTGTTTGGTGGAAATTTCTGGAAAATGAATACGCGTAATTTGCAAAAAAAAATCCACAGATAAAAAGCAAGATAGAAGCCGGATAGTTGCCACACTTTTTGAAATCACTTTATATCTCCTTAGTACATAAAGCAAAATACTTTATTTGTAATTTATGAAAGGTAAAAAACATTTTATTAGAGTCATTAGAGACATGATAGTTAGAGAATCTTTTGATAGATTAATAAAATAGCTTGTGATTCATCCGCGAAACTACAAACTACTTTTTATTCCAAAAAGTACCTGTGGGACAGACCACGGGAATGAACTCGCAGGCATCAGCTAGTTTTAAAACATGTTTCTTAAATCTGCTTTTTAATGTAATGTAATGTACCGCCAACGGTTAAAATAAATAAATAAAAAAGCCTTTTATTTCTTGCTTTACAATAGAGATTAACAATTTAGAACAGTGTGCATGCATAATTAAGTTACATTATCTTGCTGTTAGTAAGAGTAATTAATAATTAAATGTTTCAATGGTACTGGGTTAGTGGTATTTTGGTAAGTATTAAATTTCATATTAAGGTATTTAAATCATAAAATTGAATTAAAATTTACAATAAATTAATTACACTACTATTTACAATTTAAATGATTAAAATAGTACAATAAACTTTCAATTTCTTAAATTAAATTAATTTCATTCCATTACAATTAAAGTGAATTACATTTCAATTAAATTACATTAAAATTAAATTAAATTACATAACAATTAAAATGAAACAACCATTAAATTAAGTTACATTACAATTAAATTAAATTCTTTTTTTAATTTTTAATTATACTCGTAGACTGTAATTAATATTAAATCTTTACATAATAAAATTAGTCGTGATAGTTTTATAAAAAAAAAAACAAATTTGTTTGTTAAGCAGAATTAATTAACCATTTTCAGTTTTTGGGTGTAAACATACAATTTGCAAGAACCCCTCTCAACGGAAGGTAAAGGCCTCCTCCAGAGATAACCAATGTTTTCTATCTTCTGCTACTCGCATCCAGTGGGTACCTTCTATTTTTATAACGTCGTCTGTCCAGCGCGCATTTGGTCTACCCCTTTTTCTTTGGCCCGATGGTCCTAACCATGACGTGGTCTTTCTGGTCCAGCGATTGTCATTTAGTCTGGCTACATGTCCTGCCCATCGCCATTTTAGCCTCTGTGCGTAGCTGAGAGCATCGATGGCTTTAGTTTTCTTTCTTATGACAGTATGACGGATTTTATCGATCCTTCTAATCTTCAGAATGCTTCTTTCCATACTTCTTTGACTTGTTATGATCTTGTTTTTGATTTTCATATTAAATTTTCAGGTTTGACAGTCATATGTTAGTGAGGGCAGTAGGCAAGTGTTCATGACTTTGCTTTTTAACTTTATGGGCATGTCGCTTTTCAGGATTTCCTTGAGACTTCAGAATTTTTCAAAGTGATGTTGACTCTTCTCTCCACTTGCAGTTCGTTGTTGTGTTGGTTGAATGAAATTTGTTTAGCCTAGGTAAATGTAGGTGTCTACGTAAGATAAAGGCAAATTATTGAGATATATAGGTGTTTTAATATGGTTCGTCATGACATTTGTTTTATTTAAGTTAATTTCTAAGCCCACTATACGACTTTCTTCATGTAGCGAGTTTATCATTAGTTGTAGTTGGTTAGTGCTTTCAGATAGCAGAACTATATCGTCAGCGAATCTGAGATGGCTCAGGTAACATCCGTTTACATTTATACCGACTTTCTCCCATATTAGGTTGCAGATGATGGACTCTAGCACCGCTATAAAGATTGTTGGAGAGATTGGATCTCCCTGCCTTACGCCTCTTTTTATTTGTATAGGTGGCCCAGTGGTCTCCAACTTCACTCTGCTTGTACTGTTGTCGTAGATGATTTTTAGGACTTGTATGTAATCCAATGCCACTTCTTGAGAGAGTAGAGCTTCCCAGATCGATGGGTGGAGCAGATTATCGAAGGCTTTTTGATAATCAATAAAAACAGTATAGAGTGGTCTGTTGAACTCTTGGAATTTTTCTATTACCGTTTCTAGTGTGTGTATATGGTCAACCGTTGAAAAACCTTGCCAGAAGCCTGCCTGTTCTATTGGTTGGTATTTTTCTGTGGTTTCTTTAATTTTTTTCTCTATTATAGAGGAAAAAAGTTTGTATAGTGAAGCTAGTAGGCTTATCGGTCTATAGTTACTAATGTCATTTGGGTCTCCTTTTTTATAGAGGAATATTATTTCTGACCATTGACTTGGAGTATTTTTGCAACTCAGAATCTTGTTGAACAGTCGGGTTAGAGGTTTAGCTAGATACATGTATCCTATTTTTATGGCTTCGTTGGTGATCCGCCAACGGTTATCACACTAATATTATAAAGGCAAAAGTTTGTGAGTGTGTGTTTGTATGTTTGTTACTTCTTGACGCTAAACGGCTGGACGGATCTGGATGAAATTTGGCACAGAGGTAGATTATAGTCAGGATTAGCACATAGGGTACTCTTTATCCCGGGCATACGTTCCCACAGGATAATTTTCGAAATTCACGTGAGCGAAGCCTCTCTCTGGCAGAAGCTAGTTGAATATACAAATCGAACAATAGCACCACTATCTGGAGCAGTATGACCATTTTCATGACACTATCGAGTCTGAAGCATTCAGTGCTGTGATTGTACAACTTCAGGCGCGATTGATATGAATCTATGAAGTTCTAGTAGTCATTGTGTTGAATTCTAGGTCAAACAAAGCTAGGTCCTGTTTATGTAAAGTAAAGACTGAGTTCAGTCAAAAATGTAAGAGATAGATATGTGCTGCCGGAAGGTAACGTGGTCAATCCCTAACATTTTTCTAGTTAATTGTTACCGTTGACAATATATCACTTTGTCTTGTAAGTGGAAGTGTCTATAGGGATGAAGATAAATGATTTACATATGCCTGAAAAAAAATAGATCGTTTATTTAAGTATGAATCCCAGAAAAATAACTGTAATTAGATGCCAATCTGCGAAAAAATGCGTAGTTATACTTCATAAAAGATAGTTTGATCTCTGCGACAGCTGTCAGTATCAATACAGTAACTATAGCGCTTGACAGACTAACAATAAAGTATACGTCAGTTTGACATATGTCGCAGAGATCAAGCTATCTTTTATGAAGTACTAGCACTCCGCCCGCGACTTCGTTCGCATGATTTTGTATTTTATTCAACTAAATTATGTGCAGTTAGTGAAGGCGATCAAAAATAAGCTATTGTTAAATCAATAATAAATGAGCTATCGTAGATATCTACGGTTTAAGTTAGGATTAAGAGAACATAGAACCTCCTCTTTTTTGGAAAGTTGGTTAAAAATCTTATTCCTTGGGCAATAATAAATTGCCATCATTAGTTTTTCAGAATTACCCCCATAAGATGTTTTAGGTGTGTCAACGGTTTTTTGAAGAATCTTACGGCACTAAGATGACCTCTTCCTCGATTTGGAACTACCGAACTGGACCGTTTGAACAGTATTGTTTGACGGAGATATCGGTGAACATACACAAAAAATAATTAAGTACCTTACTAGAGGCAAATTGCCTATTAGGTCCACCTAAAAAAAGTGAAAAACAAAAAATCTATTTTCAAAAAAAATACAACCGACATCCAACTAAAAACACTACAAAGTGAAAAATAACTTTATTTTTCGAAGTCAGTGTCCATAACGAAATTGGTACCTACCAAATACACCAAGTTCGAAAAAGAAATTTATTTTTCACTTTGTAGTGTTTTTAGTTAGAGGTCAGAAATATCTTTTTGTAAAAAAGTTTTTATACAATTAAATGTCTCTTTAAAGGTTGAATTTCCAAAATTCCTTCCTTAGTGCTGACCTACATCATTAAAAGAAGCTATGTGTAATAAAATAGTTACTTCAAAAATCTTGAACACCCCATAAATAGTATTTTCGGGAAAAAACGAATAACTAATAGCAACCCACATTATTTATTAAGGTTAGTATTTGTGCAAAATTTCAAGTTTATTAAACCGAGATCTTCAACACCCACCTAATTATATTTTAGGGATAGTTTCGAAAACTAATAATGATATCCTTTATTATTTACTTTTTTAGTTTTTATTAATTATTTAGTATTTGTCCCAAGTTTCAAGTTTATTAATCCAAGAAATGAGATTTTCCGTACAAACTTTAACATCCCTTAAATCATATTTTAGGAGTTGTTTTGAAAAACTTGTAATGACAACGTTTACTTTAAAAAAAAAAAAATATTTTCTGTTAGTATTGATGCCAAGTTTCAAATATATAAGCCCAACAAATTGCCACCTTTAACCTCTATTAGGGGTAGAAATACCGGAAATCAATATACTCGTTACTTTTTTAATTAATCAAGAGCGTTAACCTACTATTTTAGATATTTTACCTTCCAAACCGAAGAAATTACATACAAACTTTGAACCCTCTTTTTACCCCCTTAGAGGTCGAATTTTCATAAACCAACAAATACATTAATTCTTTTTACGAACCAAAAGCATAAATTTAAAATTTCACGAGTCCAACTTACAAACTGTAAAAAAATCATACAAACTTTCTACCCCCTTTTTACCCCCTCATTGGTCGAATTTCCAAAAAGCAATATATGAATTAATTATTTTTATCAACCAAGAGCGTAATTCTAAAATTTCACGTGTCCAACTTACAAACTGAAGAAATTACATACAAACTTTCAACCCTCTTTTTACCCCCTTAGGGGTCGAATTTCCATAAACCAACAAAAAAATTAATTCTTTATACGAACCAAAAGCGTAATTCTAAAATTTCAAGTGTTCATCTTACAAACTGTAGAAATTACATACAAACTTTCAACCCCCTTTTTACCCCCTTAGGGTTGGAATTTAGAATAACCAATAAAGACATTAATTATTTTTATCAACCAAGAGCGTAATGTAAAATTTCATGTGTCCAATTTGCAAACTGTAAAAACTTCATACAAACTTTAAACCCCCTTTTTACCCCCTTAGGTGTCGAATATTCAAAAACGAATAAATACATTAATTCTTTTTGTCAACCAAGAGCGGAAATCTAAAATTTCAAGTGCCCAACTTAAAAACTGTAGAAATTACATACAAACTTTCAACCCCCTTTTTACCCCCTTTGGGGTAGAATTTCCAAAAATCCTTTCTTAGTGCTCACTTACGCGACATAAGGAACCTTTCTGCCAAATTTCATTCTTCTAGGCCTAGTGCTTTAGGCTGTGCGTTGATCGATCAGTCAGTCAATCAGTCAGTCAGTCAGTTTCTTCTTTTATATATATAGATAGAAGTAGAGTTGCCGCGAATAGTGTTTATAGCGAATAGTCGAATACCGATTAATCGCCATTCACTTTGGCGAATAGTCGAATAACTCGACATTACTATTCGACATAAAAAAAAAACATTAAACATATTAAAAATATTTCTAATTTCTTCTAAGGTTGTGAGAAAAGAAAACAATAAAGTTAAAGAAATCTGTTTCATGTTATCCTCCTCCTCCTCGCGTCGTTTTCCTCATTACTGAGGGTCGTGACTCCCCCGCTGCATCAGTTTCTCCCGTACGATTTCCCTCCATCTGCTGCGATCGTTAGCTTCATGAAGGGCATTGTGGCAGTTGATGTTCAGAGAAGATCGTATTTGGTCCGACCTGAACTCCGCCGTTGCCGGTCCCAAGACCGGATGAGAAAGGAGGAGGGTTGGTATGGAGGAGAACAACCCAACCATAAAAGAAAACAACGCCGAAAATCGGGCGGCGGTCAATTAACCCGACCCCTCCGACACCTGTTGGAGAGTGGCTCACAGAGACCATGAGGAATTAAATAATCTCTAAAATTCTGCAGTGGAAGGATCTGGGTGCCCACCACTACGTATTTACCCAAGAAAACTCCCTCAATGAACAGTACGATTGACAGAGCTAGTTTGTTGAGCGATCCGGCTAACCCCCGGCGCCGCTCGGTAACCGGGCCGGGCAGTGTTAAATTTGCTACCGAAGCCGCTTCTGGGGCGGGACACCAGGCTCTAGACAGTGGACATATTACTGGTGCCACGAAAAGGAAAGTCTCAATCAGAGAGCTCAGACGCATAGCTACCTGGAATGTCCGTGGATTACTAAGCCCGGGAAAGCTAGACATAGTGGAGAAAGAAGCGGAGTCGCACAACATAGCCTTACTTGGTGTGACTGAGACTCACAAAAGAGGACATGGTCATTACAGGACCTCCAATGGGAACACTTTCTATTTTTCCGGTCCCGCTAATTCTAGTACTAACGGAGTCGCCATCCTGCTATCTCGCCAACTGAATAACCATGTCATGGCCTACAATCCAGTCTCAGACCGGATCATATCACTAAAGCTTAACACGTATCCCTGTACCTTAAACATGGTCGTTGTTTACTCCCCAACTTCAACATCAGAGGAAGCCACATGTGACGAATTCTACTCGAACTTGGAAGGAGTTCTCTCTGAAATACCGAACCGGGAGATCACAATGGTGATCGGAGACTGGAACGCGAAAATAGGCAGCACAATAGACGACGAACATCTAAGATACACGGTCGGTAAATACGGACTCGGTACCAGAAATGACAGAGGAACCAGACTTCTTGAGTTTGCATAGACAAGAAACTCACGATAATGAACACGTGTTTCCAGCATCACCCGAGACGACTTTACACATGGACATCTCCTGGCGACCGCTGCCGTAACCAGATTGACTATATACTGATTAGTAGCCGCTGGAGATCATCAATAACCAACGTGAAAACATTCCCGGGAGCTGATTGTGGATCCGACCATTGTTTTTTGGTTGCTAAATTTGCCCTGCGCCTCAAAGCAACAAAGAAAAAGTGCCTCAAACCTATGTGTAAGCTAACGCCCGCAGAACAAAAGCAGTTTCAATGTGCACTTGACGCTGCGATTGTTCAAACATCCTCATCAGCAAACGCGGACTCGGACGAGCAGTGGAGGCACCTAAAGGACCAGATCAATGAGACATTCGAAAAGGTTGGCAACAAGCACCCTCTTACACACCGCCCTAAACAAACCTGGATATCAGATAAGACCTGGAAACTCATACAGGATAGGAAGGAGCTTAGCAGTTGTGGGTTATCGGATCCAGCAGACAGAGTAAAGTAATCGGCGCTTTCTAGAATGATCCAAAGACAATGTCGGCATGATAAAAACAACTTTGTTGAGCGCATCTGTGAAGAAGTAGAGGAGCATGCGTTCAGATCACAAAGCTCGGACCTCCTCAAGAAGGTAAAACTGCTGACAAAACAGTTCAAACCTAGATCATGGCTGGTAGAAGATGAAGATGGTACGCCTTTGCATGATTTAGAGGCAGTGACGAGGAGATGGCGTAACTACTGCGAGAATCTTTATAGAAACTCACATGAATGCAGCTCACCACAAGTTATAACAAATTGGTGCGAGTTAACGCTGGAACCACCCATCCTTGAATCAGAGATCACGGCAGCTATAGACGCGCTCAAATACAGGAAAGCCCCCGGTCCAGATCGTGTTTCATCGGAAATAATAAAAGTCATGGGTCCCAAAGCTGTAAAAGTCCTACACAGAATTTGCGGCAACATCTGGTGAACTGGAACATGGCCTTCAGACTGGACTAAGTCGATCATATTACCTCTCCACAAAAAGGGATCCACTTCTAAGTGTGATAATTATAGAACCCTTGCATTGATATCACATGCCAGCAAAGTGATGTTACATATCATCAATAACAGGATTCGATACTTTTTGAACTGGCAAATTCCACAGGAACAGGCGGGTTTTGTAAAGGGCAAAGGAACCCGCGAGCAAATTCTAAATATTCGCCAACTGGTCGAAAAGGCCTACGAGTTCAACACACCCACCATCTTTTGCTTTATCGACTACAGTAAAGCCTTTGACTGTGTTGTATGGTCGGACCTATGGAAGATACTTAGCGAACTGGGAGTACCTCAACACCTCGTTGCCCTCATACGCTCTCTATACCTGGACAATCAAGGAATGGTAAAAGTCGAGAACTGCACATCGGAGCTTTTTAGTTTCGGTAAAGGGGTAAGACAGGGATGCATCCTGTCTCCAATTCTCTTTAACGCCTATGGAGAGTACATAATCAGGCGGGCATGTGAGGGTTGGGAGGGTGGAGTCAGAATAGGTGGCACTAAAATAACAAACCTCCGCTACGCAGATGATACCACACTCCTTGCTGCAAGTGAAACCGAGATGGTGAACCTCCTGGCCAGGATTGAGAACATCAGTTTGCAGTTGGGTCTAAAAATCAATCACAGCAAAACCAAAGTAATGGTGGTGGATCGTACCAACAGCCTTGAACTAACGGGAACGCTGAACCTTGACATCGTGAGCGACTTCGTCTACCTAGGGTCTAACATTAACAACACAGGATCATGCGAAAAAGAGATAAGGAGACGTATAGGGATGGCCAAAAATGCAATGTCCCAGTTGCATAAGATATGGAGAGACCGTAACATCACGCGGAAAACCAAAACCAAATTGGTGACTTCGCTAGTTTTCTCCATATTCAGTTATGGAGCGGAGACCTGGACACTGAAAAAGGCCGACAGAGACCGAATAGACGCCTTTGAAATGTGGAGCTGGAGAAAAATGATACAGATTCCATGGACCGCCTTTCACACCAACGTGTCTATTCTGAGAGAGCTTAATGTCAAAACTAGACTTTCAACTATGTGCCTTCGTAGGGTGCTGGAATTCTTCGGACATATTGCTCGTAAAGAGGGTCACAATCTTGAACAGCTTATGGTGACAGGCAAGGTAGATGGCAAACGTTCCAGAGGACGCAGTCCCACGAGATGGTCGGACCAAATACGATCTTCATGTTATACATACCTACATATATGTAGTAAATTTAATTTATCATTTTTAAATGCTGGCAACCCTTTTCTTGTACAAGTCTTTCTCTTTAGTAAATCGCCAACTACATCGCATTAGCAAAGGCTGACAGAAAAATAAACCCATATGAATGGTGGGCTTTGAGTACCAATAAGAATAGATTTCCTATTTTAAGTAAGCTTGCTAAACGATACTTAATCACACCAGCAAGCTCTGTTTATTCAGAAAGACTATTTTCCGAGGCAGGTTTAATTTACGAGGAAAAACGAAACCGACTTGCTCTAGAACGTGCAGGAAAAATTGTTTTTTGCACCACAATCTGCCTCTGTTGGATTTTAAATATTAATTAAAAAGCCTTACTAATTTAATTTCATGAATATGATAGACACAGGCACATATTACAGATAATAATTGATATTGTGTATTGTTTTATTAAGGAAAATAATTTAAAAAAATATTATTTTTTACTCATTAGTTCTTTTGTTCGTTAAAAGTTTATTTTCGACGACTATTCGCCGAATGCCGAATAATACTAGCTTTTATTCAGTATTCGACGAATATAAAAAAAATGACGAGTAATGCCGAATACCGAATAATAGCGAGTATTCGCGGCAACTCTAGATAGAAGATAGATAGATGAGTAATTTCATCGGCATTATGTTCATCATCAGATACGTAATGTTGCCTGGAAAGTTCATAAAAATCCCATCATAGCAAAAATGCGTGTTCCGTGTGCCGACGACCTGGGTGCTGTTTGTTGATGTTGTGTGATCTGGGCACAGACTGTGTACCTACGCCGGGCTCATTTGCCTCCACGGTAAGTTGTCTTGCTTAAAGAAATAAGCTCGTGGCCGTACTCTAAACTTTTTATAAATTTGTAAATTGATTTGCTGGTTTCTTTCAGGACAACGTGGCGTGGCGTTGTGTTGGAAGGTGGACCGATGACGTGGTGAAGGTTGCGAGGATCCACAGGATGTAAGACGCACGGGTCCAATCAATGTGGTGGCGTTTGGGGGAAGCCTATGTCCAGCAGCAAACGTCTTTCGGCTGATAAGATGAAGATGAACGTGGCGTGGAGTAGATATTGTGCCAACTCATCTGGCTGGATTTCATTTCTGTGACAGGAGGTGTGAAACTGGAATAAACGGATAGCCGTTCAGCTAGGGCTATCCATCCAGCTAGAACTATCCGTTCAGGTGAGGCTGTCTGCCTGAGACAAAGCTTTGAGGTGTGGAGTTGGCTGGCTGACCTGCGACCCTCCCGAATGACAGGCATTCCGTTTTCATTATTTTGTTCTTCAACCATCAACGCAAGAGCAGTGGTGGCCCAGTAGTAACGGCCTTACAAGTTGTAGGCCGTGGGTTTGAACCCAGGCAGGCGCTTTACTTTGTGTAAATTATTTCATCACCACTGCTCTCAAAACGGTGAAAGACTCTTGAAAATCTCGAAGACATGTGTAATCTACCAACATGCACTGGGCCCGCGTGGTAGATTACGGCCCATTCCCTCTCACAGAGAGGAGGCCTGCACGCACAACGGACTAAATGCGAGTCTAAGTGCGGCAAATGGGCCATCTATACCCTCTATAAACCTCAACGTAAAAATATAATTTGACCAGCCAACTGCAACCAACAACCCTAATTTTACTTTAAATATTTTTTATTGTGACGTGTTTCGATGAGAGTTAGCGGAATAAAGCAATTGTATACTAGGATCTTGCGCTTTACTTACCCGAACCAGATCAAACGTGTCTAAAGCATGCAATAAAAATGTGTCTTTTATCAGTTTCACTCCCATAAAAATCAATGGTTCTAGACCATCAGTTATTGGCACAAGTGATATGCATAAATTACCCTGATAAGCCTAAAAAATCAGCTAAAGATATTTTACCTAAATACCCAGATCCCAGATAGATAGACCGCAAAACAATTTACCGCCAAAATGCCGGGACCATTGGGATTGATCATTAACCTTTTTATGTATTCACCAATAAATAAGGCCCAGTAAGTACCTAGTAAGGGACCCCGAGGGATTCCGAATACCAGGAACGATTTACAAATATAAGCAGATCGAAATAATTGGCTTTTTGGCTTTTCTAAAACTGCTGCTGTTTCATTTTTTTTTAATCTCGTCAGGTGCGTTTGGAAGAATTATTTCTAATTTCCGTAATCTCAATCGTGAAGATTTTGCAGTCAGCGGATTTAAGGGGAACATAATGCGTGTGTTTATTATTCAATTGAGTTTACCGCATTTTGGTTTTGTTTTATTCTTTTACATTGCAAAAGTAAAAGTTTATTTTATATAATTTACGTTTATCGATAGATTTTTTTGAGCGCCTCAATAATTAGCTATTTCAACTGTTTTATTTATAGTAAACGAATTACCTAAAACAAATATATTTTAACACCAAAAATTAATTTCTCCGTAAAATGTTAAAAGAAACAAATATCTAACCTATTCAATTGGTACCCCAGCTTTCTTCAGTTTCCATGTTAAACTTCAATTAAATATAATAACGGAACATGTAAGAGCTGGCACGACTCGAAATAACTCGAAATAATAGAAACCTGAATAACAAGAGGCACTTCAATAAGACACCGCTTTAGTTCAAGCCTCCCACATCTAGTTAGGATAATTTATTTTGCCTTTTCTTGAGAAATACCGCAGAGAATTTGAGATATTTTCACAGGATAAAAAGTTTGGATCGCTATTTAAAAAAATACTTTGTTAATTAATATCATAATATGTTTAACTCTTAAATCCTTTTATAATAGTGATGGTCTCTCAAGAAGATAATGAAAAACCCTCATGTACCTCTTTAAGCTAAAAGGAAAATATTCGATTTATGCATTTTTTCTGACAAACCTAGAGCCTAACTAAACAAAATATACGTAAATTTGAAACTTGCCAAGGAAGAAATAAAATTCTAAAACATTAGGACCCAAACCAGAATAACTGATGTCACGTCATCATCTTCCTGTCTTTTGCCCATGTTACTTGGGGTCGGTGCAACACATTTTCTTCTTCCATACCGTGCTGACCCCTGTCACGCCATCACTGTCTCTATGTTCTAGTATATCACTCCTCACAGAGTCCATCAATCTTTTCTTTGGCCGTCCCCTCCCTCTCCAACCATCCACATTTATATTCATAACTCTCTCTTAGTATATATATAAAAACAATTAAATATAATATCTGATGTCACGTACTGTATTAAAAAGCTAAAATGGAGGTGAGCAGGACAGTGATTAGAAGCAAAAAAGCCAAATGTTCTGGGGCCTAACAGAGTGTTGCCCAAGACAACATAGAAGAAAGAAAGGGAGACAGCGTCGTAGATGGGAAGAGGACGTTAGAAGAATAGCGGGTATTAATTGGAGAAGACAAGCACTGAACCGCACAGTGTAGCAAGCTCTAGGAGAAGCCTATGCTGGCAAGCAAGACAATCTTCTCGTACCGGTGTCAGATAGTTAAACTTTAATTAATGTAAATTGTAATAAAGGCTATTAAGATTATGATCATAATTAGTTTTAGCCATAAACCCTTTTATTATGTACTAGCTGTTCCCCGCGGCTTCGCTCCCGTGGACCACTCCACAGGACCCGTTTTCGGGATTCAAATATAGCCTATGTCACTCAGGAAGAATGCAGCTTTCTATTGGTATTTTTTTTTTTAGATCGGTCCAGTAGTTTCGGAGCGTATTCGGTACAAACAAACAAACAACAAAATCTTTCCTCTTTATAATATTGGTATAGATATATTAGCCTGGATACCCACTTCAGAGCAATGGCCTCCCTACTGTCCTTCCACTTTTCTGTATCTAGGGCTATTTTTTTCTGTAACTGAGACCATTCTTTATCGAGCAGTTGGTCAGACGACATTGTTGCCATTGTGAACAGAACCTGAAAAGAGAAGTCAAAGCAATGGGTGAAGTCAGGCTGCAGATGATAATAATGATTATACGCCAGTGTAGCTGACAAAATGACAAATATTTAAATTAATAAATTCACCTACACACACACACACCTATACGCCACCACAAAACAAAAAATAATAAAAACCAGAACCCCTAAATCAAACACCTCAGGCACGTGCAGACCATCCTTCCATGTCCTTTCAAACTAGCAAGAGATAATTATATTACAAAATACCGACACGACGACAGGTAACACCTTAAGACATCAATCACCCATTCATACAGCGAACTAAATAGACATGGCAGTGCCTTTAGGAAAAACACAACCCTTTTACACTCCTGAAACTCCTAGAGTCAAAACTTGAACCTTATGTCTTGGTAGGAAGGTTGGGGTTATGAAACTAGCTGTATTTGAGCGGTAAATAAAAGTATGCCAAACTGTTTAGAAAGTTTTTCGGGTGTAGAAAGGGACTTTGAAAAATATTTCCTTAGTATATAAATGGGGAAATGGATTGTATAAAGTTTATGTATTTTTCTTACAGATAACTTAATAGATGGGCCATAAATGGGTCGAAGCTGGGATATTGAGTATTTATCCTTTATTATGTTAACTTCCATATGGACGCGAATTGAAAGCATAATCATTCATTTTTTAATCATTAATGGACTCAACATCAGTTTATCTTACAA
Organism: Orthosia cruda; assembly: GCA_964057195.1. Classification (NCBI taxonomy): domain Eukaryota; kingdom Metazoa; phylum Arthropoda; class Insecta; order Lepidoptera; family Noctuidae; genus Orthosia; species Orthosia cruda. The sequence continues at coordinate 29,077,531 of OZ059840.1, read as the reverse complement.
AAAAAACGGTCTTATCGGGAATTCACAGTAGTATTGGCAATAACATAAACTGTTGTAAGTAGTAGGTACCATCATCAGCCTAGCAGTCCTAATCTAGGCTTCTCCAATCGCACGCCATTCATCTTGATTGATAGAATTAATCCTCGGCAATCCTCATCGAGCTGCTACTAGCCAGCATGGAAAAAACGGTGCTCCACATAGCCTAAGAGTGTTGTAGGTATACAGGCCCAAGCTATGTATTATACATACCTAAACAACTAACAAAAAAACAAAAGATTAAAGAATAAACATCTTAATCAAACACACAATTACACCAATACTCACAGGATATCATTAGTATAGAACAATTATCGTTGCTAGGAACCAACTTCTCCTTCTTAATTGTCATTCAACATGCATTCAGTGCTTATCACGTTCATTATTTATTTACCATCATTAGTTGTTCTGTTTGCTTTTTCGACACTGTTACGATTGGTTACAGATTACGAGGGGAAATGTTGTAATAGGTAATTAGGTAGTAGTAAATGGAGCGCTGTTCTTTTGGGTTTTCTTTAGTATCTTGTGGAATATTCGGGTGCACACAATATTCAACTCAACACACCAATATTCAAAAAACAATTTCATTTGGCACACCAGTATTGAATGATATAGGCATCAGACTATTTCTTCTATATATCGGACTAGATAGTTAGGTACATTGCTTTGTTTTACTAAAATCAAATTAATATAAGAGTATTTTTTGCAGCGTCTGTGCTCCTTCCAACGTGTAACCAAAGATAACCTTCAAATTAAGGGTGAATAGGAATCTTAAATAGGACAGGAACTTCTATCTATAGAGCCTAACAACGGAGAACGTCGTTCAAAGTCAAAGTCAAATATATTTATTCAACTAGGCCAAAAAGCGGCACTTTTGAACGTCATACACAAATTAAAATTGACGTTTATGTCGTTGTCAATCAAATAAAAGTAGACCTGTATTTTATATATATTACTTATATATATTACTAAAATCACAAAATCAATCGTCTGACTATAATCCATCTCTATGCCAAATTTTATCCAGATCCGTCTAGCAATTTGAGCGTGAAGAACAAACAAACAAACACACACTCGCAAACTTTCGCCTTTATAATAGTTAGATCTGAGCACAGATTGGATAAATGGATTGAATTGGTAGTGGATAGTTTCAATTTTCAGGGACAGATATATTTGAAAGGGAATTGGATTTTAAAGCATAAATTAATGACTCTAGAAATGGTTTATGATCTCTAGTTATATGAGTTGTTAGCTACAGACTCTATAGTTCGATTAATTGGAGTCTAATCTCCGATATCTGAATTATGATTTTAAAGTTGAGAACTTTACAAAATCTACTTTGCCATGAATCCTGTTAAATAATAGTATGGTCTATGGCACATCAGGATAGTTACCATACATAGGCTTTAGGCACTTGTCTACCACCCGGCGAAAAGGCGATTAGATATTGACTATTTTCTTGCTGAAGAAACGTACAAAAGATACAGATCCCGTGTCAATAAAAGAGACACATAATAAATAGTTGAACGCTGGCTGTTCACAATGCCGCGGCCGGCGAGTACTCTAGAGAGAGCTATCAAAGATAATTCTCGCTCAGCGATACTCGCTCGGCGGTCAGAGGCCTTGGTGCGACTTTTTACTCACGCTCACTCGAGATATCGTAAACGATCTCTTATGTCAAAATGTATACAAAAAAAGTGGTTTGTCCTTACCGACACCAGGCGGCGCTTATCCAGAGTCAATACAAAATGATGTTTACGTTAACGCGATTGAGCGTGAGTAAAAACTCGCACTACGGCCTCTGAACTCACGCCGAGAGACCACCCAACAAATGCGTGCAGGACTGACCGCCCAAATGAGTGGTGTGAGTAATAGCCCGTCGCACAATAACACTCGCTAATAGCAGAGCGGTAAAATCAGCGGAATTATACACTCGCTTATCGCTGCTTGCCAACTCGTATCATGGTTCTAGCTCTACTCACTGCTCGCTGATCGTCGGCGGTGGGACAAGTGCCATAAATTATAATACTAAACCGAACTACAACGAACTACTACTATTATAAACTAAAACGAACAAATAATCATTAACTAGTTCTTATTATTGCCGGTATAGAACATCACTGTGGCATATTATTTGAAAGGAACGGAGTCAAATGGACGTCTTACTTAGGGCAAGGTGATAACAAAAACAAAGCGTACACCATAGATCCTGCCATGATCACATGAGCATGTATAGCATAGAAACTGGGACTTAAACATACAGGTATGACGCTTAGAAACGGCAGAGGTACTATATTCCCATAAAAGAACCGAATCAAACGTGTGTAGGAAGCTACTCGTATGTCTATTCCAGTGCTACAATGTTTCCTTCATACCCCGACTTTTCCTTGATGGATTGCAAAGGGGTACAATTTATCCCACAAAACATCAGAATAAAATTCACTTACGCGAGTAGTGTTGCTTACGTATTCTGCCCGCGTTTGCTGTTTCCTTAACATCGTACATCAATTATTATATTACACAAAACCATAAAGCTACTCGTTTGTTCGTGTTTGGAGAAAAATCCAAGACCTTTTCTTGTACTGTGAATTCCGTAAGCATAAAAAGTTTGTCTTCATAATTTTATTAGGTATTCTTTGTCAAAGTTCTTTGAAGTTTCTAAGAATAAAGTTATTTATTAATAATTTATGAGATCCCATCTCTCTCAGGTTTACGTTCGACTGGGTTAATGGTGGGATCACACCGGTGTAGTTCATAGTTGATGTAGATTGGATTTTATTTTGTTTATTGTTCTTGTATCTATTTATGATCACAGGAAAAATATTAAAAACCCGCCAGTACGAGTCTCACTCGCGCACAGAGGGTCCCGTATACACAGCTACATTCACCAAAATAAATAGGTAACATACTAACATTTCTAACGTTCATAAAAAATAAAAGCACCGCAAATTCCTCTAACGAAAGGATAAAATTAACTTTGCCATTCAAAAACTGTTATCCCCATAAATCAATATACAATTGTTCATCTTAACTGTGATAGTCTTCTTTCGCCATTCAATTGCGATAACAGATTTAGAATAGGAGATGAGGGCACAGTGTACATCTAAATGAAAGCGATAAATAGATTAATAATTACAATCTACCACTTAATTTCATCTTAATCATATAAGTACATCACGTCTCTATTTCCTCTAATTAAGCACAGGTGAGCTTATAAGGAAAGCACATTTCGTCAGTTATTTCAAAGTTCTGCTTGTTGCCATCGGTGACCACAAATCCAGACTCCGGGCCCTACTATTAAGAAATTCCAGATCATAAAACCCAATAACACATGGCCCGAGCATTGTGTGAACATTAGACCAACGAGGCAGTTTGACTAATACCTACATTCCTTCAAAAAGCTGGTCATCAAATTGCGACTTAAAATAAAATGCCAATATAACCACAACTTCCACAACTTTTATGGATAAATCTTTTACTTTCCAAGCTGCCCGTCTGTGGAATGTATTGCCTGACCCGATAAAACGTGCCCAGCCGTTGCCTGCATTTAAAAAAAACTCATACGTCATTTATTTTCATTGTTTATATGTTCTGTATGTATTTATGTATCTATTATTTAGCATATGTATGTATTTGTGTTTATTGTAAGTATTATTTGAATCTATATTTTGTTTATTGTTGGTTTTGTCATCTCGTTGTCTCTGTCCATTCCATATTGCTTGGAAGAGATCGCGGAATGCGATAAGGCCGCCCGTTGTATGTTTAGTATTAAGTTTATTTTTTTCTTGTATATTATGGTGTACAATAAAGTGTACATAAATAAAAAAAAAGGTATCCCCGTCTGAACTCTGCGTTAAGACTGTAAATATTATAAGTTTCGTCTGAAACTTTGATAGTTCTCTGTGTTCGGGGACAACAGCGGGTGCCATATAATTACAGATTATGAACTAGCAAAGTTAAACCGTTTCGCTTTTATTTCTTTATAGGACTCTTTATGTTTCTTTTAACCTTTTGATCACAAACACGACACAAAAAAAAATATTGTTTTCTATAAATTCTATTCTTGGGAACTTGGAGGTCATTTGTCGTAGGAGTTGTCCTTTATAACACCCACGGTGTTATGTCACAGAGGTAGCCAATTACGTTAGCTGCAATCGGAGGATTTAAAAAAAACCAAAAATGAATTTACTTAATTTATTTTAAAATAAAAGAATTACATTAATTATCGCTAAAATTAGCCTAAGTGCCTATTCGAAGTATGAATATGGAATGGAATTTTACAGAGTTACAATAATTGGCTAAACTAGGTCCGTGCGTCACAAAGTGCTAGCTCAGCTCGGCGTTTCCGTCGTTTGTTAAATTTGCAGCGTATGATTCTATACTAAAAGTGTTGAGTGCTGAGTTGGCGATTCCCCTTATGCAGCTGCGTGTAACATCTCCACCCGCAGATCAGCAACTATTTGAGAACTTCGAGAGAAAATGTTGCTGGAACTTGTCTTCTGGGCGCGCGATCCTCCTTTTTTTGTCAGGTTCCTCGTAAGTATGTCCCTTGCTGTGGGGCTTTTCGCAGCGTTTGCAAAACCATTGGTTGCGATAGCCAAGTATGGTTGTGATAAGTGCGCCTGCACCTAATAATGCGATGTCGAAGGGTATGGTATATGACATCTGATTGCAGCTGGTTGGGTTGTATCGGCTGGCTCGTCATGACTTGGTTCTTTATGCTGTGTAGTCCACCTTTGTGCGGAGATAACAGTTGGTAAGTATGGTAACGAGGTAGCTTCCCTGTAGCAAAGTGAAGTCTTCTCTCCCACAGACTGATTGCACTTTCGTTGGACTTGGAAATGATAGGACGTAATGCTGGTCATCTAGTTTTTTCATCGCTTCTTTTTCCAGAAATATTGTACTGAATTGGCAGGAACTCTTGTGGGCTTGATTCGTGATAAGTTCTTGTAAGCAGTCCGTTTTTGTTCGTATTTGATGGGTTATTTCCTTTTCACAGAGATACCAGTTACTAAACTTCGAGCATTCTGCTTCTATGTACACGAAATAGTCGCCATTAGTTGCTATAAAGGGATAGGTAGGGATAAGACTTTGGGATAAGAGCTTGACGGTTATTTTTTATTTTTTTTGGGTACTATAGATAACTTATAATAAATCATAGACGATTTTGGAAATTATAGAAAATCTGAAAATTATAACTATCTGGTTTCCGTTGAAATATGATCCGGGCTGAATAATGTCGTAATATATCTCGTCCTTACTGTATTTTTTTTTTTTTTTTTTTTTTTTACCTATTTACCATAGATCTAAGTTTATCTACATCTATCATATAATGAACAGTACTTGATGAGTGTATGAACGCTAACATATTTTCTATTCTAACTAATTCTAATCGGTCATAAGGTCCATTGGCTAGGCTTTTAAGTTTTATCTCCGATGACTGGGTCTCGCGAAGTACCAGCAATAGTAGAATCCTGCAGCAAGTTAGGTACCTTAGGGCCTCTTTTCAATCTGTTTTTGGCTACGGGCCCACGTTTCTTGGACGTATAAACGTGTATGGGTAAATCGGCCAGAATGGTATCTTGAGTATACCGCGGTGCAGTTTTCTGACGGCTTGCAGAGGGGTTCTTAATGAACACCTGTTGTTGAGGAACGTATTCTATTTCAGATTCGCGGTTCTTGTTTCTATTTTCTATTAACGCAGTACGATTTGATAAGGAAGTTTCGTTAATTATGTTATAGACTACTTTCATTTGCGCCCTATGATTATGAACATACTGTTGTAATGATTGTTGGGTAAAATCTATATCTAGAATATCGCGTGGATCAAAGTGTCCAGTTAGTAAATCGAATGGCCTACATCTAGTGAAGCTATGTATTGAAGAATTATATCCAATTATAGCATAAGGCATAAGATTTACGATGGGCTCCTCTTTGTGTTTTAACTTTAATATTCTTATATGTTCAAGGAGAGTTGAATGGAAGCGTTCAATGTTACCGTTATCGTTAGGCGAATGCGGTAAAACTCTATGGTGGTTTATCTTGTGAAGGCGTGTGAATTCTAGGAACAGTTGATTAGTGAATTCCGTTCCGTTGTCAGTCACTAACGTTAAGGGAACCCCATGGTGGGTACAATATTGTAATAATGATTGAAGTACACTAATGCCCGTGCCATCTCGGAGATGGTATGCTTGTCCGTATTTGGTAAAAACATCTATAAATGTAACATACTTTTCATTGTGAACCGTGAATAAATCCATATGGACAATTTCGAATGGTTTTGTTGCCGGGGGTACAATATTAAACTGTGGTCTAATAGGTCTCCGGTCATATTTAGCTTGGCCGCAAATAATGCATTCGTTGATGAATTTGGTTATTTGGTCTTTCATTTTGGGCCAGTAATATTTTTTTGAGAGGGCTAAATAACATTCGGTTATTCCTCGGTGATTAGTTTTGCCGTCATGGTAGTGTTGAATTATCTCTTGCTGACGAAGATAATCTTTGACGTTTTCTAATTCTATCTTAGCTAGTACTAAGTTCATAGACGAGCTCTTAAATTTGTCCTGTATGACTGGTATGATGGAATACATGGCAAGAGGTGGATTTATTAATATACCGGTCTTTACTTTCGGATTTACATACTCTTTGATGGCATTGACTACATCTTGTTCTAGCATAGATGATGATATCTGGACTGCTATGCGCGTGTGAGTTTCGAATGGCTTGGTAACTACTGGTTTGCGTTTGACATCTTCTACTATCGTAAAGCATAGTTGTCTATGAAATCTGTTAAGGGGTTCATCTGTGATTGGGACTTCTAGTATGGGATTTTCGTGACTGGTGTGTACGGTGGCAGTGGATGAGTTCGTAGGCATCGGGTTTTCTGATGGGTTAGGAATCAAAGAACATAATTCATCTATTAAAGTGTTAGTATCTTCGTTGTGAATCTCCACTCGAGATAAGGCATCGGCATTCGTATTAGATTTACCTTTCTTATAGATAACGGTGAAATCGTATTCACTAAGTTTCAACCTCCATCTAGTCAATCGCGAATTAGGTTCTTTAAGGTTCATCATCCACTGTAGAGGTTTATGGTCTGTCAGTACTTTAAATTTATTACCAAACAAGTACGGTCTAAAATACTTGGTGGCCCAAACTATGGCGAGGAGTTCTTTTTCTATAGTACTGTAGTTAAGCTCACTTTCATTCAGGGTTCGGGATGCAAAACACACAGGTTTGTCGGAACCTACGGGTCCTTGAGATAGAATGGCACCAATGGCAACGTTTGAAGCATCTGTCGTCAGTATGAATTCCTTATCGAAATCGGGATACTGTAGTATAGGGTCATTTGTTAAGAGAGTCTTGCACTTTTCAAAGCTGCTTATGTACTCGGAATTTAATACAACTTTTCTACCTTTTTTTAAACACGCTGTGAGAGGTTTCGTAATTTTTGCAAAGTCCGGGATAAATTTGCGATAATAACCGACAAGGCCTAAAAATTGCTTAATTTCTTTTGGGGTCTTTGGAATGGGGTATTTTTCTATGGCATGAATTTTATCCGGATTAGGTTTTATTCCTTCGCTACTTATTATGTGTCCGAGATAACCAGTTTCATGCTTTAAGAATTCGGATTTATCCATTTGGATCTTAAAGTTCGATTCCCGAAGTCTATTGAAAACTTTTTCGAGATTGGTCATATGCTCTTGTAGTGACGTGGAAAAAACGATGATGTCATCAAGATACACCAGGCATATGTCATTCTGAAGACCTCTGAGGACATTGTCCATAACCCTTTGAAATGTGGATGGTGAGTTCTTAAGTCCCATGGGCATTCGAAGAAACTCGAAATGTCCATGTTCGACATTAAAAGCTGTTTTCTGAATATCCTGGGGGTCCATTTCGACTTGGTAGAAGCCACTAGCCAGATCAAGAGTGGTGAAGTATTGGCACCTACCTAGTTTGTCAAGAACATCGCTAATGTTCGGGATAGGGTATTTGTCGTTAATAGTTTTTTCATTGAGCTTCCTAAAGTCAACTACTAAACGCCATTTTTGCTTGCCCGAGGCGTCCATTTTCTTGGGGACCACCCAAATGGGCGAACTCCATGCTGAATCTGAAGGTTTTATTATTCCCTGATCTAACATTTTTGAAATCTGTTCCCTAACCTCCTGACGATGAATGAATGGGTATCTATAACTTTTTGTGTAAACCGGGACCTCGTCTGTAGTCTTAATACGGTGTTTTATTCGATTGGTAAATGTTAACGCTTCGCCTTCTATGTAAAACACGTCAGCATATTTTGAGCAAAGAGTTATAAGGTTGAGTTTCTCTTCCTCGTTTAAATGATCTGTTCGTAATCGCGTTGTCACTTCTTGAACTCGCGTGGTGCAATGTTCGGTGCGCGTGCACTCGATATTAAATAAACTTGCGTGCACTGGTCGGTCAAGTGATATTATAATATCATTCGGGCTCGTATTTTCTATCTCTTAGTAGCCGCGATTATTGTCGACAATAGTAAGGCACTCGCGTACTATACAGTTGCATATAGTCTGTTCACTAACTAATGCTGCACCATTTGGAGTGTCGATCGGTATTCTCACTAATTTCGAAGAATGAGCAGGTATTATGTCTTCATACAAGTTAACATTGCAGGAATTATACATACGGATAGGATTTGATGATGTGCGCGTTATTAACCTCTGATCTTTTAAATCTATCTTGGACTCCCATTTAGTTAGCAAATCTAAACCAATTAAACCGTCAAAATATTCATGGAAACGATATACAAATAACTTGATAAACTCTGGATCGTTAAATTCCGCGAAGCAAGGTAAACTTATAGAATAATTATTTCTACTAACCGCGTGTACATTGGTAACTTCAAACGGGTCGTAATTTAAGGGAAAATTTGGAAAATATTTTTCTACAGCTTCTGGACTTATAAAGGACTGGTTTGCACCGGTGTCAATTAGTAACTTTAAAGGTGGTTCTGATATTAGTATGTACGGCAACTGACGTTGAGTTTGGAGATTTAATTCTATTTTGGCTTTTTTGATTTCTGTGCCTCCTGAAAATCCTGACTTATCTGACATGGACCTGCCTGAGGTTCAGTTAAGCCTGTAATATTTTCTTGAACATTTACATCGTTCAAAGTGGGATCATGGTTGCACTCTAATGTAGCGAACGGGCTATAATCATAATAAGTGTCATCGTAATTAAAACAGTCCGGCTCGTAACAGAACTCCGTCGGGTAATATGAGTCGTCGTATGACGTGCACTCATTCATGTTCATTTCACGATTTTTAAAATAATTGGTTGGTGGCGGATTACCTGAATGCTGCCAGTTATGGCCAGATAGCATGGGTCTAGGTGTAAAATGCTGTACACCACTCATAGGTTTAGGACCTTGATTTTGATTTTGGGCCGGAGTGTTTCTGGGTGGCAAACGGAACATGTTACTTTGAGCGTTATATGTTTGAGGAAGCGCACGGAATATTTGCTGTGTTCGATTAGGCATGCGATGTTGGGGCTGCTGATTAATAAAGTTGGGGTTGAACCTAAATGGTTGTGGTGGTAGTTGGTGGGGTCTAGTTCCTATGGGATTGGGCCAGTTGGGAATTGGTACTGCAAAATGGTTATTACGTAGAGGAACTAGGTTGGTATTTGCGTGGGGTGTTACAGGGTGTGAATTCTTTTGTGTAGTGGGTTTTGAAAATTCACTACGTTCCTGTAAATACATAACATTAAGTTCTTCCTGTACATATTCAAGGGCCTTTTCGATAGTATCGGGACGCATGCATCTTATGCGGGATCCTAATGGTTCCTTTAAACCTTTTACAAAAGCCTGCATAGTAACCTTTTTATACAGTGTACGTTTCGCTTCCACTGTGGTAGTAATTGACTCGTGTAATGTTACATACGTCATCATTGTACTGAACAAAGTTTGGCATTCCTCGTAGAATTCCTGAGGCGTTTTATTTCCCTGCGTAGCTAAAGAAAGGTCTCTATACAAAGCGGTTTCATCCCGTTGATCTGAAAAGTTATTAACTAAGGCTGTTCTAATCCCTAGCCAACTATCAGGTATGCCGTTGGAATTGATGGTACAAGCGGCAGAGCCTGTTATTTTATTTAAGATGCCATTTAATAGGCATAAGTTGTTTAACTCGCTACCTGGGGTATTGCTAACATACTTAGCTACTATTTGATCGCATATTCTGACAAACCTAGTCAATACATTTGGGTTCCCATCGAACTCCGGGACCATACGAAGGGTCTTGAAAATTGCATCCGGATCATGGGCCATATTTAAGCTATTTATACTACTATTTTCACTATCACTATTTAAATCTCTACTGTTATCTATAGCACTCCAGCGAGCCGTACGAGATTCGGGCTCCTGGGAACTGGAACTTCTCGGGTGAAAAATCTTGGAAGTTGGGTGGTACTAGGACTAAGAAGGAAGCAACACAGGAACAATTCAAGTGTACTCACAAATTTTTCATCTCTGGTTCTCTCGTGAATCGAAGTCTGGATTCTCCTTCCGGAACTGCAGCTGGACCGTAGATTCGGATATTCGGCACCGGGGCTCGACAGCCACCCAGGCGATTCGCGTACGCGGATTTCGATATTAGAGATCCCTAAAGCTTGCGAACCGGCCCGCGAATATCCTACCGACTGCGCCAATTACGTTAGCTGCAATCGGAGGATTTAAAAAAAACCAAATATGAATTTACTTAATTTATTTTAAAATAAAAGAATTACATTAATTATCGCTAAAATTAGCCTAAGTGCCTATTCGAAGTATGAATATGGAATGGAATTTTACAGAGTTACAATAATTGGCTAAACTAGGTCCGTGCGTCACAAAGTGCTAGCTCAGCTCGGCGTTTCCGTCGTTTGTTAAATTTGCAGCGTATGATTCTATACTAAAAGTGTTGAGTGCTGAGTTGGCGATTCCCCTTATGCAGCTGCGTGTAACAAGCCTTAAGCAGTGGATTTGTTTTCTAATATAAACAAGATGCGAAAACAAAGATAGCTGGTAAGCGATACTTCTTCTCTCAAAGCTATTCGCTGAGCAAAAAATAAAAGGTAAACAAACCATAACATAGTAGTTTATAGAACGGTCATATAGTAGGGGTTATTAGTTTGATAGCTGGTAAGCGATACTTCTTCTCTCAAAGCATCATATCTACTATACTCTATTCGCTGGAGCAAAAAATAAAAGGTAAACAAACCATAACATAGTAGTTTATAGAACGGTCATATAGTAGGGGTTATTAGTGTATAGTACTTTTCCGTTGATATAGCACTTACGATCGACCGACCGATCGACTTTCGTTGTGTTTCACTTCTGTTTGCTACTTAGAAGTTGTATTGGCCAATCTTGGCCAGACATTTGTAGTGGTGGTTTAAAATCGGTGATTTTGTTGTTGTTGTTTAAAATATTATATTTTTATCAGTTTAAAGCTTAAAATATAACTTATTCTACTTGTACTTACCGAAAGTAAGACACTCGGGCCGGTAAATCATTTTATCTGGTATTCGTTTTGCAACTTTTGAAAACACATTGCCGCATTGTGAAACGTGTTAACATTGGCTGCGTTGCAAGCGGACTAAACAAAATAAGAGGTCACGTCTCAAGTGAGCTTTATTTACCGTAACATATTTCTTGCGCCACCGACCCTACATCTACTTGGTCGAATTTACATTGCCTTCTTTGGTGTCACTAAATTAGAAAATAATAAATATTATGAGAAGATGTTTATTTCATAAAACTACCAAATACACATATGCAAAAATATTTCAAACATTGAAATTATTTTTCTTAACTGTATTTTACAACAATGTCAATATTTTTAATATATAAACAAAAATAAATATCTTATTCAAACCAAAACCAATAGCCGATATTAAAAAGCATCTGGAAAGCCTGGAGTTCGGAACAATTATTATAATAAATTAAAGAGAAGTAACCATTTTGCATTGCAGGATTGTATATTTAAAATTAGGCGGATTATAACCGATTGACGTTTGTTTGTTTACCTTTTATTTTTTGCTCCAGCGAATAGAGTATAATATGTAAAATTTGACGCGCGACATGATACACAACATGTTGCTCATCACGTGTATGATGACAATGATGACCAGCAAAGAGGAACTTCTGTTTGGTAACGTTGTCTTGTTGCATCATGTTGCGCGCCAGCTGGCAACGACATCTAACATGTTGTTTATGCTGTCACGCGTCAAATGTTGCCTAGTAGATACGAGGCTTCAGCCACGTTTTTACCTGCAACCAGCTCGCATGCAAGTTGAATTGCATTTCGGACTACCGAACGAGTGATCGCACGATCGTGCCCCGCAATGATAATAATTAAACTTACGAGTTCATGCGAGTTGCTTGCAGGTGGAAACGTGGCCTTATAATGCCACCTGTTACGTGACAGTTGAACAATATCCAGCCAGTAAGGAGGTAGAACAACTGTCTGACCTTCTCTTTTAAAATCGTAATGCACCGTTTAATCTATTTGCCGCCTTCCAGTCTTATCGAATGAATATACCTGCAGAGCGTAGGTGAAATCTAAACGCTAATCCATTTTTTATGTTTCCATTATTCTAAATCATTTTTACGACCTCGACTCAATCAAATGTATAGTTATAATTTTAATCAAGGGTTGCGTCGTGGTCATAGCACTGACTTGAATGAAGTGAATTTCCTTCAAATGAAATTAGAAAAAGAGTGGCATTCGATGTCAGCGAAGGCGATAGTAGAAATGTCAAAATGTAAGTGACTGATCACGTGATTTTTCGAAATCGCATCGCTTGTCATCCCATACAATTTTGCTTTTTTGACAATAGCTATCGCTACGCTTTCGATGATAGAATGTCATTTGTCTAGGGCTTCTGGTCTTTGTCTTGTAAATTCTCATTGTATGTAGAACCATATATCGTTTCACGGAGGCATTTGCAATAGATTTGTAATATCACGAAAGTATTCCCGTAACTAACGAAATCATGTACGCTTCAGTATACCAGCTGCTTTTTAAAACAAAATCTCTAAAATCTATTTTACATCTTTTTTTTCAATTTATAAGTTAAGCACACATATTCGTTTTATGACATTATTTTAAGTATCTATTTTATTTACCCATGTGTGTCACTAGCGGGGTGCCAACTGAAAATCAGCGCTGGATGTCTAACGCCCAGCAAATGCTGAGTTGGTAACCCTTTCAGTATGGGCACGCCCGGCGCACCTGTTTGTACTTTTTTTAACTATTCTTCTTTGTTAATTTGTGATTGTTGTTGTCGTGTTGTGTCTATGTCGAATAAATGTTTTCTATTCTTCTTCTTTAAACACCTTAATATCTTAAATGAGCACCATATTTCCACATTATTCCAGTGCCAGGCACTAGCAAAACTTGCGAAGACCTAAAATAGCTTAGGTACATAATCTTGATAACGTGTTCTTGTGCACTCGTCTCAGTTTAATGTTGTTGAGCACTAGAAAACTTAATTATCTTAAGGATGTTGGGCTATGAAGTTAGCGACAGTAAGATATTAAGTTATTAAGTAGGCTGTCGGTTTAATACCTTCTTATTCGTTTCTCATCGAAGTAAATAGCTGCCTATTCCATCATACCATCATCAGACATACCCACAATTAGCACACAAATCATGCTACATAAATACATATCATAGAGGCATAGGTTTTCAAAGATAATAAGCATGGCTGTCTATATGGGAAACTTGCCTAATTTGTAAATACTGGAACAATATTATTTTGCATTTCTGCTAGCCACAACGATGCCAGTCGATTTAGAGCCCTCGCTGACGCTCGGGCTCTAAATCAGGCACTCGGTGCAATAATAAATTACTTTGTGCTCGATGCAATAATCTACTATTATGTACCAATAAACTGGTAATGTATAAGCTAGATTTGACAGTAAAACCGTAATATCTAAACAAGTATCCGTCTGAATGTGTGACCTAGAAGTTATATGTAAACGACTTATATACAAATCGTTTGTACACTGTAATCTTCTGAATAATATACTTATAATATCTATGGGTACTTGATATGTTCTGGTAAATCGATGAATATGGTGTTATTGCTTTATTTATGTTAATTTTAAAGGTTTCGATAGAAGAACGATGAGTTAGTTAAAATCGAGAGAAAAGGAGGTCCTTTGAGGTGGCAGCAAGAGTTAGTAATGAAAACAATTCTTGCGTAGTCAAATGTTTACGTTATAATGACGTCATATTGTAGACGTTCATTGAAAATCTTTATTGGACGATGAATATTCAATTATTTGTACATAAAGAACAAATTGACGTATTTTGTGTTAGAGTCTGCCAAACGAAAGTAGACACTCGAACTATTTGCAAACTTTTTAACCGACTACCCAAAAAGGAGGAGGTTCTATGTTCGACTTTGTTTGTTTTTTTTTCAATTTTTGGTGATTTGTTGTTGTCTTCATAATAGCATTTATTAAGTGAAAAATGGATAAAACAATTAACAGTGGATTACGGGAGATGTAATTTCGCATGATGTCTAAATATCAAGAAAAACAACAGGAGAAAGACGTCGAACTCAAACAATAACAAGATTGTTTACGTGTGGTGTTAGATTTCATAAGTTAGTATGACGCTAATAAGTTGATACTTTGTTTTAATTCGTAATCACTATTTATTTATGATAATAATATCTAAAGTATTACCTACCTAAAGTACTTATTGTATTTTTATTCAGACGGAGTAAAATAAATAATTCTAAAGTATCAAATTAGTTCCAGGTATTTCAAACTATTTTTGGGTTTGCTATGCTGATATTGTTCTAAATTTTCCGCGCTTTTTCAGTCTCTACTTTCGTTTGCCAGACTAATATACTTTCTTGATTCGGTTAATGAATTCCTAATAATTAATATTATCATTCAAATAGGATTCTAACACGATTCTATATTTTAAAGGTGCAAAAATACCATATATTTCCAATAAATTACGTATTATCGACTTCGTTATACTTAAATATTACTTATACGTAATAATAATCATACAATATTATCGTAATTTTGGGTCCCCATAACTTATATCGATCGAACACTAAGACAGTTTCCAAATTACTGTATCCTGGCTTTAGTTAAATACAAAATAACGTAAAATACATGTTGCTACTGAGAAATATATTAAAGTAAAAATGTACAATTTTTCTTATGAATATGAATTACAAATGGCACAGGAAAAGAAGCGATAAAATATGATATTTTTGGTGACAGGCTACCTCAGTCTACAATAATATTATATTGGCGATAGTAATGGTGAAGTTCGAAATTATCATTGTAACACTTCCATTGCTCTAGTGACTGAAGCAAGACTAGAGTCTAGTCTATTAGATACGATTTAGACTTTTCGCCAATGGCCATCGCCGATAGAATCTACTTGTCAAGTGCATCTTGTCGATGTAGAAGGCTGTTCGACGAACCCATTGTTATGAGTCGGAAACTCTCGTTGTTGCCCGAACATGGCCGAAGTTAAGGAGTAAAAATAACTCCTACACTAACGGCTACAAAAATGTGTACAGACAGTGCTCTGCCATATCTAACCCCTCTTCCTCTCTTATTTATTCTAAGAGGGGTCAGATAATTCAAGGCACTGACCCTACTACAAGATCACATTGCATTTAATAGTAACAAAACACGGTATACTTGGTATTTTATAAATTACATCGACATTGAATAAACACAGAGGGAGGTCCAAAAGCTCACGGAATATTTTCATTGAAATACATCTTATTTTTAAGGAAAGTATCGATGGTAAGTATATTTTGGACCTCTTCTCGTAGAGTTAATCTGTCACCAAACTATTATAAACACGTTTTAAAATTATACAACATATCAAATAAATTACTAAATTCGTTGGAAAGGCAAGACTACTATTACTTACATTCATATATTATTAATGTGTAGTGAAAAATCACAGAAAGCGTTAGAAAAACTAAATCTAAAAATAAATAATAAACATTAAAATAAAATTAGCTTATGTTAAACAGTGATATGTGGGATCGATTATTTATTATTCGAGTTGTTAATCGATAATCGAATAATATCATGAAACGAACGTTTTATAAAATTTTATAAATTAATAATATACAAACCACTGGTAGAGTTACACTAGAAATAAATACAAGTGCATAAAATTGTAGAAACTTATTTCATCACTGGGTTGTTAAAAGATACAAGAATACAAAAGTTCGTTCCCAGTATAGGGAAGGATGTACAGGAACCATAGGTGGTAGCACAGAAGTGTCTTTGTTAAGCCATGTTGCCAAGTATTTATAGTATAAAAGTATCAGTTTCGAGTTTACGCCACTAGATGGCACAGTCTACACCGTACGCTTTCCCCATACTGTTTTAACATAGGTCAACTTTTTGAGTTAAATTCTCAGGTAATTTCACTTTCTTCATCTTATATCTCTTAACATGTTAAAACTTAATATTATTCTGACTATACAGCATTCTGTACCATGTAAAAAGTTGTTATACTACTTGAAACCATGAACACACTGTTATTTCGTTCAATATTTATCGTATACACCGAACCGGTATATTTAGGACTTAGAACTTGTTCATGTTCATAGAAAGGGTCTACTCTAGACAATATTCATTGGTGACAAAAAAGGTGTCATTATTTTCTAACTGTCAATTGCTCAGTTCAAAATTTAATGTAGTAAACACATTAGTCCAAAAAAGAACAAACGAATTTACGCTTCAATGTCACTGAAATCTTGTGCATGTTTTGTGCAATCACAAATGGTTTTCTACTGTAATTTGGTCACGTTAGGACTCGTCATATTCGATGACTATTTCACTTTTGCAATACCTGCTTTATTGCAAGGGATTTAAAGTCGAGTTTTGCTTTGTCCCTGTACTTAATAAACACACCAAAATTGAACAAATTATTCAGGTCTCATTAGGAATCGTCATATACGACGACTATTTCGACTCTTCAATGCCAACCTTATTCCAAGGCAGATTTAGTAGATTTTCCCTTTGTCCCTTTTCACATCAAAATTGAACAAGTCGTTTGCTGTCTTAGCTCGATAGCCCCCAAATTCGGCGTATACAACAAACAAACATTCCTAATAAGATCAGTCAGGTCTTACATCGACTGTACACTATATAATTGGCAAGGGAGTGGCTCACTATCAGTTGGAGCCGCTTTCCGAAGACGTCTGCGTTATTCCCTGGGTGTATGCTATCTGTATGCTTTCACATACGAACTTGTACTAGCTCTGTGAAAGAAGGCATTAATTTTGTAAATACGCTAAGAATTTGTTTAAATAAATGGTAATTTTTGTTAGCGGTGTCTCTAGTGACATTGAGATTGTATTGTTTGCGCCTTACTTAAGTACTGAACTAACTAAACTTGCCAATATTCAAAATTAAGTAACAAGTTTTGTTATTAAGTAACTGGACCTTCGTCAGAAATACAATATCAGCATACACGAGAAGTTAAAGAAGTCAGAAACTCGCTAATATTAAATTAAAACTTTTACATCAGACGAAGTCCATAGGATCAGTGTCCATAGGACACTAGGACAGGAAGATATGCGATGGGCCGTTGCAGTATTATAGAAATAAAAAATCACAAAATGCAAAGGAGTGGAATTCCCTGCCGGAGTCTGTATTTCCTGATACCTACAACCTGGGAGTCTTTAAGTCAAGAGTGAATAGGTTTCTTCTAGGCAAGCGTGCTTCATCGTCGGCCACATCATCGCTTACCATCAGGTGAGATAGTGGTCAAACGCAAGCCTATCAATAATAAAAAAAAAAAATAAAAAAAAAATGTAATTGTTTAGGATCAGCTCACAACGAGACGACATAAATAAAACCATAGACATACATCTAACTAGATAACGCAAGTCCCTCCATCTGTATGAAAACCAAGCGTGCCACTTTTTCACAAACAATTTACTTACCAATGAAAGAAAACATTTCCAATGCCTCGGCCAACTTTTTCTGTACATTCTTTACAGCTCAATATGGCATAAAAAGGCACTTTTCTAGATTTCGGTGGATTCCCGGTGCCGAAAATGCTAAATGAAAAGCTCAGATTATGATCATTGATCGTAACTTTACTCCTTTTTTTGGCACGCGAAGTACATACAATCACGTCATCTAGTTAGATTTATATCTGTAGGAACACATTTCAGTGAGGAAGATTGATTTGCTTGTGATTGTGTAATGCGAGAGCCCGCTACGCCCCTAACTTCACGATGCTCCGCTTCAAGAAATGCATCGCAGCGTAAAACAACCGGCCTTTTCGAGCATTATTTGTTTCTGTCTACGTTTTGTGAGGTACAAAAAACCGGCCAAGTGCGAGTCGGACTCGCGCATGAAGGGTTACGTACCATTATCGCGATAAACGGCAAAAAAAACACGTTTGTTGTATGGGAGCCCTACTTAAATATTTATTTTATTCTGTTTTTAGTATTTGTTGTTATAGCAGCAACAAAAATACATCATCTGTGAAAATTTCTACTGACTAGTTATCACGGATCATGAGATACAGCCTGGTGACAGACAGACAGACAGACGGACCGCGGAGTCTTAGTAATAGGGTCCCGTTTTTACCCTTTGAGTACGGAACCCTAAAAAGGTTATGTATTATTTCTAGTACAACAAGTAAAATTTCAAAATTTAAAAAAACCCCTGACACATTTATCTTGCGAAAACATCCCGATTCAAACTGGCAAATGCTTTGAATAATGGGCGTTAGTAAAAATCATTGTGAAGGAATGTAAACAGCGTAAGGCTGATGGTTCTATTTAGGACAAGTCCACCATTCTATTTGCAACCTGCAACTCCTGAAAGCCTGAATCAACGATGGCGACCATAAAAAGCACCAAGTTAGTGGGGTTCATCGAGTCCAGGAGAAACGATTCAAATGTGTAGCAACACACAACGAAGTTAATCAGAGAAGAACAGTTGGTAACAGTAACAGTAAGGGGAAACAGTAATAATAACATAATTATGGATTTCACAACTCTTAGAGGACGCCAATTTATTGTGCCTAGACTGACATCAAGTTAACACAGTACTTAAAACACAAGTGCTGATACTTCCAGTGCTGTTTTCATGGCCCCACTGCGTGACTCGGATCAGTGCACGTTAGCAGCCAGTGTTTTGAGTGATCACAGCAATGTTTACACCAGTAACTGTGCTCCAGTTGCACCCTGTATGTGATACGAATATTATATAGGTACACTTCGTTTTACAGGTTAATTAGGGAAAAGTATATTATTATGAATGGATAAACAAACATTCATTAGAAGCTCTTGAGAAGATAGTTGGGCGAAGGTTTAAGTCCTTTTTAAGATTGGTTTGTAATTGAGACGAATTATATCATCACTATATAATAATATTAATTAGGTTTTTTTTTTCCTAGACCTTAATACTACTTTACAATGGCAATGTGGCAGCAATTTCAAATTGTGCAAAGAGTGCCCCTCGAAGTGTCAGGCCATTGTAACAGGAAGCTCGCGCATGGTGGGTAGAGTGGCGGTTAGCTCTCTTCCTTCTCTTATTTTCGATGGTACCGTTATTCCCATTAGCCCTAGCGTAAAAGATCTCGGTTTACATCTTGATTCGACGCTTGGCTGGCATAGTCAGGTTACTAGTGTCAGTCAAAGAGTCAACGGCACTTTGCGATACCTGTATCGACTGAGGAACTTTTTGCCCGCAAATACGAAGACTATGCTTGTGCATACCTTAATTTTTTACATAATCGACTATGGTGACGTGTGCTAATTCGACTTGAGTGCGGTTCTGCTGGATAAGCTTGATAGGCTCCTCAATAGCTGCATTCGGTTCATATTTAATTTGAGGAATTATGACCATGTGTCGAGCTACAGTTCTGAGCTCAAATGGATGCACCAGAGAAGGTGTTTTCGCGCTCTAACTACGATTTTCTCCCTACTCAACTATCCCACTCCACCTTCTTACCTTATGTCTCACTTTCAATATTAAAGTTCTTCTCACGCTAGGAATCTGCGTTCTTCCAACAATCTGCTCTTACTCTGTCCTTCTCATAATACTGATTTTGTTCAATCTTCCTTTCATATTCAGTCTATTCTTCTTTGGAACGCAATTCCTCTCGAAATCAGGGCGGCAACCAGTTGGTATGCTTTCAAGCGGAAATTGCAGTATTACTATCAGCGGGGGGTAGGGTCCTCTCGATAACTTATTTTCATTACCTTATTAAATATATATATTTATTTAGGTAAGTATCATATAATATATGTATGTAAGTGTATTTTATGTAATGAAAAAATATATTTTTGGATGGGACCACATGACAAGCACCAGCTTTCAAATGAAAAAAGATTCATCAAAATCGGTCCACCCAGTAAAAATTTCTCACATAAAAAAAAAAACAGCCGAATTGATAACCTCCTTTTTGCGAAGTCGGTTAACAATACAAAATATTTGACTTTTGAACTCATGCATAAAATAGGATATGTCAAGCAGGGTGGTAAAAATTATGGACATCGACTAAAATAAATTAAATTACCTACTTACAGATAGAGTAGCTACAAAAAAAAGCTCACCTCTTAATGAAAATAATGTAAAACATTTAGCCACAAAGTTAACGAATAAATTACTCTGATAGTAACGTGCTATCTGAAGTCACCTTTAGCGAAATTTTATTGTGAGAACTGAATTTATTAACAGAAAATGCAAAACTTTAGTTACTAAATTATACCAAGTGTCAAGTTTTTGGTGAAGTTTATTAAAAGTTTTGAGTTATACAAATAATGTTTTGTACGTAATCGAAGCATAACAAAAGTCGACATTGGAAAAGTTAAAGATAAGTTACAACGGTGTTTTTTGTAAAGCTTGTGTCGCTTCGTAGAATTTGCTATGTATACGTAGCATATCTAGGCTAGTGTGGGCAACGTTTTTATAAAATAAAAATAAACTATACCTACAAAGCGCCTACAAAAGCGCTGGAAGCGGACACTTGAATCTACTAAAAATTTCCTGGCATAAAATGTCCGGGCTAATGAAAACAAGATTGTTTTGAGACTATTCGTATCGCATTATATCACTCGCACAAGAACCTATATTTCCACACAGCATCATAAAAACATCAAAATCTTCGATAATATTAAAATCAATAACACCCGTTCACTTTATTAAACGTAATCACCCCCAAATGAATCAGGCGTACCAACGTAACGGCTGAAATTTCAAAACAAAGATGGCGGCCAAACTTAAAAGTCGAACAATAGTCCGTGGCTTTTTTTAAATACTTTCGTTTATGGGCCGGTAAGATAATACCGACAGGTGGGCTCTTATTCCCGTTTCTGAACGATCAATTATTGATGGATGAAACTGGGTAAAATAAGTTTAGTGATTTTATGGGGAGGTGGGTATGTAGTCTCTTGTTTTGTATGTGGTTGTAAGTTATTTATGTATGAGTATAGTTAAAGATATCTGTTTTAAAGTCTGTACTGACGAAATAAATGTGAAACTCGACATTAAAACTCGACGTTATCAAGTACTAACTGAGTATTTAGCAATCTGCGAACTGTTTCTAAACCTATAAAAAAAGAGATGAACTTGCCTTCATGTAGGAGGTAATCTTTTAAAGTACTGATTAGATTTCGAAAATAATTTCACTGATAGCTATCTTATGTATGAGTCCGACTGGCTGTACAATTATGGGACCAAATTATTATTTTTTCGTTTTAGTAATTCAACGGCACATTCTTACTTTGATTCTCTACTTAGGCCCGATAATAAGTCGTAAGAACCTAAAAAAAAAAGATTATATAATATATAAAAATGTTAACAAATGTTAACTAACATCTAGAAGGCCTACAATGTTCACACTTTCACAAAATAATCGATAAAAGAATGTATACAAAACTAAAAAAAATATATAACAAGACTAAATTTAACATGTGGCACAAATGTTGTTATCACTACTGTAACTATTCTAAGCAAAGGGCTATAAAGATGATTGCGAACCATTGTAAAATGTCCAATTGTAGTATTGTAAGATGAAAATTGAGTCAACATCTGCTGCTGATCCCCACAGCAGAATGCCATAAAACATAATACTGTGGAAATAAGCATAGTATACTAACCAAGCTGTGGCTACATCGGTTAACTGCCTTATTATCCTTACTGCATGTGCAGCTGAACTTAACCTACCCGAAATAATTCTAATGTGCGCGCCCCACTGCAATTTTGAATCGATAGTAATCCCTAAGAATACAGTTGCCGTTATAACTTCAAGATTTTTGCCGTCATGATTTTTAAGTTTTGGTCACGTTGTGGTACATTTGGTAAAGAGAACTTAATCCATTTTGTTTTTTCGTATTCAATAAAAGATTGTTAGCTGCGAACCATTTTGAGAGGTTAATTAGACTTTCGTTGACATGTAAGACATCCGTATCTTTCCTATCAATTTTTAAAATTTGCGAAGTATCATCAGCAAATAGAATTATATCCGATAATTTGGCCATTTTAAAAGGGAGATCATTAATTTAAAGAAGAAAGAGGAAAGGGCCGAGAATTGAACCTTGGGGCACGCCCATCTTGACTAGAGACCCGGAGGACGTCGCCCCATTAACATTTACTTTCTGCTGTCTGTTTGATAAATAGGAAAGCACAAGATCAGCAGCGTGTCCTCGAATTCCGTAATGGTGTAATTTACAGATCAGTGTGTTGTGGTCGACGCAGTCGAACGCTTTTGGGAGATCACAGAAAATGCCAATGGCATCCTGGGACTTTTCCCAAGGTTCCAAGATGTGGCCGATAAGTTTTACTCCCGCGTCCGTTGTCGAACTACCTTTCGTGAAACCAAACTGTTGACTATGCAGGATCCCATTTGAATTGAAGTGAGAAAACATCTGGTCCAGCACGATCTTTTCATAGATTTTACTCAATGCTGGAAGCACAGATATAGGTCTATAATTAAGGGGATCACTCTTACAGCCTGATTTGAAAATTGGTACTACTTTACTGTGCTTCATTAAGTGAGGAAACTTGCCGCTGTCCAAACATTCATTGAATATGCCTATTAGGACAGGAGCAATTGAGTCAATAATATCTACAAGAACCCTAACGGATATCCCCCATAAGTCTTCAGTATTTTTTGTATTTAGACTTTTCAACGCGTTTTTAATTGTATCAAGACATATTGGTTTAAATTTAAAGGTTGGTATGTCATTAGTAAAGTTTTCCTTAAGAAGAGCTTCAGCTAATTCAGATGAGGAGGGAAGGGACTAGGGCATGTAATATTCGGAAGATTTTCAATTCCGATATTGATTTCTGATATTAGATCTCAATATCGGAATTCCGATAATAATATCGGAATTGCGTACTTTCGTTAAATATCACATTTTTTTTTGTTAATTGCACAAATTCGGTATGATGTTGGATGCATTACAACTAAAAAACACGTTTATGCCGCGACATATTAGGATTTTCTATTGTGTCTCTCTCTAATCACCAATGACTGGATAACCGGGCGCTTATTAACCTAAACTGGAAATTTGTTCCCAAGTAAGAATATAAGTTAGTAAGTCATTCAGAACAAGGATAATGCTGAAAAAACCAGAAAATAAACGTTTATTGATCAATCTGAAAGTAGTCCCTATAAGTGTAGTGAGTAATGATGATTTATAAATCCAGTATAAGTATCGGTCAAAATGGCGACGCCTCCTGGGGGCGGCCTATGTTTAGCAGTCGATGTCTTTTGGCTGAAATGATGATGATAATGATGAGATACAATGTAATCAAGTAGTGGAAGTTGATTTATTCAACAGATTAGTGATCGGATAGAATAATTTATTGTATTCAATACAAGCAGAAGACTGCAAAAAATTGCTTTAATTTATTGAGTTTTCCAAGCCAGTATCACATTGTATATTTGAAATAAAGTTTACTTGTTTTGAAACAGCCCTCTCAAAAGTATAAAATACTATCTTAGCATTCATCATCATCATTGTCATCGTCATTTCAGCCGAAAGACGTCCACTTCTAAACATAAGCCTCCCCCAAGTGTCGTCACATTAGTCGATCCCGTACGTCTCAAATCCAGTGGAATCCCGTAACCAAAATATAATTGTTACAACGGGTTGTATGAAACTGTATATTTACTCGTATTCTTAAAGGTAACATTTTTAGCAATCTCGGGACGGTAAATACGGAATTCATCAAGGCACATATTATGTTTTCATGAAGTGAAGTTTAATTAAATAAGCGGCTGATTAGTAAACAGGTTATCGGAACACTGCTTATCACCGTAATCAACGTGTTTAACCGCGCTTTCTCGCTCAACGCTCCACAAGGAGCTAAAATAAGTTTTTTTTTTATTCCGAGATTCCGATATTGGATCACTCAGTATCGGAATTAAACTATCGGTAATTTCATTCCGAGATTCTGATATTCATGCCCTATTTTGAATATATTTCACGCAAATCGAAGGGCTTTGGATGGGAACGTGCTCTGTCTGGTGGACTGGAGCTTTCGGTCCAGACAACCGTCAGTTTATCCCTTATCGGCCTAATATTATATATATTCTCCTATCCCTAATCTCCCGGCACAGCACGGTATTGATCGACCCCCAGGAGCCTACCGCAGGAATCCCAGGTAAGTGCATATATTACACCATAATATTACCCGGTAACCTTTGTGACACCTTACATCCGTAGTAGGAACCAGTATATCTCTCAATAAGGACCGAACCCCCTAGCTTTCCACTGCTGCGTTACGGCAGTTAAGTGGGGTACAGGTTCAGACAGGGTTCAGGAGTCCCAAAGCTGCTATGGGCCCCAGTGTTTAACTCCTGGCTTGGGACCCGAAGACCTGTATTTAACATCAGTTATGAAACTGACCGATGGGAAGTTCAAAAATCACATCAAACGAGTCCTTATAAAAAAATCATATTATAAAATCAAGGATTACGTTTAAGATAAACATTTTGGCTTCAGCTCCTTCTGCACATGCGGCTTCCCAGGTAACTCATAAACGGCACAATAAGTGGATGTCTCTAACTATTCTGAATATAATTTTTCTCTTTTTTTGTTATTCTTCTTTTAATTAGACTTTTTACAATGTTTCTCAATCATCTTTATAACCCTTTGCTAAGAATAGTTACAGCACTGATAACAACATTTGTGCCACGTGTTAAATTTAGTCTTGTTATATTTATTTTTTTACCTTTGTATAGATTCTTTTACCGATTATTTTGTGAATGTGTGAATATTTTAGGCCTTTTGCTAGGATGCTAGTTAACATCAGTTAACTTTTTTAAATATTATATAATCTTTTGTTTTTAGTTTCTTACGACTTATTGTCGGGCCAACGTTGTCCCCCCATAGTACTAATGCTGTAACATGGAAATATTGTAAAAGCAAACCATTTTTTAAAAGAGTAACCATGGAGTTTCATGCCGGTTCTTCTCCATAGGAAACGACCAACCCGAACCGTGCATCTTTTGTCGACATATTATAAGTATGTCGACATATTATACTTTTTATTTCACATAGGCCATATAGGCCTATGTGAAATAAAAAGTTTGATTTTGTTTTTTTTGAAAACAAAATCACAAAAAAAATGGTTGGTGTCAAAAATCAATAAACAGTCACTTTACATAGACACAAGATAAAATATGCATCTAGTTATTTAAACTAGAAATGTATTCATTTTCATGAACAAGTAACTTGTCAGAATAGGGCAATGCACATAATATTAATTTGCCTAATCTTAACTTAAGTGTCAATACTATTAACTATGTCCCTTTTTGTTATACTAAGGCTATTTCCAATAAGAAGTACTAAAGTAGTTTGCTCATTCAATGGTGTCTGTTGAATTTTATGAATAAGCTCATTAAATTGCAGTTTATGATAACAATGGTTCACTATTGTATGTTTAGAACGTTTATTTAACAGAGATCCAAAACCTGTTCATAATCTATCAGAATATACTAAGACATTACTTTTGGTGGGGTTATTATTATATTACTTTAATGTTAACGCAGTACAGGGAGGTGACCATACGCTCTCAGAGTGTAAGGTTATTTTGAGTGTGCGTAAGGAACAGATGTATACAAGTCATATACGTCTGTCCCTTACTCACACTCGAAATAACTTTACTCTAAGAGCTTATGGTCACCTCCCTGGCCGTGCGCCCGCTCGGAGCCAGTATATCAATATTGGACCTCCTTTTGGACAGTTTTGATTGCAAAATATTTTTTGATTTACTTTTCCTATGTAGGTAGGAATTTCAACCATCAATTTTACTGTGTAAAAGTATTTCTAAACATCCAAGTCGTTTTGGAGGAGTAGGCAAAAGTAGCGAAAAAATATAGTTTTGTTAATTATTGTCTTTAACCAAAACTTTTAAAAAACTATGTTTCACAAATAATGTAGGTACAAGGTCACAAATAAGATTTTTTTTTGTACATGAATATTTTTTCAAACCTTTTAACTTAGCCGTGAAACGATTACTTTCTAAGGCCGGTTTACGGCACTAAAGCGGAATAAAGTCTTTAAGTGTTTTTCTATAGTGGAGACTAGTAGATGGCCTAAATAAAGCATCAAAACAGACGAATAGTTGGTAAACTTTTCAGTCATTCATATTTTATTCACTGACCACAAAACCCAAATAAAAGACGGCCAATTGGAGAGTTAATCCAGGTTTTCAAATCCAGAGGCTTTATTTTGTAAAAAATAAGGCTTCGAATTTAAAAAATAATGAATAACCAGAAAATCCTTGATTCAAATATTAGTAATGATACCCTGAGATGGTACCAAACCAAAATATAAAAGGTATATAAATTTGTTTAATATCTTATTTCATGTATTAAACGTAGTAAGATATAGAACAAAGCACCAACTTAATATCCCTACTTCTTCCACATGGAAACGCAACAAATAATCACCTTTACACATAACCAAAAGAAATACTCCACGCATCCGATAACCATTAGTTTGAGAAAACAATGAACAAAACAGAAGACGTTCGCTAAGAAGACAGGGGGCAATCAAAGGGCAATCGAGCGTTGCTCGGTGGAGTGCCGACAAATGGGGCAATATGTGGCGGTCGAAACTAGGGCTGTAACAGAACTTGGCCTCCGCATCCGCAACTGTGGAAGTTCGAAAAAAACGTCTCTTGGAATTTGAGCCTTTATTTTTTCCTCCGCAATTTAGTAGCGCAGTTAACATTGAATCCCGGTTGTCATTTTGTAGATCTTTGAAAGTTGCCATGGGTAGTCAAAACTACGAAAATTGGACAACCAGTGCTACCCATTAACTGAGTTGTGAGATTGATAGGTTGTCGCTTCATGTAAAATATACTCAGCTACAACCAGTAAAGCTGGCCAAGCAGATTCACTGTTTTTTGTTACGGAGTTCTGATAAAGGACAGAAGCAAAGGATTTGCATCTGTTCCACTGCTACTGCCAGTGCTTTAGTACTATATGACATTAGAATATTGCAGACATTGTAGTACATTGCGTACCAGTCCTTTCTGTAGGAGTCAATTTTATCCCTACATTTTGATCTTGTCGCATAGCATTTAATGTGATTCAATAAGTTCCTATAAGTGGTTCATCACCGCTTTCTCGTAGGCCAAATTGGGCCGTCACCTCCGTTATGATAGCCCCATTCCATCACTATTCGAAACTCGCCGATACCTCAATTGTCTTATCAACTGGACTTTGATATTGCTAGTGTTGTTTGTTGGGAAAATAAAGAGGTTATTCGGTGGTAGTGACACGGGAACCGTACCTTTGCGTGCGTGAGTATTTGGGAGAAGGAATTAAGTAAATGGTAAGTTTTGTTATTGTTTTTGTGGAGGTAATTAGTTACCTATAGTAATATTATAAAAGAGGAAGTACTATTTATTTGATTGTAGGAAGTCAACTCTGAAATACTAATCCGATATAAAAAAAATATTTCTAGAATGGAAATCTAACTATCGCTGAGTACCATAACTTTTTATCCCGGAGAAATGCACTGCAATTCCTGTTTGATGGGCTTCGTAAGAGAAACCGAGTGATACATATAGTTACAATGATTTCATAGGCTCCTTGTGCTTTTTTGTATATGTCTCAATAATATTATATAACCATAATTGATGTTTCTTTTTCTTTTTTTCTGTAATATGAAAATAATATTATAGTGTAAAAATTATGGGATTTTGTTACATGTTTCTTATTCAATTTATTGTACACCGTGTGATTGCTGTTTTTCATTTAAGGGTTATAACATTTTAAAGGCTGTACAAAATTTTACAGCTTTTCAATACCCAACATTTACCAAACTTTTGACAAACGTGATGGGATTTCCTACAGATCCGAAGCAATTATAGCCAAAATTGTTTTGTTCCGTATTTTCTGAACAGTGGAAAGGAAGAAGTAGATAATGGGGTATTACTCCAAGTCGTATTTCTCTCATCCACTGACGATTAAAGGATTATTGCATCATTCGCGCTAAGCCGGTCGGAATACGGATACTGCCGAACAAAATTAATGTTTTGTTTTGAAGAGGAGTGCGAACGACATTTTTGTTGTTGTAATCAATTTAATTTGACTTAAAACAATTTTATTGCGGGTAATTCCTTTCAACACTTTATCCTCACTCCTCAATTCGATATTTTATAATATAGAGAGATTAAATTGTCTGTTTGGTGGAAATTTCTGTAAAATGAATATGCGTAATTTCCAAAAAAATATGAACATATAAAAAGCTAGATAAAAGCCGGATAGTTGGCACACTTATTGAAATCACTTTATATCTCTTAGTACATAAAGCAAAATACTTTTATTTGTATACTGACCGGTACTTTGGTTTTTTGTCTACAAATCTAAGAAAAGTAAAAAACATTATCTTTAATATTTCCAGAGTAATAGTGATTTTTGCGGACCTCTATATTTTGGGACATCTATCACATATAGGGGATAGCTGCCTAATCCATGTAAATTGCATTTATGATAGATGCCACGCCGAAAAACAGGGCATCTATCCTGCAAATACTTTGAACGCATTTTGCCTTCCCATGCAATCGCACAGATACATGAGACACGGTTAACTTAGTGATAGTTAGAGAATCTTTTGATAGATTAATAAAACAGCTTGTGATTTATCCGCGAAACTAGAGTAATTACAATAGGGGCAACTATCCTGGCTTTACCCAACTACTTTTTATTCCAAAAAATTCCTGTGGGACAGACCACGGGAATGAACCCGCAGGCATCAGCTAGTTTTATAAGCATGTTTCTTAAATCTGCTTTGTAATGTAATGTAATGTACCGCCACCCGTGATCACACTAATATTATAAAGGCGAAAGTTTGTGATTGTACGAGTGTGTGTTTGTATGTTTGTTACTTCTTGACGCTCAACCGGCTGGACGGATCTGGATGAAATTTGGCACAGAGGTAGATTATAGTCAGGATTAGCACAAAGGATACTTTTTATCCCGGGCATACGTTCCCACGGAATAATTTTCGACATTCACGCTAGCGAAGCCTCTGGCAGAAGCTTGTTAAATATACAAATCGAACAATAGCACCACTGGATCTGGAGCAGTATGGCCATTTGCGTGACAATATCGAGCCTGAAGCATTCAGTGCTGCGATTGTTCAACTTCAGGCGCGATTGATATGAATCTATGAAGTTCTAGTAGACGGTGTGTTGAATTCTAGGTCAAACAAAGCTAGGTCTTGTCTACGTAAAGTAAAGACTGAGTTCAGTCAACAATGTAAGAGATAGATATGTGCCGCCGGAAGGTAACGTGGTCAATCCATAACATTTTTCTAGTTAATTGTTACCGTGTTTAAGAGCTGTGGTGGCCCGTTGGTATCGGCCGCAACTTACAAGTTGTGGGTTGTGGGATCAAACCCAGGCAGGCTCTTTAGTTTGTGTAAATTATTTCATCACCACTGCTCTCAAATCGGTGAAGGAAAACATCTTGAGGAAAACAGCGTGTCTTTGAAACAAAAATTCGGAGACATACGACATCCACTAACCCGCATTGGGCCCGCGTGGTGGATTACGGCCCATTCCCTCTCTCAGAGAGGAGGCCTGTGTTCCAGCAGTTGGAACATTAATAGGCTGATGATGATGATGTTGTTACCGTTGATAAAATATCACTTTGTCTTTGAAGCGTCTATAGGGAAGAAGATAAATGATTTAACTATCCCTGAAAAAAAACAGATCTTGTAATTTATAGCATGTAGCCCAGGAAAATAACTGTAATTAGAGGCCAATCTGCAAAAAAAGGCTAGTTAAGTAATTTCATCGTAATTATGTTTATTATGGTAGAAGTAATGTTGCCTGGAAAGTTCATAAAAAGCCCACCATAGCAAAAATAAACATGGGCTGCCAAAGGGCCCAAAAATCAGTTTTTTTCAAAAGGGTCGAAAAATTAAAAAGTAACGACCATAATAAAATGTGAGAAATAATACTAGATCTTTTTGGAACCTTTGATAGCCAATATTTTTTTCGCACTTTGGATGTATATGGACTTTTCACACAGCGTTGTTAATATCATAACCATTACATATATAATTACTCAGGTAACAGTACTCAACTAGAAACTTTTTTTGCAGATTGGCCTCCAGAAACAGTTATTTTCCTATTATTATTTCTCACATTTTACTATGTTCAAAACTGTTTCATTTTTGCTTTAGTACTGTCAGTGGAAAACATTGCTATGCAGTACCGTTAACTTTCTCTTTTCCCGTGTTTTACTTGTAAGTGCCCAAAATAGACAATTTGTTAAAATATGAAAACATACCAGTAAACGTCAATGTCAATGTAAACGGCTCTCTAGGACATAATTTATGTAGCCTCAATTACCATACACACAGATTTATTACAAAAAAAAACAAAAATAATATTATTTTGCCTCATATCTCGAAAACTAATGAACATTTGTGAATCTTATGTAGAACTCAAGGAATAAATATGCCTTAGCACAAATTGCAGTAAAATCGTAACTTTACGCGAATTAATTAATTAATTACCCTTTGAGAGGCCATATTTTTATATTTGTTATGGGATTGTTATGGATTTTTCAGGCAACGTTACTACTACCATAATGAACATAATTCAGGTGAAATTTATTTTTGGGTTTTTGTCGCAGCAATTGTATTTATTTCCTGGGCTAAAATCGCCAGGTCACGCAATTCCCCTATGCCTGAAATAAATATGATGGTTTATACTATAAAAATATTAATGTGTATAAATAATTCAAGTCAATACAACAAAACATGTTGAAAGCAATTTATTTTCTCAATTCAAAACCTTTTTAGTATCTATCCGTACCTAAGCTATTACTGAAATCTACCTACCAAAAAAAACAACGAATTGAAGTCTAGTCGAATTGAGGATATAACATTTCTTACTACAAACATTACAAGAACTTTATCAAACGCTGACAAATATAAAGGGACATCTGATGAAATACAAGCATTAAGTATTTTTCTTCAAGACCTAAAACAACTTTGTTACGGCTGTTCAAAATTAAAATGGCCGCCATGTCACAATATTGAGCAATAAACTTGCTCTGTTTAGGCGACTGCCCGGGTTGCTTGGGGTTATGAGGAATACAGTGCTTTTGTCAGACATGAAAGTCATATGAGCTAGTTGAAAATTTACGTAATATTGTGTACATAGGAGAACATTTTTCTTTTAAAATTAAATTCTTCTGGTAGAATAGAAGCACACATATGAAAACATAGATGGAAAGGTAAGGTACGTTTATCCCGGTTTTTTTTTTAAATCCAGTTGCTAGATTTGACCCACATACAGGGCAAGTATAATACAGTTAAGTATGTACATACATGTATATAGGTATGCATTTATATGATTTACAAATATAAATTACAAGGCAAGTTAAATAAAAGTTTTTAAAACAAACAATGGCACCGAATAAGGATTGTATGATCAATTAGGAAGACGATGTCTGCAAAAAATATGTCCATTATGTATCAATTCAAGATAAAATGCTTGGAATCATGTTTGTCCTGTTCCATATGGCGATCTTTAGAGTATACAAAATCAAATTTGTTAATTTATATTCCTATTCATAGTTATTGTATACCTTTTTATTTTGTTCATGCAATTGACTCACACACTGTTCCGTTGTTGTTGATTTAGGTATTAAACCTATGTTTGCAATATTTGTAAGTATGTGAGAACCATGTTCCTATTTATCAAATGTATGAGTTTACCTGTTAATGTTTTTAATACTTTATACCTGTAAGTAGTATAGAATGCAGTGCTACTCTGGGTGCATCGACATCACATATTATATGAATTTATTCGTGTATGTACTTATCCGCTCGTCTGTCACATATTGCCGAATCGGATAAAACAATGGTAATTTCTATTGTGTCTGCTAATTGACACTTGAGCTCTAGTAAATATTGTAAATTTCTTATTTTTTTAAAAGAGTTAGTTTGAGTTTTTGGTCCGTTCTTCTCCATAACAAGCTACTTTTCCGGATGGACGGTAGAATCAATTGTTATACATTTTATTGTAAATTTTAATTTTTGACGTCCAAAAGTGCCGCTTAATGGCCTAGTTGAAATCAATTTATTTGACTTTAACTATGTATCTACCAAAGATACAGTCAGTAATTGAAACGAATAAAAACATTCCAGTAGATAAAAGCAAAAAAAAGAAACTCAACTGTAAAGAAACACGTCAAACTTCCACAAAAGTAAACGTTCAAAACACACAAATTTATCAACTCCGAACCTTAAAATCCATGACCAGGAATCATCGAATATCGGTGACGACGAGAATTGACCGATACGTTCTAAAATTCGTCAACGGTTAATGCAATTCTGATCGGCACTGCCAAGCTGGGATTCTCGTCACCCTCTGTAATCGGGTCATTCCGAGCCGACAATTACAGAGGTGACTGGTGTGATGGTGTGATATGACGACGTGTTTCGGAGACCTAGTCAGGTCAATTTTGTTGCCAATAATGTTGAATGAGAGCATTCCTAATTATTTCTGAGTAGGATTGTTTTGCACAGTCCCTTACGTAAATGATGGAACAGGAAATTATGAGTGGTAACCTTTGGCTATATTTGCGTCAAAATTTACAAATGTCAAAGGATATGTAAGGTAAGGATCGGAGCTGGTGGCGTTCTGTCTACCACCACATGAAAAAGTTATTAGTGTTTGTATAAATGTATTTGTAATAATATCGTTATTATAACGATCCATGTACCTATATGCAGTTTTCAAAAATGCAAGTGAAAATACTTCGAACAACACTGAAAACAAAAATGCAGAGGAAAAATTCAATTAAGCCATATGCCAACGTTAAAACTAGGGATGTGTAACATCTAGTTTAAAGCACTTCTACAATATATTGTGCATGAAATGACTATATTCTAACAACAACATTGTATGCTCCAATTGGTTAACAAAACCATCCAGTTACATTTCCCCAGTTATTTCGCGAACTGTTAGTTACAGGTAAATAATTTTAACGTTATATTATTCCGACTGCTTTCTAGTCTATGAGCTAGTAATGGTTATAGCGTCAAGTCAGGCGTCCAGTGCTATTTAGGATATGCTACCACATAGCACGGAATAAGGCAGCGTCAAGGGTAGGGTAGGGCTAGGGACTCTCCGGCAACGACAAGATACGCCATTTCTAATACGATTAATATTGGTGTATTCGTGTGTGTTTCAGCTGTCACAAACTATTGTGACGGGCTGTCAGTCTCTAAAGGTAATCGATGACACTCACTGTAACGCTTAGTTTGTTTGGAAAGTTCTGAGAAAGCCGTCTCTAGCAGCAGCCGCCGAGACTCCCGATACTCTACTAAGCCTAATGACTAGCAGCAGTTTGGGTCTCTTGTCTCGGACTCCGATCACTGTCGCGGCGCGAACTACCACCTTAAGACGTGCAGGGAGAGGTTTGCTACGTTAGCTGCGCTTTTCATGAATTTGTTTTTCAGCTACGCAACGCATCCAAGCGTAGCGTAGCCGTGGGTCGCGGTGGACGATCCCGCATCCATTTTCAAAACAAGCGATAAGCGTGTATCTTATCCTTTAGCTATTGTGGAGCGGCGTCCTTATATAAAACAGAAACCTGTTGTGTTATCCAACTTGGAATAGGAAACGAGAGACAACTTGTTGTATAGATAACGAACTGGACTCCTCGTTTGTTACTACGTTTGTGGTTAGGGTTTTCAGGTGAGTTGGTTAGATTAACAAATAATATTTGCAGTTTGTTGAGTCCCCTACCTACAATTCTGTAATATTTTCCCTTTAGAATAAAAGTGTAGTGTAAGTTTTACTAATATTTTTGAGTCATAGATACTCGAATTAAGTGAAATTACTATTCTTATACATTATTATTGTTTCTTTTTTTAACCTCCGAAGGAAAAAGAGAAGTGTAATAAGTATCAAGTGTGTATTTTGATTTGGTTTTTATTTTTTTTGAAAGATTCAAAAAAAAAAACACAATTGACTTTGCCGAGAGTGTTCTTAGCTATGTTTCATGAAAATCGGTTCAATCGTTCAAAAGTTATGCGCATTTTACACTTTAAATCGGGGTATTTTTGCAAGATATCATGTTATAATTACGTGTTTGTATAGATTGTCGATCGAAAGGTGTTTACTACTAGATAAATTATGTAGTTTAAAAAGCATGAGTTAATTTATTATTTTACTAGCTGACCCTCGGGGCTTCGCTCCCGTCAATTGCCTACCTACCCTGGCTACCCTGCCTACCTTGCCTATCCTGCCTACCATGCCTACCATGCCTGCCCTGCCCCTACCCTGCCTACCCTGCCTACCCTGCCTACCCTGCCTACCCTGCCTACCCTACCTACCCTGCCTAACCTGCCCCTACCCTGGCTACCCTGCCTACCCTGACTTTCCTGCCTACCCTGCCTATCCTGCCTACCCTGCCTACCCTGCCTACCCTGCCTAACCTGCCTGCCCTGCCTACTCTGCCTACCTTGCCTACCCTGCCTACCCTGCCTACTCTGCTTACCCTGCCTACCCTGCCTACCCTGCCTACCTTGCCTACCCTGCCTACCCTGCCTACTCTGCTTACCCTGCCTACCCTGTCTACCTTGCCTACCCTGCCTACTCTGCTTACCCTGCCTACCCTGCCTACCCTGCCTACCTTGCCTTCCCTGCCTACCCTGCCTACTCTGCTTACCCTGCTTACCCTGCCTACCCTGCCTACCCTGCCTTTCCTGCCTACCCTGCCTATCCTGCCTACCCTGCCTTTCCTGCCTACCCTGCCTATCTTGCCTACCCTGCCTACCCTGCCTTTCCTGCCTTTCCTGCCTTTCCTGCCTTCCCTGCCTATCTTGCCTACCCTGCCTACCCTGCCTACTCTGCTTACCCGGCCTACCCTGCCTTTCCTGCCTTTCCTGCCTACCCTGCCTACTCTGCTTACCATGCCTACCCTGCCTACTCTGCTTACCCTGCCTACTCTGCTTACCCTGCCTACCCTGCCTACTCTGCCTACTCTGCCTAACCTGCCTATCCTACCTACCCTACCTACTAATTTGTATCTATCATCAATAGTTTTCTCAGCGCACGCCAAATAATGTATTTTACTGACAACATTTTGCTACCTTGGGTTACATTATTGCAATTTTCATAAGGATCTCTATTTTTTTTGAAAATATTTTATAGCCTATGACACTCAGGAATAATGTAGCTTTCTACCGGTGCAAGAATTTTCAAAATCGGTTCAGTAGATCCAGAGATTACCCCTTACAACGTCACAAACTCACAAACTCACAAACTTTACCTCTTTATAATATTAGTATAGATATTCTTTTTTTCGGTTTCAATTTAATTTATAGTATTATTTATTTTCAGGCAAATAAATAAGCTTTCGTATTTTCAGTAAGTAGCTGTTAGGTTTTCACTGAAAATGCACTATCTTCTAAAGAGAGTTTCAGCAAAGCAATAAAATGCGGTATACCTGTCAACATATTTTTTATAACTTGCTGTGATTTCAAATATTCATAAACTCCTTACAAAACAGGTAAATTTCCATAACTAAGTTATATTTTAACGAGTTTTGTGTCCAAAAAGAACTATTTCACAGTTACAATATCTTGCACAAGTAGAACAGAATCCAAAAACCAATAAAAAAAATTTTTAGTTCTATGTAACACAGGTAAAGTTGGCAACCCTGAGTCCACTGCAACAGTTGCCCGACTTTGTTTATTAACATAGCGACGAGTTTGATAAAGTTTGAATTAGATACCGGGCAGCGACGCGTGGCTTTATGAGTGTAGATTTACCTAGATAAGGTTGTAAAGGTGGTTTGTGTACACTGTACTTGATAGTTGATAACATGATAGTTCAGATGTTAGGTGGGTTATTAACAATAATAACCTATATTTTTAATTATTTTTTTTGGTGGGCAATCATCCAATGACTTCTCCCGCTCTGGGTGAAGCAGGAGGGTGTGTCAGACTTTTACTGACTAAAACCCACCCGTGTTCCTTCATTTGCTTGAGCCAGGGCCGCGGTAACTCTTTTCCAAATTTATCCGCGACTCAGACAGGCATCGGCTCTAGCGGACCCAACATCTAAATAAATATGCTAGGCCTATTATGTAAAACACAAATATGCTAGGCCTATTATGTAAAACACAAATAGGCCTAGCATATTTGTAACAACGGTGTTCAGCAACTGATTAAAAGATTCTAAATTCCTCTATAGAAAATAGTGGTTGCTAGACAGAATTGTAATTTTATAAATAACGGTGAATATCTGGCCCTTTCTTAATAAAAATTGTGTCTAAAATTGAACTAACAAATACAAATCTTTTAAAATTACGTGAAAACAGTTTATAAATAAGATGGTGTGAAGACTACTCAATAAAAAAAGCTTTGTTTTTGCGGGTAAATATCCTAAATCGTATTTTTTTTTTTTCCAAATATCCTAATAAGCATTAATTACATACATAATAACGTGTTCTAATCAGCAATAAGTGTTCTGGTGAAACTATTCTACTAGTATATTATAAATAGTTCTACGAGAACCTCCGCCCGCATTCAAGTTAAAAAAAAAAAAAAAACACTACAGGATTATCCGCTGGGTCAATGCAAATAATGTCTGAAAATTTCATTAAAATCGGTCTAGCCGTTTTGGAGTCTATAAGGAACATACATACATAAATACTTTCTCTTTTATATATATATAGATATTTTTAGGGGAAGAAGGTGAAGTAGGCACCGTCGGTAAACCGTTACCATTTTGTGCACATTGCCGTTGAGACCATGGGCGGTTGGGGCACTGAGACCAAAATGCTCATTAGCGAGATAGAGCGCAAGCTCCGTGACAAAACGGGTGACCCTTGCTCCGGCTCTTTCTTGGTTCAAAGGTTGGCCATTGCCGTCCAACGCGGCAATGCAGTAAGCGTTATGGGCACCTTTGCGCCGGGAACAGTTAGGGGCGGGTTATTTAACTAGTCATAGGACGTGTCGCTGAAATTATAGATTATTTTATTAATAAGGTTATTGAACTGTTTGACATATTTGTGAATGTGTGTATTTGGCTCAATAAATACTTTTCCTTATTTATAAATATACACCAGGTTAAAACAAAGAAAAGATAACTTAACACTAAAACAAAGCAACAATCAACTAACCTTGATAGATTGTAGTGGTTGTTATGTAGCCAAAAACAACCCCCTTTATAATAATTCTAGTTTAAAAACTATAATAGATATTCCAACCTCTATGCACCTTAACATAAACCAACAATTAAGTTTAAAAATTACTTTTCCGTGCTCAAAGTTTGTCGAGCACGCTAAACTTAAATTACACTTAGTTTTCTGTGTTTTCTCATATCGTTATTGTTTATAATGCTTTTACTAACTAAACTAATACTATAAAGAGGAGATTTTTTTGTTCGGTTGTAGGTTTGTTTGTTGAAGATAATATAATTATTGAAGTGCTGATTCATCACGGATGCCTTTTCTTAGGGTTCCGTACCCGAAGGGTCCAAACGGAACCCTATTGCTGTCACCCCGTGTCCGTCTGTCTGTCTGTCACACAATTTTGTTCCGAAGATTTTTTAACTTTGCATTGACTTATGAACTTGAAATTTGGTGATATTATTACGTATATTTTACTAACAAATACCAATATATAGACAAATCTGATTTTCTTTGGCATGGAAACCTAAATGTGCGAAGCCCGAAGCGCACCTGGCCGTTTTTTTGTGATCGGGGAGAAGTCTTCAAAAGGCGACTGGACTGTAGTTTAATAGACCAGGGAGTGTGGTAATTTTATCTCACTAAAACCACACCGGTGATCACCATCAGCACATGGAAGGTGACTCCGTGACCGCTTTAAAGACCACCTTAAAATCGGCAACGTCCCTAGTCTTTACCAACATGGTTGGTGTCAGTTTCTACTTCTGAAGCAGCTGAATATAGATACCAGTATTTTATATGGAGTGACTGCATGTCTGATCTCCAGTTACTGAGTAACATAATACCTTCTTATTAAGACTGATTTTCAGAATCCCAGGCTCCTGACTATACGTTATGACTATCAAAGTTCTTTGAAGGACAGTACTGATTCAATTAAGAGAATTATTTATTTGAAAGTAAGCTACACTATTGCTGAAGACCAACTATCTGTGCAGCTGTGTACTACACATAGGCTATAATTTATAAAGATATTGGGAGAAGTTCTAATTAAGCGGGCGGAGCCGCGGGCGGCAGCTAGTATTATAAATGCGAAAGTTTGGATGGTTGGATGTTTTTTACTCAATCACGCCAGAACGGATCTGGATGAAATTTGGCACAGATATAGATTGTAGCACACAGGTAAATAGGATTATCATTTTTATACCGGTATAATGTTCCCTCGGGACAATAACACACTTTTCACGTAGGTGAAGCCGCGGGCAGAAGCTAGTATTATAAATGCGAAAATTTGGATGAATGGATGTTTGTTACTCAATCACGGCAGAACGGATCTGGATGAAATTTGGCACAGAATTTTAGCACAGAATTTTAGCACATAGGTAAATAAGATTATGATTTTTATACCGGTATTATGTTCCCTCGGGACAATAACACAATTTTCACGCAAGCGAAGCCGCGGGCAGAAGCTAGTATTTAATATGTTTGCTACTGTGTGTTAAGTTCGGTTAGTTGGTCAAGTGGAAAGATGTTAATCATGGAAATTGTTTCCGCCACCGTATTAATGTTAGTAAGCATTATAATTGTTTTGGGTGTAATAGGATTATATTTGTGTAAGTTTAGATGTTTTCCTTATTATTTTGACAGAGTATTTATACTCTTTAAAGCGTTTCAATGGGACTAAAGATTTGCTTTTTTTGATATATTTTTGGCGTGAGTGCTTGCTTCCTCAGTGAGCTTATTACATGCAATACAATGGATGCGATCATGAGAAAAAGAGTTCTTCTTTTTAACTTTGACGCTTGTTAATAAATTATAATTTCTTTTTTGAAGAAAAATAAATCAAACATCTAAAATTTATTTATTTATTAATTAACACATTCATTTGTTTTAACAGGTAAGACCCAAGCTAACACAAGTAGTCATACATTACTAATAGTACAGTCCCAAGTAACGGGTCTGGGTAGAAGCACAAGTTACACATTGGACAAAACACTAAGTAAATACTAAAATGTATTTGTTTATACATTATTACATATATACTGCTAAACCAAACGTTTGAAGGATAAAACTCAACTCGCATCAGTCATGGCACAGCTAAAAGCAAACACATGCAGAGCTAAAGTGCAACTTACAGTGGACAAAACACTAAGTAAATACTAAAATGTATTTGTTTATACATTATTACATATATACTGCTAAAACAAACGTTTTGAAGGATAAAATTCAACTCGCATCAGTCATGGCACAGCTAAAAGGAAACACATGCAGAGCTAAAGTGCAACTTTTGTCGACGTTTTATAAGTGCCCATGTAGGCCTATGTGAAATATAAACATTGATTTTGATTTTTGATTTTGAAAGGATTTAGCAACCAGACATGGCGGCAAATAACTTAAGTTTTTATTTATCTTTAGTAAACAATTCTAAAATCAAAGCTCAAAGATTAACACTGGATTCCCAAAATTGGCGTACTACCTAAACAAGAACAGTACAAAAAAATCACCTCACAAAAGTTGCCGAAACGAGAAAATCATTGCAGAGATGAACAAAATCATAAGTCGTACGAGTATCAATCGGGCCCTCCTCAGCAATTTCACACACACTTTATAACATCAAAGAGGTCTGAACTCACGAATTACCCAAACTTGACTTTACGACGCTGTAATCTTGCTACTACTTAAACTGGTAACTTAATTAAAACTTTTCAAGAACGTCAACTTTGGTAAAAGATATTATGAGGGCCTAGACTGAGAATGCCTTAACGTTTTCTGACAAGATGGCGTTTAGCTAAAGATTTTACGACGATTGAAGTGGCAATAGAAGCAATATTTTTTTAAATAAGTAAAAATTACAAATTTCTTATTATTTAAATTCAAATTCTCATCACACCTGTTCGAAAGGGCCTACTTTGAAGACGATGCAATCCATCTGGATATTATATGCAATAATACATATTTTGGAGGCGTTTGCGGGACATTGGCAGGAAATAGCAAATAATAGGGAAGAGTGGAAAGCTATGGGGGAGACCTTTGCCCAGCAGTGGAACAATATAGGTTGAAAAAGAAAAACATATTTTGTGTTTCATTGAACAATTCCGGGTAATTTATTGACATAGTAGTAAAGAGCGCAAGCAAAAATACTTTAAATCACCACTTAAATTTAAGAGCTATGGGAATATGAATATGGCCCGTTAAATTCTAACCTAAACAAGCATTATTAGTCAATAATATTCCCACTGCTAGGACGCAAGCCGTTTTGGGAGTTGAACCTAAATAAAACTGTTAAAATTACAAAAAACAATGAGTACTTAATAATTTCTATCAACTCAATTTCCTCAACTGTTTCTTTCTTCTTTACTTTGTTAAGATGTACAAACTACATAATTATAAAGAACAACACAACTACTTTCCAAACTACATTCTTCTTACAAAAATATTGCCCTTACTCCAAAGTTTACGCATAACATCTTCAACCAGTCATAACAGTGCCCCGGAGTCGTCGCGATTCATCCCGACCCGATGCGTCCCGCAGTCGAACCGTTTACGGATCATTAAGCTCTTTCGGACCGCCTTAGGACCAATAGAGCCACTTTGTACGTAAGGACCAAGCTATATATAGTTTATATATTTTTACCTTGGATGTGTAGTGACCTGAGACGACGCCCTTCCTGGAGCTAATTTATGAGGTGTGGAAGATGGAAAGCGGATGTTGGAGTCCTCTGTTATCTTATTCGGAACGTTTATAAAAAGGAATGTAGCAAAATAAGGTTCTGAAGTTTGATATTATTGCTTGGAGTTGTATAATTGGCTTCGAAGTGCTTTTAGGTAAGTATGCATGTGTATGCAATATTTTAGGATAGCCAAACTATCCTGTTTTGGATTAACAACACGCCTTCCGTTTCTAGAACCAACTTATTAATATTTACTACGTTGCGGTGCATTTACTCTAAGCGTTCCAATGAGAAAAGAAATGTGTACCAAAATAGATACATAAACACATTGAGGTTCATTAATACAAACCTTAATCGATCATCTACAGGGTTAAGAAGTCAAAGGCCATTTGTTTAACTGCCGGGCGAGCATGGCCTCTGTGATAGGCTTGAGTCACGCATTTTATCACGGTTTTTGCTCCCAAACTGTGATAAAAATGTGTGTCTCAAGCCTGACACAGCAGGCCGTGCTCGCCCGGCTGGACGTAACTAATGAAACTTTATTCAAGCAAATTAAATTTTAAACTCTCTGTTTACTTTTGATTGCATCCGGATTCTTCGTAATATTAGTATAAATCCACACAAGGCAGTAAAAATCTCGCAAACCTTGCACTCTCATTTTCCTTAACCAAATCAAGCGCTTTCAAGCAAGATAAACCCACCGATCTACATTTAATACTCAAAATCTCGTATAAAAATATTTGGCGATAATTTATGAAGCTACAAGTTACAATGTTTGAACAATTCAAAGATTGCAACGTTTGCTTGTTAGCAAAAACGCTCGCTGGCGAAGTTACACGGTTGATTAAATTTTAATCAGAGTTTATTGGAGTAACGTCAAGCGACCGAGGTTAGGGATTCATGCATTAAGCATATCGGTGCAACCGGGCTAGAGTTTTTGTAGAGGGTAGAAGGAGCATTATTTATGATGTGAGTGTTGTAGTTGATTTATTTTTTGGTGTGATGAAGAGTGGTAAGGTTTTAGAAAGCTATTTATAAGCATAATAAAGGGAATACTTCCAGGCCGCCGACGTGGGTATGCATCGAGATGTGGTAGCGGTGGACTTTTGGTGGACCTTACCTCGCTCTCCTTGGCTGACGAGAACTGGCGCTAACCTATAGTATTAGATACTAATGACCGCACAGAGGTATGGCAGAGCAAGGAGCTTCACGGACGCTTCTACCGGGTCCTACATGGGCCCGATGTAGATCTTTTAGCGTCCGTGACCTGGCAGCGATTTGGTGACTTTTCGGGGAAACCGAAGGCTTTGTCTTTGCGATTATGGACGAAGTTATGATAACAAACAACTACCGGAAATACATTGTGAAGGACGGCATGGGTGACATCTGTTGGGCATGTCACCGGCCGGAGGAATCCATCCGTCACATTATCTCCGGTTGTTCTTGTCTAGCTAAGTCCCTTTTCACACGCCCCGGTTTCCGGATAACCGGTGCCGGGTAACCGGCGGCTAAATGTATCGGCATGTATGTTAGCTTTCACGCGTACCATGGCTATACATTCGCCGCCGGGTACCCGGCAACCGGCTACCCGACAACCGGAGCGTATGAAAAGGGACAAACGGAGACTATTTGTACAGACAAACCCTTGTAGCCAGGATTATCCATCAGCAACTTCCTTTTAAATACAATCTTGTTAAATCGGATGTGCCTTACTATAAGTATGAGCCCGAATCAGTTCTCGAAAATGGCAATGTCACGTTGTATTAGGATCGGTCTATCATCACTGACAGGACTATTGTTGCCAATAAGCCTGACATAGTGGTAATAGACCGACTAAAGCGTCGCGTAATGATTGTTGATATACAGGTCCACCATGACGAGAACCTCGTGAAGGCTGAGAGAGATAAGAAAAGTACATATCTTGATCTGGCTCGCGAGATTTTCGATATGTGGGATGTGAATACAGCAATCATTGTGCCGATAGTCGTGACGGCCAATGGCATAATAGCCAAGAGCCTCGACGAACATCTGAGGAGGCTCTCGTTGGCCAGCTGGATCAAGGGCTTGATCCAGAAAGAAGTAATCCTGGACACGACGCGTATCGTTAGAAGGTTCCTCTCTCAGGAGCCCTGGCCACCAGTAGCTTGGACCCTGTTCCCGATACCGATGGGCTACTATATTTTATATGAATAAATGTTTTTTTATTTTATTTTTATAATATTCAAAAATGTAAAAAGTATGTACATAAATGGAATAAAGCATAATAATCAATCTATAATGTTTCCGTTGCCGGGGTATCCCGGCAACGGAAACATTATAGAAGATGCCTGTATAGGCATCTTCTATTTTAGAGAGAGTGAGCCGTAGTACACCATGCTAGCCTAATGCAGGTTGGTGGACGTCAAATGTCTTCTTTTTCTTGTTCGTGTGTTGTCTCGTTTCCTCACGATACCTTTCCTTCTACATTTTGAAAAACGCCTGCTTTGTTTGAAACCACGACCTGTGATTCGTAATTTTCGACCTTTTCCACTTAGGCCACCAATAGGTATTAAGGCCCAGTTTTTTTTATCCGTAGTTAACTCAACCAATAGTTAAATGGTTCTTTTTATAATTGTATTTTAAGGTGTACAATAAAGCATATAATTAATAAATATGCTAACCAACGGGTTCAAATTTCGGTAAAACGTAATTTATTTCTAATTTCAGCCTAAAAATGGTCAAAAATATAATTCGCCAACTTATTTGATAGGCTACTTAATTGATGAAAAGG
Source organism: Orthosia cruda (assembly GCA_964057195.1). Lineage (NCBI taxonomy): Eukaryota > Metazoa > Arthropoda > Insecta > Lepidoptera > Noctuidae > Orthosia > Orthosia cruda. The sequence continues at coordinate 29,033,378 of OZ059840.1, read as the reverse complement.
TGGCTTTTATCGAAATTTGAAACCATTGGTTAGCAGATTTAACCATAACTTGAGTAAACCACGGATAAAAAAAACTGGGCCTCAGTTGTATAATAGCTAAATGATGGAAACTTATTTAATCAAAGGGCTTGGTTCTGAAAACAAGAGGAGTGTTCTCACTAATTCTTCTGAAATATCCCGTTTCTGGATACCAAGACCAATTTATTCAAAATTTAAGACCGAGTTCAAGATTAAGTAATTACCTAGATATTAACCCCAAAATTAAATACTTAACCCAGGAAATTTTATCTACACGCTTTAATTTCTTCATTATCGTCCAAACTTCCCGGCGGCCATCAAAAGACATCAAATGTTGCCTTTTACGCGGCGTAAGTTCATTAATTAATTTTTAATCAAAATCTATAGCCTTCGTGAACGATAGAGGGAGGAGAGAAAAGGAGGGGGTGGTAGATTGAGTTTTGTTCCACGGAATTTTATGAAACTTCATCTCATCGGTAATGCTTTTATGCTGAGCATGGAAACCCTGGATCAAGCACTTTATTGCTGCTAAATATATTTTAGCTTGGCTTGATGGGATAGAATATTCATGCTCGAAATTAACACATCGTAGGTGCAGTGATTGCAAGGGAACGTGAGCTGGGTTTTCTTTAAGATGTAGTCAAGTGTTGAATTTACGTGGGTATATTTTCAAAGAAAGATATGTTTTCTAAGAAATGGTGAATGCAGTTTGATAAGAAGGAAATTGATTCCTGACTAAAGTAACTAACATGTTTAAATTAACGAACAGTTAGTAAATTAAATTGAAAATACGTTTTATTTGATTCTTAGGTTAGGTTAAAACGGGCTGGTATCCGCAACTCCACGAACAAGCGCGTATTTGTTTCTTGGCAAGCCAATTTCAGTTACATAAATTATAATAAGTAAATGTCTAGTTTTATTTATAGGCTTGTTAATAAAGTTAATCCTGTTCTAGCTTTTATAATTTTAATTGTATGGGATCACCGTTGAAGTATCTTCTTATCTTCTAATAGAGTAATAACATTTAAGAACATGGAAACAACAAAATTTACGTTTAAGTAAATGGTGAAGGAGCATTACCTTTCGCCATAATTTTAATTCTTCTCCTGTCTCTGTTATATTTGATATATATTAGTATATTGTATGTTTGTATTTTATGTTATTATGTCTAAGTAGTGTATTATTTATGTTAATTTATACACTGACAGCCCTAAATTCTTCTCCTATTTCTCAGTCCATCGAAAGGTTGTCTGTAAGAGATTGCCTAGTGTGATAAAACCGTCCATTGTACACTTGTTATTGTGAACGTTTGTCCTGTACGTTTTATATGGTGTACAATAAAGTATATAAAAAATAACATTTCACCATTTAATGAATGATGTTCTAAAACTGTTTCAGCCTAAATGGGGAGGAAATCTACGGGCCATTGAAACTAAAAGCTTTAAGAAAAGGAATTAAAGGCACAATGATCGGATCTTTAAAAACTGAGCCAAAAGCACTGAGAAATTGAAAAAGTTGCTTCCTTGTTCCTAAGCACAAAGGTCAAGTGATTAACTAAAAAAGTTTCGATGAATTAAGTAAATGAGATGATTAAGAGATATTTAAAGAAGATACAGGAAGAGTGTTTTGCCTTAGTAGCAAAGTTAGTCTTCTTTTTTGTCGTTTTACGACTCCGAGTTCCGAAACTAAAGTTATTTTTGTTTCTTTTTGTGTTTTTTCTTTGGAAATCGGAATATTTTTTGTGAAAATGTTTTTATTTCTCTCTTTTTAGTTTTGGGACACTTTTTTATTTTTTTTTATTTTTGATGGTTTTGCTCTTGACTCTATTCTAGGTCATAGGTGACAGAGACAGAGCCAACGATGGAGTGAGCTTACCCAGAAGAAGCCTGTTCACTCTAACTTTGAAGAGATTCGGGTTGAATGCGTTCGGAAACACAGACGCAGGTAGTAAGTTCCATTCATTCGCTGTGCGCATTATGAAGGATGTTTGGCAGCGCTTGGTGCGAATTGGTGGAATGGCAACAAGGTAAGGATGGTAACTTGCAGTTCATCTAAATGTCCGATGGTAGAAGGGGGCTGGTGGGATGAGGTCGTGGAGTTCTTGAGCACACTCACCGAAATACAGCCTGTAGTAGACCGACAAGCAGGCAACCTTGCGGCGATGAGCCAAGCTGTGAAGCTTGGTATCCACCAGTTCAATGTCGCCGATGAGCCTCTTGGCTCTGCGTTCCACCGAGTCAAGCGTGGCAAGCTGATACTTAGCTGACCTATCCCAAAGGTGGCTGCTCCATGCAGGATCGGACTTGCGCTTTGTACAGGGTTAAAAGCTGTCCAGGCGTAAATTATCGCTTCACCTTATTTAGGATGCCCAGTTTTTTGTCGCAATTTGGGCTTTGTACTCAATGGAGGCGCCGATGTTGATACTGGATGTCAATTCCATGCCAAGGAGCACGAGCCGATCAGTCACTGGAACAGATGCACCCCGAAAAGTAGGCGCCCGAAAGACTCCTTTTAGCGGTGGCGTTAAAGGAGACCAGATTGTCACTAATAAGTAAGCAAGTTCTATAGTAAGGTACATACAGGATTGACAAAATACCCATCTTCTTCTTCTTCTTTTTGTGTGAGGATGTGGCCACCTCCGGTGTCAGATAACTCTTAATTAACATTAAGCCGCCAATTCTCAATGAAAATAGTGTCCATAGGTTAGATATTTTACGGTAAAATCTTTTAAAGCTAACTTAAATACCAAAAAGATCCCTGTTATCAATCTCATCCCATTCAAAGGGGCAATTGCCTATCGTCTAATTTTATTGCGTAGTGCATTTGATTGAAAGTTTCGTATTTGCTAGCTTTAAACTACTGTATTTTATTAGGCAAAAAATTCTCACTTAAATTATGTACTGGTTGACTATTGGTTTCTTTACTAAGGGACCCTAGAAGCTTTGATATAGAATTTGGAAATAATTTTTGTATTAACAACAAGGTAAGCAAAGGTGTACCTAGTGTAGTGTAGTGTAATACCATACTCATAAATAAAATAAGTAACTTACGGTTACTTTTAGGATTTAAGCCTATTAAATTACTTTTATTCCGTTAATATAAAACACACGCACCTATGCGCTAAGAGCACCCAGAAAATTATTTTTGTAGTCTAAGATCTGAACTAGAACGATCTTCACCCATCTGTTTAATCAATAGTATTTTTATCAAATTTATTATATTAAAAAATATATCTCAAGTGGGTTGTCTAAAAAATTCAAGGCCAGACTATGCTTAATAAAAAATTTTAAAATGACTTTTTTTAAATACTAGAGGTCGCCTCGCGGTTTCACCCGCGTAGTTCCCGTTCCTGTGGGCATACAGGGATAAAAAGTAGCCTATGTCACCCGGGGATAGAGTAGCTTCCTAACGGTGAAAGAATTTTTGAAATCGGTCCAGTAGTTTTGGAGCCTATTCGGTACAAACAATCAAACAAAAAAATCTTTCCTCTTTATAATATTGGTATAGATTGCACTCATGAGTTTAATGAATAAATTTAATACCAACTGAAAGTATGAAGCCTATGGAATATACAAACGTAGGGTTGTCTATTGTTTTCCTAGTCTAACACTGGGTTGGCAGGTATAAACAGGTAAATCCATAATAGGTATTTTCGCCTATTTGTTTAATTAATAAATATTATATCAAAATGACCCTCTCACAGAGAGGAGGCCTGTGTCCCAGCAGTGGGAACATTAATAGGCTGATGATGTGATGTGATATCAAAATGAGCGCTATTTAATTGTGAATATGATGATAAACGGTTGTCTGTAAAAATCTGGCCTGAATGACGGTTGTCGAGTTTTGTAAGGTGAAAATTTTATGCGTGTGGAAACTTGTGACAAAGAGGTCCGACCTAAATATCCCGTGCGATATAAGTAGGTAGTACGGTAACGGACACTAGAATCTAGACATTTTGTTCCTTTATCAGCAACAGAAGTTTTGACGATGATGTTCGTTTAAGACATTTTTTTTAAGAGATGCTTCAATTAGAAAATATTGTCTTTAATACTGTTCCAGAAAGTCACAAAAAATCTAATTTCTTTGGCTTATTTGCTAACCAATAATTATTTAAAGAAATTATAAGAACATTTAAAAATGTGGAACATTATAAAAACCTAAGGTGCAATAAAATTATTTTGGTAATAGTTATGTTAATTGAAACTAATTTCATCAACGTAAGAATATCACATTTTCTATTGTTATATTATTTCATTGTAAAGTAAATATAGAAGAAATATTTAATATTTAGGCCTTCTTGATGCTAGTTAACATTTGTTAACTTTTTTATTTAATATATAATCTTTTTATTTTAATTTTTTTAGTTTCTTACGACTTATTGTCATAAATCGGGCCTGCGTTGTCCCCCCATATCTAAGTACTAATGCTGTAACATGGAAATATTGTAAAACCAAACCATTTTTAAAAGAGTAACCATGGAGTTTCTTGCCGGTTCTTCTCCATAGGAAACGACCAACCCGAACCGTGCACCTTTTGTCGACGTTTTATAAGTGCCCATGTAGGCCTATGTGAAATAAAAAAAATTGATTTTGATTTTGATTATATAATACTTTTAAAGAATCAAACATACTCGCTCACTTACTGTATTTTTTGTACAAAAAATACTAACTCTTAATTATATTTATTTCCCAAAACAGTTACCTTCTTATAACACGTGGTATGATAACCAACAAAATCGAGTGATGCTTCATTTAGCTCAACTTCGCTGTATTTATTTTTCGAAATTATGAAAAACTATCTAGAGGAGTGTCCGTTATGCCTATTGTGTGAAAGTGTTTATTAAGTGAGCAGTGTTCCGTAATGGTCCCCGTAACCAGGCGCAGGCCATTCCTGTCTAGGCGTAGCAGACGTCTGGTAAGTCTACTATCCAAAGATGGCAGAGCTTCTTTGGACTGCCTACAGCCCGGTGCCGAAATCCGTCAGCTCTCCGCCTGTGCACGGGTGAATTCCTGTAGCCACCTGCGTATTTGGTTGAAAGAGATGGGTACAACAGGTTCTTGTCCATAGACCGCCGTGCTGGATCCGCGTCTCGCAAACTCGTCAGCCGCGTCGTTGCCCAACAATCCACTGTGTCCCTTTATCCATCGCAGTGTCACCGTGTTACAACTAGATACGATTATTTGTTCTAGTGCGTTGTGACATTCTTGTATTATTTTCGATGTAATTTTTTTTTTTCGTAAGGATTGGAGGACTGAGGTGCTGTCGGTGAGTATACGTATGTGCGTGTCCGTAACTCTCCTGGCTTCTAGGGCGTGGACCGCTAGTATGATGTCCACACACTCCGCCTGACAGACGGTGTTGAACCCTCCTAGCGGTCTGGATATATTTACATTTAAGTCGTGTGAGAAGACTCCGAATCTGGTACCGGAGCCCGTCTTCGATCCGTTGGCGTATACTCTCATCTCTTTCGGGCCTGAGTAGTCACATCGTTTTTCTGTAAGTATTATGTTGAAGTGCCTATAAAAGTGGTGTTTTTTGGCCTTTGTCGCATGGTGATGCTAACATCGGTCTTCGCTTGATAGCGTCTTCCTTTAAGCGTGTGGCTTCACTCTGGAGTCTTTATTTAGGGTACCTGATAGATGGAGTCTAAAAGCGGCCAGGCCTACCTCCTCCCGCACGATAACATGCAGAGGTCGCAATCAATTATTCATACCTATACCTGTATAGTTTATAACACACTAACTTATATTTATTTACCTGTACATATTTAACACCGTAAAACTGATACACATCCGTACACTTCAACGTAAGGTTCAGTTGAAAACCAGCGTCAGGCAACTCCCAGTTGTCTGGCATTTTGCTGAACTGGACCTTTTTGGCGCAGCCGCGGGGCACACTATGTATGTAAATGTTGTAAAATTAAGTTTTATTTGTACCTACATTGTGTGTATCTGTGTGTGCCAAATAAACTAGTTTTCTTTCTTTCTTTTCTTTCTTTCAATCCCTGCATTGCATTGGCCGTGGGTGTGGTTCTCATACTGCTAGTGATTGCAACGCAAGCCGACCACTGCAGTTTGCCGAGATCTCTTTGAGCTGTGCTAAGGTCTGTCCTGGGCCACTAGACCAACCAGCCGTATGTAATGATTGGTCGGATGATTGTGGTGTAAAGCCAGTGGGTGACCATGGGGCTGATCCCCTTATTCCTGCCCAGCAGTCTCTTGCACTGTCACAGGGATATACTGGCTTTTGACGTGATATAGTTCATGTGTTCGCCCAATTCAATTGTTTGTCCAAATAAATTCCCAGGTACTTGGTTCGGTTGAAAGGCTTAGGGTTATTCCAAAGAATCTTGGTAGTTGCATTGTCATTGGTTTTCTCTTTTTTGTGAAGAGAATTAGTTCATTTTTTGGGGGTTTCACTGAGAGTTGGTGCTCGCTGCACCATTCCTCTACTATTTTTAGGACTTGACGCATGCGATTGCATAGTGTTTTCGTGGGTCCCGTTTATTATTATTGTTATATCATCCGCGTATCTAACAGTGAAATATCCTTTGTCGTTGGGTATTTTGATGAGGCTGTCTGCTATCAGGTTCCACAGCAGTGTTGAAAGGACGCCCCAATGTGGACAGCCCTTCGCGACGACGGCCCTTGTAGTGTCGTTAACCGTGACTTGAACCGCTCGCAGTTTGAGAATGTTTTGTGATCCAGCCTCCTAGGGTCGGGTCTATGCTATGTCTGTCGAGGGCCATGTTTATGCTGTTGAACGTGGTTTTATTGAAAGAGCCCTCGATGTCAATGAAAGCAGCCAGTGCTGAGCATTTATGGTCCACTGCGCATTCAATTTTAGAAACCACGTTGTGCAACGCGGATTCTGTTGATTTGCCTGTGGAGTACGCATGCTGTTGTTTATGAAGAGGTTTTCGGAAGAGGCCCATCACGGTTGTGCCTATCACATAGTCTTTCGAGGGTTTTCAGTGACGCTTATAGGTCTATACACCTTGAGTTGTGTTTAATCAGTTGGTCCAGGTTTGGGTATGAAGATGACTTTCACCTCTCGCCATGCGAGAGGTATGTATCTAAGTACTATGCAGGCCCGGTAGATCTCCAACAGCCATGGTGTTAGATAATCTACCCCCCACTGCAGCAGGGCTGGGAAGATGCCATCCAGCCCCGCCGATTTGAATACTGAAAGGTGCATGTTGATAGCCCATTTTATCTGGTCTACTATTACTATATTGTGGGCTCTTGACCAATCTTGTTCCGTTGGAGTCCATTCGGATACAGTCTCCCACTTCCTGTCCTCCAGGATTTGACAGTCAGTATACATATATTTTATTTACTCTTTTTATATCTCCCAGTCTTCCGGTAGTCTCGTGTTTTTTTGCTCTATTAAATTGCTTACGCAGCGTATCTCTGAGTTTATCAAGTTCCACGTTCCACCAGAGATTTCTCTTGTTCCTCCTTTGTGGCGCTCTTCGTTAGGTATTCGGATAATTTTGTTCGATGTATTCTAATTGTGCTTGGTCCCGTGCATGGTTACCAGTGCTAGATGTCCAGCTAAAAGCGAGGCCAGAAGGCTTTTATACCCGAGAATATTGGTACGCCTCGGTTTTCGCCTCGGTGCGGGTTTTTTAGTGTTTGTAGTTAGTGTAAAGCTGATTCTTCTGTGGTCTGAGCAAGTAGCTGCACGTACCAGCCGGGTGATGCGGGCAGTATGGGTTCGGCGTCATCGGCCATTGCCGCTCGGGCTATCTCCTGCTCGAGTTGGATAATGTCCGTGTCACTCGTCTGTGTCGTCGTCGGTTCTGTCGTCTTTGTGTCTGTGCTGTCGGTCTGGGTGTTGGAGAGGCGGGTCGTGGGCCAGAAGCGCACGTAAATTATCGGTCCTAGCAGGATCGATGTCCGTCGCTCCCACCCCAGGACCCTTTCAGCTTCCTCCGGTGGCAGCCACAGTGTCAGGTACGTCCTGAAGACAAACTTATACCGCAAACGTATTATTTTATAAACACTCGCTTTACAAACTTTTATTTGGCAAATGCTTCTCTTTACAAATGTTTCCGATGATATCTAATCTATACTATTATTATAAAAATAATTAATTAATAAAATTAAAAATCTTTCCTCTTTATAATAATAGTATTATAATTATAAAGAGGAAAAATTTTCATTTTTTTTTCACCGTTGTGAAGCTACACTATCCCCGAGTGATATAGGATAGGATTTTTATCGCTGTATTCCCACGGGGACGGGAACTACGCGGGTGAAACCGCGTTGCATCCGCTAGTCATTTATACAGTTTTCTTTTAATGTTTAGATATATTTGAAAAAATATCGTTTACACTAAATATCATTTTATAAGACATTTTCTAAATCAGTTACAAATCATTATTTTACATTATTGATCATAACGGTATTGTTTTGCGCTGCGGGAAGCGCAACCCCTTCACCCTTACGTAACAAAGCATAGGCGCCCGTGCGAGCCTAAACTTTGGAGGTCATCAGTTAGTTACAGCGGGTGGTGGTTGCTCTAACTTCGCGCCTCCGGTTTTTATATACGCTAAGGGACTATGTGAAGTCGGGTTGCCCCGATTAGGTTTTGGACCTATTTTAACCATGAAGTGTCATGCACTACAAGACGAAAGGAATGAATGACACGTCATATCAGGTCACCGACACACAAAATGGCGGAAAACGTTCCGTTTCATGATCGTACAAATAATAAAATATGTAATAGGTATTTTTTTCAAACATTGTTCTATAAGATAAAATAAAAATGAAATGAATTGTTTGTCAAGTAATACGTTATTGAAAAAGTGTATCGGGTAATTATTTTCTTAAGTGAATTATTTGGCAAACTTGTTGTTGTATAATGATTAAATGGCAAATAATATTTTGCCAATTTAATTAGTAAAAACATTTTTGGTGACCTGACAGGACACCATCTCCTATAGAAGGTATAAAATTTATTATTCCTTTATTAAGCTACCTATTTTTAAGATACGTCACAGAAGGTTCGATAGAATATTTATGTAAGACAAGAAACTTTATATCAGTTCAGTACCTAATTAATTTCCACAAATATACAAGCTCTACATGTTACCTTCAACAGCACCATACGCGGATCCTAAGAAAACACCCTCACGATCATAATTCAAAAATTAATTAACCCAACCTCTAATTACGTCCCATTAAATTAAAATTACAGTTTATTAAACCCGTAGGAACATGAGTGCAATCTCATAAGACCCTATAAAGTCGCCTAAGCACATATAAAACAGAAGTTACCTCGGGTAATGCAATTTAACTAAATTAACTCATTAGCCCAAAAATTGCTGCCCTTAAGGCAGGTAAAGTCAGAAGCCTTTGTTAGTGAAGGTAATTGTCTAATTAATGAAATATTAATCTTATGTCTGTACACTTAGATGGGTTTTAGTGTGTTCGTAAAGGTTTCTTTATGTAGGAGTTAAATTGTATAAGTGGTGGGGAATGGTCGCTTTTGTAAGTGGGATGGAATTGCAGGCAATTTTGTGTGGGGGCTGAATCTGTGGTTAGTGTTAGGGAGAAAACTCTAGTATTATAGTCAGTAGAACCTTTACGGTTGCTGCTTTATGGGCGGTAATTTAACAACACTTGCCGCAGGCGTAATCGTAAAAAAATCTAGTAAACGACAGTATTTTTTTTTTTCATTATTATTTTTGATTGGCTCGCGCTTGACCACTATCTCACCATATACATAGTGTTGTTTGACAACATTTTAGCCTAAACGTATGCAACGATGCTTGCCCATCATCTTATTACTGTAATTTTATAGACTAACATATATACAGGGTGACTTTTAAAGTGGGCGTGGATGGCCAGATCCGAAACTATGAGGAATAGCGACAACCATTCCAATGAGTCACGAGGCCGATTTTGATGAAAACTAAAACTGCATCATTGGATTTTTAAAAAATAATATTACTAGCCAGGCACCACAGAGACTTTTTTTTCAGACTCCTTTTGATTTTGAAAAAAATACCCGTGTTGTATTATTACAGCATTTGACAGTGTTACTAATAAGGATCAAACTCTAAGAAGTAATGACTGACGGCAAACTTAAGGAAAGGGCTCATTTTTAACAAAGTGATTGTAAAACGAGGTTAAATTGATTAATTTTAAAACTAAAATTGGCGCAATTATTTCAATTATATTTTGAAAAATATGAATAAAATGCAGTGTTAGTGACTTCACAAAAAAAAATATATTCCCTAAAACAATTTTTTTTTCCATAATTTGTGAGAAAATAAAAAAAAACGAGGCTATAAACGCTAAAATAAAAATGGGGTTACTTTGATATCCCATTGTTTTTTCATTGCAATATAAAGAAACCCCAATTTACAATGTATTTTTAATGAATTCACACTGTACGATTCAAAAAATTTTTCTGCAACAACTAAACCTATTCTTGCGCTGAGCAAAACATGGCTGATTTGCCAGTGTTGCAAATTTTAAAGTGAAAATTGAGGTGCGTTCTATTTTCACGGAGTTAGCTTTAAAAACCTGAAAAATAAAGTTATCATCAAAGTTACCCCAGATCTCGATGTAACCCCGTTTAACCGGGACCTCCCTGATGAAGCGATTACCAGTTAGTTTTTACAAAAATAGCCGGATTCTACAACTCAAGCAATGTACTAGATTCAGCATTACAATATTTTTTATTCTGTTTAAAATAACAACAAAAAAAATCATGACATCAATTTCATGATCCGGTCTTCGTAGATTTCCTACACCCAAGTATGTCGTATAACATAGGTACTTCGCAGAATTTTATTCTTATTAGCGATACTACCGATTGCTGTTATACATATACTATGTTTTTTATTCAAAATCAACGGTTTATATACCTTGCTAGATCCTGATTCCTGATTTTTCGAAAATCCAATTATGCAGTTTTAGTTTTCATCAAAATCGGCCTCATGACTCCTGTAGAGGTTTTACGCTATGCCTCATTATTTCGGATTTGGCCATCCACGCCCACTTGAAAAACTCATTCACTCCTGCATATGAACACGTTGACTATCGGTTTTATTACAATGAAAAATTAATGGATGTAACACAAATCTTACCTAATTACTATTAATTGACTTATTCATGTTATGCTAAATTGCTAACCGGTAGGACGGTTACGCACTATATCCAATCCGTGTCCGTGAAATTTTGGTTCCGAAATAGCCGTAGTTCTCCTTGTAGGGAAACTTACTCACTACATCCGAACTCTATCTGTCATAATTCAGATCATTTTAAACCCGGAACTCAACTCACAGACGTGTTATGATCCGATCCGTGTCTGTAATAAAAAGTCTCTAAGGACATAAGTAAAGCAAAAGTCTCTAAGTATTGTTTCAAATTGTCTGTAAGGTAAACCTTACAGACAATTTGAAACAATACACTCTATGTACCTGTACAACAAACAACACCTTTTTGTATCTACTTCTGTTCGATTAAGCAAGATAGAATGAGTCAATCTCACTTAGAAATATTTTGCAATCATTTAAAACATGAACAAAATACACACAATTAATTTCAATAAATGAACATACCTTAAAGCGCCAATCGCACATTTATGAAAGCCATTTCTAAAACAAGCAGTATTAACGTACAGCAAGATATTTTGTCGTCTCAAACCTGATTACGGCTTAATCAACGTCTTAAGAGCTGCCAGATACAGGCGAGATTGTACGACAGAGTGGGGCGAGAGCACACGATTAGATGGAGAATTCTTTGCGAAGAATATAGATCACCTGGCTATATGTATAGTGAGATTATTTGTTTGTTTTCTTTCACCCCAAACTATACAGATTACATAGGAAAGTGCAGTCTTCAAAGGTTATTTTACAAGCTTTTATTTAACTTGCAATGTATGTATGTAAGTACGTTCGGGTCAAATCTTGCAACTGCTTTTTAAAGCAGTTATCTTCCATCGATTAACATGAAATTTTGCATACACCATTAGTTTGGATGACAATGCACGGCTAAGTGACGACATTCTAAATCCAATATGGCGGACGGCCCAAGATGGAGGACTAGTTATTTTTTGTGCACTGCCGTGATATGGGTATCAAATGAAAGGATTTGCTCAGAATAATACGAAAGAGCTTTTATTAAAAAAAAAAAAAGATTAATTTTATTTACGAAAATAAATGAATTTGGGGGTTAAAAACCTGGATAAATCTAAGAAGATTGTAGGTCATGAATATTTCACATAAATATATAAATAAACTCACTTCTTTTCCAATTGGTGAGGCAGAAACTACTGAAAGCTATCTGTTTCAAAATGCTGAATTTATTTTCTTTCTAATAAAAATACATAGACATTTTTAATTTACTCAAAAGTAAGGGTGCCGCGTGATAACATTTATTTTGTCACAATCCAACAAGCAACGATGATGTGCTATGAACTCACATATTTTCCTTTGCAATGTAGAAAATCGAAAGTGTAAAGGAAGTGTGTAGAGAGTTAAACTATACGCGTAATATGAAAGTAACAAGGATTTATTTAAATTAACTGATTCTTATAGAAAATATGGCCTAAGCGAAAGTCCTAAGTTTCTAACAGTGCGGCAGCGTCGCTGTTTTGCTATCATTAGGCTTGCGCTTGACTGATGGTTAGCGATGATGTGGTCGACGGCGAAGCACGCTTGCCTAGAAAAACCCTATTTACCCTTGACTTTGTCGCTATCGGCAAACACAGACTCCGGCAGAGAATTCCATTCCTTAGCTGTACGCATAATAAAGTTGTCCCCAAAACGTTTTGTGCGTGTCGGTGGGATAACCACCATGTACCGATGACGCATCGCCGTACGTCTGGTAGTCCGATGATGGAACGGGCTGGGCGGAATTAGAACATGCAATTCCATCGCACACTCTCCGAACTGTATCCGATAAAAAACCAACAAGCTGGCAACTCGGCGACGATGTTCAAGGCTCTAGAGCTTTGGCTTGACCAGTGCCTCATTGCCGATGAGTCTCTTGGCCTGCTTTTCGATTGACTCTAGTGCAGCAAGCTGGTATTTGGCAGATCCGTCCCAGAGATGAGAAGTACCCTTTAAAATAGTCATTTAAAAAACAGGCTTTAATGGTAAATTTGACTAAAAGGTAAAAATAAACAATAGTGTAAAAAAACTAAAAACATGCTTTAACAGAAAACCATACTAAAAATTAGAAAATAATTTTCAATAAATTAAAAATAGTGGATGTAAATGTAAAAGAGCTTGGGGTGCTTGATGTTAATTGTCATAGTATTTTATTGAAAGATATTGGTAAAAGTACAGTCATTTTGAAAATATCTTAAGAAGCACCCCACGATTTTTTACATATATACCTAAACTATACTTAATTTAAACTTATTGAAAATTATTTTCTACTTTTTAGTTTCGTTTTCTGTTATAGCGTGTCTTTTTAGTTTTTTTAAACTATTATTTATTTATTAGATGGACGTCTCGTAGCTCAATCAAAGGGATTGGCTACTGCTTAACCGGGCGATCCTGTGGAGACTAAACTAAAGTCTCCAACCAGGCATGCCTTCTTAGGTCGGGCTCGGGTGATTTATAAGCACCGATCTCGTCGGCGTGTACGGCGGGGCGTGGGTTTAGCACACGTTTATTCTACTACTACATAGCAACAAAAGACCGAAGTAAATAGAAAGACTAATAATTACCGCTCACCAACGCATTCATACGCATAAAGCTCCTATATACACCCACCACTACCTCAGCCCACGAACAATGCATTTTAAAACATAATTAAAGTTGACGACTCCCGCTCGGGACGCCATTGTGCTCCCGTATTGTTGATTTATAATTGTTACCGTCTATTTTTACTCATTGTTTAAAGAAATTGCTCTCACCTAGTTTGCGATTTTTAATGACTTTATTTATGGTTAATGAGAGCAGCATATATAACGCAGTTGCTGATAGTGGGACACCCTTTTCCGAACTTAGACTTTCATTTGGTCTGTTGTGCAGTTGCTGGGAAAAATATATCTCCTCTATTTTGAGTTTCATGTCAAGAATAGAATAGAAGATGCTTTATTATACACCATAAAAGTTATACACATTTACAAGGAAATTTTATTTATATGGGTACAAAGGTGTTCTTATCGCTGACAGCGATAACTACCTACTAGATGACCTTCAAAGTGCAATTAATAAACTGGTATACCTATTATTCAGTTCCAAAGGTAATTTAGGTTACCCAGCTAAAGCCTATTCAATGTGTGTGTCTCAATCTAGTTTTAATATGGCCCACACAATAATAGCTTTTAAAGAACAGAACTTTATTCCGTTTGGCGAACCAATCTAAGCTAATTTAGTTTAGCTTAGCTCGCATAGCTGTTGTTATCTCCGCTGAGGTCTGCAGATAAGTAGGTATGAAACTTGTGTGCAGACCGCAAATTGTGTATAAGTATTAGAAATTATGCCGCCCTCGTAACATGCTCTACTATTAAACGATCTATTATATATATATATATATATCGTTTAGAGTCAAAAGCAAACCCATCATAAATTAAAAAAAAAATATATATATATTTGTAATCACGTTCTCGAAAACGGCTCTAACGATTTCGATACAATTTGGAATTTAGGGGTTTTGGAGGCAAAAAATCGATCTAGTTAGGTATCTGGAAAAATCCTAATCTCAAAAATTATTTTCTCTATTTTTACCCGAGCAGAGCTCGGCACTTAAATAAAAAAAATGTACCTGGGCAACAAGTACATTTTTTTTATTTAAGTGCCAAAAATTAGTTCAAAAATCAATTTTGTATCAGCGCAAGCAATGTCGATGGCAGTGTTAAAACCTTGTTCTCTCAGCGGATACAAACCTACAATGGATGTTTATCAAAAGACAACTCTTCATTCATTTTCTAGGTCGACAAGAACCAAAAACAAATTTTCCAGTACAGATGCGACTGACAGATAAAATAATGCTTCAGTTAACCATTGTACCAACCGAAATTGATATTTGAATCTGGAAGCACAAAACAATATTAATACCAATTCAAAATGAAACATTTCCAATTTGAAATGAAATCTAGTCCAAGCCTTTGAACTCTCAAGGAAATAGGCTCAATGACCTGAACCGTTTGATAAATGATCTCGCATACTTTGGTACATTTATTTGACCTGCCTTTCGATTCAGACCCTCACGATAACTCATTAATTTACGTTCAAATCGTTTAGAAAACGTTTGTAAAATGATTTAACTTCGGTACCTGTAGGATACGTAATCACATTAAATCTCAAAGCATTATTTTATATCAAAATAGCTTCTGCCAGCGGCTACGGTCGCATGAATGTCGAAAATTATCCCGCAGGAACATATAATCGGGATAAAAAGTATTCTATATGCTATTTCTGACTATAATCTGTCTCTTTGTTAAATTTCATCCAGATCCGTTCAGCCGTTCTGTCATTTCAGTTTCATCATTCTAATTAAAATTTTCAATAAAATTCGTTATTACGGGAGTTTCAAGGCAAATTAAAACTTGCTTGCTAAAAATAAGGTTGGTTATTAATATCATTTGTAAAGGTATTATTACAGGGTACCCAATTAGCTAGAAGCGAGAAATGTTGCCTAATTTGTTGCTTTTTAGTTATCTAGGTACTCATGTGTATTTGGCGATTAAAATTCAGCACGTTTCGCTTATTTGGTAGGTATTGTGAAACACATGCAAAACAGTAGTGTTCCATCTGGGTTTAGTCGTATTTACGCAAACATAGGATTTATTCCTATTAAATTAAATACTACCACATTATTTTATGACGCGCCTAGACCTGTGGCCACCTAACAATCCTATCTATGTCTTTTAAAATATGTATTAGCTGTTATGTCTTTATAATGGACCATTAAGTTCTTACACTTTCAAAAAAGCCGCATTTAGGTACTTAAAGGTTTTTCCTATATCGATACCTATATGTAAATGAATAAAGTCTATTTTGACAAAACCACCGTAAGTTAGTTGAATATAATGTATTTTCTAATACAAACAGATTTAAGTAAAAACAAGAAAACATAAAATTAACTTCGTCTCGCATTAATTGTTTTGAACCACTGAAGCTGAAAAATAATTGTTTTAGTTAATTAACCCCTTTTATCGGATTAAATTCTGATTCGTGTCAGAGGCCACTAATAGGGGCAGCATGTTTGTTTATTGAAAGATTGTTTTAACCAGATACGTTCATTTTCTTTCGAAAATTTTATGCAACATGTTTATTTACTAACTAGCTTTTCCCCGTGGTATGGCTCCTACAGTTTATCTCAGAAGAACTGGCCATTTTATTAAAAGTTACACTTGCCAATAGTTAAGCTTTCATCAGTGAAATATATTTATAATGAAAAGATATTTCCAGAAATGATCTCAAACAAACAATCAATGCGACCGACTGCGTGAGGCAAAGGAGGGTTAAAGTGTTTAACAGTCTATGTATGTGTGTAGATATGGCGATCTAGAGACCAAACGCGTAGGCTGATTTTGATTATTCATACTTCAATCGATTTGTCTTATCCTTGTGAGTGTTACTGGCTACATTAAAATAGAAAAATATGAAAAATTGCGGCTTTCAGGCGCCATATTGTGGGGACCCAATTTTTTTTTCTTCCAATTCTATCGTGGGGGTATCAAAATAAAAGGTTTTAAGAGAGCATTACAAATATATATTTAAAAGTAATTAGAAAAAAATTAAAACTTAACAGTTATAAATAAATAAGTACATTTTAAAAATCAAAACCCCGACTTCTTTAGAAGTGAACTAAAAAGACGTAAACAAAAAGAAGATCTTGCTATGCAGTCGGAGGATATCTACATAATGGTTTTGGACAGTCAGCTCGCGATTATGTACCCTCCGACTGCACGGCATGATTTTCTTCTTGCTTACGTCTTTTTAGTTTATTTCTTAAGCAGTCGGGTTTTTTTGTTACATTGTTTCTTTGATACAAATTAAGAACACAGAAATCACTTTGTTAAAGGGAACTTCAAAATAGACGATTGTTGATGTGGGGATTATGGTTACAATGAAAACAAACCCACAGAAAACAAACAGCATAGATATAACACTAACCCAGAATAACGCCTATCTCAATATCTCAAGTAGATAGAAAATCGGAAATAAATCTAGGTAATACTTGATATTGCCATCGATTTCGCCCGCGTGCATGTGGAAAATTATCCCACTGGAACGAAGTTATCTGCTATCGGAACAAAAACGCTACTTATGACCTAATCCATGCCATGTTATATCTGTATTCCCTTCCAAATCCGATCAGTCGTTAAGGCGTGATTGACAAATAAACATCTAAAGAAACAGGCTTTCACACTCGTAATAAATTTCAGTAATAATTTTATACAAAGACCAAAAACAAAAGCAAAGGATCAAAAGCCCAAGTTGTTATCCACCGTGCCAATACAGTTACCATTCCAATGAGATAAAACAATAATGAACTCTAGAGAAAATGTCTCGTAAATTACCCAGCGATTTTATCTAATTACTAGATGAGTGAACAATAGCAAGAAATAGGGAATTAATCTTAATTAGCGATTGTCTTAGTCAAAGCAGATTAATTTCTTTCCTTTATACTAAGTGGACGGTGGAAGTTGAAAGTTCGTGTCTTTTGTGAATCGTACCTTTTCTTCTTGTTGTATAAGATTGTGGAAGCTGAGTTGTGAGTTGAGTTAATATTCTATAACCAATATGTATCGAAGGCTGCTTCCTAATTTCATACAAAACAATGCATCATACCTAATTCTAAATATTCATAAAAAAGAATGCTCATCAGCAAAGACAGGGTTATATATTTAATATGGGCATTGATCTACGTATATACTTACAGGGTGAGATTTTCAAGTAGCCAAATGCAAAACTATATTATTAATAATGAGGTATTGCCTCAAGTTTGCCGAATGACATTACTTTCCAGAATTGTATCCTTATTAGCGACGCTATCGGATGGTGTAATAATACAGCGTGTGTTTTTTTTTGCAAAATAACGGGTTCAATTCCTTACCAGGAATATTGTTTTTTTTTTCAGTTTTAGCTTTCATCAAAATTCGGCCCGTGACTCCTTTGTGTTTTTCATAGTTTCTGAATTGGACATTCACGCCCACTTAAAAAACTCAAATATATTACTCAAAGATCATTTTTTTATGAAAAAATATCGGGACATCGATGTCTCGTTGTGTTTATCTGCGGAAACTCTATCTACCATCCAGCAGCTGAATTGCGTAAGTGAATTCGGCAAAGGATATAGTTTGGAACGTTCACAAAAACGACATTACGTATTGCATATTACACTCTGAAAAGGAAAGGAGTTGAACCTTTCCGTGATCAATATTTTGACGTAGAATTAATTGATTGTAAAGAAGGAACGAAAGCGGATGAATCGAGAGAGATGTCTTAATTATTTGGAAATAAATCATTCGATTTTGATGAAACATAACGCAGTAGATGAACTTCAACTCAAAGGAGGAGGATGATCGTACTCTTTCCAAATTAGTTTCGCAATACCAAAAAAGTTGAAAGAAATTATTCTAACTCTTTGAAGGTTGTAAACTCTTTCCTTTGCCGAATTCACTTACGCAATTTGGCTGCAGGTCTTCCAAGCCTTTTCTCAATTGTATTGGGGTCAGATTTCGGTCTAACCAAAGGCTGCTGTGTACCAGTATTTGAAATGGAGCGACTGCCTATCTGATCTCTACAACCTAATAGTAGAGTAGTTGGCAAAAAATAATTATTTTGTCCGTCAATTACACAGACATAAATCTAACTAGATAACGCAAGTCCCTCCATCTATTGATAACCAAGCTTGCCACATTTACACAAAACAATTTAAAAATAAATTTACTTTCCAATGCAAGAAAACATTTGCAATGCCTTGGCCAACATTTTCTTTACATTCTTTACAGCTCAATATGGCATACAAAGGATTTTACATTTTTCTTGATTTCGGTGGATTTCCGGTGCCAATAATGCTAAATGAAAAGCTCTGATTACGATCATTGATCGTAACTTTACTCCGTTTTTTGGCACGCGAAGTACATTCAACCGCCGTCATCTAGTTAGATTTATGTCTGTGGTCAATAAGGTAACCTAAAAATATTGGTCACGTCATCCTTTTGACACGTAAATACAAAATAACGACGATACAAGCGTTGAAATATCGTGTGACGTCACGGTGTGCTACACTTTATAATAACAAAGCGATGTCACAAGCCCCCATTCCTGTATTTTGATGCGCTTTATCTTTGTAAATTTGTAATTATTTGATAAAGCAAAAAATACCGTTCCAATATTATTTGATTATCTCACTGACGAACTAAATAGAATTATCATTTTTCTACCCAGGAAACATCCCTATTGGTAACAAGATACCACTTGTCGGGACTGGTTGGCAGACTTTAGGGCTTCTGACTACTCGTGAGTGACGCAGAGTGACAGTTTGAAGATCTACAAATGACAGCTGGAAGGCGATCTCCATACCAGTCTTCTTATTTAATGGATGGAAAACTAACTTTTGGCAAGCGTTATTAGGATTGATCTGTGAGGCTGTCAATATTTAATCACGAGCCCCGCTTTGTTATATTTATATTGCTCCCATGAAATACCGAAGATCGATAGCTAGAAATAGCAAAACAAAATAACTAATTACCGCGACAGTTCCTCACTAACTTATACTCTAACAATCTAAAATAGAACTAAAATATCGTATCTATTAAAACGTAAATAGCCTCTCGATACGTCCAATCACTTGTCTTTTACTGAACCAATTAAGTGTCAATTAATTAGTAGCAACCGAAATTAAAACTAACTTCATTCCAATAATTCGAATATTGTTGTATTTATCAGAGTACAGTCTGGTTGCAAGTAAAAAGTGTAACCAATAGGATGGAAAATGCAAGAGACAAAAACTTTAGAGAAGTCCATTATGGAATGAGGGCCTTAGCAGACGTGATACTTTTATCTTCGCTAATCGAAGATTTTGCGACTAAACCCCGATTTCCGAATTAAGGATTTCAGTATTTAAGTAACTCTATTTTAGCCGTAAAACCTGTCAATCATTGGCTTTAATGTGTGTGTGTGTGTGTGTGCGTTCTTAACTCAAAATTTTCAAATACCAAACCAATTTTTATTCTTAATTTTTTTAAGTTTTTCAAACTCTAAAACTTGCCAAACTTTAGCAATAAAATAGAGTTTTATAAGTTCTCAGCTTTATATTTTCCATTTAGAAACTGAGCGGCAATGCGCAAACACGATATGGTGAATATCTGTGTTCTGTTGCGATATCAAAACCTTGCTTTTCAAGTTTCCGGGTTTGTTTCGACGGTGCGCTGCTTCATGTTCTAGCGATTCGTTTCTTTTGAGCGCTATTTTATTAGCGTTTTTTATCGATGTTGCATTTTGATTTGCAATTCAGGGCATCCAAAACGAGATTAAATCGCTTCTTACTCATGTTAGTATATGCAGAGTTTAACGTTCAGCTGCTGTTTGAAGCTTCAGAAAAACGACTAAATCGCTGATCGTTAATGCTAAAATTAGCATCTCTGCGAAACCCCATTATTTTATGGAATAATCCAGTTTGGTGAACAAACGATGTCTAACAATGGCTTTCTTTGTTTGAACATTTTCATTGTATGACTTTTTAATTGTACTTAAATTGCTTCGACAGGTGTACTAAATAAGAGATTTGCGTGTTAATTTTGATTTGATACGCTTTTCTAACGGCATTGTTAATTTGTTTCTCGTTTTGCTCGAATTCTGAATCTTGCATGTAAAAATAAATATAATATGGCGTCAAATAATAATATACTCGTATTGCTATGTTTAGGATACGTCTACTCATCGTAGGTGACCTTCTACGATTATTAACCTGTTATATTGGATAATTAAATGTCACCCGATAGTGACTGAGTCTTCTCATTCCTATATAACCCTAAAATGTTATCACAACAGTTATTCTATACAAAAAGAGACTACACATACTACAACAAATCTTTCTGTCTCACGTCCACATTTATTTATTTATTTTTATAACAATTACTTGCTGAACTTATAGTTTGCACCAAAGTGTACAGCAAGCCAACACTACACATACTCGTATAATAACACTTATAAACTAAAAAACTTCATACGTACATTTAACATTGTTTTGCCATTGAGCATAAATATGTCGACGCCAGGTTCCTGAGCAATTAGGCCGTTCAGCAAATTGAGCGCCTGGGCTGTGGGCACATGAACACAGTAACTTTTATTATTCAACTATCCGACACTGTAAATGTAAACAAACATAAGAAAGTATTCAAATACATATCACGGGCACCCAGTATATGTCAATATAAATTACACAAGAAAATAGAAGAAATAAAAACTGTACTGAAAATGTGAAACAAAATTGCCACGTATGCAGACTTTGTGGGGGCGGTATTCTGTAAAAGTGCGGGTAAAAACACCACTGGATTTTGGGCAAGCATTCGATATCATTCTCTACAGAAATACCAGGACGTGGAGAGACGTGATATCAGGTTTGTAATGGTTACTGCAAAATGTGCTGTAAAACATCAACCTGTTGAATATTTCTCGTGGAACGCTGGTTCGTAGAAAGTATTTTAAAATCGTGTCCATGGCGTAACCCACAATACGGATCGGATCAACGTCAATGTAACTCGATAAACTTGAGCGACTTAAATGTTTGTATAAGGTTCACATTCGGGTTGCGTAAATATGACTATGTTTCCGAATTCCGTGTAAAGTTCTCTGCTAGAGCAGTGCGTCTCTGGAACTCTCTCCCACACTCCCTACGTGACAGCCCTTCTCTGGAGGTCTTCAAGAGGAGGATTAAAGATCATTTCCTTGCTCAGTGACATAATATTAGTATGTATGTATATATATATATGTAAGTATATTTGTGTTTAAATTTAATTCGTTATAGGTTATTTTAATATTGTACACTGGATGCCTGCCCTCTAAAATTGTCAACTTTCTCTGTCAGTCTAGGATTTGCTGATTTGCTTTTCACCTTTGTACATAAACTTTATTATCACATGTATGTAACGTTGTTTGTTTGGTGTACAATAAAGAAGTAAGAATAAAGTTCAAGTGGTTGCCAATTGGTCTTCGCCGGAATGCTCATATTCTTTCTCTTTTGTACAATAAGCTCTTTATTTTATATATTTTATAGGCTCGCGCTTGACCACTATCTCACCTGTTGTTAAGCGATTATGTGGTCGACGGTGAAACACGCGCTCATTATTCCTTCCACCCATCTTTACCTCAAGGATCGTTTTCAGTTTAATTCCCACACGAAGGGAACTTAGGTCATCTGAAAAATTGCGACTTGCCTATGCATTCCACTATTTTCCTGAATAAATCATTTACTGTCCCAGGCTGCTCGTCTGTAAAAAGCGTTGCCTGACCCAATAAAAAGTGCTCACTCGTTGCCAGTCTTTAAAAAACTTATAAAGAAACATTACTTGTCTCTGTAACCCTGTTGTTGTTTAAGCTGTATCGTTTTCTTGTTTGTTTATTTAGATGTATTTATGCATTTATGTAGTTTGATTTTAGTACCTACTAAGTAAAACTAATTGTTTAATCTGAAATTTGCACCAAGTGTAACCCCATGTCGTGTCCAGGCTATCTCTTTCCATTCAAGGTTGTTTGGCAATTAAAACAAACATACAACGTGATAAGGCCGCCTTTAGTATATTTTATTTTTTCAATTTAAGGTTTATTTTTGTATTGTTTTGTCTAGGTGTATAATAAAGTATAATTATATAAATAAATAATGTTTGTCCCGTGTTGAATGAATTAGGTGATCTGCTTAATGAATATAATTCACAAAACCTAATTATACAGAATGCCTGTCAGAATAACTACTACAATAATTCTCGTAAGACATCATACCTGTACGCCACCGAAAACTACTACTTATAAGCTACTTGGCTTCAAGAAACTAGCTTTTTAGTCTAGGGTTTGAAAGTATGACTGCTGAATCTCGTCCTGGTTGAGGATTCGATCTCTTGGTCAGCATAATGTTAGCCTATTCTATTGCACCGTAAGTTATCACACACGACATCCCACCAATATCGAATGCTACTAGAATAAGTATCCCTATGTTTAACTTTTTTGCTCAAACTTGCTCACAAAGAGGGAGTATTTTAGGCATGATGAATGTCTGTTGCGAGATTAGCACCGGTATTAAAAATTTCTCAGTCTTTTGCATTTTCAGTACCGGAAATCTATGGGAGTTTTTTGTATTCCATTGTACTTGGATTTATTGCTCGCTGCTTTGCCTTTTAGCAGTCGGGGTTTGAAAAAGGGGCGGCAAGATCAGGTGAAAGGTACTGAATATGTTAGTTTCGTTTTGTCTGTTACTCAGGTTGAAATGTTTAAAGAGTTTTTTTTGTGCGTTTTAATCAAGATGTAGAAGAGTTTTAGGTGGTTTTTTTATTTTTAGTGGTTACATAACACATACATATTATGTGTGTGAAGATTCTGACAATACATTTTTATGTAGTGTGAAATTTTATCCTATTAAACAAGCAATATTACTAATATAGGAGAGCAATAAAGAGGTTATCGGTGGCGAAAAATCTATCTAGCCAGATCTCATATCTGGGAAAGTTCGTATTTTCGAAAAAAAAATGTTGTCTCTATTTTCACCTTCAACAAAACATTTATTGCCAACTGCAACATAACACAAACACAAATTAGCTTTGAAGCACAATATTAATACATTATGGCCACAGATAATATAATGCTAGCATACAGATGCCAGATGAAGAGGAAGGCCAAAGAAAAGATGGATGGACTGAAGAGTGATACGAAGGAAAAGGGAGTCAGTAATAGCGTAACAGGGGACAGAACGGTATGGAAGAAGAAAACGTGTTGCGCCGACCCCAAGTAACATGGGATAAGGGCAGGAAGATGATCATGAGATGATGATACAGATGCCTTATCCCATATAAAGAAACCGTGCTGATTATTTTTTACATCGATCGCGTTCGGTTCCGTTCCATGACGATAGATAGATGTTCTTAGCAGCGATTTGCAAGTTAAAGGGTTTACTCGGTTAGTGAATATTTTTTATCGATTTGTTTTGTAGTATTTTTTGTACATTTTATAGTTTCATTGCACCAAAATGTTTTTTTTTATCATCACTTACCGGCTCGCCGGATGTTAAGCGATGATATGGTCTACGGTGAAGCACGCTTGCCTAGAAGAAACCTATTCACTCTTGACTTAAAGACTCCTAGGTTGTAGCTATCAGGGAACAAAGACTCCGGAAGGGAATTCCACTCCTTAGCTGTGCGCACAATGAAAGTATTAGTAAAACGCTTTGCGCGTATGGGAGGCATGTCTACCATGTACCGATGACGCATGGCCGTACGTCTTGTAGTCCGATGATGGAAAGGGCTAGGCGGAATCAAATTGTGCAGTTCCGTTGTACACTCCCCGAAATGTAACCGATAAAATACCGACAGACTGGTGACTCGGCGTCGATGTTCGAGGCTCTGGAGCTTTGATGCGACCAGTGCTTCGTTGCCAATAAGCCCGCTTTTGGCCCGGATTCAGACTGATTACACCAGTATCTAACAGCTTGTACTCTGTTATCTGTGAAATACATTCAAGGGTAAGTTGAGTTGGTTCTGATTTGACAAATAACCATTTATTGTTTTTTAATTCTTGCCAAATATCTATAATCCCATGAATTAATTAGTTTCGCATTGTTCAGGCAATTTATTAATAATTTTACTTATCATTTCTGTTTCACAAGTAGGCATATTTTGAATTGAGTATATACATATATAAATCTGATTAATACTTTTAACACATTTACTTAGTTCTTGGAGGCATACGTATGTTATTTTATCCTTACTTATGGCTATATGATTACAATGAGGTATAATCATAGCATAGGAATGAGGCTGGTCCACATCATGTGGGATAGGTACAGAAATAGGTTTATATAATACGTATTCTGACTTATGTACTAAGGGAATTTTAATGACAAAAAATACTTTACTATTTATAAAATAGCACGATAGTTGTGCCAAGTCGGTTAACATATGGATACTATCTAAACTTAAGCTAAAAGGTAATACACTGTTCTTATTTAAATCTTTAACATTATGTATTAACAACTCTTCATAGAGTTATTTAGGGGTTAAGATAGAGGGATGTATAGAATGACTCTTAGTGAACATTATAGCGTTAATAATATCATCAAGTCTAAATGATAAAGTTTGTAAACTAGAACACAATTAATTGTAGATTTTATTCATTTTAGATTCTAAATATAATTCTTTAGGTATATTAGATACATTGTTTAATACAACAGATAAATTTTCAATGGCATTGCCAATCGAGCTTCATTTGTTTTGATTATCTTAAGTGTTTCATTATAATTTTGTAAAGCTGTATTAATCATCAAAATATTATCTTATAAGAGAGATGAAAGTTTCTTATTGTTATTTTATAAGTGTTGAATTATACTTAATTGAGTCGTCTTCATCCATTGTGCCAATTACTTGTTTGAAAAAGGAACCGATACCTGCAAACCACGTAGCTCTCTTATCTCTATCGGGAATAAGATGAGATATAGCGCTATAATCTTTCAGAATACTGTCAAGGTGAGATTTTAAAGGTTGTAGGAAGTTATGGCATTTTGAAACACTTAATTCATTCTGTTGGCAAAGGAATCTAGCAGTTCCTAAGGCGGGCTTAATATTTTCTATATGAGGTTGTATATATCCAATGTCGATCGGGACTAATATGTGGAGATAATTATTAGAGATTTTCAAAGTTTCAAAATAGATTCCAGTACTTTCTTTAATGGGTTCTATAACATCGGCTGATATAACAGAGATACACGCCGAGGCGATCCTGAAATAATATTCTAGGTTATAAAACTAATCTACTAACTAAATACAACGTTATAAAACTAATCATTCGTTTCAGCAAGTTTAACTTCATCATAGTGATGTTTTACATGCCGACGGTTTATCAATAAAGTAAGTGTGTTATTTCTATTTACTCGGATTACTTTATAGGGACCTTTCCAAATCGGTGATAAAGCTTAACGGAGTCGTAAGTGATTTTTGAGGTATACCATATTACCTGCTTTGTACTTCACTGATTTGGTATGTTTATCGTAATATGCTTTGGAAGTTATTTTTGATTTCAGTTTATTTTCTATAGCTTTCTCTCTAGAAATTCGTAGACGTTGTTGTAAGATCCTAACGTAGTTGTTGTATGTAGATGCTAAGGCGGAATCGTAAATAGATGAAGGTATAAGTGCTTTATGACCGAATACCAGCTCATAAGGGGTGAAATTTGTAGTACTATGAACCGTGGTATTATAAGTGAGCATGGCTGTATAGACATATCTGGGCCAATTAGTTTGATTTTAATCCACAAAAGATTTAAGATATTCTTTTAAAATTGAGTGGCTCCTTTCAAGGGCTCCTTGTGTTTGTGGGTGGTAAAGGGTAGACTAGAGCTGTTTTATTTTTAAAAAGGTGCAAGTTTGTTTGAATAGTTCGGCAGTAAAATTCGTGCCTTGATCGGTTAGAATTATTTTTGGAATACCGAATTGAGCGATAAAATGAATTAGACATTCAGAGGTTTCCTCTGCGGTAGCATTAGAGATAGGATAGGCAGCTGAATATTTTGTATAATTGTCCTGCAATGTTAGAACACACTTTAATTTAGCGTTACCAACTTCAGGAAGTGGGCCTACGATGTCTAATGCAACGCGTTCAAACGGTTGTGTTGACGTTGTGGTGATCTGCATAGGTGCACGTTTAGTATGACGTAGTGCTTTATTAGCTTGGCAGGACACACATTTACGGACATAATTTTCGATATCACTACGCATACTTCGCCAATAATATTTTTCTTGGATTCTTTTTAACATACTGTTAGAACCTAAGTGACCTGAAATGGGGATATCATGATTTTCACGCAAAATTTTAGCAATCTCGCTCATGGTCAGGTACATTATAATGTTTTTTATAAATATTAATGGTTACTCTTGTATTATGAAATAGGTAAGTGATTAAATTGTGTATCTTTATAAAACTGTGGCTATCAAATGGATTTCTGAAATCCGTGATGCTGAACTCATTCACGTTTGCAGATAAAAGGTGGTTCTTTAAATTTTTCAGGCTTTTGAAAATATCATCATAAGTTGTCGTGTCAAAATGATATACTTTAATGAATAAAAAATAATAAGTAGTATTATCTTTTTCAGATATCAAGAATTAATATAGAGTTCTTACAAGTGCAAGGAATTCTTTACTGTCAGTCAATTTACTGATTATTTCAGATACATAACG
This sequence comes from Orthosia cruda, assembly GCA_964057195.1. Taxonomy (NCBI): domain Eukaryota; kingdom Metazoa; phylum Arthropoda; class Insecta; order Lepidoptera; family Noctuidae; genus Orthosia; species Orthosia cruda. Next base: position 29,005,997 of record OZ059840.1, on the reverse strand, counting down.
GTTTGATTCATCAAAATCAATTGAGGTAGGTATTACGATATGTTTTGATTTTGTCTTTAGGAGATTTTCGTTATGTTCAAGAATTTTAGTATCAAATGTCACTAATCTATTATTTATAGTTTTTAGGCATTTGGAATACGTATCATCATCATCAGTGACTTCACTGGATTATGGAGTAGGTATATTAAAGTCATCAGGGAGTTCCAGGTTTTCAGGGAGGACAAAATCGTCAGGTAAGTCTAAGATTCCAGGATTAGATTGTGACGAGGACTGCGAAGGAGGGGTGTTATCGGTAAGTATTTGGTCAGGGTCAGTGGATACATTATCAGGATTAGGTATTGGATGATTGTTGGATGATGTTTTATTTTGCTGAGTTTCCTCTACGTTTTGTAAAGGATTTATTGGGTATCTCGAGAGTGCATCAGCATTCGTATTTGTCTTACCTTTTCTATATTGAATTTCATAATTATATTCCTCTAGTTTTAAGCGCCAACGGATTAATCTAGAGCCAGGGTCCTTGCAGTTAAAAAGCCAATTTAAGGGCTTATGGTCTGTCAATATTTTAAATTGACGGCCAAAAAGGTAAGGTCAAAATGTTTTAATTCCAAAAACTATAGCTAGGTATTCTTTCTCAGTGACACTATAATTACATTCTGCTTTATTAAGTGTCCTAGACGCGAAGGCGATTGGTTGATCTTTGCCAATTACACCCTGGGATAATATTGCTGAAATGGCGTAATTTGACGCGTGGCAAGTTAAAATAAAAGGTTTAATAAAATCGGGGTAAATAAGGACTGGTGCAGTTACCAATTTTTCTTTCAATTTCTCAAAGGATAATTGTTGATTATTGGTCTAGTTAAATGGAATATCCTTTTTTAGAAGGGAGGTAAGGGACTTAGGATATTTTGAGAATTCTGGTATAAATCTTCTATAATATGACGCTAAACCTAGAAAAGATTTTATGTCTTTAGCGCATTGTACAGCGAAATCCACAACAGCTTTTATTTTGGTAGGATTGGGTCTAACGCCTTCACTACTTATTACATGGCCTAAGTAGGCGACTTCTTTCCGCAGGAACTCACATTTGTCCGGCTGAAGTTTAAGGAGGAATTTTCTTAAATTTTCAAAGACAAGAATAAGTTTTTTAATATGTGAAGATAAATCTTGTGAATATATAACGATATCATCTAGATACACGAAGCAATATACACCCTGTAATCCAGACAATACAGTGTTCATTGTTCTCTGGAAGGTTGTAGGTGAATTTTTTAAACCAAAAGGCATCCGCTGGAATTCGAAGTGTCCTTGGATTACACTGAATGCGGTTTTTGATGCATCTTCTGGTGATATTTGAATTTGGTGAAATACGGAAGCTAGGTCCAGGGTTGTAAAGTATTTACTTTGACCTAATTGGTCTAGGATTTCATTAATATAGGGAATAGGATAATTTTCACCGATAGTAATTTCATTTAATTTCCTATAATCAATTACTATTCTCCACCTCTTTTGACCGGTGGAGTCATCCTTTTTGGACACTATCCAAATAGGGGATGACCATGGGGATTTGGATGGTTTAATAATTTGCTGGTTTAACATTTTGGTTATTTGGGACTTAACATCTTCTTTGTGTATTTCTGGAAATCGATACGATTTTACATTAATTGGTTGTGAGGAATTAGTTTTTATTTCGTGTTGAATTACATCTGTACAGGTTGATTGGTCTCCTGGTAGATGAAATATATCAGAGTTCTGATGACAGATTTCACTAAGATAATGTAATTCTTCCTCATTTAAATGAGATGTTCGCAGGAGTTCGGATACTTGCCGGGATCTTTCAAGGCTGTTAACTAATCTATTATGTTGTATTATATTACATTGAGTAAGGTCAAGTGGACTTAAAGTAAGCATAAGGTTAGCATTTAAGTGAACTGGTTTTTCGGATACATTGACAATTGTCAAATTAATTCTGTTATTGTCTTTATCTTTAACAAGGCAATTTGATATAAGAAGGGAATCGGAAATATTTTGATCTACTATCATTCCCTCTTTCAATTCAGGGTTTTTCACTGAACACTCTATTACTGTTTCGGTACGAGGTTCAATGACATATGTCGGTTCATCGAAGGATAATTGAATATTATGATTATTTATTTCGAAGGAGTCGGTCTGATAATTAATGCGAAACTTATGTTTTGTGAACAGGTCGCTACCTATGATACCATCATAAGGTAAGTTTATATCTTCAAATATTTGAAAAGGATGGGTTATAGTTATTTTTTTATTGAACTGTAGTTGTAATTTAAAACTTCCTACACTTTTCAAAGTTTTATTTTTTTTATCTATCCCTTTAATTGCAATGTCACTATCTGCTAATTGCAGAGTGCTTGTGATACTTTTCTTTTTCAAGACACAAAGAGTTGCTCCAGAATCTATCAAGAAGGTAAGTGGATTTTTATTTACAAGGGTTTGTAGTTTAATGAAAGGTAAGTATCTTTCTCGGGTAAGGATTTCATATATTTTAAGTTCTTTTTCAGGTTTACAATTGGATTATTGGTTCAGAACTTCCATATGGGGCTGGTTACCCTGCGGCGTCGTCCTACTATTAGAAGAGTTCAGACCTTCCTTTTGGGGCTGGTTACCCTGCGGCGTGGTCCTACTATTAAAAGAGTTCAGACCTTCCTTTTGGGGCTGGTTACCCTGCGGCGTGGTCCTACTATTAAAAGAGTTCAGAGCTTCCTTTTGGGGCTGGTTACCCTGTGGCGTGGTCCTACTATTAAAAGAGTTCAGACATTCCATATGGGACTGGTTACCCTGCGGCGTGGTCCTACTATTGGAAAGACCGTGAGTTTGGGGCTGGTTACCCTGTCCATTGGTCTTGATAATAGGGGTAGTATCGACTTGATTAAAAGGGGTTTGCCCAGAATCTATCAAGAAGGTAAGTGGATTTTTATTTACAAGGTTTTGTAGTTTCATGAAAAGTAAGTATCTTTCTCGGGTAAGGATTTCATATATTTTAAGTTCTTTTTCAGGTTTACAATATGATTGTTGGTTCAGACCTTCCATATGGGGCTGGTTACCCTGCGGCGTGGTTCTACTATTAGAAGAGTTCAGACCTTCCTTTTGTAGCTGGTTACCCTGCGGCGTGGTCCTACTATTAAAAGAGTTCAGACCTTCCTTTTGGGGCTGGTTACCCTGTGGCGTGGTCCTACTATTGGAAAGACCGTGAGTTAGGGGCTGGTTACCCTGTCCATTGGTCTTGATAATAGGGGTAGTATCGACTTGATTAAAAGGGGTTTGCCCCGTGCGATACTTAAACGGGACATTATTAAGTTTAAATTGATATTATTGATGGATTCGTCAACTTCATCTCTGTCTTTCTCCTCATAATTATCAGTGAAGTTTACACGAGATCCTGGCTTAACGCCAGTTTGTCTGTTATTAAAAGACGAAGGTTTAAACGGAGTAAATGGCTGAGGACCATTTGAAAATCTTTTATTGTTGAAGTCACGCAATTTGCAATTCTCAAGAATGTGTCCTGGCTTTTTACAGTACCTACAGACAACAGAATCATTGTAAGAAGTATTGGGTTGACTAGAATTGTTACTTTTAAAAATACTTTCGCTTGGGATGTGTTATTTGTATCACCTCTTTTAATAAAGGAATCAGTATTTTTGTACCTGTCGAAGTTGCGATAAGAGAATTGCTGTATTTTCTCTTCGGATATCGCAGCATTAATGGCATTATTCATAGTTTTGTAGTCTCTACATCTCACAATATTAGCGATTCTAGGGATTAATACTAATATAAATGTATGGAGTGCGAGGTCTTCCATTGCGGCTAATCTGCCCGGAAGTTCGGTCTTCTTTGTATTCGAAACAGTAACTTCTGTGAGAAGTTTTTGCAAATAGGTTTCGACTCTCAAAGAAAATTGGCTAACAGGTTCTTGATTTCCTTGCCTACAGTCTTGCAAGTCAGTGAGTAGATGAGCATGGTGTTTACGTCCACCAAACTGATTCTTCCATGGAGGGATGGCCCTGTTTCAAAATCTTTAATAGAGCACGCAGTCTCTGCCTTGCCTTCTAATTGGCTTAGTACAAATTTAAAAACGACGTCTTCCTGTTGAGAAGGCGCCAAGGATAATGCGCTATCGCAATTCCTTAGGAAAGCTGTTAACTTGTCTCTATCGCCATTAAATGGTTTTATGAATTTTAGCACAACATTTAAAGGAATTTCCTCATCTCCTTTTTGTTCTTTTAATGTCCTTTTTAGATTCAGATTTAGACATATTTGCTTTTTTTGCAAATTCATAAGGAATGCTAAAAGCTACACGCCACTGCTTAACCCTACGGGAAGTATCGGCGTGATGTTGTTACTGGACTATTATGTTATGGACTAATAAACGTTTTCGGTTACTGAGTTCTGAGAACTACGTGAGGTCCGGATGTATATTATGTTATGCACAACTGATAAGGACGACTTGTTGTGTCGAGGCGCCTGCCTCTTAACAAGTTACCTTGAATCTATTTATAGATATTTAAAATTAATCTTATTTTAAATTAACACACGAGATTATAACACGATATAAGCACTTAACGCACAACACACACTATTTTCAAAGGATAGAGTAATTTGGACTTACAGGAACAGCTTGTAGTAATTCGTCATTCTGGATCTACTGGATTACGTCTACCTTAGACGTATGGACGAAAAGCCGACGGCTGCCGTCGAGTCGGCGCTGGATACAAAATAGATTGGGTGCAGCAAGTGCTACCCAACTGCTTAGCACCACTTACTGCGCAGGGCACCCGGAGTGGCGACCAGGCTTTGACCAGGTCGAACAGTATCGACCTTCGATGTGATGAGTTCGGGCTGGGGTGCTTATTGAGCGACACAATCTGGGCAATTTTAGAAACACAGACACGGACTTACTTTTGTTTACTGTGACGTAAGCACCGTTTAAGCACACTGGGGATGTCTTATCCCACCGCTGCCACCAAATGTTAGAATGGAAAACTACCGAGCCTTCGGCACTTTTCCAGTCTCTATCGAAAGGCGATATAGGCGTGTCAAGATCGGAAACAATTCAGGTGCACAGGTATTAAGGACAATTGCTGGTATCCTGTCGGGGCCACTCGCTTTGTTCACATCAAGGCTACGCAGCACCCTGCGGACGTCTTTTTGATGGTTGCGAATGTCCGATATACTCGTCACACATCCATCAGGAGAAGGAGGAGACTGCGCGCCGTTAGAATTCAGATGCGAAGATTCCGCAAAAAGGGAGGCAAACAAGTTTGCCTTCTCCTCAGCGGAGTGGGCCAGTGACCCGTTAGGTTTCAGCAGTGGTGGTAGTGAAAGGCGACAAAAGTTTGATTCGACTGACTTAGCCGGGGACCAAAACGCTTTGATACCCGCTGGGTATGAAGCAAATTTGTGCCCGATTCTGCTAATGTGGTCAAACCATGCTCTTCGCATCACCTTTTTGCAGGACTTGGCAGCTGTGTTGAAGGCTCTCTTCTTCTGACTCACATCATTTGCCTTGCGCGTTCGAGCGTCGACCCATGCCTGGTAGGCCTTGTGTTTAACCGCTTTGGCGTGGTTACACTCGGCTCCAAACCATGAGCGGTTGACGTTAGACATTGCTACGTCTGAGAATGGAGTATAGTACTCCATCCCCCGACGCAACACATCTGTCACAGCATCAGTGCATGACGATGGATCGTCCGAAGAGAAGCAAGTGGGCTGCCAAGGATAGCATGCGAAGAAAGATCGCATCCCATCCCAATCTGCTGACTTGTACCACCATACCCGCCGGGTGCCTCTAGGGCTGGGATCGGGCGGGGAGTAGACGGACACAGACTTCACCAGACAGTGGTCGGAACTACAAAGGTGAAGATATCGACACTGAGTATCGGTCTGGATCTGTTGTCAGCAGAGGCTCCAAGCAATTGGCTGTATGCAAATCAACATTTGACACCCTCGTTGCCCCCTGGACCAGCTGGGTGAGATTTAGCGCTAGCGCAAGCTTACGCGTCTCTCGTCCAGCATGATCAGTGCACTGGTATGCGAAGAGCCACTCCTGGTGGGCATTAAAGTCCCCCAGTAGCACTACTTGGGCGGAAGGGTACCGCTGCTGTGCCGTATCAGCCGCTTCACTGAGGTACTCTGTGAGCCTGGTTGTCTCCTGATCTCCGCTGTGCGAGTGGTAGACACAGGCATAGATAATCTTATCCAGCCCTGGAGAACTCAGAACCTGGAGTCTTCAAGGTTACGGAGACGCCGATAGCAAGTGTCGTCTCGGGAAAACATGCATACACCCGCGCGTGGTTTGAAATTGTGCTCCAGGTTAAAACCCTGGGTAGGATATGTATGACACGTCTGACGGACTTCCTATCTGCGTTTCCGTATGGAAAAACAGTGCTGGCTTTCCAGTCTCCAGGTGATGGTTTTCTGAGGTGAGATTGGAGTGCAGACCTCTAAAATTAGTGAGGTGCAGTTTGTGAGGGAGGGGGTGCAGCCGCTGTTTAAATCCAGTTTTCTTTTTATTTCTTATCATTTTTTGTTAAGAGTGAAAGGAGAGGAGAAGAAAGTGAGATGAGGTTCCACGCTACTAACCTACAGACACGCACTGAAAAGACGCCATCATTGGGGCACTAGTCCGGAGACTACGGGGACGCCCGAGCCCCCCCGGAGATGTCCATCGGGCCCTCCCATCTAGTCGCCAACCAGCACGATGGTGCATTCCGGGATTTTTCAACAGTTGGCGGGGCAGCCTTTCGTGTGTGGCTGGCACACTACTTGGGCCCCCAACTACCTGCGGTCGGCCAGCGGCGCACCGTGCCTCGGATCCCGCTACCCTCCGCGGCTAGTCTCCCAATACGCCCAAAACAGCGCGAGTCAGACTGGTCAGCATGCAGTGGAACAACTATCTCGACCCAACTCCTCTAGTGGCTTTACCGAGCATCGTACCGGAACACGGCTAGGCCGCTTGGCGGTACGTCTTTGCCCGGTGGGTGGTCACAAGCCTTCGGCCGAAGTTTACCACCAGTTAGTGTCACCTGATTAGCACCACCCGGGGACCACGTGTAAAGTAACAACAATACGGGTAACTCTCCTACGGACGCGGGTGACTCAGTCCCCAAAAATGTGCCAAAATGTGTTATAATACAAATTTAAACAAACGAGTGGTATACCTCAGAAATTTTAAACCACGCCATCTATTGGCATCAATTTTAAATGATCCGTTCAAATAATCTTTGAAATGTGAATTAAGAGTCCAATATTCCATAATTTTGTGCCATAATCTCCTAAAGATTTGATTAAACAATAAAAAAAATATGTTCAATTCCAGAAAATGTTAATTTAACACACAATTCAATAACAAATCAGTGCATATCGCGCCATCTAGTGTGATTTATTTAAACCAAAATTTCTTTCTTAGCGCTGGGAACCCGTGGTATGGCAAAAAGATAATTTATCTATTTGTAATCACAATTCTCGAAAACGACTGACGCTTCTTTAAAATTTGCAATATATTGCTTGTCGGGGCGAGAGATCGATCTAGCTAGGTCTCATATCTGGGCAAATTCAATTTATTTAATTTCTCTAAAAAGATAATGTTTTCTCTATTTTCACCCGAGTCTACTCGGGTGAAAATAGAGAAAACATTATCTTTCATACCTGGGTGACCGAGCTCTAGCTCGGTCACCCAGGTACTAATGATAAACGCTTGGAATAAACGACAAACCAAGTTGTACAATAATACCTACCAAACATGGTCTTCTTAGACTGTAACAAAACTGACAATAATAACAATATGGGTTGTTATTGATAGTGAAAAGGTCTGAATTAATTATGCAAATGAATACAGATTCACTTGCGTCGGTCATATTCATGAAACTGGAACGTCCAGCGAATGCACCGACCGGTGATAATTATGATTCAAAACTTAATAGTAAATTCACGAGGATGTAAAGTTCAACTAGATATGATAACTATTGACTTTCCGCAATCAATTCAATAAAGGTAGACTACCAATTATCATGTTTTTATAAATATAGAGGTAAGGTGATATGGTATACAGTCTTGCAACATTAATTGAAACGAGATTCACCGATCAGACGGGTGTTTGCGTCTGGTGGATAGGCAACTGCCCGATGGTTGTCGTTGAGCTATTGTAATTGTTCAAATCGCGCATGCACTTATTTATAAGAGGCAGTTCCTAATCGAGCAGCTTCAGTTGTGGTAAGATTTATCGTTCAGAGACAGTTCAAATGGACACCGACGCAACTTTTAGTACACAATAGGTAGCCACCATACTGATTAAATATAAGGCGAAGGTGAAGTGAAGTCATAAGGCGCGAGCGAGCGAAATCACCTCATCAGTAAAAAATATAAGGTTAATCACTTATTTAGCCCCTAAGGAGATGAATTTTCAAAGTTCTTGGTCCATAATGGTACTAGACGCAGCGGTAAGTATGTATTAAGCTGTACGTCGTCTGCCAGAGAGTCAATTATATTTTCAAGAAGATTTTATGAATCAGATACAAGAACAAGAAAAGGATTTATGTTTTACAGTGTACTATCACGGTCAAAATCGCAGTCACAACTTCACAAAACTATAGCACAACCAATCAGTCCCACTTACGACCTTTTTCTATATACACATAACACTCATACACACACCTGTATATAGAACTCTTTCATAATGAACCAATGAGAACGCGACATGACCAAATGTCATACTATTTATTCAAATCACGAAACATGTGGGTGGTGGTATTTCAAATCCATCCTCATCTGTAGATATTATAATATAATAGAAACGTTTACCTAAACTTTATAACATTGTGGGTAGATTTCAAACACAACATCGCTTACCATCAGGTGAGATAGTGGTCAAACGCAAGCCTATCAGTAATAAAAAAAAAAAAAAAAAAAAAAAAAAAAAAAACAATACCCACAAGTTTTGTCGCCAACATCGGTCGCACTTACTCCCGTATATTGCTATTCATCAAGAATCCTAGAGAGCGCGTTAGATAATAATTTACCTTTAAGTTAGTTTGATTGGAATGAGGTATTTAATTTCAACGCCATACGTAAGTGTCTATCTGGCCTAGCGGTAAACACTTCTAGGTATATCAAGATTACCCTGGTTCGAATCCCGTGAAAATATAATTATTTAATTTTTCTTCATTTATTATTCTATACACATTTTATAAAAAAAAAAAAATTATTTTTAATTAATAATCAAATTATTATTATTATTATTTAATACACTTAACTTATGAATGTGAATAATTATCTATTTCTTCATTTAAATTGAAGGCATAAATATTAATAAAGATTTAACTTAACTGTCTTTTTAATGTAATCTCATAAATGATAGAAAATATTAAATATCGTAGCATAATAAATTTGTTATCCTTTTAATAATATTATGTTCGTCGCTGCATTTATTACTTTATATTATGATTATGACCTAATTTATTCAGTTATCAGGAAGATTTGCATTTAAGTGTTTAGATAATTGGATCTTGAAAATTGCATTTGGATGAGGGTAGACATTTTTATTATATTCGGTAAAATAACTGAAGATGGGGTATATTGAAACAATATGAATTTCTTGAAGAAATACTTAGTACGACGTTGTTGGTTGGTGAACTTTAATCAGAGCGTTCGTGGTGGTTTTTAATAATAGCAATATGTATTTAAATTTCATAAGTAATATGTTATACAAGCAAATATAAGTATAGAAAATAGGGCATAAATTGTTGCCTTGCATAAGAATAGGCTAAATACAATAACAAATTTCTGATGCAACCGGATTATGTGTAAGTTATATAATAAAAATAATGGGATGTATTTTTTAAATATATTGCATGATATTTTTGTGTCAATTATGTAAATAAATATTTTTTTTTAATGTTTAATAAGTGTTTTTTTAATATTTTTTAGAGGAGAACTGTGATTCGTTGGATAACGAAGTCTGAAAAGTCTCAAGAGTCGTGCATGAAGTGGCAGACCACCGCTTATAAGTCAGTCTTAATGAAGTTTTATGGTTGAATGAATATGAAAACAATGGTTTATACCAATTAGGCGTTTTGCTAGTGAATTCGATACGTCATTGTGCACTATTCGCCGCGCACTCCATGCCGAAGAAAATAAGTGACTTAATTTTGTATTTTAAATCAGTGTTTGAAATCTTTTAACTTTGACCACCATCATCATATCTCGGGAATGTGTTGAATTCCTAGTCGACAACGAACCATTTGTTTTTCTTTTACCCTCACTGGGATAATACTTCTAAAATGTATGCATATTGCTGTAATGACAATTTGTCTTAATGTGAATAAAGATATTAAAACCGAACTAAGAACCAATTTATTATGTAAAAAGTTTTAATTTTATTACAATATTAGTATTTATTACTATTACATTTATTGTTTTAACTATTAACGGTATTCTATGTAAACATCATTGTATTGTTTAGCATTGTATTGTTGAGGTTAAGCTTCAATCCTCTTTTCCTAGAGAAAACGAAATAATTAAGCTATAGCCTCAATAATAATAGTTATCATATTATTATCCAAAAATTAAAACTTATCTATCTTTTTTTTATAAGCCTACTATTTAAATTAGTTGTAATAATATTTATTAAATCAATAAATTACTTTATTTTCAACTTGTTTTATTTTTTTATGGTTGGGTATAAACAATATTAACAAAGGATGCATAAAAAAAATGTTTTTTTTATACCTATTCTAAGATGCATTCCTTTCGGGTAACTTACTAGTCATTATTTGTTACCATGAGTATAGCTTAGCTTAACTTAGTGCAGCCGAGATTTGAACTCGCGTCTACTACGATCCCGCTTTAGAGTGGCCCTCTCTCAAATCTGCCACGAGTTACGATAACTACTAAGATGAATTTTAAAGATAGTTTTGAACCGGCTCGACACGGACTTTTGTAGTAAAACGAGTAGTATATATTTTTATCTTTGTGTGGCGTTGACCACGCCCCTTAACCTCGTAGTTAGACTATATGATGTCTGATTGGTTGCGTCAAAACATCACGCACATACTTAAATGCACAGAACCGTACAGGTGACTATAAACATTGAGGTGTGACTGCAATTTTGACCCCTTAATGTACAAACAGTATTTGGGCCTGCATGTACGGCACATCCAGTAAGCTGACATTTAGCCAAGACTAAGAACTTGGTGGTAGTTCGTGCTGGTCAATAGCAAACTGCTAACGTACAACGCGCGCACCAATTAACATCGCTCATATCCGACACCAGCACAGCTATCTAAGGATGCGTAAATTAACAAAAAAAATATCGATAAATTCTATACGAATTGAAATTTGTGAGTAGAATCGATAAATTGATATTTTTCTCTAAGCCAGAAGAATCCAATCCCAAAGTATTTCGATACATAAGTTTATTTAATAGCATTCTGAAGGTCAGAAATATAGATGTAGCCACTTAATATAATCATCATCGTCATTTCAGCCGCAAGACGACTACCGCTGGACATAGACCTCCCCCAGACGGCGCCACAATTACCGATCCCGTGCGTCTCTCGACCAGCGGATTCCCGCAACCTTAACCAGGTCATCAGTCCACCTGGTGGGACGCCTTCTAATGCAACGTCTTCCGGTTCGTGGTCGCCACTCCAAAACTTTTCTGCCCCATCGGCCATCAGGACGTTCTGCGAGCAATGTGCCCTGCCCACTGCCACTTAAGTTTGGCAATTCTTCGGGCTATTTCGGTAACCCTGGATCTCTTGCAGATCTCTACATTTCTGATTCGATCACGCAAGGACACTCCGAGCATGGCCCTCTTCATTGCCCTTTGGGTGACTGTAAGCTTTCTGATGAGGCCCATTGTGAGCGACCACGTCACAAAGCCATATGTCATAACTGGCAACACACACTGGTCATACTCTTTCGTGTTGAGACACTGTAGTAAGTTGGACGAGAAGATACCGCGCAACTTCCCGAACGCTGCCCAGCCGAGTTGTATTCGACGGTTGACCTCTTGATCGTTTGTCCCAGGTAGACATAGTCATCCACAACTTTGAGTGTAGAACCTCGGACCTTGATAAGAGTAATGGCATAACATGGGCATTCAACATAACCTTGGTTTTGTCCATGTTCATCCTAAGACACGCTCTTTCGGAAGCTCTAATGTGTAATCATCGAACATTGTACTGAGGTCTTCCATGGTCTCAGCCATGACCACTATGTCGTAGGCAAATCGAAGGTGAGTGATGTACTCGCCATTAACGTTGATACCTAGCCCCCTACAGTCCAGAACCTTGAAGAAATCCTCCAACGCAGCAGTGAACAGTTTCGGAGAAATTACGTCTTCGTGTCTCACACCACGCTAAAGAAGGATAGGTTCCGAGGTCTGATCCTAGAGACGGACTGACATGGTTTTTGTACAAACAGTTCAACACCTCAATGTACCGTAGTCGATCTGGCACCATTTGAAAGATGCAGTACAGCCCAAGTCTCGATCGAATCAAAGGCTTTCTCGTAGTCCACAAACGCTAAGCAGACAGGTAGATTATACTCTTCGGTCTTCTGTATACAGCCATTCGTGCCGCAGCGTATGAATGTGGTCTACAGTACTAAAGCCTTTTCAGAATGCGGCTTGTTCGGGAGGCTGGAAATCGTCAAAAATACGCACGTGACGATTCGTGATGACTCTTTAAAACAACTTGTAAATATGGCTAAGAAGTAAGATAGGTTCTGGGATGGCTATGGGATGGATGGAATAGTTATTCAGCTGGGCATTGTCACCTTTCTTGAAGAAGAGTACCACCATATCCCTGCACCATGCCTATGGCGTTTTGCCCACAAATATGAGGAAATCAAATTTTAAACCCCCCATAGAACTTATACTTAAATCACACTCTATCCATGCCCACCCAACAAATGCTACTACATGTAATTGCGACCAGTGTTTGACCAGAAAATCGGCGGTTAAATTTTTGGGCGTCATACTGGACTCATCGCTGTATTTCAGTGCACATCTATCATTACTCCAATCCAAACTGAGAAAACTCATCTATGTTTTTAAGAACTTACGGTATGTAGCAGATATATAAATTTATAAAAAGGTTTACAGGGCACTCTGTCAATTGCTTCTAACTTACTGCATTTCATGTTGGGGCAGAGCTGCCAAAACCACTCTGCTTCCACTTGAAATAGCACAACGGGCAATTCTAAAAGTTAGCTCCTTCCGACCCATAGATTACCCCACACATCTTTTATACCAGTCATGGAATCTACCGACCCTAAACCAACTTTTCATCATAACTACAATCTTAAAGCAACACTCCCTTACCGTTCTTGACAGGAATATTCTTCATAAGCGTCGACGAAATGCTGTAGTTCCCTAGTCCTTTCAATTTAAACATTCATTTACAAATAGGTTTTTCTGCTTTAGTGGTCCTTTTCTATATAACAAATTTAATACTAATCTTAATATATATACCTTATGTAAACGTGAATGCAAAACCAAACTGTTGAACTTCCTAACTACTTGTGATTATGAAACTACAGAAGAACTTCTTAAAACATTAAGATAATGTTAAACTATTAAACACACCAAACAAAAGCACACAACACTCACTCAAACACACTCAACACAAACACACCACACACTTTCTGCTGTAAAATGTTATTTTGCTTTAAAGTTATATAATATTACTAGCTGACCCTCGGGGCTTCGCTCCCGTCAACTGGCTACCTACCTACCCTGGCTACCCCGCCCCAAACCTGGCTACCCTGGCTACTCTAGCTACCCTGGCCACTCTGGCTTCCCTGGCTACTTTGGCTACACTGGCTACTCTGGCTACCCTGGCTACTCTGGCTACCCTGGCTACCTTGCCCCTACCCTGGCTACTCTGGCTACCCTGGCCACCCTGGTTCCCGGGGCTTCCCTAGCTACTCTAGCTACTCTGGCTACCCTGGCTACCATGGCTATCCTGGCTACCATGGCTACCCTGCCTACCCTGGCTACCATGGCTACCCTGCCTACCCTGGCTACCATGGCTACCCTGCCCCAAACCTGGTTACCCTGGCTACCATGGCTACCCTGGCTACTCTGGCTACCCTGGCTGCCCTGGCTACCCTGGGTTTCCTGGCTACTCTGGCTACCCTGCCCCAAACCCGGCTACTCTGGCCACCCTGGCTTCCCTGGCTACTCTGGCCACCCTGGCTTCCCTGGCTACTCTGGCTATTCTGGGTACCCTGGCTACTTTGTCCCTACCCTGCCTACCCTGGCTACCATGGCAACCCTGTCTACCCTGCTTACCCTGGCTACCATGGCTACCCTGGCTACCCTGCCCAAAACCTGCCTACCCTGGCTACCATGGCTACCCTGCCCCAAACCTGCCTGGGGCGCCCGCGCGCGGCGTGCTGGCCCGCTCGCACGCGCAGCAGGTGTTCTGTAAGAACCTGCCCACCCTGGCTACCCTTGCTACCCTACCTACCATGCCTACGTACCTACAATTTTTTATCTATCATTAATAGTTTCCTCAGCGCACGCCAAATAATGTAATTTACATGCATTTTGCTACCTTGGGTTACATTATTGCAATTTTCATTTGCGTTTTTAATACACTCGGTATTAAAGCGGCGGAAGTCTCTTTTCAAGGATTTAGAGATCAGTCTAATAAGCTGGCGGTATTTGCAGGCCTCTGAGACTGCTGGATCATCTCACGCCTCTCCTTCATACGCTTGAGAGTAGGATCAGCGAGCTTTTTATTTTTATCGTCGTATAGACGGGTATTGAAAATTGCCCAAACTTATGGGCAGTTTCCACGAACCCATCATTGTAATCGTTCACGGAGCTCCCTAGAGACTCGAAATGATTTTGGAATTCGAGCTAAAACCTATCGGAGTTTTGGACCTGGATATGTGCTGGACGGAGCGTGACTGTCATCAGTCGAGAACTTTCAAGCTTAATATTAATGTTCAATGTGCCTCTTACCATGCGTTGATCGCTCCCGGTTTTAACCGAATTGATCACAGGAACATCATTGAATATTTGCTGTTTGGTTGACATGATGAAGTCGATCTCATTTTTCGTTGCAACATCGGGGCTCTGCCAGGTCCACTTCCTGTGCTCACGCTTTCTGAAGAAGAAGTTCATCATAGAGAGGCCCTCCTTCTCGATAAAACTGGCCAGTAGATGACTCCGGTGGTTCCATCGTCCAACTTCCAAATGGCCTCACTTGCAACTCATCATCGTCTCGTTTGCCCATTTTCGCGTTGAAGTGCCCCACGACAATAGTGAAGTGAGATTTGAAACCATGCTGGGCTCTAGAAATAACCTCATACACGGTCGCCACCTCGTCATCGGGGTGTGCCGTTACCAGGTCCAGTCATCGGTGTTTGTTGGGATAGCCGGCTCTCGTCCAGAGATTCTTAGCACGCTTTGCCATGCCGTAACCTCGACCGCTCCCGTAGTCGAGGGTAGGCAGGCTGCCAGGTACTAGGGACCATTATCTATTTGTGCTATTCATGGGGGGGGAGGGTTTGCGGGGAGGGAGGGGCGATCGTGGTGTGGTTGATACAAATGCACAGAAAACGCTGCTGCCCATTCAACTAATTAACAATTATTAACAATTCCAGAAAGACTAAATACGACTGGGATACAATGTTTTATTACGGACCTAGCCTTTTTCACATTAATGTTGGAGTCGGCTTCCAGTCTTACCGGATTCAGCTGAGTACCAGTGTTTTACATGGAGCGACTGCCTATCTAACCTCCACAACCCAGTAACTGGGTAACACGATACTGCTTGGCAAGACTGGTGTCAGATCTCAGGCTTCTGACTACCCATAACGACTGTCAAAGATCTTTAAATGACAGCCGGGACCAATGGCTTAAAGTGCTTTCCGAGGCACAGAGGAAACTCGGTATGTTGAAATGGTCACCCATCCACGGACCGACCTCGTCAAGCGTTAAAAACAAATATCGAGATTAAATTATCAATTCATTATTTCATGGAAATACCATATCTATGGGTCTATCGATGTATTTTACCCAAGCCTACAGCTAACAATGCCGATTTTAATTAACTAACTTTTGTAAAGGAAATCTATATCTTTACCACAGAGGAACTTGAGAAGTATTGGATTTATATCTTGGAGAACAGTTGAAGATTGTTCAGGTAACTGTGGCTATTAAAATGAGTCTTTTACAATTCTGATGCCGGAACTTGGTTAATCTATCATATAATAAAAATCGATGCGCGCCCGCGTTCACACTAGGTATATTAATTTACTTTATTTGTTTATTTTGCACTCTATTTTATATACCAACACCTATAGATAAAGGCGTGCCCTGTAGTTTATGACATGTGTATGAGTTTTTTAAACCTAGCCTACTTCCTACTAAGACTAGGGCATTTGTAGGATATCAAAACTATGTATACTTTATGCTAAATGTCACAGCAATGAACTATTGTCTATGCGGCAGACCCAGCAAAAATTCAAAATAAATGCTACTAGAAACTTTTTGCGACACAAACAGTCTTATTACAAAAAACTCAATAAACCTTGGTTTAAACCTGTACTATCAAGTCGAGGCTTATCTGCAGAACCATGGTCTAAATTTGTTCGTATTATAAAACTCAAAAAAACCGTGGTCTTCTTAGTACCGTCATTTGTACCATTGTCTATACATCAACCACAGATTAATACAAATATCATTCGTTCACCATAGAATCATTCTATTGCAACGTTCCGTATGCCCAGAAATGAAAACGTTTTGATAATACGATAAGGATTAAATTACGTTTAAGAGTGTTAAAAATATTGAGACTTTGTTATTTTGCATGGATATAAACATTAGTTATTTATCGATTAAAGTTTTGTTTAGATTTAAGCAAATTACTTAAATTCTTAATAATTACTAATAATATATCTACGTACGTGTAACGAAACGTAACATTCTCGCGCGTTATATGAAACCATAACATTAAACAAAACCATCGCAAGCTGAACAAAGTTGACTAAGCTTTGGAATTTTTAAGTTATCGAAGTCTCTAATAGAACAATTGCCTCTTTGTTAATAATACACACATCAACACGGTCTAGGGATATTTCATACTTAATTAAATAACTCGAAAAGTACTGGCCGCATTGGAATCTTTTATACACAGATTTGTTTGTAATTTATCTCAGACTAATTCCAAATTCAAATTTTTAAATTTCTTTTGTTTCGGTGGCATAAAAATGTCTTGATGTGTAGGAGAGGGAATTTTCATTTGTGCGAAATTTAGAAAACAATACGAATTATGTTTAGTTACAGTTTTTTTTCATTTTTAAACGAAAGATAAAGTTAAAATTGAGGTATTGTAGCCATGCAACGCCAACATTTGACGAGGGCGGAGATGTTACGAGCTGTGGGAATGCTGGAAGCTGGGTCTGTTCAGCGTAATGTTGCTGAGATCATAGGAACCCACCAAAATGTAATTTCAAGATTGTGGACACGCTATCGTGCCACAGGTGAAGTAGCGGAGAGGCACCGGGGGCCAAATCGCATCACTAACCCCAGACAAGACCGATTTTTACAAATTACTGCGCGAGCTCAACCAAATGCAACGGCGACTCAATTGGTCCAAAGGCTGCGAGTGGAACACCAAGTGCTTGTGAGTGACCAAACTGTAAGAAGGCGACTGCATGAAAGCAATCTACGCTCTCGTAGACCACTCCGGGTCCCACCTTTACGGAGAGGCAATTGTGGACGACGATTAGAATGGGTTCGGAACCACGTGGACTTGGGCCGTGAGCAATGGTCCAATGTGCTGTTCACGGATAAATCCAGGTTCGGCTTCCATCCAGATTCACGAAGGACGCGTATTTGGCGAGTTCCTGGACGATGGAGCCGTCTTGAGGACCCTCAGGAAGTTCACCCATACCAAGGAGGAACAATTATGGTTTGGGCAGGAATTCGTCTTGGATGACGGACGGATCTCGTTTGGGTGCGGGGCAATATGACGGCAGAACGATACGTCCAACAGGTGCTGGGGCCCGTAATCTTGCCCCACAGAACACAAATGGGGCAAGATTTCCTGCTCATGCACGACAATGCCCGGGCACACACGGCGAGAACGGTAGCAGCTTGGTTACATACACACAATGTTAGGGCCTTAGACTGGCCTGCTCAATCGCCAGATCTAAATCCCATTGAGCATGCGTGGGATATGCTGCAAAGAAGAGCTCTGAAGGAAGTTCCTGAAAATCTGGCTACAGAAGATCAACTTTTTGCGCACCTCAGAAGGACATGGGACAATATTCCGCAGCAAGACATTGACAACCTTGTTCTGAGCATGCCGAATCGTTGCCAATGTGTTATGAACATCATGGGCGCTTTCTCAGACTACTAATTTCAAGTTTATAAACACAAATTAAATGATTTTTCTATTTTTTTCAGTTTTTACTCATAAATTAAAAGTTAATTCATATACGGTTTCCGTCTATGCTTCATTTTTTTTTCCATATATCCTGAAATTTTAATCGAAGTACCTTAACCATTATTAAAAAATGGTAGAATATTAAATAACGTATCTTTTAAATATATACATGTCATATAAATAATTAACACATTGATAGTAATTCGCTTTTTTAAAAATATCCCTAGACCGTGTTGATGTGTTTATATATAATAATATATTGTGATGGACCAACAAAAAAAAAAACGATCTGAGAATTGGAGTACCGAGGAAAAAGTAATATCCTCAATAATGAATTAAATCAACCATGTTAATATCCATTTTCGGGTAAAAACAACACAATAAAAAAGATGCTATAACCTAAAAGAGAAACTTTGACAGATACGACTTAGACCATCGTTAAACTAGGGGCCGCCGAGGTTTAGCGTTAGACCATGATTTGGACTATGGTTTATCGCTAAACCATTATTTGTAATATCATTTTTGTGTAAACCACAGTTTATAGAGATTTAAACCTAGGTTTTTAGTTAAACCGCTTTTTGCAATAAGACTGTAAATGTTTTAATTCCAAATGAAAACACAAAATCAACACAGTAACGCAGGATTTTAATTACGCTTCCTCTTTTGACAAGTAAGTTAGTAAACTCGGAGAAACCTAAATAAAGAATTAAGACCTTTCTTAAAGATTTAAGTTAGGACGAAGGAAAATGTCCTTTGGCATTGAAACACGGAGTTATGAATAATTATTTTGTGAATAGTTGATGAAATAATGAATTGATATTTTAATCTCAATAGCCGGCTTTCCAATAAGAAGGAGGCACTATGTTTGACTGCGTGAAAGTTTTTTTTTAAATTCCTCGATTATTCCGTCAATTATGGACCGATAATGAAAATTCTTTTTTTTTTGTAAAGATGTACCCTCAAAGTGGCCCCATTGTCAACAAAATAGGATCTGATGAGGTGATCCTATGGAAATCGAGGCAACTCTTAAAATTTTATAGGTATACATAGCGATTTTGGTATTTTCATCAACATAGCAAGCATTATTTTGCATTCCGAAAGTATCATTTGGTGAAGTGGAACTGATGTAGAAGATCACAGATGGCCACTGGAACTTCTCAATAATATGACTGTTTTGAATTACAACAAAACAGGTATTATGTGTGGATAAAACACAGGTGTTGAGTTTGTAGTAAGCTGCCTGTAAATTGCCTTTATATGGTGATCTATGGGTAAAATCTTACCAAATTCTTCATGGTTATATACCTGTCTCTTTCCCTCCAGCAGGGGAATTCCTGAGAGTGACGTTGACGGATGCATTAGCTGTCAATTTCATAAGGTCTTCAACTCACCAGCAATAGAATTGCTTCAACACCTGTGTTTAATCCACACATAATACCTGTTTTGTTGTAATGCAAAACAGTCATATTATGTGCTATTTAAAACACAGGTGTTGAGTTTGTAGACCTGTTTGGTATCTGCTGGTGATAAACACATACGCTTTGATGAACAACTTGAACTGTTCTGAAATATAATCAATTTTATTATACACTAATACCATTCAAGTTAAAAAATCAAAATCAAAAGAAAATTAATTCTGAATAGTTCTGTCAATGAATTAATTCTTATAGTTTTTCACAAAAATAAAAGAAAGCTTTTTAATATAAGTTCAGCCAACGTTGAATGCAAGCTGTTAATATATTGAGTTATTTACTGGAATACAATACTTAACTTTAAGTTGTATTTTGTACTTTTCCAGTTAATTTCCTTCTCAGATCTACTTTCTAAACATACCTCTAGGCTACTCTAGAGGCCACAGTTGACCTAATAGGTACTGCCCGGTGGGTTACCAATGTTAGTATCTTTAAAAATCGATTCCCACACAAATTGCAATATACTAGAAGTACTTGGGGGGTAAGGGGGAGAACGGACCTAACATCTCTCCGGCCCCAACCGTCATCCTCACCTGCCCGCACTAGTGGTTCGTATGAATAGCTAGTGGCGACAGCCTCCGGGCTGCCGCGGTGCCCCCTGCTAGATAACGGACGAGGCTCTGGCGACCGAGCAATGGCGGTATAACCACACACCCACCCGGGCAACCTGGTGGAAGAGGCTACAGCGGCCTTGGGATCTAAATAATCTCTAAAATGTCTGGCGCAGAAGGCAAGGGGAAACCACTGCGGCTACATTCCCAAGAAAGTCACATGAGAGTACAAAGAAATGAGACACGATCGCCCTGCGAACCGATTAGCGACCGGCGCTGTGCTGCGTCCGGGGCGCGCAGTGTGAAGTTGGCTACCGGCCATGGTGGGGTAGGAGACCAGGCCCCTCACGGAAACCGTGCTACTGGAAACTCAATCAAGCTACGACATATCCAGACGATAGGAACTTGGAATGTGCGCGGCTTAAATCATCCAGGGAAACTTACCATATTGGAACGCGAAGTAGATAGAGTCGGTGTGAACATCTGTGGTCTAAGCGAAACACACTGGAAGGGTAGCGGACATTTATTGACAGACCATCACGCCGTTTACTTTTCTGGCAACTACATTAGCAGCAGCAACGGTGTAGGATTTCTGATACCGATAGCTCAGAGGAATTGCGTAATGGGATACGAGCCGGTAAACGATCGAATTATTAGCATTAAGATAAAAGCATCACCGATAAATCTTAACATCGTTCAGGTATATGCCCCTACCTCTACAGCGAGCGACGAAGAAATTGAGAAGTTTTACTCCGAATTAGAGTCAACAATAGCGAAGGTACCCAATAGAGAGCTATTAATCATCTTGGGAGACCTGAATGCTAAGATCGGGGAAAACGCTGATAAACTAAGCAAGTGCGCCGGAAGATACGGGCTCGGCAAGCGAAATGAACGGGGTGAACGCTTGTTACAATTCACCTCATAAAATGACCTACTAATTGCAAATAGCCTCTTCCAACACCACCCTCGAAGGTTGTACACATGGGTATCGCCTGATGGAAAAACCCGCAACCAGATCGACTACATTATGATGCGGTCACGATGGAAATCATCCATAACAAATGCCCGTACATTACCTGGGGCCGATTGCGGGTCTGACCACCAGCTTTTGATCTCGAAGCTAAAGCTCAAACTAACAGCAGCCAGAACCATCAAGACAACGAGGAAACTTGAAGTGAAGGATGCTCTCGGGTTTCGTGCGATTGTGGAACGGAATTGGTCAAAATGGTCGGCAACGGATATGGCTAACGAGACAGCTGATGCACTATGGGGCCACGCTAAGTCACTCATCGTTTCAGCGGTCTCAGAGTCAACTCCATCAATCGGAACCCACAAAAAACAACACTGGATGACTGATGACACCTTCAAACTCATTGAAAAACGCCAGAAGATGAAAGCAGCGGGAGCTGATATCAAAGATCTTAATGAAATTTCGGCAAAAATACAACTAAAATGCAGACAAGACCATAATAACTACCTACGCAACATTTGTACAGAAATCGAGGCGCATGCAAACAGGTATGAGTCAAGAGACTTGTACCACAAGATCCGTCTCATTACAAAAACGCTGCCGTCTAAAACCTGGGCTATTGAAGATCATAATGGCCGAATAGTCACTGAACTGGACCAAATTTCAGAAGTCTGGAGGAACTACTGTCAGTCCTTGTTTGAAGATCCTCAGTCGCAAAGTTTTGCATCCACGGAACCAACGAGTGATATGCTGGAGCCAGGTATCCTTAAATCAGAAGTAAGAGCCGCTATTCAACATCTTAAGAATGGGAAAGCCACAGGGAAGGATGAAATTCCAATAGAAACTATTCGAGCAATGGGAGAACATGGCGTTCATATCTTCTACACCATCTGCAACAAGATATGGCTCACAGGCAAGTGGCCTTCGGAATGGACTCACTCAGTTTTCACTCCTCTTCATAAAAAAGGTACAACTAAGAAATGTGGCAACTTTCAACTAATTGCCCTAATATCACACTCTAGTAAAATAATGCTGCACATTATAAACGAACGACTGAAATCGTTTTTGTCCAGAGAAATTGCGCCAGAACAAGCCGGTTTTGTAAAAGGCAAGGGAACCCGTGAGCAAATTCTCATCGTTCGTCAAATTATCGAAAAAGCTCGAGAATTCAACAAGCCGACATACATATGCTTTGTTGATTTCTCCAAAGCGTTTGATTCGGTGAAATGGCCAACACTGTGGAAAACACTACTGGACACGGGCACACCTCAACACCTCGTACACCTGCTCAGAGGACTCTATGAAGGAGGAACAGCATCAGTGCGGACAGATGACGTCTTCTCAGACAATTTCCACCCAAGTGCGGGTGTACGACAAGGATGCATAATTTCACCCTTGCTGTTTAACATCTACACGGAGCTTATAATGCGAATCACTCTCGAAGATTGGAACGATGGTGTTATAATTGGTGGATACAGGATTTCTAACTTACGATACGCAGACGACACCACCTTATTTGCGAGTAACGGGGACCTCATGCAGGAATTACTTATCAGAATGGAGCGCGTAAGTCTAACGTTTGGACTGAAGATTAACCGATCCAAGACCAAGATTATGATCGTGGACCGCGTCAATGACAACTCGCCAGAAGTAACACAGATTGCGAACTGCGACGTGGTTCAAGCCTACGTATACCTTGGGGCCTTAATCACAAACAGTGGTGGTTGCGTAGATGAAGTAAAGCGTCGTATGGCCATAACCAGAACCGCGGTAGAGAAATTAAAGAAAGTGTGGAAGAATCGCAATATTACCAAAGCCACCAAAGTCAGACTCATGCGAACATTGGTGTTCCCAATCTTCCTTTACGCAGCAGAGACATGGACAGTGCGTGAGTTGGAAAAGGGGAAGATAGATGCTCTAGAGATGTGGTGCTGGAGGAAGATGCTCGGCATATCGTGGACAGAGTTCCGCACCAACGTGTCCATACTCCAGGAACTCGGCATCACAAAGCGTCTATCGTCCATAGTACAGACGCGCATACTGCAGTACTTTGGCCATGTCTCTAGGCTTGATAACAACTGTATAGAACGGCTGGTCGTGCAAGGAAAAGTAGAGGGAACCAGATCACGCGGCAGATCACCTATGCGCTGGACTGATCAAGTTAAATCTGCAGTGGGAAGCCGCGTTTGTAGACTGCACCAGGCAGTCTACAAACAGAGAGAGATGGCGGCAGATCGTGAAAAGAGCTGTGTCCGCCTCTAACACCAAAGTGGATGACTCAACGTGACCACGACCGCTCTGCCAAGAGCGAAACGACAGAGGACGAGAAGTACTAGAAGCAGGTTTAATATTCCCTGACAGACAAGTAAATGAACTTGTGACAGTACATGTGTTTGACCATAAAGACACAATGGTCTGGGTGTTTCCGCAACAACATACATTTATTTATTTTTTTGCGTGGAGAAATGCTCAGGCATACTGCACTACCACGGGGAGATCGTGCAGTTATGTGGGACTCTAACCCACAAAAACTCCACGGTGTCCTCCTATGCCGCTTATGGCGGGAACACGGGCACGCGTTAGCACTCACTGCGAACCCGCCGCGGCTGTCCGTCACCGGACCCTCCTCGGGGGAGTACCCCCTATCACCTGCGCACCAGAACATACTGTACGCCGTGACCACCCCAGGGACCAATCAGTACATGGGCGCCAGACGACCACGTGTATTGCACCCTTGGTCCCCCTGTGACGGGTCAAGGTCAATGGCCCCGCCACCTACCATTTTTCGGCCGCAGGGGATAGGGAGAGCGGCTAACGCAACACCGACAATCTTCTTCCCCTGCAGCCCCACCGCGTCCGCCATCAGGCGGTGGCGACCCCGTCCGGGCCGCGGAAGATGGGGAGTGCGGCGCACCACAATACCGGCACTCCTCTCCCGCCGCGGCCTCCAACCCTCAGCCGCGACATCGTATGGGACCTGGGAATCTCCATAAAACATTTGGCCACAGAGTCATCTTATCTTCCATAACCATTAGATTTTCATCGCTCTTTTCTAGAATAGTAAGATTGTAAACCTTACAACTTGAGACCAACAATAATAATATAATTGTTCAGCTAGTGATTTCAAGTAATGAACTTGAATTTATTCAATTCTTTGTTAAGTTAGCAAGCCAAATAAATAAATAAATGTTCAGCTTTAGACTGATTAGCTAAAAAAATAGGTAAAGAAAAAAAATGAAATTAAAACTGCTGATGTAGTTAAAACAGCAAATGTATGCAAGAAAATCGTTCTATAAGTACCAAATAATCTAGCAGCTTGCTTGGCCTTAAGATGCTTTTGGGTTGTAAATTTAATGGAATTACACCAGAATAAACATCTTTTATTGGAACCTAAGACATATTATGTTGTTAAAGGAGCTGTCCGCAAGTTACTTTTTAACAACTTCTGTCTGGTCCAGTGAGCAATTTGGTTAGCCCAACTGAAAGGTGGGCTAGGGTGAATTCTGTCGCATGTAGCCTGAGCTGCTGAAACCTTCCACATGTTCTTTATCGGAGTTAGCTCTGTTATGACCCTCACTCGCAGATTGGGCAACCAGAAAACTTCTGGTCCACATTGGTGTTTTTAGGATATACATTCCTCTTTGTCACTGTTCTAGTGAGTTAGTAATAAGTTGAGTGGGTGGAATGCCCAGCCCAGCTATATCTTATGTTGGCTCTGCTATGACCCTTGTTATTAGGACCTACATTCCTTCTTGCCACTGTTCCAGTGAGTTAGTATTAAGCTGAGTGGGTAGAATGCCCAGCCCGGCTTATAATCCCAACTTAGGCTGAAAATGTCGCAGAACCATCACTGGAATCCTTTGGTACGACAGCTATCTTCCTTGACGCAAAAGAACTGTCTGGGACGCCCGACATTTTTAACCGCGCCGCGGCCTAGGGCAGAAGTCCCATATTTTGAATTAAATACAGCCTCCGCGGCCTGGTACAAAAGTTGCCATATGCTATAATGTACTTCACCCGACATTTTGAAAATAGCCTCCGCGGCCTGGGCCAGAAGTCCCACATCTTGAATTGAATACAGTCTCCGCGGCCTGGGACAAAAGTTGCCACATTCAATAATGAAAGGCCTCCGATTAAACTAATCGGAAAGTGTAAGTGGCTAAAAGTGTTAAGTATAATTGCTCTACAAGTCTTAGGAGCCCATTTGTAAGCCTTATTAGTGAAGGGTTTGCCACCATCATGTGTTTAAAAACCAGACAAAGCTCTTTGAGGATGTTACCTTCCTAACAAACTTGTAATAATGTATGTGCAACTCCGAAGGTTTGCCCTCACATGGGCATCAAAGAGTTAAACATAACTGGCATAATTACCACTATAAGCACATCACTGCTTATTCCCTCAGAGAAAAAAGGTGTGGTAATAATCTTATGTTGACCCAAAGTGAAGAATGTTCTCAGTGTCGCCGAAACCAGAGGAATAGGTCTCATAGGATTTTCGCAATCCAATTCAGTCACACATCTTTGAAGTTGATGGTGCTAAAACATTAAGCTTCTTCTAAGAAAAGCTGTCAATTATAATTGTGCATTTGAAAACACTCTGGAGGCATCTCCAGTAGGCTCATGAAATTAGTAAATGCAAATAGGCCTCATGATTTATTTTCACTTACATTTTAAATTAAAATCATCATAAAGTTACCTACAAAAAAGAATAATTGGCCATACCTGCTTGTGAAATTGAATGAACATCTTTCACTAACAAAAACAACCTGAGACCTCCGAGGTGTAAGAAGGGGTATAGTACAACCTCCAGGTTATATTTTATTTCGTACATTCATTATATATAATGTCTGCATTGAGGATTGAAGTGGTCTCTTAAAATTCTCTTCTGTTGTAGGTGAAGAATAATGTGTAGAACATGGTGGGTTGTTTTTTATTATCTTAATTACCTGTTTTTTTTACAAATGGTTGTGTGAATATTAAAAAGCAGGTATCTTTATGAATGTAAAGCGGCCAATTTTACTAATAAAATAATCAAATTATTAATTATTTTAATTAAGTAACATTATTTTCTTCCTGTTGTTGCCTTAAATGGACAACTTTCTCTGAATTTCTTGACTCTTATGAGTTTATTGATGTATTGTTTTAGAGCAAAAAATAAACTAGAGCAAAGATAAACTTTCCATTATGGGCCGTCGATTTTTGGCGCGGGGAGGGTGGGGGGTGGAAGTGCGGGAAGTTTAGCTGCCCCTCTGTACCATCTCCACCACTCGGAGCCCCATG
Organism: Orthosia cruda; assembly: GCA_964057195.1. Lineage (NCBI taxonomy): Eukaryota > Metazoa > Arthropoda > Insecta > Lepidoptera > Noctuidae > Orthosia > Orthosia cruda. The sequence continues at coordinate 28,979,288 of OZ059840.1, read as the reverse complement.
GTTATGGAGATATCCATGATTAAAGTTTTAAGGTTAGAGTAAAACTTTCCATTTTACTAAAATATAATTATTAGTGAGGTAAAAAAATGAAAATTAGTCCAAGAGCGAGCGAAGCGAGCTCGGGAGCTCAGGGCACCCCGACACGGACAGCTAAGTTCGAACTTAGCTCCCGTCATCTCCTTCGTGTTAGGTTACTTTAGACCCTGCAGACAGAAATAGGAGCCCCACGCAGCGGGGCTCCGACGACTTTGTTGCTTAAATAGTAATCGTAAGAACTTTAACCATGGATATCTCCATAACCATGGGCTTCCGTGGGGTGGGGATGGTACAGTGGGGTAGCCCCCTATCCCCTTTCCTTCCCCCTCACCCCGCCCATTTAATAAATGGACTTTTATGGATTTTTTTTTACTAACCTGAAAACTTTAACCATGGATATCTCCAAAACCATGGGGCTCCGATTGGTGGGGATGGTACAGGGGGTAAAAAAACCTCCCCCCTTCCTCCCCCTACCCTCCCCGTGCCAAAAATCAACGGCCCATAATGGAAATTTTAACCTCATGGTCTTTGATTTCCAATATCTTCAAATATAACACTGCGCAAACAGCCTATTTATTGCTCACAATATATTCAGCATTGTAGTCTTTTGAGGTTTTTCACCTTGAAGGACATATGTATGCGAGCATTAAAATCAGTTGTGAATTTTTATAAACCGAATTATCAGTATCAGCCCAATTGTCTTGTATACCTGACTTGGATAGTTGCTATTGTTCCAAATATAGTTTCCTACTAATAAATGCTCAGTTAGTCAGCGGCAGACAAACTAATCTTTGTTTTTGCCAAAATATCACAACTTCTTTTCTTAAAGTTTATATACAAATACAAGATTATACATAGTTTTCTTGTAAAGACTGTCCTTCCAAAAAAGGAGAACCAAATATCTTTCTTATAATCGTTATTTGCCATAACTAGTACTGAAATATGAATTAGTTATTCATACCTTTGTAAGTACCTAAATAGGTAGGTACTCAAAGAAAGTTCACTAAACGTGTCATAGGTATTTTTTTTAAAATGCGTCAGGTATGAAGTCGAATCACTTTACTTATTAATAGTCAATCAAATAAGATAATATCATCTCACTATGAAGCTGAATAAATTCTAACGCACTCAGTCCGAACAAAGTGTCAACCTTCATACTTGTTGAGACTTGTACTTACGTGAAGCATTTTCGTCTTTTTCGGGCGGAGATGATACAATACTCTCATCCTCTGGGGATGAAGATGTCCACACGACATCGTCTGGACTCGTCAGTCCAGAGTCAGATCGCCTGTTCGAATATTAATAACATCTTACCGGGACAATTTTGTCCGTAATCATCAAAAAATGCTAAAACACAACTGAAAAACACTGATACGTATTCTAAAAAGACACCGTGTGTTAATTGAATACGATCATTTAGCGTACTTCCACACTTTTTTTAACTTTGAAAACTTTCCGTCTTTACCGGCAACAATTTACAAACGCTATGAAATAGACAGCTAATGCATCCATCCGTCAATGTCACTCTCAGGAGTTCCCCTGCTGGAGGGAAAGAGACAGGTATATAACCATGTAGAATTTGGTAAGTTTTTACCCATAGATCACCATGTAAAGGCAATTTACAGGCAGCTTACTACAAACTCAACACCTGTGTTTTAAATAGCACATAATAAGTATGTTTTGGGTATAAGATATCTCGAATAGTTTAATGACTATGATGAAGGAAATTTTAAATAAATGGTTCTAATGAATATTATGGTACCATCGAACGGATCTGGTAATGAAGCCGGAAGGTAGGCGCCGAAACTCCATAATAAAACAATGTATCCCCATCGTTTTTAGGCTTATTCGAATTGTTATGAGAAGCCCTCTGGCTATTAATGATTTTCATGGTAATATAGGGTACCAAAACTAAAAGTTTTCTTTTCGGAAGTCGGTGTCGAAAACGAATACACTTTGTATTGTTTGTTGTGGAAGTCGGTCTAATATTTTTGTTAAAAAGGTATTTTCTAGTATTAATTTCAGTACCGAGTACGATATTTTTTTCAAAGAGAATAATTTCATGCGCTGATATTAGTTATTATATTAAGTGAAAGTGAAAGTACCTAAGGTGTCGGTTTTCTAAATTGTTGTCAATGTTATAACTATCGATGATTTCCGAATCACAAGGTGACTACATACAATATGTACCGTAACCATCATAATTTCATCCGAAAGACTGGTGAACAATAGGCCTCCTCCAACCGTCGCCACATAGGACTCTGCGGTTCTCACCTGGTTATCGGTCTGCCTTGTCCTACAAGGTTTCCTTTCAATGTTGCATAATGTCTTCCGGTACGCAATCGCCGCTCCAGTTTTATATTCTTGCGTTATTTATGCATTATGATTACATACGTTCAAAAAAAAAACTTATTTACTAAAAATACATCCTACTTTCAAATAAAAACACTACAACAAAACAGGAACACCGACTTACCTACTATTTTTTTGTTTTGCCTTGTAGTGTTTTTATTTGGAAGTCGGTTGAATTTTTTTGTAAATAAGTTTTTTATTTTTCACTTTTTAGTTGTGGTACCTAATAGGGAACTTCTATAGTAAGAGGTACCTTTAATTTTTTTTATTATTGTTAGACTCGCGCTTATGATGTGGTCTATATTAGATTTTAATGTGCATAATATAGCTGGCAGCTAGAGCCTAGTCTATATTTAATTGAAATATGAAAATACAACGTTCTGTTGTTGCCTGTCTTGATGACATAATTATCTTGGTGTATGTTTTTTACGCGTTACTTTTTAGAAGTACTCAGAATAAATGTCATATGCAATTTTAATTTACTCTTGAGTTTTCTTGCACACATGCACTCTGCAGGGTAGTCCTCCGCAGTGGTTACTGTTGTAGTGGTGGGGCCCAGGAATGAGATATTAAAATTTCGTGCTTATTTATTCAAGATCAGCAAATATTTAAGGTACTTAATCAAATTAAGTACGAACAGCTGATGAAATAAACAAGGTTGACGTAAAAGAGTCAACAATATGAGTAATGTTAAAATAGAACCGCTTAATCAAGAAAATTACGAAAATTGGAGGATTCAGGCTGAAGCAGTTCTTATAAAGAACGACGCTTGGAGCTATGTAGACGGAAGCGTAAGCAAGCCTACAGAGCCGGAGGAAGCCAAAAAATGGGAAATCGTAGACGCAAAAGCTAAGTCTGATCTAATCCTAGCTATTAGTCTAAGTGAACTGAGACACCTTCGCGGATGTAAAACGTCAAGAAATGTTTGGCAAAAACTTGAGAGCATACACGCATCTAAGGGACCTGCCAAGAAGGCAACGCTGCTGAAGGAGTTGTTGCTACACAAGAAGGAGGAAGGTGGGGACGTTCGAGAACATGTCATGCATTTCTTCGAAGTAAAAAGTAAACTAGCTGATATGAAGATTCAGATGCATGATGATTTAGTATCCATAATGCTTATTTATAGCTTACCGTCCAGAGACACGTTACCAGACCCTGAGACTTTGAAGGTCAAAACAATCGAAGAGGTATGTTCGAGACGTCAGAAAGGAAGCGAAGAAAAAGCTCTCTTTGCAAAGTCCAAAATTAAGAAACAAGGGATTCTTAATTTTGGACTTTGCAAAGAGAGCTTGCAACAAGACAAACCAAAGAGCAGTTGTAACAAGACGAATTTTAAATACTGTTTTAAATGTCACAAACATGGCCACAAAGCTTCTGAATGTGGTATGAAGAAAGACAAGGATCAGTGTTGCTGTTGTTGTCAGTGCAAAGTATACTTTGGAATGTGATTTGCAAAGAGATAATTTCAATCTTGTAACCTTTAATTGTATTGCAGGTTATAAGGCTGCTTGCAACGGGAATGGATGCTGGGTCATCACAGCGGCTGACAGCGGTTGCACATCACATTTATTCAACGATCCTAGTAACTTGGCAATTCATTGATACCTTTGTCGGGTAAGCTAAATCTAGCGATAAACTCGAGCACAGATTTTAAAGGTAAGAGTACCGTTAAATTAATTACATGTGAAAAAAAATCCAAAATAATCACGGAATTGCCTTATTTGTTCCAAAATTGCGATGTAATCTGATTTCGGTCGAAAGAATTACGAATAAAGGGTATAGTGTTAAATTCGATGAGAATATAGCTTGTGTTAGGGACGGCTATGGTAACACTATGCTAGTAGAAAATCATAGGGGTAATCTATATTACGTTGAGGAACAAATGGGAACAGTTTCCATTATTTCAGAAACAGTTGATAAGGTAAGACTGTGGCATGAACGATTGGGACATCTGAATGGAAGAAATCTTGTCAAACTCTTGAACAAATCCGGAATGAATATGAAGATGACGGATGTGAGTACATTGTATAATTGTGGTATTTGTGCTAGTGGAAAAATGAATGCATTATCATTTTCGAGGATGGATGGACCATGTGATGAAAAATTACGGATTATTTATTCCGATGTCGTAGGCCCGATGCGGCATGAAGCCGTAGGTGGAGCGAAGTACTTTATTACGTTAGTAGATGACTCATCGAGGTAGTGTGAAGTATATCTGCTATCCAACAAGAGTGAAGCCCTCAAATATTTCAAGATATACAAAAGTTATGTTGAAAATTTGACTGGCAAACGAATAAAATATCTGCAGACAGATAATGGAGGAGAATTTTGTAATAAATATTTTGATGAATATTTACAGACTGAAGGAATAGGGAGAAGTTTAACTATTCCTAACGCTCCTCAACAGAACGGGGTCGCAGAAAGGAAGAACAGAACTCTTGTAGAGATGGCAAGGTGTATGATAATTTCATCCAACATTTCACCTGGCTTCTGGGGTGACGCCGTTATGACGGCATGTCACGTTCGAAATCGATGTCCAACGAGTAGTCTTGAAAGTGTAACGCCGTATGAAAAATGGTAAATCAGCGATGAAGGAAGCTTTATACCTGAACAGCTTGTTGACTGAAAACGGATTACGTAAGTTTGCATCAATTACCTTACATGTAGATAATACTGAAGCAATTAAATTAGCAAACGACTCAGTATTCCATTCCCGGAGCAAACACATATATATAAGACACCATTTTATACGGAGTGTCTTAAAGAAGAATAAAAACATTCAGTTTGTATACTTGTCGACCAACCTTATGTTAGCTGATTTATAGTTAGCGTATGTTGTTTGTAAATACTTTGTTTTGCCACTCTCTTGTAATATACACATTAAGGGGGCGTATTAGGTTTTAATGTGCATAATATAGCTGGCTGTCTAGCAGCCTAATCTATATTTAATTGAAATATGAAAATTCAACGTTCTCTTGTTGTTTGTCTTGACGACATCATTTTCTTGGTGTATTTTGTTATGCGTTTGTTTTTAGAAGTACTGAGAATAAATGTCATATGCAATTTTAATTTACTCTTGAGTTTTCTTGCACACATGCACTCTGCAGGGTAGTCCCCCACAGTCTACCTGACGCTTACCTAGAAGAAACCTATTCACTCTTGACTTAAAGACTCCCAGGTTGTAGCTATCAGGAAATACAGAATCTGGCAGGGAATTCCACTCCATAGCTGTACGCATAATGAAAGTATTCCCAAAAGGTTTGGTGCCTAATGTTGGTGGCGTTTAATGCCAGAATAGTTTCCCCGAATCCCGTACCCCTTTAGAGCGTATTGGTGTGATTTTATGTCATCAAATTGTATAAACAATAAACAGAAAATGCAGCAATCACGAGGGATTTGCTGTCATTTATTGAAGAGTTCTGTTGTATATCTCCGGAGTTCTTCATCAGATCTTTACCAAATGGAACCAATTTGGGGACAACCTCGTTCAAACAAAAAAATATTTTATAAAAGAAATCGGTGAACATACAAAAAATACATAGTCGAACATAAAACCTCCTCCTTTTCGGAAAGTCGGTTAAAAGACGAGGCCATCTCACTCTCAGACTAACTGTTTATTACATAACAGATTTACCCAAAACCTCAAAGAGAATACAACTGAAACTTTACTAGAAACAGTTACAAATTCCATTAGGGTTGCAATGTGTTCAAGTATTTGGTCCTAAACCAAGACAAGGATGGCTTCCGAGATGAAGCAACGCCCCGAACGAACCAATACGCAGTCCAATCTGTTGTGGTAAATTATCACTGAATAAGTGACTAGGTATTTGTGAAAGACGGCCTTCCCTGAATTATTGGTATTTTTTTGGTAGAAACTTATAAAAGAAGAGGTTATAAATTCTAATAAAGTCAAACAATCTCCAGGCAATGAAACGTTAAAAATCACATTCAACCGATACAGCTATTGAGAAAAATAAAAAGAAAATACGATTCTGAGGATTTAAATAAGGCATCTCAAAATTCTAAAAAACTATGGGACACTATAAAAACAATCACAAATACACAAAAAAAAGAAAAACCCTTTCAACCAACTTCTAAATCACTCCTACTCGCCTGGTCAGTCTTGCAATGCGGTAAATGAATTCCTCGTCAGCATTGGGAAAAAAACTCGCAGAAAATATTTGGAATGTCCAAAACCATGCACCTCCCACACATACCTCAATATCTTGTAATTTTTTTGTCTGACAAACAGATCCTGATGAAATTATAAGTACCATTAACCAGCTGAGGGTCAATGCGGCCGCTGGATGGGATGGCATATCTCAAACCTTCTTAAAAAGATATGCTCCGATTCTCGCACCCGTACTAAGCCACATTTTTAACCGTTGCTTTGAATCGGCTACCTTCCCCACTTCTTTTAAAAAGGCAATTATTCATCCCATCTTCTAGGGTGGTGACGGGAGCTTGCCAAACAATTATCGCCCAATAGCGGTTCTTAGTGCCTTGTCTAAGGTGCTTGAACGCATCTTAAACAAGCGTCGGTCCACTACCTCGAGCACTTCAAACTGTTAGTCAATAATATAGTGGCAAATATAAATGCTAACAAAAAAGTTCATACTATTTTTCTGGATCTTGCGAAAGCATTTGTCAGTTCCCGTCTCCACTCTTCTACTCAAGCTTGAAAGTTTGGGTGTAAGGGGCGCCCCATTGGATCTCTTCGGGAGCTATCTTACCAACCGCTCACAATTTGTTACTATAGGAAATCACAAAAGTATTGAGCTACCCATTCAAAACGGCGTGCCTCAGGGAACCATTTTCGGGCCCATCCTGTTTCTTGTTTTTATTAACGACCTCTGCAACCTTCAAATTTCAAATGCCTCAATAGCTTTGTTTGCAGATGATACTGCCATCACTTTCGCCGCAAACTCTTGGTCGAAGCTCCAAGCACTGCACAAGACGGTTTTAATTCTGCCCTGAAATGGCTTTCCTCTCACTCTCTGACTCTTAATGCCAATAAAACTAATTTCGTTACTTTTTCTATCACGAACACTTCCCAACCAAAAACCTCGATCTGTATACAAGCCCATATTTGTTCCACACAATCTCAACTTAATTGTCAGGGTCCTTTTTTTCTTTTTTTTTTTGCTTGTAGAAATGCTCATGCATACTGCACTACCACGGGGAGATAGTGCAGTTATGTGGGACTCTAACCCACTAAAACTCCACGGTGTTCTCTTGTGCTGCACGCGTTAGCACTCACCGCGAACCCGCCACGGCTGTCCGTCACCGGACTCTCCTCGGGGAGTACCCCCCATCACCGGCGCACCAGAACACACTGTATGCCGTGATCACCCCAGGGACCAAATCTGCACATGGGTGCCAGACGACCCCGTGTATGGCAACCTTGGCCTTGACGGGTCAAGGTCAATGGCCCCGCCACCTACCATTTTTTGGCCGCAGGGGATAAGGAGAGCGGCTAACGCAATATCGACACTCCTGCTCCCCTGCGGCCCCACCGCGTCCGCCATCAGACGGTGGCGACCCCGTCCGGGCCGCGGAAAGAAGGGAGAGCGGCGCACCGCAATACGGCACTCCTCTCCCGCCGCGGCCTCCAACCGTCAGTCGCGACATCGTATGGGACCTGTGAATCTCCATAAGACATCGCGGCCCGCCTCAGTTGCGATGTCGCCTGTTACCAAGCGGCACCGCAACCTACTAGTTGACCGCTACGTCGTCGGCTTAATCGGCAAAAGCCCTGACGAGCGGCCCCTCCTCGGGTTCCTCTTCGCTTCACCGTGGGTGACCAAGCCACGGTTACTGAGCCCCCCCGCCTCGACAATTGTCAATGTCCTACTATAACCTCAGTGGAACAAGTTAAATATCTTGGAGTAGTTCTGGACAAAAACCTTAATTTCAGGTCACACATTAACATCCTTACTGGTCGCATACGCAAGAATATTTATATTTTTAAAACACTGCGTCATGTAGCCAACCCTTTTATTATTAGAAACGTATACTTTGCTCTTTGCCAGTCAATCCTCATTTATTATATTTCTTGCTGGGGTGGTGCCGCAAAGACCATACTCAGGTTTCTGGAGACAGCCCACAGAACTATTCTAAAAGTGGCTACGTTCAGACCGATTATCTTCCCAACCGCAGAACTCTATAAAGTATGCGATCTACTAAATGTTAGACAACAATACATCTTGCAAATAATCCTACTACAACACAAGAGAACACCTTTTAAGAAAATTTTTAAACGCCGTGAAGACCTCACCTGCACAATCCCACCACCAACCACAACATTTTTTTAAAAATTCGCTCTCTATCTTGGCCCGTCAATTTACAATAAAATTAATGCAATAGTCCCAACTTACGGATTAAGATGTCGTATCTGCAAAAAGTCTGTTCGCTCCTACTTACTGAACCTAAACTACAATGAAACATAAGAACTCCTAAAGAAGTGATCACACTAACACAAACATGCATCACACATAACTGACACAACATAGAATACTAACACACACTAAACTAATACAAATACACACAATCATACTGAACATATATATTTTTTTATAATTTTTGTTGATTTTATTAATATTATTTCCTATTTTGACATTCGATTTAGTACAATTTTAATTTAACTTTCTACTGTTTTTAAAGTATTTTTTTGTTTCTTTTTGTATTTGATTGATTTTAACAATGTAATTTTGACAACATGTTCTTGCTAAAAGTCAACCCGTATTTTTTACGAAAGGGGATAGCAACTGATTCTTTTAAACACAGGTGACTTTGTCACCTATCTAGAAGAACAGTACTGCACCCACTAACTAGATTAAGATCTTTAATGCCTATCTCACTTAACCATGCAAAGTATTTGTCCTTAGTTAATTTTTTTTTTATTTTTTTTTTCTACGGTCTAACAAATGACAATCGAATTGAACAAATGCTTTTCTTTTGGGTCAAAGACAATTGGGCGTTGGACAGGCATCTAGTTACAATAGTAGCATTTGTGTAAAATTATCTTTCCAATTAAACATCCGGCAATTATCAATGAGATTTTATTAATTCATAAATAAGTTTTTTTGTGATTATGTTAAACATCACTGACATCGGGGAAGGAACATTTTTTATTACGAAGATACATCAATCATCATCATAATGGGTAGGCATTAGGCTTACTTAACCCAATACTCAACGTGTCGAACACTTTGTTCTAAAAACCTACTAGCCCAACAGCCGTTTTTAGCCGCGGTTAGAAATATGAGATAGCGGCTCATTTGTCACGATTGGGCAGGCTCGCACTTATTTGCGGTGACTATCATGTGTATTGAATAAGTACGTTGTTGACGATATTATGGCGAATTTGAAATGTGTATTTTCCGTGCAATAATTTCGTAAATTATGTCAGTATCGCTTTAAGTGTGCTTAGTGTACATGTTTTTTCTATATCCACTAGAAAAACAATATTAGCTGAGTATATTTAGTAAAATTAACATAACCATTCGACAGAAGGACTCAAGGACATACTCAGGTAAAAAGGGGCATGAATAGATAATCGTCATTTATCTTAATCGTGATGAAATTCGTAATACAGGTACAAGTAACTTTTGTTTTGAAATATTTGCCTTAATTAGGCAGGATAACATAGACTGTATTTGGTCAACTTTCTGAATGATCTGACAGAAACATGCTCATTCTTACGGCAGTGAAATGTGCCTTAAGATATGGGTGGTGTAGTTGCTGTTTGGTTTTCTGATTTTCATAATCAAGAAAGGCAGTTAAGGTAAACTCATAACTTTAAATTCAAGATAACTAAAATACGCTACACCTGAGAATTCCTTAAGAAATCCCACTCTCTTAGCGAACATCAAAAATATAAACCTAATTTCACGCTTTGTTCTGGAAATATATAAATGTATAATTTAGAGTTCATCTCGCCTTTCCCCCCGAGACGGCGCGGTAAGTAATTCTTTGTGTTACGAGTCTAATGTGCCGCTACTTGGATACCTCGATGATTTATTAATGTTAAAGTGAAATGTGAAGTATATTTGTAGATCTTTTTAAAATTCGTCTTGAGGCAAATGCGTCTGAAAAATTTTTCACCTGTCCTGTCTCGTTTCTGAAGTGTTGCCAGTTTCGCCATTCAATTTGGAGATGAGTTTGATGTGTCATGAATATTGAATGTATTTTTCCTGACTTAATTGCTACCCGGTTGTATTTCATTTCTGCATGATGGATATCGCAACCGAGGCGGGCCTCACAACGCTGTCGAGACGATTTGGACCCATTCCTGAAATATTGGCTAGAGAAGAGAAAATATAGAAACCTTTGCTCATGACAAAGACTAACTAAAAACAAAAACTTAAAAAAAAAATACTACCGACTTCCAAATAAGAAACTACAAAGTGAAAAAAACCATTATTTTTGGAAGTCGGTGTCTTTGGTAGGTACCATTTTTTTGCGTTATGGACACCGACTTCCAAAAATAAAGTAATTTTTCACTTTCGTATCTTATTTGGAAGTCGGTAGTATTTTTTTGCAAAAAAGTTTTTTTATTTTCACTTTTTAGTTGTACCTACCTAATAGGCAAGTATAATGCCCGAATAGATTACCCGAATATCATCACACTGAACATAACCGGTGAAATGAGAGTGTATCAAGGTGAATTGTAAACATCTGCGTACCCTTTTAGAGCGTACCGGCGTGATGTTATGTTATGAAATGGTATAAACAATAAACTGACATGCGATTGCAGCAATCTCGAGGGATTTGCCGTTATTTATTGGAGAGTTATTTTGTATATCTCCGAAGTACTTTGTCAGGTCTTCACCAACTTGAAATGGTACCAATTTCGGAACATACTCTGTCAATCAAAAATTTGAAAATCGGTCCACAATTGACGGAGATATCGGTAAACATAAACAACAAAAAAAAAACATAAAGTCGAACATAGAACCTCCACCTTTTTGGTAAGTCAGTTAAAAATATAGATTCGTATTCTCAAAAAAAGGAATAAAGAACTTACACTTTAATTCCGTCAATTTCTTTCCAGCAAGACAGCATTAAAAAAACGCTCACTGAACAGCCAAATAATTGTAATTACAATGCTATTCTATATCTTCAGTTCGTGCTCATACAAGTTCAGCAGAGATTACAGGACAACCTCGGCTTCATGGTAGGTAAGCCTCGGACATTCAGTGGGAGCGACGCCCCCCAAATCCGTGATTACATGAACGTTGGGACACCAGCTGTTGCGCCGTTTACAAGATGTGTGTATTATTTTAATTGTTTTTTGGTGCATTTGGTAAAATTGTGTTTAAACTAAATAGACAGGAAGTAGTACAAACAAAAATAAACATCGTTTAAGGGTTCCGTCACTCAATAGGAAAAAAGGAACCCTTTTAAGATCACTTCGTTGTCTGACTGTCCGTGTGTAAAGACCTTTTTTGACCAAATTGTAAAAAACAACACCCACACAACTTTTAACCCGCTACGATGTTATGTCAGTTTATTATTTAAAACAAAAGCATAATTTTCTCCCCACAAAAAAATTAAATGAAATTAAACACTCAGTCAGCAAACATTTTGTTTAGCTTTATAGACTAGTTCTTTCACTGGATTTTAACGAATATTGCCGAATATTCGTTAAAATTCAGTGAAACTTCGGGCCTGGATCAATTGGGTTCGGCTATATATCGCTTCTAACAAGTTCTTCGGTTCAATTTAAACTTGCCGGCGCAGAGTTTACACTGAATGAAAACTAGGTTACCTACGAGTACGAAATTGCATTGTTATGTGAACTGTTAATCCCAAGTGTTGTTTCCCAAATAACAGTTTGTGTTTTAAGTTAAAAAGGGCTTGTATGAAGTTGGGTAAAATTGTTGGTATTGATTTTATTTGTTTTCTGGTAAGGTAGCGTTTAGTAGAAAGTGGTTCTTATTACAGTCTTTTGCTGAGTTCTGTCGACGATTACGAATAATAATTTTATCTTACTTAATAAAACAGTGCAGTGATAAAACAAGCACACCTGTCGATTATGCGATCTTTCATTTGATTATTATGTCGATAATTGAGTCGGATTGTTGTATTTTTCTGTAAAGAATCGATAGTGTGTTTGAGAGTTATCGTACTCGTAAAAACAACAGATAAAAGCTTGTTTTTGTAGCAGAAATTAATTATAATTATTACCTATTCTAAGTAATACGATAAACCTTTTATTCGATTTAATTTAACTAATACGATACACATTTTTCTGCTACTTAAAACACTTGTTTCGCATTAAATCAAAGTCAAAAACCAACCAAATATAACAAAATTAATCTTTCCCAAACGAAACCAAATCACATCTAGTCACCGTTAGTTAAAAATACTCCAGAATTTTATAACTCGACCAACACTTGCAGTATTTTTCTTTAAAGGGAAGTATTAAATTAAGTTTTCCGCCTGCTTCGCGTCGCCGTGATACCAGGGCAGTAAATTGTATGAAAGAAACTAAAATGTTAGTGAATGGAGACATTAAGGTGCTCCTCTGAAAATGCTTAGTGAGATTATTTTGAATATTTTTTGCTTCTGTCGTAATCTGGAGTTGGGTGAATAGCGATACTTTTTTCCGATCTTATTTTGACAACAGTGGTTTCCGTGACAGCTATAGCATGATAGATTACAGAGACTTTGGGCATATTTAAAGGCATATTTACCCAACTACCATTTTTGTTTTTGTTTAAGTTAAAGATTTAAAGAGATTTTCAACTATTAACTAAACCTGCAGCCTTATTGCGTAATGAATTCGGCAAGGCAAAGGGCAAAGAGTATAAACAATTGACCAATTACATGGCGAGATGAAATACGCGATGTGGATTTCTGTCTATATGATTGGTTTTTCCTTGCCGAATCCAATACGCAATAAGGCTGCTGTTATGGTTTTATATACCTAAAGATGACCATCATAAACTGCAGATATTCCCTAAATATCTCATAATTTACTACGAAACATAAGAATTATTTACCGTTGGCAACATCGTCTAAAATAACGTCCTCACTAAGAGCATTAACATGTAATAAACATTTGACGTCGAATATTCGAGTGGTGAGGACGTTGAGCCGAGCGTTACAAAGCTTACACGCAAGCGCGAATTTCGGCCGGTGTGGACGTCGATTTTCGCGGAAACGGCTCACATTCGAATGTTCACGCAAATAAAACGTCTGAAAGCGAGTACTCAGATAATGAAATCAATAAGTATGTATGTAGGAATATTAGTGGCCTCTTGTAAAGCTAGGAACAGTTCCTTGATCTTAAGTGTTTGTGACCTTTTTGGTCAATCGTATTATCGAATGAATGTCATTTAATGAGATCATATTCGAATGCTCCAAGCTCACAAGGGAATGTTCGACTCGAACGTTCGTAGTTTTGCTCGAACGTGATTGCTGGCCACGCTGGGAAACATTCGTTGCTCGCCTACGATTGCTTGTTTACAAATGCTCACGAAAGAATGCTCCCAGTGAGGACGCTCCTGACTGAAAATGTGCATACCCAACCTACTACAGCACTTTGCTGGAAGACAAATCGTTCTGACTCCTTTTACGAGCAAGCGTCAACTTGATAGAGTTTAATGAGTGCTCGCTCCGACGCCATTCTTTAAACCTAGTTTAGTTAAACCTATCCTTGATTTTGTCGCACATACAGGGGAATAAATTAGAAATATCACTCACTATTATTAACATACTTGTGTTGTTTCAGTTTTCCTAAAGTAAGCAATACAATTAAGGCCACCATAACTAAAATAATTATCTCTATAACTTGTCCCTGGTCAGGTTTACAATTAATTAAAAAGTACACAGTCTAAATATACGAAAATAAACAAATAAAGTAACGATACAATCTACCAAAAACAGTTATAAACGAGTAAAATACCAAATTTGAAAAACCCCCGACAAATTTATCTTGCGAAAACACCCCGATTCAAACAGTAAAACGCCCATATCTATTGAACGGCAAAACTGATTTTATTCAAATATAACTAGAACACTCTCGACAAAATCACTATCGGTTCATCCGTTTAAGCGCTATGATGCCACAAACATATACACAGCAACACACGCCAAACTTATAACACCCCTCTTTTTCCGGCAGGGGTTAAAAATTACCCTTCACTTGTAACACACCACAGTATCAATATCAATCCAAAAATTTACCTGGAAACCCCTTTTTAGAACTCGCACAAATAATCCCAATTCATGTGATATACACAGAGGAAAGCATCGTGTAGTTCATAAACCATTGCTGTGCAATAAAGGGAAAGAATGATGACGTACATTAGCACTCCGCAAATGAATAGTTACACCGCGGTCGGGTCGTGATGGAAGAGCTTAAGGAATGGATGAAGTTATGATGTAAAAATTTATTATGGATTCTAAATTGCATATTTTTTAAATAAAGCTGGCTTAGGTAGGTTACGGTAGGCATAAGAGATGGACTGGAAGACTACATCTTCCGCTTCAAGATTCCTACTGAAAAACGATATTTAACTACATTAAATTTACAGAAAAGATCTGCAAAATGTCATTTAATTTTCCTTTCCAATTGAACATCGCTAGAATATAACCCAGGTGTGGCCAGGACTAGCGAAAAAGGGGCCGCTTAAATTTTAGAAAAGTATGATTGTGGGTAGAGATTTCGTAGAAATACTTCTAGCTCCGGGAAACGAAATACGATTGGGCTTCCAGTCTAATCGTATGAAGAGTACCAGTATTTTACACAGCGTGACTGCCTGTCTGACCACCATAACCCAATAAATGGGTAACACAGTACCCCTGTGCAAGACTAGTGTCAGATTTGCTGAAATGGAGGGTCATCCATCCACGAACTTACCTCGGCAACCATTGTTTAACCACGAAGATCAAACCGTGCGGCTGGTATTACGGATACAGGTGCACCACTCTTAAAAAAAAAAACAATTTCCGCATTTCATTGCCCCATAACAGTGCTCTTTGCACCTACAGCACTCACGTATGTGGTTATTTGTCATTGTTACCGTTAGGGTGACGAATTTGTGCAGGGTTAGTAAACGTGACGCGTTGTCAGGGGTTGCAAACACCGTGGCAAGGTGTGTGATGTTTACGATGATGGTGAGTATGAATTTTATGATAAGTTCTTTTTTCTTAATGGTTTCCATAGAGCTGAGCTCTTAAATGAATATGAAGCTTCTGCGAAAATATCATAGATATAGCTAAGCTAATCAATTCATCAATCCTAAAGTTTTCTGGTATTATCACTATCAACGATAACACCGTCCATAGTAAAATAGCAGTTTACTCGATTTCAAATCAAGTATTTTAAGTACAGGTATAAAAACACTTTTGAATCTTCAAGGTTTTTGTGTGCCTATTGCACTAGATGGTTGACTGGCAAAGAGAGACTTGATTTCTAATTTCTAGGTTAACATTGGCGTATCACCACCACAAGCTATGCTACGAGAGTTAATAAATCTAATATTCGTAAAAAATATGCTTTGAGGTTTAATAATGACGCAATTAACCAGAATAATAAATGTACCAATAATCATTAAAAATGTTCATATTGATAACTCGGCCATTAAAGAAAAATATATCACAATCAGGTATTAATCGTAATAAAAATACGAGTCCGGGGCAGTGGTCCAACCGTTCTGTCCAACTAGTTGGACCATGGGTCTTAACTAGGGGCAGTTATCCAACTTTAATAATAATTGGTTCACAGCACCTTTTGGGAGTTCCGTGGTCCAATTCATTTAAAAATAACTTGCCAACTCTAAAAACCTCAACTGCATATTTATGTGTGTATGGTACCTACTAGTTTACGGTTATATTGAACCTTTTTGCAGTAAATAGGTAGGTACTGGCTGCTTGTTGTAAATTATAGTACAATTAGGCCTCTATGATTCAATATATAGAGCGTTATTGGATTAAAGAAATGTTTGATGAATTTTCTCTCCGCTTATAAGCGTATTTAGCCAGAGGCATAGGTCTAATAACATTTCAGAAAGCTCACATGCAAAACTAAGTCGGCGCATTAATGCAAAAATGTTACAATGTTAGGTCTATTGTTTTAGAAAATTTTGCAACTTTATCAAGCGAAATCGCACACAAAAGACGTAAGGTCCAAATTGAAAACATTGTAAAAAAATAAAGTTTATAAAAATTTGTCACCCGACTTTAATTTTGCCGTAAACCAGTAGGTACCATACACATATAAAGTTGTGGTTTTTAGAGTTGGCAAGTTATTTTTTAAATGAATTGGACCACGGAACTCACAAAAGGTGCTGTGGACCAACTATTTTTAAAGTTGGACAACTGCCCCTAGTAAAGACCCATGGTCCAACTAGTTGTACAGAGCAGTTGGACCACTGCCCCGTACTCAAAAATACATATCACGCTCAGCTTTACAATTTAGTTAATAAAAATAGATGATCATAATGGCAATAAATGAGCGTGCAATTTACATTCAGCGCTAAAAACTTAAAAATATTTTCATGAATCTTTACATTCACTCAAAAGCCTATCACAATATACAGGTTGGCAAAACTGGATAGGGGAGGTACCTCACGTCATTCTGGTTATGTTAATATATATTCAATGAAAACACTTCGGTATTTACAAATAAAATGTAATATTTATCAAGTCA
The DNA here is from genome assembly GCA_964057195.1 of Orthosia cruda. NCBI lineage: Eukaryota > Metazoa > Arthropoda > Insecta > Lepidoptera > Noctuidae > Orthosia > Orthosia cruda. The sequence continues at coordinate 28,962,238 of OZ059840.1, read as the reverse complement.
TTAGACACACACATCATTATTGTTTTATAATTATAGGATTCTGATTACATTTTTTTTTGTCGAACTAAGTCCCAGAAGGGGCAACCAGAAAATAAAAATCTTTGAATGCTATTAACAGTTAAGTAAAAATCGTATTTGTTTACATTGAATATGTCCTATTCATAATAAATATTATTATTTAAATCGATCCGCTGTCAGTTATATTCCATCCTGTATAAAAGAAACTGAACATTTCATATCGAAAAGACTGAATTACTGCTCCATCTCTCTAGTGAAAATTATTCAACTCACCTTTTGAAACGTTTAAAAAACTGCTAGGCTGCAATCAGACGGGATTGAGAGCCGATATTAATGGAAAATAAACCGAGTCGGCCAAAATACGGCCTATCGAATGCTAGGGCGATCGAAAAATGTGCTACGCCGACTTTATCAATAGTTATCATACGAGTATCTGCGTTTTATTAACTTGTGCATCGAGTCGTGAGTGGTTATTAGATTTTGTAGGTGTGAATAGAAATAATAATTTGTGTAGGTACTGTAGAACTGGCCAACAGGCCTACATGAATATTGAGGTTAACTATGAAGAAAAATTCGAAGAACAAAATATTACATATTCTTACAGGTGGTTTGGATGTCAGAAAAATAATTAAACTCATTCCAGGCCATAAATTGATTAGAAGATAAGTAGGCCATATTAGGGGCACATGCGTTATTACAATTTTGATGAAAGATCATTTAGGAAATTATAAGTTTATGTATATGTAGGTATAACAGACCATTGTTACATGCTATAATTATAGGATGATAATATGTAAATTGAATATTTTCCAATAAGACACTGTTAAGATGTAGCAATGCAGCTGACGCCTGCGTCTACACTACGAGCTACACCTGCTACGTAGCCGTGCTACGCTCGTAGCAAAGCTACGCGATGACGTAAACCATCCTTTTTGCAGAAAATACTCCGTTAGCAGTTTTGATGTTTCTTCCAATAAAGACACTCCTTAGAGAGCTTCAATCTAACTAAAAGAAGGAAGCCAAGTAGGTAATTTTTTTTTCGATCCAATTTATTTTACCAAATGTTACGAGGTACTTAAGACAAGAGGAATAAACTTGTTACCCCAGGAACAGTAAAAGGAGCAGGTGAAGGAAATACAATATATGGGAAGACTAACTACAGCTCACAGGTCTAAATTGGAGAAGAGTTGCGTGAGATAGTCACCAGTAGAAGTTGTTTGACCCCTCAAAGCCAAGAGGCATACAGGATTAAGAGATATTCTGAAACTACTACTTAAAATACCACAATGCGTAGATAAAGAATGGAGTCTACTATTGAAGTGAAAATTTCTTTAACCGTGTAGAGCAATTTTTTGTAGGGTCTACAAAACTATTGCGTTCGCGTCGCTGACGGAGAATACAAAATATTATCATTATTATCATGCTGGATGCTAGATTAAATTTTCAGGAACATATTGACATGTTAGCAGCTAGAACAAGGAAACTAATTTATATCTTTAAAAATTTACGGCACGTAGCTAACAAGGATTTAATACGAACAGTTTACCTTCCACTTGCTCAGTCACAGCTTAATTACTGTATTACTGCCTGGGGTGAATCAGCAAAAACCTACTTGATGAAAATCGAAAGGGCTCAAAGAGCTGTCCTAAGGTATGTTTCTACCGTTCTTTCACCCAACCGTCGATGTTTATAGGCAGAGCAAGGTTCTCACGGTTCGTCAGCTCTATGTTCTGCACACAGTCATTAAACAACATTCCTCGCTAACATTTGATCCAAATTTGAATGAGAATCGGCGGTGAAAGGACATGGTGTGCTCAAAGCCATCTTTTAAAACCTACTTTGCTCATCGCTTCTTTTGCTATCAGGGTTGTAATCTTTACAATAAAATAAATAGGATCCTCTCAATCTACTCTCTTCCAAAAACCAAATGTAAGGCTGTGGTAAGGGACTGGTTGCAGACACTGGACTACATTTCCACGGAAAAACTAATATAGTAGTAGTATTTCTCATCTGATAACTAGGTATAATCTCACACTCATTTCATCACCACCACACACACTCACAAACACACACACATACACAAACAGACATACAAATATACAGACGCACAAAACACACTCATACCACATTCTCACACCTCACACATTCATCCCATCACACTCACATTCACTTTGTGCTTTATGAAATTTGGATATTTATTTCTTCATTGCTGAATCTGTCTCCGTTAATTAACCATAATTTATGAATTCCGTCAAACGCCGTTCTTATTTTAATATTTGTTATGTTATGTTATACTTATTTGTTCATGGGGTGAGGACCTGGTGATCTGTAATACAGGTTAACATCTATAACAGACACCAGCTCCGCACACTCACTTGACTGCAAAATATATTTCCCCTAAATTGAATGTATAAATTGTGCCATAAGTCATGTTTTTTTGTGGAAAAATAAATATTATGATAAATATTATGATTATGATTATTTATTCGGCACAGTCACAACACAAAAACAACAATCACAATTTGTTGTTTTTGTGTTGTGACCGTGTCGAACGTGTAACAGAAGAATAGTAAAAAAGTACAAACATGGTTTTAGTAAATTGCGCCGGGCGTGTCCATACCGAAAGAGCGCGCACTCAGCGTTTGCTAAGCGTCAGACACCCAGCGCTGATTTTCAGTTAGCATCCAGCTTGTGACACATAGACGTGGGTAAATAAAATAGATAGTTAATATAATGTTAATTAATATACTGAATTGAAAAATATGTAAATTGAAAAATAAAACAGATAATTTAAAACAATAGTTTGGTCAAATTTCAATTGGTCTACGGAGCACCGACCAAAATTATAATGAACTGTAATATACATTGATACAATATGCCAGTTAAAATGGTCTCAAAATACCCCAAAAGTAAAACATTCAAACTCGAGAGAGAGAGATATCCAAGTAGAAAATAATATAAAATAAAAAAATACAATGTGGCATAGATGCAACGGAGCTCAACACATCCAACCAACACCTTCCTGACTCATTATCATGATATAATTAATTATGATAATGTTTCATACCAATGAAACGTTTTTAATTTGCACTTCTATCGGCATTCCGCATGACTGCCCTTTTTATTGTTCTAGACTATTTACCTCCTTTAACACAAGAATTACCGTCGCATAAATCCACAAAACATAACCATAAAAAAATCACATCTATCTCATACAAAAATTGATGTACACCTCACAAGTCCCGAAGGTGACACAAAATAAAATATGTCCGCAAACACATGTAATTTGTGTTTCGAGACACGTGCCATCTTGTTTCGTATTAAATTCAACGAAACAAGTTGGTACATGTACCTACGTGTCGCTGTGTTAGTCGCATTTGTATAGGAGTTGAATTATGTTTAGAAAAGGATTGCTTCCATACTGAATTTTGTACTGAATATTTAAATATTAGTATAAATTTACCGCAAGTTGAGAAAAACTTGCGTTTTCAGTAACTGTCTTTTAATATACAGAAAAGTTTTGAAAGTATTTTATCGATTTTCTCGAGTTTCAGTCACAGTCACTGTAAGCGGATAATTGAATAGAAAATATTATGCCGATTTAATAAAGCACCGTGCATTTTATGACCGCCAAACGAAGTAACGATTTGGTAAAACGAAGGACGTCAGAACGCCAATCGATGTTAACATTTTGTTGAAACTACACTGGCCTTCAAAACTTAGTGCCACATTTTTAAAAAAGCAATTTCTCCCAATCTATAGAAGTCAGAGTATTGAAATAAAAAATGTTTTATAGAAAAGGTCATTGGGCACAATCTGACCCGCTTTGCGAAGAGTGGCGGACATTAAACAAAATAGTTTTAAACTAAAAAGAATAATAATAATAATATAGAATAATGTGATCTTTCATTGCATATATTTATTTGATTTAGATTCGATAGCGAAAAATGTACCGAATCGTTAAAATAAAATAAAAGTCTAACGATATCAGAGGACTTTATTTTCGTCTGTAGATTTTGTTAAAAATTAGGTATTTACTTAAGTTTGCCGTGTGTCATTTCTTTCCAGAATTGGGTCCTTATTAACGACACTAATATTCAGCGTTTTTATTTTTCCAAAATCAACGGGTATGATTCCTGGCTAAGCTTCAAAAATCCCATAATTCAGTTTTAGTTTTCATCAAAAGGGTCCCGAGACTCCTTTCAGTGTTAAAAACTCTGAAAGGAGTCTCGGGACCCTCATAGTTTCGGATTTGGTTCACTTGAAAAACTCATTCTGTATACAAAATGTTTAGTTTTTTTCGACATTCCCGTGACTTACATTAATGTAATTAATGCCATAGTAAATCAGAGCCATATATGAATACATTATGCTATACTTCGTTTGTATACGCCACGGAAATAGTTCCCATACTAAGATGCCCAATGACCTTTCATAAAATTCATTTGAAATTATTGTTTATTATACATTAGTAATGCTATTAACTTAAAAAAAAAGATATTCCCCAACATCGTCTCTGAAACATCGTCTTCATTATGCCAAACCGGCTCAAAGCTGTAATCAGAGTCCAAAGAGGCAATACCAGTTATTAAAATATAATGGCGTAAAACATACTTAAAAATGCTGAGTTTTTGCCAGTAAGTTAGAAATGGTTTATTTTTGGTTTATATCTTTTTTAAATTAAAAACGTTACTAATGTATAATAAACTAAATTATCAAAGGATGTTGATGGCATTTTATTTTACTGTAAAACGTTTTTATTTCAAAACTCTGACTTCTATAGTTTAAGAAAAATTGCAATTATAAAAATGTGTACTAATAGTGTGGTACTGAGTTTTGAAGGTCAGTGTATAAAACAATGTTTAATTTAATATAAACAAGTGCACTTCTATCTCTATCGAGACAAGCTATAGGAAACAATCTTTCTAATTTGAATAAGGTCAATCGCTAACTTGTGAATTGAGAAATACGAAAAACAACAACAACAAAATAACAACTTTCAAAACAACTGTTTATTTTTATATTTTTCGTTTTCTATACATGATAGGTAAACTCGTTTGCACAAAAAACCCACCTAAAGCATAATGATAATAGCAAACTGAAACATTTCCGCTTCCATACATTATCATTAATTTCAGTTTAACTCGAAAGCTTCCCAAACCACGTGAAATTATTCGTATATAAATCATTAAGGACACGGCAATAATCTTTGTGGTTCCGTACACAATTAGTTTAGGAGCCCATCTAAAAACTTTGGCCATTCGAAAATTCGTATTACTGGGGAAAGGCGGTAGTTTGTTGTTTTTGTAATGATTTCAATTTCCTTGCCTGTTGCATATCATTTTAGTCAAGTTTTTAGTTGATCGTTCTTACTATTTTTACTTCCTAATTATCATCCATAAAACCTACGATCCAAGTGTCACGGTAATTGAGAGATTATTTGAAATATTGTCGGGCCTTCTACTCTATACACCCAGTAAAAGTGTTACATAATGGTGATGACTAGGTTAATATGCTACAATTCTTAGTTTTATTTTCTAGAAATATTCGTTCCGAAAACATACATGAGAAACCAACCGGTTTCTAAATTTTAACAAAATTTACCATTGGACAAGAAGAGTAATTACCAATTCCTCAGAAACATTTCACATTTAACATGATAAAACAACATTAATAAAAGATAAATTACACGCGTAAGTATCTTCTCTTCAAATAAACTTTCAAGACTACTGAATAATTAAAATAACAAAAACCAAACTTTTTAATATAAAACTCATCGCAGTAAAGTTTCCTTTTGTAATATTCTAACATCTAATTTATAATTAACTTTTCATGATATTTAAGTCAGAAAGTTTATTCACCGTGTGGGTGCCAAAAACATAAAATTGGTGGGAAGTCAAGATTTCTTCGTGCTATTAAGAACTTAATATACCTAACCTTGTTACGAGATTAGAATCTACAAGACTAACACAAAATTTAAGCTTGGAGCACACTGTAGATTGCTCTAATCTTTTTTTTACTTTTTTGATTGGCCCTCATGAATAATGCTAATTTAGAAATGATCTAAGGGCGTAGATTGTGGATCAACGGTAAAGTTTTCAATTGCACGCTTTTTTTCTTCGCCATTGCGTTGTTCAATGTTTCGTCAAAAGTAACAGTTACCTAACTTGTTCATTTGTGATCGTATAACAGCGGGTTTTTATTTATAAGCATATATATGAATTTGATTCCATCAATCATCAATATGACCTAAGTGTGGCGTCATTATATTATGAAGTTTGACTTTTCAAATATATTGTCTGTTAGATAAAAGTCAGTTGTTACATCTGTCACGTTTATTTAGCATCCGCTAAAAAATGTAGAACTGCCTACGTAAGTAAATATTGTTATGTGATTGTAAAAGGAATCGATTAATACAAGCTGCCGTGGAGTTTCTGTCCCTTCTTCTCCACGATGACTATTTTAGCGACCGCGTAGTAAACTCTCTGAGAAATCCCATTATGAATTATTTGACAAGCTTAATTGAAATAGATATCTAGTCTTGTTTTTTCTGTTCTTTTCGCCATAAAACCCTTCCCTTAAACTCCACATACAAAGGAATTATGATACACAGTAAATTACCAACATCCACCTTGACATTCAAAGTTTGCTATCTTGGTAGATATCAATACTTTTATATAGAAATCCTTATGATTCAAACAAACACATACAGGCTTATTATACTTTTATTTCTTTAACGACTTGAGAATCCATACTTTTATAACATCATAATTGCAAAAGTAACCCTGTCTGTCGGTCTTTTTATTACAGTTTCTCGCCTTATCAGCTGATACAACTTCACACACTATTGGGCCATAAACTTGATTGAGACATAGCATACTTTTCGTCACGCAGTAGAAGCTGTGACATTTCAAAGCATCTCTTCCTACATTGGTACCTCCTATTATTTGTCTTTTTAAGCGCACCGTGACCCAAGGTGGTTTTCCTCGAAGCCTCATTACTTAATGTGTTCAACCTCATTATGATTCTGACCTTCTCATTCAAACCTGCGCAATCTCTCGTTTCTTCATTCATTATGCGGCCGGTGCATGACATAACACATTTTTGGGACACCTCTTAAGCGTTCGCATTTCTGGTCTTCATTTGATATCATCATGTTTTATTTATTAAAGCCATCCCGCAGTCAATTAACTTGCTTTTATTGATTGTTTTAAAATTATTGGAGTGTTTTTATTTCGTGATAAAACCGTTATCAGTAGATAAATAAAACTTGTTTGAATATTGTATTGATCCGTAAGGAAGCCAATACAAACATTTTGCGAAAAAAAAAAACTAATTTATTTAAATAATTATATGCTTTTATCAAAAGAAGGTATTCAAAGTATATTGCACTAAAAAAAAACATAATATAGCTATGTTGCAATTGTAGAGGGTGAGTATGTTCCATCCTTGTGACCTAAGCTTAACTATACCTACTTTACGTAGTTATAACGTCAATCCCTGTCACACATTGTCATGTTTTGTGGCAGATTGCACTCAATCTCGTTGCAAGGACTTTGTCTGATACCCTCCTCTGCTCTTAAATGTGTTTAAATTCGCAAGCGGTACTCGAGTTACGTTAAAGGTACGAATTATGTAGGTAGAACTACCCACCTCAACTATTTTAAATTTTTGTCCGAATATAAAAGCTACCTATTTATTTATAGAAGCTATCATTTTCTGAAATAATGAAGTAAACTTTGGCAATTTTTTTCGGTTACACACAGAAATTACCTCTAGAAAAATTTAGAAAATAATCCCTAAAGTCTAGAATTTTATGTTTGAAAAAGCAGGCTTATTAAAAATATTTAATATTTTGCTCCGAAACATCCAATAACTTGTAAAGTTTACTAAAATACCAATGTAATGAGCTATGATTAAAAAACCACGTCGGTATAAAGTTGTTTGAGGAACTCAGAATGTCCGTCGAAAGAGTTAGGTATTAAATTGTTCAGATGTTTTATCGAATAGCTTCGAAAACTGCTCGCTAAGGCTCGATACTGTGCAATGCAAAATTTCGCCATCATTTGGGTGATGCAAGCAAAAATTATTATAAATTATAATTAAAAATAATAATAATTTATTTTAGTTTAGTTGGCCTGCCAGCCTGAAAGGCTTTTTAATGAATTTAAGAGGCTTGGTTAAGGCTTACCCCGGTGCGGAACAGATGAGAGTGAGTTAAATTTAAAATCTTTGATAGTAAAGTATGACTGAAAGTTGTCATGAAACCGGCATAACCAAATTATGTTTACTTTACCTAAAACCAGACCTACTACTTACTTTACCAAGAGCCAGTTATAGCAACAAAAATAACCACAAATCTAACATCAAACCACTTCTAAACTCAATTATCACAATTTAAAACGAAGAATCTAAGTTGCAATAAAACTAGTGTTAAACACATCTGTAGGTAATGAATGACTAACGGCAAAGTAAGAGCACTCAAAGCTTAGCACTTCAGCAAAATCTTAAACTACTAAGAGGAACTTACACGGGATTCTTAGATAGTTATTTCACGATTTAGGGCTCCAGTACTCCAGTTGAAATGGTTGTGATTAAACGGGAAGTTTTGTAGGTTTTGAACTTGTGTTGTAAAACTAAACAATTAAAAGTTACTAAAGATACCATGACCCCTAGCTGGGGCAGAGGGCTTCCACAGTAGTCCTCCACCGAGACCGGTCTTGAGCTTCGCGCGTCACCTCACTCCACGTCATTCTGTTACTCGTCGCTGCAGCTAATACGGTACGTCCGCGTCGCCAGGATTGACGGGGACGACCTCGCTTCCTTTTTCCTTATGGATTCCTTTCCAAGGCCTGTTTAGAAATGTGATCGGAATCCCTCCGGAGCGTGTGACCAATCCAACTCCATTTACGCCGCTTGATCTGGCGGTCGATGGGGGTCTCGTTGCTCTCTACATTAAAGATGATCTCGGGCCAGTAAATTCCGAGGATGCGACGAAGACATCGATTGACGAAGACCTGGATTTGGCGCGAGATAGCCTTTGTTACCTTTCACGTTTCGCGCCCGTAGAGCAGCTTAGATTTGACATTGGACCCGAAGATTTTGAGTTTAACCCTTCGGCAGGCTTATTACGTATCTTAAGCAAGAGCATAACGATAGCGATCAAACGCTTAATGTCATAAAAGTCGGCATTACCAGCAGTGTAGTTATGGTAGGTCCTACACAATCGTTTGCTAATCGCTCGCTGTTTGCCAAAAACACTCATTTAAAAAAAAAAAACCACCAATGATTCTAAAACTTTTGTATTGAAGAGCAATTATTGCTCAAAAGTCGCTATCGTTTTGCAATTGCAAAAGATACGTAATAAGCCTGCGGGTCTGTTTCCGCAATTGTCACACAGGTCTCATCTGTGCGAAGGTAGCTCGCGCTATATTTTGACATTACTTCCCAGAATTTAATACTTACTAGCGACACTGCCGGATTGTGTAATAATACAGCGTGTGTTTTGTTCGATACCTGTTTTTTTTTTAAATCGACGGGTTTGTCTCCTGGCATAATTTTTATTAATAATTTTTCAAAAATCCTACGATGCATTTTTAGTTTTCAACAAAAGCAGCCCCGTGCCTCTTTTGAGTGTTTTTAGTTATTACTAAAGGGGTGACAAAAGCCTTGCAACAAAACATAATTAAGATTTTAATATATACGGTTCAACAGTACTTCTTAAAGCAGACAGAAATGGTGAATTCAAAAGTCAAAAATAACCTTGCCACATAAAATAAACGTACGAGTCCCACAAGACTCACACGAATTAAATTCGAAGAAAAATGAAATTGTAATTGAAATAATTTCTTTTTATTAACCTTGCCGCCATAAAGCGGTGATAATAAAATATCCACGACTTTTATAGCTATCATAATGCGATGAAAAATTCTCTAAGTGGAATTGCTTTTAAACAGGTCTTCACCCCTCCCTGTTTCAGACAACTGAGATATTGTTACCACTAGATCCTTGAGTTATAATGAAACATGAAACACTTCAAGATGTCAGAGAGGAATTTATTTTATTTCTGAATCGAGAAAGTGGACATTTAAACTAGGTATCTGTTAGTTTTTGTTTCTGGTTTAATTTTGTAAGCTCTTATTTTCAAGATTGTTGGTATGGCATGTTCTGTATAATAATACTGTGGATTAAAGTAAAAACAAGTCTTTTTCCTGTATAATTAATTATTTTTCATCAATACAAATATGTACTAGATTACAAAACTTATTTAATACGACATAGCTCACCCAATCTTCCAACTTGTCTAAAGTATTATTTAAATTTTCAACCAAGAAATAAAATGTTGGTGCATGTATTACAGGGGGTTGCAGTAGGTATGTTTTATTTTAAGTTAAAATCTGCGCAAATACAGAGGTGGTATGAGAACGTTACTGCGGTATCGAGGGGTGAAATTAAATGGTTAGTCGCTTGATAACTTGTTTATTCTAGTGAAATCAGATACAACTTAATAAAAAACTTAAATAACACGTCTGTCTCGTTCGTCGTTCCTTGCACAGCTCGCCATCTTTTCATTCTCTCTCCATCCCTTTCACTCTGATACCTTTCACTCACACCTACGGATACGTTCGTTACACTCAAAACTCATCCCACACTCGGCCATCCTGCACTGTGTCTGTCCTCAGACACTACGTATCAAACACTGGTATACTACTTACAATTACACATGAAACGGCGATCTTAAAAAACAATCTCAAAACAAACATATACTTTAGAACATTAACAATTGTACAAAATAAATTATAAACCTTTTTATTTATTTATAGGAACGTATTTACTGAACTCTTATTACATAACAACATAACCGTTAACTTCTTATTATTTCATTACATAGAAAAAGACATAAAAGAAAAATAAACTTAATGACTCTTGTTACAAACACTAATGACAGTTAAGGCTTGGCATATTATTATATTCTTGCACAACAAAGACATATAACACACTTTAACAACAGCATATGACCAATAACAAATTACTTGGAATGCTTACCCTTAACAACTCTGTGTTACAACGAATCTAGAACATAACAAAATAGAGAATACACACATAAAATATACACTATAATACTTATCACTTTCATGCAGTCAACAAACATACATCATGAACCTAACATACTTACGTGATCTCTCAATACTTGTCATCTGGCCATTTTTTCATAAGATCAGCACATGTTGAAGCTTTGCCTGGACTTTCTGTCATCACATCAACTTTCCTCATGTCATACCCGTGGTTCTTCTTTTTTACTTTTCCAAATAAGTAGTGTCTGTACTTCATCACACCTTCAATAATAGCTAGACCTTCAAGCTCATAACTTGTGTACTTAGCCTGCGCGTCTGAAGTCCTTCGGCTCATATGATGAACTGGGTGTAAATTCCCATCATCACATCTTTGCATTAACATAGCTGAATAAGCAATACCCGATGCGTCAGTACGGAGCTCTGTCTCTGCTCTTTGGTCATAGATCTTTAACACTGGTTTAGTAGCCAACTTCATCTTCAACTCGTTAAAAACTGCGGTTTATTCCCATCGGCCACCCCTCGAGTGGCCACCCCGGTGGCCGATGGGAATTATTTAGTGAAATTTGCCACCTTACTTTATTCCCATCTGCCACCGGGGTGGCGGATGGCACTAACTAGTGGCGTTTTCCGGTTTATTCCCATCTGCCACCTTCATTAGTTCAGTCGGATGGTCGATTCTCAAGACCGTGAAACGGGGTGAACAGAAAAAATATTAAGAAATTTTTCAAGGTTTATATTTTGACTATTTTTCATTGAAGGATTTTGGTAGAATTTTAAACCATTACACATCAACATTTTTCTTTGCATTGGCAACAATTTCATGTAATTGTTTTCTGTGTTCTTTTAATAATATCCTCTTGCTCTGTCATTCTCATACTACTGATTTTGTTCACTCTTCCTTCCATATTAACTAGTCCATGCTTCCTTCTATTTTCAGTCCATTCTTCTCTGGAACGTGCTTCCTTTCGTGATCAGGACGGTTACAAGTCGGTTTGCATCCAAGCGGAAATTACGGATTTATTTTCACAAGGTAAAACCAAGAAGAAGAGAACCACCTCAAGAGGTCCCCACGGATGCCCATGTAGCTTAGATTATTTATCAGGTCGATCCGATTAAATGCCTTACTACAATCTGTGCAAACCACATCGAGCTGCTTAACATTATCCATAGCATCCGTAATAAAATCTATATCTATACTAATATTATAAAGAGGTAAAGTTTGTGAGTTTGTGACGTTGTAAGGGGTAATCTCTGGATCTACCGAACCGATTTTGAAAATTCTTTCACCAATAGGAAGCTACATTATTCCTGAGTGTCATAGGCTATAATATATTTACAAAATAATTAGAGATCCTTATGAAAATTGCATTAATGTAACCAAAGGTAGCAAAATGATGCCTGTAAAATACATTATTTGGCGTGCGCTGAGGAAACTATTGATGATAAATAAACATTTGTAGGTAGGTAGGCAGGCTAGCCAGGGTAGGTAGGTTAGGCAGGGTAGCCAGGGTAGGCAGGTTTTGGGCAGGGTAGCACTGGTAGCCAGGTTTTGGGCAGGGTAGCCAGGGTAGGCAGGTTTTGGGCAGGGTAGGCAGGGTAGCCAGGTTTGGGGCAGGGTAGCCATGGTAGCCAGGGTAGGCAGGGTAGGTAGGTAGCCAGTTGACGGGAGCGAAGCCCCGAGGGTCAGCTAGTCATTAAATAAAATCAAATTAGAAGTGGTAGACCGTCCTTTAAAAATCCGTGCTGAAAGAGCTAGCAAGGGCGGATATAACTGATTATAGACAATCCTCTCATTTTTTTGCTATAATGCACAGCTTGGATATAGGCCCATGATTAGTAATCTCTTTTTTAGATCCCTTCTTATGTACGAAATAAAAACAGATTTCTATAATTTGGGGACAACACTTTGAGTCAGACTTCCAAAAAACAAAATTGAAATAGGTAGGGCAATGTAAGGCGCGCATTTAATTAGAAATTTTGATGATATTATTATGTTATCAGGGACAGCACCTTTAGTTGGATCCAAGTAACAAAGTAAACCGGTCACAGCATCAACATTCACTTTTATGTGACAAATGTCATGAGAATCGACCACCACCCCGGTGGCAGATGGGAATAAAGGATGGTGAAAGATTTCACTAAATAAGTCCCATCGACCACCGGGGTGGCAAACGTCACTAGTTAGTGCCATCCGCCACCCCGGTGGCAGATGGGAATAAAGGAAGGTGGCAAATTTCACTAAATAATTCCCATCGGCCACCGGGGTGGCCACTCGAGGGGTGGCCGATGGGAATAAACCAAAAACTGCTCTATGTTCATCATTGAATTCAAACTTGCATTCTTTTCTCAGCATATCCGTTAGTGGGTGTGCTATCTGGGCATACTTAGGTATAAATTTCCTGAAGTAGGAGCAAAGTCCTAAAAAACTATGTAGTTGCTTCAAGTTCTGAGGCTCAGGGAATTTGGCAACAGCATCTGTTTTCCCTGGCGACGGCATGACTTTACCACCTTCAATAACGTGGTCTAGGTATTCTACCTTTCTGGTTAGCAGCTGACATTTCTTCCAGTTGATATGTAACCCATATTCTGATGCAGTATTCAGAACTTCCTTCAGGCGCTCATAAGCCTGATACTCGTCTTGCGCTGACATTAAAATATCATCTATAAAAACAATGACGATACCTCTGGCAATCAATTCTCTGAATATGATTGTGATAAATCTCGTAAAAACCTTGGGGCAAGTCGCTAAACCAAATGGAGTACGTAAAAATTCATATTGTCCGGTTGTCGTTACAAAAGAGGTATACTTAATTGAGTCTTCGTGTACTCGTAAATGAAAGTAACCATTTTTTAAATCTAATGCACTAAATATTCTAGCTGAGGATAGCTTGTCAATATGATCATCTATTATAGGGAGTGGGTATTCATCTTTAACCATTTTACTGTTAATCTTTCTGTAATCAATGCGTATTCTTAAACTACCATCCTTTTTTCTCACTAATACTAATGGACTGGAATATTCTGAGTAACTCACTCTGATAATTCCATCGTCAAGCCATTCTTGGATCTGGTGATCCACATCCTCCTGCTCCTTGAATGAGATTCGTCGTGGCCGCTGAGATACAGGTAAGTCATCTTTGAGAACAATTTTCAATTCTATTGGAGCCTCTTTATTTTTCTGTGGCACATAACTTGTCACTAACCTTATCACCTCTTCTTTTACAGCAGGATCACTGACGTGAGCTAAACAATCAAGAGAACTGGAAAAACATGCAACATCTTTCAACCACTCATAGTTTGGGTTCATCCAATCATCTTTCGGCAAAAATCAAACATTATAATCTTTCATAAACATCATAACACTTCGTAGAAAATCATTACCAATTATCATTCGGAATGGCACAGAGTCGTTAGGCATTACATGAAACTTTATGTCTCAGTATAAACAATTATCAATCGTTATATCTAATGTAATAAAACCACAAGACTTCACTTGTGAATAACCTAAACCGGTTAACGTAATGTTATTTTCGTTATATAGTATTACAAAGTCTAACCTGTTAAGTTCGTTGTAAAAATCCTTTGACATCAGATTCACATCACAGCCCGAATCAATTAACGCATTACCCGTTTTACCGCGCACTCACACTGTTTTTAATGGTTTCGTACGACTTACAATTCGTACAACCGGTATATTTTCATCAGATTTCTCGGTTTGTTTATTTACGTTGTAAGTGTCAAACTCAACAACATGGCAGCTGTCACTATAGCCAATCATGGCCCTGCTCTGTGGTTTCATATTGCTAACTTCGTGACACGAATCATTCGTGCTTGTGTTCACACAGGTCGTCGCTGCTACGTAAACTTCACCCTGAACATCGTCTTGAAGTTCGTAGTTCGCGCTGCCGGCGGCGACCTCTCGCATCAAATTGAAAAATGCTTTTTTCGACATCTGATTGGTTGGCTTTTGTCGTTCTTGAGCAGAAGCGTCAACCTTCGGTTACCGTTCGGGTTTTCCGATCCTGGCCGAAGTCTGCCGAATACCCGCCGTTGATGTCCTTTGCTTCAAATCTGAACCAGCCATCTTTTTCACTGGGCAATCTGGAGAAATATGCCCAAATTCATTGCAATGGAAACATTTTTTTCCTTGCGACCGATGAGGACAAATTGCCGACGTATGACTATTTTCTCCACAGTTGAAACATCGCATCATTGCAGCCGCGTTCCTTCTATTATTACTGCTGTTCTGTGTGTCATTGAACGGCTTATTTCGTCGAATTTTCTTTGAGGAATTTATCTTGAACATAGCGTACAACTTAAGTTTTTCTTTCAGGTCGTTTGCCTAATTCTTTCATGATTAGCATGTTGTCAATACACGATTCGTCCTTCTTCTTACGTCTTGCGCTCATTAATTCATGGATCCTCTTCACATCTATGGTATCCACGCATTCTTTACCTATAGCCACTTTCAACTCATCCCATGATTTATACACTTTTTCACTGCGTAGCCATAGCGCTGCTGTTCCAGTAAGCGAACGTCGCGCTATCAACAATAGTTGAATAGGACTCCATTGAAAAATTTCCCCATTTTCTTCGATATCCCGTATCCACATGGATGCTGTATGAGTATCGTCTTGTGCACTGAATTTTCGGATTAGCTGTTCCGTATGGTGCAACATGTCACCGTGTGCCGTCGGTGCCGGTATCGAAGCTGCCGCATCTTGAAAGTCCTGGTCAGATTTCTCCTTAGGCATCGTGATTCCTTGTTATCGTCGTTAACTAGGAATATCGTCGTAAAAGTCTTCGTTTTCCGTAGGATCTTTCTTGTAAGAAAAAAAACAACCAGCGTGCGTCGTAGTCGTGCGTCGTCTTTCGTTTTGCGTTTTTTCACTAAAATCCACTTATTTCACCTTGATCCCGGACGAGCCCCCAAGTTTGTGGGATCGAGGGGTGAAATTAAATGGTTAGTCGCTTGAAAACTTGTTTATTCTAGTGAAATCAGATACAACTTAATAAAAAACTTAAATAACACGTCTGTCTCGTTCGTCGTTCCTTGCACAGCTCGCCATCTTTTAATTCTCTCTCCATCTCTTTCACTCTGATACCTTTCACTCACACCTACGGATACGTTCGTTACACTCAAAACTCATCCCACATTACCATGCGAACATAAAATAAATGCGAACCAACACACAATTTGTTCAGTGGTGTGTTTGTATGTTGCGATAGACCTGAGTATGACAAAATACTGAGAACTTCTGTTAGACCGTAGCATGATGTGGCTACATTTACACTTTTTTTTAAATCGACGGTAACCAAAAATAAATTATAATCCCTGTAATCAGCTAATGATACTCGAAACGATGTAATTCGACTTCGTTTCCGACAATAAATCTCATAAACCCCATCACATTCCCTAATTTATGCACTGCAATGAAAGACAGTAATCTACACGGCATTCTATAATTATTCGCAGATAAATAAAAAAGGGCAGATAATGTTAAATTAGGTTTTTCTAGTAAAATGGTGTGACAAACTGCCTGTAACACAGGGAATATTACAAAATGTTGCTTGTATTTGTTTAAAATTATACCTACATTTTCTGTTAATTTATCTAACGACATGCTTTCGGCATGAGTGCAGATTTTTGGAGCAGTTATAATAATTCAATTCATTAAAACTTGTTTGCTTCTGAACAACTGGTTGTGCCACTTACAACTCGTTTACTAGGAGCAGCGAATTTTAGGTTCACAGTATGTATACCCTGCATACACTACAACGCCACACCACTTTTGATTATTTCTAAATATTGCTTAATACCCTTACAAACAGCAAGCAACCCAAGTTTTCAAGTTTTTTCCTTCTTAAAAACCGTTTTGCGAATTGCTGAGAAATTAATTGCGCAAGATTACACGCTTAATTCTATTTCAGTCATATAAAAATATTATTGGACCCAAACGGTGGTGTAAATGGCGTCATAAAAAAGCGTGCTGCTCTCCCTAATGTTAAGGGGCTGAATTCTCAAAATCGGCATTCATTTGAAAAATTAAATCTGGATCATATTTCAGAAAACTTCTTTGTGGCTGAAACACGTATATGCACAAAAACCTCGATACAGTTGAAAGGCAAAGTAAACTCTTACCGTGATCTTCAAAAAATGTTTCCGGTAATAATGACCAGCGTACATTTGTACAATTAACAACAATAACGTATCATAACAGGACGCAAAACTTCTAAAAAAGCATATTATTATATTATATTATAAAATGTATACAAATTCCAGTGCAATTCGACAGTGACCGCGCGTTGCTAGGACGTATGTCGCTTTTTTCCGAAAAATGCAAAAACATATTCGATTTACTTCTCGTCAATTCAATCTATCAAAAAATATCAGGTATAAAGCAGCCAGAACATGTAGCCTGGTGGCTGTAATTGGAACTAACGAAATCACAAGGAATATTGTCAAACTCTGTATTCTTTTTATTCACTGGCACTACCGCTGTCACTAGCATCTACATTATTGTTGTATTATAAACGACTCATGTCGTTTAGTTTACTTACTAAGTCCATAACTAAAAAGTATTGAAACCTCTTTAAAAATAGAACTAATGTCATCTCAAAAACGGCACCACGTGACCTCCTCACCCCAGAGGGCTGGTGTATATCAAAACCCAGTAAGTGCCTTGAATCTTTTATATTCCAGGATAGCGCAAAAATATATTATGATTTGAAATAGGCTATGGAAAGTCATGTTGTATTAGTTACTAAATAACATCTTAATATTTCAAGAGAATACTAAAAAAGGAATATGATAGGTTCATCGAATTGTACAAATGATATTAATAGTGTCCTAGATTCTATTGGATATTTTAAATATGAGGCAAAACAGTCAATTCCGAACCTATTAAGTTCTGGATATTTGCAAATTTAAGGTGTTTTACAATTTGATGGGACTTTCCTATCGTAAATAATCATTAAATTGATTAATGAAAGCACAAAATCTCAATTGAAATTTAAAGTTTCGATTACACAGTTAACATTACATAGTCCATTTCAGTATAGTAGAAATCATTAAAATAATATAAATAAAATTATCTGCCTATATAAAAAAATATCACCTACTGTGATCTTATATGTCAGTCGCATAGAAGCAGACAAAATATTAATATTTATTAAATTTGCACGGCAAAGACTCGTATGACACTAGCCAGATTACCTATTTTAGTGATCTTTATTTTCGTAGCAATAAGGTTGCATTCATAGGCAAAATAACGGTGAACAATCTGATGACCGATGCTATTCAGCCAGTTTCAATAAGATCTTGCGCGGTAATATTTTTGTAAAAACCATCGGAAGAGTCAGTTTATGATGTGGGCCTCTATGGTCGGCCATGTGTATTTAATTTACAAATACTTATTGCTCCAATTTAAAGTTTTCCCCTAAGCTATCGATGACAGTGGGTTGAACAGTTGACAATCGATATCTGAGGTTCCAAGCCACACCTCAGATGTCGATTGTCAACTGTTCGACTTCAGCCCCTTAATAAAAAGGTGATAATAGTACAATGTTATTTGGATAAGATATTCAAAGGCAAATTATCGCAAACTGTTTAGCTCCCTCACAACGAGTTCAGAATTGTGTATATTCAAATGCTTTAGTGGGTGAATATATTATTTCTTGTAAACAGACATTGCGTAAGAATTCTCTGCAGTGCCTCTCTACCGATCGTAATCGAACTCTAAAACTAATAAACGTGCAGATTTGAAAGTCATTTTGAAGTGATTTCTATTAATTTAGACGCATAACATTTAGAATATAAGACGACAAAGTCGTTGGTTTCATTCCCATGATCTACAAGCGACTCGGGAAAATAGACTGTAAAGGTTGAAGAAGAAAACGTACCAATAAACTAATCGGCTTGTACATATGAATGATTTTCTAAAATAAATCGTTACAGCATAAAATACCTGTTTTCATATCATTGGAATTTTTAATTCATGTAAGTTTACAATACTTCAGACAATAAAAAAATATATCAACCGTAAACATTTATAACAATAAACTAACAAAAATATTACCAAGAGGTAACCTTACAAGAACGACCCTATTTCCATCTTCGTGGTAATGCATGACGTGGGAATAATTAGTCATGCAGCAACAGTGCGGCCATAGCAACAATAAAACCAGTTCTACGCACCCAGTGTAGGACTTAGTTGTTGTGAGAAGTCGACAATGCCGTGAAATATTAAGATTAAGCATTACGGCTTCAAGTGCTACAAAAAAGGTGAAAATATTAAGTACTTTCTACTTGCAACCATGCTTTGGTAAGACCTGCTTTTCACAAAAATCAATCAACTTATCTTAATCTACTGCAGAACAAAGGCCTCTTTAAAACTATGCCACAACACCCGCCCTCCTAGTCTGACCCAGGCAACGGCTGTGGGGCTTCCGACGCTTCGCCTGCCGACACGCGGTCTCCACACCGAGGCAAAAGATGAGACAGTCTGACTATACGTGGAGCACACGATGGTCCACCGATCTAGTCCTTGGACAAACATGGCCAGCTCACTGCCACTTAAGCTTGACAACCTTTATCGGTAAGTATAGTTCTTTTCCGGATAACTTCATTTCGCTCATTCCCTGACTGATTCATCAGAGCTTAGTCCAAACCCTTGGCCTTAGAAAGCAAAAATTTGGCAGAGAAGTTTACTTCATGATTTGGACAAGGACTAAGATATATTTTTTGGTATTGCCTTAGGATGGCACATAGGTCCTGGAGAAGTAGCTGATAAAGTGTTAAATGTTCATAGCATAAAAAAACATACGTGTTATGAGCATCATTGATCAGTTGTATGGCGACGTCATACAGTTTGGTCTTGACGTCCGGGTAACTCTCCAGCAAGTCTTCCCATGCAGGCAGACTGAGGTACAGTCAAGGGTCAAAAGTGCAGTCCCATCTCAATGTTTATAGTCACCTGCACGGTTCTGTGCATATAAATGTGTGCGTGATATTTAAACGCAAACAATAAGACATCTTACAGTCTAACTAAAAGGGGGGAAGGGGCGTGGTCAACGCCACACAAAGATAAAAATATATACTTACTCGTTTCGCTTAGATATAACTACAAAAGTCCGTATCGAGCCGGTTCAAAACTAAGTCTAAAATTAGTCGTAGCAGTTAACGTAACTCGTGGCAGATCCGTGAGAGAGTGTCACTCCAAAGCGGGACCCTAATAGACGCGAGTTCAAATCTCGGCTGCACGAAATTTCTTTTTGTATTTTTGGTAACTTATACTCATGGTAACAAATAATGACTAGTAAGTTACGCGAAAGGTATGAATCTTAGAATAAGTATAAAATAAAAACAAAAGATTTTTATGCATTTTTTGTTAATATTGCTCATACCCAACCATTAAAAAATAAACCATGTTGAAAATAAAGTAATTTATTGATTTAATAAATATTATAAACACTAGTTTAAATATTAGGCAGATAAAAAATAAAAAAATAATAATATGATAACTATTATTATTGAGGCCATAGCTTAATTATTCGTTTTCACTAGGAAAAGAGGATTGTTACGAGGCGGACAAGCTCGTGTGGAGGTGGAATCTCCGCCTCAGGCATAAAGGCGGAGGCGAAGATGATCGACATCATTGTGTTGCCATGCTGCATTGCCAGCCTAGCAGCAGAGATATCTCTGCAACAGAAATCATTTAGAAGCTGTGCTTTGAGGTTACCTGTAACAAAAATACACGCTCTAGGGTGATCATAGTTAGAGGTAACAAGGAGCTTACCACCTAGGTTTGATAGTCCTTTGATTTGGCCGCCCCTAATCCACGGCTCCTGAATCAGGGCAATGGCCGTGTGATGAACCTCCAACCACTTGCGCAATTGGGCCGTCGCTGTCTTGCTGTGGTGGAGGATTGCCTGCACTAATCTACAGGTTGACGAAGGGGTCGCCATCTTGGGTGGGGCCCTCCTCGTATTCTTCCAGCTGCAGACCGGCGAAAGCGCCTCCATCGATGAAGTCATCCTCCATCGGGCCAGAAGCCGGCGACAGTGTGATGTCGTCCGGCTCCTCGCCCGACGGTCCTCCGTGATCGTGGCATCGATAGAACTGGCCAGCACTGCAGCTGCAGCAGGGTCGGCCGCGGATATATCCGGGTTGCTGGGTAGGGGGTCACTCTCCCTTGCGTTGACGAGCTTCCTTGTGGTCGGGTCCCATCCCCGAGGGACACACACAAATCTGCCGTTGGCCCACTGGAACTTGATGTACACCGAGCCCAGGCCAAACGACAGCCTGCGCCCATCAAGGTTGGGATCTGGTCCTCGGGGACACCTAGGACCACAAACCAGCACGCTTTTTGTCTCTCCGAGTGAATAACGACCCACCTCTTGATATCAATCTATGATTTGATACCAAAGTGTCCTCGCTGCTATGTTGAGGTCCTCATACACCCCACTGTCATCCGGTATGACAATCCCGCAACGCACTTGCTTCTGCAGCTCTAATTGGCCCTTGACTATTAGCGTGGTGTCAGCCGGGATGGCCAAGTCGGGCACCGTCCTCTTCAGCCAAGCTAAGGTGTAGTCATTACTACACCATAGCTTGAGCGCCCCACTGCCGAATTGCGGCTTGGCGGTGAAGGACGGCGTCCGGCGCTCGGGTGTCTCCATATTGTGGGAGGCCTCGTCTATGATCCTTTTCTGGATCGATTTACTGACCACATCCGACACTTCTCTGGTTATGGCGCCTGTGCGCTCGCAGGTTACCGCGACGCACAGATGAGCACTGGCAGCCCGGGCGTAGCTCATCGATTCAACCTGCCCGGACCGGTCAAGCCGCTGCCGCTTGTGCCCCCCACGAAGCGACATGGTTTCGTTGAGAGCCCGCTTGGCACCGGCCTGATCCCCGGCCTGCTGCGATGAGGTCGCCGTCTGTGCTGAGCTGTCCGCCACCGGTCGGCTTGTGTCGGACGCAGGTTGCGCTTGCTTTCCTTTTGAGAAGCTGAAAGGGGCTTTAGCCCTGCCTCTCCTCTGTTCCTGCCTTCTTTCCTTCCTGTTCAGGAACTTTTTACCCTGGGCGGCAGGGATTGTGGGCCCCGCGGGGTCTGCGGGGGG
This sequence comes from Orthosia cruda, assembly GCA_964057195.1. Lineage (NCBI taxonomy): Eukaryota > Metazoa > Arthropoda > Insecta > Lepidoptera > Noctuidae > Orthosia > Orthosia cruda. The sequence continues at coordinate 28,940,021 of OZ059840.1, read as the reverse complement.
GCAAGGGCTTGTTTGATTCTTTTTTTACCCTTGGCCTTAACTTTGCGAGTTTGCACCCGCCAGGTTGGCGCAGCCTCTCCACTGCCAGCTGTTCCCATCTGGCTGGAGGCAGCGACCACGGAAGATGTGGCCTGTGGGGCTAAAGTTGGGGGGAGATTAGGAGGAGGATGCCTAGGAAGGCTTGGGCCAGCGGTGGGATTTTGCAACCCCGGCTCACCTGCCCCTGCCGTGGAGAGGGAAGTGTCAGTGCTGGTCCCATGCAGCTTTGAACCCTTATGATTTGCGGGTTGGGACAATTTTATTTTTTAAAAGAACATTGCCCCACACTAGGAATTTCTTCCTGTATCGTGGGTGCGTTTACAAACATATAAACTCACTTACATAAACACCCAGAGCCGGAAAAATTATCTGTAGGTCATACAAATATTTGTTCCGTGCGGGAATCGAACCCGCGACACGCAACGCAGCAGTCAATCGCTCAACTACTGCGCCAACCGTGCGCCCGATACAATACACTGAACCCAGCGGAGTTAACCGCAGGTCCAGGGACACGCGGGGTGCTAGGTGCACTCCGTTTGGTGATGATACCCGTTTTGGGTCCTGTAGCTTTCGCCGCAGATTTCCCAAGGGATTGTGCTATATTCCTGAGAGGTGGTCCCGGAGAGGTGGCTGCGGTTTTCACCGCAGCCAGAGAGGCGAGGAGAGGGAGGGGGGCACCCACGTAGGATTCAGCGGTGTTAACCGCCGGTCCCGGGGCAAGAGTTTTGTCAGCTTTCGCCGACTCCACCCTTAAGATACTTAAGGGTGTAGTCAGCATTGTTAACATACTTAAGAATGTATTCAAATACATATCACAGGCACCCAGTATATGTCAATATGAATTACTTGAAAATCATGGCATGGCAAAGGCTGTACCTAATAATTAGGAAGTAGTAATTAGGCCACTTTATTATTTTCAGGTTTTTCTTAGATGGATGATTATTGATGATGATTTATCGTCCAGAAACTGTTCAAGTGTATACCGGCGCAGTTTTTAGACACAAACAAGAGTAGCCACTATACTGATAAGTTTTTATGAAGTCATATGATGTGAGCCCGATGGAATTTCCCATCGGTAAAAATGACGAGCTTGATCCCCTACATAACCCCTTAAGGTGATACATTTTCTGATAAAAGACGCAGTGGTTACGGCAGTCTGTCAGTGAATTTAAGATATTTATGAATCAGATGGAGGTTTTGGTGAGGAAAAGACGACAAACCCATTAAGTAAGCTGACAACTACCTGTTGTATATGTTAGCAAGGTGCGCATCCCTCCCCCGCGCCCCTCCTGTGTGTCGGCAACTCTCAAGTGTCATATGAAATTAAACCAGTGTGTAAATAGCAGCTCAGCGTTTCACTTGTCCATACCCGCATACCTAACATTGGCGACGAGAATCAACCTACACGTGTAGTAAATTAGAAAATGTCAAGTTCAGTGCAATTTGGAATTCTACATACGTTCGACCATAACATACAGACATGGAAAACGTACAAAGGGCGTATAAATCAATATTTCGTGGCAAATGGCATCAACGAGAAGACTGATCCCGCGGGTGAAAAACGAAAGGCCATCCTGCTCAGCGCACTCATTGAGGGTACCTATAAATTAGCAACGGATTTGGTTCTACCAAAAAACGTTGAAGATGTGCCCTACGAAGTTTTCACCTCACTGCTGGACAACCATTTCACTCCCAAATGTGTCGGGTTTGGTGAACGTCACAATTTCTACGCGGCGATCCAACAAACAGGAGAATCTCATTCTCAGTGGGCAGCGAGATTACGAGGGCTCACAGAAAAATGCCGGTTTCTCAACGTGGAGGAGGCACTCCGTGACAAGTTCCTTATGGGGATGGAGCCAGGACGTGAGAAGGAGAAGCTGTACACCAAAGATCTGACCGAACTCACGCTGGCCAAGGTCGTGGAGATGGCAGAAAACCTCAGGTGTTCGCTGCGCCGCAGCCAGTGCGGGGCAGCTGACACCGGTGTCTGCGGCAGACCAACAGCTGTTCAAGATAGCAGATAAGGGCAAAAGTGGTATTGGTGCAGTGAAAGTGAAATGTGGGGTATGTGGGTATACGAATCATAAATCGGCTGACTGTAGATTCGCAAATTATGTTTGTAAAAAGTGTCACGTAAAAGGCCACCTGCGTAAAATGTGTCCAAAAGTGAATTACGTACAGGTGGATAGCGGTGACAAGGATGACGATGACGGTACGCTGTATTATATCCGTTCGTTCAGGGGAGAACCCATGGTAGAAACCGTTTTCATTGATACCGTCCCTTTAAAATTCGAAATTGATAGCGGGTCTGCAGTAACTGTAATTTCATAAAACTTTTACAAAAGTCATTTTAAAGATGTGCCATTATCAAGTACACGTAAACAGTTGATAACGTAGAACGGTGGTAAACTGGTTTGTTTGGGAATGTTGGAATTACCAATAAGTTATGCAGGTCGAACGAATATTATGAACTTGTATGTGATCCGCGGCGGCGGGCCACCCATTCTCGGTCGGGATTTCTTATCATTGTTTCGCCTACAGTTAATGCCGGTCAACTATTGTAGAACTACAGACATAAACGTTAGGGATTTGCAACTACAATACCCAAAGCTATTTTTGGATAAGTTAGGCACTTTTAACAAACACAAAATTAAACTGTTTTTGAAAGAAGGAACAAAACCGGTTTTTTGTAAAGCACGTCCCGTAGCGTTCGCGTTACGTGATAAGGTCGAAAAAGAAATAGATAGACTGGTTGATTTAGGTATACTTGAACCTCCGTACTCGATACCTGGCCGTTGGCTGGGTGATCGGGACGGCTTAGTGGCGTTGGTGTCGCGGCCCGCCACGGACTCCCCTCCCCTCTCGCTCTTAGAGAGGGGGCCGGGATACGTGGCCGCCGCGTGGGGAGATATAGCCCTCGTCGGGGTCTATTTCTCCCCAAACCGCCCTCTAAGGGACTTCGAGAACTTTCTCGAGGTCCTTACGGCAGTCGTCGGGAGGGCGGCACCACGCCAGGTCGCCGTGTTGGGCGACCTGAATGCCAAGTCGGCGGCCTGGGGCAACCCGGCCGCGACTTGCAACGTCCGGGGACGCGCCGCCGAATTTTGGGTGGCTTCGTGCGGTGTGTCCCTCCTAAACAGGGGGAATGTTCACACGTGTGTGCGGCAGCGGGGTGGGTCAGTGGTTGACGTTTCGTTTGCCACCCCCGTGCTAGCCGCCCGCGTCGTGAACTGGCGGGTTGAGATGGTGGAGACCATGTCGGACCACCGTTACGTGCGGTTCGACATCTCCACCCAGGGCCCGCGGGAGGGAATGGCCCGCTCTGGCCAATCTCCCTTCCCGCGGTGGGCTCTCACCCGCCTGGACCGGGAGGCAGCTCAGGAGGCGGCGTTCCTCCAGGACTGGCTCTCGCCCCCTGTGGAGGCCTCGGACGTTGACGCTGCAGCGGTCCGGCTCCGCGGGTCCCTGACCGAGGTGTGCAACTCCAGCATGCCTCGGTCACGTCGTCCACCTCCCCGTCGCGCCGTGTACTGGTGGACGGAGGAGATAGCGGGACTCCGGGCGGCCTGCGTGGAGGCCAGGAGGGCCTACACGCGGAGCCGGCGGCGCACCAGCCGATCTCAGGCCGGGGAGGACCGCCTCTACGCCTCTTACCTAGAGGCAAAGGCGGTCCTCAAGTCGGCAATGTGCGCCGCCAAAGACTCGGCGAGGGCCGAGATGTTGGAGGGTCTCGACAGGGATCCATACGGGAGACCGTACAAGCTGGCGCGGAGCCAGCTGCGGCCCTATGGTCCCCCCCTGTCGGAGACCCTCGAGCCGGCATTGCTGGATGGGGTGGTCCGGTCCCTGTTTCCGCGCAGGACCGACTTTGCCCCACCAGCAATGGACCCCCCGCGGGAAGCAGCTCCGCCGGAGGCGGAGATCCCAGGGGACGGCGTCCCCGCACGGGTGGTGGCCATCGCGGCGTCCCTCATGGAGGGTAGGTTTCGGGACCTCTTCAGCGCGTGTCTTACGGCTGGGAGGTTCCCGAAACAGTGGAAGGAGGGACAATTGTGCCTCCTCCGGAAGGAGGGACGTCCGGTGGACTCCCCCTCGGCATACCGGCCCATCGTTCTGCTCGATGAGGTCGGTAAATTGTTCGAGGGGATCATCGCCACCCGGCTAAATAGCCATTTGCGGGAGGTAGGGCCAGACCTGTCGGACGCCCAGTTCGGTTTCCGACGGGGGCGTTCGACGATCGACGCGTTGGCCCTACTCAGGGGCCAGGTGAAGGAGGCGGTCGAGGCTGGGGACGGAGTGTTGGCTTTGTCGTTTGACATCGCCAACGCGTTCAACTCCGTGCCCCACTCGACCATATTGGAGGCACTCCGGTATCACGGAGTGCCCCAATATCTGCGGGCGATCCTGGCCAGCTACTTGGAGGACCGAGAGGTCCTCCTTGTAGACAAGACGGCTAGGATCAGGCGCTACGGCGCAGAGTCCGGTGTTCCGCAGGGGTCGGTTCTAGGCCCCCCCCTGTGGAACATCGGTTATGATTGGCTCCTGCGGGGCACCCTCCTCACGGGCACGAGTGTCATCTGTTATGCGGATGACACTCTCCTCACTGCCCGGGGGAGGGACTTTGGAGAGGCGGCCTGTCTGGCCTCGGCTGGCGGATCCTTAGTGGCAGGTAGGATCCGCCAGCTTGGATTGAGGGTAGCGCTGAACAAGACCGAGGCCGTGTTCTTTCACGGGCCTCGGCAGCGCTGCCCTCCCGACGCCCACATCGTGGTGGAGGGCGTCCGGATAGGGGTCGGGGCCCAGATGAAGTATCTGGGCCTCGTGCTAGACAGCAGGTGGCGCTTTGGCCCGCACTTCAACGGGCTGTCGACGCGCCTGCTGAAAGCCGCGGACGCCCTCTCATGGCTCCTCCCAAACCTGGGGGGACCCAAGGATCGATGCCGGCGCCTCTATGCCGGCATCCTAAAGAGCATGGCCTTATACGGGGCACCCATCTGGGCGGACTCCCTCCACAGGAGGGAGAATGCAACCGCCATCCGCAGGCCCCAAAGGGCCATTGCACAGCGGGTGGCGAGGGCCTACCGCTCGGTGGGCCTTTCGGCGGCGTGCGCTCTGGCGGGCACCCCTCCCTGGGAGTTGGAGGCATGGGTGCTCGCCAGAGTGTACGAGTGGGCGGCGAGGCGGAAGGCGCTGGGAGAGCGCCCCGCCAATGAAGAGCGGGAGGCCGTGCGGCGGGAGGCGAGGGACGCTATCGTCGTCCATTGGACGGAGGACCTCGCCTCCGCCACCTTTGGCCGTCGGACGTTGGACGCGCTCGGTCCAGTCTTGCAAAGCTGGCTCGAGCGGCCCCACGGTTTCCTCTCGTTTCGTCTAGTGCAGGTGTTGTGCGGACATGGGTGTTTCGGAACGCACCTGCACCGGATCCGGAGGGAGGAAGCCCCGGGGTGCCACGATTGTGGCGCTGCGGAGGACACGGCGCAGCACACCCTCGAGGTGTGCCCAGCCTGGGCAGAGCTGCGCCGTGTCCTTATAAGTGTGATCGGGCAGGACCTCTCACTTCCCGGCGTGGTCAACTCCATGCTGGGGAGTGAGGAGGCATGGGCGGCGGTTGCCTCCTTTTGCGAGCAAGTTATGTCGCAAAAGGAGGCGGCGGAGCGTGCGCGGGAGGATGATCCTCTCGCGCCACCGCACCGCAGGCGGAGAAGGGGTGGGAGAAGGCAGTTGTACGATCGTCTCCTCCCACCTCCTGGTGGTGACTAGCGGGCGACAGGCGCGGGGGCGCCTCTCGCTCGCATTGCACGAGTCACCACCCTCGTTGGGCGGGAACGGCCGAGCACTCGCTGTCGTTCCCGGGCCCCTCCACTGAGGGAGGGGCGTGAAGGGCCTGCCCTAAAAGGCGGGCGGTCGTCGGCGGAGGGCTGGACGTAAAGGCTGTGCCGGTTTCCCAGTCCTCCTCCATTCAGACGATGCGGGAGTGCCGCTGGGTTATTTTAGTGGGTATACCGGGCTAGACCGGGGAGTCCCACATAGCCCCCCATCCCCCCAATGGGTGGGTATGCGTAATGCATTTTTTCCAAGCGAGATCAAAAAAAAAAAAAAGGTATACTTGAACCTGTAGAATACTCGGAATACGCTTCACCGATAGTTCCAGTTTTAAAGCGAAACGGGGCTGTCAGATTATGTGCCGATTATTCCCTAAGTATAAATAAACAGTTTCGAGTAGAACAATATCCGCTACCGACAACTAACGAACTATTTTCAAAGATCCATGGGGATCAACAGTTTAGCAAACTTGATTTATCTATCGCCTATAATCAATTTGTTTTGGACGATGAGTCCAAAAACATAACCTGTATAAATACAAACAGCGGGCTGTATAGGTTTACAAGGTTAGTGTTTGGGTTAGCCAGCGCGCCTGCTATTTTCCAGCGCGCTATCGAGGGTTTGTTATCCGGAATAGACGGAGTATTGTGCCTGCTAGATATTTTAATAACGGGAGCGAATAGGCAGGAACATTTGAAAAACCTAAATATCGTTTTAAAACGCTTAGAAGAAGCAGGGTTAACATTACAAAAGGAAAAATGTAGCTTTTTTAAAGACGAAATTAGTTATCTTCGATATATTATCTCTAAGTATGGGTTAAAAAAGCGCCGGAAAAAGTTAAAGCAATGATAGAAACACCGGTCCCCACAAATGTTAATCAGCTACTATCGTTTTTAGGGTTAATTAACTATTATAGTCTACAGTTCTCAGTCCGTTGTACGATCTGTTAAAAAAAGACTGTAAATGGATCACCTGGACTGATATTCATGACTCGGCATTTAGGACTATAAAAGAACTCATGACATCGGAACAGGTTCTCGGTCATTTTGACCCGAACGCGACGATAATATTAACGGTGGACGCTTCGCCAAGTGGGTTGGGTGCAGTCCTATCTCAAGTAGGTTCAGACGGTGTAGAAAAACCTATTTCTTTTGTTTCGCGTACTTTAAACTCAGCTGAAAAGCGATATGCTCAGATACAAAAGGAAGCAACCACTATTATTTACGGTGTGAGACGGTTTCATCAATATTTGTATGGTAGATCGGAACCGTTTATTCTTCGAACAGATCACAAGCCTCTCTTGGCAATTTTCGGGCCTCACAAAGTTGTACAAGAAATGTCAGCAAATAGGTTACAGCGGTACGCTTTGTTCTTAAGTAGTTCTATAATTATAAAATTGAGTACGTGCGCAGCGCTGACAACAGTGCTGACTATTTCTCACGCGCGAGCTTGCCGCGCGCCGTTCACGAGTGCGCTTGCACTGAGCAGTGTAAGTGTAGTGATTGCGAAGTATAATACGACCGCGCTACTTATGTTTGTTTTGTTATGGACGGAAGCATGCCCGTGACATTAGATAAGTTACGTGAGGAGGTGAATTGTGACGTACGTTTGAGGCAGGTAAAATATTTCATTTTGAATGGGTGGCCGCCGAAGATAACCGATATAAGGTTAAAACCGTAATACTTATTTACATCACAATTATCTTATGAGAATGGTTGTGTCATGAGAGGCCACAAGGTGGTTTTACCCTCGAGCTTATACAGAATCATTCTTAAAGAATTACATTCTTCACATTTAGGCGTAGTAAAAACCAAAGCCGAAGCTCGATCAAGATTTTGGTTTCCGGGAATTGACCAGGCCATAGAAGCAATGATAGGTACATGCGATGTCTGTATCCAGCTGCTGCAGCTGCGGAATACCCAAGTCGACATTTCGACAGAATACACATAGATTTCCTAGGTCCGTTTAAAGGTTTCTCTTATTTAGTCGCGGTAGATGCACATACTAAGTGGGTAGAAGTGTATAACATGCATACGGCTACTTCTTCGACAGCGGTGATTCGGAAGCTATGTGATTTTATGTCAAGGTTCGGAGTTTCGAAAACAATAGTAGTGATAATGGCTCAGCTTTTTGTTCGCGAGAGTTTGAATTATTTTGCGCGACAAACGGGATTTCGCATGTGACGTCACCGGTTTATCACCCACCTAGTAACGGCCAGGCCGAAAGTTTTGTCAAAGTTGTTAAAAAAGGAATAAAATCATGTATTATGACGAGTCACAGCGCGAATGAAGCATCGGTACAGTTATTAGGATATCTGATGGATTATCGTAATTCAGTTCATTCCGCCACTGGATTGTCCCCTGCACAATTGGTATTCGGGCACAAGTTAAGGTCGCGATTAGACCTGATGGATCCAAAATCATCGGCACCTTTGTCACCGTCTATATCTAACGTTGCAAAAAATCAACAGTGTACGCAAACTAAGCAGCAAGGGAAACACAAAACGAAACATTTAGAACTAAACGATAACGTATTATATAAAAAATATAATATAAGACAGACAGACAGACAGACAGACAGACAGACAGACAGACAGACAGACAGACAGACAGACAGACAGACAGACAGACAGACAGACAGACAGACAGACAGACAGACAGACAGACAGACAGACAGACAGACAGACAGACAGACAGACAGACAGACAGACAGACAGACAGACAGACAGACAGACAGACAGACAGACAGACAGACAGACAGACAGACAGACAGACAGACAGACAGACAGACAGACAGACAGACAGACAGACAGACAGACAGACAGACAGACAGACAGACAGACAGACAGACAGACAGACAGACAGACAGACAGACAGACAGACAGACAGACAGACAGACAGACAGACAGACAGACAGACAGACAGACAGACAGACAGACAGACAGACAGACAGACAGACAGACAGACAGACAGACAGACAGACAGACAGACAGACAGACAGACAGACAGACAGACAGACAGACAGACAGACAGACAGACAGACAGACAGACAGACAGACAGACAGACAGACAGACAGACAGACAGACAGACAGACAGACAGACAGACAGACAGACAGACAGACAGACAGACAGACAGACAGACAGACAGACAGACAGACAGACAGACAGACAGACAGACAGACAGACAGACAGACAGACAGACAGACAGACAGACAGACAGACAGACAGACAGACAGACAGACAGACAGACAGACAGACAGACAGACAGACAGACAGACAGACAGACAGACAGACAGACAGACAGACAGACAGACAGACAGACAGACAGACAGACAGACAGACAGACAGACAGACAGACAGACAGACAGACAGACAGACAGACAGACAGACAGACAGACAGACAGACAGACAGACAGACAGACAGACAGACAGACAGACAGACAGACAGACAGACAGACAGACAGACAGACAGACAGACAGACAGACAGACAGACAGACAGACAGACAGACAGACAGACAGACAGACAGACAGACAGACAGACAGACAGACAGACAGACAGACAGACAGACAGACAGACAGACAGACAGACAGACAGACAGACAGACAGACAGACAGACAGACAGACAGACAGACAGACAGACAGACAGACAGACAGACAGACAGACAGACAGACAGACAGACAGACAGACAGACAGACAGACAGACAGACAGACAGACAGACAGACAGACAGACAGACAGACAGACAGACAGACAGACAGACAGACAGACAGACAGACAGACAGACAGACAGACAGACAGACAGACAGACAGACAGACAGACAGACAGACAGACAGACAGACAGACAGACAGACAGACAGACAGACAGACAGACAGACAGACAGACAGACAGACAGACAGACAGACAGACAGACAGACAGACAGACAGACAGACAGACAGACAGACAGACAGACAGACAGACAGACAGACAGACAGACAGACAGACAGACAGACAGACAGACAGACAGACAGACAGACAGACAGACAGACAGACAGACAGACAGACAGACAGACAGACAGACAGACAGACAGACAGACAGACAGACAGACAGACAGACAGACAGACAGACAGACAGACAGACAGACAGACAGACAGACAGACAGACAGACAGACAGACAGACAGACAGACAGACAGACAGACAGACAGACAGACAGACAGACAGACAGACAGACAGACAGACAGACAGACAGACAGACAGACAGACAGACAGACAGACAGACAGACAGACAGACAGACAGACAGACAGACAGACAGACAGACAGACAGACAGACAGACAGACAGACAGACAGACAGACAGACAGACAGACAGACAGACAGACAGACAGACAGACAGACAGACAGACAGACAGACAGACAGACAGACAGACAGACAGACAGACAGACAGACAGACAGACAGACAGACAGACAGACAGACAGACAGACAGACAGACAGACAGACAGACAGACAGACAGACAGACAGACAGACAGACAGACAGACAGACAGACAGACAGACAGACAGACAGACAGACAGACAGACAGACAGACAGACAGACAGACAGACAGACAGACAGACAGACAGACAGACAGACAGACAGACAGACAGACAGACAGACAGACAGACAGACAGACAGACAGACAGACAGACAGACAGACAGACAGACAGACAGACAGACAGACAGACAGACAGACAGACAGACAGACAGACAGACAGACAGACAGACAGACAGACAGACAGACAGACAGACAGACAGACAGACAGACAGACAGACAGACAGACAGACAGACAGACAGACAGACAGACAGACAGACAGACAGACCCAGCGCGACGTTTCATGTCAGTTAAAAATACTCCAGAATTTTACAAATTTACCAACACTTGCAGAATTTTTCTTGAAAGAGAAGTATTAAATTTAGTTTTCCGCCTGCTTCGCTTCGCCGAGATACTAGGGAAGTAAATTGTATGAAAGAAACTAAAATGTTTGTGAATGGAACCATTAAGGTCTTTTACCTTGTGGTGTTCTGATTTACAGATCCACATTTTTTAACTCTATTTACAATTCATAACACTATACAAACCATACCTTCATATATTTTAATTTTTATGTTTTCTTTCATACTGTTTGTACCTGAAAAGCATACTTTTAGTTATATCTGATTGTTTTAATATCTGAAACTTAAATTATATATTTTTTGTTATTTTTTTTTTCCTTCTTTGGCAACTGAGCCGATGCCGACTATTCTGCCAGTGTCATGTAGAGACGACAGCACAATGACGCGAGCCGTCGAATTGAGCTATTCTTTCGGTGTCATGTGGAGTCGACAGCACGGTGAGTCGAGCCGTCGAACTTTGTTTATTCTTCCAGTGTCATGTAGAGGCGACAGCGCGGTGAGATGAGCCGACGAACTTTGTGGTAGATAACAAAGATAGACATTGATAAAAAAAAAATTAAAAAAAAGTAACTACATTTTGATGTCATTGTCAATTATAAATTTTGAAAGGAGTTTGATAACTTTAGGAGAGAAATTTGCTAAAAGGGAATGGAAGTTGATAGGGAGGGGGATTTTAATGTTGGGAAACATATGATACAAGTCAAAGGAGTGGGAATACGAAGGACATGAAAAAAAGATATGGTCTAATGTACCATCATCAAGGCCGCACTCACACAAGGAAGAGTCACGAACACGGATCTTATTTAGGAATACTGGACTACAGCAGTGACCGAGTCTCAGCCTACACAAGGATGAAACAGCTCTTCTAGACATTTTAAGGCATTTGAAAAACCAAGGTTTCCGCTGGATGTCAGGTTGAATGTTGGCATAATATGCCCCTTTGAGTTTCGAGCTTGCTTGCCACTCCGCTGACCACGAGCTGAATAATTTAAGTTTGGTGTCTGAGCGCAAGTCGTAACTATGAAGCAGATAGTGTTTTCTATCCACAGGTTTGGATGTAGCAAATTTTGCCAGAGAGTCAGCACAGTCGTTGCCACATATACCCGAATGGCTGGGAACCCAAACTATTTCAATGTTTAAACCTTTGTTGTGACAAGAGAAGAGTAAATTACGTATATCTACAATAATCTTGCTGTGAATTTTAGATTTTAATTGATTTTGTCCTAGAGCCTGGATGCTACTATGCGAATCTGAAAAAATAACCGAATTTTGGATATTGTGCGATAATATAAAATTGACGGCTTCTAGTATACCAATGCATTCCCCTGTAAAAACTGAAGATTCTGGCGGACATTGGAATAAAGGAGCTATTTTAGAGTTCTGGAAGTATGTTGAAACACCTGTATACCCCGTTGATGATAATTTAGATGCATCCGTATAGAACAAATTCCAACCCTTCCAGTATCTCTGAATAGCCCGAGCAAACTCTGCTTTTACGTCCTGGGAGTTTTTAGTGATACCAAGGCCCAAGACGATCTTTGACTTGAAATGGACCACCTCATATGCGGAAGCAAATACTGGAAGAGAAGGGTATTGACAAACAGGCGAAGAGAGTTGTTTAAGCTCCCTGTACCTATTCATCAATGGAATACATTTATTATTCCAGTAAGAAGAGACATTAAAAGAAAGTTTGATTTGCTCCAAAATGGGAAGTAAGGGATGGGATGAGAGGGAGAAAACTTTTGACAAGAAACGATCTGCTAAGTATTGTCTACGAAGGGTAAGGGGAGGATCTGCACATTCAACCTGGAGAGTGTTAATGGGGGAAGATTTCATGGCGCCAATAACTATTCTAAGGCATTTGGCCTGGACTGCATCGAATTTACGTAGGGCTTCTTTATTACATGGCTCAATTAAGTAGCTACAGTAATCCAACACGCTTCTAACCAGAGCATTGTATACCAGTTTTAAGGTGTATGGGTGAGCCCCCCACCAGACACCTGCCAGAGCCTTAAGAATCGAAACTGAGCGCTCACATTTTTTAACTGTATTATTAATGTGGTCCACACCTGACAATTTAGAATCCAGGATAACTCCCAGAAACCTAGCCTGTTCTTTGACTGGTATAAATTGGCCATCTATATTAATGTCAAGTTGAGGGATAATACGTCTGCGAGTAAACACAACTGATGTACTTTTTGGAGCACTTAAAGATAACCCATGATCTAACAGCCATTGGTTTAATGAGGACAAAGAAACATTCATAGATTGAGCAGCATCCACGATGGAATTGCCACAGACCAATAACGCAATATCATCAGCATACTGAAGGATTTTACAATTAAGATTTAAACAGGAAGGTAGATTGCAGGTATAAATATTGTATAAAGGGGGACTAAGAACGGATCCCTGAGGAAGGCCCCGCCAAGCTAATCTTGATGCAGACTCCTCCCCAGGAATTCTTAATTTAAGACTACGGTCTAAAAAGATATTTGATATGGTCTGACGAATTTTAGGCGGGATTCCCAGCTCTTTCATTTTCTGCCCAAGAACAGGGATGAGGACAGAATCATATGCAGCTGAAATGTCTAAGAAAACGGCTACCACAGACTCATTCCTACTAAGGGCCAACCGGATCTCTGATGTGAGGGTACCCACACTATCAGCTGTACCCAGACTTTTCCTAAAGCCAAATTGAGATGTTGGTAGCAATTTCCTGCTCTCCACAAACCATTCCAGACGGTTTTTAATAAGGTGTTCCAAGAGTTTAATGAGTATGGACGATAGAGCAATTGGTCTGTAGGAACAATGATCACTAGGATCTTTACCAGGTTTTAATATTGGAATAATAATTTGAACCTTCCAATCAGGAGGAATATATCCAGAGGAAAAGCAGTAATTGGCCAAGTCCAGGTAATACTGGTGGGTCTTATCTCCAGCTTTGGTTATGAAGGAATATGGGAATCCATCCACCCCAGGGGCAGAGTCCCTTACATGGGCAAGGACAGATTTAAGTTCCTCCAATGTAAATGGTCTGTCCAAAGGATCATCTGATGCTGTTTGGTGGTTCATTGAGACACATTCATATTTACCAGGAACATAAGCTGGGGCTAATTTAGAAAAAAACTGGTGACTAAGCTCATCAGACATTATGCTCCCAGAGGGAGGCCTCAAATTATTCCTAAAGGATTTCAACCTACGCCATACTACTGAAACTGGAGTGGATGGACTCAGTGAATCACAATACCTACGCCAACTATCTCTTTTTTTTTTCTTAAGTAATTTTCTGGACTTAGCCAATATATGCTGAAAAGCTATGATGTTCTCCAGGTTCATATTTAAGTTAAAATTCATTTCGGCCTCATTCCTAGCTTTGATCACAGCAGAACATTCCCTATCCCACCATGGCGGAGTTGGGATTTTGCCCTTTGGCAGTTTTTTGGCAGGGAAGCAATCATCTGCTGTAGCAGATATTATGTTGGAGAATGACAAAAAGCATTCCTGAGCATTTTCATATTTAATGGAAGGAAGAGAGGAGACGCGCAAATCTATAATTTTTGAGTAAAGGTCCCAATCAACTGAGTTCAGTTGATATTTTAAAAGAGGAGCACAGATTCTATCAGGGATAATTTTGGAAGGTATTTCCACCATGATGGGATAGTGATCACTCCCATAGGTCATATTCAAGCGACTCCAATTACAAAGGCTGGCTATATTAGATGAACAAAATGTCAAATCAACACAACTGTTATTTTGCCCAGGCACAGCCCGACGTGTGGCAGACCCATCATTTATCACACATAAATTAAGTTCATCTAATATATCCACTAAGCCTATACCAAAATTGTCACAGGTTTCTGACCCCCATCTATAGTGGTGACCATTAAAATCACCCATGACAAGTAATGGACCTTGTACATTACTTAACAAACTTTTTATGATATCAAGATCATCAATTTGTGGGTATGCAATATAAAAACTAAAAACAATTATATCCTCAGCCTTAACAGCAACAACATTGATATTGTCACCTACAAAGGGTAGAGGAATTGGGGTGAATGATACTTTGTTATTGATGAACAAAGCACATCCCCCATATCCATCTGATCTATCATGTCGAACACCATTGAAACATGGGATTCTGAAATTACTTTCAGAACGAAGCCATGTCTCAGCAATGCTGCAGATTGATGGTTTGAATTTATTAATGAGGAAAAGTAAATCATGTTTCCTGGGAGTAATACTCCTGACGTTCCACTGAAGAAGGTGAAGGGGGAGCATTGTGAATATAATTCATTATAGATGTCAATTTGTTGGCAACGTGGTCAGGTAGTGAATGAGCAGGGTTTGCTAATATAGCCATTAGCATACTGGATATAATATTTAAAATACTTTCTGAAGAAATAGGACTGTTAGTACTTGCCCGAGGGTAAGCACCACCATTTTGGACAGGAGTGAATGAATAATCTCGAATAAGGGCTTGGTGAGCCTGCTTATCATAACTAGGTGATAGGGGGGCATGGGATTTTGGTTTGATTAATACAGTTTTGCGGTGTGATTTTGGTGTTTGGGGAGTTGATCTGGGGAACAGAAGAGGACTGGCTATAGGTTTGGTTTTTGGAGATGATCTAATTACTTCAGCATACGATCTTGAAACTTGTGGGAATACCTGACTTGCTTCTGCATAAGAGATTGATTTCTCAGCCATCAGTGCTTTTATTCCTTTTTGCCGACCCAACTCCGGGCAAGACTTGTCGGTAGCATAGTGACTTCCAGAGCAGGAAACACAAAAGCCAAATTCAGTGGGGACTTGGCAGCCATCACCTGTGTGGTCTTCACCACACAAAAAAAAGGTAAGAATAACGGTTTGAGTGGGCTTCCACTCAGTAACGCCCGGAGAACTCACCTTTCGGTTCATTCTCCTGGCCTTAATTACTGGACCGCATCCAGTGGGAACCCTGATATTTTCAATGACCTCTTCCTCTGTCCACTCGATAGGTACGTCTCTGACGAGACCCATGCGCGTAACGTTATATATAGGGATAGAAGTAATGTATCCATGGGATGTCAGTATTGGGCTTATTAGAAAACTGTTTGCATCCAGGTGAGTCTTAAAACTTACTGCGAGTCTATTTCGCCCCAAACGTTTCAAGCTTCCGAGAATAACATTAGCAAAGTTATTATGTGTGAGGAACATACCAAACTTAACAGGATGTAGAACAGTGCCAGAGGTCTGTCCATCTTTTAAGGACACGTGAACTACATATGGTGCGTTATCTCTCGAGTTGTATGTGTGTCTGCCTATCGTATGCTTGGATTGTTTCGGAGAATTGATAGGAGTAGCGGGGGGCGAGCATGCGGGTCTTTTTCTTTGCGCAGATTCGGAGTCCATAGCGTTATCAATTTTGTCATCGGGGAGAGTAATGGTTAGAATCGGACTGTAATCAAAGGGATCGGGAGGGTCAGGGGGTTTCTTGTTATCCATGACGGATACCGGTTGAAAAAATTAAATCTATTAAAGAAATAGGTTCATACAAACCCTGGATGTTAGAACACAAACACCAAGAAAAATCTTGTTTGAAATTCACACTAATAAAAACACTTAACTCAAGAAAACTCGTAATACCAATAAAACTAACTGCTAACCCAACAACACTACCAAAGAAAGACTAAAATTATCAACTCTATAGTGAAAAACTCTTAAAATCAAGATAAGACTAAAAAAAATTTTGCCGCCATAAGTTGACTTGACAATGACAACTCCTTAAATTATATTGTTAATTTGTAATTCTTGCAATATTTTTCTACTGTGACATTTTCATCTGACATGACATCTGTCTGTCTATTTTATTTTTCTTAAAACCATAGACCGTAACATAGGTACCATGGACTAAACCTCCTTTAAGCTAGGTTTACACTATTATAAGGGTAGCGTATACTGACCCCTTTGTGAACCGTTTTTATTCGTTCTGGTCTTTATTTCTTAATTGAAATTTGAATTTGAAAGGTAGATAGAACACAGAACGAAGAAAGAGATTGGAATCTGGACTGAACGTCAAAAGACGGTTGCATTCTTAATACTACCAAGTGTACTATCGTATCTGAAAACTCCTTAAACTAAAACATATACGGCTATGAATGTTATCTAATCTTTTAGTGCAATAAATTCATTCAGTGTGGCACTTAAATATGAGCATTTTTACTGCGTCATTAACCTCGTCGGTCACCGCTTCATCTAAAAGGGGGCGTTTGATCGGCGTATGAAGCCACAGCCCGGCCTCCACACCCCTTGCTGCCTGTGCCTGCACTCCTTGCTGCATGTGCCTGCACCTGTGCTACTGCATACCTGCCCGATTGCCTGCTTGTCATCGTGGAGCCCACTCACCCGCTTACCTCGGGCATACCACGGCTTCCAGCCCGTCCTGTTGCCTGGTTAGCTGCCTAACTCCAGCACCCCACGTCGTGCGAAGCCGGCCCTTCTGTTTTTTATTCTTAATATCCTTTTATTATTTTTTTAGTTTATAATTATTTAATTTTATTAACGTGGCTTACGTTTAGCTCCCTCTGAGCTAAACGTAACGCTACAACCTCTGAAAATTGTGAGATTATTTTGAAAATAAATCTTCAAAGATTATCTTAACAACCGTACCCAAAGAATCAAAATCGATGATCACTTCAGTGATGAAGAAACCCTGTCCTACGGAGTGCCCCAGGGTAGCATTTTGGGTCCTATTTTGTTTCAAATATATGTGAATGACTTATGCAGAATGTCCCTTCCCAACTCAAGGATATTTGTGTATGTCGATGACACCGTGGTTATAGTTGACGGGTCAACATGGGATAGTGTTAAAAGCAGCGCGGAATTGGCACTACGTGAAATAATAAAATGGCTCAACCTAAACCTGCTTACCCTCAACTGTAACAAGACAACATATATTCCGTTCGCTATCCGTCAGAGCACCGCACCAGACCACACCCTTTCGATTATAGCGCACACTTGCTCACAACTGACATCCTCATGCCAGTGTCCGACACTCACGCGTACCGATCATGTCAAATACCTTGGTGTTCAAATAGATGCCGGGTTACGCTGGAATAAACACATTGATGTCCTAACATCGAGAACGCTGAGACTAATACATACCTTCAAATCACTTAGAGTTTCTGCAAACCCTGATACTCTAAAAATGGTATTCTATGCTCTGTGTCAGTCCGTTCTTGGGTACTGCATCACTGTATGGGGCGGTGCAGCTAAAACAAATTTTCTTAGAGTGGAGAGAGCCCAGAGAGCAATACTGAAAGTGACGCTACGAAAACCTTATCGCTATCCAACAACTCAACTATACTCAGATTGTAAGGTACTGACAGTTCGTCAGCTCTTCGTGTTGCAATCCGTTCTCAGAAGACACTCCAGCGTCCCACCGTCTGATCCCAACAAACGAACCAATAATCCCCCAGGTACACGACACAAGACCGCCTTTGCCAGAAACCAATACTTCACATTAAGTACACTAATATACAAGAAAATTCATAAAGAACTAAATATACTCGATTGCAATAAATTTAGATTAAAAGCTAAAGTGATGGAATGGCTACTTCAACAGGACTATGCACAAACTGAATCACTACTCATATACATTGCCTAATATTGCACTTTATTTCTTCACATAATAACACCTCACACTTACTACTCTCAAACAAAAACTCACCACACTTACATCATAAACACATCCTTACACACATTCGCCTATTCACTATTACATAAGTATAAGTTAAATGTTATTAATGCTATTTTTCCTTTTTCGTAGAATATAATAATAATATGTATAAAAGTAAATCTGACTGTTAACAAGAATAATATGTTGGCACAGTCCGCAATTGTATAAACCCTATTTTTAAGTAACCTCACAGCTGAACACTGTCTCTTAAGATACAGGTTATCCTAGTTTGAGAGGCAGGGCTCACAATATCTGTATACAGACTTCTACAGCGTAATTTAGAATCTTGTTAATCGATGTATACTAATGTATGTTTCTTTGTGACAATAAAACTATTTTTTTTTTTTTTTTTTTTTTCGCTTCTTTCTTAATCTGGAGTTGGTGTATAGCGATACTTTTTTCCGATCTTATTTTCACAACAGTGGTTTTCGTGACAGCTATAGCTTTATAGATTACAGTCTTTGGGCGTATTTAAATGCATATTTACCGAACTACCGTGGGGTCTTTTCCCATACAAAGAAACTGTCCTGACGTACTGTACTGATTATTTGATTTATCTATCGATATCGATTGATTATTAGATGGTGATCTATCTATCGCCGTGGAACGGAACCGAACGCGATCGATTAACAAAAAATAATCGGTATAATCAGATGAAAAACGCTAGTTACGTGGCACGGTTTCTTTGTATAGGATGAGGCATCTGTATGCTAGTATTATATTATCTGTGCCGACTACCATTTTTGTTGAGGTTAAAGATTTAAAGAGATTTTTAACCATGAGCTACAAATCTGCAGCCTTATTGCGTAATGAATTCGGCAAGGCAAAGGGCAAAGAGTATGAATATTTGACCAGTCACATGTCGACATGAAAGACGCGATTTGGATTTCCGCCTAAGTGATTGCTCGATTATCGTAATAAGGCTGCTGAGCCCCTAGCACAAGTTTCTAACGTTTTCGTATCGTCATCGTGATATTTTACCAGACGAAAACGTAGTCGGTGCTGCGACAAGTTATTTTGGCAGCACGAGTTCAAAAAAACGTCTTGCGACAACTCGGAAGTAGTAATTGAACTATGGTTAATTAAGGCCGAGAATCCAATAGCGTTTGGATTGGTTTGTAGTGAATGGTGCGTTCTGAAAATCGAAGGCAAAAACGAGTAACATTGTCTTAAATAATTTAGAGACTAAAACTGAACAAATATTTGTTATAAACACACTTTAAAACATATTTAACATTTTTATTAATTCTTTTTTTAACAAATCATTGAAAATTTCAGTTTATTGGAGTTTTAATTTATGATAAATTGTTCGTTTTCGAACGGTCCCGTACATGACGTTTGACAATTGTCACTTAATGTTTGACGGTTTCCTTCAAATTACAAAAATATAAAACCGTTAGCACACTGATGCAAACGCGTGTAGAAGCGAAATTCTTCCGACGAACTTTCCGAACTCAGTGATTTGTTCCAATAGGTATTTTGCACGTCCACACCGAAAAGTTAAATACCTTATTATACTAAATTATTAATTAATTTATTAAAGGCAATAGAGCCTACAGAATAACATAACCTAAATACATATTATATACATAGTATTAGTAACAATATAAACTTATCAAAGTCAAAATACTTTATTTCAACTAAACCATTTAAAGGCATTTTTGAATAGACAAACAAAAGATGAAACTAGTTGCACATTCACAAGCGTCAGTAAGTCTCTATGGAGAAGAACGTGCAAGAAACTCCACGAACATTCTTTTCCATCATTACAGTTCAATTACAAGTATTTGGTTACAAGAAATATACCTAGATATGTGAGAACTATGTAAAAAGACTTATACACCTATTTTAGTAACACAATAACAACAAACAACATTTATACACACAAACATTTAACACTTACACACAAGTAACCATCATTGCTTCAATATTCCAGCTGAAATACTGGATCAACGATTCTATACAACACAGCCTGTCAGCAATCATGCCCAGAATGCTAGACATAATAAATATACCTCAACTATTACTCACCAGGATTGTCCACATAATCATTCACATTTTACGTATAATAATATTATGTATATAAATATATGAATAAATAGATTTCATCAGCAAAGTTATGACTGAGCAAGCTGAAGTTAACAAGCCACTTACAAGCCTAAATAGAAACGCTAGAAAGCATCTGTTACTCCAAAAGAAAAACATAAAACAGAAATAAGTCAAGTCAAGAGTGAATAGGTTACTTCTAGGCAAGCGTGCTCCACCGTCGACCACATCATCGCTTACTATCAGGTGAGATAGTGGTCAAGCGCAAGCCTATATTAGATAAAAAAAAAAAAAAAAAAAAAAATAGAGGATGGAGACTTTGATCACTTTTTAATTTTAAATTCCGCGCGTTTTATATGTATTATCGCATTGCGTCTCAGTGTGAGCAGACCCTAAGATGTAAACGTCTATTGTTGTTTGTTGTCATTTCAAATAAGTATTTAGATTTACCAATAATTTCAGACGCAAATCTGTTATGGTGATTTTAGAATTAACGAATCCAAAAAGAACTTGCTTCACTTAGGTCATCATCATGGTGAACTTCATAAAGAAGCAAACAAGTAAGTTTATTGCACAGATTCATACAATTATGCAAAATGCGCTTCATCCGCTTAATCCTATGAGGTCTCATGTAGTAAGAGGCGGGCCTATTGCCGTGCACAGCACTTAGAGTGAGACTCCGGGTTGCCACTAAGAAATTCCTAATGGAAAAGTGCAATAACACTGCACGACCGACAATGTTGTATTTAGTTACAGAATCTTTGTATTTTGTTCTATATCAACTTTTTTTGCCAACAGGAGATGATGAATAAAATATTCCCGGTACTAGCCAAAAGCCTTTGTCGGCACCGGAACAATATAAGCCAGCATTGCCACTTAGAGAATCTTATAATATACGCTTTTAGTAGCGGGTAGGAGGAACGCAGTTGTGGAAGCAAAGTAAACAGTTTAAAAGGTACAACGAAGTTTATGAATTATTTCAACATATTACATCGGACACATTTTCTTTGACAACACTGTTATTTTAAAGTCCCTATGGTAACAGACAATTACCTTCTCCATGGAGCTACGCGTCCAAGGAGTCCGCATTTAACACTTTCCCTTAATTGCCTGTTTGACATATACCTAGTTTAGTACATGTCCTTTGGTGGGTGGGCTTTGGCACAGCCTTGGTCAAAAAATCAGCCAGTTGCTTATTCGAGCTTACTTTCTTGACCACTATGTCTCCCTCTTCAACGATTTCTCTTATGAAGAAATGTCTTATCCTTATGTGTTTTGTTCTCTTGTGGAACTCAGGGTTGTGTGCCAGGCGTATAGCAGCTTCGTTGTCAACATGTAGTACTGGTACTTCTCTTAATTCAGTCAGATCATTAAAGATCCTACTGAGCCATACTAATTCTCTGGTAGCTTCACTGGCTGCGACAATTTCCGCTTCGGTCGTTGATATGGCGACTGAGGCTTGTCTTTGACTAAGCCATGATACAATGCCACCAGAATAGCAGCATACCACTCCTGTAGTTGAACGTCCACTCAGTTGACAACCGCCGTGGTCAGCGTCACTATAGCCTTCCAAAAGGCCACATTCATGGTTGGCCTTGTACTTTATTCCAAAGGAACAAGTGCCTTTAAATGTAGCGCATAATTCGTTTTACTAGAAGACAATCTTCTTTAGTTGGCGACTCTAGTTTCCGGGATGCAATTCCGACAGCATATGCAATATCTGGGCGAGTTCCGGTCATCAGATATGCGAGGGACCCAACAGCTTCACGATATGGGAAGTGTGCCTCTACTGCATCAACTTTCCCTGATTGAGTATTATTATCTATAGGCGTCCCAAATGAATTGCAGTTGCCCATTCCGAATCGGTCCAGGACCTTCTTGACATAGGCTTCTTGTTTGATGAAGATAGACTCATCTGTTTCTCTGACTATTTCTAAGCCTAGGTAGTAAGACGCAGGTTTCGTCGTAATTTTCAGTCTTATCTTCAAATCATTAAGAAAGCTGTTGACAAGGTCCTCATCAGTAGCAGCTATCAAACCGTCATCAACATAAAGGGTGATGAGTACCTTTTTGCCATTAACTTGCTTGGTATACAGACAGCAGTCGGACTCACTTTGTTTAAAGTCCATATCCAGCAGAATTTGTTCGAAGCAAGAATTCCAACATCTTGGGGCTTGTTTTAGACCGTACAGGCTTCGGTTTAGCTTTAAAACATTTGACGAACCATCAGTGTAGCCATCCGGTTGATGTACATAAATCTCTTCTTGAAGTTTGCCGTTTAAGAATGCAGTACACACATCAAACTGGACAAGATGTAGATTCTCTTGCGTGCTTACACTTAGTAAGGCTCTTATCGTTGCCATACGAGCAACCGGACTAAAAGTCTGTTCATAGTCGATGCATTTTCGTTGTTTAAAGCCTTTTACGACAAGTCGGGCTTTATATTTATCGATAGAGCCATCAGGGTTCCTTTTAATGCGTAGGACCCATTTGCAGGGA
Source organism: Orthosia cruda (assembly GCA_964057195.1). NCBI lineage: Eukaryota > Metazoa > Arthropoda > Insecta > Lepidoptera > Noctuidae > Orthosia > Orthosia cruda. The sequence goes on along the minus strand of OZ059840.1, from coordinate 28,916,981 downwards.
AGTGCCTTCCTGCCTTCGGGCAACGGGCATGGCGTCCAGCCGTTTAGGTCTCTTAGTGAATTAATCTCACTCTCCATTGCTTTGCACCATTCTTCGCTATCCTCTCTCAAAATGGCTTCTTTGTAGGTTTCTGGGAATCTCTCATTGGTTACCGAACACACAAAGTCCTCGTATCTTTTGGGTCTCGCAATTGTGGATCTCTCTCTACGATTGTAGCGAGGTTCCTGTTCAGCTGGGGTACCATCAGAAGCTGCAGGCTCAGTGATCTCTAGCTCTCCTTCGTCGCAAGGTTCAGTGATCTCTAGCTCTCCTCCGTCACTAGCGTCGAGGAAGACTTCGTCTGGGACCAGAACTTGGTCATCCACTCTATCTCCCTCTTGAGCAAGTTCCTGGTTTTCGGCATCAGGCACAGGGTCAGGGTTGCTTCTGTCATCGCTCTCGGCTCCCTCTGACCCTAAGGGCACGCTAAGGTTGATTTTAAATTCTACATCGGTCTGGAATGAGATATCTCTCGACTTCAGTGTCTCTCTTCCGTTCCAGATCCGGTAGCCATCGTCGCCTTCATAGCCTATGAGCCTGCCTTTGATGGCTTTCTTGCTCATTTTCTTGCGCTTTTGTTTTGGTACATGGGCATAGCATTCACTTCCGATTATCTTTAAATGACTTATTTTGGGTTCCTTACCGTGCCACAACTCGAAAGGAACTTTGGATTCTACTCGAGTACGTCCTGTTCTATTAAGCACGTAAGCAGCTGTTTATAAGCTCTGCCCAAAATTTTTGAGGCATTTCTCCTCTAGCATAAAGCATGGATCTCGCAACTTCGATGCCTAGCTCGCGTTTAGCTATGCGAATGACGTGGTTCTTATCTTGGTGTGCGAAGCGCTCATGATATAGCTGCAGCATGTTCGTACCATTGATGGCATTGACCACTATTGATTTTTGCTTCGTGGGCATGACCGCCTTCATTTCTCTCGTACTCTCTTGCCAACAATTCTAGTAGTGCCATCAATGTCGAGCTTGCACTGTCTAGTCGTTGATGTGAATAGGCTATTTTGCATCCTATCTTGCGCTGCCAACGGTGAGAACAGATTTTTGGTCAGATTTGGTACGAGCCACACATCGTTAAGTATTATCTTCTCCCTTATATTATTAACATTTGTTTCTACCACCACAGCGCCTTTTCCTACGGCAGGAATTGTGCTTCCGTCAGCTGTTATTACTGTGTGGCCTAGATCAAATTCTTGAAAATCGCCGAAGAAGTCGCTCCTTACTGCGATGTGGGTTGTTGCCCCGTTATCGACAAACCAGTTCTCTCGGTCTTGAGCTTGTCCTGTAGTGCATGCGTTTACCATTAGCGAGATGTGTTGCACCTGCTTGGACTTTGAGCTTGTTCCTGATGTGCCTTGAGTAGATTTTGGTGGCCTCCCATCTCTAATCCACTTCTTGCAATTGCGCACTCTGTGTCCTTTCCTAGAACAGTAGTTGCAGATAAGTTGCTCTTTGTCTTTGTCATGCTTGGTAGGTCGCTCATTGGGTGTTGCCACTAGCGCTTCCTGTTTGGGAATCTCTTGGCTGCCCAGATCTCTTTCGAATGCACAGAGGTCTATGGTCTTCTCCGTCTGCTTTAGCATGAGCCAGCTTGACTTGAAGTTGAGTTACCTTTCATCCAACGTATCTAACACCTTGCATATGAGAAACATCTCGGGAAGTTTAATAGTGACCATCCAACGAAGGAATTGGGGCAATATTTTGTAACTTATGACGACGTTAAAAGTATCTACTAATTCACAACCGTTTTGGTACAAATGCTCTTCATGCTATTTCAAGCGTTTGGAGAAGCGATGAGCTATGGTTGGAATCTTAGAAGCTCTGTCAATTTATTATGATGCGAATATGAAAAAACATTATGTAATACAAAGTTTTGTTCATTAAATCTGCATTTTATTTCATCAATGCATTATATAGATTAGTACCACCTACAACAGCTATATATTCTATTACTTATTCTTAACGCATTATCAGCCCATGAAGTTCTTACTGCTACACTTAGCGGTAGGAACGGCAGGAGTTTCCTTCCAGAGAGAGAGATTACCTTGTACAAATATAGTTAAAACAATTTTACAATATTAGTTTAAAATAGGAAGTACCTATGTTTGCTGTAATTTTGAATGATAGATTGAAAAACGATGATGAGAAAATGTGTAATTATTATTGTCGTATGCCAACAAGGGCCCGTGTGTAAAAAATCAAAAATTGTAATGATTATACACATACATACATAAACTCACGCCTTTTCCCATGGGGGTAGGCAGAAACTACAGAACGCCACCTGCTACGATCCTTACATACTTCTTTTGCTTCACTCACATTCATACATCTAGTCATACACACACGCCGGGTATTAGTACTGTAATGATTATATTTATGTATGAAGGTTTATAAATAAGGTTCTTAAGATTTCGGCTAAGTATAGATGAACGCTAAAATGGCCTGAAACACATGCAACAAAATTTTTCATGAAAATGCCCGCTTTTTATTTTTGTGGTCAAAACTTGGTTCTTGTATGTTGGTCTTCCTAGTACCTTCCACCCTACATACGCATTCAGGGGTGCGTGGTGGCGAGTGCCATCAGCAGAGTTGCTTGACTCAAAGCGTATGGAAAGCACGTCAAACAACAGTGGGATACTGTCCCAGGGCGACCGCGGGTACTTACACCACCAGGGTACCGTCCGCAACTGATCTTATTGTGATGTTCTTCAAAAAGGCCAGCGTGCGTGCATGTCATAACCCGCGTGCGTGTAGAAGTATGAACGTGAATATAACGTAGCAGGTGGCATTCTGTAGTTTCTACCTACTTACCCCCATCCGCCAAAAGCGTAAGTTTATGTATGTTTAGATTAGGAAAAACATAGTTTCTGTTTATTTAGGTTTTTATTATCACATTAATAGCTTAGTTAGTTACCTATTCAATTCACGTATACTTAAGTACATGTTAGAAATATAATAAATTCAATAAACATCAACAACAAGCAGGAATTTTAAATAATAAGAGGCTGAGCCAACAAGGCTTTCTATGTACGAAGGAACGATATGACTTAGGATTCGATTAGTTTTGAAGGAGAGTCCTATCACAGTCCACTCTCTGCATCTATTTCTCGTCTCATAAAGATTACTCTGCTGGAACATTGGCTGTCAGGTGGCAATAACGATGGAAGGTTTTTATAATAGACCGTTGGTCACGCTGCGAAGGGATTCTGTTACATTTTTGTCCTAGTTTTCTCTCTTTCGTTGTACATCTGTCTCTGTTTATCATCGACAGACTAGCTAGAATTGTAGAACGGCTTACGGTTTTTTCTACTTAAAATACCGCAACCATTCCCATAAGACCTGCTGAAGAAAATGTATATTAATACGTTTTAGATTTGTATTGTTGTTAATAGGGTACCTACTCAAGAAAATTATAGCTGCCGATAAATGCTTCAGTTGCCTTGAAGCAACTGCCAATGTTGTTTATCCCAAATTCTAACCCATATGCCCAAACTAACTGTAAATACCGGTATAAACCGGTTGCAAAATATATAGGCATATGTGCATACTAGTATTATAGTCTCTAATTTATAAGGCATATCGCCGTTTTCTTCGATTCTTGAATCTTTAAATGAGTCATGATAATTATGGAGAACCGCAAGTAAAACGTAGAGTTGCGGCGAATAACGCGCTAGAGACCGTACTCCACCACGGCAGGAAGACAGAGCGGGCAATGCGCGGGCCTGCCGCGCCGCTCTATGTGTTGTTAGTATCAATAACTTATAGAAATGGTTTATTAAAAGAAACTAGTACTACATTTGTTTACAAAGAAAATGAAAATGTTCGCCCACCTCGTTTAACATCTCCTCCTAGCCTCTTTATTAAATTAGGAGGTAAGATAATCAATAGACAGCATGCCTGCCCCTTTTATTATAAATAGCATTTTATTGCAAAAATATCCAAATAAATACGGAAAATTGTTTGACGTGAAATGTCTCACCGAGAAAATGTCAGTGAGCTAGTTTTCGACGTGCTTTCGTCACACCTATACTCGGAATTTTAATTCGATTCCAGATTTGACATTAGCTACTGTCATTTTGTGAAATAATGATACCACATATAATAGTGTAGTGATGAACACAAAAATCGATAAACAATCAGTGTGTGCCATCAGTGTACCAATTAAAGACTAAATTATTGATTTTTATTTAAATAAATACATAATTATAAATAATAATTATTTATTAATTAGTAATCGCTGCTCTATTTTATAAAAAGTTAATATTTTTGTTTTTATATTAAAAACAAAACTTATACTACAAGAGCCTCGATAGTTTTCAGTATTGGCAACCCGTGCGCGCTCGTGCAGCTATCGCCATTTTGTTTATCGTGTCATTCGGCTTCATTCTCTCAGTGTGACTGCACGAATATCTTATTTCATTGCAAATCGATATTTTGTTGTTTTTTTTTTGGCTAGATATGTTAATTGACAGACACATTTATAATAAATGTTACAGAAAGTGACAGCGATAGCGATAGCGATGACGGCGACAATATATAAAATAAATTATTACCATAATACATATATCTGTTTTATTTGTCATGTTCCTTCATGATCACATTTTTTTATTTATTTCACACACAATTATAAAAGAAAAGTCTCCGATCGTTAATTAATCGTCAAAACTAAATTATCGGTTCAGAAATATTTAATTTCCTGATATACTTAGTTTACGAGAGTAAAATTATAAACGAGAAGAATCGATCCGGAAATATTCCATTTCCATATCGAATAATTTTGCAACGTCACTATTTAGTACTTGTCATAACGTTGCAACACTGAAATTGTCAAATCTGGAATCGAATTAAAATACCGAGTATAGCGTAAAATTCGATACTACATGTCAAAATGAAAACTCGTGCTACCGATTCCCATACATTTGGAGCGTTAACGCAACGTAAATACGTGAACTCGATACGAAGGCAATTGTCAAAAACTTGTGCTACCGATTTGTTAGTTCCAAATACGGACACATGGCGCTGATTAATTTTGCATACAAAAATTGTCGGAGGCGATACGTTAACGTAGTCGATCCAGTTACGCAGAAACTCGTGCTAGGGGCTCTGTTATAGTTTAAATACCTAAAGATGACCATCATAGACTGCAGATATTCGCATAATATCTCATAATTTGCTACGAAACCTTAGAATTCTTTACCGTAGGCAACATCGTCTTACATACGTGCCTGACTGAAAAGATGCATACCCAACCTATTACAGCACTTTGCTGGAAGACAAGACGTCCCTACTTCTTTTGCGAGCAAGCGTCAACTTGATAAAGTTTAATGAGCGCTCGCTCCGACGCCATTCTTTAAACCTAGTTTATTTAACCTAGCCTTGATTTTGACGCACATCCAGTGGAATAAACTAGAAATACCACTCACTATTATTAAGTTACTTAGTAGAGATAAAGGATGAGCTGTAGAATTCTGTAGAAAGTTTATTGAGCGTATATCTCTTTAGGTTAAAATAAAGGTTTACTAAAGTGAGTAATACATATAGCCACCGTAATTAAAATAATTACCTCCATAACCCCTTCGTCACTTTTACAATTTATTATCAAATACACGAAGATAGTCAAATAAAGTAACGCCATAATCAACCAAAAACAGTTATAAAATACTCACACCACATTATCAATATCAATCCAAAAATTTACCTGAGAGCCCCTTTTTAGCACTCGCACAAATAACCCCAATTCATGTGATATACACTGGGGAGAGCATCGTGTAATTCATAAAACAATGCTGTGCAATAAAGGGAAAGAATGATGATGTACATTAGCACTCCGCAAATGAAGAGTTACACCGTAGTCGGGTCGTGTTGGAAGAGCTTCAGAAAAGGATGAAGTCATGATGTAAAAATTTATTAGATTTTAAATTGCATATTTTTAGAAAGAAAGCTGGCTTAGGTAGGTATGAGAAATGGACTAGAAGACTAAATCTTACGCTTCAAGATTCCTACTGAAAGCTGTATATAACTACGTTAAGTTTACAGAAAATATCTACAACAGTGCATTTAATGATTCTTTCCAATTTAACATCGCTAGAATGTAACCCAGGTGTACCCAGGACTGGCGAAAAAGGGGCCGTTAAAATTTTAGAAAAGTGAGATTGCGGGTAGCGATTTCGTAGCCATATTTCTAGTTCCGGGAAACGAAATACGATTGTTGGTCTCACTTCCTAGCATTGCATCTTATACTTTTATCAGCAATCTATAGAATCTTATACCAGCTACGTTCGGGTCAGCTTTCAGTCTAACTGGATGAATCTGCGTACCTGTATTTTACTCAGCGTGACTGCCTATCTGACCTCCATAACACAATAAATGGATAACATAGTACTCCTGTGCAAGACTAGTGTCAGATTTGCTGAAATGGAGGGTCATCCATCCACGAACTAGCCTCGGCAACCGGTGTTTAACCACGAAGATCAAACCGTGCGGCTGGTATTACGGATACAGGTGCACCACTCTTTAAAAACAAACAATTTCCGCATTTCACTTACCCCATAACACTGCTCTTTGCACCTACAGCACTCAGGTATGTGGTTATTTGTCATTGGGGTTGGCAAACGTGACGCGTTGTCAGGGGTTGCAAACACCGTGGCAAGTTGTGTGATGTTTACGATGATGAATGGAAAAATGAACTTATCATAAAATTCATACTCACCGTATGAATTTTATGATAAGTTCATTTTTCCTAATGGTTTCCATAGAGCTGAGCTCTTAAATGAATATGAAGCTTCTGCGAAAATATCATAGATATAGCTAACTAAGCTAATCAATTCATCAATCCTAAAGTTTTCTGGTATTATCACTATCAACGACAACACCGTCATACTCATTGAATTAACAATATAGTAAAATAGCTGTTTACTCGAATTCAAATCAAGTATTTTAAGTACAGGTTTACAGACTTTTGAATCTTCAAGGTTTTTGTGTGCCTATTGCACTATAGATGGTTGACTGGCAAAGAGATACTTGATTTCTAATTTCTAGGTTAACATTGGCGTATCACCACCACAAGCTATGCTACGAGAGTTAATAAATCTAATATTCGAAAAAAATATGCTTTGAGGTTTAATAATGACGCAATTAACCAGAATAATAAATGTACCCATAATCATTAAAAATGTTCATATAGATAATTCGGCCATTAAACAAAAATATTTCACAATCAGGTATTAATAATAATAAAAATACATATCACGCTCAGCTTTACAATCTAGTTAATAAAAATAGATGATCATAATCGCAATAAATGAGCGTGCAATTAACATTCAGCGCTAAAAATATAAAAATATTTTCATGCATCTTTACATTCACTCAAAAGCCTATCACAATAAACAGGTTGGCAAAACTGGATAGGGGAGGTACCTCACGTCATTCTGGTTATGTTAATATATATTCAATGAAACACTTCGGTATTTACAAATAAAATGTAATATTTATCAAGTCATTAGACACACACATCATTATTGCTTTATAATTATAGGATTCTGATTACAATTTTTTTGTCGATCTTAGTCCCAGAAGGGGCAACCTGAAAATAAAAATCTTTGAATACTATTAACAGTTAAGTAATAAAAAAACTTTTTACAAAAAAATACCACCGCCTTACAAATAAAAAACTAAATTTTTGGAAGTCGGTGTCTTTCGTAGGTACACATTTTTTTTGCGTTATGGACACCGACTTCCAAAAATAAAGTTATTTTTCACTTTGTAGTTTTTTATTTGTAAGGCGGTGGTATTTTTTTGCAAAAAGTTTTTTTATTTTCCACTTTTTAGTTTTAACTACCTAATAGGCAAGTTTTTTAGTAAGGTAACTATAATGCCAGAATATATTACCCGAATATCATGAAACTTGAACATAACCGGTGAATTGAGAGATCTGCGTACCCCTTAAGAGCGTACTGGCGTGATGTTGTGCTATTAAATGGTATAAACAATAAACAGACATGCGATTGCAGCAATCCCGAGTGATTTGCCGTTATTTATTGAAGAGTTATGCTGTATATCTTCAAAGTTCTTCATCAGATCTTCACCAAATTAAAATGAGACCAATTTCGGAACATACACTTTCAAACAAAAAAAAATTTTTTGTATCGGTTCACAATTGACGGAGATATCGGTGAACATACATTAAAAAAAAAAAGCAAAACAAACTCCAAGTCGAACATAGAACCTACTCCTTTTTGGTAAGTCGGTTAAAAATCGTATTTGTTTATTTTGAATATGTCCTATTCATAATAAATATTATTATTTAATTCGATCCGCTGGCAGTTATAATCCATCCTGTATAAAAGAAACTGAACATTTCATATGGAAAAGACTGAATTACTGCTCCATCTCTCTAGTGAAAATTATTCAATTCACCTTTTGAAACGTTTAAAAAACAACTAGGCTGCAATCAGACGAGATTGAGAGCCGATATTAATGGAAAAAAAACCGAGTCGGCCATATTACGGCCTTTCGAATGCTAGGGCGATCGAAAAATGTGCTACGCCGACTTTATCAGAAAGAAAAAGTGTTTATTTGTCACAAAACGACATACATTATAATAACATGCTTATGCTAAACCCGTATCAATAGTTATCATACGAGTATCTGCGTTTTATTAACTTGTGCATCGAGTCGTGAGTGGTTATTAGGTTTTTTAAGTGTGAATAGAAATAATAATTTGTGTAGGTACTGTAGAACTGGCTAACAGGCCTACATGAATATTTATGAGGTTAACTATGAAGACTAATTCGAAGAACAAAATATTACATAATCTGACAGGTGGTTTGGATGTCAGAAAAATAATTATACTCATTCCAGGCCTTAAATTGATTAGTAGTTAAGTAGGCAATATTAGTGGCACATGCATTATTACAATTTTGATGAAAGATCAATTAGGAAATGTTTATGTAGGTATTACAGACCATTGTTACATGCTATAATTATAGGATGATAATATGTAAATTGAACATTTTCCAATAAGACACTGTTAAGATGTAGCAATGCAGCTGACGTCCGCGTCTACACTACGAGCTGCACCTGCTACGTAGCCGTGCTACGCTCGTAGCAAAGCTACGTGATGACGTTAACCATCCTTTTTGCAGAAAATACTCCGTTAGCAGTTTTGATATTTCTTCCAATAAAGACTCTCCTTAGAGAGCTTCAATCTAACTAAGAGAAAGAAGCCAAGTAGGTAATTTTGTTTTTGATCTGATTTCCTTTACCAAATGTTACGAGGTACTTAAGACAAATGGAATAAACTTGTTACCCCAGGAACAGTAAAAGTAGCAGGTGAAGGAAATACAACATATGGGAAGACAAACTACAGCTCATAGGTCTAAATCGGCGAAGAGTTGCAAGTTGTTTGAGGATGACTTTGCCAAAAGGCATACAGGATTAAGAGATATTCTGAAACTACTACTTAAAATACTACAATGCGCAGATAAAGAATGGGGTCTACTATTGAAGTGAAAATTTCTTTAACCTCGTGGAGCTATTTTTTGTAGGGTCAGAACTAATGCGTTTGCGTCGCTGACATAGAATAAAAAATATTAATTCGACACAGACACAACTTAAAAACAACAATCACAAAGTAACAGAATAATAGTAAAAAAGTACAAACAAGGTTTTAGTAAATTGCGCCGGGCGTGTCCATACCGAAAGGGCGCGTTCTCAGCGTTTGCTAGGCGTCAGACACCCAGCGCTGATTTTCAGTTGGCACCTAGCTTGTGACACATCGACGTGGGTAAATAAAATATAATGTTAATATGTAGGCACTGAATTGAAAAATATGTAAATTGAAAAATAAATAAGACAGATAATATAAAATAATAGATTGACAAATTTCAATTCGTCCACGGAGCCCCGACGAAAATTATAATGAACTTTAATATACATTGATACAATATGCCAGTTTAAATGGTCTCAAAATACCCCAAAAGTAAAACATTCAAACTCCAGAGAGAGATCCAAGTAGAACGTAAAATAAAAAAATAAAAATAAAATGTGGCATAGACGCAACGGAGCTCAACACGTCCAGCCAACATCTTCCCAACTCATTATCATGATATAATTAATTATGATACATACTAATGAAACGTTTTTAATTTGCACTTCTATCGGCATTCCGCATGACTGCCCTTTTTTATTGTTCTAGATCATTTACCTCCTTTAACACAAGAATTACCGTCGCATAAATCCACAAAAAATAACCATAAAAATCACATCTATCTCATACAAAAATTGATTTATACTTTCACATGTCTCGATGGTAACACAAAATAAAATATGTCTGCAAACACATGTAATTTGTGTTTCGAGACACGTGCCATCTTGTTCCGTATTAAATTCAACAAAACAAGTTGGCACATGTACCTACGTGTCGCTGTGTTAGTTGCATTTGTATAGGAGTTGAATTATGTTTAGAAATGGATTGCTTCCATACTGAATTTTGTACTGAATATTGAAATATTAGTATAAATTTACCGCAAGTTGAGAAAAAACTTGCGTTTTCAGTAACTGTCTTTTAATATACAGAAAAGTTTTGAAAGTATTTTATCGATTTTCTCGAGTTTCAGTCACACTGTAAGCGGATAATTGAATAGAAAAATATTATGCCGAATTAAAGCACCGTGCATTTTATGACCGCTAAACGAAGTAACGATTTGGTAAAACGAAGGACGTCAGAACGCCAATGGATGTTAACATTTTGTTGAAACAACACTGGTCTTCAAAACTTACTACCACATTTTTGAAAAAGCAATTTCTCCCAATCTATAGAAGTCAGAGTATTGAAATAAAAAATGTTTTATAGAAAAGGTCATTGGGCACAATCTAACCGTCATTGGGCAAATCGAAGAGTGGCGGATATTAAACAAAATAGTTTTAAACTACAAAGAATAATGTGATCTTTCATTGCATATATTTATTTGATTTAAAATCGATAGCGAAAAATGTACCGAATCGTTAAAATAAAATAAAAGTCTAACGATTTCAGAGGATTTTATTTTCGTCTGTAGATTTTGTTGAAAATTAGGTATTTCCTTAAGTTTGCCGTGTCTCATTACTTTCCAGAATTGGGTCCTTATTAACGACACTAATAATCAGCGTGCTTATTTTTCCAAAATCAACGGGTATGATTCCTGGCTAAGCTTCATAAATCCCATAATTCAGTTTTAGTTATCATCAAAAGGGTCCCGAGACTCCTTTCAGTGCTACAAAGTCTCAGGATCCTCATAGTTTCGGATTTGGCTCACTTGAAAAACTCATCCTGTACATTATCCTGTGTATTTAGTTTTTTTTGACAATCCAGTGACTTACATTAATTGTGATTAATGCCATAGTAAATCTGAGCCATATATGAATACATTCTGCTATACTTCGTTTGTGTACGCCACGGGAATAGTTCCCATACTAAGATGCCCAATGACCTTAAATAAAATTCATTTGAAATTATTGTTTATTCTACATTAGTAATGCTATTAACTTAAAAAAATATATTCCCCAACATCGCCTCTGAAACCTCGTCTTCATTATGCCAAACCGGCTCGAAGCTGTAATCAGAGTCCGAGGAGGCAATACCAGTTATTATGATGAATGTAATGGCGTAAAACATACTTATAAATGTTGAGTTTTTACCAGTAAGTTAGAAATGGTTTATTTTTGGTTTCTATCTTTTTTAAATTAAAAACGTTACTAATGCTTGCTTTAAGATAATTATAAAATCCGATTGCAGTTTACCGGACTGTAACACAACGATCACAGGACCTAATATCCCTATAAACTGCGCCCAAATGCGGTTCTATAAACGTTTATAGGATTTTTATTGGGCTAAAAAATGCATGCTCCTAGAATAACTACAGATTAATATAAATTTTGCTACTTTGGAAATGCACTTCTATCTCTATCGAGACAAGCTATAGGAAACAATCTTCCTAATTTGAATAAGGTCAATCGCTAACTTGTGAATTGAGAAATACAAAAAACAACAACAACAAAATAACAACTTTCAAAACAACTGTTTATTTTTATATTTTTCGTTTTCTATACATGATAGGTAAACTCGCTTGCACAAAAACCCCACCTAAAGCATAATGATAATAGCAAACTGAAACATTTCCACTTCCATACATTATCATTCATTTCAGTTTAACTCGAAAGCTTCCCAAACCACGTGAAATTATTCGTATATAAATCATTAAGGACACGGCAATAATCTTTGTGGTTCCGTACACAATTAGTTTAGGAGCCCACCTAAAAACTTTGGCCATTCGAAAATTCCTGCGAACTGGTATTACTGGGGAAAGGCGGTAGGTTGTTGTTTTTGTAATGATTTCAATTTCCTTGCCTGTTGCATATCATTTTAGTCAAGTTTTTAGTTGATCGTTCTTACTATTTTTACTTCCTAATTTTCATCCATAAAACCTTCGATCCAAGTGTCACGGTAATTGAGAGATTATTTGAAATATTGTCGGGCCTTCTACTAAACACCCAGTAAAAGTGTTACAAAATGGTGATGACTAGGTTAATATGCTACAATTCTTAGTTTTATTTTCTAGAAATATTCGTTCCGAAAACTTACATGAGAAACCAACCGGTTTCAAAATTTTAACAATATTTACCATTGGACAAGAAGAGTAATTACCAATTCCTCAGAAACATTTCACATGTCGAACAACTTGCTTAAAACATGATAAAGCGAAATTAATAAAAGATAAATTACACGCGTAAGTATCTTCTCTTCAAATAAACTTTCAAGACTACTGAATAATTAAAATAACAAAAACCAAACTTTTTAATATAAAACTCATCGCAGTAAAGTTTCCTTTTGTAATATTCTAACATCTAATTTATAAGTAACTTTTCATGATATTTAAGTCAGAAAGTTTATTCATCGTGTGGGTTCCAAAAACATAAAGTTGGTGGGCAGTCAAGATTTCTTCGTGCTATTAAGAACTTAATATACCTAACCTTGTTACGAGATTAGAATCTACAAGACTAACACAAAATTTCAGCTTGGAGCACACTGTAAATTGCTCTATTCTTTTTTTTTACTTTTTTGATTGGCCCTCATGAATAATGCTAATTTAGAAATGATCTAAGGGCGTAGATTGTGGATCAACGGTAAAGTTTTCAATTGCACGCTATTTTTCTTCGCCATTGCGTTGTTCAATGTTTCGTCAAAAGTAACAGTTACCTAACTTGTTCATTTGTGATCGTATAACAGCGGGTTTTTATTTATAAGCATATATATGAATTTGATTCCATCAATCATCAATATGACCTGAGTGTGGCATCATTATATTATGAAGTTTGACTTTTCAAATATATTGTCTGTTAGATAAAAGTCAGTTGTTACATCTGTCACGTTTATTTAGCATCCGCTAAAAAAATGTAGAACTACCTACATAAGTAAATATTGTTATGTGATTGTAAAAGGAATCGATTAATACAAGCTGCCGTGGAGTTTCTGTCCCTTCTTCTCCACGAGGACTATTTTAGCGACCGCGTAGTAAACTCTCTGAGAAATCTCATTATGAATTATTTGACAAGCTTAATTGAAATAGATATCTAGTCTTGTTTTTTCTGTTCTTTTCGCCATAAAACCCTTCCCTTAAACTCCACATACAAAGGAATTATGATACACAGTTAATTACCAACATCCACCTTGACATTCAAAGTTTGCTATCTTGGTAGATATCAATATTTTTATATAGAAATCCTTATGATTCAAACAAACACATACAGGCTTATTATACTTTTATTTCTTTAACGACTTGAGAATCCATACTTTTATAACATCATAATTGCAAAAGTAACCCTGTCTGTCGGTCTTTTTATTACAGTTTCTCGCCTTAACAGCTGGACGTATTCATATACAACTTCACACACTATTGGGCCATAAACTTGAATGAGACATAGCATACTTATCGTCACGCAGTAGAAGCTGTGACATTTCAAAGCATCTCTTCCTACATTGGTACCTCCTATTATTTGTCTTTTTAAGCGCACCGTGACCCAAGGTGGTTTTCCTCGAAGCCTCATTACTTAATGTGTTCAACCTCATTATGATTCTGACCTTCTCATTCAAACCTGCGCACTCTCTCGTTTCTTCATTCATTATGCGGCCCGGTGCATGACATAGCACATTTTTGGGACACCTCTTAAGCGTTCGCATTTCTGGTCTTCATTTGATATCATCATGTTTTATTTATTAAAGCCATCCTGTCAGTCAATTAACATGCTTTTATTGATTGTTTTATAATTATTGGAGTGTTTTCATATCGTGATAAAACTGTTATCAGTAGATAAATAAAACTCGTTTGAATATTGTATTGATCCGTAAGGAAGCCAATACAAAAATTCAGCGAAAAAGAAAAATCTAATTTATTTAAATAATTATATGCTTTTATCAAAAGAAGGTATTCAAAGTACATTGCAATAAAAAAACATAATAAAGCTATGTTGCAATTGTAGAGGGTGAGTATGTTCCATCCTTGTGACCTAAGCTTAACTATACCTACTTTATGTAGTTATAACGTCAATCCCTGTCACACATTGTCATGCTTTGTGGCAGATTGCACTCAATCTCGTTGCAAGGACTTTGTCTGATACCCTCCTCTGCTCTTGAATGTGTTTAAATTCGCAAGCGGTACTCGAGTTACGTAAAAGGTACGAATTATGTAGGTAGAACTTCCCACCTCACCTATTTTAAATTTTTGTCCGAATATAAAAGCTACCTATTTATATAGAGAAGCTATCATTTTCTGAAATAATGAAGTAAAATTTGGTATTTTTTTTCGGTTACACACAGAAATTACGTCTAGAACAATTTAGAAAATAATCCCTAAAGTCTACAATTTTATGTTTGAAAAAGCAGGCTTATTAAAAATATTTAATATTTTGCTCCGAAACATCCAATAACTTGTAAAGTTTACTAAAATATCAATGTAATGAGCTATGATTAAAAAACCACGTCGGTATAAAGTTGTTTGGGGAACTCAGAATGTCCGTCGAAAGAGTTAGGTATTAAATTCTTCAGATGTTTTATCGAAGAGCTTCGAAAACTGCTCGCTAAGGCTCGTTACTGTGCAATGCAAAATTTCGCCATCTTTTGTGTGATGCAAGCAAAAATTATTATAAATTATATTAAAAATAATAATAATTTATTTTAGTTTAGTTGGTCTGCCAGCCTGAAGGGCTTTTCAATGAATTTAAGAGGCTTGGTTAAGGCTTACCCCGGTGCGGAGCAGATGAGAGTGAGTTAAATTTAAAATCTTTGATAGTAAAGTATGACTGAAAGTTGCCATGAAACCGACATAACCAACTTATGTTTAGCTTACCTAAAACCAGACTTACTACTTACTTTACCAAGATCCAGTTATAGCAACAAAAATAACCACAAATCTAACATCAAAACACATCTAAACCCAATTAACACAATTTAAAAAAAATGGATCTAAGTTGCAATAAAACTAGTGTTAAACACATCTGAAGGTAATGAATGACTAACGGCAAAGTAAGAGCACTCAAAGCTTAGCACTTCAGCAAAATCTTAAACTACTAAGAGGAACTTACACGGGATTCTTAGATAGTTATTTCACGATTTAGGGCGCCAGTACTCCAGTTGAAATGGTTGTGATGAAACGGGAAGTTTTGTAGGTTTTGAACTTGTGTTGTAAAACTAAACAATTAAAAGTTACTAAAGATACCATGTCCCCTAGCTGGGGCAGAGGGCTTACACAGTAGTCCTCCATCGAGACCGGTCTTGAGATTTGCGCTTCACCCTCACTCCACGTCATTCTGTTACTCGTCGCTGCAGCTAATACGGTACGTCGCCAGGATTGACGGGGACGACCTCGCTTCCTTTTTCCTTATGGATTCCTTTCCAAGGCCTGTTTAGAAATGTGATCGGAATCCCTCCGGAGCGTGTGACCAATCCAACTCCATTTACGCCGCTTGATCTGGCGGTCGATGGGGGTCTCGTTGCTCTCTACATTAAAGATGATCTCGGGCCAGTAAATTCCGAGGATGCGACGAAGACATCGATTGACGAAGACCTGGATTTGGCGCGAGATAGCCTTTGTTACCTTTCACGTTTCGCGCCCGTAGAGCAGCTTAGATTTGACATTGGACCCGAAGATTTTTAGTTTAAGCTTTCAGGTCAGTTTCCGCAATTGCCACACAGGTCTCAGCTGTGCGAAGGTAGCTCGCGCTTAATTCAAAGTCAGGTATTTCCTTTTATCAATATTTTGACATTACTTCCCAGAATTTGATACTAACTAGCGACACTATCGGATTGTGTAATAAAACAGTGTGTGTTTTGTTCGATACCTGTTTTTTTCTAAATCAACGGGTTTGTCTCCTGGCATAAATTTTATTATTAAGTTTTCAAAAATCCAACGATGCAGTTTTAGTTTTCAACAAAAATAGCCCCGTGCCTCTTTTGAGTATTTTTATTTATTACTAAAGGGGTGACAAAAGCCTTGCAACAAAACATAATTAAGATTTTAATATATACAGTTAAACAGTACTTCTTAAAGCAGACAGAAATGGTGAATACAAAAGTCAGAAAATAACCTTGCCACATAAAATAAACGTACGAGTCCCACATGACTCACACGAATTAAATTCGAAGAAAAATGAAATTGTAATTGAAATAATTTCTTTTATTAACCTTACCGCCATAAAGCGGTGATAATAAAATATCCACGACTTTTATAGCTACCGTAATGCGATGAAAAATTCATTAAGTGGAATTGCTTTTAAACAGGTCTTCACCCCTCCCTGTTTCAGACAACTGAGATATTGTTACCACCAGATCTTTGAGTTATAATGAAACGTGAAACACTTCAAGATGTCAGAAAGGAAGTCAGAGAGGAGTTTATTTAATTTCTGAATCGAGAAAGTGGACATTTAAACTAGGTATCTGTTAGTTTTTGTTTCAGGTTTAATTTTGTAAGCTCTTATTTTCAAGGTTTTTAGTATGGCATAATCTGTATAATAATACTGTGGATTAAAGTAAAAACAAGTCTTTTTCCTGTATAATTAATTATTTTACATCAATATAAATATGCACCATATTACAAAACTTCTTTAATACGACATAGCTCATCCAATCTTCCAGTTTCTAACCAACTTGTCTAAAATATTATTTAAATTTTCAACCAAGAAATAAAATGTTGCTGCATGTATTGCAGCGGGATGCTGTAGGTATGTTTTGTTTTAAGTTAAAAACTGCGCAAATACAGAGGTGTTATAAGAACGTTACCACGGAAACGTAAAATAAATGCGAACCAACACACAATTTGTTCAGTGGAGTGTGTGTATGTTGCGACAGACGTGAGTATGACAAAACACTGAGAACTTCTGTTACACCGTAGTATGAAGTGGCTACATTTACACATTTTTTTGAACTGACGGTAACCGTCTTCAGACCAAAAATAAATAATAATCCCTGTAATCAGCTAATGATACTTTGAAACGATGTAATTCAACATCGTTTCCGACAATAAATTTCATTTTATTTTATTTGGAACAACAAAGAATTACATAATACTTTTACTTTTCTTGGACTGCCCAACTGCAAGAAGTTAGCCGTAATTTGTTTGCATCTGCTGCAACTTTGAGGAGACTACGTAATTTTCTTCCGACTGCCACCAAGATTGCGCTTGCACAATCTCTTCTTCTTCCCATCCTTGATTATGCTGATGCTAGCTATCTTGACTTGAGTAAGCTCAAGAACAACTCGATAAACTTGAGCGGCTTCAAAATTTTTGTATAAGGTTCATATTCGGTTTGCGCAAATATGACCATGTTTCCGAATTCCGTGTAAAGCTCAAGTGGTTGCCAATTCGCCTTCGCCGGAATACACATATTCTTTCACTTTTGTTTAATGTGCTCTTTATTCCTTCCACCCCTCTTTACCTAAAGGATCGTTTTCAGTTTATCTGCGATTCCCGAACACGTAATCTCTAAGATCATCAGTTAACTTGCGACTTAAAATGCCAATGCATGCCACAACTTTCACGGACAAATCTTTTACTGTCCAGGCTGCTCGTCTGTGGAATGCATTGCCTCACTCAATTAAACATGCTCAGTCGTTGCCTGTGTTTAAAAGACTTATCAAGGAACATTACTTGTCACTGTAATCGTGCTCTTAGTTTGTTGTCATACATTTTGCTATGACTGTCATACGTATTTCTTTTTTCACTGCTTATATTTTAAATATGTATGTATTTATGTATCTATTTTATAGCATATATAATTATCTATTTGTGTTTTTACTAAGTATTATTGTAGCTTTAAGTTCTTTGTTGGTATTGTTGCACCACTGTCAACCCCATATCATGTCCAGGCAATCACTGTCCATTCCAGGTTGCCTGGAAGAGATCGCGGAAAGTGATATGGCCGCCCGTTATATATTTTTTAGTTTTATGTTTCTTCTGTTCCTGTATTTTCTAGTGTACAATAAAGCATACATAAATAAATAAATAAAAAATAAAGACATAAAACTTAAAATTAACAATTATGTAATCAACATCGTTATTCACAGCATACAATCAAAATATAAATAACACGCTTCAAAGAAAAATTAAAAGTAATAAAAATATTATTGCAAAAAAGACAGTTAATTTAAACCTTAAATAACAAGTATGTAATGATCTAATGTAATGAATGTATCTAATGATATGTAAATGTGCAATGAATACAAAACAAAACATATTGACTTACAATAATCCAAGATGAAAAGGATAATTCTATCTTTTCCACATCCAATTCCTGTCTAATTCCTTGATCGCATTGCGAAACGAATTTTGGAATTTTCCACGTATTGCACAGAATAAATCGATGTCAAGGAAGTGTTTATTATAATTGTCAACAAGACGTCGCAACGGTGCTCGAACACCAGCATTTGTTCTACATGCTCTCACCGCAAACAACGGTTGCTTGCGCGCTGCACGCAAATGTATAATCCTGAGAACTAAATAACAAATTCTGTTACAAATATTGGCACAGTCATACGTATTTCTGCAGAAGTCGTACAGGAGCTTGGTCTCCAGAAACATACGACGGCCCGTAAGGCTTAGAATATTATATTTTCTCAGTAAATCGACATAAGACGCAGAAGAGTGAAAGCATCATTACCCAGTTACTGGGTAATGGATGTCAGATAGGCAGTCCTTTCATGTAAAATACTGGTACTCAGCTGTATCCAGTTACACTGAAAGAAGAGCCCAACCTCTTCTTTCTTTCTATTTAGTTGGAAACAAGGCTTTTTTCATCTCGCCTGATGGCAAGCTATGATGTGGTCGACGGTGAAGAACGCTTGCCTAAAATTAACCAATACACTCTTGACTTAAAGACCCCAAAGTTGTAGCTGTCAGAAAACAAAGACTCCGGCAGAGAATTCCAGTTCTTAGCTGTGCGCATAATGAAAGTATTCGAATAACACTTTATACATATGAGTGGGAATGGTGGGATGTCCACCATGTACCGGTGGTGCATTGCCGTACGTCTTGTTGTCCGATGATGGCAAGGGCCAGGCGTAATCAAACCACTCGGCGTCGATTCTCATTCCCCTGGAGCTTTGAGGCGACCAGTGCATCGTTGCCGATAAGCCTCTTGGCCCGTTTGTCAATCGACTCAAGTGCATCAAGTTGATATTTGGCAGATCCGTCCCAGAGGTGAGAGCAGTACTCCATGCATGACCGGACTTACGCTTTATACAAGTTGAGCAGCTGTTCAGGCGTGAAGTATCGTCTCACCTTTACAAGGATCCCCAACTTTTTTGGAGCCAACTGAGCCTTTGCCTCAATGAATGGACCAAAATTGAGGGTTGATGTTAACGTAACACCAAGAAAGTCGAGAAGGTCCGTTATCGGTACGGTTACACCACGGAAAGATGGATTCGGGTGGAATAGGCTCTTTTTGCGGCAAAAAGACACGCCTGAGTCCAATCAGCATTGAAACTGTCTAGTTTGGCATCGCCCCATTAGGAGACTGCCTCCAAAGACAGGTTCAAGCGCTCAACCATGGCCTCCCGGCGAGACCGGATCTCAGGCCCAGTAGCCCGTGCGCCGGACACGTATCTCTCAGCAAACCCTGAGGGACTCCGGCGTTAATACCTAACTGACCGGACGGACCGGACCCTATCTGTACGACCCGAACAGATGGGGGCTTTCGCAGCTGGAACTACGGGTCCGGCTGTTTGGATCAGGGTACGCGGGGTCAGGTAGGCCCTCCACCATTGCAAGCGCAAAGGTGGTACCTGACATTGAGGTTGGACTCGCGGTGGTCTATGTGGTGGTTGCAGAGGAGTGGCATGTTGTCTGCTCGGCTATGTGTGGGCCGAGCGTCATTCCTCGCGCGCAACAAGTGTCTGAAGTTACCGGCCCAAGGCAAAGGGCCACCTGGTGGTCAGACGCGGGGTTCGTGAGTAACCCTCAAGCAAGTGAGCTCCTGTGAGCGAGCTGCATCTCCGGCACTTTCCTGGATAGAAAGAAGAGGACTACCCGTTGGATTAGTTTTCCGGCAACCCAGCTGTAGGCATTGGGTAGATGCGATGATTTGTATTCGAGAGGTGAGCGTGCTTACAGCTCCGGGACCATTCTGGAGAAATGGGAGCCAGCTTCTCTGGCGTCCTTAACGGGGATTGAATCCGCTAGCACCAACTGCGCTGGTGCTGGTGCTTGCACTAGTGCTGGCGTGCTGGGGTGCGTGTGGTGAGCGGCTTTATTGCTCCGGTACCATTCTGGACAAATGGTAGTGAGTAATCACGGTGCAACTCACATTTTCTCTTGAGTACCAGGGGCGAGTGCTCTCGGAGGCGTGACCTACCGAAGATGGTCCCAGACACCTCGTAAGGGGTTGCCTGGTATAGTGTGCCGCTTTCCATAACGTAAGGTTGGTGAAGGAGGCCACTATAGGAAAACTCAGTAGACAAATAGGGTACGTGACCGGACGAGTCACCTCGTAAGGGGTTGCCTGGTATAGTGTGCCGTCTTATATAACGTAAAGTTGGTGAAGGTGGCCACTATAGGAAATCTCAGTAGTTTAAAGGGGGGTGACCGGACGAGTAGCCATCGATAACCAATCGGATGGACCGATTCCTCAGGAAGTCAGCAATTCAATCACACAGACCACTAGGCAGACCGAAGGAAGGAAGTTTACCAATAAGGCTCTCATTTCAGACCCTGTCTAAAGCCTTCGAGATGTCAAGGAAGACAGCAAGCGCATCCCCGTGCCTCTCGATGGCCTCTCTCCAGCCGTGAATAGCATTCGCTAGAAGATCGCCAGTTGACCGATTTCGGCGGAAGCCGTATTGGTTGTCACTGAGGGTGTCGTTGTCTTCTAGGTATGCCAGGAGCTTATTGTTTAGCACATGTTTCATACTCCAGGCTAGACAGATTGATTGATTTCATGTCAGTAAACATAATTAAATAATAATTCAATTTAACTCAAACTTGGCCTCCGATAATTATTAATCCTATTTTTTTCCTTTGCCTAGTGTGGCGGACCACACTCGCAGATAGCGCAGTTTAAAAAAAGTCCCAGTAGTGTTTTGGGTCCCAGTCCGACGCTGATTTAAGTTGATGAACTATCAGAGTATCAGCGATCTGTAACGAGGCCGACTCCGTTAAACTTTTTTTTTTAAAACTATTTTCTACCAAACCACTTATTTATTCACAAAAACCCGCCATTACACTTTTGATTAAAGTTCTATTTAATAATAGACTTTCTATAATCTCTTGTACGAGTACCTCTCGAGATAAGTCTAACGAATATGGGTTTATGCGACGGCTTCCAGAATCTAACTAACTAAATTAATATTAAAATTCCACTAATGTGCGATAACTGCAATTCAGCATTGACTTTGCAATGAAAACTGAGATTTTAAATAGAGAATGCAAAAGTCGATTTTATTGCCTTGTAATAAGGGTTGTAACAGATCGACAAAATAAAAACGTATTGCGCGGCACACAGTCGGCAACGATCAAAGAGTTGAGTAAAAGAGTAGGTTCAGCAAACAAATTGTACACAGTTCTAACGTGTTCGACACCCCCGCGCACCCGCGCCGCGCCCCTCGCTTATTTTTCGGTACCGAAATCGTTTTAAAGTTAAACCGTTATTTAGCCCAAACTTTATTTATAAAGGTATCGGTATAGCTCCACCTTTATTTTAAACCGGTACCGATATTTTTTGAGGTATCTTAACCTTTAACCGTAACCGCTTTCAGTCCCTGGGTCTGAGGGCGCACGAATTCAGTGGCTGATCGCATAACAAATCCGTACATGCGCCAAGCCTTGTTAATAATTGTATTGATGTGTACATCAAGGTAAAGTTTGTCGTCAAAAATGATACCCAGATCGCGAACCATGGTAACTATTTAAAATGACACCATTTAGAGAGTACTGGTAGCTGAGAATGTTTTTGTTCTTCGTAATGCTCAAATAACAACATTTAAGCACGCTTAGTTTTTTACACACGCAGTATTCAGACAGTCTATTTAAGTCACTTTGCAAAGCAAGACAATCGCTAGGGTTTTTAATTGGCCTAAATATTTTTAAGTCATCAGTGTATAAAAGAAAT
The DNA here is from genome assembly GCA_964057195.1 of Orthosia cruda. Lineage (NCBI taxonomy): Eukaryota > Metazoa > Arthropoda > Insecta > Lepidoptera > Noctuidae > Orthosia > Orthosia cruda. The sequence continues at coordinate 28,894,304 of OZ059840.1, read as the reverse complement.
TTTGAATTTTGGAAACATTTGCCTATATCATTAATGAATAATATAAATAGAAGGGGTCCTAAAATCGATCCTTGAGGAACACCTGATGTCACGGCTATAGAAGATGATTGATAACCATTTATCACAACAAGATGCGTCCTGTTGGAAACATACGATGAAAACCACCTCAACAGGTTCCCACGTATGCCATTAAACGCATTTTTTCTCAATAGGAGCTCGTGGTCAACCTTATCGAACGCCTTCTGGAAATCAGTATAGACTGAATCCAACTGAATACCAGCATCCATATCATTAAAAATATATTCCGAATATGCTACTAGATTAGTTACCGTAGATCTTTTTTTAACAAAACCGTGCCGTTGCGGAGCAATAATATTATGCAGCAACGGATAAAGTACACTATGTACAAGTTTTTCAAAGATTTTCGATTAGGTTGACAATATTGATATCGGGCGATAGTTCTCGACGTCATCTGAAGGGCCTGACTTAGCACCAGTGTTACGTTAGCTCGCTTCCAAGAATCAGGAAATATTCCTTGAGACAGGGATCGGTTAAACATTATTTGTAGGGGAACGCATATATTGCTGGCAGTATTTCTGAGAAATTTTGCAGCAAGTGCATCGGGACCAGGGCCCTTTGAAATATCCAAAGATTCCAGGTGTCTCATAACCTTCTGAACTGAGAATTGAATATTGTCCACAACATTACAGCACTCAGCATAATCTGCGTTTGAGCAAAAATCATTTGACAAGGAGGAAGGTTCATAGACAGATTTAAAATACACAGAGAAAAGATTGCAGATTTCATTAGGGTTGTTTGAAGATTGATTTTTAAAATGCATAATAGAGGGAATTCCTTTAGATGTCTTTCGATTCGCGACGATTTTCCAAAAATAATTTACATTTTGTTTAATACTGTCCTCAACCGTATTGATATACCGGTCATAACATAATTCAGATACTCAAGAAATTTGCGAATACTTTAACAATTTTTTTGCTACAATAGGTACTGAACTTGCAAATAAAATACCACCAAAATACCATAACATCTTAACTCAGACATTAACATATAATAAACCTAAAAACAACCCTGGATTGTCAACATTAAAACCAACCACAGCAGACGAGGTATTGAAAATAATAAAAAACTTAAATTCTAACACTAGCTCCGGTTTAGATGGCATTAGTACGAAATCCATAAAATGTGTTAAGGACAACATAGCGGCAATCTTGACAAACTGTATTAATGAATGCTTAAACTAAGGCTATTTCCCTAACGGCCTTAAAATTGCAAAGGTTAGCCCAATATTTAAATTAGGCAGCAAACTGGACCCTAATAACTATCGACCTATATCGGTACTACCAGTGATGTCGAAAATATTTGAAAAATTCTCCATAAACAATTGTATGAATTCCTGTCTAGTATTGATTACCTATACAAAAAGCAATACGGCTTCCGCCCCAAATCGAACACTGTTTTCGCGACTGTTGACTTAGTAACCAATATTAGACATAACATTGATCAGAAAAAAATTACATTAGGAGTTTACATTGATTTAAAAAAACAATTTTTCGCATTCGACACTGTTAGCCACGAAATACTACTATCGAAACTAAAGGACATAGGTGTAACTGGTGAAGCATATGAGATTTTCAAATCATACCTTACAGACAGATCTCAAGTTGTCAAAATTAATACCCACCAAAGTGGTCCTAAATTGATTACTTGTGGCATTCCTCAGGGTTTAATTTTTTAAACCCTGAGGTTTAAAAAATTTTTTTTTTTTTTGGTTAATTTAATTTTAGGACCCTTGTTATTCCTTATTTATGTCAATAACATATATGAGATTGAACTAAAGGGGGATATTACTTTATATGCCGACGATACTAGCCTGTTTTATTCTGGTCACTCATTGGAAACAGTAATGAACCAAGCTCAGCATGATTTACATCTGTTACACATCTGGTTACAGTCAAATTTACTAACTATTAATGCCTCGAAAACTAAATACATTATTTTCTCAGCTAAAAACAAAAAAAAATAAAATTATAATCCTCTTACTATTAACGGTGAAAAAATAGCTAAACTTAACAATGAAAAATATTTAGGCCTTGTTCTTGACAGTCAACTTATCTGGAAACCGCAAATCGAAAAAATCCGCAATAAAATAAATTCACTAACAGGCGCGCTCAAAGGTATAGTGAAATGTCTCCCGAGACATGTTCGATACACGATTTATAACTCCTTGGTCAAGTCTCGTATAGATTATTTAGTAGAGGTATGGGGTTCAGCAACTAAATCAAACTTGCAAAAACTACAAGTTGCACAAAATAGAATTATTAAAACATTATTTCTATACGATTATCTAACACCAACTGACAAAATTTATAAAGAAACAAAACTTTTCAATCTGGCCCAAATACATAAATATAATACACGCATTTTTATTAGAAAAATCCTTACTAAAGATATCCCACACAAATTACATTCACAAGAAAGATAGATTACTATAAACTCATGACAAGGCAGGCCAATAACCTGTGTCTAAGAAAGCATAGAACGAACTACGGAAAAAAGAGTATTCTATATGATGGAGCCCAACATTACAATGAATTACCTACAAATATAAAAGAAGCAAAATCTCTCTTAACATTTAAAAAATATTAAAAAGCCACATTTTAAAGGATTCTTCATTAATAAGAGCTTAATATTAAGTTAAGTGGTACTATTTATTAATATACATTGTAACACGCATGCAATTCGAAATACCTATATCTTGTTAAATAATAAGTCATATATGAATGTAATACACGTAAGTATATTATTATAGTACTTATAACATATAAAAGCCTTACACACTACCTAGCACACATATATACATATAAACAAAATATATACATACATACACTATATTTTAAACTACATAAAGTTATGTTAAAATAAATAAAAACATTTACAAATAATAGTAAAATAAATATTGTTAATAATATAAAATAATATATTTGTATAAACATATAATAGATTAATACATAAACAAAGTCAAGTAATCATAATAAATAAATTCTATGTAGTTAATTATCATACCTAAGTTCATACGTAGTGAAACAATCACTGTGTCATGGGCCTTAAAAAACATGTGTTGTATTGTTTCCCTCAGCTCATGCACACCTACCCGCACTGGCGATGCATCACACAACATTTTACTACAACTACCCCTTTTACTAAAACTTTTACAAAATACCAATGTTTTTTGCCATAGTAAAGTTGTCAAAAAATGAAAGGCCCGTTTTGACAGCTATAAAAATACATAATAATAATTGAAATACTCATTGTTATATTGTATGGGTAACATATAATGCATTGGGATTGTGAATTAGATTTTCTATTTCTTACGTAGAAAGTTTTCGCGGCATGTGGAATGGTAAACGTCAACGGACTTCTTAGATTGTGACGACTTAAACCCATAACGCCAGTCGGCTTTATTTATTTTTAAGTTATAATATTGTATTTTCTCCGTAAGTGATTTTTTTTTTGTAAATCTTTTGACAAAATAAATTTCTAAAACCGTATAACAATTTTTGCACTCAACATGAAATCGGGATCTGAAAAGCGAGAACTGTTCGTAATCAGATAAATTTTCATATTGTTTCCACTTTATTCAGGCTCTACACATGTTCCTAAATATATGTATGAGAGCCGGTGAGAACCAAACTGGGAACCTCGACGACTTTACTGTTGTTAAAGGTATATGCGTTTTGATAACATTAAAAATTTGATTATAGAAAACGTCCAGTGACTCTTCTACAGAGCAGTTACGTAGAGAGTAGTCCCAGTTTATTTCCGATAATAGCTCTCATCTTGGTTAATAGCGTCATAATTAGCTTTAAAATAATTAAACTATTTAGTGGTATTGCGTTTCATATTACTATTTCATGTCTGTAAAGGGATTAATTCATAAATCGGGGGGTGATATTGATCAGGAGGTAATAAAATGTCATTGGTTTCGCACAATGTGCAGTCACCGTTACTGATAAAGAGATCGAGTATATTATTACGTATGTTTTTATGTGTGTTGTACTGGATAGCGTTATTTGAGTACAGAAAATTACTCACAACTCTACTCACAGGGGCGTTATTCCCGCATACTTGACCAAAGGTGAAGTGGTTACTGGTGTTGGTATCCCATTCAAAAGCAGGTAAATTGAAATCACCGATCAGGTAGAAGCGTTCGACGTCAGTATTGATAAGGTAGACATCTAACATTTGAAAATAGGCATCACAGACAGATTTCGCAGTTTTTGGTGGTATATAGGCTGCACTAATTATATGTAATTTACCCCTGTTTTTGCTGGGTATCTGAATAATAACATATTCAATACTGGCATATAGAGTTGGGACAGGTTTGATTCTAACCGCACGTAATGATTTGAGAATCGCTATCAGTGTTCCACCCCCTTCCTTCTTACCAGTGGTTCCACGGTCGCGGTCGCACCTGTGTACAGTATAGCGATCATCAATGCATTCGGCGTCAAATATCTCCGGCGTAAGCCAGGTTTCCGTTAGGACAATAACGTCGTAGCAGTTAGTCAATATATTTAAGTATAGCGCATGCAGTTTGGTGCGAACTCCCCTACAGTTATGATAGTAAACAGTAAGAGATAGATCATACATTACTGAAGAAACAGCAACTAATAAGTATGAAAATATAAAATATTAATAAAGCTTTCCCAACTGCGAGTGAATCGAGCAACACGACAGCGATGCAATGTGAGCAATATAGTGGTACATTAAACAAATGCTTGAGCTTACTGTTATAAACCAATAATAACTTAGAGGATAGTTGCGATTTGGTAATCATTCATTAAACAAATCAGGTGTAAGCAGAGCAATCAACGTGATATAAACAAAAACAAAATAACATAATAAACACATAGACTTGGTAAAACAAAGAAAGGAACTTCGGTAGGTAGCACGGTTCAATGTTCCGAATAAATAGTGTTATAGAGTCAAATAACAACTGAAGATCCAGCCGCCGCCGGCGAGGCGGGTTTAATTTTACCAACGTCTTGCGTAGATTTGATGGCGAATGCTCGCGCAAGGAGCGCGAGCATTCGCCTTTTCTCTGACAAGGATGGTGCCGTTCTTGACCCACATGAACTTGAAGCTATGTTTGGCGGCTGCATTACGACATTCCCCAAAAAACTGCTTATTTTTCAGGGTCAAATGTTCATGAACGTAAATTGGTAATTTTGAGTTGAGAAGCCAAGTAAATCTGCGTTCAGGTTCTTAAATAATCTGCAGGCGCTGAGCATGTTGTCTCTGAGTATTCGAGAAGTAAACTTTACAATTATATTTTTGGGTCTATCGTTATGTTCATGAGCATGAGGGACGCGATGTATGGCGACTAGGTCTTTCTGTGTTTTAAAATTTATTTTAGTTTCGATGTTTTCAATAAGAGTAACTAGGTTTTCACCTCGCCTCTCAGGTATGTTACACAACTCAATATTGAAACTCATAATACCTATCACATTCCCTAATTCATGCACTGCAATGAAACACAGAAAATTAAGTCTAAAAGTAGAAATAATCTAGAAGGCATTATATAATTATTCGCAGAAAAATAAAAAAAGGGAAGATAATGTTAAATTAGGTTTTTCGAGTAAAACGGTGTGACAAACTGCCTGTAACACAGGGAATGTTACAGAATGTTGCTTATATTTGTTTAAAATTATACGTACATTTTCTGTTAATTTATATAACGACATGCTTTCGGCATGAGTACAGATTTTTGGAGCAGTTATAATAATTCAATTCATTAAAACTTGTATGCTTCTGAACAACTGGTTGTGCCACTTACAACCCGTTTACTAGGAGCAGGGAATTTTAGGTTCACAGTATGTATAATTTGATCCTGCATACACTACAACGCCACACCACTTTTGATTATTTCTAAATATTGCTTAATCCCCTTACAAACAGCAAGCAAACAAAAATAATCCTTCTTCAAGATTTTGCCTTCTTCAATTTTGTTCTAGATTAAAAACCGTTTTGCGAATTGCTGAGAAATGACTTGCGCAAGATTACACGTTTAATTCTATTTCAGTCTATCGTGAGTAAATTTCTACAAACAAAAAAATATTATTGGTACCCAAACGGTGGTGTAAATGGCGTCATAAAAAAGCGTGCTGCTCTCCCTAATGTTAAGGGGCTGAATTCCCAAAATCAGCATTCGTTTAATCTTGATCATATTTCAGAACACTTCGTTGTGGCCGAAACACGTATATGCACAAAAACCTCGATACAATTGAAAGGCAAAATAACCTTTTACCGTAATCTTCAAAAAATGTTTCCGGTATGTTGTCTCAAAAACGGTACCACGTGACCTCCTCACCCCAGAGGGCTGGTGTATATCAAAACTCAGTAAGTGCCTTGAAACTATTATATTCCAGGATAGCGCAAAAATATATTATGATTTGAAATAGGCTTTGGAAAGTCATGTTAAATTATTAACTAAATAACATCTTAATATTTCCAGAGAATACTAAACAAGGAATATGAACCTACGAATTGTACAAATGATATTAATAGTGTCCTAAATTCTATTGGATATTTTAAATATGAGGCAAAAAAGACAATTCCGAACCTATTAAGTTCTGGATATTTGCAAATTTAAGGTGTTTTACAATTTGATGAGACTTTCCTATTGTAAATAATGATTAAATTGATTAATGATTGCACCAAATCTCAATTGAAATTTAAAGTTTCCATTACACAGTTAACATTACATAGTCCATTTCAGTATAGTAGAAATCATTAAAATAATATAAATAAAATTATCTGCCTATAAAACAATAATAAAAATAAAAAATACCTACTGTGTTCTTATATGTGTCAGTCGCATAGAAGCAGACAAAATATTAATATTTATTAAATTTGCACGGCAAAGACTCGTATGACACTAGCCAGATTACCTATTTTAGTGATCTTTATTTTCGTAGCAATAAGGTTGCACTCATAGGCAAAATAACGGTGAACGATCTGATGACAGATGCTATGCAGCCAGTTTCAATAAGAACTTGCGCGGTAATATTTTCGTAAAAACTATCGGAAGAGTCCGTTTATGATGTGGGCCTCTATGGTCGGCCATGTGTATTTAATTTTCAAATACTTTTCGCTCCAATTTAGAGTTTTCCCCTAAGCTATCGATGACAGTGGGCGTGACTTAGAACCTCATATGTCGATTGTCAACTGTTCGACTTCAGCCCCTTAATAAAAAGTTGATAATAGTACAATGTTATTTGGATAAGATATTTAAAGGTAAATTATCGCAAATTGTTTAGCTCCCTCACAACGAGATCAGAATTGTGTATATTCAAATGCTTTAGTGGGTGAATATATTATTTCTTGTAAACAGACATTGCGTAAGAATTCTCTGCAGTGCCTCTCTGCCGATCGTAATCGAACTCTAAAACTATTAAACGTGCAGATTTGAAAGTCATTTTGAAGTGATTTCTATTAATTTAGACGCATAACATTTAGAATATAAGACGACAAAGTCGTTGGTTTCATTCCCATGATCTACAAGCGACTCGGGAAAATAGACTGTAAAGGTTGAAGAAGAAAACGTACCAATAAACTAATCGGCTTGTACATAACTTTATGAATGATTTTCTAAAATAAATCGTTACAGTATAAAATACCTGTTTTCATATCATTGGAATTTTTAATTCATGTAAGTTTACAATACTTCAGACAATAAAAAAATATATCAACCGTAAACATTTATAACAATAAACTAACAAAAATATTACCAAGAGGTAACCTTACAAGAACGACACTTTTCTCATCTTCGTGGTAATGCATGACGTGGTAATAATTAGTCATGCAGCAACAGTGCGGCCATAGCAACAATAAAACCAGTTCTATGCACCCAGTGTAGGACTTAGTTGTTGTGAGGAGTCGACAATGCCGTGAAAGATGACCGCATTAAGGCTTCAAGTGCTACAACAAAGGTGAAAATATTAAGTACTTTCTACTTGAAACCATGCTTTTTGTCAACAACAAAAATCAATCAACTTATCTTAGTCTACTGCAGAACAAAGGCCTCTTTAAAACTATGCCACAACACCCGCCCTCCTAGTCTGTCCCAGACAACGGCTGTGGGGCTTCCGACGCTTCGCCTGCCGACACGCAGTCTCCACACTGAGGCAAAAAGATGAGACAGTCTGACTATAGGTGGAGCACACGATGATCCACCGATCTAGTCTGTGAAAAGTAAAATACATTCGGGCAGGCTGAAACGTTCGCGTTTAATAATCCAAAAGCAAGCGAGGGCGAAGAATTTAAGGTTTCAGTAGTTTTAATTGGGACGTTGGTAAAGAAATTTACAAATTCATGCACAACTTTTTTGTTATATCTAATAAGTCCGTGTGTGGTTAAAAAATTTCATCATACAAAATATTACCAACATTCACTCTGAGGTCCTGATCGTTTTCCTTACATGAAAACTGAAGGTAGTGAGCGATGGTAAATGGTTACAGTTGATAATTTGATTTTAACGATATTGATCCGAGTTAATTTGTGAAGTTCCTTAATATTATTAGGGTTATTTGTTGCCCTTTTATTAGCCATCAGTATATGCCAAGATCTTTGAGTAAAAAGCGCGAATCTTGTGAGAAGGATCTCCGATCACCAAGTTCCTTGAGAATTAGACATCATTGTTGATGACAGTGGTAGTCAAACCAAATCTGATTATCATTTCTGCTCATACGACAAATTCTGGACCGCACCTTATGAGTAACACGTGGCGATGGGTCTTTGAAGAAGTTTCATGAGTTGAGTACGCATTGCCTTTGAATTATGGTAAAGAGTAACAGCATTGTTACAATTACTTTGTTTAGTTAAACTTGTTGATTGTCGGATCTTGTTCAAACCTGAACAGGCCATAGCTACACGCGCCAAGAACAGCATTACAGCGTCAGCGACATACTCTCGGTCCACGCGCCAGCACACCGTCACACCGTCAGCGCTAAGAAGTGACCTAAAAAGATCTTCGCTTCATCGGCTCAATACACATACAACACCCATGTAAATAGGTATCAATGTGTATTGACTACAATTTTTTTAATATAATTAAGTTAATTACTGTAATAAATTAGTCATCAAGCTGGAGTCGAGTTTTATTCATCTCTCCGTTATTCCTCTTACTGTGGCCAAGACACCCTTAGCCTTAAACGATCCTATGAGTCTGTTTGATCGGCAGTGAGAAAACCATTTCCTGTGTACATTGCACGACGTACACAACCACCTATTCCTACCCAAATTCCGTCTGTTACCGTAGGTCTCCTCGTATCAGACTTCCCGCACGTAAAACCAACGTAACCTACGTTTGGTGTGGTTTGTATGATAGGGTAGGGCAAGGTAGGGTAGGGGATAACTAGGACGCTAGGTAATTATTATAGGGCTAGGTTTGTAGTCAGTGGAGGCTTGGGTATCTCATAGGTACCTGGCTCAATTGGTGCAAACATAGCCACACGTACGCATTTGGAATAACGGCCGTACTAAGCTGTAAGTCCCGGTGCGTACATTTGGTCGTTCGAGCAATTTTTAGGGAAACCAGGGTAATTTGTTTAATCAGTACTTTAACATTGTGACATTAATGGAACAACAAAATTAAATAAAAATGGTTCTTCTTTTTGTCTTACGCTAATACCGACAAACTGACTAGACGTACTTCAAACTAGCGTACCTACTCAATAAGCGCTTTTACAGCCATAAAAGTTGTGGACACTGTGGGAAATGAGGTCATCATTCCTATTTACACCACAACAACAATAATAATATTTTAAGACACGCAAGAAGTGAGTCATAAAAGGACGACTTGTCAACCCCATATTATTCAAGTAAAACCATGACGAAACTAACATGTCTACTATTAACAAAACGAATATACCAAAAACTAAATCTAATTTTTTAAGTTTTGGAACGAGTGGTACATACGGAAGACTATTCAGCTTTGCAGCGTCACTTTGGCGACGAGCAACATGGGTTTCTCAGAAAACGATCAACTGTTTCGAACCTAGTACTGTCCAACGAACTAATAACCAGTGGGATGGAAGAACGATGTCAGGTAGATGTTATTTACACGGACTACAGCAAGTGTTTCGACCGAATAGATCACCGCGTGCTTCTTCGGAAGTTATCATCTGCAGGAATACACGGTGATCTATTTCGATGGTTTAATTCATATATAGATAATCGAGCGCAGGCCGTAGTCTTACGTGGATACACGTCCGGATGGAAAACTGTCCCATCAGGAGTGCCCCAAGGCTCGATCTTTGGACCGTTATTGTTCACTATATTTATTTCAGACAAAAAAAACTGCTTTTTAAATTCACATATTTTGCTATACGCAGATGACATGAAGGTCCTTAAGTCTGTTCGTACAGTATCTGATACTGAGTTACTTCAGTTGGACCTTGACAGATTCGTATCATACTGCAAAACCAATAAATTACAACTGAACGTACCTAAATGTTTTCATGTAGTATTTACTCGTCTGAAAACTAACATTGGTTCGGGATATACACTAGACGGTAAGTACATAAGTAAGGCAAGTAACGTCAGAGATCTCGGTGTAATCCATGATGGCAAATTACTTTTTGATGATCATAAACCATTGTCAAAAAAGCCCTCAAAGCTCTGGGTTTCATTATAAAAGCTTGTTCAAGCTTTCGGTCTCTAAAACCAGTAAAAGTCCTCTACTGTTCCCCCGTTCGCAGCCACCTCGAGTACGTTTCTCAAGTTTGAAGCCGTTCAGAGAAAATTCTTGAGATTCTTGGACTTTAGGGCAAAGCAATTCTCAGTCGACTACGAACACCGTTGTAAGCGATACCATTTTTTACCGTTGCACGTAAGACGTAACATTAATGACATATGTTTTTTGGCAAACATAGCAAACGGCTCGGTGGATTGTCCCGAGCTACTCAGCAAAATACTTCTTCGTACTAACCAAGGTAGCCTACGAACACAGCCTCTGCTGCAGGCACCGTGCGCATCGACAAACTACAGGCGTAACGCCTTTTGTATACGTAGCGTTGCAGCTTTCAATAAGTTGCCAACACATTTGGAAGTCGATTTCTTCTGCACCGGTACACACAAAATTAGAAAAATGCTTGGCAAAGAATATTTTAGCGGCAGTGAGTGCAAAATATTTATTGTTAATTTAATGTAAAGTTCATATGTTATTTGTATTAGGTATTTAAATGTTGCATGCATCCATTTATTCCAATCTTTCTTTTTAATCATTGTCTACCCGTTGTTATTATTTTATTCTGTGTATCGCTATTATTTGTAACGCGATGTATACATGTGGAAGCTTGTAATTAGCCACTTTCCTTACCTACCATTTTTAAAAATGTTTTTATTAGTCTGTAAGCTTTCCTTAAAATAAAAAAATAAAAATAAAACTACACTACTAGCGACAGCCTTGATAAAAACTCACTCTTAGGATGGGACATCGCATCTACTAAGTGTACTTTGTGATCAAGGTTCAGAGGCATCATTCTGCACAGAAGAGGTTGCCCAACTATTGTCATACCCACGTATTAAGATTGATACTGAAGTAATCGGGATTGCTGACGAAAAACCTAAGACATCGATAAGCTCTATCAATGTCCTGCTACAGCCAAGATTTCCGAGCGAATATAGGTTACCAGTCACACTTATAATATTACCAAAACTAACTGGCTGTTTACCAGAGAAAAAATTACCAGAACTAAAATCAGATTGTTTACAAAACAAACTGTTTGCCGATCCTACGTACTACAAAAAAGGACCAATAGATATAATATTGGGGGACCAAGAATACAGTAATTATAATTATAATATATTATATAATAAAGTAAAGATTATTATAAAGACAGTTATTAGTATGATGACACGCACTACAGAAGATCAACAACTGAACAAGTTTTGGGAGTTAGAAGAAATTCCTGAAGAATACCAATTATCCAACGAGGATCAGGCTTGTGAAAACTATTACAAAAAAACTACTATAAGAAATCCAGATGGATCATACACAGTGATACTCCCATTCAAGAACTACAACGTGGATTACGGGAATTCGCGCAAAAAAATATATTGCTAGACTATTACAATTAGAACGGAAGTTCGACAAAGACGAAAACTTAGGAAAAAAATACCAAGAGTTCCTCAATGAGTACTTAGAAATGGGCCATATGAGGAAAGTTATTAATACTGACTATTACCAAGGAAAATACTACATTCCACATCAACCAGTAATCAAAGAAGATTCACTTACTACTAAGCTACGAGTAGTTTTTGATGCGGGCAGCAAGTCGAGTACTAACATAAGTCTAAACTATAATGTTTAAGGGACAGAGACTACAGCAAGATTTAGCAGTAATACTATTACGTTGCCGTAAACACAAAATATCATATATGGCGGACATCGAAAAAATGTACCGATACATAAATGTTGACGAACAAGACTTCACATACCAACGAATATTATGGAGGAAGTCATCGAAACATATTATTGACGAATACGAGTTGACTACTGTTACGTATGGAACTGCAGCTGCCCCGTACTTAGCGATTAAGACGCTACAACAATATGTAATGCAAATGAAGAGAAAGCGAACTACCCAATAGCCAGCCAAAAACTCTCCAGGACTTCTACGTGGATGACATTTTGTCAGGAGACTCTAATGTTGAGTCAGCAAAAATGCTGCAAGAAAACTTAACAAATATACTACGAAAAGGCAGTTTTAAATTACGGAAATGGTCGTCTTACAGTACTGAATTATTAGAAAATATACCTAATGAAAAAAAAAAAAAAAAGACCAAGAACCAACAAAACAACAGAACCAACCAAAGACGACCAAGTGATAAAAATACCGATGAAACTAGAAAATCCTTAGGGGTATTATGGTCACCATTAGAGGATCCTCTGGGCTGGTTAGCACCTGTTGTCAATAATATGAAACTCATGATTCAGGAACAGTGTTGTAAAGAAATTAATTTAACAACTAAAAAGAACTCTTCTTAGTCCAACAAGAAGTATTTTCTGAGGAGTACAAAACCATTAAAGCCGGACAATCATTGAAGAAAGCAAATAGGTTATCATGCCTTGATCCGTTTATAGATAATGCGGGCTTACTGCGAGTAAGAGGAAGACTTCAAAACTCCAGTCTACCATATGATCTAAAACATCCAATTCTATTATCTCATGACCATCATGTAACATTAATTATAGTTGTTGCGCATTTAACCACATTGCATGGAGGTAATAATTTGACCTTGGCGTATATACGACAAAAATATTGGATACTAGAAGGCAAGCGAACAGTGAAAAGTAGCATTAGAAAATGTGTAAAGTGTACTAGATACAGATCATCCACCGCCTCACAAAACATAGGCTCACTACCAAAACCAAGAGTAACGGAATCGTACCCATTCAGTCATACAGGCGTGGATTATGCAGGACCAATATCAGTGAGAACAATGAAAGGTAGAGGTCATAAATCTTACAAGGGCTACATTGCAATATTTGTTTGCCTATTCACGAAAGCGGTACATTTGGAGCTGGTAGGCGATCTATCAACAGAAACGTTCATAGCTGCACTACGAAGGCTTATGGCACGCAGAGGTCCAGTATCACACGTGTATAGTGACAATGCGACGAATTTCGTAGGCACTGCCAATCTATACCAATATAATAATAATAAATATAAAGAGGAATTTTTTTTTTGTTTGTTTGTTTGTTTGTACCGAATAGGCTCCAAAACTACTGGACCGATTTTAAAAATTCTTTCACTGTTGGGAAGCTACTCTATCGCCGGGTGACATAGGCTACTTTTTATCCCTGTATTCCTACGGGAACGGGAACTACGCGGGTGAAACCGCGAGGCGTCCTCTAGTTACTTATATAAAGAAATGTTAGACATAACCCAGTCTCACGACTTTCAAACCGCGTTGACCAACATTGGAACACAACGGCACTTTTTTCCTCCATCATCTCCCCATTTCGGTGGGATTTGGGAAGCAGGATTAAAATCTATGAAATACCATTTACGAAGAGTGATAGGTGAGCAGACACTAACCTATGAAGAAATGAGCACGTTTTTACAGCAAACGGAAGCATGTCTAAACTCAAGACCTTTATATGCACTAAGTGAAGATATAAACGAAAATATCGTATTAAGACCCAGTCATTTCTTAATTGGAAGAGAAGTAGTAGGGGTACCAGACCCGCTATCGGGAACTAATACAGATTACATAAACAGATGTAAACAGATCCAAAAAATGAAAAAGGATTTCTGGCAAAGTTTGACTAAAGACTATTTACACCAACTACAACAGAGGTACAAATGGAAAACTAATCAAGTAAACTTGTCAGTTGGAACACTAGTAATTATAAAATATGAGAAAATGTCTCCCAGCAAATGGCCACTCGCAAAAATAAAGGAATTACATACGGGTAACGACGACTTATCCTGAGTAGTGACACTTCAAAAATCGTCATGAACAACTCAAAAACGGTCAATCCACACTTTAATACCATTGCCAATCGAAACAAATATGAGGAGTAGTAGTATTGAACCTAAGCATGCAATACAAACAAATACCGCTACAATCCTAAGAAATAATAAACCTAATCAACTCAAAACGATGTAATAAAATATCCAAATGGTTAACATTGCTTTTCATCATTTTACAAATATTGGGTTCAGCAAAATCGACTACAACGACATACTCTCTAAAAACAGTACCACCAGGATTTTAAGTTGAACAAATAGGAACAGCAAGCATTGACAGAGGAATATTTAGAATATAAATAAACTATGAAAAACAACACCTAGAGCAAGAGTTTATTAAAATGAAAACAGTGACGTCACAATTCAGTCAGCTATGTACAAATGCAGATAAAATAACAGATGCCGCATTTTGCAAGCAATTACACCACCATTTGTTAGAAAAAGAAGCAAAATTTGAGCGGACTAAAGAATATTTGACAGAAGTGAACTAAACTACGAAAAAAGGGAAATTTTGGGACAGTTACTAACGTCAATTTTCAGAGTGAATGATGAGGTATACCGAGATATAGACTCATAAAATTTCAACCAAAATAAGTTAATTGAAGCTGCCAACCATCAAACCAAATTTGTAATATCAACAAACTCACAAGTCAACAAAACTGAAGAAAGAATAAAACAGAAACTAACAGGATTTCAAACTAAACTAAACCAAGTTATAGGTTACATGGAGAGTTACAACCATTGGTTCAGTACAGTCGACCACAACAGTGTAAACATACGTGTTTTGCAGACTTACCAATTAGCACACAATTACATGGAAGTAATCATGGACTATTATAACGGATTAGTAGAAATATACTTAACCAAGGCAACAGTATATAGTGTATTAACACCAAAGAACGTCAGTAACCTGATATCATCAGCAAACAAAAAATTACCTTCTAATCTAAGAATCGTAAAACAACAGTTACTGGAGACCAAGATATCAGAAAACAATACGCATTTAAAAGTATACTCCTATTTTCCTATACAAGAGATAACTAAGTATACTTTAATATATATTACACCAGTCCCTAAGATAAACTAGGATAAATCTGCCCAAAATCTAAAAGTACATAAAGCTTACATAGGGTTAGATTACAACAACGAACTATGAGGAATTCAAACGTTAGAATGGACCAACCATTTTATTTGCTTTCCTGGGGCCGTGAAAACATGGAATTAAATGCAAATTGCATTGTAAATAAACTATTTAAAAACCAGACACAAACGAAATGTCCTACTAAAACGTTTTATTTATCCAATAAAATAATATGGAAATAACTTCACATGCACAACACTTGGTTATTCATTATCAGAGATCGGGTTACGACTTCAATATTTTGTGATGGACAAAGAGAAGAACTTGAGCTTCAAAATGTTGGCGTAATACGAATCGCTGATAACTGCATTATTAAAACAACTAATAACATATTAACTGCCAAAAGAATTGTGTCAGTACCGATTGTAACATCTTACATCATTACGCGCATGGTGTCTAAATCCATGCTAAACATTACCAAAGAAGAAGTCATAGATAGCTCAATAGAGATTTTCCAGCATTTAATTAATAACCGTCACACCGTCAGCGCTAAGAAGTGACCTACTAAGATCTTCGCTTCATCGGCTCAATACACATACAAAACACATATAAATAGGTATCAATGTGTATTGACCACAAAATTTGTATATAATTAAGTTAATTACGGTAATAAATTAGTCATCAAGCTGGAGTTGAATTTTCTTCATCTCTCCGTTACTCCTCATACTGTAGCCAAGACACCCTTAGCCTTAAACGATGCTATGAGTCTGTTCGATCGGTAGTGAGAAAACCATTTCCTGTGTACATTACACGACGTACACAACCCCCTATTCCTACCCAAATTCCGTCTGTTACCGTAGGTCTCCTTGTAACAGACTTCCCGCAAGTAAAACCAACGTAACCTACGTTTGGTGTGGTTTGTATGATAGGGTAGGGCAGTAGGATAACTAGGACGCTAGGTAATTATTCGGTAAGGGTTCGTCGATGCTTTCATCAGAGCTGGTAGGTTGATCGGGATATCCTGGTGTCTCAATAAGATCTTGTGTAGTTAAAGATAAAGATAAACTCTCGGAACAGATTTGATCATGTCTTTTTTTCTCTTCTTTTAATTTTCTCTGTCTGGATCTTTCTTCTTTCTCAGCTAACTTTTTATCTACACCGGCTAAACATCCTGGACGCCCTGGTTCTCTTTGCTTTTGTAAAAAGATATTATCTTCTTCTATTTTCATCCATTCCAAAGCATTAGCGTGTGCTATGTCGAATAAATTATCTAAATTGTTTTGAAAGTCCTTCTCACGGTGCTTGTAAATATCTTGTGTTTTTTTGGAATTTTTTTGCAACTCTCTCCAAGCATGGTGAAGATCCACAAGTTTCTTTACGCAGTTAGGAATAGCTCTGGTAAGGATTCTAGCTTTTTCCCAGAATATAATACACTCTCGAACGACGAGATTTGCGCTTTCACTAACACTCAATTTAACTTCACGAATGTTAAAAAAGAGGACTGCAAGAACTCGACGGTTAGACGGTAACTTTGCCCCAGTTATTTGATAGTTCAAGTCACCTACTAAGAAAATACTTTTTTTATTGCTTCTTAATTCCACTGCCATTTTTTAACGTAAAACAATATGTGTTCATCACGAGATTAACTAATAGCAAATGACAAATACGGCGAGTACGCGCCGCTATTTCCGCGTAACTTGTATGAACATGATTCGATGCAAGTCGGCACGGGTTTCCGTTCTCCAAATAAGGTAAAAATTAATTCCCGAGTGTTTTAGGTACTAATGAACAAAACTAAGACCTATGCGTTAAAAAATATAAACTTTGAAAAATAAGGGACACCCTAATATATATATTTACTTACTTCACGTATACTTACTTATTTCACGTATATAATTTTTTCACAATAGTAATTAATAGCAACATCACAATTTTCAAATTATCCATTTACGTCACTTCCGAAAGCCACCATTGTTCATGCTACTGTGAATACTTTCATTATGCGTACAGCTAAGGAGTTGAATTCCCTGCCGGAGTCTCTGTTTTCTGGTAGCTACAAGCGTTTAGGGGTAAATCTCTGAATTGTCGTAAAATAAATTGATCCCGATTTAGCGTCACTTTTTGCGCGCTATAGAAATTCGCCCAATCAGTTCGGTGCTCCATTATGACATACGGGTAATACGGGACGGGCGTGAACGTATTTCGACGGTGAATTGATGCACTTGGAGGAAATAGAGCGATCTCTCACGACTGATTGGTTGCGAGTCGCGGGGATTTTGTGATATTTACTCGACAAGATTTTCTGAAAACGTTTAAGTTGGAGATACTGAATGGAGTTTAGCTTACAGGTGATGCGAATTAATTGGATTCTTTGATGTTGTAAGCTTCATTGGTTTATTGTTGTGCCGTTTGTAACACTGAATTAACTAACTGTGAACTTATATTCCTCGAAACGGCAGAGGTGTAGTACACAGACAATATAAGTGGCAACATACCGAACGATGTAAGATACTTAAAAAAAAACAAAGTTAATATAATCATAAAAGTTGACTGCCTAAGAAGCAAACCAAAAAATGTAAACAAGAAGAAAATCATGCTGTGCAGTCGGAGGATACATATTCACGAGCTGCTGACCAAAGCTATTAATATCATAAAACCGGACTTCCTAAGTCGGATTTTTTAATTTAAATTTCACATGCCACACAGTCACATGTCTTCGAATTTTTGGTTCTGCCATGAGATCCGGCATGACATTCCGGTTTCCTCACGATGTTATTCTTCACCGTTTTGAGAGCAGTGGGGGTGAAATAATTTAAACAAAGTAAATCTCTTGCCTGGGTTCGAACCCACGACCTACAACTTGTAAGTCTCGGACGTTACCACTAGGCCATGCACCACTGCTCTCAAGTAGCTTGCGGTGCCGCTTGGTAACAGAGGTGACATCGCAACGGCGGCCGGCCCCGATGTCGTATGGAGCGTCCCAGCCAGTCCCAGGGCCAAACGATATCGCAGCTGAGGGTAGGAGGCCGCGGCGGGAGAGGAGTGCTGGTATTACGTGCGGTGCGCCACTCTCCCTCCCTACCGTGGCCTGGACTGGGTCGCCATCGTATGATGGCGGATGCGGTGGGCCGCAGAGGAGGTCCCTATCCTCTGCGGTCGAAAAGTTATTGGTGGCGGAGACACTGATCTAACCCGTCACAGAGGGACCAAGGGTGCCCGTGTACTGATTTAGTCCTTGGGGTGAAAACTGCGTGCAATGTGTTCTGGTGCGCCAGTGATGGGGGTAAACCCCAGAGGAGGGTTCGGTGACGGACAGCTGCAGCGGGTTTGCGGTGACTGCTAACGCAAACGCGTGCCCGTGTTCCCGTCATAAGCGACTTAGGAAGACACCGTGGAGTTTTAGTGGGTTGGAGTCCCACATAACTGCGCTATATCCCCGTGGTAGCGCAGTTTGCATGAGCATTTATCCAAGCCAAAAAAATAAAGATTTTTAAGTCAAGAGTTAATAGGTTACTTCTAGGCAAGCGTGCTTCACCGTCGACCACATCATCGCTCAACATTAGGTGAGATAGTGGTCAAAAACTATCCTACCATAAATAAAAAAGCTCTTTCCTTGCAAAAGGGTAAAAAAACGAGCCTATGATTATCCCTATCAAAGCAACACCACACCAACACAAAGTTATATGGGTACCTGCTACCCATATAACTTTCCATTTATTTATTCGCAATCACATCAGTATTAACTCCTAAACCTTAACTTCGCTATCAAAACCAACAACTAGAACCGCTTCACATTAAATCCATTCATGCGATATAAAGTAGTCATCATCATCATCATTTCAGCCGAAAGACGTCCACTGCTGGACATAGGCCTCCCCCAGGCGTCGCCACATTGACCGATCCCGTGCGTCTCGCATCCAGCGCCTTCCCGCAACCTTAACCAGGTCATCAGTCCACCTAGTGGGAGGCCTTCCAACGTATCGTCTTCCGGTTCGCGGTCGCCATTCCAGAACTTTTCGGCCCCATCGGCCATCCGTTCTGCGAGCAATGTGCCCTGCCCACTGCCACTTAAGTTTGGCAATTCTTCGGGCTATGTCGGTAACTTTGGTTCTCCTGCGGATATCATCATTTCTGACGTGATCACGCAAGGAAATTCCGAGCATAGCCCTCTCCATTGCCCTTTGGGTGACTTTGAGCTTCCTGATAAGGCCCATTGTGAGCGACCACGTCTCGGTCCCATAGGTGATCACTGGCAACACACACTGGTCATAGACTTTTGTCTTGAGACACTGCGGTAAATTGGACGAGAAGATACCACGCAACTTCCCGAACGCCGCCCAGCCGAGTCGGATTCGACGGTTGACCTCTTTCTCGAAATTGGACCTACCCAACTGGACCGTTTGTCCCAGGTAGACATAATCGTCTACAACTTCGAGAGTAGAGTCTCTGACCTTGATAGGAGTGGGTGTTACATGGGCATTCACCATGATTTTGGTTTTGTCCATGTTCATTTTAAGACCCACTCTTTCGGAAGCTCTACTGAGGTCATCGAGCATTTTACTGAGGCTCTCCATGGTCTCAGCCATGACCACTATGTCGTCGGCAAACCGAAGGTGAGTAATGTACTCGCCATTAACGTTGATGCCCAGCCCCCTCCAGTCCAGAACCTTGAAGACATCCTCCAGCGCAGCAGTGAACAGTTTCGGAGAAATGACGTCTCCCTGTCTCACGCCGCGCTGGAGAAGGATTGGTTTCAAGGTCTGATCCTGAAGACGGACTGACATGGTGGCGTATTTGTACAAACACTTCAACAACTCAATGTACCGGTAGTCGATCTGGCACCGTTGGAGAGACTGCAGTACAGCCCAAGTCTCTATCGAATCGAAGGCTTTCTCGTAGTCCACAAACGCTAAACAGAGAGGCAGGTTATACTCTTCGGTCTTCTGTATAACCTGCCGCAGCGTATGTATGTGGTCTACGGTGCTAAAGCCTTTTCGGAATCCGGCTTGTTCGGGGGGCTGGAAATCGTCAAACCTGCGCGCGAGACGATTCGTGATGACTCTTGAAAACAACTTGTAGACATGGCTAAGAAGTGAGATGGGCCTATAGTTCTTCAACCGGGCATTGTCGCCCTTCTTGAAGAAGAGTACCACCACACCCCCGCACCATGCCTGTGGCGTTTTGCCCTCGAGTATGACGGAATGAAACAGCTTCTGAAGGGCCTTAAGGACCGGTTTTCCACCCGCCTTCAGGAGTTCGGCCGTAATTCCGTCATCACCCGGCGCCTTGTTGTTTTTGAGCTGTTTCAGAGCCATCCTAATCTCGTACAGGCTGACGTCCGGGATATCTTCGGTATAGTGTCGGGTCAATCTAGCTCTTGGGTCGTTTGCTAGACTCGCAACGGGCTTGCTGATCGATGTGTACAACTGCCCATAGAATGTCTCGATCTCCCTGAGAAGCTCCGGTTTGGCGGATACGATCCTGCCATCGTCGGTCTTCAGTTTCGTGAGTTGGCTCTGCCCAATAGCCAGATCCCTTGAAAATACCTTGGAGCCTTTATTTCGCTCGATCGCGTCTTTAATACGCTCGGTATTGAAGCGGCGGAGGTCTCTTTTCTAGGATTTAGAGAGCTGCCGGTATTTGCACGCCTCATCTGAAGACTGCAGGATCATCTCACGCCTCTCCTTCATAAGCTTAAGGGTATGATCAGAGAGCTTTTTGTTTCTATCTGTACGACGGGTCTTGAAAAACTTAGACCCGACCGTATGGACAGCTTCCACAAACCCGTTGCTATATTCATCCACGGAGCTCCCTAGGCACTCGAAACGATTCTGGAGTTCGAGCTGAAAGCTCTCGGGGTTTTGGACCTGGATCTGTGCTGGTCGGAGCGTGGACTTCATCAGTCGAGACCTTTCAAGCTTAATATTAATGTTCAATGTGCCTCTTACCATGCAGTGATCGCTCCCGGTTTTTACCGAATTGATCACAGAGACATCATTGAACATTTGCTTCTTGGTTGACATGATGAAATCGATCTCATTTTTTGTTGCACCATCGGGGCTCTGCCAGGTCCACTTCCTGTGTTCACGCTTTTTGAAGAAGGAGTTCATCATATAGAGGCCCTCCTTCTCCATAAAACTGGCCAGTAGGTGACCCCGGTGGTTCCGTTGTCCAACTCCAAATTGCCCCACTTGCAGCTCATCCTCGTCTCGTTTGCCCAGTTTCGCGTTGAAGTCCCCCATGACAACGGTGAAGTGAGTTTTGAAACCATGCATGGCTCTGAAGATATCCTCATACATGGTCTCTACCCCATCGTCGGGGTGTGCCGAGGTTGGGGCGTAAACCTGTATGACCTTCAGCGAATATCTTGAGGATATTCTGAGTATAAGGTACGCCACCCTGGTCGACACACTCTCGATCTTCACCACGTTGTTCACAAGAGACTTGTGGACGATAAACCCGACACCACCCTGGGACTGCCGGTCACCCTCTCGGAAATAGAGCAGGTTACCGGATTTGAGGATTATCGAGTCCTCCCCCTCTCTTCGGACTTCAGATAACCCTATAATACTCCATCGCAACCTGCTCAATTCCTCCTCAAGTTTGATGACCTTCTCGTCGGTCCGAAGTGTGCGCGTGTTGTACGTTGCCAGGTCCAGTCGTCGGTGATTTTTGGGGTAGCCGGATCTCGTCCGGAGATTCTTAGCACCCCTTGCCATGCCGTAGCCTCGACCGCTACCGTAGTCGAGGGTAGGCAAGCTGCCGTGTACCAGGGGCCATTTTTTATTTGCGCTATTCATTGGGGGGGTTTCGCCATAATCGCCACGCTTGGCAGGCGGGTTGGCGATCGCAGTATGGTTGTTATAGAAGCACAGAGAACGCTGCTGCCCATTCTCTGGTTTGTCCCTTAGTCGCCTCTTACGACACCCACGGGAAGACATGGGATGGTGAAATTCTTTACGTCCGGCACCATACGGAACGATATAAAGTAGTACAACCAACATAAAAGTAATAACAGATGGTGAATCGACCAACACGATAATGAACACAGACCGCAATAAGTGCGGTCGTCCTGTTTTGTTAACCCTACTTTAATTGAACCGACAATTTTATCAAATAAAGCTTCGCTTGTAAAGTAAGTAATTCGGTTTATTGTGAGTAGAATTATAAGAAGAAAAATTATCTGCTAAGCTACTACAGTTGACTCTACTGATCAACTATTTTCAGAACATATTTTGTCTTGGATGATTGTTAGTAAAATTTATCCTTTATAACAACAATTTGTAGGTACCTACAACTTAAGGTTGCCCTTGTCGATAATTCTTCCATACAAACGTAGTTAGGCGATTACTCCACTGTTTGACGGTGTACGTTCAAAACAAAAAAATACATCAATTTGTCTAATCATTATTTAGCCCTTTATGGAAACAAAAAACCACCTTCCATATTTCAACACTAATTTTAACGCATCTTTGGGCGCAAATTAATACCATAAGAAGAAGGAAAATCGCAAAAAAGTCACCATACCTACAGGGATAAATTAGTAGTTCAACAATAAATCGGGTGAAATAGGTAAATAAACAATCGAAATTTTAAATTTTTCGTTAAATTCCCGTGATATATTGTTTTTCAATTATTTAACGCGAAAGTTTTAAAGTTAATATTTCAGATACATTTAGTCGTTTTTTCATGATATCCAGATTCCCAAAGGTTTGTTTAAAACATTTCGCGCACTTGTTTGCGTCCTAAATCATCATCCATTTCGCTACAAATTTGCAAAAGTGTATATTCGAACGCGAGCTAGCTTCTTGCTGCTCATCACATCATCTATCTCTTTCGCACATGTTGTCAGTTGAGATAGCATGCTTTTTAACCCCGCCCAATAGTTCTTCCCGTCGACTAGGGCAATCTTAAATGAATATAATAATATATAAACTTTCAGATATTAAAAAAGGTAGGTTTGATTATATTTACAGGATTCAGGATTGCTAAGATATACACTTTTCTGGAGTAGGTAACGATTAATAGTTTTGATTATTTTGAATTATAATAGGGGTTAAAGTTTGAAATAGCCATTTTATTGTAATAGGTTCGAATTGACATAGAACCTTCATGGTTTGAGATTTTTGAGTAAAACTATTTTCACGTGGTACCTATGAAGTTCTTCTTTTAAAAAATGTGCTACATTCGATTATCGACTTTCAGATGTTTTTTTTTTCAGCTTAGACAAGAAAGATGGATACTTCGAAAATTCAAGTGATTTTTGAATACGAGTTCCGACGTGGAAATAACGCGGCAGAAACAGCTCGCAATATCAATGTTGCGTTTGGAG
The DNA here is from genome assembly GCA_964057195.1 of Orthosia cruda. Lineage (NCBI taxonomy): Eukaryota > Metazoa > Arthropoda > Insecta > Lepidoptera > Noctuidae > Orthosia > Orthosia cruda. Next base: position 28,870,330 of record OZ059840.1, on the reverse strand, counting down.
AGGGGACTGCTAATGAACGCACCGTGTGATTTTGGTTTAAACGCTATCGTGATGGAAAGGCAGTTGGTCTCGAGTGGGCAATACTGGCAGATTCAGTGTGGCGGTCGGCTTGCACCAAGGGCCGGCCCTCAGTCCCTACCTCTTCCTGTTGATAATGAACGCTCTGACGTCGGACATACAGGAAGAGGCACCCTGGTGTGTGCTGTGTGCCGATGACATTGTGCTGGTTGCCAAGAGTGGCCTAGAGGTCCAGAGCAGATTGGAGGTATGGTGGCGCAGACTGGAGAGTGTTGGCCTGAAATTGAGCAGAAGCAAAACTGAATACTTGTTTTGCGATTTTGGCGGTCTCTCCAGTTCCGTGCCCATAACTCTCGCTGGAGCGCCCATACCAATCTGCTCCGACTTCCGGTACCTAGGGTCGCTTGTCCAAGGTGATGGCGAAATAGACCGAGACGTAACGCACCGGATCAACTCAGGATGGATGAAATGGCGACAGGTCACTGGGACAACTTGCGATCCACGGATGCCCCTCAAGTTAAGGGGTAAAATATACAAGTCCGTGATAAGACCTGTCATACTGTATGGATCAGAATGTTGTGCTTTGAAAAAGATGGATGAAAGGAGATTGCATGTAGCAGAGATGAGAATGTTGAGATGGATGTGCGGCGTGACGAGATTGGGTAAAGTGAGAAATGAGTATAAGAGGCAGTTTGAGAGTGGCGCTAGTGACAGAAAAGTTGAAGGGAAACCGTTTGTCCTGGTATGGTCTTATGATGAGGAGGGATGAAAAGCATGTTACTAAAAGAGTTATGAATATAAATGTGGATGGAGGAAGAGGAAGGCCAAATAAAAGATGGATGGACTGTGTGAGAAGTGATATGAAGGAAAAGGGAGTCAGTCATAGCGTGACAGGGGACAGAACGGTATGGAAGAAGAAAACGTGTTGCGCCGACCCCAAGTAACATGGGATAAGGGCAGGAAGATGATGATGGTTTTTGTTAATCTACTGTATTTTCCTACGTTTACGAGGTTTAATTGTCTTTTTGTGTTATTTTCTATATTTTCTTTTACCTTTGAAATGTTCAAGTGAATTGCCCATTTGGTAACCGGAGTTTTATAAGCGTTTTCTGTTTATACTTCATTTGGCCAAGTCGGGGAGGTAAAACGTGCGCAGGCGGTTGTACTCTACAATAGAGCTCTCTTTTGCCTTTATTTGACTTGGATCTAAATTGATAAGATTTACTCTATCTAAGGTTTTAACTCTGGAGTTGGTCTCTCCAGACACTCCAGAGACCCTAAATATAGTGGAGCCTATGTCAAGAAGAACGCTGTCAAGGCTAAGGCCTTATGATTTGCGGATAGTAAGGGCATATGCTAAGCAAATAGGGCATTGTTCCCTGTGAACATATAGGTACATTACTTATTATCTGAAACTTGGTCTTGACTCGTTCTAGTTCGTAAATTAAATTATGCTTAAATTGTATTGTAATTTTACGTGCACTATTGCTGTTGCCGGCGACGTCCCAATGTACCTTCTATATTTTTCCAATGGATCCGTTTACCAGTCCCTTACTGACAACTATGTTTCTTTGCAACAGTACATGTGCACCTATTTTATCGAGATGACATTTTCTAAGCCAGCAGTTAGCATCGAATCATCCTCGTTATTTTTGAGTACTTCATTTTCTCGTTTTTTAAATACTGTGAACAGTCTATTTCGTCTATCGAATTTAATTTCTGGTTGCTCCATACTTGCCAACATTGCAGTATCAATAGACTATACACACACATACACATACACACATATTTTTAGTGGGCAATAAACATACTGTATCATCGGACAGCAGTCTAAAATAAGATATGATTTCTTTAAGCCGGTCGTTTTGATTTTTTGCGCTTAATTTAAGGAGTCGATTAGATAAAGTGCAACTATCTTGACATAATACTACAGCCATTCTTAAAGGAATCAACATTTCGCCCAAAATTTGGTCATTATTGTGCCTCCTAATTACAGTTAATTCCTCATACCAAAATCGTAATAAATACGAAAGGCGACTATAAGTAGTTATAACTTATAAGTACTAAAACTGAAATGTTTGGATTATAAAAAAAATTAAGGTTGATATTCCACTCGTTATATATACACGTGAAGACCTTAAAATCTACATTAAGACCGGCTGTCATCAATTTTGATTGCTCATTCTTACATTACAGGCACTATAAGAAAATGTTCCTAATAGAATCAATTAGTATCTCGATTAGTATCTATTCAAGACATCAATGTGTTAGATAAACAGTTGCAATTAAGTTCATAAAAAAGGTCATACACATAGTACGTACTAACTTTGGTATAAAAGTACGTACCTAAAACATACACACACGGTAATAATAATAATTTAGTACATACTCATATGTCTCTGTCATCTTCAAATGATTGACAAAAATAGAACAATGATTTAAATTCGTTTATTGCTAAACTGGTTAGTGTTGCAAGTGGGCTTAATAGTAATAAATCCAATTTCGTATGAAGCTACTGGCAAAGAATAATTACCACTATAATCAGATGTGAGCAATGTGTGATAGATAATTTAACAAACAATTCAATATAATATGATTGCCCGTGAGAATCGTCACCGACATGAAATAATTAATCCTATGAATCCGAGCAAATAGTTGCCAATGTTTGTTAAATTATAACAGAAAATGGATTTCGTGACGCGCGATATATTGAAGCTTTATATTGTATGCTTGTTTGTGCATTGTGTTTACTTTAAAATACTAGTCATTTGAATATTTGATACGCAGTTTCGAGTTTTGTTGGAGATTATTTTTGTTCACAGCTACATTATGTTAATGTGTGTAACAGTAACATAATGTATGGGATTCATCTGCCTCCAGGATGTGAATTACAGTGGCCTGTATGGGACGGACTCAATCGCTTGCACATCAAATAAGCCGCAGCATACACTATTTGACAGATATGGATTTTAAGGATCACTGTGCGTGCGATGCTCCTGTCTAGAACATGGCTCACACGTTTTAGTGATCCAAGTCCAATTCTTTGACCTATGAACTGCACTGACTCTGCTATTAATGTGGTCTTATACTGGGCCCAAAAAAAGATAGTGTTACCTCTAATGGATCACAGGGTTTTATCCTTTGAGAGGGAGCGGACAGACACAGAGCGGATTGGTGAATGTTAAGTAATGTCTTCGAATGTTTGGCGCTATGATTTCCTCACGATTTTTCACTTCACCGTTTTAACAGCGTATAACGTTCCTTTCTAATTCCAATAAATATATCTTCAAAGAAATCCCAAAAATATACACAAAGACAACCTCAACGCCAAACGACTAGATCAATAAAGTGGGCCGAAATGTAATAAATTCCGTATCTTTTGACTTACATACTGCTTATACAATAGACCGGTAACGCGGGTATCGGCAGGACGGACATCGGTCCGAGCTGATTTATGATTGCATATATCGACGATCGTATGTTTATGTCCCTATTGGCTTATTCTAATGTAAGCGTTGGAGCCAGAGGCTGAGAACTCGTATAAAGAGATAGATTTTATCTCAGCATGGCGCTGTAGTTTTTCATAGAAATGAGTTTATTAGAGTTCATGTCTCCGAGAAGATTTTTTGTCACTTGCAAAGATTATTACTTACCCATATTATATACTTCGTTGAAGGCCTCCCAGTATTAAATTTAAGCACAGGGCTAGTCGATGTGAAGACGCTTGGGGGAGCTATATCTCCAGCAGTAAACGTCTTTCGTCAGAAGATCTATAGTGATAATATTAGGTGAAATTAGGTCTTTACCTATGAAAATGCTGTTCTGTAGTACTGACCATTTCAAATCAATATATTTTTTGTTTGGTTATGAATTCTAATTTCAAATAAATAAAAATGTTTTTTAAAAACATGGAATTCTTTTTTCAAAATTAGTCATTTGTTTATAGATTAAATGAATAGCGTTATGTTTTCATTGCATTTGAGTCCTTTTCGTCATCATCGATACGTAAAAAATTCAAGTAATTTATTTATTTATTATTAGGCTTCTCAACACTGAGTACACTGTTACTTTATAAATTTGTACATTTCAAACTTAAGTCTAAGTGCCTCATCATTTATAGAAAAGCACAGCATGCGCTAAATTATGCGGAGATAAATACAGAATATATAATAATGTAATTATGGAATATGAGTACCGCCGTGGCAGCAACGAGACATAAGCGGCATGTAACATGAACGATGTTTACGGAGCGAACCCTTTAAATGAACGCACCACCCGTCTTTGGTTGGTTTGCCCACATCCGTTCTTGAAATTTCGTCCTAAAAATTGAACCCCGTGGTCGTCCCAAAAACTTTGGTCTACAATGACGAATTAAAGACGATTGTGGAAGCTGATGATACTCAATCTACGGCTGAATTAGCAGCAGCTTTCGACGTTAGCATCAAAACAATATTGGTCCATTTGCGTCAAATTGACACGGTAAATAAAAAAGTTTGACAAATGGGTGCGCCACGAACTGAATTAACACGAAGTACGAGTCGAGACGTGCCTTGCACTGCTCAACAGGCGCACAAACGAAGGAAAATGTTTAACCTGCGACAAAAATGGATTCTGTTTGACAATCGCAAGAGTTCAGCAAGTTGGTTGGATCCTGGTTCAGCACCTAAACAATGGCCTAAACGAAAACTTACCCCTGGGAAAGTGATGGTCACTGTTTAGTGGTCTGGGGCCGGTGTGATTTATAACAGCTTGTTATTAAACGGGATGAGCATTACTGCAGATGTGTACTGGAAGAACTGAACACAATGATGGAGAAGCTCGCACGTTCCAACCAGCTTCGGTCAAACGCTCGTCTCAGCTGCTCCTGCACGACAACGCGTGACATCATACTGCACAGCAGACGGTTTCCAAGTTACAAGAGCTGGGGTTGGAAGCTCTCCGTCATCCGTCATACTCAGCAGACCTTGCGCTTACAGATTTCTTTTTTTTCCAGAATTTGCATATAACTTCTTGGCGGGAAAAAAAAAATCAATACCGCAGAGGTACTACAAAATGCCTTTGAAGCATTTGTTGCCTCCCGTCTAGCTGATTTCTTCAAGAAGAGCATCAATAAACTGCCACTGCGTTGGCAAAGATGCATCGATCACATCGGTGATTACTTTGTTTTTTTTTGAAAATTGGTACTACTTTACTGTGTTTCATTAAGTCAGGCAAAGTGCCGCTGTCCAAACATTGATTGAATATTCCTGTTAGGACAGGAGCAATTGAGTCAATAATATCTCCAAGAACCCTAACGGATATCCCCCACAAGTCTTCAGTATTTTTTATATTGAGACTTTTGAACGCGTTTTTAATTGTATCAATACTTTTGATTCAAAATTGCAGTGGGGCGCGCACATTAGAACTCTTTCGGGTACGTTAAGTTCGGCTGCATATGCAGTAAGGAAAATAAGGCAGCTAACCGATGTAGCTACAGCTAGGTTAGTATACTATGCTTATTTCCACAGTATTATGTCTTATGGCATTCTGCTGTGGGGATCAGCAGCAGACGTTGACTGAATTTTCATCCTACAAAACAGGGCAGTCCGCGCAATCTATAAAATGGGTCCTCGCGAGTCCCTCAGAGAAAAAATTAAAGAGATCGATATACTGACTCTACCTTCACTTTATATTTTGAAATGTATCTTGTACGAGTATGTCCGTAAAAATCGAGGGCTTTTCAAAACTAGAAGCGACTTCCATAATTTAAATACATGCAGTAAGCACGAAATTGTAATACCCAAATTCAGATTAACGAAAACTAGCAAATCTTTTCTTACAAACAATATACGCTTTTATAACAAGTTGCCAAAGTCAGTTATAGAACTGACCGATGGAAAGTTCAAAAACTACATCAAACGTATCCTTATTAAAAAAGCATATTATAAAATCAAGGACTACGTTGAAGATAAAAACATTTGGCCTTAGCTCCTTCTGCGCATGCAGCTTCCCTGGTAACTTGTAAACGGCACAAATATGTGGATGTCTCTAACTATTCTCAATCTCATTTATTCTTTGCTTCTTTTAATTAGACTTTTTACAATGGTTTTCAATCACCTTTATAGCCCTTTGCTAAGAAAAGTTACAGCACTGATAACAAAATTTGTGCCACATGTTAAATTTAGTCTTGTTATACTTTTTTTTTTTTTTTACTTTTTACCGATTGTTTTGTGAATGTGTGAACATTGTAGGCCTTCTAGATGCTAGTTAACATTAGTTAACTTTTTTTATATATTATATAATCATTTTATTTTATTTTTTTAGTTTCTTACGACTTATTATCATAAGTCGGCCCTACGTTGTCCCCCCATATCTAAGTACTAATGCTGTAACATGCAAATATTGTAAAACCAAACCATTTTTAAAAGAGTAACCATGGAGTTTCTTGCCGGTTCTTCTCCATAGGAAACGACCAACCCGAACCGTGCATCTTTTGTCGACGTTTTATAAGCGCCCATTTAGGCCTATGTGAAATTAAAAAAATGATTTTGATTTTGATAGTAATCCCTAAGAATAGAGTTTCCGCTGTAACTTCAAGATTTTTGCCGTCAAGATTTAAAATTACGCCACGTTGTAGTACATTTGGTAAAGAGAATTTTAGGCATTTTTTTTTTTCGCATTCAATATAAACGATGTTAGCTGCGAACCATTTTGAGATAATAATTAGACTTTCGTTGACATGCGTATCTTTCCAAAATTTTAAAAAATTGCGAATTATCATCAGCAAATAGAATTATATCCGATAATTTGGCTATCATAAAAGGGGGATCATTAATGTAAACAAAAAAGAGTAAAGGGCCGAGAATTGAACCTTGGGGCACGCCCATCTTGACTAGAGACCCGAAGGACGTCGCCACATAGACAAGTACAAGATCAGCAGCTTGTCCTCCAATTCCGTAGTGGTGTAATTTACAGTGGTCAACGCATGAACGCTTTTGAGAGATCACAAAAAATGCCAAAGACATCCTGGGACTTCTCCCAAGATTCCAAGATGTGACTGATGAGTCTTACTCCCGCGTCCGTTATCGATCTACCTTTCGTGAAACCAAACTGCTGTCTATTCAGGATCCCATTTGAATTGAAGTAAGACAACATCTGATTCCAGTCCAGCATGATTTTTTCATAGATTTTACTCAATGCTGGAAGCATGGATATAGGTCTATAATTAGAGGGATCACTCTTATAGACTGATTTGAAAATTGGTACTACTTTACTGTGTTTCATTAAGTCAGGAAACGTGCCGCTGTCCAAACATTGATTGAATATGCCTGTTAGGACAGGAGCAATTGAGTCAATAATATCTCCAAGAACCCTAAAGGATATCCCCCATAAGTCTTCAGTATTTTTATATTGAGACTTTTGAACGCGTTTTTATTGTATCAATACATATTGGATTAAATCTAAAGGTTGGTAAGTCTTTAGTACATTTTTATTTAAGAAAAGATTTAGCTAATTTAGATAAGGAGGGAAGAGACTTCACAACCTCTAACGGAATGTTGGCAAAGAAATTTACTAATGTGTCAGTGACTTCTTGCTTATGAGAAATGGTTTGATTAGTTATTATCAAAGACAAATCATTCTGATCGCGTTGTTGTGTCTTTCCAGTTTCTCTATTAATTACTTACCACACAGTTTTTATTTTATTATTAGAAACACCAATCTTATTAAATATTATTTGAGATTTTGCTTGAGCGCAGACTCTTTTGAATATTTTGGAATAGTTTCTAACATAAGTGGGAAAAACTTGATCGGAAGTCAAATATTTTTCGTAGTATAAATTATATAAGATATATCGGCTTTTTCTTATGCCCACAGTGACCCATTCACTAAATTTCGATTTGGAATTGTTGACTTTAACTCTTATTACAGGACACGTTTTATAGAATTCTTGGCAAACTGTAGAAAACAACGTGCCTTAATTTAAACTGGGGTCTTTTGTAACGTGTCTTTTAACGTTAAACCATGCCGCTAATTCCTGGGTAGTTTGGTCCGGATCGGCTTCCACCACCTCTTTCAATTCATTGTTATTCACCTGTATGGGCGGTTTTCCACGTGGTTAGTTCTTCAAATCAAAGTTTCCATTACGAAAGCGTTTAAACCAAAATTGCATGGTGCGTTCATTAGCAGTCCCCTCTCCAAACGCAACATTGATATTGCGAGCTGTTTCTGCCGCGTTAATTCCACGTCGGAACTCGTATTCAAAAAAATAGCTATCTAGAAAAATCTAAAAACCCGTCTGCTTAAAAAGCGAACTAAAAAGACGTAAGCAAGAAGAAAATAATGCTGTGCAGTCGAAGGATACGTATTCGCGAGCTGGCTGAGTAAAACCAGATGTAAAAGTTTGGTGCCCCACGATATGGCGCCCAAAAGCCGCCATTTTTTATTTTACAATTTGAATGTAGCCAGTGACACTCGCAGGGTTAAGACGAATCGATTAACGTACGAATCATCAAAATCGGCCAACACTTTTGGTCTCTGGACGCCACATAGGAACAAACAAAATATCATCCAACTTTCCTGTCACAGGTCTGCTGGAAGAAATTTCTATTGAAATAAGCAGTACCTTTGTGCTCTTCTATCTGTATTATTTATTTTTTCTGTTAAGTGTTTTGTGTGTACATAAATAAATAAATAAACATACATACATAGACTGATAAACACATTACCCTCCTTCGGCAGTCTGGTAAAAATCACTAGAATTTTCGAAGTGACCATCTTTCTTGTCTAAGCTGAATAAAAAAAACAACTGAAAGTCGATAAATTAATGTTGCACATTTTTTTAAAGAATAACTTCATATATACCATGTGAAAATTTGTATTTGTATTTGAGTTTCGCTCAAAAATCTCAAACCATGAAGGTTCTATGTCAATTATTATATATATTAGAAGTACCTGTTACAATAAAACGGCAATTTCAAACTTTAATCTATATTATAATTCAAAGTAATCAAAACTATTAGTCGGTACCTACTCCAGAAAACTGTATATCTTAGCAATCCTGCATCCTGTAAATATAATCAAACCTAACTTTTTTAATATCTAAAAGTTTATATATATTCATTTAAGGTTGCCCTAGTCGACGGCAAGAACTATTTTCTGCGCGGGGTTAAAATGCATGCTATCTCATCCGACAACACGTGCGAAAGAGATAGATGCTCTGATGAGCAGTAAGAAGCTAGCTCGCGTCCGGATAAACACATTTGTAGCGAAATGGATGATGACTTAGGACAAAAACGAGCGCGCGAAATTTTTAAACAGACCTTTGGGAATCTGGATACCATGACAAAACGAATAAATGTATCTGTTCAAAATTAAATTATTTGCATGTTGAACTACTAATTTATTCCTGTATGGTGACTGTTTTGCAATTTTCCTTCTGCTTATGGTATTTATTTTGCGCCCAAAGACGCGTTAAAATTAGTGTTGAAATATGGAAGGTGGTTTTTTGTTTCCATAAAGGGCTAAATAATGATTAGACAAATTGATGTAATTTTTTGTTTTGAACGTACACCGTCAAACAGTGGAGTAATCGCCAAACTACGTTTGTATGGAAGAATGATCGACTAGGGCACCTTAAGTTGTAGGTACTGTAGAAGGCGTAGACAGAGGTTAATAAATTAGTAGGTAAATTACTTTTATAGTTCATATATTTTGTAAGAATTTAACAATATGCCTGCCTTCTGGGCGGCTACACTAGAATTCACAATCAAAAACAAATTCACTTATTTTCTATTCGAAATTCATTTACCTTTCAAGTAATACCAATTGCCAGTGTTTTTTATAGGCAAGTAGGTTGCCTTCTAGTTAAGCAGAGTCCTCACATGAGCTACGCCCCTACGAATAGACGCGCAGAATCATATGAAGTGCTTCTATTCTATGTCTTGAAAGGTTACATGAATCCTACCTTATCCTAACTCGAATATTTACCTAACAGAGGAATCACATTTACAATTGAGGTACGACCCTTAAAAGGGGAAGGCTTAATCATGACAAACGAGTTATCGGACGCTCCGATATGTGCTTTTAACTTCAGCTAACGTGCACACACACACTAACAAATCTACGCCGTCATGCTTGAACCTCCTTGACCAAAACCTCTGAAAAAGGACCAAGGCGTCCCAACACTAACAAGAATGACGCGTCAACTCACATCGATCCGGATGGGGTTTAATTTAAAAAATTCAAATATGATACAATTTTTCGATCTCGTGCGTTTATCAGGCCAGAGAAGGAAAGGCTGGATCGCATCGAATTTCTAATCCTATTCATAGAGCTTGCACCAGGGTTTATTATTATAAACGCATTTTTTTTTTTTAACATCAGACATAAACTGGACCAATGATGTCAACTCGACATCCTTTGCAAAGGCTATGCCCCGTTAGCAAAGTCGGTTTCAGTTATGACTATTACTTTAAGAAAACCCCTGGGTTATACTATTACCCTGGCTTGTGCCTATGCCTTAATCGCATAACCAATAAACATTTCTTCGATGCGTGGCCAACGTTGCCAGCCTCTTCTTCCCCCGGCGGCTCACAACTCATCATGTAGAAGGCGCAGACAGAGGTTAATAAATTAGTAGATAAATTACTTTTATAGTTCATATATTTTGCACGAATTTCACAATATGCCTGCCTTCTGGGCGGCTATATTCACTAGAATTCACAATCAAAAACATATTCACTAGTTTTCTATTCGAAATTCATTTACCTTTCAAGTAATACCAATTGCCAGTGTTTTTTATAGGCAAGTAGGTTGCCTTCTAGTTAAGCAGAGTCCTCACAGTATACACAAATTATTGTTAAAAAGGATAACTTTTACGAACAATCATCCAAGACAAAATATGTTCTGAAAATAGTTGATCAGTAGAGTCAACTGTAGTAGCTCAGCAGATAAATTTTATTCTTCTAATTCTACTCACAATAAACCGAATTACTTACTTTACGAGTGAAGCTTTATTTGATAACATTGTCGATTGAAATTAAAGTAGGATTAACAGAACAGGACCACGGCACTTATTGCGGTCAGTGTTCATTATCATGTTAGTCGATTCACCATCTGTTATTACTTTTTTGTTGCTTGTTTTATGTTGTTCCTTAACTATTATTGACCTGACTGAAGATTCCTTATTATATAAGACAAATAAGTATAAAAAACTGAAAAAGTATGCAAAATTTAACAAAATAATTATATATTATACCCAGTACAGGAAACAACACAAACTTTTTTTTAAAAATATACCACTCAGAAATGAACGTTTTGACCTGCTTAATAAATTAAACAATTACCAGATCAAATTAGAAGACAGCATAAAAATCTAACAAATTGACACAGCGCTTACAAACTGATTTTCAGGTGCTTGAGGACAAACTGGGCTCTCTTTACAATATATATGTTAGATCCCAGTTACAAATTAAGGAACATATTCTGGCCACAAATGAGTTGGTAATGTGTCAATGTAATTGTCAGATGTCAATCTCAAACCTAAAGGCAGTCCAGCCATGGCAACGGAGGACCCAGCTGGCTGAGAGGGTGTCTCAGGACGGTGTCTTTGGCGTAGGCATGACTGATATTTCACAGGAAATGTCTCAAGTAGACCAGCCTGAGACTGCTACCTTTGCATCTAGTAATTGTAATCATGGGTCTCATTCGGTTATGTTTGCGGATGGTATTGCAAGAGGTTCAAGTAAATTATTAAATAGCAATCAGAATGATTCGACTTTTAATTATTGTATGCCTTGGTCATCTTACAAGCATATCATAGAATCTGTAACAAAGAGTGTATATAAATCAGATACCAATGTAACTGTCTTTATAGATAACAGTTTGGATGTAATAAAGATGACATCACTGAGTGTATAACAGAGTTGATAAAGTTGAATTGCAATAAAATCATATTGTGTGCTTTTCCATATTTAGAAAAATTAACTAGTAGACAAAATAATTATATTCATATGCTGAATAAACATGTTTATTTCCTTGTCAGCTATTACAGTGAAAAATTAGTTATTTTTGACATCAATATTTTTATTGATAAATTAAAGACGTGTTGCCGGTTTTAAGCAAAGTATTTGACAAGATAATGCTTGATCAAATGCTCATTCATTCTAATACGAATAACATCCTACACGAGAAACAGTATGGTTTCACTAAAGGACGTTGTACAACCAACGCTGGTGTCACCTTATTAAAGCACATCTTTGATGCGTGGGAGGAGGAACTAGATGCTGTAGGTATCTTCTGCGACCTGTCGAAGGCGTTTGATTGCGTTGATCATGAAACATTGCTTTTAAAACTTAAGCATTAGGGGCTAGGCCAATCAGCATTAAGTTTAGGAAAATCCTATTTGAATGATAGAATGCAATTAGTTCATATAAACAGTGTCAATTCGTCGGTGTTGAACGTGAAAATGGGGGTGAGTACCACCAGGCTCAATTTTAGGTCCTTTCTTATTTTTAGTATACATTAACGATTTACCCATCTATTGAAAACAAACTAAACGCAATGTTGATACGCAATGCTAAACGCCGCCATATTCTCGAAAACATATCCTCTTCTTCCCCTGCCGATATCTGGAAATTCCTTGGAACTCTTGGTATCGGTAGGCCACGTTATGTGGATTTCCCTAAGACAATCGGCCTTGATGATATCAACCGTCGCTTCACAACAACCTGTCTTTTGGATTCCCAAATGTTATCTCAGACGGTTGATTTCATTACTGGCCTTCCTGGTCCTATTATAGAAAAGTTCCACTTTTCACCGGTCACCTTGGATGAAATCAGTAGGATTATCCTCTCCATAAAATCTAAGGCTGTGGGCCATGATGACATCAGTCGTTACATGGTCACCTTGATCCTCGACTTTCTTCTCCCACCAATTACCCACATCATCAACTTTTCCCTCGATTCCGGTCAATTCCCATCCCTATGGCGAATGGCCTATGTACGTCCTCTTCCTAAAAATTCAAATCCCACCCTACCTAATCATTATCGGCCAATCTCCATTCTCCCTTTCCTATCCAAAGTGCTCGAGGCCTGCGTCCACAAACAGTTTTCAGGGTATATTCATCGGAATAATCTTGTTAGCTCATTCCAGTCTGGATTCAGGCCGGGTCACAGTACTGCCTCTGCTCTCCTTAAAGTGACTGGCGACATTAGAGAAGCCATGCAAGATACCAAGGTTACTGTTTTGGTCTTAATTGATTTCTCCAATGCCTTTAATGCCGTCAGTCACGATATTCTCCTCTCTATCCTTTCACATCTTATGGTTTCTTCCGAGGCACTGGAATGGTTCTCTTCCTATCTTCGGGGACGACAGCAGTCGGTTCGGGTTGACGAGAGCTCGTCAAGTTGGTGTGACCTGGCTGCTGGTGTTCCGCAAGGCGGTATTCTTTCACCATTGTTATTCTCCATCTTCATAAATTTTATAACTCATTGTCTTCGGTGTTCGTATCATCTTTATGCCGATGACCTTCAACTTTATGCAGCTGCGCTGGTGGAGAGTTTGTCGGACGCTATAGACGATGTGAACCGGGACTTGGAGGCTGTCAAGGACTGGTCTGATAGATTTGGGGTGTCTGTAAACCCCTCAAAATGTCAGGCCATTGTGATTGGAAGCACGCGCATGATGGGTCGATTGAGGATTAGCTCTCTTCCTCCTATAATTTTTAATGGTACTGTCATCCCCATCAGCCCTAGTGTAAAAGATCTCGGTCTACATCTTGATTCGACGCTAAGCTGGCAAAGTCAGGTTTCTAGTGTCAGTCAAAGGGTGAATGGGACTTTGCGTTGCCTGTATCGTCTGAGAAACTTTCTACCTGCAAAAACGAAGACTATGCTTGTGCAGACTTTAATTTTCCCTTTGATCGACTATGGTGACGTGTGCTACTTTGACCTAAACGCGGTATTCCTGGATAAGCTGGATAGGCTCTTAAACAACTGCATTCGGTTCATATTCAACCTCCGGAAATATGACCATGTGTCAAGCTGCAGAACTGAACTCAAATGGATGCCCATTCGGCAAAGAAGAAATTTGCGCGCCTTGACTACGCTTTTCTCTCTACTCAACTCTCCCACTCCTCCTTCTTATCTCATACCTCACTTTCAATACCTATGTAATTCACACGCGAGGAATCTGCGTTCATCTAACAATCTTCTCTTGCTCTGTCCTTCTCATACTTCTGATTTTGTTCATTCTTCCTTTCATATTCAATCCATTCTTCTCTGGAATGCGCTTCCTCTTGATATCAGGACGGCCACCAGTCAGTATGCATTTAAGCGGAAGTTGCGGCATTTTTTTCTAAACGAATAGCAGAGTCGTCTCATTTTGCGCCTTTCTATTAATTTATATATATATATATATATATATATATCATTTTATATATAGTATTTATTATAGGAAATATTTAAGTATATTTATTCTAACTATATACTTTTGTACTAATTTTGCGTTTATAATATTATTATTTCTATTTTTATGCACCTGCCATGCTATTTCTTCACCGCCCTTGGTTGACTGGTAGAGAATGCCTAAGGCATTAAGTCCGCCTATGTACTTTTATGTTGCATGAAGTTTTAATAAATAAATAAATAAACATGGTGTTATTTGTTGATGACACTTCTTTGATTTTTAAGATAAATAGACGTACGAGTAACGCTGCCGACGTAAATAATGCATTGCGGCAAGTTCAAAATTGGTTCACTGCTAATAATTTAGTTTTAAATGCTAAAAAAACTAAGTTTGTAAAATTTTCCTTGCAAAATGTCAAAAGTTATGAGTGTGACATTATATTAAACAACGAGAAGCTAGAATTCATCGACAAAACGGTTTTCCTGGGGATCACACTAGATTCAAGGTTACCTTGAGGTCCTCTTTTAATATCACTTGCGGGGCGGTTAAGTTCATCAGCTTATGCTGTTAGAAAAATTCGTCAATTTAGTAATGTAGATACCGCGAGGCTGGTCTATTTCAGTTACTTTCATAGTATAATTTCTTACGGGATATTACTTTGGGGAAGGGCTGCAAACATTCAGTCAATTAATATTCTGCAAAAACGAGCCATCAGAGCGATATACAATCTTCGCCGGCGCGATTCTCTAAGGCAACTGTTTAAGGACATTAACATCATGACGGGTGCCGTCAATATATTTACGAAAACATCATGTACGTTAGATAATCTCTCTAAAATTTCTCAATCGAAAAATAGTTTTCACAGACCCGTAATATTTTTGAATGGCCTATCCAACGATATCCCACACCATGGGATAGACGAGAAAAAAAAACATCCACACTTTACATGTGCAGGAGGTAATCTATTTTTTTCTTCTTTTTGGTTTTATTTTACCACTTTGTCGCCGTAATTAATATGTATATCCGTGCCAAATTATAGCCTGCCAGTATTACGAGTCTCTGAGCTAAGCCGGACGAACGGACAGACGGACATGGCGAAACTATAAGGCCGACGTAGAAATGGCGTCGGGTGCGGTTATGGTACGGGTGCCTTCCTGTTCCATTAAAATTTCATACAAAATGCATGGAAATAAAGGGCAATTTAGGACACACGGTATGTCGTTACTCGGACGTGGCAAAGACGCGCCTTTTCGGCACCCGCACCTGATCAAATTGCGCTTTATTGCCATGCATTTTGTTCCTTTTTGACTACGGAACCCTAAAAAAACAACCCTGTTTTCTGAACCCCTAGCAAGCAAAAATTACCGATTTTTCAAACACCGATTAAATTAAAATAGGCTATAAAGGAACCCAGTTCAAACAAATAAAATTGTATATACTTTCAGTACCCGCCCCTACCTCCTAACTATAAAGCGGTAGTGAACTATGCCGGGGGCAACATCGTAAACGGCGGTTAAGACTTTGTTGACACAGACTGGATGGTGCAAACAAGCCCACTATCCTGCCGCAAATATAGAATGTAATAAACACCTGTTTACTTAAAATGTTTTACTATAAGTTTGAATGAAATGATGAAAATGATTTAGAGTTTAGCAGGAAAGGATTGCTGTAGGTACGTGTGAGGAATGAGCGAGGATGACCTTAAAACTTTATTATCATCATCATCCACAGGTTGACTTTGCTCACAGCTGACGATAATTCTCTCTTTTTATGTGTCAAAAATGTTTCATCTGCGACGGAAATAATGCCATCTACCCATCTCAGTGCTGGACGACCTACACTTTTTCATAATTATTACGGCTGCCTTCTGTTTTATATACACACATCAACACGGTCTAAGGATATTTCATACTCAATTAAATAACTCGAAAAGTACTGGCCGCATTGGAATCTTTTATACACCGATTTGTTTGTATCTCAGACTAATTCCAAATTCAAATTTTTGAAAATTCTTTTGTTTCGGTGGCATAAAAATGTCTTGATGTGTAGAAGAGGGAATTTTCATTTGTGCGAAATTTAGAAAACAATACGAATTACGTTTAGTTACAGTTTTTTTTCAAATTTTTGTTGTTAAAATTGAGGTATTGTAGCCATGCAACGCCAACATTTGACGAGGGCGGAGATGTTACGAGCTGTGGGAATGCTGGAAGCTGGGTCTGTTCAGCGTAATGTTGCTGAGGCCATAGGGACCCACCAAAATGTAATTTCAAGATTGTGGACACGCTATCGTGCCACAGGTGAAGTAGCGGAGAGGCACCGGGGGCCAAGTCGCATCACTACCCCCAGACAAGACCGATTTTTGCAAATTACTGCGCGAGCTCAACCAAATGCAACGGCGACTCAATTGGTCCAAAGGCTGCGAGTGGAACACCAAGTGCTTGTGAGTGACCAAACTGTAAGAAGGCGACTGCATGAAAGCAATCTACGCTTTCGTAGACCACTCCGGGTCCCACCTTTACGGAGAGGCAATCGTGGACGACGATTAGAATGGGTTCGGAACCACGTGGACTGGGGCCGTGAGCAATGGTCCAATGTGCTGTTCACGGATGAATCCAGGTTCGGCTTCCATCCAGATTCACGAAGGACGCGTGTTTGGCGAGTTCCTGGACGATGGAGCCGTCTTCAGAACCCTCAGGAAGTTCACCCATACCAAGGAGGAACAATTATGGTTTGGGCAGGAATTCGTCTTGGAGGACGGACGGATCTCGTTTGGGTGCGGGGCAATATGACGGCAGAACGATTCGTCCAACAGGTGCTGGGGCCCGTAATCTTGCCCCACAGAACAAAAATGGGGCAAGATTTCCTGCTCATGCACGACAATGCCCGGACACACACGGCGAGAACGGTAGCAGCTTGGTTACATACACACAATGTTAGGGCCTTAGACTGGCCTGCTCAATCGCCAGATCTAAATCCCATTGAGCATGCGTGGGATATGCTGCAAAGAAGAGCTCTGAAGGATGTTCCTGAAAATCTGGCTACAGAAGATCAACTTTTTGTGCACCTCAGAAGGACATGGGACAATATTCCGCAGCAAGACATTGACAACCTTGTTCTGAGCATGCCGAATCGTTGCCGATGTGTTATGAACATCATGGGCGCTTTCTTAGACTACTAACTTCAAGTTTATAAACACAAATTAAATGATTTTTCTATTTGTTTCAGTTTTTACTCATAAATTAAAAGTTAATTCATATACGGTTTCCGTCTATGCTTCATTTTTTTCCATAAAATCCTGAAATTTTAATCGAAGTACCTTAACCATTATTAAAAAATGGTAGAATATTAAATAACGTATCTTTTAAATATATACATCTCTTATAAATAATTAACACATTGATAGTAATTCGCTCTTTTAAAAATATCCCTAGACCGTGTTGATGTGTTTATCATTGATCTATATGCAAAGAATAACCTAATTCAGAACACATAGATAAAACAAGCAAAAATAAAAATTTATCCAGGGGAGTTCGAAGCAGACTAGCATATTCTTGACATGTTGACAATGTGGATTGAAAATTGATTGATTTTCTATTTCTCTTGTTATTTAAAAAAAAAGTTCCGCTCGCACAGGTGCCCCAAGGACAAAAGACGATTCAAAGTTCTCCCAAAATTGCATCAACTTTCAGGTTGAGCTGTAGTTTCAACACTACAAAAAGTTCCGGCGGTCAAAAAACGCAAATTACATGAGCAATTTATTAATTTAAGCAACAATTACCTAATATTAATATATGAGATAATAGTTTTAAATTCATACTCAATGTTACCTTTTTTTTTTTTGGGTGTGAAATCATCCAATGACTTCTCCCGCTCTGGGTGAAGCGGAAGGGCGTGTCAGACTTTAACTGACTAAAACCCACCCGTGTTCCTTCAGTTGTTTGTGCCAGGGCCGCGGTAACTCTCTTTCAAATTTATCCGCGACCCAGACAGGCCTCGGCCCTAGCGGGCCCCGTCAGTTTTTGCTGACATTTCTTTGAGGCGCGCGTGGAACACTACGCGCCGTCGAATCGGGCCTGGTCCTTATCAGACGGCGAGCTACCCATTACTCGCCGTCCGCAAGCCCGCGCCTACGGTGGCCGGGAATCGGCGACTCCCGACGCCCAGGGCGTCTCCTGCGGTGGCTAGGAGCATGAGGGCTTCTCCGATGCGTCTCCTTCACGCGTTCCGCCTAATCCTTTGCGAGCATTAATGCTTCGCAGAAGGAAGTGACAGCTTCCCATGCCCTCTCGCTCCGTACCATGGCCTGAAGCAGGGCCGGACGCGAGACGTCGCCACCGCTGATCACCTCCAAGAGGACACGGCAGTGCTCCGCCCAAGCGGGGCAGACCTACACTGTACGCTCCACCGTGTCCTCCGGGCGATCCATAAAATGGTGACACCCGGGCGTTCCCTCCCGCCTTATCCTAAACAGGAACCTCCCGAAACAGCCATGTCCGGTGAGGAACTGCGTCAGGCGGAAAGTGAGGACTAAGTGGCGCCTCTCAAGCCACTCCAAGAGGGGCCTTATCGCCACAATTGTGGCGTGCCCTTTGGGACGCGTTCAACGAGCGGGCTGGTCGCCGCCTCAGGGAACGCGCCCACACCGGTGCACCGTAAAGAGTCATAGACCGCACTACCCCCGCGTAGAGCCTCCGGCAGGAGTCGCATGAGGGCAGCCCCGGCCCGCTCCAGACTGGGAGCCAAACGTCGGAAATGCTCCACGAAATTCCACCGGCTGTCGAGGACGAGTCCCAGGTACTGCATCGTCAACCCGACGCCGATATGAACCACTCCTACCGTTATTTGGGAAGCTGGCGGTGGCGCGTTCCGAGGACCATGAAAACACATGGCCTCGGACTTGTGCAGGGCCACCTCGAGTCCCAATTGCCGGATCCTCTCAAAGACTGTCGCAACCCCGCGTGTTGCTAAATTAGCCGCCGCCTGGTGCGACCTCCCCTGCGCCAGGACTAGCGTGTCGTCAACGTAACAAATTACGCTGACGCTGCTAGGGAGTTCGGCGCGCAGCACCCAGTCGTACAGATGCGGCCCCAAGATCGACACTCTCCCTGGTGACTTACTCAATGTTACCTAATGGTGAATTGTTTAGAAATTGACCGAAGAGGAAAAACACAAGACGTAGTTCGTATTACATACATTATTAGGAATTCCAGTCCTTAGCTGTACGCATAATAAAAGTATTCTCAAAACGTTTAGTGCGTATGGGTGGATGTCCACCATTTACCGATGACGCATCGCCGTACGCCGATGATGGAAAGGGCTGGGTAGAATTAAATCATGCAATTCCATCGCACACTCCCCGAAATGTAACCGATAAAAAACCGACAAGCTGGCAACTCGGCGACAATGTTCAAGGCTCTGGAGCTTTGACTTTAACCAGTGCCTCATCGGCGATAAGCCTCTTGGCCCGCTTTTCGATCGACTCTAGTGCATCAAGCTGGTATTTGGCAGTTCCGTCCCAGAGATGAGAACAGTACTCCATGCATGATCGAACTTGCGCTTGATACAAGCTGAGCAGCTGTTCTGGCGTGAAGTACCTTCTCACCTTTGCAAGGATCCCCAGCTTTTTGGCAGCCAGCTGAGCCTTTGCCTCAATATATGCGCCAAAATTGAGAGTCGATGTCAATGTAACGCCAAGAAGCTCAAGATGATCAGTTATTGGCACGGTCACATCTCGGAAAGTTGGAGCCGGGTGAAATTGACTCTTTTTTGCGGAAAAAAGACACGCCTGGGTTTTAGCAGCATTAAACCTGACCAGATTGGCATCGCCCCATTCGGAGACTGCCTGCAAGGACAGGTTTAAGCGCACCACAATGGCCTCACGGAGAGACTAATTCTGAGGCCCAGTAGCATGAGCGCTGGACAAGTATCTCTCAGTAACAGTGCTGTCGTCTGCATACCCAAAGGTATGCAGACGTCAGCATGGTACAGCTATGGTAGGTTTTAGCAGATCGTTAATGTGCAGCAAGAATAAAGTTACAGTGAGTACCGACTCCTACCATCGATAACCACTTGAATGGACCGATCTCTCAGGAAGTCTGCAATCCAATCACACAGACCACCGGGCAAACCGAATGAAGGAAGCTTACCAATAAGGATTTTGTGCCAGACCCTATCAAAAGCCTTCGAGATGTCTAGGGAGACGGCAAGCACTTCCCCGTGCCTCTCGATGGCCTCACTCCAGATATGAATGGCATACGCTAGAAGATCCCCAGTAGACCGATTCGGTGGAAGCCTTATTGGCGATCACTAAGGATATCGTTTGCTTCTAGGTATGCCAGGAGCTTAATATTGAGTACACGTTCCATACTCTTACAGAGTATGGAGATTACAGATATGGGTCTGTAGTTGGCCGGGTCAGCTCGACTGCCCTTCTTGGGTACAGGCTGTACGTTAGCCTGCTTCCAAGCATTCGGCACTTTTCCAGCCTCATACGAAAAACGGAATAGGCGTGTCATGATCGAAGACAGTTCAGGCGCACAGGTTCTAAGAACAAGTGCTGGTATTCCGTCAGGGCCGCTAGCCTTGTTCACGTGAAGGTTTCGCAACAACCTACGGACGTCCTTTTGATGGATACGAATGTCCGACATACTCCTCTCGCATCCATCAGAAGAAGCAGGGGGCCGCGCGTCACCAGGATTCAGACGAGAAGATTCCGCAAAAAGAGAGGCAAATAAATTTGCCTTCTCCTCAGCGGAGTGGGCCAGTGACCCGTCGGGTTTCAGCAGTGGTGGCAGTGAGGGACGGCAGAAGTTCGACTCGACCGACTTAGCCAGAGACAAAAACGCTTTACTACCAGCTGAGTAAGAAGCAAGTTTGGTCCCAATTCGGCCAATGTGATCGAACCGAGCCCTTCGCAACACCATCTTGCAGGACTTGGGAGCCCTGTTGAAGGCCTTCTTCTTCTGACCCACGTCACTCACCTTACGCGATCGAGCGTCGACCCAAGCCAGGTACGCCCCATGTTTAAGCGCGTCGGCGCGCTTAAATTCGGCGCCAAACCATGGCCGGTCTTCGCTAGACATTGATACTTCAGATAACGGAATGTAGTACTCCATTCCCTGACGCAACACATCCGTCACGGCATCCGCGCACGACCATGGATCAGTCGAGGAAAAGCAAGTAGGCCGCCAAGGATAGCATGCGAAGAAAGATCGCCGACCTGTACCGCCAAACCCGCCGGGTGCCTCTTGGGCTGGGATCGGGCGGGGAATAGACGGACAAAGAATTCACCAGACAGTGGTCGGAACTACCCAATGGTGATGCTATCGACACAGAGTATCTGTCTGGATCTGTTGTCAGCAGAAGGTCCAAGCAATTCGCCGTGTGCGAATGAACATCCGGTACCCTCGTTGCTCCCTGGACCAGCTGGGTGAGGTTTAGCGCTAGCGCAAGCTTACGCATCTCCCGTCCAGCATGATCAGTGCACTGGTATGGGAAAAGCCACTCCTGGTGGTGGTCATTAAAGTCCCCCAGTAACACTCATTGGGCAGAAGGGTACCGCTGCTGTGCTGCATCAGCCACCTCACTGAGGTACTCTGTGAGCCTGGTTGCCTCCTGATCTCCGCTATGCGAACGGTAGACACAGGCGTAGATAATTTTATCCAGACCTGTGTCCACCAGAACCCAGAGCGTTGTGAATCTCGAGTCCTCAAGGTTACGGCGACGCCGATAGCAAAGATCATCACGGGCGTACATACATACGCCCGCCCGTGGTCTAAAATTGTGCTCCAGGGTGAACCCTGGGTAAGACAGGTACGACACGTCTGACGGACTCGCTATCTGCGTCTCTGTAAGGAAAAACAACGCTGGTTTTTCAGTCTCCAGGTGGTAGTGGACTGCAGAGAGATTTGAGTGCAGACCCCTAATGTTGTTGAGGTGCGCTTTGTGGGGGAGGGGGTGCAGCCGCTGTTTAAATCTATTATTCTTTTTCCTTGCCATCATTAATATTTTATAAGAGTGAATGGAGGAGAGGAGTTCGAAGTGAGACGAGGTTCCACGCTGCTAACCTTCAGACACGCACTGAAAGGACAGCATCATTGGGGTACTAGTCCGGAGACTGCGCGGACGCCCGAGCCCCCCCGGAATTTCCATCGGGCCCTCCCCATCTGGTCGCCAACCAGCACGATGGTGCATTCCGGGATTTTTCGACAGTTGGTGGGGCAGCATTTCGTGTGTGGCTGGCACACTACTTGGGCCCCCAACTACCTGCGGTCGGCTAGCGGCGCACCGTGCCTCGGATCCCGCTACCCTCCGCGACTGGTCTCCCGATACATCCCTAACAGCGCGCGTCAGGCTGGTCAACCTGCAGTCGAACAGCTATCTCGACCCAACTAGTTGGCTACACCGAGCATTGAACCGCAACACGGCTAGGCCGTTTGGCGGTACGTCTTTGCCCGGTGGGTGGTCACAAGCCTTCGGCCGAAACTTCCCACCGCTTTGTGTCACCTGATTTGCACCACCCGGGGACCACGTGTAGGGAATCAAAAAAAAGAAAAGGGTACACTCCTACGGACGTGGGTGACTCGACCCCCAAAAATGTTTGCACTGCGACCGAATAGCACACAATTTCCTTGTGTCCAAACTTTCGACTGGCTTGCTAGCGTCGGCTTTTTCCGGTATTTCTAAATAAAAACCTACTTTTCAGGGACTGGCGGGCAACTTGTCTTGTTACAATGAAACTATGAAGCGAAAATGTCAGTCCATTTTCTCTACAATAGCATAGTTCTGTAAGGTATAAAATGCAGGTATAAAAAGCTTTTTAGTCGGCAATTTGGCAACAGAATATTACGGACATTGCAAACAATAATTCCGTATTCTGTGTGTACACCGTTTTTAAAATAACTTTTGTGTCTCCGACCATACTTGACAGTTAAAATAACGTGGATTTAACGATGAAACTACCTATTTCAATACTTAGCAATGTTGCTGCAAAAGAAATAAATAAACCATGGATTAACAGTAAACAATCCTGAATTATGTATTTGTTTTATCAACTATTTCATAAAATGCATTATGGTATCAGTATCCTCAAATCTTGGATTTAATTTTCTAGATTACATCGTAGTCGACCCTAGTAAACCTTACACCTATCCAATATATTTTAAAACCTTACTTAATCACTCTCCAAGTACCTGTATTTCACCGTGGAACGATCTTTTGATCCTTTATATTAACTTTTAATGGTCGTCCATTTTGCTTAAATTAATATGCAATTTGCATGTTAATCGACTGTTAAAAGGAAAATCTTAATTTTAGTCAAGATGAAGTTCTTAGGTTGTTAATGAAATTTTCTGCTCCTACAAATTGTTCCTAATAATCAAGTTGGAGTTGAATAGTTTTGTAATTTTGAGTTATTGTGTTTTGTGCCTGGTAAACAATTAGTTTCGCGAAAATTTTAGGGAAATGCTCCAATGAACTGTATTTTGAAAATGAATCATCTTGTTTTGTGAATCAAGCAAATTCAAACTATACAATTCTTATATTAACAATAAGGTATGTTATACGTTGGTATATCTACTTAATTATCCTTATAAATTATAATAGTTACAAAATAAATCTTACAAGAGCAATGATTTTTTATTGCGCAGTCGCTACAAAATTATCGCTTCTGTGAAGTAAGTAACTTAGATTAACTTCTAAGAGTTCTTGTAACTTCTTAATTAATCCGAGGGAATTCTCTGTCATCTATCCGAGACACTGCGCTTGCCACTTTGAAACTATTTCGAAAAGGTGTACTTTTTATATTCATTATTTACATAAAGTATAAGGCTAATGGTGTTAAATATATCAATATTAAATAGTTAACGTCTGTCTATTGGTAGTTGTTTTCAAAGTAAGTTGATCAGTCAATTGTTTACTAACATCAACTTTCTTTTCTATTTTATATTCCTACAAAAATCAATTTATGAAGGTAACGTCTCTATTTTTATAAAACTGCTACATACCTATAGCAAAACAAAACAAAACTAATTAAACGTATAAATATGATCAGGCATCTAATAACGCAGATACGATATGTTTTGATGCAATTGAAGGTGAAAATGAGCTTCACTAGTGCATTCAAATTCCAAGTATTCCATTCCACAATGTCGTCTGACAAATCAGTGTCTAGACAACTTTTATAGTTTACTTTGGACATTCGTTTTTTTAAGGTGTTGATAGATTGCTTTTAATTGGAGTTCTTTACAGAATATTAATTGGCTTGTTTCTTTTTATTTTGACTTTATTGAAAAACGAGTTCAACGAATCGTAAGTCACAGGACTTTAGATTTTATCGAATATAGGGATGATGACTAAAAATCTATTTAGTTGGTCTGTTATATTACCAAAATAAAATGGAAAAGTATTTATTTTCTTTTGTCTCGTAAACAAATAATTACGATGATACAGTGCGTAGAAATTTCGTGTGACGTCGTGCCTTAATACACTTTTTACTTAGAAATGTCGTCACAAACGGGCTCTTGAAATTTGATGAGTTTTATCTCTGTCTGTTTTTATAAATTTGATATAGCAAATAATACGTGCCCAATATTTTTTTGATAAAAAACGGACTACGTAAAATTAAATATGTTTTACCCAAGCATTAAACCTATTGTGTATTTATTTATAACTTCATGCAACATACAGATACATAGACGGACTTGAAAATAAAGAAGGAAATTGTTATAAAACCTTATCAAAAGCACTGAAGTTGGCTCTATATTTTCATTTCTCGTAAAATATGTGCCTTAGTTCCACTCCACGTAGGTGTCACTAGGGGAGTTGTAATGCAACTCTGTCGTGATATAGGCACCATAAAAAAGAGCATAGGGATGAACTACAAATTCATAGATATCTTCGTTTTACGATCATATTCGCACAATGGTAGTAAAGTTGCCGTAACTCCTCAGGTGCAAAACTTTCTGCAGAATGGGATTTGTATTATAATGTTACCGCTTGTGTTAACCCATTTTACATGATTATGTAACAAAGATTCGACGTGACGTAATGTAAACATGTAGAGTAAATTTCCTAGTCACTTTTTATTACAATACGAAGGTCAAAATGACATCTTTCAGCCTATATTTTTAAATTCCATCAATTATACAAAACTATAGGATTTTAATAAATTCTTTTTATTATTATTATTATTGAAACAAAACAAACAAAAACATAATCAATCAATGGTTGAGTAAAACTAAACTAAACAAATGAGTATGGTCTTTACAAAGACGAGCCACGTGATGAGCAGCGACCGCAGTGCGTCGTTGCAACGTCGCGACGTCATCTCCTGTTGCCGGTCGTACATTGGATGGCTGCAGTCTGCAGGTCCATCATTCTACCTATCACCCTATGAAGGATATTGTAATAAATACCTTCACTTTAGCTGGACGTAGTGATTTCTCTCAAACAAGAAGGAAAGACTAGTCGGTCAAGTAATGATGTGAGGCAAATGGATTATTATTCACTGAAACTTATCCTTATCAGCTTTTTCATTGACTTAAAATATAAATGAGAAAAAGCGCCTTCTCTAAATATCATCAAAGGAGGCCGTTAAATCGCATCGACAGTTCCAAACCTTATGGGCCTATAAGCTTTTCATCGATCATGTACACTGTTTGGACCTAACGTCGATTGTATTTGTGACGTGCTTGCGGGTAGGGAGAGAAACGCGAGGTGTTTGGCTAATTTCGTCTCCTACACTCTTTTGTCCCTTCCCACACAATGCCATAGTACCAGGTGTGAGCCAGACAACCACACCCCACCTGCGTATTTGTGAAAGTGGTAGACGTCAAACCAGCAGCTATATATTGGCCTGTGACTCCTGTGTGGGCTCTTTCCTTCACCTGAACTCGTCGACAGCGGTCTACGCTTGGATGTTGTTTTTATTTAACAATAAAACTTCACAAAGGCATCACAAGTTCGAGAGACGGTGACTCACAGCTACGACGGCTGCCCCTATTGACTGATTGGCGGTGAATCAGAACGTTCACCACGGCTCAACGCGCGACCTTATATGGTCACAAATTCACAACTGCCCTAAGGCACAAGTACGAGAAATAGTTTGCTAATATCACAACATCTAGAACAGGCGAAGTGGCGTTAAGATAAGGAGCGTCACCTCAAAGGTAGAGGTGCAGGTTCGAATCTGAGCAAATTAGCATTACTTTTTGCAACATTTATTTTTATTATGGCTTGCTTTTTTGTATTATTTGTCTGCTTTGGAAACAGCTGCTTATTACTACTTGCTAAACGCGCTTTTTTATTTCATTTTTTCATTTTCATTCAAGGATTTAACATGGCTGATGATAAGTCGCCCACAAATAAGACCGAAAACGCTTTTCAACGTAATGTTACCATCAGAGCAAATAAAAGGCAAGCTCTTGGCTCTCCACCTCAGGACAACGACTGAAGGTATGTTGTCACGACATGACATACGCGAGATTGTCCAAGAAGTAGTGCAGACTGAATTATCGATAATCTTGGATAAATTCAGTGGTAATATGAAAGCAATGTTGAACAGAGAGCTAAAGCCCATCAATACAAAGATAGATGACATGGATGAGTCGATGAAATTTATAAATAGTCAGTATGAAGATCTACTTACGGAACATAGTACATCAAAGGAGACTATAACGGAACTTCAGAGGGAGAATTGTGCTATGAATACTACCATGGCCTCACTTAAAGTGCGTTTAGATCAGCTTGAACAGCAAACACGATCAAACAATGTGGAAATTCAGTGCTTACCTGAGAAGAAACAGGAGAATCTGTTTAATATTACGTCAGACCTGGTTAAGGTTGTTGGTTGTGATGTAGATAAGAGAGATATTTTGCATTGCACTAGGGTGGCCAAGCTTAACCCTGATAATACACGACCGCGATCAATTATGGTGCAACTGGCTTCCCCTCGACTTCGTGACTAATTCCTCGCTTCTGCCATTAATTTTAACAAGAAGAATAAGGAAAATAAGCTAAACAACATCCATCTCGGTTACCCTGGACCAAAAACCGCAATTTTCGTGACTGAAGATCTGTCCCCGACATACAAGGCTCTGCACGCTGCTGCGAGAGTCAAAGCCAGTGAACTTGCTCTAAATTCTTCTGGATTCAGGGTGGCAGAATTGTTATGCGTTAAACGGAAGAATCACAGCACATCATGGTCAGAAACATGGAAACTTTAAATAAGCTTTCTTAGTTTTTTTCCCGCACACATGTGCATCGCAGCATTGGCATTTTGTATTTGTTAATATTCGCGGAAATTAATATTTATTACCAAAACACAAGAGGTCTACGCACAAAGACCCATAACTTTTGTCGTAATTTGTCTTTAGAAAGCTATGATATTGTAATATTGACTGAAACATGGTTGAATAGTAGTGTCATGGACATGGGATAGAGACGGAACATTTTTCGAACATTTTTCATTGGGAAAGTCAATGCGAGGATCTTTGGGTTGTTATCGAGGTTCCGTTTATGAAATCTATTCGTCAAATAGCTCTGTGTGCAGTATATTTGCCATCCCCTGTTATACGTAGTACCTTGGACCATTTTTTGGATTGCTGTAATTTTATGCTTGAACGGACGGACTGCAGTTGTCGGTGATTTTAATTTAGGTAACATCAGGTGGAACTTGTTAAATGACTCAGTAATCAATTATACTCCGCCTGGCTTTAGTAATTTACTGATAGATTTTACGCACATGCACAAATTTGCGCAACTTAATGAGTTTGTGAATGTGTCTGGACGAATATTTTATCTTGTTTTAACGAACTTACCTTCTAATAGCGGAACTGCAGCTCTAAACCCCCTCAGCGCTATTGATGTCCTACACCCCCCAATCGAAATCCTGCTGAGAGCGAGTAAAGAAACCTGGCTTCCATACAACTCATAGAATATAAGGCTTAATTATTTTAAACTTGATTACCCAGAAATTTGCGATGATCTTAATTGGGTGGACTGGGATATTGCGTTCGAGGATTCTACTGATGTAAATGATATGCTCAAAGTCTTTTATGAAACAATTGGGCATATCATACAATTGCATGTACCTTCTATGCCTTAACGAGAATATCTAAATCTAAGTGGGGTCTGTCTTTTTTGACTTTAAAGACAATTTATAGGGCTACTTACTTGGGTTGTATCTGCTATGGGGCGCCTGTTTGGGCTGATAGGGCCACAATAGGGGCGGTACGACGTAAATTACTTCAGAGTCAGCGTTTGGCTTTGATGTTCTTATGCAAAGCATACAGGACGGTTAGTACTGAGGCCTTACCGGTACTTGCTGGCGTACTTCCGGTCGACCGTGAAGTGCAGCGACGTGCTGCAATGTACTATTCCGCAAAAGAAACCATGGACGCGGACTTTTTAACGCGGAGTGACCGTGACAAAATCTCACGTAAATAGTCTACATCGCTCTGCAGTAGTTCAGCATCATCGTTAGATTCAACTATCCCGGCGAATTTGAGATCGTCAGCGTACATATAGAATTCTGAGAATTTGAGACATTGTGGGATATCGTTGACGAATATAATAAAAAGAATGGGACCGATATGCGACCCTTGAGGCACCCCAGACGTGGTCCCATAAGTTTCTGAACTTCGAACAATACTGTTGTACAGCAAAATTTTGGTCCCACTACGCTTAAAACCGGTAACATTCCTAACAACGAAGCCCAGCATTCTAGACGCCTTTTTAATAATATTTTCGATATGAGGTACGAATGTCAGTTCATTATCAAAAATAACACCCAAGTCCCTAATCTGATTGACCTCTTGGATTACATTAGAGCCCACATGATATACACCAGGTGTACTTCACGTGGTAACATTTTTTGACGTTTAATGTCATTTTGTTCACGCCACGGACTGCTCAACTGCAAGAATTCAGCTGCAAGTTGTTTTCATCTGCTCCAACTTTGGGAAAACTGCGTAATTTTCTTCCGACTGCCACTAAGACTGCGCTTGCACAATCTCTTCTTCTTCCCATCCTTGATTATGCTGATGCCAGCTATCTTGACCTTCCTCAAGAACAACTCGATAAACTTGAGCAGCTTCAAAATTTTTGTATAAGGTTCATACGTATTTGGTTTGGGCAAATATGACCATGTTTCCGAATTTCGCGTAAAGCTCAAGTGGTTGCCAATTCGCCTTCGCCGGAATGCTCATATTCTTTCTCTTTTGTTTAATGTGCTCTTTACTACTTCCACCCCTCTTCTCAAGGATCGTTTTCAGTTTATCTGCGATTCCCACACGAAATCTCTAAGGTCATCAGATAACTTGCGACTTAAAATGCCAATGCATTCCACAACTTTTATGGATAAATCTTTTACTGTCCAGGCTGCTCGTCTGTGGAATGCATTGCCTGACTCAATAAAACGTGCTCAAATTATCTATCGCTGTGATTGTGCTCTTGGTTTTTTTAGTATTAAGTTTCATTTTTTCTTGTTTATTATGGTGTACAATAAAGTGTATATAAATAAATAATATTGATATATTTAACGTCATTAGCCTCATACTTTATGTAGCTAATGAATATAAAAAGTACACCTTTTCGAAATAATTCAAAGTGGAAAGCGCAGTGTCTCGGATAGATGACAGAGAATTCCCTCGGATTAATTAAGAAGTCACAAGAACTCTTAGAAGTTAATCTAAGTTACTTACTTCACAGAAGCGATAATTTTGTAGTGGCTGCGCAATAAGAAATCATTGCTCTTGTAAGATTTATTTTATAACTATGATACGTTTTAAGGATAATTAAATAGATATACCAAAGTATAACATACCTTATTGTTAATATAAGAATTGTACAGTTTGAATTGGCTTGATTCACAAAACAAGATGATTAGTTTTCAAAATACATTGGAGCATTTCCCTGAAATTTTCGTGTAACTAATTGCTTGCCAGGCACAAAACTAAACGTAGGCAATTACTCAACAATACAAAACTATTCAACTCCAACTTGATTATTAGGAACAATTTGTACGAGCAGAAAATTTAATTAACAACCTAAGAACTTCATCTTGACTACAATAAAGATTTTCCTTTTAACAGTCTGTTAGAATGGAAAACTCCCGAATCTTATTAAAAAAATATTTATACTTCCTAATTAATAAACAATATGTTTTGGTGAAAATTCGGTATACGTCCCAACTCTTTGAATGCCAAACCCGAACTGGCTGGAAACTAACGAGATAAACAACTTCTAGGTGGGCCATTGCTGACTAAGCAATAGTGTCAGCATTTACTAATACAGAATAGGGATGTAACAACTCCAGAATTTCCATATGGGGCTGGTTACCCTGTGGCGTGGTCTTACTATTAAAAGAGTTCATACCTTCCTTTTGGGGCTGGTTACCCTGCGGCCTGGTCCTACTATTAAAAGAGTTCAGACCTTAATTTTGGGGCTGGTTACCTTGTGGCGTGGTCCTACTATTAAAAGAATTTAGACCATCCTTTTGGGGCTGGTTACCCTGCGGCGTGGTCCTACTTTTGGAAAGACCGTGAGTTTGGGGCTGGTTACCCTGTCCATTGGTCTTGATAATAGGGGTAGTATCGACTTGATTAAAAGGGGTTTGCCCCGTGCGATACTTAAACGGGACATTATTTAGTTTAAATTGATATTATTAATGGATTCGTCAACTTCATCTCTGTCTTCCTCCTCATAATTATCAGTGAAGTTTACACGAGATCCTGGCTTAACGCCAGTTTGTCTGTTATTAACCCAGATACTGCGACGGGACTTTTAAAGGCCCAAAAATATGATTAAATCTACCTGCATTTTTCATATTATTTTAATTAATTGAGATACATACTCATATTGGCAAGTTACTTGGTACCTATCAATATATTTTTGTTGCAGTTACATTTTCAATTGGACACACATTTTTATGTATATTGAGTGTTTTTGAAGACCTAGGAGTTCTTTTTTTTACAATGGCTGCACAAAGGTAAGCTTTTATGTTATTTATATGTGGCATGTGATAAAAGTTCGCTGTGATATTTATATGTTGGTTATTTCATCAAAATATAACCTCATTTGTTTGGTTCGAAACGCAAAATAAATATTCTTTTTCACGTTTGAAATCGATGGCCTTGTAAAAGTCCCTTCGTAATATAGGGGTTTATTATATGATTATTTCTATTTTAGCACGCGATTAGTAAAAGCGCTCAAACTCATCGAAATTGTTGATGAGTTAGAGCGAGCTGACGAAGACATTTTGTTGCCGAACCAAATAACCATTCTCCCACCTGATAATACCAACGCGGATGTTATTGACGAAGACTCTGCTGAGGAAGAATATTATAATATATATTACCTGCTTATTATTATAACAATATGTATGTTATTTTCTTGTAGGCTCTCAGCTAAGAGCTCTCGCTGAGGTGACGTTTTAAAATATATTAGATAGGTGTGAGGTTTACTAGGGTCGACTACGATGTATTCCTGAAAATTAAATCCAAGATTTGAGGGTACCATACCATAATGGTAAAATAATAGCTCATATGAGTATCTAATTCAGGATAGTTTACTATGGACCCATGATTTATTTTTAAGTCTTTTGCAGCAGACCACAAAGTAGTAGAGTATTGGGCATTCTGTCACAACGGAGCGTAGGCGAACTTGTTCGACTGCGCGGCAGGTGGGACAGAATGCCCAATACTATACGGATTTTGGATAAATTAGGTATTATACCTGTACTTGACCAATGATGATCCATGCGAGTTCGCTATCACTCTGAAGGATGAAGAATGCTCAATAATGAACAATCGACTCGATCAATGACCAGTAACGCGAAAGAGGTTGCGGTCAGTTTATAAATGTTAATTAAATACCTTCACTCATTTTCGATAATATGTATATACCCTATTAAAGCTAAATTATTTGTATATATTATAGAAGCGCCGTGCATCACAGCAATTTAACTCCGAACATTACAGTGCAAAGGCTCAATTTTAAATGTATTTCTTAAATATATAACTTTTATTGAAATTGTCTATAATGTTTTACCTAGTGAAATCTGATTTAGATGGCATTCGTAAAATGATTTTCAAGAATGTAAGTGGTGAGATAATATATATTCAAGATATGCAATCGAGAAAAAAAATATCGAACATAGAGGAATTAAAATATCAGGATAATGATTTAACCCAAACAGAAGATTTATTTAACCAGAAGTTGGAAGATTGAGTAAAATCTAACTTGAAAAATACACACTACCTTATACTCAAAAGCGACCCTGATGAGGATCTTCACACATTCGTTAAAGTAAGCAACAAACAAGCTGATCATGAAAAATCGATTGCGAGTTCGTCAAAGACTAGTGAGACTAGTATATCGAAAGCAACAACAGATTTATTACATCAGGAGAAAGATATAGCGCATGATTTAGTTTTACCTGCATTAGAAGATATTGATTGCTATCAGATACTGCCAGGAAATAAAATTTGTTTTTTATAAATATTAATGTATTACATACATTCACTCATTTTCAATTGGTTCATTTCCGACAGTAATCATGAAATTTGTAAAACAACCGCAAACGCTGCATTTTAATACAGTCTGCGATGATTTTTGTAAGATAGTTGTCAAGTTTGTTGTATTCGTCAAGGTGCTGTATTACCTGACTCAGTACGATGTATCATTTGCGGTCCCTCCAATTGTGGAAAAACTAATTTATTAATTGGTCTTCTTACACACGAAAATGGATTAAGATTTGAAAATGTTTATGTTTATTCAAAAACTCTGCATCAACCCAGACAAATGAGGAAGTACTAAGCGTACAGGACGCAAAACCCGACTCCGTGATTATTTTTGATGATGTCGCTTGTGAAAATCAAAGTAACATGCGTGATTATTTTGCAATTGGAAGACAAAAATGCATTGATTGTCTTTATCTAAACCAAACATATAGTAAAATTCCTAAGCAGTTAGTAAGAGACAATGCGAACTTAATCATACTTTTTAAACAAGATGAGATTAATCTACGTCATATTCATGAAGAACACGTCAACACTGATATGACATGGATTGAATTTCGTGAAATGTGTTCTAAAATATGGAGTGAACCTTTTAATTATGTAGTAATTAATAAGGATTGCTCTAAAAATAAAGGATGTTACAGAAAGAAATTTGATACTTTTGTTGTCTTTGATTAAAAATACTTATATTTAAGCCAGTTACCCTCGCCATATTATTATTCTTCAGACAACGCTTAATCAATCACGAACTGTTTTTTATATTTTTGTTATTATGTAAAAATCTCTGAAAAGACAAATAGTTGATGCTGCAGAAGCTGTTAAGAAGAAAATGCGAAAGATGAGAGATGTTGAGATTAACAATCAGCAAGTACTGGAATCAGTTTTCAAGCCGGTAACAGAACTGCCTCCGTAAATGAAAACACAGTAACTCTTTAATTGTCGAATCGTTTTGTTATAAACAAAATATTTAAGTTAGGTAGAAAAATGCATTTTTATATGTTGAAAAATGAAAAAATATTTTATTCAGAGCATAAATAACAAATACTTTATTGTTTTTTATTTAATAAAATCAGTTAATGTGTTATAAAATAGGAACATAATTCATAAGAAAATATTATTTTTATGCTAAAACCCAGTTACTGAATGGTTACTGTAGTCTAGGTTAGTTTTAAACGTTACTGTCTATTAACCATTTAAAGACAGAAATTGTAGTGATAATACGACACAGTAACTGTATACATACTGGGTTGAAACCTAAAAAGTAAGTAAAGATGCTGTATTGAAGACTGATTTATGATTATAAAATCTCAAATGCAATAATAAGTATCTAAATATACTGTGATCTATGTTAACCTTTTTCAACTGTGTATGATTCTTCAAAATAATAATTATGCTAGTTTCATCAAATGTATCCAATTAAAGGATGAAAACACTTTAACATTAAAATATTTTTATTTTTGAATCGGATAAAAGTAAAATCACGTTCTTATATTAATTTTAAATTGCTCTTTTTAAAGTCTTCTTTTTAAAAACTTTATTAATTTTATTTATCTATGTGTGATAAAACGACGAGATGCAGAGATAGTGAGATCAAATATACTAAGTTATTGCCCTTTGCTGTTAATTATTTTATAATTCCTTTTTAACAAAACAAAATATATTGAAAACAACATAAACAAGTAAAAAAATCCTAAAACCCCGAAATTTTTTTTATTAAAAAAATTGAACTACTTAATCTATTTAGTAGTAGACACGCTTCTAATTATGAAACGATATCCTGCGAAAATATCCCGATTCAAACAGTAAATTATTAGTACTTATTTAATTTTAAAATTGCACCAAGTGCAACCCCATGTCGTGTCCAGGCTATCTCTCTCCATTCTGGGTTGCCTGGAAGAGATCGCAGAACGCGATAAGGCCGCCTGTTGTATGTTTGTTGTTATTTTAAGGTTTCCGTGTGTTATGTTTTTATCTTGGTGTACAATAAAGTATATAATAAATAAATAAATAAATTTCTCATAACTTTTGAACGACTGAACCGATTTTTATCAAACATAGCTTCCCATAATGTCACCTTTCAAACAAAAAAAAATCAAATCGGTTCATCCGTTTAGAAGCCATGATGCCACAGACAGATATACAAATACACAAACAGGTACACACGTCAAACTTATTACACCCCTCTTTTTCCGTCGGGGGTTAAAAATAAACTTATACATTTATATAAATACAAAAAATGAAATAAAAAAAGCAATACAAGCATATACGCTTAGCCTATGTCTAGCAGTGGACGTCTTTTGGCTGTCATGATAATGATGATAAAATCGACGACCAAATTATTTTCAGGCAATGCTTGCACAAACAAGAGGAATGAGAACGATTTGAAGGCATGTTCTCAAGCCATGAGAAGTCCCAGTTTCACAATTAAATCGGATTTTCTTTGCCCATTACTCGTGCTGTAGTTTTTGGAACAAGTTCAGGTATTCCGTATTTTTCATGTTTAGTTTTCAGAAACTGAATTACAATATAATCATTTTCTCTAAATTATTTATTTTTATATTAATTTAATAAGCCTTCGCCTAACTTGAACCTCTACGATAGCACGCAAGTGAATTCTGGTAGGTGTATTTTTTAGACGGTGTGCAGATGAACAGTCCTCGTAATTATAAAAATCTTCAACGGTCATTACTTTTATGTCAACTTTTCGAGATCTTGCAGACTGAACAGTATTGTGAAGATCACCAAAGTCGTAAATTTTTAGGTTACGTTTCATTGCTTGCTCCACTTGATGGTGAAAGCTATCGGCTGACAAAGCCCTCCAGTACCCAGTTACATGCAAAAAGTTAGCTTAAAACTCAGTAAATCAATAGTTATTGTGGTTGAGCTATGATTTTTTAATTAAATATTAAAACTGCGGGCATCTTAAGCCCAGTAACTAAGATACTGTGATTAATTTAAGTATAACATATGAAAAAAATTACGGAAATTTTACATAAAATCACAGTATTTGAAAAAGCCGTGTTATAGCCAAACAAAACATATTTATAAAAATACATGAACACATATTACAGCACAGTAAATAGTAATTTACTGTGTTCAAACCTAAAAATTAAAACGCACTGTCTTTTTTTATTAAAAATGTCTTGCTTTATAGTAAAATACTGTGTTTTCATCTATCGTATCTCCTTACCGGAGGTAGATACAAAAAAAACGATAATTTTCCCAGATAGCGCTCGGTCTCGTTATTACAATAACCTAAACAGGTATAAACACAGTAATTAAAGTTACTGTGTTTTCATTTACGAGGGCAGTATACTTAACTCAATAAAGTATGTATTAGTGGTATTTACAACTCGCAATAATTAATTTGTTAACATTAGCGATCAATTAGTGATGTTATGTATCGAAAGCTTCCACAATGTCATAGATGAAATTAGTAATTAAAGATTTTTGAAATAATATTGTGTGTTATTTGAGGTTCGACAATCTTCATTCTAGAAAATTCTTCTAGGAAAGAAACAAAATGTAATAAACAGAAATGCTGATAATCATCTGCAAAAAAACAAGACGGCAGAGGAAATAGCGAACCATACTTATCTCTTTGCGGAGCTAAATCGAACGACCTAACTAAGGGATGTTCGAGAAAACACCTTTTTAAAGACAAAGGCACGGAATCACGGATATTTCATCGTCCGCGCTTACGCCGGGCACACTTTCCGCAATGAACTTCACTGTGTTTACTTAGAACAAATCAATGGTTACAGCTGGACTTGTGATTGGTGGTGGAGATAACTTAAATAAAGGGGAGGAAGAAAATTGTTTGGTTTAACACGCGTGATCATTCAAAACGGATTGGGGAAAAGGATTTCATTTTTCTTTGATCCATTGTCAAAATGTTTACGTAACCACAAAACAAATAGGCAAGGAATTTAATTTTTTAATAATCTAATTTGTAATCCTATGTTTTAATGTGTGTTTTTATTATTCAATGTGTTATTTTGTGTATGGATTTGATATCTGAAATAAATGTATTAATAATAAAATAAAACTTGCATTACAACCCCACAACGATGACAAAGGAGAAAAATGCCCCGTTCTTGCTTTTATCACAAGCTATTTCTTTAAGTTTTCATTTTATGAGCTAACTCCGTATGGTTTTTGATAGAGGCCGTCTGTCAGACACGCAGTGGTTTGATGTGAGTTAACGTTGAGTACGGTTAATGTAATTAAATTAATTGTCTGGATAAACCTAGTAGTATCTAAGTAGTTCAGGAATGTGTTGCTTTGCTAGAAATATTCGGGTTATATTCTGTGTAATCTGTACCGAAATGTTCAAATAAATCCTAGTCTCCTAATCTGAATCTCCGAACACATAAAAGTGCCGAACTAATCTGACGTAATAAAAAAACTTACTGAAAGGGCCCGTCCACAGTAATTATTGTTTTGTGAAGCAAGAGTCTACATCGATAAATAAGTACCTACTATACTTGTACGTAGTCTATTGTGCCATAGCGCGAGAATCTGTAAGCAATTTTTTATATTTTATTGGATAACGCATTGCAATTTGATGTCCCTAACAGGACCATGTGCGGATGATAAATTGACTTGACTTGAGGGAAGCAAACATTGTCCTATATTTTTTAAATCGCCTTTTTCATTGATCGATAGCTGTTTGTGTTACGGCACGGTGTGATAGGAGGTCAAACAAAATGGAGGTGCTCAAGTTTATGAGATTGATATTTGACTTTCGATGAAATGAGGTGAGATATTTGGGTTCCGCTAACCTTAACTACAGTAAAGTTATGTAATTCAACTGCTATGTGAATTATAAATGCAAGATTAAATACAGGTTTGGGTAGAATGGGTTATTAGACACTTGGGCAGGTACGCTGTGCTAATATAACAGAGTGGTAGTTAAAAGGGGACGATAATAATTGTATACTCAAATATGACGTATGAGATTTATGAAAATTATTAGGCGGAGTTCTTTGAGAACAAACATTAGTTGTAACTAAATAAATATGGAGTTTGTAATCAGTTATAAAAAACAAGAGAAAACCTGCGGATATGAAGAGTAGAAGTGCTTACCCCAAGTCATGCCGTCAGTCGTCATGGCTTTATTCTGTGGCTCTTTTTCCGTCACCTTAATATTATGCATGAAAATCATAAATCATCTCTTGTATATTAATGATTATGCAAGAGATCTGTCTATTGGGCAAAGCCAGCTCACGAAACTGAAGACCGATGATGGCAGGATCGTATCCGCCAAACCGGAGCTTCTGAGGGAGATCGAAAGATTATATGGGCAGTTGTACACGTCAACCAGTAAACCCGTCGCAAATCTAACGAATGACCATAGAGCTAGATTGACCCGACACTATACCGAAGACATTCCGGACGTCAGCCTGTATGAGATTAGGATGGCTCTGAAACAACTTAAGAACAACAAGCGCCGGGTGATGACGGAATCACGGCCGAACTCCTGAAGGCGGGTAGGAAACCGGTCTATAAGGCCCTTCAGAAGCTGTTTGATTCCGTCATACTCAAGGGGAGGACGCCACAGGCATGGTGCAGGGGTGTGGTGGTACTCTTCTTCAAGAAGAGTGACAATGCTTTACTGAAGAACTATAGGCCCATCTCACTTCTTAGCTATGTCTACAAGCTGTTTTCAAGAGTCATCACGAATCGTCTCGCGCGCTGGTTTCACGATTTCCAGGCGCCCGAACAAGCCGGATTCCGTAAAGGCTTCAGCACCGAAGACCACATACATACGCTGCGGCAGGTTATACAAAAGATCGAAGAGTACAACCTGCCTCTCTGTTTAGCGTTTATGGACTACGAGAAAGCCTTCGATTTGATCGAGACTTGGGCTATACTGCAGTCTCTCCAACGGTGCCAAATTGTCAACCGGCACATCGAGGTGTTGAAGTGTTTATAGAAAAACGCCACGAGGTGTGAGACAGGGAGACGTCATATCTCCGAAGCTGTTTACCGCTGCACTGGAGGACGTCTTCAAGGTTC
Organism: Orthosia cruda; assembly: GCA_964057195.1. Lineage (NCBI taxonomy): Eukaryota > Metazoa > Arthropoda > Insecta > Lepidoptera > Noctuidae > Orthosia > Orthosia cruda. Next base: position 28,831,388 of record OZ059840.1, on the reverse strand, counting down.
TGGACTGGAGAGGGCTAGGCATCAATGTCAATGGCGAGTACATCACTCACCTTCGGTTTGCCGACGATATAGTGGTTATAGCTGAGACCATGGGGGACCTCAGTACAATGCTCGATGACCTCAGTAGAGCTTCCGAAAGAGTGGGTCTGAGGATGAACATGGACCAAACCATGGTGATGCTGAATGTCCATGATACACCCACTCCTATTTAGGTCGGAGACTCTACTCTCGAAGTTGTGGGCGACTATGTCTACCTGGCACAAACGATCCAGTTGGGTAGGGTTAACTTCAAGAAAGAGGTCAACCGTCACGACCGACTCGGCTGGGCAGCGTTCGGGAAGTTGTGCGGTATCTTCTCGTTCAACTTACCACAGTGTCTCAAGACAAAAGTCTATGACCAGTGTGTGTTGCCAGTGATGACATATGGCTCTGAGACGTGGTCGCTTACAATGAGGCTCATCAAAAAGCTTACAATCACTCAAAAGGCAATGGAGAGGTCTATGCTTGGCGTTTCCTTGCGTGATCGAATCAGAAATGTAGAGATCTGCAAGAGAACCAGGGTTACCGACATAGCCCGAAGAATTGGCAAACTTAAGTGGCAGTAAGCAGGGCACAATGCTCGCAAAACGGATGGCCGATGGGGCAGAAAGGTTCTGGAGTGGTGACCGCGAACCGGAAGATGTTGCGTTGGAAGGCCACCCACCAGATGGACGTATACGCTGGTTGCGAGACGCGCGGGAGCAGTCAAAGTGGCGACACTTGGGGGAGGCCTATGTCCAGCAGAGGACGTCTTTCGGCTGATATGATGATGATATTATCCATAGATTTTTTGGGTGTTACTGGTAAATTTGTATTTTCTTACCAAGATGAAAAACGATATTATGAGAAAACGTTTGAACAGAGTTCGTTATACTTTGTTCCTTTTTCTTGTGTGGGTGCCACTTTTTCTTAGGCATCTTATGAGATATACCTAAAGCTTTTAAGACATTCTTTTATTTCATTTGGGAGCTCGATGTAATGCTCACTCAGGTGGTTTTGAACTGACCGATAGTGAAACTCAAATAGTAATCGACTTGTCTAGTTGATAAAAACGAGCTACGCATGTGTTAGAATCATGAATGGAACTCTATATAAAAGTATTTATATATACAAAGATAGCAAGCTTTGAATGTCAAGATGGTTGTTGGTTATTTACTGTGTATCAGAGTTCCAATGTATGTGGTGTGTAAGGAAAGGGTTTTATGAATAAAAGCACAGAAAGACAAGACTAGGTATTTATTTTAATAAGGCTTGTCAATTAATTCATATTTAGAAGGCTCATTGAGCTTACCGCCCATATCGCTGGACTAGTTCTCGTGGGGAAGAAGGGCAAGAAACCCCACGGTAGTTCTTTCATAGTATTTATCGATATATTTTACAACCACATAAAGTATTTACAATATTATAGAATGAAAATAACAAGCATAGGTCAAAGGACATAGACTAGCCCTTAAATCAATATAAAATATCAATACATATAATAAATCTGTAGAGAAGTCGTTTTTTTACATCGAAAATATTTCCAAAAAAATATAACCAGGGTTTTAACACCCTGTTAGAGAACCAACAGAACCCATTTCCAGCATTTTTTGAATATTTGTCTGTTTATCTGTTTGTCTGTTTATTTGTGCACGCATCAAGTAAAATGTACGAAACCAATGTAGATAACTTTTATACATAAATATTGTGCGTAACTTGAGGTATTACTAAGTTTTTGATTCATCGCAATCGGTTCACGCTATCAAAAGTTGTATGAATTTAAAGTATTCAAGAAGTAAAATTTCGCAACATACGCAATTCAGATACTCGGATTGCTGAACTCCATATTCGATAGATGACGTTGTGCATTTCGCGTCATTTTCTGAATAGCGGTACTAAGATTTACCGCGAAAGAATTAATATTAAAAAGAAATGGTTGGTAGTTAGGGTCCCTAAAATACGCCGGCCGCGCCCCCGTGCGAGTACGCAGTGAACTAGGTCGAATCAACGGTATAACTTCAAGGGCTATTTCATGTGTGGCTAGAGTAAAAATTATAATTAGGGAGTCGAGACCTAATGCACGAGACTAAAAAAATACGTTTATTGAGATTTTAGGTTTCTAATCATACTACTAATGTCAATAATGGCGTTGACGTGCTTGCAACGTGGTCCGTTATTTCGCTGCCGCTATTGCCCTATATTTGAATAGCCTAATGATAAATGTGATGGCTTACTACATTTAAGGTTGCGAGTCCGAGTCCCAGCTAAGGATAGATATTTTTAACGGACTTTCCAAAATGGAGAAGGTTCGACATTGGGTTTTTCCCCCCCCGATTTCTCCGTCAATTGTGGACCGAATTAAAAAATTTTTTTTTTTTTTGAAAAAGTATGTTCCCAAATTGGTCCCATTTTACTGAATTTCGGAGATAATTATGCAATAGAACTCTTCAATAAATGACGGCAAATCTCAGTTCTGAGTTTACGGGTTCGACTCCCTGGTCGGGCAGTGTCCCCCCCTCCCCCCGGTGGGTTCCCGCATTGTTAAGGCGGGGGGGCTTAGTAACCGTGGTAAGTTCACCCACGGTGAAGCGAAGGGGAACACGAGGAGGGGCCGCACGTCAGGCCTTTTGCCGATAAGCCGACGACGTAGCGGCCAACATGTAGGTTTCGGTGCTGCCTGGGCGACATCGCAACTGAGGCGGGCCGCGATGTCGTATGTGGCCTCCCAAATCCATACAATGTCGTGGATGAGGGTTGGAGGCCGTGGCGGGATTGGGGTGATGGTATTGCGGTGCGCCGCTCTCCCTACCTTCCGCGGCCTGGACGGGGTTGCCAACGTCTGATTGCGGACGCGGTGGAGCCGCAGAGGAAGTGGAGTGTCTGTATAGCGATGGACACTCTCCCTATCCCCTGCGGCCGAAAAATGGTAGGTGGCGGGGCCATTGACCTCGACACGTCACAAGGGGACCAAGGGTGCCATACACGGGGTCGTCTGGCACCCCTGTGCTGGTTTGGTCCCTGGGGTGGTCACGGCGCACAGTGTGTTCTGGTGCGATAGGTGATGGAGGGTAGTCCCCAGAGGAGGGTCCGGTAACGGACAGCCGCGGCGGGTTCGCGTTGAGTGCTAACGCGTGCCCGTTTAACCATTGGTACGGTCGAACACACTAGGGCCGATAGACTGAATTACTCGACCTTCTACAGCTTGCATCTTCCATCTTATCATCTTCCTCAACCTATCGTGTGTATACTTCTAAGTTCTAAGCGTACCTATTTAAAGCTTTCAGTGTATAACGATCACCGCTAACGAAATGTTCCTCTAAACCTTAGTAGTAATTGATCAGTGAAATTGTATCAGCTTAGATCATATAAAACGCTTATGGCACGACTGCCGCAGCAGCTAGTGACACTCATGCCACCCATATCGTCATAACCTCAAGTGATACGACCAACACACATCACTTCACATAGAGTCTATGTCTTCTAGGTTATTACAAAACCAATACAACGATTAGTTTCCTTTGAGACCCGTATCCCCGCTACAGCTCACAAGTGAATTGCGGGTACGACGACATACAAGTGCGTACAGTGCGACCTAATAGCCACGGTATGTGCTCTCCTACTCGGTGAAAGAACTCTCCCCACTGTTTTCTACGTTTATCTCATTAGGAGCACTACTTAGAGGCATCCTTTGTATGCGATTGTAAGCGTACTTATTCGTTCTTTTACTATTTAATGATTTCAGAAGAACTAGCATAATGTAACTTTGAAAGTAAGCAAGTGAATTAAGATCTGAAGATGAAAATCGATCGATCGAGATCGTTGTAAATCATCCCGTGACATAAGATCTGTTCTGAATACACGTGATTGACGAATAGCCAGTATTGGTTAAAGCAGCTACAATACTAACTCGTTTTGACACTTAAAATTACGTAGCTGGTCTCCGGGGAGACGCTTTCTGTCCGGCGGGCGCGCATGCCACGGGGTCGTTGTTGTTGTCACGTGTTTTACATGGGGCCAGGCAAAAGACCGATCGCCCCACCACTCGGACCGGTATTTATAACCGAGTGACATACGCGCACGAGGCGACGATACAATACTGTTATCAGCTTGTAGCGCGATTTATTGATATCTACATACACTAAAGGCACAACTAAAAAGTGAAAAATAAGTAATGAAAAATTCAAAAAAATACTACCGACTGCCAAATAAAAACTACAAAGTGAAAACGTCCATAACGAAAAATATTGGTACCAACGAAAGACACCAACTTCCAAAAATAAAGTAATTTTTCACTTTGTAGTGTTTTTATTTGGAAATTTGGTAGGATATTTTTTTTAAATCTGTTTTTTTTATATTTTCGTTTCGGTGTGGTGATCTGGAGTGCTACTAGATGGCGCGCAGAAAATCTGTCCTTACTTTTTTGTATGAAGTCGATATTCTTCTCCCTAGAGTAAAAAGTATTCTGTGCAGCGAACGCTCGATCTAGGTAGGTAGAAAGGTAAGAAAGGTAGGTGGATCTAGGTAAGTAGGGCAAAAATATAAATAATATATATATAATAGCAAAAATATAAATATTGTGACGTAGTGTGTAATTCTACCCATTTGTTTTGGCACGCTGTCCTTTCTGTTTTGCACCTTTTTTTTATTGGGCTAGTTTCGCAAAAGTTTTCGTCATTTTTGCTTTTTTACTTTTAGGTTCTATAAATTTATAACCCTTATTTATTTATTATATACATTATTGTACACCACTAAAACATACAGGACAAACATTTACAAAAAACAAGTGTACAATGGGTGGTCTTATCGCACTAGGCAATCTCTTACAGACAACCCTTAGTACTTTCAGAATATCCTACAAATATTAACTCACTTCATTTTGAATCCAATTTTTGTCTTTTTTCTTTTGATTTATGCACCATTGCTTTGCAGCAAAATATTTTCATGTAACTCAGATCAGGTTTTGTTCCTGACCAGGCTTCTTCAGGTGTCATGTCCGAGAGAGCTTGTGTGGGCGAGCGGTTTATAATGTATCCAGCAGTAGCCAACGCTTCAGCCCATTAGTCTTTCCGTAAATCACCATTGAATAACATACATTTAGCTCTTTTTATTAATGTGCGATTCATTCGTTCACTCAAGCCGTTTTGCTGTGGACTATACGGGTTGGAGGTTTGATGCAATATCCCATATTTTTTAAGGAAGGTATCAAAATTCTTATTTATATATTCTGTCCCATTGTCACTTATCAACACCTTTATCTTTTTATTTAACTGATTTTCTACTAGATTCTTAAACTCAATAAATGTATCCAGTACCTCAAATTTATTTTTAATAAAATATACAAATACTTTATGCGACTAGTCGGCAATGAAAGTTAAAAAATACCTTGTCCCTCCAATTGAAGTAGTCTGCTTTGGTCCACATAAATCGGTGTAGATGTTGAAATTGATGAAGTTCAGCTCTAACAGGTTCTGTGTTCGGGAGCCACTACCTGGAAAAGGTGGCCTAGATTGTTTGCCTTCTAGACATGTAACACATGTATTAACTTTCCAGTTCCGGTGACAAACTTACTCCAGTTCAAAATTTTGGCAATTTATTGACATCTTTCATATTTAAATGCCCCATACGTAAGTGCCATAAGTAACTATCAGTTTCTGCAGTTGCAGCCATAGTTCGAGATTGATTCATAATATTTAGTCTGTAGGTATCATTGACAATATCTGTAGAAGCCAAGTTTTGCTAGTGTTGGTTTTGTATCATAAATCCAGTCTTATCAAATACTATATTTTAACCAGCCTTTATTATTTTACTTACGGATAGTAAGTTGGTTGAAAGTTCCGATATGTATAAGACATTTCTCACCTGTATTGTGTTGGTGTTATCTAGTTGAATAGTCACATTACCACAACTCTCTACACGCAGTAATTTGTAGTCAGCAATTTTTATGCTTTAAACTGACGGAGAAGCTTCATTTTCTAACCAATGCCGATGCATGGTCATGTGAGCTGATGCACCGGAGTCTACATAGCAGTTGTAGTTGTCATTAAACCGCATGGCTGAAAAAGCTCCTACATAACCATTATTATCACAGTTTTTATTTTCAGACTTGTCCTTTCTATGCCAACAGTTTTTACTAATATGCCCGTATTTGTTGCATTGAAAGCACCGTTGGCCTTCTGATCTGATTAGGGCTTTTTATGTGAGTTTGTGTAAAATGCAGTAGTGTCTGACTGTTTTACTTCTTGTAGAAGCTTAGTTTAATTAAGTCAGCACTAATTTATACACCCGCACTCTCAATACCCATTATCATAGGTTTATAAATGTCTGGGAAACCTGCCAACATCAAAGTACCGAGCCATTCGTCATTAACCTCAAAAACAATGTTTCTCAACTTATGAGCTGATATCATTATTTTATTTACACACTCTTTGATGCTATTACTTGTTTCTAACGTTGTGTTTATGAGATCATTCAATACACCAACCTTTCGAAGTAGACCAGAGTCTTGAAATGCTTTTGACAAATTATTCTATACCTCTTTTGCAGACTTTGCATCTTGAATATGCACGAATAAAATAGGACCCACCAAAAGAATGAGCTTAGACTTAGCCTTTTTGTCCTTGATTTTGTCAGTGGGTCCATTTTCGATCATCTCCCAAAGATCCTCGTGCTCGAGGTATGCTCTTACGGCAAAACTCCATGTTGCCCAATTTTCACGGCCAGTGAGCTTCTCAATTATGTACTGTTTGAAGTAATTTTTGTACAACACCACCATGTGATTGAGATCTGAAATGCTTAAATAGAAAATAACCGGCGACCGCGTGGCACTTTTTGGTTATGTCTACCTTTTTGATTTTACGGATACTTACACAATAACTACGTACAGAAACCGTGGGCCCATAACTTTATGAAATTAAAGGCAGAGTTTGTGCCAGTTTGTAGTACATCGGCGTCGACGTCTCCTTGGTCTGTGATCACTGAGCCTAGGTATTTGAACCTGTTTATTTTCGGCACAGGAGTACGATCTGGGTAATAGATTGTGGCTGGGCCACTGCTGTTGTTAAACTGGCACTGTAAATGTTCAGTCTTTGCTCTACTGACTTTAAGACCTGCAGACTTTAGAGCAGTCATCCAAGTGGTCAAGGTGTTCTGTAACTCGTTTGCTGATCTGGCCATTAGGACGATGTCGTCTGCGTACAGGAGGTTCCAGGGCAGTGGCGCTTGGATATGTTTAGTAACATAATCCATCACAATGTTGAAAAGTAACGGGCTAAGGGCAGAGCCCTGATGTACTCCCACCCCAACCTCGAACTCCTCTGTCAGACCTGCGGGACTTTTGACTCTCGTACAGACGTCAGTGTACATGTCTTGGACTAGTTTAATGTATATATCCGGCAGATGTTGTGCTCTCAATGCTTGCCAAAATAGTCTGCGTGGTACCCTATCGAACGCCTTTTCCAGATCTATAAAGATGAGGTGCAGATCCTCTTTATTGAGCCGATGCTTCTCCGTCACCACTCTTACCGCCTGTATAGCATCTGTTGTAGATTTCGAGGGGGTAAAACCGAATTGATTTGATAACTACTACCTTTATGCATATAGGAAATAATTTGAAAACTTAAATCTTTTATTGAAACAGTTACGAGCAATTTTCAGTTTTCCATTGTGCCACAGTAACCATCTGTCAGCATTTTCACTAATATAAAGTTTAGATAGTACTTATAAAGAAACACTAAATTATTTAAATTTGAATATAATATTATTTTTAAGACACGAAATAAAAGGAAATACCTACGTCAGACCTATTGCATAACTCTAAACTGTTAGCATTTTAATATATAGCAATGAATTCAAATACGTTATTCACCCAGCGAAAATAAAAAACTTTAGAATTATCAAAGGTTATGTGAAAAATTATTATATCCCTACAGAAGAAGAAAACAATAAAAAAATAAATCCCGCTATTTTATAAAGATGTGTTCGGAAATTGCACCTGCGGGGTGAACTGTCCCTAAATTATTCTGTCACAATAAAGATTGTTATAACTTTAAATAATTATGTAGATACATGATAAACTTCGTATTTTTTTCCTCAACATCTTTTTATTTGATTATAAAAAATATAATTCGATTATTAAGAAAAAAGTATAATAATTACATTTAAACTTTAACAGATGATTTGTAATTTACAGTTATAACACATCCCACGTATGTGTGAAACTTTAATTTAAAGATGTGGGTCTGCAAACCCTACATAATTTACTAAGTTTAATATATTGTTGTTAATCAGGAACTGTCAACATATAAATTATTTATGGTATATGTTAAAAGAGGCGATTTAGCTTACTTAACATTATTTGATGTATTAGTTAGTTTACATTTAGAATAAGATCTTTTTGTTTTACTTTTTATACCTTTATGTCAATAAAGACCTTTGAAAATCAAAATCAAATCAATTAATCGGATGCCAGATAAGAACTGAATGCTTATTCGGCTCATTTAGCTGTTATCAGCTTTCAATATAAATAATCATGGCAAACTCATACATTTTGTCAAAAAACTGGGGTATTAAATTGAGCAACTTCCATGTAACTTGAGTTGGGCACATTTTGCGTATTCGGCAATTGAGTATAAGATCCGTTGCTGTAGTAAACGTTTTCAGGAGGTCTTAAAATAAAGAAGTAACAATCTAGTGATAAACTTACCACGTCTTGATAAGAATAAAATTCTTGCATCGCGCTAGTCCTCCCCCCCCCGACCGTTGTAATGAGCAGTCGTGTTTTTGTGTGCTCCGTATGTTTTTTATTTTTTAAATTCTAAAACAAACTTTCGGACTTCAAGTATACAAGATCCCATGGACCAGTACATTAACAATATAGCAGTGTAAAGATCTCATGTGTTAATGGATCAAAACAGTTTAAAAACTAAAGTGTTGTGTTGTGCCGAAACAATTGTGTTTTTAAAAAGTGACGGGTAGCTGCAGAGATCGATAGATGAGGTCCCACAACTCGCACATCCACGATTGACATTGAACAGGTGTTGCCTATTTTGGCAGTGTCATCGTTAACACCTGTGGTCGAGTGGCTGTGGCAGCCGCTCTCTAAGACAGACGTTGCAGCGATCCAAGTTCGAGCCCGGCGGTCTACTAAACGATTCTTTTTGTTTTTTGCCTATATTTTCTTGGCTTATTCCCGATTTTAATTTTGTGATTTTTTGTATCTTTCTGACACTTTTTTGCGTGTGGTCGGTGAGCGCTTTTTCGATATCTTGGCTGTATGGGCTGTTGAGAGCTTTCATACGTGAAAGATCCTGCTTTGATCTATTTTACTTTCGCACCTGGAACGCACAATGCACCGTAAGCAGCGCTCACCTCGGGCGAGCACGCCGAAGCAGAAACCACCCACGCCAGACCCAGGAAACACCAGTAGTCCGAATGGCACTAATGTAAACTCCGCGACGCGATCTAGTAAGTGACCTCGAGCATGTTTCTCTCCGGGAACTGGTCAGCCGGATCAATCGAACGAACCGGATCAATTCCATGATTTAAAAACTGAAATTCTCCAGATGCTAGAATCATGGAAGGAGGAACAGCAAGCCAACCTTACCAAATTTTGCGATAAACAAACTTCTTCTCTGAATAAGTTAGTGTCTGAGATGGCTGAGATTAAACGCCAAAATTTGGAAATTCAGAAGACTAATAGCGAATTTGAAAAATCCCTTGGCTTTATTAGCCAGCAATACGACGGCATGATAAAACAAATCGATACATTACAGAACGAGAAAAAAGCCTTGAATGAAAATGTACAAACTCTGGAAACAAAATTTTTTGATCTACAGCGACTATCCCGGCCCTCTAGCATCGAAATCCGGAATATACCTGCCAAGGAAGACGAAGCTCCGACGGACCTACAATCAATTATTGGAAAATTGGGCTCAACGGTTGATGTCGCGCTCAATAATACACACTTGCGTGACATTTACCGAATCCCGGGCAAGTCTGGCACCGTCAGACCGATTGTAGCCGAGTTCTCAAGTGTCTCAAGTAAAAACAAAGTGTTGGCCGCAGTCCGCAGCTATAACAGGAACCATCCAAATGAAGGCCGTCTGAATACACAAGCTATTGGTTTGACCGGCGAACGTCGACCAATTTACGTATCGGAGCACCTACCCGCCAGCTCCAAAAGGCTCTTCTTTGCTGCTAAGGAATTCGCGAAAAGCAAAGGATATGTTTTTTGTTGGATTTCGAACGGAAACATATTTTTGAGGAAAGTCGAGGGAGCCAGGCAAGTCCTCATTAAATCTGAGCAAACCCTTGTTGAATTACAGGAACAATGACTAGACTTCTTAATTGTGTATCTATTACTCTCTCAATGTATTTTATTGTTTCACCCTCGGATTGTCAATATCAAAAAAAAAACATGTTTCAAAGTGTATAAACCATGTAACCACGTAATTTGTGTGTTTATCCGACTTCAAAAAAAGGATGATGCCTCAAGATATTATGTAACCACTAAATACCACAACATACACTACGACTGGACAAAACATTTCACAACTAACAAAGTACTTTCCTATCCAACAACGCCTAGTATACATACACTTCCGAAATTAGTATCATTACCATTCAGTAAAACTTTTACACCAAACTACATTTACATCATGATATCATACTATTGCGTGTTGCGAGTATCTTATGCCTATCTTACGACAATCCCCTATGCCTTTTTAGGCCTGCATTCTCGTACATTTCTTGTGGTTTTTTATCACTTAAATTCAATGAACTAAATAATGTTCAAAACGAGATTGACACTTTTAATATGGCTGATCATTTTATCTGCGATGTGGAGGATTGCTCGTCTTTTTTACTAGGCGGTAATAAAGGTTTTAAATTTTTTCATCAAAACATACGTAGTTTAAAATGTAATTTGCCTGCGTTATTACCATATCTCGTTCAAACTAAGGTAGACTGGGACTGTATTGTCTTGACTGAGTGCTGGCTGCCATCTAACTATTGCGTACCTCCTCTTGATGGATATGACAGTCTTGCTTCTACAAACAATCGAACGCAAAATGAAGGTGTAGTCGTGTATTACAGACGGGATTTGGTCATTTCAGTAGAGGAACCTATAGTGTCGGATGCAAATTGCTTAGCAATTTCACTGAATAAGGATACGATAGCTCTTGCTATTTATAGACCTCCAGGATACAAAGATACAAGTAACTTTCTTCAGTCGCTTAACAGTTTATTATTGAAATATTCAACCAAACAAAATATTATACTTTTGGGTGATATTAACATTAACATAGCTCAAAATAGTACAGATTCGAATCTGTCTACATACTTGGATATTCTGGCATTCCATGGGATGATACCTGCCTATACAAGTCCCACTCATAATAAAACATGTCTAGATCATGTAATACTAAAGACAAAATTAACTGCTCGTTGTCTTATTCTTGAAACAACTCTGACTGATCATAACAGTGTTGCCTTATATATTGCTACGAATTCTAGACCAAAACCTGCAAAAGTTAGCACGTGTATAAATTATGAACATTTAAAAGCTGAACTTAAAAACTCGGACTTCAGTTGTTTGTACACGATCAAAGATGCAAACGAAGCTGCTGCCTTTCTCAACAACATTCTCTGTACCGCTATTATGGCAAATTCTAAAGAAATCAAAATCTCTAGACGAAAGACAATCCTAAAACCCTGGATAACTCCAGGTATCTTAAACTGCATTAAAAATCGTGATAACCTGTATAAGAAATTTAAAAAAGAGCCAGCTAACGTGACACTAAAAACTACTTACAAACGATATCGAAACTTTTGTACCTCCCTTTTAAAAAAACTTAAAAATAACTACGACAGGCAGCAACTTGAGAACGCGGGCAAAAACAGCAAAAAGCTCTGGAAAACTGTTAAAGAGATCGCATATTCAAATAAACCTAAAGAAGTCCCATTAGAATTATTAAGCAATAACAATCCACTGAATTCAGCAAATGATGTAAATCTCTACTTTGCAAATGTGGGCAAAACTTTAGCTGATAACTTAAGTAAGAATAATACCAGAAACAAACCCCATACATTAAATTCGTCTTGTCACTCTTTTGCTCTTCTACCTTCTGATGAAGATGAAATTGGGACACTAATAACAGGTTTAAAAAGTGATTGCTCTGTTGGCCTGGATAAGATATCTGGTGAAGTCTTAAGGGGGAACAGGGATGTCCTGACAGCTCCGATATTATACATTTGCAATTTATCACTTTCGACTGGAGTTTTCCCTAGAGTCTACAAGAAATCGCGAATACACCCTATTTATAAAGCTGGAGACAGAGGCTGTGTCAATAATTATAGGCCAATTTCTGTTCTACCAACTCTTTCAAAAATTTTGGAACGCCTTATTAATAAGAGACTAGTTAAATATCTGGAAAATAAAAATCTTCTTTCTAAATTTCAATTTGGTTTTAGGGCAAACCGATCCACGGCTGATGCGGTATTTGAGCTGTCAAATTACGTAGTAAATAATTTTGATAATAGAAAAAAAACAATCGGGATATTTTTGGATTTAGCAAAGGCATTTGACACAGTCTCTGTCCCTATGTTGATAGAAAAGCTAGAAAACCTTGGTGTCAGAGATCTCCAGTTGAAACTTCTTCAGGACTATCTGACGGACAGGACGCAATGTGTGCAAATTGGCAATGTCATCAGTGAGGAGGTCCCCGTGACTTTTGGTGTTCCTCAGGGGAGTATATTAGGGCCTACACTCTTCCTTGTGTACATTAACGACCTTTGTCAGATGGAAATCCCTAATGCAAAGATAGTTACCTTCGCAGATGACACAGCCCTGCTTTTTTCCGGTAACTCATGGGACGAGGTTTTCTCATGTGCCCAGGAAGGAATGAATATGGTGACTAGCTGGTTGTGCAGGAACCTTCTAACGCTAAATGTTGCGAAGACTAATTACATAACCTTTGCCATAAAAACTAGTGATAGGCCTGATCCTTTGCATCGTATTATCTCACACTCATGCTCTAATCCCAATAATACAAACTGTCCTTGTCCCAATCTTACAAACACAGCATTGACAAAGTATCTGGGTGTAATGATAGACAGCAACCTTAATTTCCACCATCACATTGACCTCCTAGCTGGGAGAGTGCGTAAACTGATGGTGATCTTTAAGGCCTTAAGACATGTCGCTCCAAAAAGAATTCTCAAGTCGGTTTATTTCGCCCTCTGCCAGTCTCTACTTATTTATTGTATTACCTCATGGGGAGGTGCCTGTAAGACGCAATTTTTAAAGGTTGAAAGAGCGCAAAGAGCACTTCTTAAGGTGAGCCTGTGCCTGCCATTTTATCACCCAACTGTAGACCTCTATAAGAGATGGGAGGTGTTAACGGTTCGACAGCTTTTCATTTTGTATACGGTTCTGAAAAAGCATTCCCTTTTAAAATATGAACCAGATAAATTTAGAAATAAGCGACGCAAGGATTTGGTTTGCACTACAGCGTCATTTAGAACTAAACTTGCACATCGATTCTTTTGCTACCAGGGTTCCAATTTGTATAATAAGTTGAACGGGTCTCTTTCAATGTACTCTCTACCGAAAGCTAAATGCAAGTCTGTAGTCATGGAGTGGTTGATTAAGTTAGATTACGAACTTACAGAAAAATTACTCCATAATTAGTTAAATTGAATTATACTGGATTGAATTGGATTAAATTAAATTAGATTAAATTAAGTTAAATTAAATTGATTAAATTAGATTAGATTAGGTTAAATTTGATTAAGATAAGATAATTTAAATTGAATTGAATTGCATTGGTTTACATTAAATTGAATGGAATTAAATTGAATTAGGTTAAAAATAAATTGAATTAGGTTAAAAATAAATTGAATTACATTGGATTGGAGTATAATGATTAAATTGTATTGAAGTAGATTAGTTTGGATTGAATTGAATTGGATTAAATTAAATGCAAGCACACACATACATGCTTCACACTTCCACCCACACACATGCCTCACACTTCCACCCACACACTTGCTTCACACCTCCACGCACACACATAACCACAACTAAAACGAAGTAAATAAACTTCGTGACACACACTGTGGCGTTGTTTTATTTTTTATTCCATTTGTTTTTTTCTGAAGATAATGTTTAAAAAGTTTTTGTTAATCATTTTACTTATTTCTTCTAATAGTATTAAAAACCGGACTAAATTGAAGGTAACTAAACCAGAACCATTAAATTGTATTGCTTTTGTTTTCTGGGGTGGGGACCTGGTGATTTGTAATACAGGCATTCTTATGCCTAATTCAGACACCAGCTCCTCACACATTCTAGACTAAGAACATAACATGTACCTGTATTTTTATACCTTAGTAACTAGTTAGACCCTCAATTTTGGTCCATTCATTGAGGCAAAGGCTCATTCATGGAGTACTGCTTTCACCTCTGGGACGGATCTGCTAAATACCAACTTGATACACTTGAGTCGATTAACGGACGGGCCAAGAGACTGATCGGCAACGATACTGGGGGAATCGAAGCTCCAGAACCTTAAACATCGACGCCGAGTTCCAAGCCTGGCAGTTTGTACCGGTTTCATATCGGGGAGTGTGCGATGAAACTGCACAATTTGATTCCGCCTAGCCCTTTCCATCATCGGACTACATGACGTACGGCAATGCGCCATCGGTACATGGTGCATATCGCGTGAATTTAAACCACACTGCATTTTACCGCAAGTGCAAGCTTCATACAATTCGATTGTGTAGCAGAATCGGCGGTAAAAATTGGCGCGGCTAAAAACCGCAATGCGTGCTAAGCTTTAGAATTATTTGTACTAACGAAAACTCTTCATAAAATACCTACATAACTTTATTTATCTTTTATCTCAAATGCATCAATATTATGGGGCTATCCAACAAAGGATATGGAAAACACATATCACAGCTCCGAAACATTGTGGTCTAACTTTGAGAAAACATGCAAGAACAGTGCTGGCAAGATCTTGGTTGTTTCAAAGGGAGGGCTGAGAAAGATAACCTTTCTGGTGGGATGAAGAAGTCAAAGCTAAAGTCCAGGACAAAAAAACCTGTTTGAAACTTGGTAATCTTCAGGAACGGGGAAGATCAGATTAAATATAAGGTAGCAAAGTCTACCGCAAAGAAATGCAATGCACAAACTAGGGCCAAAGCAAGAGAAGAGTTTTACAGTAGACTGGAAAACGCAAAACCAGAATCAGATATTTTTTAAGTTGCGAAGTTTAGATATAAAAGCAAGTAAATATATTAAAGACTAGCGGACGCCTCGCGGTTTCCGCGTAGTTCCCGTTCCCGATGGAATACAGGGATAAAAAGTAGCCTATGTCACCCGGGGAAAGTGTAGCTTCCCAACGGTGATTTTTTTGTTTTTTAGAATACCCTATGTATATGTGTAATATGTGTTGATAATATATTATTTTCTTGAGGTACCCACTTTGTTTTTGATAATTTATAAATTGATATTTGGGGTTCCATAATAAATTTGTACTGAAAAATAATTAAGTAAATGTAACAGGGTTCAGGGTTCTATTTGTTGAATTAATTTGTTGTTTTTCTTACAGACTTTATGATTTGATATTTAATTTGGTAAGAAAATTATTGTCAAACTGTTGTTTTGGTTGCTCACATACATTAATAATTTAATTTGCTGAACATTTTGTGTATTAATTAATATTTGATCACCGTTGCTTACAGTTTGAAAGTATGACCGCCAATACATTTGCTTGTAAGATTAGAGCGGAATTGAGATGGGTGACTTCGGCGGCCTCTTTAATAAGTAGATCTGATAGATCAGGGGCTTTGTTGGTCCGTTGTGATGAACTCCCATCGCGTCAAGCCAGGGATGAATATCATGCGGAATGTTTGGCACTATTGTCCACCGAGGACACTGAGTTAGCCACTGCAGTTGAGGCAGACGTCACACAATTCTACAGTTTCTCAGATGATATTGTTGAGGCAACCAGTAAATTGAAGGGTTCTTCACAGGATGTTTTGAAGGTGGAGACGAGGTCTCCCACCCATCCTGCTTTGTTAGGACGGTTGCCTATACTAGACTTGCCACACTTTAGTGGAGATTTGGGTTGGATCCTTGCCCGCACTGTCAAGGTAGGCACCACCGCGTGTTGTGTCCGGACAAAAATGGTGTTGGTGGCCCTGATGATGTCGGACGCTCCCCCATAGGCGGGGGAGCGCATTCCCACTACCCAGGTGGATCCTCGACGGGGTATACCTCGCAAAGACGGGGGCACCCCTCCACCCCCTCCTCAATTGAAGGAAGCGTCCGCTTTTCAGGACGACTACCAACCCCAGAGGGGTTATCAGCACAGGTAGTCGCCTCCCTCTCCTTCACTACAGCCGCCCAGCCAGAGACAGTCCTTCTGCCACCTGTCTATGTAAGGATCTGGGGCCCGAAGGATAAATCTTTGTTAGTTCGTGCCCTTTTGGATTCGGGCGCTCAAGGCTGTCTTGTATCCTTTTGTTTAGTGGAAAGATTGGGTCTCCCACGTAGATTCCACCCTTCTATCATATTTAGGGTGGTATTGAAGCGGTTGGTCAACGGGGAGATATTCAAATTTGAGTTTCGCCTGTTCATTGTGGGCCAAGAATCTTGGCCAAGGCCGTTGTTTTGAATGATATTTTGGGCAGACACCCGCAGGTAACCATTAGCCCTGCAGTGGTAAAATTGACGTCGGACCTAACTCCTGCAGACCTGAAGTGGTTGGTACCCGGACCCGTATATGGGTGCGGATGTTTTGGGTTTGATTTTGTCCGGGACCAAGTGGGTTCTGCAGACGAATAGGTTAGTAGTTGTACCGATGGTTTTTGGGTTTGGCTTTAAAGGTCCCGTGTTGAAGGACTCCGCCCCGCGGATTGAGGACCAAGGACTGATAGTGAGATAGTCCTTTGTTAGTTTCGCACCTCAGCTCATGCTTTAGAGGTTTTTGTGGCGAATAGAGTCTCACAGATTCAGAACTCTGAGACTAAACTGATCTGGAGACATGTCCCAAGAAAATTCAACCCCGCAGACTGCGCGTCGCGTGGCTCTTGTCCTTGTCAACCATTTTCTTTGGTGGGGACCAGACTGGTTGACGCATTGCAAGTCGTCCTGGCCCCAGAATAGGTTCTCCTCTCCAGACGTTTTGCCAGTTTTGCGTATTGGAATTGTTGAAACGCAACCTTCATACAATTTGGATTGTCTTTCGGACACATACAGTTCTTTGTCGAAATTGTTAAGAGTCACCGCTTCGATCTGGCGTTTTATACGTAACGGACGGAGGCTGAATAATGAATTGTTGTCCTCAGTTTTGTCACTTCATGCACGACAAGAGGTACTGGTGTTGTTGATTTGTGCTGTACAAGCCGAGCACTTTGACCAGACTATTGAGGCCTTGAAGAGATGCTCAGCATTGAGAGGCTCAATCGCTCGTCTTAATTTATTCATTGACCAATCTGGTTTGCTCCGAGGCGGAGGACGACTTCGGAATTAGAATTTGCTTAATAATGCCCACGCCGATTGCAACGCCCTTGTAGCCACTTTGCAGCGTGAGTTTTGAATTTTGACTGACGCACTATATGGGGCATAATCTTTAAATATATGCAGTGCTAGGTAGATTTGTTTCCCACCGAGGACTACCATCTTTAATCCGTTCTTACAATGGTACTAATTATAAGGGCGCTGATAGATATTTAAGTGAAATTTGTAATTATTGTAATTTGCAAATTAGTAGTTTATTTTGACCCCCCAGTCTGCCCACATTGGGGTGGCATTTTTGTTTTCCTCTCAACGCCCTGCCGGAATACCCCTTCAGGTAAATTAAATCTTCGCAATTGACGCATTTTGAATTGCTCCAACAGATGTCCCTGAGTTTCTGGCATCATTGGTCTTTAGAATATTTGCATATTTTGCAGCAGCGCGTTAAGTAGACTGACAAAACTGTCCCTCCCTAAGTTGGAGACCTTGTATTTGTTAAAGAATCAAATTTGTAACCTTTGATTTATGGGTCTGACGGAGTTCCCAGAGTTGCGGAGGTCATGGTCGGAGATACGGTTTTGAAGGGAGCAGTGGCGAGTTTAGCACGCTTGCTCATTTATTAGCGGACATAACTCCTTATGTTCGAGACGGGGGGATGTTTCGTCCCGATCTTTAATATTTTGTTGCAACACTGTGCCAGCTCGCTGTCATTTAGAGTTTGACGGTTTTTTGATTGACAGCTGTCACTTGACAAGTGAGTGAGTGAGTAAGAGTCGAAGGAGAAAAAATTGTAGTGAGCACACGGTGAATTTGGGTTTTTGTGGAAACATATCTAATCGAGATGTGTTTCGCCCATTGTAATTGATAATTGCGCCCGCCGTTCGCAATTGGTTTGTGGGGCGCCCGCGGAGTCGGTTTTGAATATATTTCACGCACATTGAAGTGCTTTTGCGGGAACGTGCTCAGCCTGGTGGACGCTGGAGCCTTCGATCCAGACAGCCGTCAGTTTATCCCTTATCATCCTAATATTATATATATTCACCTATCCCTAATCTCCCGGCACGGCACGGTATTGATCGACCCCCAGGTGCCTACCGCAGGAATCCCAGGTAAGTGTATGTAATGTTGTAATAACCCTTTTGCCACCTTACACCCGTAGTAGGAACCAGTATATCTCTCAATAAGGAACGAACCCCCTAGCTTTCCACTGTATTTACCAAGTTTTGTATACGTAATAATGTAGTCCACGACACTGTTCACAGGTTAACAAAAATGAATAAATCTATATAATGAAGATATAAATAAAAAATGGTACGAACATTACAAAGAACTAATGAACGAAGAATTTCCTAGTCAAGGGCTGGAACCCCTGGCACCAGTAGAAGGACCGGTACAAGCCATAAGCCGAGATGAGATACAGAGTTCAGTGGACAGAATGAAAAACGGAAAAATTATTTCGTTTTCGATGACTATTTAAGGCGTTTTACAATTTTTTATTCAACTTTGTGCCAGTAAAGATAGTAGTTGTATTTTTATGTGAAATTAGATAAAGATACACAAATCATTCTATGTAAAAAAATCTTCTCATTCTAATAGTTTACTTAGACAATTTATTAAACATCTTTGATATGTTAGTAAGACCATTGCTAATTAAGCAAAATAGAATGAGTCAATCTCACTCCGAAATATTTTACAATCATTTAAAAACACACACAATTAATTTCAAGAACTGAACATACCTTAATTCGCCAACGACACTTTTATGAAAACCTTATCTAAAAGAAGCAGTATTCACGTACAGCAAGATATTTTGTCCTCTCAAACCTGATTACGGCTTAATCAACGTCATAAGAGCTGCCAGATACAGGCGAGATTGTGCGAGAGAATGGGGCGAGAGCACACGATTAGATGGAGAGTTCTTTGCGAAGAATATAGATCACCTAGCTATATAGTGATATTGTTTGTTTGTTTTCTTTCTGCCCAAACTATACAGATTACATAGAAAAGTGCAGTCTTGAAATGGTTATTCTATCGAAAATCAATATGTTTGGGGGTTAAAATGCTGGATGTATCTAAAAAGATTGTATGGTCATGAACATTTCACATCAACATCCTTATCCTTACATAATATAAAACAAAGTCGCTTTCCGCTGTCTGTCCCCATGTATGCTTAGACCTTTAAAACTACGCAACGGATTTTGATGCGGTGTTTTTAATAGATAGAGTGATTCAAGAGGAAGGTTTATATGTATAATACACGCAGGTGAAGCCGCTGGCAGAAGACAAGTATTACATAAACGCACTTCTTTTCCCATTGGTGAGGCAGAAACTACTGAAAGCTATCTGTTTAAAAATGCTGAAAATTTCTTTCTTTCTAATAAAAATACATAGATAATTTTAATTTACTCAAGACTGAGGGTGCCGTGTCATAACATTTATTTTTTCAAAATCCAACATGCAACGATAATGTGCTATGAAAAACTCACATATTTTCCTTTGCAATGTAGAAAATGGAAAGTGTAAAGGAAGTGTTTAGAGAGTTAAACTATACGCGTAATATGAAAGTAACAAGGGACTATTGACTATTATTACAACAGAAAAATGTCCTAAGCGAAAGTCCTAAAAGTACGGCAGCGTCACGTATTATGAGCCGTTTATGTGGTTTCGCTAACGAGCCAACACAAGGAGCAAATAATAAAGTACGCTGCTTAGCCTGTATCCGATATAGTCCGGGTGCAGGTGGTGACTGACCGAAGTCAGAGCAAAGTAGTGCTCCCGAGCCGTACAGAACGCAGAGACTGCCTCTTTAGTTTTTTTTTATTAGTACTACTACTGCTTAATCGGGCTTTCCTGTGGAGACCCAAATAGAGCCTCTAGCCAGGCACAAAATGTGTAACCCAAGTAACCACGCTGAGGGCAAACCCTATGGGGTCGAACCTCGGCTCAGGGCGTCACTGAGGGACAACAAAGGCTAGAGCGTGATTAAGTGATTCTACCTTTCTTTCAGAAATTACCTACGTGGAGAAGAACGGACAAGAATCTCTTTTTTTTTTTCAGCTAGTAACTTTAACTATAGCTCAGCAATGAGCAGGCTGGCTAGAACTTATTGACAGGGACAACGCGACGGGCCTTTGCGGCGAAGACGAAACGAATGTGGTCGTTTGTGTATGCTAATTGTATTGGGTGGGTCCGTTTTTCCTTACGAACCTATTGACCGTCCTTGTAAACCAGGCTATCTATCTCTCTACAAACTGTACTCCAAACTTGTTCTGGAAGCTATCCAATCCGTAAACGGGCTTGGGAAGCATAACAGAATAAGACTGATGTGTGACCCTGGGCACAAAGGAATCCATGGTAACGGAGTGACAGATGAACTGGCAAGAGAGGGCTCAGCAAATGATTTTGTGGGTCCAGAACCATGTGTAGGCATTTCGACGTGTAAAAGTCACATCTAGCTAAACACATTAGCTGTCTAATATCAGTCTGCAACACTCCAATACATTACTGGGCTCTACGTTCAAAGCACGGGAATGCATTAGGAATATGAGCAGGGGGCAAATCCGCTACCTGCTTGGAACCTTTACTGGGAACTTTGGAACCAACGACATGCTCATAAAGATGGGTCTAATCGTGACACCCATGTGCTGGTTGTGTAGGGAACATACGGAACGTATGGAGCACCTCATGTGCACATGTGATGCTTTCGTACCTCGAGAAAAGGATGCTGCATGAAATTGGGGTGAGAACGCCTGTATTCCGGATCTCTGCATCCAGAGCTTGGGCCTCAGGGGTCATCCAAATTGAGTACGCACTGATTATGTTTTCAGCGACGAACAGATATGGCTTTTTCCCGGAGGGGGCGAAGGGGGGTATGCAAGTGGCGGCGGCGGTGGTGGAGGCCACCTTGCGGCTTGTGTGGGCATGGGGCAGCAGGGGCCACTGGTTCAGGGATTGGGATTGGCGCTGAGATGGGATGGGCCATCAGCGCTGGAATGGCCGGTGGGTTGTAGAGTAGCCACACTTTGGTGGTTTACTTTACCCCACGGAGAAGTCGTCTGAGGGGTGAGTATTGGAGAGATTTTCGAGGAAGGGAATCTTGCGGTGGGAGCTGTTAGTGAGCATCGAAACGCTTGGCCATTTTAGGCACAAGTGTGCACGGTAGTTGGCCGGGTGCCTGACTTGGCCGCAAAGCACTCAGCTGGGAGTCCCCGTCCATTGTGAGCGGTTTTTAGGACGGGTGCAGTTCCTTGTGCCATGATCTGCCAAGCACTTAATGCACCTGGGAGTGGCATAGCAGTTGGTCTGCGAGCGACCATAGAGTTGGCAGCGATGACACTGAACAACGAGGTTGGGGTGGAAAGGCTTCTCAATGGATATACCTGACAGGGAGCACACCGTTTTGATGTTAATGATGGGTTTGTGCCCGTCGGTATGGCTGCAAACAACGAATACCATATCGTATTGCTGGCCACCTCTCGCTTTGTGCAAGCGATGGACAGCGATGACGGGGACTTTCTGGGCTAGTAGGTCCTCACGGATTTCTTGGAGTTCACTTTCGGGACACGTCGAATCACCACTCCTGTGGTAGGGAATATGAATGGAACGAGATGTTCCTACCTCTAAGAAAACGAGTTTACTCTCGGACAGTCGGGACTATGATTCTGATGCCCTGTTGGCATGAAGTGGCCTTGGTATAATTGATTTTATGCTCGACACAAGCGTTGGACACATAATTCCACTTTCTTTTATCTTGAAGATAAACAGGTGGTGGGGGAGATTGCTTCTTAGTGGAAGCTATTATCATGGGACTGAGAAAGCGATTTACCCGCGGGGAAGCGGTATCGGGGGCGAGGGTGGGTTGCACGTTGGGCGAGCCTGACGGCAGAGGTGGCTTGAGGGAGGTTTTCGCTGCGGCCTTTTTGACCTTAGTATCATGAGATGGGCTTTTGGCTTTTTTGCTCTTACCTCCTGTCACGACTATGAAGTACCCATAGGTGGAAGAGGAGGAGGTGTTGGTTTCATAATTGTCAGACACATCTAAACCCTCTAATGCCTCATCATCAGATCAATAGCTGAGGGCTGTGTCCATGTCTAGGGGGAGTCAGTGCGATCATCGATCGGATTAGCCCAAGATTTGAGCGAAGGAGCGGCCTGCTTTTTGGTCCGGGGTTATGGAATCCAGGTTGCAATCCTTCATGATACTATAATAGGAGAGCAGATTGGCGTAGTCTCGGCTAAAAGGGGTGGGGGAGTCATTTGCTGGGCGAGTCCTGTGCCACGCTCGGTAAGCAAGCCTTGCTAGGCCCAGGGGCCACGGTCGAACCCAAAGCAGGCGAGAAGTTGGCGAGGAACTTATTAAGGGCCTCCCCGTATTTATTATTGAATGCAGGTTCCTTCAGGAGAGTATCCTTAAGGAACTTTAATAGTAACTCAGCCGATGGATTACGAAGGTGCGGGTTTCTTCCCTGGGTGAGTGAGCCCAAGGATGTGTGAAAGCCTACACTCCCAGCCGGGTAAGACTGGGAGGTGAGTGCCTAAGCTGTGGTGTACTTGTCACCAATCTTATTGGATGACATGGGTCCGAGGTACCGGGTAACCCACAGTAGATGGGCACCCAACGCCTGTGTACCGGGCGTCTCGTACGTAAGGGAAGATACACCCTACCCTACCAGATTTATGCTGAAAGCAGAGACAAGTGTTGACTAGGCTATCTACCAAGGCCAGGTCCCTTGCTTCCGACTCCAACTGACTGCCTCATCCTGAAGGGGCTTGGTGGTTGCGGTGGGACTGCGCCCAACTTGGCTTCGTTTACACTGTTAGCTATCAACCAAGGCCCACTGTGGTTTTTCCTGAAGGGCCAAACGTTTTCGACTTGTAATGTTGTTCCTTGATTAGTGATTTCTCTAATCTGAGTGTTGCTCCCTTTCCTGAAAAAGGCCGCTCCGGATGGTTGCTTGAGGCGACCTCTGGTGGCGGTGTGCGTAGACGCAATTACCACAGTGACTTCACTTAGGGGCGCAACGTTGCAGATGAGCGGGGGTGGGGCGAGCGGAGAGCGCGCAGAGCGATGTCCTTCCACAGCGGCTGCCAGCGTCGGAATGACTGACTGATACTTCTTCGCTCGGGCTCGATTGTTTTATAAGCGCCGAGGGTCTCCTCAGCGCGTGTGGCGGGGCGAGGGGGTAGGACACGTTTGCAGGTGACGTCTCGATGCGACGCCATTGTTTTGCTGTGTTACAAAAGTTATTTTATTACTACCTAGCAACAAAGGACTGAAGTAAATAGTTTTGAAGGTAGCAGTGCGTGGATGGAGCGAAATAAAAAGTAAGAAGAAATATTGCTTGGTTTTATTTATAAAGAACAATGGAGATCACGTCTCATAACGTGAGTCTTCTATTATCCCGATCACAAAGGTACCGAGCAATCGGGCTGTGTTGCCACACGGCATTATTAAAATATTTAATTTTGCCTTTACATTATTCAATACATCCCCTCAACATTATATTTTAATTTATAAAAAAACCTTTAGTTTTAACTTTTACCATTTACTTAACACTTTTAAACATTTTACATTATTCAGAACTACACCTTAACATTAAATCTGAGATGTATCCATTTAAGATAACTTCTGTAGTTGACCCCCTTAATACATAAAACATAACCTATAAACAAATAGGCAAATCCCTAAACTTAGGAACACTATACTATAACACTGTAACATACATATGATACCTATAATAACACACTATGCATGTACTACTTTAACAAACTTATGTTCAAAACTTATTTCTAAGTTTCACAAAAAGTATTTTTCAAAGAGGTTTGGTAAACAAATCAGCTATGTTGTTATTGCTATTTACGAATTTTATTTTTACTAAACCCGCTGATATGTTTTCCATTATATACTGTTACTTGATATCTATATGTTTTAGTCTTTTGTTGCTGTCATTATTATTTGCTATATTTATTGCACTTTCGTTGTCTTCTAGTATCTCATAATCAATAGTATTTTATCCAAAATCTAAAAGGAACTTTTCCAAAAAGAAACCTTCCATTATTGTCATACTAAGTGCCACATATTCAGCTTCACAAGATGACAATGATACACAAGACTGTTTCTTACTGCACCAAGAAACAGGACAATTAAAATATAAAATATCTAACCAGATGTTGACTTACGGTCTGCAACCTCACCGGCCCAGTCTGCATCACTGTAACCATGTAATTTACACACATTTTGGCTTTGACTGTTATATTTATATGTGAGAGAAATCAATAGAACCTTGTATGTATCTTAGAGTTCTTTTAAGACATTTAAATAAAGCACAATGCACATATCTGCTAAGAAAACCTACTGCAACAAATAAATTAATTGAAATATAAATATGGGTAATTCTTTGATCCTACAAAATTTTCTTTTATCATGAAATTATTGAACTTAGCATTCCAATAATTAGGAGATTTTTAAGACCATAGATTGACTTCTTTAATTTACAAATCTTATTATCTGGTAATCTCATAAAAACCGTTTCATTGATTTCTCCATAGAGAAATGCACCAGTAACATCCATCTGGTACACTGGTTGTCTCTTCTGAGTAGCCAACCTTCACAACCATCATGGCTTTGAAGGTTGTTAACTTGGCAACAGGTGAGTATGTCTGGTCATCACAGTTCTTCTGCTCGAATCCTCGGGCTACTAAGCGAGCCTTATAGATATTGTTTTCTTCTGTTTCCTTGACTTTAAATACCCACTTGCTGCTTACTATGTTTTCTCCATCTGGAACTTCTGCGACCTCCGCCCATGTTTTATTATCCTCTAATATTTTCAGCTCTTTGTTAATTGGTTCTTCCCATTTACTTTTATCTGGTCTTTTCATTGCTTCTTGGTAGGAAACAGGTTCATCACAGCAGTAACTCAGGAAAGTATTTCTTCTGACTCTTCTCCTTGATCATAGTCCATGAACCAGTTTGGTTTTATTCTGACTCTTCTCGGTTTTTCTGTTACTTCTTCTGTCTGTTCTGAAGTTTCCTGGTAATTTTCATTTTCTTCTTCTGGCTTTTCTTCTAATAAAAATTGCTCATGAAAAGAATGAATAGAGTGCTGTTCATTTTCACTTTCTATAATGTCAGAGTTTACAGTATCTTCATATTGAATGTGCTCTTCTTTTGACTGTTGTTCTGTGTCTTATTGAATTTCTGAACCTACATGACATTCTTGTTCTTTTTTTCTATTTCTTTCTTTGTTTTCTTCAAACTGTTTTATAAATACTATGTTTCGCTTGATCTCCACTTCATTTCTTTCAGGTAAGTATATTCTGTATCCTTTTGTATTTTCCCCATATCCAATGAAATCCCTAATTCAGCTTTGTTATCAAACTTTAACCGTTTTTGTTCAGGCACATGAAAGATACTTGACTACCGAAGACTTGAAGATTGTTAATGTCAAATTGTTTATCGCACCAAAGTTCATATGGTGTTTTATTATTCACACGAGTTGGACCAGTTCTATTGATGACATAGACAGCTGTGTTGATAGCTTCTGCCCACAGGTTCTTATTTAGACCACTCTCCAGGAGAATTGTTCGTGCTGACTCAACCACTGTCCTCATTTCTCGCTCTACACACCCGTTCTGTTGTGAAGTGTAGGCCACACTTCTTTGGTGTTGTATCCCATAAGATTTTAGCAACTGTTCTGTTCTTTACTACAAAATTCCTTTGCATTATCAATTCTTAAGTATTTCACTATGTGACCGGGGTTTACTTACAATTCCTTTAAATACTGTTTCAAATATGCTATAGACTGACCTTTATTTTTCAGAAAATATACATTTCTCTATTTGGAGTAATCATTCTTGATGAGGAGAAAAAACCTTACCCCTCCTAGTGAGGTTTCTTCTACTGGACCACCAATATCAATATGGATAACCTCTCCTGGTTTTGATGTATTATAAATGCTCGATGGGAAGGGAAATTTGTGTTGTTTACCTTTCAAACACGGCACACAGGTTTCTTCTTCACTTCTTGCATATTTGATATCATGCTTCATCAAGATGTTTTTCACTTGATTTATGTCTTGGTGACCAAGTTTAGCATTCCATGCTCTCAGATTTGACATTACTCTTCCAACCATGGCTGCAGTATCTGGTTTATTGAATAACATTACACACATTTTCCCTTGTCTCTTTGCTACAGCATGCACGCTGTTGTTTTTGATAAACTGACAATCAAAAGCATTTGAAGCATGTCTGTAGCCTTTATCCAGAGCAACACTCATGGAAAATAAATTGGTTTTTAGGTTCGGAACATGTAACACATTTTTTACTGGTGTTTTAATCCACCGTTCATTGTCATATGCTTCAAGGTCAATGTCAGCATACCCTAATGCTTTTATCAGTGTCCCATCTCCGATAACCACATCTTTCGGTACTAAAAACTTTTTATAGTTTGCGAAACTGTCCATTGTGAAGCACATATGCTCAGAAGCACCACTATCTAAAAACCAATGATGACTGGCTTGTTTATCATTGTTTACACTTTTTGAGGTTAGTTTATACACTGACATAACAAACACGTTTTGTTTATGTTCTTTTTCGGGTCAATTTCTACTGTCTTTATTGAACCAACACTGATTTTTAATATGTCCCCTTTTTTTACACTGTTCAAAGAATGAAATATTTCCAGTTTCTTCCTTTGTACTTTTGTCCTTTATCACTTTGCAGTCCCGTTTATAATGACCTACTTTACCGCAGTTAAAACACTTTCTCGATTCTTTTCTTGTATCAGTTTTGAACGCCGTAGAATTAGATTGTTCGCCTTCCTGGTACATTTTGTTTCTATGCTCTTCTATTAAGAGCCTTGCTGTCAGCTCAGATAAGGTTCGTTTTTCAACAGGCACAGAGTCAAATGCACGAAACACACAATGACGAAATATTTCTCCCAGAGAACTGATGATTTTTGTTATAATCATATTATCAGCTATCTCACCTTTCGTTTGACGTATATTTGACAAGATTGCTTCTATTTTAGCAGTAAATGATGATATGGAAACAGATCTCGAATATTTCTCTTCGAAGAAACGTTGTTGCAAAATGTGCAATGACACATCAGATTTTTGCTCATAAATCGTATTTAGTTTGTCCCAAATTTCTTTTGCTGACTCACAGTTTTGGACATGAAGCATTGCTGTATTAACCAGCCTCGCAACAATTACTCCTTGGGCTTTCGCGTCCAGCCTGTTCCACGTGGTGGTTTTTGCTTCATCACTTTCCGGGCACTTGGACGTCCCATCCACAAGGCTATAGTACATTACTGCAGAATCCAGTAAGTAAGCCTTCCTGGCCAAGTATGAGTTAACCGGACCAAACCGCAGGTGAGGTCCGGTTATAGGATACCACATTATTAATATTTATTGGTAATAGGGGTAATGTGAACAAAGGAGAATTACGCCAACATTATAGAACTTTGTGCAACCTTAGTTTAAACAAAATTGTGATGTTCACTTTCCCATACAGCCAAAGTTTGCCACAGGAAGAAAACAATCTTAGATATGAATTGAATAGGACATTACATAATCTATACTTAATATTATAAAGCTGAAGAGTTTGTTTGTTTGTTTGTTTGTTTGAACGCGCTAATCTCAGGATCTACTGGTCCGATTTTAAAAATTATTTCTCTATACTTAATATTATAAAGCTGAAGAGTTTGTTTGTTTGTTTGTTTGTTTGTTTGTTTGTTTGTTTGAACGCGCTAATCTCAGGATCTACTGGTCCGATTTTAAAAATTATTTCACTATTCGATAGCCCGATTATTGAGGAAGGTTATAGGCTATAAAACATCACGCTATGACTAATAGGAGCGGAGTAGTAATCAAAGATGCGAGTGAAACCGCGAGGTTCAGCTAGTTTAACATATAGTAGTAATTTATTCCATTTAATTGACACTAACAATTATGTTGGTAATCACTTTTATTTGACAAAAGATAAATTTTTCATGGATAGGTACTTTCTTTCAAAGTATTATAAAAGACAGATAGCTGTGTCGCTATCATATTATTTTTCTATTACAGCCAAGAATTTGGCTAAACAACTTGCTTCTATTGAGCAATGCCAAGGAATGTTATTTAATTCAGCCAATGATTTGGTATCAGAAATTGATAATAATTTAAATTAGAAATGAGGACAATAGGGACAACCTCTTGCAAAATTATACAGGATAAAAATTGCAAAATAAAATCAAATAAAAGTTTAAATTCGGTAAATAGTATTAACCTGGCGCATCAAAATATTCAAGGATTTATGAACAAAGATTTAGAAGTAGAATAATTTATGAACTTTAACAGTATTGATATTCTTTGTATAACAGAACATTGGCTTAAAAGCCACCAGTTATCGTTCAATTTTAATAATCACCAGGTTGGTAGTTCATTCAGCAGAGTTAATGCTATACATGGTGGCTTATTGATTTTAGTAAGTAACCAGCTTAAATTTAAAGACCATAAGGATATTGTGAGCCTATCTGTTGAGCGGACAGTTGAAATAGCTTGTTTAGAATTGGAGCAGTTTATTGTATTAAGCGTATACAGACCGCCTTCAGGATTGTATGACTGCTTTGAAAAGGTAA
The DNA here is from genome assembly GCA_964057195.1 of Orthosia cruda. Lineage (NCBI taxonomy): Eukaryota > Metazoa > Arthropoda > Insecta > Lepidoptera > Noctuidae > Orthosia > Orthosia cruda. Next base: position 28,802,226 of record OZ059840.1, on the reverse strand, counting down.
TGGATGAATTGTTACACAAGATTTGTAACTCGAATAAATCCATTATCACTTGTGGTGATTTTAATGTAAATTTATTAGAAAACTCAGGTTCTTGTAGTAAAATAATAAGTCTACAATCTACGTTTAGTCCTACAATCTTGTAAACCTATTTTTGGAGCCCACAAGAATAACCCCAACTAGTGCTACATGCTTAGATAATATTTATACTAATGTTATACCAGTCCACAAAGAAATGATAAATTTACTAGATTCTGATCATTGCGGGCAGAGGATTACTCGTACTATACCAAACCAAAACAACAAAGTGGCTAAAAAGGATATCACTGTTAACCCCAAAACTGCAAGTCACTTGGCAGCTTTTAAAGTTAAACTCATTAATAAATTACCAATTTTGTCAATTGATGCTGATCCTAATCATCTATATGATGATTTTTTTAGTATATACTGTAAACAATTTAATTCGACCTTTGTTCCAAAGACTATCTCCGTTACTACTAACGCATCATTCAGTGATTGGGCTACCATTGGTATTCATAAAAGTAGAACACGGCTTTATAAGCTGTACAGTGAAAGGACTTATGTAAACACTGCTGAATTTAATTTATATGTTAGAAATTATTCAAAATTATTTAAAAAAGTTTGTTGTTTGGCCAAGTCGCGTTATTTGAGCTCGAAGATTAAAAACAGTAGTAATGTTATTAAAACGACTTGGAATATTATTAATAGTGAAACGGGAAGATCTGGTAACCGAAATATTGACTACGGCCTGTCTATTAATGGCAACATCATAAAATCAGACTCACAAGTCGCAGTGGCCTTTGAAAATTTATTTTCAGATATTCCCATTTCAACTACTAAATACTTAAACTCATCACCATCTGTTGCTGAGTCTTTGCTTAAAAGAAAATGTTAACGTTGCAATTCGGAATTTCGTTTTGAACATATTACTTGTAAAGACATAATTAAAACCTTTCGCACTTTAAATGTTAAAAAGACTGCAGATCTGTGGGGTCATTCTGTAGAAGTTGCTAAGACTATTATTGACATTGTCGCACCTAGTTTAGCTATTATCTTTAATAATTGTATCGACTGTGGGGAGTTTCCTGACCTTATGAAAAATAGTAAAATAATACCTTTGTTTAAATCAGGTAGTACATCAGACCCTACAAATTATAGACCTATTTCAGTACTACCTACGTTTAGCAAAATATTTGAGAAATTAATTTTAGAGCAATTGCAAAGATTTTTTAATAAACATAAATTATTACATAGCAAACAGTTCGGTTTTACAAGGGGTCGTTCAACTACTGATGCAGGTGTTGAGCTTTTAGGACATATTTATAATGCATGGGAAGATAAGTGCGATGCCTTGGGAATCTTTTGTGATTTGTCCAAGGCATTTGATTGTGTTTTTCATGAAACGCTAATCAGGAAACTCCGCCACTACGGGATCCGGAACAGCGCTCTGGATCTTCTTACTTCATATTTGAGTAATAGGATTCAGACCGTTCACGTTAATGGAAAAATATCTCCTGGATCTATGGTAACAATGGGAGTCCCGCAGGGCTCGATTCTTGGTCCTTTCTTGTTTCTTATTTATATTAATGACTTGCCTTACCTCATAAAGGATAACCATGATATAGTGTTGTTTGCGGATGATACTTCACTTTTGTTTAAACTTAAACGTCAGCAGCTGGTTACTGACGATGTAAATAGCGCGATCTCAAAAGTAGTTCACTGGTTCAATGTTAATAATTTACTTCTTAATGGAAAAAAAAAACCAAATGCATTAACTTTACCCTACCTCTCGTTAGGCAGGTGAAAACCGATGTGTTGATAAAGTGCGAAGAATTGAATCCTGAAAATAGCACAGTATTCTTAGGCTTAACTTTGGATGCTAAGCTTCAGTGGGGCCCACATATAGATAAATTGTCAAAGAAGCTAAGCTCCGCAGCATATGCTGACATAGAGACAGCCCGTTTAGTTTACTTTAGCTATTTTCATAGTGTAATGTCGTACGGTATTCTGTTGTGGGGAAATGCCGCCGACATCTAGACTATCTTTGTTTTGCAGAAAAGAGCTGTTCGATCAATTTATAAATTAAGCCCGAGACACTCTCTCAGAGAGAAATTTAAGGAGATTAATGTAATGACTGTGCCTTCTCAGTATATTTATGAAAATCTTTTATATGCCCGTAAAAATATAAAATTGTTTAAAAAATACAGTGACATCCATAACATAAATACTAGGAACAAACACAAATTTGTAGTACCTACAACAAGGCTCAAGAAAATATTAGGTGGCTCGTTTAGATGTCAATGTGTACGCTTTTATAATAAGCTTCCAAGCCACGTACAAGATCTAAGTCTTAATAAATTCAAGTCTTTCATTAAACGTAAGTTGTGCCAGAAAGCGTTTTATACAACAAAAGATTACATTGAGGACAAAAAGGCTTGGGATTGAGCTGCTCCAATTAATTTTGTTTTTTTATTATATTTTGCACTATGCATTTTGTTATTATAAATATATTTTTTTTTTGGTTTTCTTGCAATGACAAGAATATTTACTTTTTAAAGTATTATATTATTTTATTTTAATTATTGTGAATGTGAAGACTATGTGGATATTTTTTTATTTTTATTTAAATTTATCTTAGTTTTTAATCATGGTCTGGCAGTTTGAGTAGTTTATGCGGCCTTCGCGAATGTCCTTTCTTTGGTATTGTTCGTCGAATCGTTGAGCTCCTTAAATTCTGAGTTGAGCTGCTCGGTTATTGACAAATGCGTGCACTGACTGGACAGGTCCACTCAATCTGGCTGGTTCTTTCCTCAAAAGACCATTTCAGACATCAGTCTACATGGTCTTCACATGATCTAATCAAGATTTTGTCAGGACTTTAAAAGAGACTGTGACCTCTGAGTTTGTTTCGGCCTTTCTTCTCAGAGTAGTCAGATAGGAAACGCCGACCTCATCTAGTTTTAAAAATATGTTCGACATGTAAAAGTGTTTGTACAAACCAACTTACAGAAATAAAATCATTTATCATTTAATCATTTATATACGAGGCCAGGATGGCTTTCTTACTGGTTGAGGCTTGTATAATGCTTTTCTCAAAAATGTAATAAAGTTTAACAACAAATTCGTTTAATTAATATTGAAGGTAACATTCATATTAGGGCAATTACTGATAAATATTGTGATCGATTCACCGGGGGCATTTATATTTGTTTTGCTAATTCGGCCTCAGCTTTTAAATCAGGAGGAGTGCCATCTATTGCCGAATCAGATTCGCTTGAACAATTTTTTTGGGATTATCTATGTTTACGCGGTAAATTAAAACACAATTGTTGCAATTGAATGTGAAATCCCGCCAGACGTTGATTTTTTTTACTAAAAGGTTTGCGTTTAGTTTTGAACATTGTTCTATTTTTAAATGACATGAATGATTTAGTTAAAAAAAAATGTTTTTAAAACTCCAAGTTAATTTTAGAATGGAAAGTTTTAATCCAACATGATTTATAAACTGAAATTACTAAATACAAACATAAAATACTATACTATACTTCTACAACATTACTAACTACAAAACGAAACATGCATACTTTTCCTGCGTAGCTTTAAGTGTCGCAGACTATAAAATGGCTGTTCAAGGCTCAAAAAATATATCTATCTCATAAAATGTCATACCAAAAAGACCCTATGACCATGTTATAATGGCTAAACTCTAATCTGTGTCTGGTACTATGTTTTTTTTTCTAAGCTGATCTAAAGAAGGTGACCAACTGTCCAGTAAGTAAATTACATACTAACTTACTGGACAGTAGGCGATTCAAAAATTAAAATCTCGCTTCTTACTGGACAGTTGTGAATAAGTCTCCGGTAGAGTTTACTTTCTGCATACTTTTTAGAGACGTTAAGGCAACATTACATACCATTTTTGAGAAAAATCATTTACCGCCTTTAATAAAACCTTTACTTTAAACTTCCAGGTGTGCCAATTATGGGCACCCTCCAGCAACATGCCATTGCTTGAAGCCTCGAACATGTCGACTTCGCCTTCCATCTTTGGCACCTGCTTGACCGCAGGACTACTGTTTTACCACAGCGACAACCGCAATGAATTCTCGTTATTTCGCTCCAGGCAGCTGGGCCCATAACCTTTTGAAGGAAGCAATGCGTGGATGGAGCGAAATAAAAAGTACGAAGAAATATTGCTTGGTTTTATTTATATAGAACAATGGAGACGTGAGTCTTTTCTTATCACGATCACAAAGGTACCGAGCACACGGACTGTGTTGCCACAAGGCATTATTAAAATATTTAATGTTGCCTTTACATTATTCAATAAATAGAAAGATCAATAATTACCGCTCACCAACGCATTCATACGCATAAAGCTCCTATACACACCCACCACTACCTCAGCCCACGAACAATGCATTTTAAAACATAATTAAAGTTGACGACTCTCGTTCGGGACGCCATTGTGCCTCCGTATTGTTGATTTATAATTGTTACTGTGCTATTTTTACTCATTGTTTAAAGAAATTGCTCTTACCTAGTTTGTGATTTTTAATGACTTTATTTATGCTTAATGAGAGCATATAACGCAGTTGCTGATAGTGGGACACCCTTTTCCACACATAGACTCTTATTTGGTCTGTTGTGCAGTTGCTGGAAAAAATATATCTCCTGTATTTTGAGTTCCATGTCAAGAATAGAATAGAATATGCTTTATTGTATGCTTTATTACACCACAAAAGTTATACACATTTACAAGAAAATTTTATTTGTACAATTTGTACGCTGACAGCGATATCTACCAGACAACCTTCAAGGTGCAATTACTAAACTGGTATACCTATTATTCAGTTCCGAAGGTAATTTAGGTTACCCAGCTAAAGTTTTATCTAAATAACGGCCTATTCAAAGTGTGTGTCTCAATCTACTTTTAATTTGGCCCACACAATGATAGCTTTTAAAGAACAGAACTTTATTCCGTTTGGCGAACAAAATCTAAGCTAATTTAGTTTAGCTTAGCTCGCATAGCTGTTGTTGTCTCCGCTGAGGTCTGCAGACAAGTAGGTATGAAACTTTTGTGCATACCGCAAATTGTGTATAAGTATAAGAAATTATGCCGCCTTCGTAACATCCTATAATATTAAACGATCAATTATATTTCTATATACTTATATATATTGTTATCACGTTCTCGAAAACGGCTCTAATGATTTCGATAAAATTTCGAATCCCTATATTCGAAATTTTATCGAAATCATTGATTTGGAGGCAAAAAATCGATCTAGCTAGGTATCTGGAAAAATGCTTAATCTCAAAAAAAAACTCAATTTTTACCCCAGCAGAGCTCGGTTGCCCAGGTACAATATTTTTTATTTAAGTGCCAAAAGTTAGTTCATAAATCAATTTTGTATCAGCACAAGCAATGTCGATGGCAGTGTTAAAACTTTGTTCTCTCAGCGGATACAAACCTACAATGGATGTTTATCAAAAGACAACTCTTCATTCATTTTCTCGGTCGACAAGAACCAAAAACAAATTTTCCAGTACGGATGCGACTGACAGATAAAATAATGCTTGAGATAACCATTGTACCAACCGAAATAAATATTTGAATCTCGAAGCACAAAACAACATTAATACCAATTCAAAATGAAACATTTCCAATTTGAAATGAAATCTAGTCCAAGCCTTTGAACTTTCAAGGAAATGGGCTCAATGACCTGAACCGTTTGATAAATGATCAAGCATACTTTGGTACATTTATTTGACCTGCCTTTCGATTCAGGCCCTCGCGATAACTCATTAATTTGCGTTAAAATCGTTTAGAAAACGTTTGTTAAATGATTTAACTTCGGTATCGTAGGTACATACTTAATCATATTCAATCTCAAAGCATTATTTTATTTAAAATAATCCATTTATTGGCATGTCATGGTGGCCCAGTGGCTAAGACCTTGCTTCTGGTGCTTGAAAGAAAGAAAAAAAAAATATTGCCACTAAGAATGTGAACTGTGAACGAATGTTACAACATAAACAAAACACAAGATAGTTTCAAAGCACAGCACGAGCAGCCAGCAGCTTGAGGTACCAATGTGTCTTTTTCAAATTTATTTTTCTTTTATTTTTACTTTCCAAGCTTTTTTTAGACATCAATGCCAACGATGAAGAAAAACATCGCGACGAAACCGCGTCTCCGTTTCAGATTGGACAAAAATACTTTCGTATGTATTATATTTTCGGATGTCCGACTGTTCTCCTCTACAGGTCGTTGTGATAACCTGGTGTGGCTACGAGTCAGTACTCGTATTTCTCAACCGATTCTCGTGAAGCTTAGGCGTTAAGCTTTAGAGCACACGGTAAATTCATTTTTTTTTTTGTGAAAATATGTCGAATCGAGATGTGTTTCGCCCATTGTAATTGCAAATTGCGCCCGCCGTTCGCAATCGGTTTGTGCGAAGTCGGTTTTGAATATATTTCACTCACAACGAAATGTTTTGCGGGAAACGTGTTCTGTCTGGTGGACGCCGGAGCCTTCGGTCCAGACAGCCGTCAGTCTATCCCTTATTCTCCTATCCCTAATCTCACGGCACGATATTGATCGACCCCCAGGAGCCTACCGCAGGAATCCCAGGTAAATGTATATATTACACCATAATATTACCAGCCAACATTTGTGACACCTTACACCCGTAGTAGGAACCAGTATATCTCTCAATAAGGAACGAAACCCCTAGCTTTCCACTGCTGCGTTACGGCAGTTTCGTGGGGTAAAGGTTCAGACAGGGTCCAGGAGTCCCAACGCTGCTATGGGCCCCAGCCTTGAGCTCCTGGCTTGGGACCCAAAGACCTGTATTTAACATTTGGTAGCAAGAGCGTGGTTTGCATTACACGATCATAGTTTCATCTACCCGCGACTGGGAACTTTTTAAGACATAGCCGTAGTCATTTGTATTTAAAAAATAATAATCAGCTGCCAATTGGTTTAATTTGTTGCAAAACCTAAAGTTAGGGAAGTGCTAACTTCCAATAATTGTTTGCAAGTTGTACGCCCACCCTAACATACATCACGTAAGGCCGCAGTATTGTTAAGGGTGTGACAGTACATGAAACTATATGGTACGTTAAAAGACCTACTAAGACCTCACAGCCTAACAGTCCCTACGACCCTAAGACCTATAAGCCCTACAGCCCTAACCCTATATACCTAGTGTGTGATAAATAAATATATAGATAAGTTCAGGATGTCTGCACCATGCGACCTAAGGTTACAGACGGATAGTGGGCAGGAATTCCAGGTTCGGGAAGGGTAAACTCACTGCCAGTCCAGCAGACTCACAAGGCTGATCAGAGATGGCTAAAAGTGTCTTGGCCACAGTGAGGGGTAATAAGACAAGAATATAAAATTCAAATCTGATTTATTGACATGGCTACTAAAATTGGATTATGCAGAGACCGAAAATATACTAAGTATTTTACAATAATTTCCCCTACCGGAAATATTCACGTCCATCCTAGAGCGCGTTTCACCTTGTCACACACATACACGCACACACACTCTCGGGCAAGTAAGTGCTCACGCCTGGAGTTCACGGGCGCTGGGTGAGGACTTATATTGCACTCACGGACACAACACTCTCCAAAGACACACATAGCACGTCCCCTTTTGTTTTTGTATAATTATCTCTTCCTCTCAATTTGATACTTTCACATTGTTGTAGTACGTAAGTGCACCATAATATTGTAATTTTAAGGGTGTGAGCCTGGAGATCTGTCATACAGGTCTTGAACCCAGTATAGACTCCAGCTCTCACAAAGGTTTGAAACTGCTGTAACCTAGATACTATTTACCGAAATGTACCTGTTTGAGAGAAAAATAAACTTATATTCTATTCTATTCTATTTACAATATTTTACAGCTTATATACTATTTTATCTTAATACACACTAACGTACAAATTTATTTGTGTTCTATGCGTGTAAGTTGCAACCAAACAGTATTTTATCTGGGCCGTGCATCAGCCGGGCCGAATGCTGAGTCAATGTCCAAAGGTAACATTGAACATTCTGGCGACTCTCAGGAACAGGACCCTAGTTGGTACAGCTCGATGATCTCGTATGGTCTGGCCCGGCCTTGTTCAGGTTGTTGTGACTGAGCAGGCACGCTGCGTGGTATGCCGTACGGCTGTTGCGGTCGTTGCCTGTGTGTTGTGCTGCTGACGATCGTTGGTTGCCGTACAGGTGGTGCAGTGCTTCTTCTTGCTGCAATGTAGGCTCGAAGTCGGTTCAATGCCTGTGGATCGAAGTAAATTATAATAACAGCTAATGTTATAAATATAAGTGAAATACTGATGCTAGCTATGTATGTATGTGACTCTAATTGTTTCCAAATCGTGTTTTCTACTTCAGTTTGTAGGTTTCTTTCGCATGTGACTAAATGGTCGAAAACTCCTTTTGACCCGTCTAACACTAATTCTTCTTTGGATATTTCTTTTAAGTTTGTCGGTACAATCTGCGTATTAAGGGAAAAGTTCGTTGTTTTGAAATAAGAAGCTAGCACTGTCATTGTTGTTGTTCTTTTTGCAGCAAGTATGTTACTACGTGTTTTAATGACGCAATTTTCGGAGATATGTAGAACTCCGACATCTTGAATCGTCACTTCTTTTCTTTGACCGTCACACACAATCGATACGGTAACCGATTTTGTTGTAATGAAAAGCCAAGTGTTTTGGATGTATAATTGCTTCCATAAAACATCGGTCGATAATTTGTAGGTCGTCGACGTGCATTGAGTTTGTGTGTGGTTTTCAGTTTTTAATAGTTGTTCAACTATGCAATTTTTATTTAATTGCATGTTCTTGACAGCCACAGGATAGCAGACAAACTCTGTATTACTATTAAGGCAGTCTTTAAATTCTTCTTGACTTAGTTCAAGGTAACGCTCGTTGTTATAATCAAAACCCATGAATGTCTGCTGAATGGTTAAACACTCGAATGATCCATCTGCTTTCCTCTCTGGAATGGGCGAAATGTGTATAAGAGTATATTTTGTTACATCGTGTATTGGAAAGTATGCGTACACTCTTATGTGGGTATTATTTACATTCATCTCTGTCTGTATTATTTGACCCTGAATTATTTTTAAGTTTGATGGTAGCTTTTGATTAGCTACTTTTATTATGTTGCTGATGTGTCTTGGTGATAAAATACTATACACAGTTGCTTTTTGTAAATAAATTTCCAGTAACCCTGTATAGTAGTCCATGATTTAATTTATATAATTGTTTGCTAATTCGTAAGCTTGCATCACTTGTATCTTAATATGATTTTTGTCAATAGATTTATACCAAACATTGTTTCTGTTCATTAACGATATTTGAAACTTGAAACTTCTCTAACTTTTTCTGGATTTGCTCTTCAGTTTGGTTTACACCTGCGACGGTAGTCATCATTATCTTTGTTTGATGATTGGCAGCGTCTATTAGTTTCTGTTGATTGTTATTTGATGTATCTATGTCTCTGTATACTTCATCATTAACTCCAAACACCGATGTTAAACGTTGTCCCATGATGCCTCGTTTCTTCCTAGTATTCTTTAGCCCTGTTAGGTATTCCTTTGTTGTCTCAAACTTCGTTTTTTCTTCGTTTAAATGGTGATAAAATTCATTGCAGTGTGTCTCGTACATGATGTTTTGAGTATCCTTGCAAAGTTGTTGAAATTGTAAAGTTATATTTTCTATCTTTTTTTGGTCTTGTTCCAAACTTCCTCTCTCGTAATCAGTTTCTATTCTAAAAGTTCCCCTATTAATTGTTGTGGTTCCAATTTTTTCAACATATAGTCCAGGATTTATTCTTTTTAACGTGTATGTGGGTGTACTCGACACCGTGCCAACTAATAGAATAATTATTGTATGTAATAGTAATTTGTGTATCCAATTTTTTGGTGTGCGTATGCCTTTTTTGTTTATTGAGGCAGTTGAGATGTTACATTGCGTAGGCGTGAACGTTTGTTTGTCATAGCTCGTTGTATCAATATCTTTGTTTTCGTTTACAGGGAGCGGGATCAACGTATGAATTGATCTTTTTTGACAAGCGCCTGTTGATTTTTGAAGAGTCACAACTCTAACTACACCATCATCTCCCGGGTGAATTTCTTTGATTTTTGCCAACGGCCATTTACTATTTGGACTTATATTTTCATATTTTATGAGTACTTCAGTTCCAATTTTTGCATTGTCATGTGCTTGTTTCCATTTATATCTTTGTTGAAGTTGGTGTAGGTATTCTTTTGTCCAGCTGTTCCAAAAATCTTTTTTCATTTTTTGTATTTATTTCCATCTGTTTACTAGGTCAGTATTAATATTTTCTATCGGATCTGGTATTCCTACTGCTTCCCGGCCAATAAGAAAATGGCTTGGAGTTAATATTGTGTTGTCATTAACATCCTCGGTTTGCGCACACAATGGTCTTGAATTCAAACATGCTTCAATTTGGTGAAGGAAGGTTGTCATTTCCTCGTATGTTAGTGTCGAATCCCCGATTACTCGACGTAAATGATGTTTCACTGACTGTACGCCAGCTTCCCAGATGCCACCGAAGTGTGGTGATGACGAAGGAATAAAATGCCATTGGGTTCCTATGTTTGTTATTGCATTTTGAAATTGCGGTGATTGCGTGATTTGTAATATTTCCTGATGTAAGAAGTTGGCTGCTCCTACGAAGTTTGTTGCATTGTCACTGTACATGTGTGACACGTGTCCTCTTCGTGCCATGAACCTGCGTAGCGCTGCGATAAATGTTTCGGTTGTTAAATCTCCCACCAATTCCAGGTGTATAGCTTTTGTTGCTAAGCATACAAAAACTGCAATGTATGATTTGTAGGACTTGTGACCTCTCCCTTTCACAGTTCTTGTTTGTACTGGTCCCGCATAGTCAACTCCAGTATAACTGAATGGGTAGGATTGCGTAACTCGTGCTTTTGGCAGTATTCCCATTTTTTGAGGTTTTGTGTCTGCTTTGTATCGTATGCACCTCACACTTTTGTTAATTATACTCTTCACTTTCCTTTTTCCGCTAATGATCCAGTATGTTTGTCGTACATAAGCTAGAGTCAATTTGTTACCTCCATGCAACGTTTTTAAATGTGCGTCTTGTATAATTAATGACGTTACATGATGATTGTATGATCAAGTATTGGATGTTTCTGATTGTAAGGCAGTTCGGAGTTTTGTAACCTGCATCCAACTCTAAGTAGTCCATCCTCGTCGATAAATGGGTCTGAAGTGGATAGTATTTTATTTTTATTTAATGGTTGTCCACTTTGAATAGTTTTCAATTCATCTGCGAATTCTTCTTGTTCTATTTTCAAAACTGTTCGTTTTGTCGTCACCCTCAGTTCAATACAAGATACTGGTTCATTTGTAGTTTGTTTGTTTGCGTATCTGTAGCAGTAAGATAATACCCTTAGCATTTTATCGAAACTGGAAAATCTATTCCAGAGATCATTTTTCTCAATATCAGTTGTACTTATATGAGACAACTTGATCTCTTCCTTCGGCTGTGGTAAACTTCTCGTGGTGGGAATCTGATCAGTTCTTAGCCACTGTGGACCGTTCCACCATAAAGAATAGTTGACAAGTTTTTCCGGTTCCAGACCTCTTGCGATGATGTCAGCCGGGTTCTCAGCAGAAATTACGTGGTTCCATTTTGAGTTTGGTAAAAGTTGTTTAATTTGTGACACCCTATTAGCTACGAACGTTTGCCACCGTAAAGGTTCTCCTCTTATCCAGCCTAAGGTGACCATAGAATAAGTCCAACAAGATATCGTAATATTCTTGCAATTCAGCGCTTCCTTAACCTTTTCCACCAAACCGGCTAGTAGCAGTGCAGCACATAACTCAAGTCGAGGCAAGGTAGTTTTTTGTTTCTTTGGTGTCACTTTCGATTTTGCTTGTAGTAATGTAATGTAGTAGCTGTTATTGACTTTTACACAGCTGTATACCACCGCTCCGTATGCTTTTTCGGAAGCGTCGCTGAAACCATACAACTCAATCTCTGTGCCGTCTGTTATGTAACACCATCATAGCACTTCAATTTTTTCTATGCTTTTTAAATGTTTTTGTAATTCTGTCCATTTTTTCTGGAGTAGGTCACAGGCTGATCCCATTCTATGCCATTTGTCCAAAGTTCTTGTATAAGCAGCTTCATTGTAATTATAATTGGTGCTAACCAACCCAGCGGGTCGAATATTTTCGCAACTTCTGACATAATAAACCTTTTTGTTGGCTTTTTATTTTCCGTTATAGTTATTTGGAAATAAAAACTGTCTTCACATGGTGACCATGTTATGCCCAACGACTTCCTGGTCTCGTCTAACGGTAGTTTGAGCATCTGATCGTCTTTATCTTCCGCTGGTATGTTTTCCAGTAGTTTTGAACTGTTTGACGACCATTTTCGAAGTTTAAAGCCGCCCTTGTTCAACATGGATATTAACTGTTTCTGTAATTCTTTTGCTGCATCTTCCTGTGAATCTCCGGATAGAATGTCATCCACGTAGAAATCTTGTAATGTAGCTTGACTTGCGATTGGGTAATTATTTTGTTCGTCTATTGCAAGTTGTTGCAATGTTCGTACCGCAAGAAAGGGGGCGCTTGTTGTACCGTAGGTAACTGTTGTGAGTTTATATTCACTAATTGCGTGTTTAGGAGAAAATCTCCATAGTATTCTTTGATGTCCGAAGTCTAATTCATTTATTTTTATAAACCGGTACATCTTCATAATATCCGCCATAAAGACGAACTTATGTTTTCGCCATCGTAAGAGTATAGTGGATAAGTCTTGTTGTAATCGTGGACCTTTATACATGTTGTCATTAAGGCTTATTTTTGTGCTGCTTTTACTGCTCGCATCAAAAACTACGCGTAATTTTGTAGTGAGTGAGTCTTCTTTAATAACCGCTTGATGTGGTATGTAGTATTTTCCTGAGTTGTAGTTCGTTGTATGTACTTTTCTCATATATATATATAGATATATTTTCGTTTTTTGCGAATTCTTGTTCCAGTTGTAATAGTCGTGCAGCGGCTTTTCTGCGTGATTCGCCGTTCAAGTTTAGGTTTATGTTTGAATCCTTGAAAGGAAGTCGTACAGTGTACGTTCCGCCTGGGTTTCTTATAGTAGTTTTCACAGGTTTGGTCATCCTGTGTAAGTTTGTAGTTTTGTTGTATTTCTTCTAATTCCCAAAATTTTGTAAGTTGTCGTACATCTTCAGTACAAGCTACCATACTCAGTATTTTAACTCCATTCTTCGTGTCATTGGGATAAAAGCCGGATAAAATCCACCCTAATTCTGTGTTTTGTACGATTATCCCATCCCGTAGTCTTTCGAAACCCTGTAGTAATATTCTGCTATACCCTTGGGCACCTAATATTATGTCAATTGGTCCCTTTATGTAATAAGTTGGGTCTGCCATTAGTGCATTATCCAAGCTTTTTTCTTGTAGTTGTTGTAAATCATTCCTTGGTAATGAACTTGTTAGTTTTGGTAGTATTATTAGCGTTACTGGCAATTTGTAATCGCTAGAGTATCTTGGTTGTAAAGTAATGTTGATTGTGTAATTTGACGTTTTTGGTTTTTCATCTCCAATACCTTTTATTTGGGCTTGGATTTTTTGTCTTGGGTAAGATAACTATTGAGCTACTTCTTCAGTGCAAAATGATGCTTCTGATCCTTGATCACATAATACTCTCAACATCTGCGGCATTCCATCATACGAGGTAGTTCTTACTATGGCAGTAGCTAGTAAAGTTGTATTTTTTGCATCGGAGTTGGTTGCAGACAAGTTTGATGTTGTTACATTTTGCGGCTTCTCTGTCCCTGTATTTTTTTATATGTACTTTTTAGCGTTGTTACTATTTTGAAACGGCCTAGATTGATGCAATAATGCATTGTGTCCCTTATGTTGACAAACTTCACATTGTTTATAAACTGCACTCACACGTTGTTTATTATCATCATGATTTAAGCAACTTTTGCACATTCTTTTTTCCGCCACGGCCTTGTATCGGTCGTTGACGCATAATAAATATATAAAATGATCATTCTTTTGACAATACCAACAGCGTTTATATTTTTCTGATGTTCGTTTATCACGAGATAGATGACTTTTAGCATATGGAGTGGAACCGTCAGAAGACTTAATGCAATTAAAACGGTTTTCCATGAATTTCATCATCTCGTCAAAGAATTGTAATTTATTTCGGTTTTGCAGTTGATGTTCTTGAACATTGACATTTGCGTTCATCAGAGCGCGCGCAGTTGACATTGTTCGTGCAGTGCTACCAACTTTCCGAAGGCGAACGGCGAAGTAGCGTTGCAGTAACGTACAGTGCGACTAGGGTATTGTGAACGTTAGCGTCTAGTGGCGCCAACCCGTACATTTTACCATATTACTATTTAACTTTATTCGAATACGTTTTAAAGATTAGGATGTCAGCACAGATCTCTGTGCCCGGCTCGGGAGGTGAATTAAACACTCCCAACTCTCCAATAACCGATAGCTCGGACTCGACTCCTAATTTATTCAGTAAACAGGATTCTGAAGACAATCATCATGTAACTAAAAGGCAAAAGCGCAAGTTTGGTGATTTCACGGATCTGCCTGAATTCGAATACACCTCCGACATTGAAAATTTGTTCGCGAGGTTTAGAATTGAACAAGACCATAAGTTTGAACTGCTGAATGGAACACTAAACACCATTGCCACCCAAAACGAAGAGATCAAAAATCTATTGGAACTCTCACGTCACACCATCAAGAGATGCTTGTAAAAATCCATAGCCTAGAAAAAGACAACTGTGAGTACCAAAAGCGGGTAACGTTCCTTGAGAATCAGATCGACCTTATCAAAAAGAATGCGCGCTGTACAACTATCGAGATTCGTAACTTACCTAAGATTAAAAAGGAGAACAAAAAGTCTTTCCTGTTGAGGAGTCTGAAATAAGAGACACCTACCGCTCTAAGTCCGAAGCTGTAGTGGTTGAATTTACTACAACATCTCGAAAGGAGGCTGTGGTTTCCAAGTACATATCCTTTTATAAATCTATACGTGAATTAAAGAAACCATATCTGAACTCGCAACACATCAAAGTTCCTGGCGAAACGCGTACGGTTTATATTTCGGAGTACTTATCAACTAAAGCAAGAAGACTATTTTATGTCGCCCGCTTAAATGTCAAGGACAAAAAGCTCTTTATTGCCTGGACATCCCACGGGAGGGTTTTTGTCAAAAGAGAAGATAGGTCATCGCCTGTGCGTATTGATGATGAGGCTGAGTTAAACAAACTAATCCTGTGACTAGTAACTGTACATTACTATTATTTATTTTTATTAATGAATTTTAATATACTATGTCTGATTGTACATTATTATATTTTATATTTCACCTTTATATCTTGTAACCAGTGTAATTTTAGTGCTACACACTCTTATACTTTCTCTTCTAAACAAACACACAACACACATCAACCTTCACCTTCACTGCACATGTCATCCAAGCGAATGTTTACTCAAGCGTATGTTAAAGGCTAATTTCCCCCCTTTTATACATCAAGTCGATTGTCTTTCAATATTGTAGCTATTTATGAGCTGGATCTGAGTCTAATTTTAAAATTTTATAAATAACGATAAGTCACGTACTTTACGTGACCATATAACATTATCTTTTTGAATTATGCAAAGTATTGAGACCTTACACTCAGATTTGGACTCACTTCAGGTAGCTAAATCATTTTCTTGCGACATCGACGATGTAAAAACATACATATCAACAAATATTTGCACTCTGAATATCTTGTCTCAAAATATCCGTAGCGTTAATAAAAGTTACTTACTTACTTCCGTTTACTTGCCTAATCTTACCACCCTTCTGCAAAAATCTGACGTTTTTTGGGACATTATAGTTCTATCTGAATGTTGAACTACAGTCTTGCATCAACCACGACGCACAAAACTCAAAATGAAGGAGTTGTTTTCTATTATAAAAAAAATCTTATAGTAACAATTGAAGAACCCCAGTTATGCGATATCAACTGCTTACTGCTAAAAATAGGTACAGAAACGTGTGTGATCGGGATCTACCGCCCTCCAAGTCAAACCAACACCAATAACTTTATTAACTCAATTGATTCACTACTTATAAAATTAAGTAGGTTCAAAAATATTGTTTTCTGCGGCGACATAAACATCGACATAGCCCCTAATAGTCAGGACAAACGTTCAAACGAATATTTAAAGTCCTAGCAAGTCACTGTTTACTGCCAGGTCAAAACGGACTGACCCATGGGCCCACTTGCTTAGACCACATGATGCTCAAAACAAAGCTAGAAGCGAAGTGCTTTGTCTTCAAATCGTCAATAACAGACCACGAGTCTGTTGCCCTTACTTAGTTTAAACCTTAAGGGTCGCCCGGATTATCGCAATACAACCGCTTATAAAATGGATTTTGAATCGCTTGTCAAATTAATTCTCAGTGTTAATTTACATCCTATTCTAGAGTGTAGTGACAGAAAGCTAGCAGAGCAAACAACTAACTCATCGCAGTTCACACCAACACCATTTGACTTTCCAACTATCGCCCCCGTTCATTCATTTGTCTTGCTGCCCCCTGATGAGGAAGAAGTGTTTTTCCTCATCCAAGGCTTAAAGGAGAAGTGTGCCATAGGAATCAACCAGATATCTAGCAAGTTCTTAAAGAGATACCTCTTTTAGAACTTGCTAGATATCTGGTCGATACACTTTCTTACTACTCCTATTACACACATTTGCAAACTGCCTATGGCGTCAGGTGTTTTCCCTAGAGATTTTAAATTAGCGGTCATCAAACCAATACACAAGGGGGGGCAAGAGACTGTGTTGTTAATTTTCGGCCGATCTCTATCTTACCTACATTATCCATTATCTTGGAAGGGCTTATAAACTGACGTCTAACAAATTATCTAGAAGCTAATAATCTTCTTTCGCCTGCCCAATTTGGTTTTCGACGTAATAAGTCAAACAATGACGCAGTACATGATCTGGTAAACTCCATTATCACTAACTTGGACCAAAGGAACAAATGCATTACTGTCTTCCTCGATCTGGCTAAGGCCTTTGACACAGTTTCTATCCCGCACCTACTCAAAAAGCTGGAAGAGATGGGTGTTAGAGGAGTACCTTTGAAACTATTGCAGGACTACCTTACCGAAAGAAAACAAAGAGTTCGAATAGGCCAGGTGCTGAGCGATGAGGCTCGTGTTGATTTCGGTGTGCCCCAGGGCAGCATACTTGGCCCAACTTTGTTTTTGGTCTATATCAACGACCTCTGCCGTCTTCAGCTTAACTGTGGACATATTATTACTTTCGCAGATGATACTGCCCTCTTTTTCAGTGGGCAGACATGGGAGGAGGTTTTTAACACTGCCCAAAGTGGTTTTCACCAAATCTGCAAATGGTTGCGAGCGAATATCTTAACACTAAATGTTAACAAAACCAAATGCGTTGCTTTTGCACATAGGTTGAATCTACTGCCTCCATCCTATTTTAGTATATCCTACCATGTATGTGTCCTAGACGCTTCCTCGTGCTCCTGTCCTAATCTTCAGCGAGTCGATGATATCAAATATCTTGGTATCATAATAGATCAATGCTTGACTTTCAAGCCACATCTTAAAGTCCTTGTAACCCGCTTGCATAAACTCATTTATATATTTAAAACATTGAGACACGTAGCGGTCCGACGGGTTACCAAGATGGCCAACGATGCCTTGTGTCATTACCTTATCGATTATTGCATTATATCCTGGGGAGGCGCCGCAAAGACTCATCTGATTGAAGTTGAAAGAGCACAGCGTGCAATTCTCAAGGTTGGCGCTGGTCTCCCCTACCGATATCCTACTGTTGAACTTTTCAAGGATTGGGATGTTCTTACGGTTAGGCAAACTTTCGTATTGCGTACGGTGCTCAAAGAACATTCCTTATTGCAATTCGACCCAAAACTCCAGTTGGATAAGCGCCGGAAAGGTAGGGTATGCCATACCCAAATAGCAAAATCTGCACATTCACGTCAATTCTTTTTCTTCCTCGGACCTTATTTATACAATAAATTAAATGATATCCTCAACATCTATTTCCGGACTTCATATAAATTTAAGGTATTACTAGCTACATATCTTAAGGCTCTGGACTACGAGGGAACCGAGAAAATACTTACCCCTATGAAATAAATGCTTGTCAAATGAAACATCCCCTTAGCTGCTTTGCTCTTTTAACCATTGCGCACCTCATACTAAGATCATTCCCACATCACAAAACCTCAAACTCTTAAACAACATCACACACAAACACACACTTACTTACTTCATGCTCACTCTGTTACTTACTAAACTTCTAATAACTAACCATTATAAACATACTCAGTGCCCGCTACAGAAGTTATTGTTGTAAAGTGTGTTGTTGCCAATTGTATAAGAAAATCGGTTAGTTTGTTTGATATTGACAGTAGTATTCTAATTGATTGAAGTTAAAGTCATTGTTTTTAACTATTAAAGTAAATTGAACTTCTATTGTAAAATCAACCTACCCACTTTTGTGTTGATAATTTTTGTTTTTAAGAATACCCTCTTGTGTGTTGATAATTTATTTTCTTTTGGTACCTACTTTGGTTTTATTAATTTATAAATTGATATTTGGGGTTCCATAATAAATTTGTACTGTAAAATAATTAAGTAAATGTAACAGGGTTCAGTACTATTTGTTGAATTAACTTGTTGTTTCTCTCACAGACTTTGTGATTTGATATTTAATTTGGTAAGAGAATTACTGTCAAACTGTTGTTTTCGTTACACACATATATTATTAATTTAAGTTGTTGAAAATTTGTTTATTAATTATTATTTAGCCACCGTCGCTTAGATTTTGAAAGTATGACTGCTTTGAAAGTATGACTTTGTAAGATTAGAGCGGCATTGAGATGGGTGACCTCGGCGGCTTCTTTGATAAGTAGATCTGATAGATCAGAGGCTTTGTTGGCCCGTTTTAGTGAACTCCCAGCCCGTCAAGCCAGGGTGGATATATGCTATGCGGAGTGTTTGGCGCTATTGTCCACCGAGGACACTGAGTTGGCCGCTGCGGTTGAGGCAGACTTCGCGCAGTTTTAAGGTTTCTTGGATGACATTGTTGAAGCAACCGCTAAGTTGAGGGGTTTTGCACATGGGAAATATGGTGGGGATGATGCCACACACTACACCCCTTTTGATGATTTGTTGAAGTCTTTGGATGAGGAGTGTCGCATTTTGGATAACTTCGTGTTGGTGTTGAAGGTTCCTTGCGGGCCCCAGAGCGGCCCTCTCCGGACAAGCGTCGTGTTGGTGCGCGCCCCTCCACTCTTGGGATGGGTCAACCACGACGCCAGTCTCATCAATTTGTAGCGACTCAGGTTCGCAGTATGCGTTGCATAAATTGCAACACGGATGGCCGTATGGTCACATCCTGTCCGAAGATCCTAGAACGGAACACAAAGGACCGACGTGGAATCGCCAACAGCCGCAAGTGGTGCTACACTTGTCTGGGACAGTATTTGCAGCGGGATTGCCAGAGGTCGGATCCTTGCCCGCACTGTCAAGGTAGGCACCACCGCGTGTTGTGTCCGGACCAAAATGGTGTTGGTGGCCCTGATGATGCCGGACGTTCCCCTATAGCCGGGGGAGCGCATCCCTACCAACCCCAGGTGGATCCTCGACGGGGTATAGCTCGCAAAGGCGGGGGCACCCCTCCACCCCCTCCTCAATTGGAGGAAGCGTCCGCTTTTCAGGACGACTACCAACCCCAGGGGGGTTATCAACAATAGGTAGTCACCTCCCTCTCCTCCACTACAGCCGCCCGCCAGAGACAGTCCTTATGCCAACTGTCCCTGTAATGATCTGGGGCCCGAAGAGTAAATCTTTGTTAGTTCGGCTCTTTTGCCATTTTGACCCCCCAGTCTGCCCACATTGGGTTGGCATTTTTGAAAATATTGTGAAAGTAGCAAAACCGTTTCTCCGCCGTGTTGTTGGTGAAACTATTTTCACATTTGAGGAACTTGTTACGACATTTTGTAAAGTTGAGGCATTTCTCAATTCGCGACCTCTCTATCCGATCTCCTCAGACCCAAATGACCTGGAAGTCATGACCCCTGGTCATTTTTGATTGGTCAGCCCCTCAACGGCCTGCCGGAATACCCCTTCAGGGAAATTAAATCTTCGCAATTGACGCGTTTTGCATTGCTCCAACAGATGTCCCAAAGCTTCTGGCATCGTTGGTCTTTAGAATATTTGTATATTTTGCAGCAGCGCGTTGAGTGGATTGACAAAACTGCCCCTTCCAAAGTTGGAGACCTTGCACTTGTTAAAGAACCTAATTTGTTGCCTTTGTATTGGCGTCGTGGACGCATTGTAGATTTAGTCTAAGGGTCTGACGGAGATCCCAGAGTTGCAAAGGTCATGGTCGGAGATTCAGTTTTGAAGCGAGCAGTGGCAATTTAGCACGCTTGCCCATTTGTTAGCGGACATAACTCATGTCCGAGACGGGTGGATGTTCTGAACCAAACGTTTCATTCACTATTTGATGTTAAATTGTAACACCATGTCAGTTGGCTGTCAGTGGTTTGACAGCTGACACTTAACAAGGGTCGAAAAAGAAAATTTGTAGTGAGCACACGGTGAATTCGGGTTTTTGTGGAAACATATCGAATCGAGATGTGATTAGCCCATTGTAATTGCTAATTGCACCCGCCGTTCGCAATCGGTTTGTGGGGCGCCCGCGTTTTCGGTTTTGAATATATTTCACGCACAACGAAGTGCTTTTGTGGAAAACGTGTTCTGTCTGGTGGACGCCGGAGCCTTCTGTCCAGACAACCGTCAGTCTATTCCTTATTGTCCTAATATTATATATATTCTCCTATCCCTAATCTCACGGCACGATATTGATCGACCCCCAGGAGCTTACCGCAGGAATCCCAGGTAAGTGCATATATTACACCATAATATTACCGGCCAACCTTTATGACACCTTACACCCATAGTAGGTACCAGTATATCTCACATAAAGAATGAACCTCCTAGCTTTCCACAGCTGCGTTACGGCAGTTTCGTTTACTCATGACCTAATCCATGCATTGTTCTATCTGTATTCCCTTCCAAATCCGATCAATCGTTAATGAGTGTTTGATAAATAAACATCTTTAGAAACAGACTTTCACACTCGTAATAATTTTCAGTAATAATTTCTTACAAAGACCAAAAAACGGCCAAGGATGATCCGAAAAGCCCAAGTTATTATCCACCGTGCCAATACAGTAACCATTCCAATGAGATAAAATAATAATAAACTCCAGAGAAAACGTCCCGCAAATTACCCAACGATTTTATCTAATTACTAGATGAGTGAACAATAGCAAGAAATAGGGTATTAATCTTAATTAGCGAACGTCTTAGTCAAAGCAGATTAATTTCTTTCCTTTATAATAAGTGGACGGTGGAAGTTGAAAGTTGGTGTCTTTTTGTGAATCGTATATTTTCTTACTGCTGTGTAAGATTTTGGAAGCTTAATGTGAATAGTATGGCAGTTGATAAAAACAATAGTTTTTGTCAATTACACAGACATAAATCTAGATAACGCAAGTCCCTCAATCTATATGAAAACCAAACGTGCCACATTTTCACAAAACAATTTAAAAACAAATTTATTTACCAATGAAAGAAAACATTTGCAATGCCTCGGCCAACTTTTTCTATACATTCTTTGCAGCTCAATATGGCATAAAAAGGCATTTTTCTAGATATCGGTGGATTTCCGGTGCCGATAATGCTAAATAAAAAGCTCCGATTACGATCATTGATCGTAACTTTACTTCGTTTTTTGGCACGCGAAGTACATACAATCGCCGTCATCTAGTTAGATTTATGTCTGTGGTCAATTAGATAACCTAAAAATTTTGGTCACGTATTTATTCGTTTGCCACGTTAATAAAAAATTACGACGATACAATGCGTTGAAACATCGTGTGACGTCACGGTGTGCTTCATTTTTTAAAAACAAAATGATGTCACAAGCCCCCATTCCTGAATTTTGATGCACTTTATCTTTGTAAATTTGTAATTATTTGATGAAGCTAAATTGCAGGTTCAATATTAGGTATTTGATTATCTCACTGACGGACTAAATAGAATTATCATTTTTCTACCCAGGAAACATCCCTATTGGTAACAAGATACCACTTGGCGGGACTGGTTGGCAGACTTTAGGGCTTCTGACTACTCGTGACGCAGAGTAACAGTTCAAAGATCTATAAATGACAGATGGAACATAAGGCGATCTCCATAGCAGTCTTCTTATTTAATGGACGGTCACCTAACCACGGACCGACTTCAATTCAATTCAATTTAATGCATCCATAATGTACATACAGGTGGTAAATATAAGTTACAGAAACAATTATGAACCCTGTCAGGCACAGCAACATTCTAGATACAATCAGTGTCTAGGAGAGAGGAATAGCAGTAAATATTTTTCCATAATAACAATTCAGTTGTATTAATTTGGTTTAATATGCCTATGATTTTCTATTTTTATGTTATTAACCCCCGACGGAAAAAGAGGGGTGTTATAAGTTTGAGGTGTGTTGCTGTGTATCTGTGTATCTGTGTGTCTGTGTATCTGTGTGTCTGTCTGTGGCATCATAGCGCCTCAACGGATGAACCGATTTAGATTTAGTTTTTGTTGTTTGAAAGGTGATTGTATCGAGAGTGTTCTTAGCTATGTTTGAATAAAATCGGTTTAGCCGTTCAAAAGTTATGCGCGTTTTACTGTTTAGATTGTGAAGTTTTCGCAAAATAAATGTGTCGGGGGTATATGAAATTTTGAAATTTTACTTGTTTCATGTACTATTATTGTCTATTTTTACCTAATTATTAATTTATTCACCTAATTTGAATTAAAATTAGTATATTTGAAATGAATAGTTTACATTTAATAAAATTATTATTGACTCTTATTATGTCCTTATTATATTTTGATTCAATTGATTAATGGCGTTTTACTTATCAAGTTATCTTTATTTTTTATTGAATTTATCCGTTAAATGTGTTTCATTATTTATTTTATTTGATTTAATGTACCTACTAATATTGGTATGTTTTTCTATTTTTATGACATGCCATGTCATGTACTATTATTGTATATTATTATCAACCTATTAATTTATTCACCTAAATTGAATAAAAATTATTATATTAATTGAAATGCATAGTTTATATTTGATAAAATTATTAATGCTTAATATGTCCATAATATATGTTGGGTCAATTGATTAACGTCATTTTACTTATCGAGTTATCTTTATTTTTATTGAATTGATCCGTCAATTAATATTCGTCAATTGTGTAATAGCTTTTATTTATTAAGAATTGTTTTAATTTATTTATAATTATATTGGTTTTATTCACTTGTTTTACATTTTCCGGTAATTTATGATATATTTTTATCGACATAGCATACGGACTAGAAGAGTGCAATTTAATGCGGGAGGAGGGTAGATCTAGTCTGTTTCTGTAGCGCAACGAATAATTTGTTTGCATGTCTTCCCGTGTGTTGTGAGACTCTGGGAATTTGCGGACTAGTTTACATAATTCTAAAATAAAAATACTAGTTATGGTAAGGATTTTGTGTTTTTGGAAGTAAGGTTGGTGCAACTGTCTGTTTGTTCGATGTTCGTTATTATTCTTATCAGCTTTTTTTGAAGGATAAATAGGGAGCGAGTGTCCGTGCTATTTCCCCATAAGATAACACCATAGGTAAACCAAGCGTGGGCATACGCATAGTATATCATGTTGTTAATGCAGTTAATGCAGTTTGCAGGCTGGTAGTATTTTTTATTTCACGGAGGGCATATGAAAACTTTGAAATTTTTAACTTTCTGGATGTGGGTTTTCCAGTTTATATGAGTGTCTATTGTCAAACCTAGGAAAGTGAAATCATTAACTGATTCTATTTTTTGTTTATTATATGTATAGTTTAAAAGAATTCGATTTTTTGCCGGGGTTGAAAGGTAATCAATTTTGTTTTGGTGAAGTTAATTTCTAGTTTATGCTCGCTCATCCAGTCTATTATTTGATTAAGAATGGTGGTAAATTTTTCGTTTATATTGTCTCTCATATGGCATGAGGTGAGGATAGATATATCATCTGCAAACAGTACACACGGGTCGTCTACTGTTTTGGGAAGTTCGTTAATGTAAATAAGGAATAACAAGCCGCCAGCTACACTTCCCTGGGGAATTGATGCATGTATTGTTCCGTATGGTGTCGGACGTAAAGAATCTCACCATCCCATATCTTCCCATGGGTGTCGTAAAAGGCGACTAAGGGATACACCAGAGAATGGGCAGCAGCGTTCTCTGTGCATTTTAACAACAAACTGCGATCGCCAACCCGCCTGCCAAGCGTGGCGATTAAGGCAAACCCCCCCAAACCAAAAATGAAAAGCACAAAGAAAAAACGGCCCCGAGTGCCCGGCAGCCCGTCTACCCTCGACTACGGTAGCGGTCGAGGCGATGGCGTGGCAAGGGGTGCGAAGAATCCCCGGAGTGGACCCGGCTACCCTAATAAACACCGACGACTGGACCTGGCAACGTATAACACGCGAACACTCCGGACCGACGAGAAGATAGCCGAACTCGAGGAAGAATTGAGCAGGTTGCGGTGGAGTATTATAGGGTTATCTGAAGTCCGAAGAGAGGGGGAGGACTCGATAATCCTCAAATCCGGTAACCTGCTCTATTTCCGAGAGGGTGACCGGCAGTCCCAGGGTGGTGTCGGGTTTATCGTCCACAAGTCCCTTGTGAACAACGTGGTGAAGATCGAGAGTGTGTCGACAAGGGTGGCGTACCTTATACTCAGAATATCCTCGAGATATTCGCTGAAGGTTATACAGGTCTACGCCCCGACCTCGGCTCACCCCGACGACGAGGTAGAGACCATGTATGAGGATATTTCTAGAGCCATGCATGGTTTCAAAACTCACTTCACCGTTGTCATGGGGGACTTCAACGCGAAACTGGGCAAACGAGACGTGGATGAGCTGCAAGTGGGCCAATTTGGAGTTGGACATCGGAACCACCGGGGTCACCTACTAGCCAGCTTTATGGAGAAGGAGGGCCTCTATATGATGAACTCCTTCTTCAGAAAGCGTGAGCACAGGAAGTGGACCTGGCAAAGCCCCGATGGTGCAACTAAAAACGAGATCGACTTCATCATGTCAACCAAGAAGCAAATGTTCAATGATGTCTCTGTGATCAATTCGGTGAAAACCGGGAGCGATCACCGCATGGTGAGAGGCACATTGAACATTAATATCAAGCTTGAAAGGTCTCGACTGATGAAGTCTACGCTCCATCCAGCACAGATCCAGATCCAAAACCCCGAGAGCTTTCAGCTCGAACTCCAGAATCGTTTCGAGTGCCTAGGGAGCTCCGTGGACGAATACAGCGATGGGTTCGTGGAAGCTGTCCATACGGTTGGGTCTAAGTTTTTCAAGACCCGCCGTACAGATATAAACAAAAAGCTCTCTGATCCTACTCTCAAACTCATGAAGGAGAGGCGTGAGATGATCCTGCAGTCTTCAGACGATGCGTTGAAGTACCGGCAGCTCAATAGACGGATCTCAAAGTCCTTGAAAAGCGATCTCCGCCGCTTTAATACCGAGCGTATTAAAGACGCGATTGAGCGGAATAAGGGTTCCAAGGTCTTTGCAAGAGATCTGACTATTGGGCAGAGCCAGCTCACGAAACTGAAGACCGACGATGGCAGAATCGTATCCGCCAAACCGGAGCTATTGAGAGAGATCGAGAGATTCTATGGGCAGTTGTACACGTCAACCAGTAAACCCGTCGCGAATTTAGCAAAAGACCCTAGAGCTAGATTGACCCGGCACTATACCGAAGACATTCCGGACGTCAGCCTGTATGAGATTAGGATGGCTCTTAAACAGCTTAAAAACAACAAGGCGCCGGGTGAAGACGGAATTACAGCCGAACTCCTGAAGGCGGGTGGAAAACCGGTCCTTAAGGCCCTTCAGAAGCTGTTTGATTCCGTCATACTCGAGGGCAAAACGCCACAGGCATGGTGCAGGGGTGTGGTGGTACTCTTTTTCAAGAAGGGCGACAATGCCCTACTAAAGAACTATAGGCCCATCTCACTTCTTAGCCAAGTCTACAAGCTGTTTTCAAGAGTCATCACGAATCGTCTCGCGCGCAGGTTTGACGATTTCCAGCCTCCTGAACAAGCCGGTTTCCGTAAAGGCTTTAACACCGTAGACCACATACATACGCTGCGGCAGGTTATACAGAAGACCGAAGAGTACAACCTGCCTCTCTGCTTAGCGTTTGTGGACTACGAGAAAGCCTTTGATTCGATCGAGACTTGGGCTGTGCTGCAGTCTCTCCAACGGTGCCAAATTGACTACCGGTACATCGAGGTGTTGAAGTGTTTGTATAAAAACGCCACCATGTCAGTTCGACTTCAGGATCAGACCTCGGAACCTGTCTTTCTGCAGCGAGGTGTGAGGCAGGGAGATGTCATATCTCCGAAACTGTTCACCGCTGCACTGGAGGATGTCTTCAAGGTTCTGGACTGGAGAGGGCTAGGCATCAACGTCAACGGCGAGTACATCACTCACCTTCGGTTTGCCGACGATATAGTGGTCATGGCTGAGACTATGGAGGACCTCAATACAATGCTCGATGACCTCAGTAGAGCCTCCGAAAGAGTGGGTCTTAGGATGAACATGGACAAAACCAAGTTGATGTTGAATGCCCATGTCACACCCACTCCTATTAGGGTCGGAGACTCTACACTCGAAGTTGTGGATGACTATGTCTACCTGGGACAAACGATCCAGTTGGGTAGGGCCAACTTCGACAAAGAGGTCAACCGTCGAATCCGACTCGGCTGGGCAGCGTTCGGGAAGTTGCGCGGTATCTTCACGTCCAACTTACCACAGTGTCTCAAGACGAAAGTCTATGACCAGTGTGTGTTGCCAGTTATGACCTATGGCTCTGAGACGTGGTCGCTCACAATGGGCCTCATCAGAAAGCTTACAGTCACCCAAAGGGCAATGGAGAGGGCTATGCTCGGAGTTTCCTTACGTGATCGAATCAGAAATGTAGAGATCCGCAAGAGAACCAGGGTTACCGACATAGCCCGAAGAATTGCCAAACTTAAGTGGCAGTGGGCAGGGCACATTGCTCGCAGAACGGATGGCCGATGGGGCAGAAAGGTTCTGGAGTGGCGACCGCGAACCGGAAGACGTTGCGTTGGAAGGCCTCCCACCAGGTGGACCGATGACCTGGTGAAGGTTGCAGGGATCCGCTGGATGCGGGACGCACGGGACCGGTCAATGTGGCGACGCTTGGGGGAGGCCTATGTCCAGCAGTGGACGTCTTGCGGCTGATATGATGATGATGATGATGATGATTGTTCTAACATCTGACCTAATTCACTGTATTTTTTTTTACCTTGTCATGATATTCAACCTCTACGAATTGCTCTCTGCCCTTTAAATATGACGCAAATCAATCATGGGCTTTCTCGCGAATTCCTATTTCGTATAGCTTGTTTAATAGAATTTTAAATTGCACCTTGTCGTACGCCTTTGTCATATCGAGCAGTATTCCTACTGCATATTGCTTGTTATTTAAAATATTTAGATCTTCTTGGATATACTTAAAAACTGCTAACGTTGTTGATATATTTTTGCGAAATCCGTTTTGGCAATCATTAAATATGCAAAATTTTTCACAAAATGTATATACACGATCGCAAATTGCTTTTTCAAAAACGTTTGATGCTGTGGGCAGAAGGGCGATTGGTCTATAGTTATTTGGGTCTGTTTTGGCATCTTTTTTATGAATTGGCTGTATTAAGGCTTTTTCAGTTCATTTGGGAATATTCCTTCTTCTAACGATTGATTTATTAACATATAAAATGGAAAGGTAAGTTCATCAGCACACTGTCTGAAAAGAGTTTGTGGGAGTTCATCTACGCCATGACTATTTTTATTTTTTTAAATCTTATTTACTTCGGCTCCATCGACTGGGCTAAGAAATATGGTGTTTTCAGTGGAATTAATCACAGAGGTTTCTCTCGGTTTGAATCCGGCAAACAGCCGACTTCAAAGTGCTATTTTCTCCAATGGATGCCAAGAAGTCATTGAATATGTTAGCTATTTGTTTAGGTTCACATATTAGGCATGTTGTTTATTATGTTATATTTTGTTTTACGTTCTTGTTTTTTTTATGTGTTCGTTCTTCTACAATATTCCACATGGTAACTTTATTTGTTCATTTATTCATTTTCCGTTGTAATATGAAAAGATCCTAATAAATATTATAGTGTTTTTTAGGATATTCTCATATTTTTATAGTATTTCGTAAGTACTGAAATATTTATTTTTAGGGATAGAATTTTTAATAGTCTTTTATTTTTAAAAGATTGTTTTATACCAACGGTTAGCCAATAATATTTTTTTTTTTTTTCTATTTCAGTCTACGTATTTAACATTCATATAAGATATCTGCCAGTGTGTTATGAAAAGATTGATAGTTCTCATCTACATTTTTATTTGGCAGTATGATATTGTTCCAGTTTTGGTTGTTTAGTTTGGATTTATATATTGTTTGTGTTGAAAATTATTTTATTGGCAAACCAAGTAGATGGTTTAGGTTGTTGTTTTTGTATCATATGTATGATTGTTCCGCTGTGGTCTGAAAAACCTATTTTTCTACGGTTGTATACATATTGTTATCGTTAAAATTCGTGAATATCAAATCCAAACATGTTGATGTGGTTTGTGAGATACGCGTAGGTTCTTTTTTTGTTGATAAAATTGCCTGATTCTGTAATTCTAATTTCTTGTCTAATAGCTCGCAATTTTTTCTTAAAGTTATAGTTTCTTTATTTTGATTCCCTGAATTTTGATGCACTTTATCTTTGTAAATTTGTAATTATTTGATGAAGCTAAATTGCAGGTTCAATATTAGGTATTTGATTATCTCACTGACGGACTAAATAGAATTATCATTTTTCTACCCAGGAAACATCCCTATTGGTAACAAGATACCACTTGGCGGGACTGGTTGGCAGACTTTAGGGCTTCTGACTACTCGTGACGCAGAGTAACAGTTCAAAGATCTATAAATGACAGATGGAACATAAGGCGATCTCCATAGCAGTCTTCTTATTTAATGGACGGTCACCTAACCACGGACCGACTTCAATTCAATTCAATTTAATGCATCCATAATGTACATACAGGTGGTAAATATAAGTTACAGAAACAATTATGAACCCTGTCAGGCACAGCAACATTCTAGATACAATCAGTGTCTAGGAGAGAGGAATAGCAGTAAATATTTTTCCATAATAACAATTCAGTTGTATTAATTTGGTTTAATATGCCTATGATTTTCTATTTTTATGTTATTAACCCCCGACGGAAAAAGAGGGGTGTTATAAGTTTGAGGTGTGTTGCTGTGTATCTGTGTATCTGTGTGTCTGTGTATCTGTGTGTCTGTCTGTGGCATCATAGCGCCTCAACGGATGAACCGATTTAGATTTAGTTTTTGTTGTTTGAAAGGTGATTGTATCGAGAGTGTTCTTAGCTATGTTTGAATAAAATCGGTTTAGCCGTTCAAAAGTTATGCGCGTTTTACTGTTTAGATTGTGAAGTTTTCGCAAAATAAATGTGTCGGGGGTATATGAAATTTTGAAATTTTACTTGTTTCATGTACTATTATTGTCTATTTTTACCTAATTATTAATTTATTCACCTAATTTGAATTAAAATTAGTATATTTGAAATGAATAGTTTACATTTAATAAAATTATTATTGACTCTTATTATGTCCTTATTATATTTTGATTCAATTGATTAATGGCGTTTTACTTATCAAGTTATCTTTATTTTTTATTGAATTTATCCGTTAAATGTGTTTCATTATTTATTTTATTTGATTTAATGTACCTACTAATATTGGTATGTTTTTCTATTTTTATGACATGCCATGTCATGTACTATTATTGTATATTATTATCAACCTATTAATTTATTCACCTAAATTGAATAAAAATTATTATATTAATTGAAATGCATAGTTTATATTTGATAAAATTATTAATGCTTAATATGTCCATAATATATGTTGGGTCAATTGATTAACGTCATTTTACTTATCGAGTTATCTTTATTTTTATTGAATTGATCCGTCAATTAATATTCGTCAATTGTGTAATAGCTTTTATTTATTAAGAATTGTTTTAATTTATTTATAATTATATTGGTTTTATTCACTTGTTTTACATTTTCCGGTAATTTATGATATATTTTTATCGACATAGCATACGGACTAGAAGAGTGCAATTTAATGCGGGAGGAGGGTAGATCTAGTCTGTTTCTGTAGCGCAACGAATAATTTGTTTGCATGTCTTCCCGTGTGTTGTGAGACTCTGGGAATTTGCGGACTAGTTTACATAATTCTAAAATAAAAATACTAGTTATGGTAAGGATTTTGTGTTTTTGGAAGTAAGGTTGGTGCAACTGTCTGTTTGTTCGATGTTCGTTATTATTCTTATCAGCTTTTTTTGAAGGATAAATAGGGAGCGAGTGTCCGTGCTATTTCCCCATAAGATAACACCATAGGTAAACCAAGCGTGGGCATACGCATAGTATATCATGTTGTTAATGCAGTTAATGCAGTTTGCAGGCTGGTAGTATTTTTTATTTCACGGAGGGCATATGAAAACTTTGAAATTTTTAACTTTCTGGATGTGGGTTTTCCAGTTTATATGAGTGTCTATTGTCAAACCTAGGAAAGTGAAATCATTAACTGATTCTATTTTTTGTTTATTATATGTATAGTTTAAAAGAATTCGATTTTTTGCCGGGGTTGAAAGGTAATCAATTTTGTTTTGGTGAAGTTAATTTCTAGTTTATGCTCGCTCATCCAGTCTATTATTTGATTAAGAATGGTGGTAAATTTTTCGTTTATATTGTCTCTCATATGGCATGAGGTGAGGATAGATATATCATCTGCAAACAGTACACACGGGTCGTCTACTGTTTTGGGAAGTTCGTTAATGTAAATAAGGAATAACAGGCCGCCAGCTACACTTCCCTGGGGAATTGATGCATGTATTGTTCTAACATCTGACCTAATTCACTGTATTTTTTTTTACCTTGTCATGATATTCAACCTCTACGAATTGCTCTCTGCCCTTTAAATATGACGCAAATCAATCATGGGCTTTCTCGCGAATTCCTATTTCGTATAGCTTGTTTAATAGAATTTTAAATTGCACCTTGTCGTACGCCTTTGTCATATCGAGCAGTATTCCTACTGCATATTGCTTGTTATTTAAAATATTTAGATCTTCTTGGATATACTTAAAAACTGCTAACGTTGTTGATATATTTTTGCGAAATCCGTTTTGGCAATCATTAAATATGCAAAATTTTTCACAAAATGTATATACACGATCGCAAATTGCTTTTTCAAAAACGTTTGATGCTGTGGGCAGAAGGGCGATTGGTCTATAGTTATTTGGGTCTGTTTTGGCATCTTTTTTATGAATTGGCTGTATTAAGGCTTTTTCAGTTCATTTGGGAATATTCCTTCTTCTAACGATTGATTTATTAACATATAAAATGGAAAGGTAAGTTCATCAGCACACTGTCTGAAAAGAGTTTGTGGGAGTTCATCTACGCCATGACTATTTTTATTTTTTTAAATCTTATTTACTTCGGCTCCATCGACTGGGCTAAGAAATATGGTGTTTTCAGTGGAATTAATCACAGAGGTTTCTCTCGGTTTGAATCCGGCAAACAGCCGACTTCAAAGTGCTATTTTCTCCAATGGATGCCAAGAAGTCATTGAATATGTTAGCTATTTGTTTAGGTTCACATATTAGGCATGTTGTTTATTATGTTATATTTTGTTTTACGTTCTTGTTTTTTTTATGTGTTCGTTCTTCTACAATATTCCACATGGTAACTTTATTTGTTCATTTATTCATTTTCCGTTGTAATATGAAAAGATCCTAATAAATATTATAGTGTTTTTTAGGATATTCTCATATTTTTATAGTATTTCGTAAGTACTGAAATATTTATTTTTAGGGATAGAATTTTTAATAGTCTTTTATTTTTAAAAGATTGTTTTATACCAACGGTTAGCCAATAATATTTTTTTTTTTTTTTCTATTTCAGTCTACGTATTTAACATTCATATAAGATATCTGCCAGTGTGTTATGAAAAGATTGATAGTTCTCATCTACATTTTTATTTGGCAGTATGATATTGTTCCAGTTTTGGTTGTTTAGTTTGGATTTATATATTGTTTGTGTTGAAAATTATTTTATTGGCAAACCAAATAGATGGTTTAGGTTGTTGTTTTTGTATCA
The DNA here is from genome assembly GCA_964057195.1 of Orthosia cruda. NCBI lineage: Eukaryota > Metazoa > Arthropoda > Insecta > Lepidoptera > Noctuidae > Orthosia > Orthosia cruda. The sequence continues at coordinate 28,769,683 of OZ059840.1, read as the reverse complement.
TATGTATGATTGTTCCGCTGTGGTCTGAAAAACCTATTTTTTCTACGGTTGTATACATATTGTTATCGTTAAAATTCGTGAATATCAAATCCAAACATGTTGATGTGGTTTGTGAGATACGCGTAGGTTCTTTTTTTGTTGATAAAATTGCCTGATTCTGTAATTCTAATTTCTTGTCTAATAGCTCGCAATTTTTTCTTAAAGTTATAGTTTCTTTAGTAAACGGGGTCGGTGATGTAACAGTGGGGTTGTCAATAATAATCGGGGATGACTCATAATCTTTGGTGTTTCCCAGTATGTTTTGGTCGTCTTGTATTTAATCGTCAACTGACATTATCATGTCGTCAAATGTCGGTGGTGAATGTCTTCTAACAGGTGTGACGTCAGTTCTGTTTTGTCTCGTTATATTTTTGCACGATGGACAGCGCCAAGAAGTGCTTGACTTGCTCTTATTTTCTACATAGTAGGATGAAGTTATGTTCATGCATCGGTAGTGGTACAGTAAAGTTCGGCAAGCGTTGCTAGGGTTGACCTGTGAGGCCGTCAACAAAAGCGTTACCTACAACGAGTAGACGTATCCTAAACATAGCAATACGAGTATATTATTATTTGACGCCATATTATATTCATTTTTACATGCATGCATGAAGATTCAAAATTCGAGAAAAACGAGAATCAAATTTACAACGCCGTTGGAAAAACGTATGAAATCAAAATTAGCACGCAATTCCCTTATTTGGTACACCTGCTGAAGTAATGTAAGTACAATTAAAAAGTCATACAATGCAGCACAGCAAAAACTTTTAAACAAAGAAAGCCATTGTTAGACATCGTTTTATTCACCAAACTGGATTATTCCATAAAATAATAGGGTTTCGCAGAGATGCTAATTTTAGCATTAACGCTCAGCGATTTATCGCTTTTCTGAAGCTTCATACAGCAGCTAAACGTAAAACTCTGCATATACTAGCATGAGTAAGAAGCGATATAATCTCGTTTTGGATGCCCTGAAATGCAACATCGATAAAAAAACGCTAATAAAATAGTGCTCATACGAAACGAATCGCTAAAACATGAAGCAACGCAACGTCGGAACAAACGTTGAAACTGGAAAAGCACGATTTTGATATCGCGACCGAACGCAGATATTCACCAAAACGCGTATATCGCATTTGCGCATTGCCGCTCGGTTTCTAAATGGAAAATATAAAGCTGAGAACTTGTAAAACTCTACTTTATTGCTTAACTTTGGCAAGTTCTAGAGTTTGACAAATTCTCAATTCAGAATCCGAGTGTTAAAATAGAGATACTTAAATAATCTAATTCAAATTCTTAATTCGGAAATCGGGGTTAGTCGCAAAATCTTCCATCAGCGAAGCTGAAAGTATCACGTCTGCTAAGGTTCTCTTTCCTTAATGGAGTTCTCTCAAGTTTTTACCTCTTGCATTTGCCATCCTATTGGTTACACTTTTTACTTGCAACAAGACTGTACTCTTTGATAAATACAACAATATTCGAATTATTGAAATGAAGTTAGTTTTAATTTCGGTTGCTACTAATTTATTGACACTTAATTGTTTCAGTAAAAGACAAGTGATTGGACGTTTCGAGAGACTATACACGTTTCAATAGCTATACGATATTTTAGTTCAATTTTTGAATGTTTTAAGAGTATAAGTTAATGAGAAACTATCGCGGTAATTAGTTATCGTGTTATTTGTCTCACGTCCACATGAACACAGTAGCTTTTATTAATCAATTATCTGACATTTAGTCGAATTTCTATGTAATCCGCGTATCACGGGCACCCAGCTATATATGTCTATATGAATTACACAAGAAAATAGAAAAATAAACACTGTACTGAAAATGTGAAATAAAGTTGCCGCGTATGCAGGCTTTGTGGGGGCGGTATTCTGTAACAGTGCGGGTAAAAACACCAGTGGATTTTGGGAAAGCGTTCGATATCATTCTCCTCAGAAATACCAGGACGTGGAGAGACGTGATATCATGTTTATAATGGTTACTGCGAAATGTGCTGTAAAACATGAAGCTGTTGAATATTTCTCGTAGAATGCTGGTTTGTAGAAAGTATTTTAAAATCGTGTGCATGGCGTAACCCACAAAACGGATCGGATCAACGTCAATGTAACTCGATAAACTTAAACAACTTCAAAATTCACATTTGGTTTGCGTAAATTACGACCATGTTTCCGGATTCCGTGTTCAAGTGGCTGCCAATTCGCCTTCGCCGTAAGTCTTTTTTACAATGAGCTCTTTATTCCTATCATCCCTCTTTACCTCAAGGATCGTTTTCAGTTATGTCCCACATGAAATCTCTTAGGTCGTCTGAAAACTTGCGACTTGCCTATGCATTCCACTACATTCTTGGATAAATCATTTACTGTCCAGATTGCTCGCCTGTGAAATGCATTGCCTGACCCAATAACACGTGCTCAGTCGTTGCCTGTCTTTAAAAAACTTATAAAGAAACATTACTTGTGTCTGTGATCCTGTTCTTGTTTAAGTTGTATTGTTTTCTTGATATAAAGATGTATTTATGTATCTATTTTAGTAGTTTGTTTTTTGTACCTACTTAATAAAACTAATTGTTTGATTTGAAATTTACACCAAGTGCATCCCCATACCGTGTCCAGCCAATCTCTTTCTACTCAATGTTGTCTGGCAATTAAAACAAATATACAACGCGATAAGGCCGCCTGTTGTATGCTTTTTATTTATTTTAAGGTTTATTTTTGTATTGTTTTGTCTAGGTGTATCATAAAGTATATATAAATAATGTTTATCCCGTGTTGGAATTAATTATGTGATCTGCATAAAGTATATAATTAATAAAACCTAATGATACAGAATGCCTGTCAGAATAAATACTCGTAAGACACTATACCTATAAGCCACTGAAAACAACTTTTATAGGGAGTGTAGGTACTTATAAGGAACTAATAAAATAGTTGTCTTCAAGAAGCTAGCTTTTTAGACCAGGGTTTGAAAGGATGACTGGTGAATCTCGTCCTAGTTGAGGATTCGATCTCTTGAACAGCATAATGTTAGCCTATTCTATTGCACCGTAAGTTAGCACACGACATCCCACCAATATCGAATGCTACTAGAATAAATATCCCTATGTTTAACTTTTTTGCTCAAACTTGTGCTCACAAAGAGGGAATATTTTAGGAATGATGAATGCCTGTTGCGAGATCAGCACCAGTGTTAAAAATGTCTCAGTCTTTTGCATTTTCCCTTCATTTTCAGTACCGGAAATCTATTGGAGTTTTTTTGTATTCCATTGTACTTAGATTTATTGCTCGCTGCTTTGCCTTTTAGCAGTCGGGGTTTTGGGAAAAGGAGCGAAAATTAAAATGAAAGGCACTACCTTTAGTATGTTAGTTACGTTTTGTCTATTTCTCAGGTTAAAATGTTGAAGGAGATTGTGAAGATTTTTTATGCGATTTATTTAAGATTTTTAACCCTTTATTGGCATAATATCAGTTTCTCATTTTTAACTACGATGTAAATATTTTTTTACAGTAGTGTTCTTATGTTTGTAAAGATACTTAGTACCTACTCTTATCTTTACAAAAATGTAATGAGTATGATATTATGCAGCAACGATAAAGATTATAAAAATGAAGGACCGCTGTTACCATAGTTTTTCTTAGCCTGTCACTAAACTGCAAATAAGAGCAATATGGGTTGTTATTCATAGTGAATAGATGTGAATTCATCATGTAAATTCTTACAATTTCACTTGCTTCGGTATTATTCGTGAAACTGGAACGTCCAGCGAATGCAGCAGCAGTGATTATTATTATTTAAAACTTAACAGTTCATTCACGAGGATGTAAAGTTCAACTAGATATAATGAATATCAACTTCAGTTTCGCTAACAATTCAAATAAAGAAAAGAACAAACTGTGCGTATATATTAAGAGGTATGCGGACTAGGATGTAAACTCCCGCAATCTTCATTGAAATGGAAGGTTCCTTCGACCAGAAGGGTGTTTGTGTCTGGTATATGGGCAGCTGCTTAATGATTGCGCGTACAACCGCACGCTTATTTATTGAATGCATTACCTTATACCTATTACTTTATAATTAGGAAGTAGTAATTGAGCCACTTCATTATTTTCTGGTTTTTCTCAGATGGATGATTTATAGCGTCCAGAAACTGTTCAAGTGTATACCGGCGCAGTTTTTAGTATCTACACATATAAGAGTAGCCACAATACTGATAAAATTTTATAAAGTCATATGGCGATGGGATTTCCCATCGGTGAGAATGACGAGCTTCATCCCCTATATAACCCCTTAATAGGATAAATTTTCTGATACAAGACGCAGTCGTTAAGGTTCCCCTAGTCGACGGAACGTCGAAACTATTTTGTGCGCGAGTTTAAAATGCATACTATCTCATTCGACAACACGTGCGAAAGAGATAAATGCTGTGATGAGCAGAAAGAAGCTAGTTCACGTACGAATCAGCGCTGTTGGAACTTTGTAGCGAAATGGATGATGAATTAGGACGAAAACGAGCGCGCTAAATTTTATAAACAGACATTTGGGTGTCTAGATATCATGGAAAAACGACTACGTTTATATTTTCAAAATAAAATTATTTCCATTGTTGAATTACTAATCTATCCCTTTATCGAGGCCGTTTTGCAATTTTCCCTCTTCTTATGGTATTTATTTCCGCCCAATTATGCGTTAAAATTAGTGTTGAAATATGGAACTTTCGACGGTCATAACTTTCAAATATTTTATTTTTTTACTTTTTTGTTTCCATACAGGGCTAGATAATGATTAGATAAATTGATATAATTTTTTATTTTGAACGTTCGCCAGACTACGTTTGTATGGAAGAATGATCGACTAGTGTAACCTTAAGGCAGTCTGTCGGTGAATTAAGGATATTTATGAATCAGATGGAGGAGTCTTAGACGGGGATACGTGAAAAGGCGACACATCCAGTAAGTAAGCTGACATGTTCCCAAGACTGGGAACTTGTCAGTAGTTCGCGATGGTCAGTACCAATCTGCGGACAATCACCGCGCGCACCAATTAACAACGCTCTCATCCGACACCCAGCACAACTCTATGGATGGGCAAATGAAAAAAACCATATTATTTATTTAGACTTCATGCACAATGGCCTTAATAAATTAATTCATTAGGCACACGTACATATATATTGAATATAATAAATACCTATCTATATTTATAAAAGCGAAAGGTCACTCACTCACCCATCACGAAATATCGAAAACCGCTTGACGTATAAACATGAAATTTGGCAGTTTGGAAATGTTTGTTTTGAAATGCTACTTCTAAGGGTTACCCCCTTGAAAAGAGGTTGAAAGTTTGTATGAAAAATCTAATTCCTTCGGCTAAAATTCTTGAAAATTTATTCTAAGTAAACGAGAAAGGTAGATATTATTCGTTTTTCGCAACTGCCACCAAAAGACGATTTAAATTTATATTTTTGACGTTCAAAAGTGCCGCTTATTGGCCTAGTTGAAATAAAGAATGTTTGTCTTTGTCTTTTGTTTTTTTCTTTGACCCTCAACGGGGCAAAAGTGGGTTATTAAGTTTTAAGGGTAGTAACCAAAAATGTATTAATTAACCTTTAGGTCAAAAACCGAATCGGCCCAAACCAATAAACCCTAGATATATACAATACCCCATTTATATTGATTTAACAATAGCTTATTTTTGGTCGCCTTTACTAACTGCACATAAGAAAATCATCTGTAGGATGAAATTCGAAATTACGCGAACGAAATCGCTGGGGGAGTGCTAGTATAAATATATACATATATAATTAGTGATAAATTTAAATGAAGTAACAGAAAAGAAGAAAGTGAGATGACTGCTTGCTTTTTTTTAAATAAATCCACAATCCTCTTGAATGTATACCAAATAGTGCTCGTCCTGATCTCGGGAGGAAGTGCATTCCAGAAAAGAATGGAATGGATATGAAAGGAATAGTGAAAAAACTAGTAGCACGAGAAGGACAGAGTAAGAGGAGATTGTGGAAAGAACGCAGATTGCGAGCATGTGAAGAACTGAGATTTTGAAAGTTAGACGTGACTTTTCATTTTTATTTTATTTTATATATAAGGTACTCCAACGACTTATTCACTAATACATATTACATAAAAGAACTTATATATTTATTATTATGGTGAATTTGTCACGTAAATAACACAGCATAAACATAAAAAATACATACTAATTAAGAGAACTTTTCCAAAGTGATTTCAAATAAACTAAACTTATTTTTTGATACAATTAAATATAAATAAGAACTACTTTACCCTAGGATGAGAATAAGAAAGAAATTACAACATCTGACTTACTTAATTAATAAATAAGTCATGGTCATATTTTAGAAGATTAAATATGAATCTAATACAGTTGTTCAAGACCCTTCCTATCTAGTTTGTCCAGCAAGACTGCGTTCAAGTCAAAGAAGCTCACGTCACCATAGTCGATCACTGGGAAAATTAAAGCCTGCACAAGCATTGTCTTCGTCTTTACAGGCAAAATCCTCCTCAAACGACACAAGGATTGCATAGTACCATTGGCCCTCTGAAAGACATTAGACACCTGACTTTGCCACCATTGAAAATGATCGGAGGAATAGAGCCTACCACCATTCTACCCATCATGCGTGAGCTTCCAATTACAATGGCCTGATATTTTGAGCGGTTTACGGACACCCCAAATCTATCAGACCAGTTTTTGATAGCAGTCAAGTCTCGGTTTTACATCCTCTATGGCGTTCGATAAATCTTCCATCCGCGCCGCTGTATACAGTTGCAGATCATAGGCATAAAGATGATACAAAATCGAAGACAGTGAGTTATAAAATTAATGAAGATGGAGAATAAAAATAAGAGATAGAATACCGCCTTGTGGAACACCAGCATTCAGGTCACGCCAATTCGGTGAAGTCTCATCGACGCGAACCATATGCTGACGTCCCCGAAGATAAGAGTAGAACCATGCCAGCGCCTCGACAGAAACCATAAAATGGGAGAGGATAGATGGTAGTATATCATGACTGACGGCATTAAAGGTTTTGGAAAAATCAATGAATTTCCTACCTTAGTATTCTGCATAGCTTTTCTAATGTTGCCGGCCACTTTAAGGAGAGCGGAGGCTTTACTGTGTCCAGGTCTGAATCCAGACTGGATTGAGCTTATGAGGTTGTGTATATTAAGAATAACGAATTGAAATATTTTGAAAGTACTCGTACATCGATATTTATCGATGCAAAATATCAACGTAGACAAATCTATAGTTTTGTCTTAAGCCATTACTTATTTAAAACTGTTTCTAAATTATTTTGAAATACTCGTGTTATCTTTTTTAATCGCGCTCTATCTTTGAGTCTGCCCTAGTACAGGTTGTGTGGGAAACATGCGGAACGCATAGAGCACCTTCTGTGCACATGAGATGCACTGGCGAATAGTCGTAAGCGCGTAAGCGAATGGGTCTCCTACGGGTAGGATATCTCAGACCAGAAGACTATAAGCTCATATCTCCTAATCTAGTTGTAAAATTCATGAAGAAGGTTTTCATCGAGGTTGGGGTGGAGTATGTTATCTAGGGGACCATAAAAGATCGCAATGGTTTGAAGTGTCCGAGTTATTTCTTGGCCCATCCACAAGATAAGATAAGATCTTTGGGGTTGTGGTAATTTCACCCCGTAAGTGGAGTTTTTATTATTTTACGGCCTTAAAGTTTTATTACTTCAGGTCCGGACACGTTGTATAAGCGACTCTTGAAAGTGTAGGTACCCTATCAAAAAAATACTTCGATTTCTATACATAAATTGATATAAGTAAGAAATTAAACACTGATGACAGCTATAAATTTATGAAAAAAATATCGATATTTTAATATACCGATATATTTTATCCAAGCCTACAGCTATCAATGCCGATTTTAATTAACCAACTTTTACCACTGAAGAAGATGGGAAGTATTGGATTTATATCTTGGAGAACAGTTGAAAATTGTTCAGGTATATATATAGCTAAATATATACCTGAACAATCTATATAGCTGTTAAATTGAGTTTTATACGTTTCTGTTTGTGAAACCTGTGTGATCTATCGTATAATAAAAATCAAATTTAAATTTGTGCGTGAGTTTACGTTTGTGTTTTTAATACATAGTCTACTTTTTAACTGAATACCTATATATAAATAATGTAGGAACTACGTAGTCTGCCAATTGCACATATAATAAGTATTAAACACAAATGTAAAATCAAAACAAGGTGTTTTTAACTGAAAGGTACTAAATGTAATATAACTCCAATGAACCTAAACCTGACGGCACATCTCGTCTGGTTGAGGAGTTGCTATAGTCATCTTCCGGCTCCATCATGAGACCAGCTGCATAGTACCTACCATATAATTGAAAAATGGATGAATAGTTGACCTCAATTGCCATACGACAGCAAGGCAATTAAATGTAGCTGTACACAAAATAAACTACAAGAATGTTTATGCGACACAACTGTAGCAGAAAAAAGAAATGTTTTAATTCCAAATGAAAACACAAAATCAACAGAGTAAAGCAGGATTTTAATTACCCTTCCTCTTTTGAAAAGTAAGTAAGTAAACTCAGAGAAACCTAAATAAAGAATTAAGACCTTTTTTAAAGATTTAGTTAGTACAAAGGAAAATGTCCTTTGGCATTGAAACACAGAGTAATGAATAATTATTTTGTGAATACTTACACGGCTATTTACTTACAAGGATTTTCTAAATTGTTGTCAATGTTATTATTATCGATGATTTCGGCATCACCACGATAAACGGTAAACGGTGGCTACCTATTTAGCAATATAAACAACGAAGAGTTCTTTTATAATAATCATCATAATTTCAGCCAAAAGACTGCTGAACAATAGGCCTCCTCCAAGCGTTGCCACATAGATATGACTAGCAGTCCTTACCAGGTTATCGGACTGCCTTTTCCTTCAAGGTGGACTTCCAATGCTGCCTAACATCTTCCGGTATGCAATCGCCGCTCCAGTTATCTATTCTTGCAATATTTATGCATTATGATTATCTACATTCAAAAAGACGAAGCAATCTCAGAATAGCTATTAAGTATGTAACAGATTTATCCAAAACCTCGAAGAAAATATACTAACTAAAACTTTACTAAAAACAGTTACAAATTCCATTAGGGTTAAAATGTGTTCAAGTATTTGGTTTAGGTTCAAGACAAAAATGGCTTCCGAAATGATGCAACTCCCCGAACGAACCAATACGCAGTCCAATCTGTTGTGGAAAATTATCACTGAATAAGTGACTGGGTATTTGTGAAAGTCGGCCTTCCCTGAATTATTGGTTGGATATTTTTTTTTGGTAGGAACTTATAAATGAAGAGCTTATAAATTCGACGGTCTAACAAATGAGAAAAAAAAATCTTACTAGTCCGACAATCGCACTAATGAACTGAAATAGTGAGAACAAACGCTTTTCTTTTGGGTTAAATACACTTAAGCCGTTTGATATGTATCTAGTTATAATAATAGCATTTCTGGGAAATAATCTTTCAGATTAAACATCCGGATATCAAATCCGGGCGAGTACCAAAGTGACTTTATTATTTATAATTAAGATTTATTTTTATATTTAAGTTAAACATCACTTATATGTTTTTTTAAATTATAAATACAGTATTGAGTACAGTTTCACTTATATATTTTACCATTAAACCTGGATGGGTTTGTATTGGTACAAAATCAATATCGGGGAAGGAACATTTTTACCCATCATAATGCGTAGGCATTAAGCTTACTTAACCCAATATTCAACGTGTCGAACACGTTGTTCTAAAAACCTATTAGCCTTTTTTTTTTTGTGTGGTTAATCATGCGGGCAAAACAACGCATGTGCAGAACTTAAGAGGGAAGTTAAGGTGGTTTTAGGGTATAGGAAAGGAATACAATATCGTGATTGGAAAAGCTCGCAAAAGCAAGACACTGACCATGAGAGGAAACAAGGGAAGGAGTGGACGTAAGGATTAAATCGAGCCAAGTGTCATCATCTGAGCCATTGAAGTGAGTAGGTTGCAGAGGAAGGACATGAAGGCTGACGGACTCAAAGATATGTAGGAGTTTTCGGTAACGAGAGGATGGGCGAGACAGGTCTGTGTTGAAATCTCCCGTGATTATACAATGTGCATACTCTGACCCAACAGATTCCAGTGCTAATTAGAAGTTGGAAAAGTAGTCAACGACGGCCGTTTGATAGGCGTCTAGTTACAATAGTAGCATTTGTGCAAAATTATCTTTAAGATTAAACTTCCGGATATCAAATCCGGGCGAGTACCAAAGTGACTTTATTATTCATAATTAAGTTTTTTTTAATGTTTAAGTTAAACATAACTGACATCGGGGACGGAACATTTTTAATTGCGAAGATACATCAATATCCATCATAATGGGTAGGCATCAAGCTTATTTAACACAATACTCAACGTGTAGAATACTTTGTTCTGAAAACCTATTAGCCTAACAGGCAGTTTTAGCTCGTACATTATCAGATAGCAGTTAGCCGCGGTTAGGAATATGAGATAGCGGCTCATTTGTCACGATTGGGCAGGCTCGCACAAATTTGCGGTGACAGTCATGTGTATTGAATAGGAACGTTGTTGACGATATTATGGCGAATATGAAATGTGCATTTTCCGTACAATAATATCGTAAATCATGTTAGTATCGCTTTAAGTGTGCCTAGAGTTCATGTTGTTTCTATATTAACTATAAGAACAATATGAGCTGAGTATATTTTTTAAAATTAACATAACAGTGGACAGAACGACTCAAGGACATACTCAGGTAAAAAGGGGCATGAATAGATACTCGACATTTATCCTTAACGTGATGAAATTCGTAATACAGGTTCAAGGAACTTTTATTTTGAATATTTTCATAAATAGCACTTCTAAGGTAAAATTAATTAATTTACTAGATTATTTTTGTTGTTCTTCGCACAGAAAAAAGCTCGAGGCAATATAACATATACTGTATTTGGGCAATTTTCTGAATGATCCGACAGAAACATGCTCGTTCTTACGGCAGTAAAATGTGTCTTAAGGGCCTACAACCGCTTTAGTGCCGTAAAACGGTAACTTTCTAAAGCATACTCCTTAAAAAGGAGGTTAGGTTAAAGGTCTTTAAAAACAAATATATTTATTACTGTTTCTTGAACTAAAATTAAAAAGAGTATGTTAAGATGGTTTTGCCATGTTGAGAGGATGCATGAAAGGCAACTAACGAAATGTATTTACAAGGCAGACGTGAATGGAAACGCCGGGAGGGAACGCCCTAGAAAGACATACATATACCTTATAGGTGATGTTTTTCAAAAAGGCCAGGTGCGCAGTACTCATAACCGGCGTGTGTGTATGACTAGATGTATGAATGTGAGTGAAGCAAAAGAAGTATGTAAGGATCGTAGCAGGTGGCGTTCTGTAGTTTCTGCCTACCCCCATGGGAAAAAGGCGTGAGTTTATGTATGTATGTATGTTTGTATGTTTCATGAACATTGTTTGTGAAACATGGTTTTTTTCATACAAGAAATAGTTTTGCTTGAAAAAATAATTAACAACACATTTTTTTTTCGCTACATTTGGATACTCCTCCAAAACGACTTAAATGTTTAAAAAATTTTGTGCACAGAAAATTTGATGGATATTATTACTTCTTCAGAACTGAAATAGCATATGTAAATATAAGAATATTTTGCAAACAAAACAGTCCAAAAGGAGATTTAATATTAATATTCTGGTTCCGAGCGGGCGCACGGCTGCGTTAATATTGAGGATTATATTTATTTTTATAAAATTTTACAGTTTTAGGAAAACTAACAGCTAAAAAAAATTACAAGCCTAGTGATTTTGATGCTTTAATAATGATTTGATCTACGTGTTGATCATATAGATATACGCCTTAAGATGTGGGTGGTATAAATACTGTTTGGTTTTCTGATTTTCATAATCAAAAGAAAGGCAGTTAAGGTAAATTCATAACTTTAAATTCACAATAAATAAAATACGTTGCACCTGAGAATTACTTAAGAAATGTCACACTCTTAGCGAATATCAAAAATATAAACCTAATTTCTCGCTTTGTTCTGGAAATATATAAATGTATAATTTAGAGTTCATCTCGCCTTTCCCCCCGAGACGGTGCGGTAAGTAATTCTTTGTGTTACGATTCTAATGTTCCGCTACTTGGATACCTGGATGATATATTAATGTTAAAGTGAAATGTGAAGTGTATTTGTAGATCTTTTTAAAATTCATCTTGAGGAAAATGGGTCATAACAATTTTTCACCTGTCCTGTCTCGTTTCTGAAGTGTTACCATTTTCGCCACTTAATTTGGAGATGAGTTTGATGTGTCATGAATATTGAATGCATTTTTTCTGACTCAATTCCTACCCAGTTGTATTTCATTTCTGCATGATGGGTATCGCAACCGAGAGGGGCCTCAAAACGCTGCCTGTCGAGCGATTTCGACGTTTATTATTTCAAATTTCAAATAAACAAAATATAGATTTGAATCCTCAGAAAAAGGAATAAAGAACTTATCCTTTCATTCCTTCAATTTCTTTCCAGCAAGGTAGCATTAATAAACGCTCACTAAACAGCCAAATAATTATAATTATAATAAATCCATTCTATATCTTCAGTTCGTGCTCATACTAGTTCAGCAGAGATTACAGGACAGCCTCGGATTCGTGGTAGGTAAACCTCGGACATTCAGTGGGAGCGACGCCCCCCAAAGCCGTGATTACATGAACGTTGGGACACCAGCTGTTGTGCCGTTTACAAGATGTGTGTATTATTTTAATTGTTTTTTGGTGCATTTGGTAAAATTGTGTTTAAACTAAATAAACAGGAAGTAGGGGGACAAACAAAAATAAACTTCGTTTTAGGGTTCCGTCTCTCAATTGGAAAAAGGAACCCTTATAAGATCACGTCGTTGTTTGTCGTGTTTGTTGTCGTTGTTGTTCGCAGCTGGAACTACGGGTCCGGCTGTTTGGATCAGGGTACGCGGGGTCAGGTAGGCCCTCCACCATTGCAAGCGCAAAGGTGGTACCTGACATTGAGGTTGGACTCGCGGTGGTCTATGTGGTGGTTGCAGAGGAGTGGCATGTTGTCTGCTCGGCTATGTGTGGGCCGAGCGTCATTCCTCGCGCGCAACAAGTGTCTGAAGTTACCGGCCCAAGGCAAAGGGCCACCTGGTGGTCAGACGCGGGGTTCGTGAGTAACCCTCAAGCAAGTGAGCTCCTATGAGCGAGCTGCATCTCCGGCACTTTCCTGGATAGAAAGAAGAGGACTACCCGTTGGATTAGTTTTCCGGCAACCCAGCTGTAGGCATTGGGTAGATGCGATGATTTGTATTCGAGAAGTGAGCGTGCTTACAGCTCCGGGACCATTCTGGAGAAATGGGAGCCAGCTTCTCTGGCGTCCTTAACGGGGATTGAATCCGCTAGCACCAACTGCGCTGGTGCTGGTGCTTGCACTAGTGCTGGCGTGCTGGGGTGCGTGTGGTGAGCGGCTTTATTGCTCCGGTACCATTCTGGACAAATGGTAGTGAGTAATCATGATGCGACTCACATTTTCTCTTGAGTACCAGGGGCGAGTGCTCTCGGAGGCGTGACCTACCGAAGATGGTCCCAGACACCTCGTAAGGGGTTGCCTGGTATAGTGTGCCGCTTTCCATAACGTAAGGTTGGTGAAGGAGGCCACTATAGGAAAACTCAGTAGACAAATAGGGGTATGTCCATGTGTAAATACCTTTTTTGACCAAATTCATTTATTGATTTTATTTTTGAAAGATTTTGGTTTATAACTTCTAACCCTTTACGACGTTATGTCAGTTTATTTTTTAAACTAAAACCATAAATTTTTTCCCCACAAAAAATAGAAATGAAATTAAACACTCAGTCAGCAAACATTTTGTTTAACTTTATAGACTAGTTCTTTCACTGGATTTTAACGAATATTCGGCAAACTTCGGCCCTGGATCAATTGGGATCGGCTATATATCGCTCCTAACAAGTTCTTCGGTTCAATTTAAACTTGCCGGCGCAGAGTTTACACTGAATGAATACTAGGTTACCTACGAGAACGAAATTGTATTGTTATGTGAACTGTTTATCTCAAGTGTTGCAAATGACAGTTTGGGTTTTAAGTTAAAAATTGTTTGTATGAAGTTGGGTTAAATTGTTGGTATTGATTTTATTTGTATTCTGATAAGGTAGCGTTTAGTATAAAGTGGTTCATATTACAGTCTTTTGCTGAGTTCTGTCGACTATTACCAATAATAGTTTTATCTTACTTTGAATACTTAATAAAAGGATGCAGTGATAAAACAAGCACAGCTGTCGATTATGCGATCTTGCATATGATTACTTTGTCGATAATTGAGTCGGACTGTTGTACTTGCCTGTTAAGAGTCGAGAGTGTGTGTGAGGGTTATCGTGCTCGTAAAAACAACAGATAAAAGCTTGTTTTTGTAGCAGAGGTTAATTATAATTATTACCTACTCTAAGTGATACGATAAACCTTCTACACGTTTTCATTAAATAAGATGATACACCTTTCTTTGCTTCTTGAAACACACATGTTTTCATTTCACATAAATTAAAAAACTTACCAAATATAACAAAATTAATCTTTTCCAAACGAAACCAACACTCATCTAGTCACAGCCCAGCTGACGTTTCATGTCAGTTAAAAATAATCCAGAATTTTATAACTCGACCATTGAGCAACACTTGCAGTATTTTTCTTGAAAGGGAAGTATTAAATTTAGTTTTCCGCCTGCTTCGCTTCGCCGTGATACCAAGGCAGTAAATTGTGTGGAAGGAACTAAAATGTTAGTGAGTGAAGACATTAAGGTACTCTCTGCCCCTGAAAATAGTGAGATTATTTTGAGTTTTTTTCGCTAATAAGAAATAATCTGGCAATCTGAAATAAGAAAGATAATAATCTAGAGTTGGGTGAATGGGGATACATACTGGTATTATTTTTACAACAGTGGTTTTCGTGATAACTATAGCATTATGAATTACATTGACTATGGGTGTAATTAAAGGCATAATTACCCAACTACCATTTTTGTTTTAGATTAAAGATTTTTCGCCATGTTTGGCTGCGAAACTGTTATGGTTCAAATACCTAAAGTTGACCATCATAGACTGCAGATATTCGCTAAATATGTTATAATTTATTACGAATACACTTTAGACGATTTTTTTTTACCGTAGGCAACATCATCTTACACGTGTCTGAAAAGATACATAACCACCTATTACAGCACTTTGCTGGAAGACAAATCGTCCCTACTCCTTTTGCGAGCAAGCGTCAACTTGATAGAGTTTAATGAGCGCTCGGTCCGACGCCATTCTTTAAACCTAGTGTAACGGTTAGGGGCCAGGCAGTTTCATTACAGTATTGCCAGTTAAAAACATCAGCTGCAAGCGTAAATAGGTATTTCTTATTTTGTTACCTGGATTCCGATGTGTTAACAACCGAATACAACATTACACTAGTTTATTTAACCTAGCCTTGATTTTGTCGCACATCCAGTGGAATAAACTAGAAATATCACTCACTATTATTAAGTAACTTAGTTGAGATAAAGGATGAGCTGTAGAATTCTTTAGAAAATTTATTGAGCGTATATCTCTTTAGGTTAAAACAAAGTTTTCCTATAGTGAGTAATACATATACTCCATAGTTAAAATAATTACCTCCATAACTCCTTCGTCACGTTTACAATTTATTTTTTATTGTAGGTAGGCTTGCGCTTGACTACTATCACATATGACATACCATCACCTGATGGTAAGTGATGATGTGGTCGAAGGTGTAGCACGCTTGCCTAGAAGTTACCTATTCACTCTTGACTTAAAGACCCCGAGATTGTAGCTATTGGGAAATTCTCCGGCAGGGAATTCCACTCCTTAGCTGTACACATAATGAAAGTATTTCCAAAACGTTTAGTGGGTAACGCGTAGTAGGTGGGTGGGATATCCAACATGTACCGATGGCGCATCGCCGTTCGTCTTGTAGTCCGATGATGAAACGGCCTTGGCGAAATTAGATCATGCAATTCCATCGCACACTCCCCGAAATGCTACCGATAAAAAATCGACAAACTGGCAACCCGACGACGATGTTCTAGGCTCTCGAGCTTTGAATAAACCAGTGCCTCATTGCGAATGAGCCTCTTGGCCCGTTTTTCGATCGACTATTACAAGCATAAAAAAGTGACGATGTAATCAACCAAAAACAGTTATAAAATATTACCCTTCACTTTTAACACACCACATTATCAATATTAATCCAAAAATTGACCTGTAAACCCCTTTTTTGCGTGTGCTACGCACAAATAACCCCAATTCATGTGATATATACTTAGGAGAGCATCGTGTAGTTCATAAACCATTGCTGTGCAATAAAGGGAAAGAATGATGACGTACATTAGCATTCCTCAAATGAACAGTTACACCGCGGTCGGGTCGTGTTGGAAGAGCTTCAGGAATGGATGAAGTTATGAGGTCAAAATTAATTTTAGATTTTAAATTACATTTCTAACTAAATCTTACGCTTCAAGATTCCTACTGAAAAACTGTATTTACCTACGTCAGAAAAGGTCTACAACGTGGCATTTAATGATTATTTCCAATTCAACATCGCTAGAATGTAACCCAGGTGTGCCCAGGACTGGCGAAAAAGGAGCCCCTAAAATTTAAAGTGTGATTGCGGGTAGCGATTTCGTATCCATGTTTCTAGCTACGATAAACGAAATACGATTGTAGTTAGGCTAACTTCCTAGCATTGCACCTTATAATTTTATCAACAATCTATAGAATCTTATACCAACTACGTTCGGGTCAGCTTCCAGTCTAACTGGATGAATCTGAGTACCAGTATTTTACACCGAGTGACTGCCTACCTGACTTCCATAACCCAGTAAATGGGTAACACAGTACCCCTGTGCAAGACTAGTGTCAGATTTACTGAAATGGGTGGTCATTCACGAACTAACCTCGGCAACAGTTGCTTAACCACGAAGATCAAACCGTGCGGCTGGTATTACGGAATCAGGTGCACCATCTTTAAAAAAACAATTGCCGTATTTCAATTTCCTCATAACAGTGCTCTTTGTATCTACAGCACTCACGTACGTGGTTATTTATCATTGTTGCCGTCAGGGTGACGAATTTATGCAGGGTTAGCAAACGTGACGCGTTGCCAGAGGCTGCAAACACCGTGGTAAGGTGTGTGATGTTTACGATGATGGTGACTATGAATTTTATGATAAGTTCATTTTTCCTAATGGATCCCATAAAGCTGAGCTCGTAAATGAATATGAAACTTCTGCGAAAACATCATAAACATAGCTAAGCTAATCAATTCATCAATCTTAAAGTTTTCTGGTGTTAGTACTTTTAACGGTAAGACCATCTTACCTATTGAATAAGCAATATTGTAAAAGAGCTGGGTACTCGAACTCAAATCAAGTATTTTATGTAAATAGTTTACAGACACTTTTGAATCGTCAAGGTTTTTGTGTGCAATAGTAAAGTATGATCTTGTTTGTACCTATGTCTTAGACGGTGGACTGGCAAAGAGAGACTTTGGTTCTAATTTGTAAGTTAACATTGGCGACAAATCGCAAAAAATATGCTTTGAGATGTAATAATGGGACAATCAGCCAGAATAAAGAGTGTACCAATAAACATTAAACAATTTCATATAAATAATTCAGCCTGATGTGAGCATTAAACCAACATTATCTCTATTTATAAAATGTACCTGTCATAATAATAGCAAATAGCTATTGCAACTGTTACGTTCTGGACGGTCTTTTAATACGAGTGCCATTTTTCGGTACAAGCGTAGCGCGTAACGAAATAGGTAGGCACGAGTTATTAAAAGACCAATAACGTACAGTTGCATACAAGATTTTATCTACGAAGGAAGGAATAAAACACAGATATAGACAAATAAGCATTTTTAATAGAAACTTAACTATACACATACACACTACTAATGATGTGCTTGGAATATTGTTACGTTCCCGCCATATCACGAAATCTTCATAACATTTCTCGTAAACATGTCTTGATTTTTCTGGTAGTAAATTATTTGTAGTCGCAACTGCTCTATTTGTTATATCTGGTGGAGTATTTTTAATAATATTTGAATAAAATTTCACTCAGAAAAAAATGCCCGCGTCCACTTTTATTTTTTATTTATTAGGTATAAGGCATTGATGGACGAACGTGTAAATCCATCAATGCCTAGTTGTGGCCAAGGCTTGTATAGTGCTTTTCTCAAATAATGCGCGGAAATTAAAACTAAGTAGTACCTAGAACTCATTTTGTCAAATACAATTACTTTTCAAAGTCAATTGCGAACAACGAACAACAATATAAATTTAAAAATATGCCCGCGTTAGGCTTAGCACGCACTGCGAATTTTATTCGCTCGATTTTTTTTCCGCCCGTTCTGCGGCCGATGGAATTGTATGAAGCTGCACGCATTGAGGTAAAAAAATCACGCGGGGATAATACTACAAAAATCCGCGCCAATAAAAATCGCAGTGCGAAGAGTTCATTTGTTTTTTTTTTCAATCAACAGCGTTCTATTTGCAAGCCAGTTCGAAATTTAAATGAAACCTTTGATAAGTTACCTCCTTGGTGGCCATTCTTCGGCGAAAAAGATCGTTCCATTTTTAAATTACACGACAGATATGAGTTTACTATGGAATTTATTTGGCCGCTAGACACGACAGATATGGATTTTCATACAACTTTTGCCGGCCGCTGCGCGCATGTATTTGGCCAGTACAGCAATTGCGATTTATCTCGAAAAAGGTTGTTAAAATAATGCTCAAATTTCCAAGCATGTTTGAGAAAAATACATATCACGCACAGCTTTACATTTTTATTTTTATTTCATGCTACATAATTTATCCAGTATATAGTAGACACGCTTCGATCAGCAATCTATTGAACACGTAATTATGACACGATATCTTGCGAAAACACCCCGATTCAAACAGTTAAACGCCCATAACTTTTGAACGGCTAAACCCATTTTATTCAAACATAGCTAAGAACACTCTCGATTAAGGCACCTATTAAATGAAAAAAAAAAACAAAATCGGTTCACCCGTTTGGATGCTATGATGCTACAGACAGACACACAGAAACACACGTCAAACTTATAAAAACCCTCTTTTTCCGGCGGGGGTTAAAAATAAATGTACATAATCACAATAAATGAGCGTGCAATTTACATTCAGCGCTAAATCATAAAATACTTTTATGAATCTTTACATTCACTCAAAAGCCTATCACAATATACAGGTTGAAAAAATGGATAGGGGAGGTCCCCTCACTTCATTCTGGTTATGTCAATTTATATTCAAAGGAAACACTTCGGTATTTACAAAGAAAATGGATTTGTTTACTAATATTTATCAAGACATTAGACACACATCATTATTGCTTTATAATTACAGGATTCTGATTACGATTTTTTGTCGATCTGAGCCCTAGAAGGCGTAACCAGAAATTAAAAACCTTTAAATGATATTAACAGTAAAGTAAAAATCATATTTGTTAACTTTAAACATTTTCTATTCATAATAAATATTATTATTTAAGTCGATCCGCTGACAGTTATATTCCACCCTGTATAAAAGAAACTGAACATTTCACATCGAAAAGACTGAATTACTGCTCCATCTCTCTAGTGAAAATTATTCAACTCGCCTTTTGAAACGTTTAAAAAACTGCTAGGCTTCAATCAGACGGGATTGAGATCCGATATTAAGGGAAAATAAACCGAGTCGACCAAATTACGGCCTTTCGAACGCTAGGGCGATTGAAAAGTGTGCTACGCCGACTTTATCAATAGTATCGTACGAGTATCTGCGTTTTATTAACTTGTGCATCGAGTCGTGAGTGGTTATCAGTTTTTGTACGTGTGAATAGAAATAATCATTTATGTAGGTACCGTAGAACCATCCAACAGGCCTACATGAATATTTATGAAGTTGATAGTGACTGGTTGGTGGGATGACGTATTATGAAGATGACTATGAAGACTAATTCAAAGAAAAAAATAATACATAGTCTGACAGGTGGTTTGGGTGTCCAAAAAGTAGGTAATTCGTTTTCATTGCTATCGGCTTGCTAGTGGTCTACCTATGAATAAGACAAAATGTAACATGATTATAGTAGCTAAGTATTATGTAATCTCCCCGACTACCCATCATCCCAGAGACGGTGGGATGAGCCGATCTGCAGAGCCGTTCAGGAGCACCAAATTGCCACTTCTGCCACTCCTGCCGAGCGCGCTCGCCTGCTGGCTGTGGGTGAATGGGAGTCGGGCCTCTGGCTTCACTCACTACCGTCGTCGAACATAGGCACCTTGTTTGACGACACTACTTTCCGCCTCGCTGCTTCCCTACGTCTTGGCGCTCCCTATTGTACTCCTCATCTAACTGTGGCGAAGTTGTCAACAGCCTCGGTCACCAGGGTCTTTCATGCAGCCGAAGTGTGCCGTGTTTATTTTGCATAGCGCGTCACGGAAACTTAAACGACATCATCCGACGTGCTCTCGTCACCGTTGGCGTTCCGGCCGTATTGGAACCTTGGCCTGGCACGCAACGATTGCGAAAGACTGGACGGGATGTCCTTGTTTCCATGGAAGATGGGTAGGCCTTTAGTGTGGGACGCTACTTGTGTCGATACTCTTGCGCCATCCCATCTTCCTAGCTGGTCGTGCTGTGCTGGCGCTGCCGCTGCGGCTGCAGAGAACCTCAAGCGGCGGAAATATAATAACCTCATCGGTAATTATATTTTAAGATGAAGCTATGCAGCTGACGTCCGCGTCAACGCAACGAGTTACACCTGCTACGTAGGCGTGCTACGCTCGAAGCAACGCTACGCGATGACGTGGGGCCATTATTTTTGCAGAAAATACTCCGTTAGCAGTTTTGATACTTCTTCCAATAAAGAGACTCATTAGAGCTTCAATCTAACTAAGAGAAGGAAGCCAAGTAGGTATTTATTTTGTTCTTTGATTTTCTTTACCACATGTTACAAGGTACTTAAGACAAGTGGAATAAAGTTGTTGCCCCAGTGACAGTAAAAAGAACAGGTGCAGGAAATACAAAATAAGAACAGACAAACTACAGCTCACAGGTCTAAATTGGTGAAGAGTTGCGAGAGATAGTCACCGGTAGAAGTTGTTAGAGGAGGCCAAAAGTCAAAAGTCAAATATATTTATTCAACTAGGCCAAAAAGCGGCACTTTTGAACTTCAAACACAAACTAAAATTAAAATTTACAAGTAGTAAAAGTTGATTCTACCGTGCATTCGGCAAAGTAGCTTGTTATGGAGAAGAATGCACAAGAAGCTACATACTTAAACTCCATACTCCATACTTAGCCTTTACCAAGAGGCACACAAGACTAAGAGATATTCTGAAACTACTACTTAAAATACTACGTGCAAGAATACAAGGGGTTACTATTGAAGTGTAGTAAAAAAGTACAAACAAGGTTTAAGCAATTCGCCGGGCGTATCCATACCAAAAGGGTTACCAACTCAGCGTTTGCTGGGCGTCAGACACGCAGCGCTGATTTTCAGTTGACACCCCGCTAGTGACACACGGACGTGGGTAAATAATATAGATAATTAATATAAAGTTATAATTATTATGTAGGTGCTTAAACTTGTGAATTAAAAATAAATAAAATAAATAATAGAAAATTATAATGTACTAATGTAAAGTAATAATTAAAATAAATTAAAAATATCTCAAAATATCACAAAAGTAAACCATTCAAACTCCAAAGTGTGATGTATGTGTATGAAGTACCTAAGTACCTCCATAATATTAATAAGTTTATGTTAATTATCTTATGTTTATGGGTAGCCCTACATCTGTAGGATTTTTATGTGATCGTCTGCCAGTCGGAATATACGTGTAACCGTGATCAGCTGTTTTATTTCCTGGCTCCGTATCCCGACACCCCGACACTTCCAAGTACTTCAGTGGCGACGAGGATAAAGAACCTGCGTGTTTTGTTGTGATAACCGTAAAAACATTAAACTTTAACGATGAGCATCGGTAAAATCGGTTAGTTCAAAGTACAATCAGATGACTGGAAGTTATACGTGGAACGTCTTGAAAATTATTTCGTTGTTAACGGCATTAAAGACGAATTGCGTGTACCGACATTAATAACGGTAATTGGAGCAGAAAGTTACGAATTACTGGTTAACTTATGTACGCCGCATAAACCGAGTACCAAAACATTCGAATATGTAACGGACATCATGGAAAAAAACCTGCAGCCTAAGCCGAGTGTGTTAGCCGAGCGATTTAAATTTCACCAACGGAAACAAAACGCGAATGAAAGTATAGCTGAATTACATGGCGGTTTTGAAAAGATGTCTAAATCATGCGAGTTTGGGACATGGCTTAAAGAAAGTATTCGGGATAGTTTCGTGTGCGGGATAAGTAGTGAAATCATACGACAACGTTTATTTGCTGAGGACAAACTTGATTATACAAAGGCCTATAGTATGGCCATGAGCATGGAAGCAGCTGAGAAAAATGCAGCTGCTGTCGAGTGCAGTACCAGGACCACGGGCAAGACGAACACAGCGGCTGATTGTCTTACGGTGGTGACAACGAGGCGACACGACGCAACGCAGGCGACGCAATATAGGCCGGCGGCGGCGGGGCCGAGTGCGGCGACAGGCGGCGGGTCACGTGGAGCGGGCAGCGGCGCGGCGGGAGCACGCGCCGCTCGCGCCTAGTAAGGGAGTCACCGGCAGCGGCTGCACCGGGGGAACGAGCTCGGCGAGACAAACCGTGCAATGCATGTGGAGGGTTGCATGATACGGCATGGTGCAAATTCACGCAATACGTGTGTCGGGTATGCAACAAGCAAGGACATTTGCGCCGCGTATGTCCGCTACAAGTAGGACATCATCATCTTCAAGAAATTCAAGAGGCTAGCTTCTCGGACGCCGAGCGAAGCGACGAGGTAATGATAGTCGACATAAATAATTTATCCATAGCTCAGTGCTCACCAATACATTTAATATTAAAAGTGCAGGGTAGAGATTTGAAAATGGAATGCGACACGGGAAGTGCTAACTCGTGTATAAATTACGAAACATACAAAAGATCGTTTAGCGATTTACGGATAGATACTTGTAATATCGCACTAAGGTACTACACAGGGGAAATGGTAAATCCTATTGGGGTCAGAAAACCGGAGGTAAGGTATAAAGACGAGTGTAAAAAGTTAGATTTATACATAATCAAAGGTGGGAAAACTATATTAATGGGTCGACAGTGGATGGCCGAATTAAAAATACAATTTTTTGTTACCTAAATGACGGGGTTGTTTCGGTTAATAGTTTACAGAACAAACAGTTTAATATGTCTGAATTTAGTTCCAGATACTGTAAGGTGTTTGAGGATGGTTTGGGTCGTTTCACCGGCGGCGCAGTAAGCATACACGTGCGGGAGGGCGCCCGCTGGCGTATGCGCTGCGCGAGCCGGTGGAGCGCGCGCTGGACCAGCTCGTACGGGACGGCATCCTCACGCCTGTGGACCGCTCAGATTGGGACACGTTGATCGTGCCAGTGGTAAAAAAAGACGGTACTATTAGAATTTGTGCAGACTATAAACTAACTTTAAATAAAGTCTTGGAAGTCGATCGTTATCCTTTACCGCGAGATTTGTTGGTACGCCTACATGGGGGGGAATATTTTAGCAAAGTAAATTTATCACAAGCATAAGCACAATTTGAACTGGATGAATCGAAGAAATACACAGTAATCAATACGCATACAGAAAGAAAGAGAAAGAAAGAAAAAAAATATTTATTTGTGACCCGCACAGGAGACACGAGAAATATGCATAAAATTTAACAATAATATAAAATAAAAATATTAAAACCCTATGCGAGACCAAAAAGGTTCCTATCTCAGCATGTGCAGCGATATCCAAAAAAACAAAATAGAATAAACACAGAAGGTGGGTCAAAGTATGTATATTATAATTATGTGTAAGTTTGATACAGATCTATAAATAAATCATATTAAATGTAGGTAGACCTATGTACAAAGTCCGCGATGCTCAATGATCATTTGTCAAAACCATAGACAAATGACAGAGCGCGCGGACCAAAAGGTAATATATTAAATTTCTTAGAAAGGACCTTAAATACCTATGGAAGAGAAAAAAAAAGAAAAAGGAAATCTATGGTCGGCTGTCAAAAGAATTATGTTATGAAATAGTGTAAATAAATAAGTGTAAATAAACCAGACGAAAAGGATACATAGAATAGTGTTAGATAGTATTGGATAAAACAGAATGATGTGTAATGTGTAGTGATGTGTGTGCGCATAAAGGCATGTTTATGTTTAATCAGTTAGTGTACGGTTTGTCGTCGAGTCATATTTCAGAGGCGTTTAGAACAGTTATTTGCCGACTTGCTTAGCGTGGGCGTATTTTTAGATGACATTATTATTACGGGGGTATCAACTGAAGAGCATATTAGGAATTTAAACAAAGTTTTTGATCGTTTACAGTCAGCTACAGTAAACGGAAAGGACTTAAAGTAAAAAAAGAGAAATGTAGTTTCTTTGCGAAAAAAATTTGTTATTTAGGCCATATAATTAGTAAAGAGGGGGTGCAGACGTGCACTGACAAAATAAAGGCAATAATTGATACACCCGCCCCCACCAATGTATCGGAGTTGAGAGCATTTATAGGCATGACCATGTACTATGCTAAGTTTCTAAAGAACGTCAGTACGATTCTTTCGCCCCTGTATAGATTGCTCCGGATAGATGTACCTTACAACTGGTGTGAAGAATGTGCAAGAGCGTTCAGGAAGGTTAAGCAGCAGCTAGCTTCAAATGAGGTGCTGATGCATTACTCGCCAGACTTACCACTCGTGTTGACGGCCGACGCCAGTAGCGTCGGGGTGGGCGCGGTGCTTTCACACATCACCGCGGCCGGGGAGCGACCGATAGCGTACGCGTCGCGTTCATTA
Organism: Orthosia cruda; assembly: GCA_964057195.1. Lineage (NCBI taxonomy): Eukaryota > Metazoa > Arthropoda > Insecta > Lepidoptera > Noctuidae > Orthosia > Orthosia cruda. Next base: position 28,744,507 of record OZ059840.1, on the reverse strand, counting down.
GGCACAGCCGAGAGCGCTTATTCGCAAATAGATAGAGAAGCACTCGCGATCATTTTTGGTATAAAGAAATACCATCAATATTTGTACGGGCGAAAATTTATCTTAAGGACAGATCATAAACCGTTAACACATATTTTCGGTGATAAGGTAGGCATTCCGATAATGGCAGCTTCTCGGTTACAACGGTGGGCAATACTATTGACAGGTTATAACTATGAAATAGAATATGTGTCCTCAAAGAAAAATTGTGCTGATGCTTTATCCAGACTTCCACAAGGTAAACCATCGAGCGTGAGTACGGAGATCACGTATGTTAACTTTGTGGAGGATTTTCTTCCAGTAACGCACAGCGAAGTTAGGAAACAGACGAAGAAAGATACGTTATTAAATAGAATTCTCCTTTACGTACAGTCAGGCTGGCCTTTCTCGTGCGCAGAGGAGCAAGTTAAGCCTTATTTTGCAAGACGTCACGAGTTGTATGTAGATTGTAGATGTCTAATGTGGGGATATCGGATGGTAATACCACAAACCTTACGAAAGGATATACTTAAACAATTACATATTAGTCACATGGGTATTGTTAAAACAAAATCATTAGCGCGTAGCTATGTTTGGTAGCCGAATATTGATAGTGACGTAGAAGCTTTGTGCAATAGTTGTGAGACGTGTGCAGTAGAGGGCGCTGCACCGCCGCGTGCGCCGCCGCAACCGTGGCCATACGTCACACAGCCGTGGAGTAGGGTGCATATAGATTTCTTAGGGCCTTTCCATGGTAGCACGTTATTGGTGGTAATTGATGCAAGCTCCAAGTGGTTAGAAGTTTCTGAAATGTCACGTACAAACGCCAAACAGGTAATCAAAGTATTACGTAACATCTTCGCGCGATTTGGTCTCCCGATAGAATTAGTATCAGACCAAGGCCCACCTTTCACGAGTATAGAGTTTAGTACTTTCCTAAAAAACAATGGAATACGTCAATCCTTTTCACCGACATACCATCCGTCGTCTAACGGTACCGCAGAAAATGCAGTAAAATTGCAAGGCTGCAATTAAAAAGCCAATTATAGGAACACATTCCTACTCAATTATAGGAACTCAGTTCAAAGTACGACTGGGGAAACACCTGCGATGTTGTTACAGCGACGGGCATTACGTACTCGTTTAGATTTATTACGTGCCGATCGCGCGCTTGACGAACGGGTGCGAACAGCACAACAACGTCAGGTACAAAATTCCGGAGGCGTATACCGAGAGTTGGCACCACAAGACGAAGTGTGGGCTAGAAGCTGTGCCTCGGGGGATAAATGGGTGAAGAGTACAGTTCAAGCCAGGGCAGGGCAGACTCGCGAATACCTCGTAGATAACGGTGACGGTCGACTATCCAAAAAACACATAGACCAGTTGAAACGCAGATCCCATTTATCAGACTTCATAGATTCGGATAGTATTGTCTCGGACGGTACACCACTAGCGACAACTCAAACGTCAGGGGTGGAGGATGTCGTTCAGGGACGGGATAATTTAGACGAGCCGAAGCTATTTGGTGAGGGTGAAAAAGAGAGGCTAGATATTGTAAGTGACTGTCGAGTTGTAGTAGAGGCCAGCCAGCCCTCACCATCTTCGCCGGCGGGTTGACCCAAACGTATCCATAAACCTGTAACTAGATTCCAAGTAATCTAAACCTTTGAAAACTGTTGTAATAATTATGTAATCTGTATTGTTAATAATATTTAGAATAAAAAAAATATTTAATGTAAACAACTTAGAAATTAAGTGGTGAGGTGTGATGTATGTGTATGAAGTACCTAAGTACATCCATAATATTAATAAGTTTATGTTAAGAACATTTGGGTAGCCCTACATCTGTAGGCTTTTTATGTGATCGTCTGCCAGTCGGAATATACGTGTAACCGTGATCAGCTGTTTTATTTCCTGGCTCCGTATCCCGACACCCCGACTCTTCCAAGTACTTCACAATGTAGGTCGGTGAACGAAAAAAAAATACAACGAGGCAAAGACGCAATGGGCTGAACACATCCAGCCAACATCTTCCCGACTCATTACCTAGAATAAGGCATATCACTTGATGGAGTAAACTACCGTAAAATAGTTATTTATGCTACAAGTGGGGCAGATGAGGGGCATTTTTCGACACGAGTCATCTTACGGAAACACCGGTTCATGGAATCATCTTACGTACGTGTATCATACAACATTTTACTATGCATTGTATGAGGAAATAAAAAAAAATATCTGAACCAAGCAAGATACTGATAAAATGGCGAGCTTATTCAATCGCGCTCAGCCTATCCACAGATTAACTAATAGTTTCCCGGGCAAATCTACGGCGCATGTGCAAATAGCTGTCACGTCGTAACGCTAAAAGGCACGAGCAAAATATACATTCTTCCAAACATATTTCATGAATATTTAAAATTAATTTATTGATCAAATCTAAATCTAGAGTAATTAAAATCGCCTTTAATGAAGTATTAGTTATATTTTACCTTTAATATGAATGATATAATATCTATATTAGATAAAAAATCTCAAATGATAAAAACTCTATGCGACTGACGACGGAGTTAAAAACTAAAAAAATACAGAAAAGTAAAAAAGTAAAAAGCACTAGTGAAAAAAAGTGAGACTTTTCGCACAGTTTGGCTGCTTGAAAAACGCTCTTTTTGAGGATATGCATTGTAATAGTTATTTATGATACAAGTGCGGAAGGTAAGTGAATCATTTTACGTACGTGTATCATACAACATTTGACTAAGCACTGTGCAAGGAAATATAAAAATATATCTAAACCAAGATTCTTCATCGAAGGAACCAAGCAAGAAATTGATAAAATGGCGGTTTTATTCAAGCGCGCGCTCAGCATATCCACAGCATTTCTAAGTCAGTGCCACAGATTAACTAATAGCTGTCATGTCGTAACGCAAAAATGGCACGAGCAAGATATACGTTCTTCCAAACATATTTAATAAATATTTTAAATTAATTTATTGATCAAATCTAAATCTAGAGTAATTAAAATCGCCTTTAATGAAGTATTAGTTATATTTTACCTTTTATATGAATGATAATCTGTACTTAACTAATTTGTTAAACTTTTCTCTAAAAAAGCTCTATGCGTCTGGCTGACGACCGAGTTAAAATTGAAAAAATACAGAAAATTAAAAAGCATTAGTGAAAAGAAGTGTCTCTTTGGCTGCTTGGAAAACGCTCTTTTCGAGGACATACATTGTAAAATAACAAATAAAATAACATACATATGTGACGTTTTTGATTTTGCACATGACACACATGACTGTCCTTTTTTATTGTTCTAGACTATTTACCTCCTTTAACACAAGAATAACTGTTGCATAAATCTACAAAACATAACCATAAAAAAATTACATCTATCTCATACAAAAAAATATTTTATCAAGACATTAGACACACATCATTATTGCTTTATAATTACAGGATTCTGATTACGATTTTTTTGTCGATCTGAGCCCTAGAAGGGGTAACCAGAAATTAAATGATATTAACCTTTGAATGATATTAATAGTAAAGTAAAAATCGTATTTGTTTACTTTAAACATTTTCTATTCATAATAAATATTATTATTTAAGTCGATCCGCTGACAGTTATATTCCACCCTGTATAAAAGAAACTGAACATTTCATATCGAAAAGACTGAATTACTGCTCCATCTCTCTAGTGAAAATTATTCAACTCGCCTTTTGAAACGTTTAAAAAACTGCTAGGCTGCAATCAGACGGGATTGAGATCCGATATTATGGGAAAATAAACCGAGTCGGCCAAATTACGGCCTTTCGAACGCTAGGGCCATTGAAAAGTGTGCTACGCCGACTTTATTAATAGTATCGTACGAGTATCTGCGTTTTATTAACTTGTGCATCGAGTCGTGAGTGGTTATCAGTTTTTGTACGTGTGAATAGTCCAACAGGCCTACATGAATATTTATGAAGTTGATAGTGATGGTTGGTGGGATGACGTATTATGAAGATGACTATGAAGACTAATTCAAAGAACAAAATAATACATTGTCTGACAGGTGGTTTGGGTGTCCAAAAAGTAGGTAATTCATTTTTATTGCTATCGGCTTGCTAGTGGTCTACCTATAAATAAAACAAAATGTAACATGATTATAGTAGCTAAGTATTATGTAATCTCTCCGACTACCCATCATCCCAGAGACGGTGGGATGAGCCGATCTGCAGAGCAGTTCAGGAGCACCAAATTGCCACTTCTGCCACTCCTGCCGAGCGCGCTCGCCTGCTGGCTGTGGGTGAGTGGGAGTCGGGCCTCTGGCTTCACGCACTACCGTCGTCAAACATAGGCACCTTGTTTGATGACACTACTTTCCGCCTCGCTGCTTCTCTACATCTTGGCGCTCCCTGTTGTACTCCTCATCGTTGTCACTGTGGCGAAGTTGTCAACAGCCTCGGTCACCACGGTCTTTCATGCAGGCGAAGTGTGCCATGTTTATTTTGCATAGCGCGTCACGGAAACTTAAACGACATCATCCGACGTGCTTTCGTCACCGTTGGCGTTCCGGCCGTATTGGGACCCCATGGCCTGGCACGCAAAGATGGCAAAAGACCGGACGGGATGTCCTTGTTTCCATGGAAGATGGGTAGGCCTTTAGTGTGGGACGCTACTTGTGTCGATACTCTTGCGCCATCCCATCTTCCTAGCTCGTCGTGCTGTGCTGGCGCTGCAGCTGCGGCTGCAGAGCAAACCTCTATGCGTCTGGCTGACGACGGAGTTAAAATTAAAAAAAATACAGAAAAGTAAAAGCACTAGTGAAAAAAAGTGTCACTTTCCGCACAGTTTGGCTGCTTGGAAAACGCTCTTTTCGAGGACATGCATTGTAAAAGATATTAAATCTATACCAATATTATAAAGATGAAATATTTTTTTGTTTGTTTGTTTGTACCGAATAGGCTACAAAACTACTGGACCGCTTTCAAAAATTCTTTCACCGTTGGTAAGCTACTCTATCCCCGGGTGACATAGGCTACTTTTTATCCCTGTATTCCCACGGGAACGGGAACTACGCGGGTGAAACCGCGAGGCGTCCTCTAGTAACAAATAAAATAAAATAAAAAGAAGATACATACGTGACGTTTTTAATTTTGCACATGACACACATGACTGTCCTTTTTTATTGTTCTAGACTATTTACCTCCTTAACACAAGAATAACTTTCGCATAAATCCACAAAACATAACCATAAAAAAATCACATCTATCTCATACAAAAAATTATTTACGCCTCACATGTCCCCAAGGCGACACAAAATAAAATATGTCTGCAAACACATGTAATTTGTGTTTCGAGACACGTGCCGTCTTGTTCCGTATTAAATTCAACGAAACAAGTTGGCACATGTACCAACGTGTCGCTGTGAGTCGCAATTGTATAGGAGTTGAATTATGTTTAGAAAAGGATACTTGCTATACTGAATTTTATCCTGAATATTAAAATAAAATGTCTAAATTAACCCTAAGTTGGCAAACTTGCGTTTTCAGTAACTGTATTTCAGTACACAGAAAAGTTTAAAAAGTATTTCCTTAATTTCCTCGAGTTTCAGTCACTCTATAAGCGGATAATTACAATCTGGGTTCAGAAAACAACGCAGTACGTCTTCTGCTCTGTTAGACGTTACTGACAATATCCTATCTGCCCAGGATAAGGGAATGTGCACATTACTGGTTTTGCTAGATTTTTCCAGAGCATTCGACGCAATTAATATCCCATTATTATTGTCGAAGCTAAATTATTACGGATTCGACTCCAGGGCTATTGAATGGTTCCGCAGCTACCTCAGTAATAGGGAACAACTAGTTGACCTGCGCTTGAGTGACGGTACTACTGTTAGATCTGCATCCATTCCCATAGAAAGAGGAGTCCCACAGGGCTCTATCTTGGGTCCAGTTATTTTTATTTTGTACTGTGCGGATTGAATAAGATGCCTCCAGAGATGCAAATACCACATATACGCCGACGATGTACAACTGTACATTTCTTTTAAAGCAGACGATTATGATAGCGCCATAAAGGAACTTAACGAAGATCTTCACCGAATCGCCGTTTGGTCTGAGGAGAACTGTCTGTCGTTAAACCCCACAAAAACAAAATATGTGGTATTTGGAACCAGACAGCAGCTGTCTCGACTACCTACGACTTTTGACGTACAATTAATGGGCGAACGAATTGAGCGAGTGTACGAGGCGCGAAATCTGGGTCTCATCATGGACAAGGACCTGCGTTTTGAAAAACATGTGGCATTATCAATTAAAAATTGTTTTTATCGCTTGAAAGTTTTGTACAGGGTGAGGCCTTACTTATCTGAATCGTTGCGGGAACAACTGGTTGAAACATTAGTTCTCTCTAGGTTGAACTACGCTGACACTGTGTATGGACCGCGCCTGTTAGCTCGTACAGATAGGCTCATACAAAGGGTACAAAACGCGTGCGCTCGGTTCTGTTATAACATTCCCCGCAGAAGTTATGTAACACCATTTCTCAATGAACATTTTGTTCTAAAAATGAAATCCAGGCGTAAATTGCATTTGGCATGCCTTCTGTTTGGTGTGGTTAAATGTAAAAAGCCGGACTATTTATATAATAAACTGGAATGGATAACGAGTGGACGGGAATGTGGGAGAAGGCTATGCTCGCAGCAACTCTCGACGCAATCGCATAATACAGCAGCGTTCAGAGGCAGCTTTCGTTATGCGGCTTCCAAAGTTTGGAACAATATTCCACCACCGATCAGAACAGCCAACACTATGGACACATTTAGGAGACGATTACGGCAGTATCTGGTGGAAGCGCAGCGTAAGCTGGATATGGTCGCACTGAATGCCTCAATAATATAACGCACTAGCCTACCTACCCACACCTCGTTTATTGTCTTCGGCCAGTCGCGAGACTAGACGGACGTGTTTATTTGTACTTGCTAAAATGAAATATCTATAAACAATTGCAACAAATTATTATTTTGCGGTGTCAGTTAAAACCAAAGTTAAGTGTGTCACGTATGACTAGTAAGTTTTTTTTCAACTTTTATGTGCAAGATGAAGTGAAATATTGTTTATTTTCTACATTATATAAAGTGTTGCGGGTAGTATGTCTATCCCAGGATCGAGCCCGTTTGGTCTTAGCCAAATACGAAGTCCTCCGCTGACGCCTAACCAACAATTGCCCCCGAGAAACCCAAACCCACCAGCACCAGCGGAGAATGAGTTGCCGAGTGAAGTTATCAGCACGCCAGATATCCAGAAATGGTTAGGATCTATAGATAGCATTCTGAACGAAGTGTGCACTATTGTCGGTGATGGTAAAATGAACTCTGAACAGAAACTCCGTGTGTCAACTCTTTGCCGAAAGGTCTCAAGTGGGACTTCTCAGATGGCAGTCCTTTACCAATCGCTGAAGCAGAAGATGATCCAGAGCCACAGTACTGTCCAGCACCTACAACTTCAGCAGAACGTGGTGAACTCTCTGGAACAGTTCAAAGAGGTTTTTGAATCGAAATTGAATCCCTCCTCTTCTTATGCCAGTATGGTGAAGAAAGGCTCCGACAACTTCGTCCGTCCTGCTAACCTAAGCTCAATCGCCATTTATCCGAGTGATAAAACTAAAACGAGTGACGACACCAAGTCACTCGTTCAGAAGTTGATTTCGCCCGAACAACTTAAGATCCAAGTCCGTGGCCTAAAGAAAGTGAAAAACGGGGGCGTACTGATTAGTACGGAAAGCAAAGGAGATATTGAAAAATTAAAAAAGTCGGAGAAAATTGTCAGCTCGGACCTGATTTTAGAAGAGCCGTCTAAACGACGCCCTAGAGTCGCAATCATTGGAGTTCCCGTAACCCTTACAGAGAAGGAGGTATTTGACTGTATCTACGAGCAAAACCTGTCGGACAAATTGCCCAATACAAGTCGAGAGACCTTCCTCGAGAACATCAAGTTGAGCCACAAATCGGGAAAGAAGGGCCTTCCTACCTGCAACTACATCGTTGAACTATCCGCTAGCATAAGAAAAGTGCTTATAAACCAAAGCCGAATTTTTATTAACTGGACTTCATGCCCTGTGCGAGACTTTACCATAGTCACGAGGTGCTTCAATTGCCAGCAGTTTGGCCACGCAGCCAAGTTTTGCCGTGAAAGCAGTTCTACGTGCGGCCACTGTGGAGAAACTGGACACTCCTTGAAGGAATGCAGCGGCAAATCTTCTTCCCCTCAATGTGCGACGTGCAAGCGGTTTAAGAGGAAATGTGACCATCCAACTGGTAATTTAAGTTGTCCAGCACGTAAATATGCAGAGACCAACTACATTAACTCCATAGACTATGAGGGCACCTAAGAGCGTCACATAATATTCTTTTATCATGCTCAAGGTCACACGCGTTGAACGTCTGCTGCTGACACCACAGTGACCTAGTTACCGTAAAAATTATGTGTTTTAGTTTTACAATATTGGCTGTTGCAATTCTGCTTATGCAACTAATTTATTTGTGTGTAAGCAAAGTGCACGTTTAACAGTATTGATAAATAAGACATTTAAATATATAAATAATTATGACCTAGTAATTTTTTTCTGTGTTTATAGTGTTTAAGTAAACTAGTTTTATTTTTTATTTTTCCAAATTTAATTAGTCTTGCTACTATTTTAAGAATTTCTTGGGTTAAATATTGTTTAAATTCTGTTGTTCTAACATATGCATATTTTTAGAGCTCCTTACTGCCTGTGATACAGGATTACCTAGTACAGGCATCTTCCATTATTATACCTACATTAGTTATCTAAGATTCATACAGTGTTTTTACCTTTTTATTATCTGAATAAAGATTATTATTATTATTATTGTCTGACTCACCTTATTTATCTTATGTAGTGTACACGTATTTATTTTTTATTATTTGTAATATACACATACTATACACCTATTTTTTATCTTTTATATAAGTAAGTATTTGTTTCACATACACATTTAGTTAATAAAACTGCGTTACGTCCGTCACGTCATCGGTCACAGGTCCAGTTGAAAACCAGCGTCGGGCACTAGTTGCCCGACATTATGCTGAACTGGTCCTATTTGGCGCAGCCGTGGGACACACAATGTTACTTATATATTGTTTTAGTTTTTTATATTATTGTTGTTTAGTCTAAGTTATTTTTTATTTTTTTTTATGTGTGTGTTGTGTGCTCTGGCTTGTGTCAAATAAATGTGTTTTCTTTCTTTCTTTCTTTCTTTTCTTTCTTTAATTGAATAGAAAATATTATGCCAAATTAAAGCAATAATATCACCGTCAAACAGTAACGTTTTGGTAAAACGAAGGACGTCAGAACGCCAATCTTTGTTAAAATTTTGTTGAAACTAAACTGGCCTTCAAAACTTAGCACAACATTTTTGAAATTGCAATTTCTCATAATCTATAGCAATCAGTGTTTTGAAAAAAAAAAAACACGTTTTATAGAAAAAGTCATTGGGCATAATCTGATCCGCTTTACGGAGAGTGGCGGACATTAAACATAATAACTATAGAGATTTTATCTATAGAGAATAATGTGACCTTTCATTGCATATATTTATTTGATTCAAAATCGATGGACTAAAATTTACCAAATCGTTTAAAAAAATTAAAATCAAACGATATCAGTAGTCTTAATTTTTAGTCTGTATATTTTGTTAAAAATGAGATATTTCTTTAAGTTTGCCGTGTGTCATTACTTTCCAGAATTTGATCCTTTTGAGCGACACTATTGGATCGTGTAATAATCAGCGTGTTTACTTTTCCAAAATCAACGGGTTCGATTCCTGTGTAAGAATATTGATTTTTCAATAATCTTACACAGGATCTTCAGTTTTACTTTTCATCAAAACGGTCCTGAGACTCCTTTTTTTTTTTTTCTTCTAGTTTGGGATTTGGCCCACTTGAAAAACTCACCCTGTATACCTACGATATTTTTATATTTTTTTCGACATTCCATGCCATTGTGAATTAGAGCCATATATATCAATACATTCTGCTATATTTCGTATGTGTATAGTTTCAATACTATGATGTCTAATGAGCTTTCATCAAAGTCTTTTGAAATTATAGTTATGAACTATAAAATTTAATTTATTTATTTTTAATTTATTTAATTAAAAAATCCCCAACTTCGCCGCCGAAACCTAGTCTTCAGTTTGCCAAACTGGCTCGAAGCTGTAATTAGAGTCCGAGGAGGCAATACCAGATATTAAAATGTAATGGCGTAAAACATACCTAAAAATGTTGTTTGAGTTTTTGCCAATAAGTTAAAAGTGGCTATTTTTTGGTTTCTATCTTTTTTAAGTTAATTACGTTACTTATGTATAATAAACTATAATTTCAAAGGAAGTTGATGACATTTTATTTAACTATAAAACGTTTTTTATTTCAAAACTCTGACTTCTATAGTTTAATAGAAATTGCAAAAGTTTAATAGAAACAAGTGCACTTCGTATTGTACCAAAAATGCTGACTTTATCTCTATCGAGACAAGCTATAGGAAAAATATTCCTAATTTGAATAAGGTCAATCGCTTACTTGTAAATACGAAAAACAACAATACCATAACAATTTTCAAAACAACACTTAATATTTATTTTTTTCGTTTTCTCTACATGATAGGTAAACTCGCTTGCACAAAAACCCCACCTAAAGCATAATGATAATAGCAAACTGAAACATTTCCGCTTCCATATATGCGCTCATTACAGTTTAACTCGAAAGCTTACCAAACCACGTGAAATACTCATTAAGGACACGGCTATCATTTTTGTAGTTCCGTACACAATTAGTTTAGGAGCCCGCCTAAAAACTATGGCCATTTGAAAATTCCTGCAAACCAGTATTGCTGGGAATAGGCGGTAGTTTGTTGTTTTTGTAATGATTCCAATTTCCGTGCCTGTTGCATATCATTTTAGTAAAGTATTTAGTTGATCTTACTCACATGTTTTGTTTGACAGTAGATAAAATCAATCTCGTAGGCATACATTGAACAAGAAGATATTCAGAAGCAGGAGCTTTACTTTGTGTAAATTATTCCCTCATCACTGCTCTCAAAACGGTAAAGGAAAACATCGTGAGGAAACCATGCACAATGCGAGGCATGTCCTAGGACCAAAAAATCGAAGACATGTGACATCCACACGCACTGGGCCCGCGTGGTGGATTACGGTCCATTCCCTCTCTCAGAGAGGATGCCTGTATCCCAGCAGTGAGAACATTAAAAAGGCTGATGATGTGATGGGATGTGAACAAGAAGACTAATTACCAATTCCTCAGAAACATTTTACATTTCAAACAACTTGCTGAAAATATTTATCATAACAACATTAATAAAATATTAATTTCACCCGTAAGTATCTTTTCTTCAAATAAACTTTCAAGACTACTGAATAATTAAAATAACAAAAAACAAAGTTTTTAATTTAAAACTCATCGCGGTAAACTTTCCTTCTGGAATATTCTAAGTCAACATCTTAGAATAATAACGCATAAAAGCCGCGTCTAGAACAAAATACGACTGATATCGTGTGTCCTCTTCATTTTCTTTGTTTGCGTGAGCAGAATGTGTCTACGTTCCTCAAACACACACAAGTATAGCTTTCAGTAATACCATTACAAGGCCGTTACCCACAAAAATATGGGCAAACGCGCTACTATGTTTCTGGATCAAATCAAGACACGTTTTTTATGTTATCAGGAATCGGATAATGACCAGGTAATTAATACAGCACTTGGTTTATGTACCTAATCAAACAGTTAGCTACAGGAAAATAATCACAAACAAACTTAGTTATTTGGCCCGGTTTTATTTAACTACAGTAAATTACTAATTAATTTTTATTTTAAAAACACTGTAGGTAGCAGTTGATAACGACCATAATTTAGAGGCTGTACATAAATATAGTTTAGTTTGACGCACACAAAATCGCCACCAGTATCCTATTTATCCTATTTTTAGATTCAATCAATCTGCCCAGCCTTTTCCCAAATATGTTGGGGTTGGCTTCCAGTCTAACCGGATTCAGCTGAGTACCTGTGTTTTACATGGAGCGACTGCCTGTCTGCCCTCCACATTCCAGTAACTGGGTAACACGATACCCCTTGGCAAGGCTAGTGTCAGATTTCAGACTTCTGACTACCCATAACGACTGTCAAAGATATTCAAATGACAGCCGGGACCAACGGCTTAACGTGCTTTCCAAGTCACGAAGGAAACTTCCTATGTAAAGATGGTCACCCATCCACAGACCAACCTCGGCATGCGTTGCTTAACCTTGAATTATTTACAAAAACTAATCTTTATATATAAAAAGCAATGTCCCAACTGACATATCAACGCCTGACTGACGGAATTAAAGGCATTGGAGAAATCAAGTAAGACCAAAACAGTAACCTTGGTATCCTGCATCGCTTCTCTAATGTCGCCAGGCATTTTAAGGAGAATAGAGGCAGTACTATGTCCCGTCCTGAATCCGGACTGGAATGAGCTAACAAGATTATTCCGATGAATATACCCTGAAAACTGCTTGTGGACACAGGCCTCGAGCACTTTGGATAGGAAAAGGAGAATGGAGATTGGCCGATAATGATTTGGTAGGAGGGGATTTGAAATTTTAGGAAGTTGATGATGTGGGTAATCGGTGGGAGAAGAAAGTCGAGGATCACGGTGAACATGTAACGACTGATGTCATCATGGCCCACAGCCTTAGATTTTATGGACAGGATAATCTTACTGATTTCATCCAAGGTGACCTGTGAAAAGTGGAACTTTTCTATAAAAGGACCAGGAAGGCCAGTTATGAAATCAACCGTCTGAGATAACATTTTGGAATCCAAAAGACAGGTTGTTGTGAAGTGATGGTTTATATCATCAAGGCCGATTGTCGTAGGGGAATCCACATAACGTGGCCTACCGATACCAAGGAATTCCCAGATATCAGCAGCGGCAGAAGGAGATATGTTTTCGAGAATATGGCGGCGTTAAGCATTGATTACACCGATTTCTTGTAGCTTTGAAAAGGTTCCTGTTTTCAACACAGCGATCCCTTCAAAATTTTTGAAAAGTCCCTGCGCCTCATTACCATACAAACCCCTGTCGTCATCCAAGGGGCAGGTGGACGCCTAAGTTTAACCCTATGACAGGAGCGTGTCGGTAGTTTAGTTCAAGGACCGTCCTATTAAACAAACTTAGCTTATCATCAACAGTCGTAGCCGCAGCAAGGTTCCCCAATCCAGTTCCAACGCATCCTGCCGCAGTTTATCGGTATCCATGCGGGCAAAACAACGCATGTGCAGAATTTAAGAGGGAAGTTAAGGTGGTTTTAGGGTATAGGAAAGGAATACAAGATCGTGATTGGAAAAGCCAGGCGCAGGACACTGACCATGAGAGGAAACAAGGGAGGGAGTGGACGTAAGGATTAAATCGAGCCAAGTGTCATCACCTGAGCCATTGAAGTGAGTAGGTTGCAGAGGAAGGACATGAAGGCTGACGGACTCAAGTTTAGTTTAGTTTAGTATCGACGGGCTGTTGCCGCAACTCCACGACCAAGCGCGTATTTTGCGTACGGGTGGGATTCAGTCACATCATTCGATCCACCCCAGCTCTTCGAGGAAGGCCAGCAGCGCCCTGGTGCTGCCGACGATCTCCTGCAGGATACCTGGGTTGCCGAAGTATTTGGCCCTGTAGCCAGCGATTACAGGGCAGCTTAGGAGTAGGTGTGCTGCCGTCTCTTCCTCCACCATGCAAGCTCTGCAGAGTGGGCTGTCCGTGATACCTAAGACAAAGAGGTGCTTATTAAAGGTCCCATGTCCAGTGGTTACGGCTGTGACAGCTCGCAACTGTGGCTTAGTTAGTCGTAGGACCTTTTTCGTGAAACGGCCATCAATGAGGGGTAGTGCCTCCTTGGCCTGCCTACATTCGCTATGATCCATCCATAGCTTGCTGTGTTGATCCCTGGTGCGTTTTCTTACCAGACCGCGTAGGTACCCGAAAGGTAAACGCACTATGGGCTCCGGGCCCACCGGTGCCATATTTGAGCCTCTACGGGCGAGCTTATCCGCAGCGTCGTTCCCTCGGGAGTCGCTGTGTCCCTTGATCCATTGAATGGTTACTTTATTGTGCATACCGACCTGGTTCAGGCGCCGATGACACTCGTAAATCAGCCCTGAGTTGACTGTGTGGCTGTTTAGTGCTTGCAGGACGGCCATGCTGTCCGAAAGTATACGTATAGGGAAGTCCTTTACCTCCCTCGTCAGGACCGCAGAGGCCGCCATGGAGATGCCCAAGCATTCGGCCTGGAACACCGTGTTGTGGATCCCCAGTGGTGTGGCTAAACGGATATTTAGGTCCTCCGAGAAGACTCCTGCACCCGATTCTGTACCTGTTTTGGATCCGTCCGTGAAGATCCGCAGTTCATCGGGGCGTAACCCCTCGCAGCGGTTATCCTGGTGTAACTGTAACAGGCACGTTCATGGGTACAGGCTTCCAGAAAGGACGAAGTACTGCTCGAAAATGTCTTATCAGAAGCGCCTGCAAAGTTGGCCAAGTCGAAAGTGATCCTGCGTCGCGCCCTGACCAAAGCTAATAAAACGTTGCTGTGGCTAGCCCAACAGAAATTGGGGCCAAAATACAAGTATGTGTGGTTCCAGGATGGAAAGGTGCTGCTACATAAGGAGGGCAAAGATAAGCCTACAGTTGTGAGGAGCGAAACGGACATCGAAAAGCTTTCAACTACAACCGCGCAGGAAGGACGGCAGAATCTCTGTCGGTAATAGTTTTAAATAAGTTGTCCCAGTCCTCTTTTCAAATCACCAAGAATTATTCGACTGTGTAAACATCAATGATTTCAGTAAGCTTATACCTTCTACTTATAAAACTAGTTTAAACATTATTCATTCAAATATTCGATCCATAGTTAAAAACTTTTGTTATGTAGCACAATTAATTAGTACATCCAACATAACTATAGATGTCTTAATCCTAACCGAAGTCAATATAAATGAAACCACTGTCCAAATGTATAACATCAATGGATATAAAATGTTCAGTAAATTGCGCAAAAACAGATAAGGCGGTGGAATAATAATGTATGTTAGAGATGGCCACACATTTACAACAACAAATCACTCTGTGACACACTGTGAATGTATTTTTGGACAAATTACTACTCCTCACAACTACCACGCATATATTTGTGCAATTTATAGACCACCAAGCGAAAGTAAGCATCTATTCGTAAAGGAAATGAGTAGTATCTTATCAAACACCCCTATTAAATCATACGACACTTATCTGCTAGGAGACGTAAACATGGACCTAAAACATTCGATAACATCCGAGAATACTACGTTAGTAGCATGTCCGAATGTGGTCTAACGAGCGCGATATCTGACTACACAAGGATTGAAACACGCGGAAATAACACTACACGTAGCTGTATAGATCACATCTTTACAAGAACGCACTCGTTAGATCTATACTCGGCCGCACTCGGAACTGTATTGGCAGATCACCGCATGGTAGTACTGTCGTGTGTGGGACTTGACCCAGCAACAATACAGGCTGATACAAAAATAACACAACAAATTGATTATGTTAAAATTAAAACTTTACTTAATAGCTTAACTTGGAGTGAAATTGATAATACAGAATGTCCAAATATGATTTACAACTGCATAAAAAAACAATTTCATAAATGTTACGAAGAATCAAAATTCATCAGAAAAATAAATCAAAACAGTAAAAGAAACAAACAACCCTGGATAAATAATAAAATTGATAATATGTGTAAAAGAAAGGATCTGTTATTTACAAAATGGAAAAACGATTCGACTAATAAAACTTTGCGATTAGAATATAATAAAATAAGAAACATGACTCATAAAACCATAGTAAATTATCGAAATAAATATTATATGGAACAAATAAAAAACAATAAAATAAACCTCAGGAAACTATGGCAAATTCTAAATAACTTATCTGGTCGCAACAAAAATTCGGTTGACGAAACGATTTTAAGAGCTTTCAAAAATAATAGTGTAAATATAAAAACGATAGCAGACAACTTTGCCGTTGAATTTCGAAACAGTGTTTTAAAAATTTTGCCAAAATGTAACCTGCGTCTTCTAGATGAATCAGAATATGTATTGCCTAATAACAAATCAATGTACTTCAAAAAAGCTACATATGACAGTGTAAATAAGTTAATTAAAAACCTTAATACGAATAAAGCGCCCGGGGTAGATAATATTAGGTGTGTTGACATAAAATCCATCTGCGACAAGATGACAGGTATCATCGTTAAACTAATCAATACTAGTATTAATCAAGGTAAATATCCGGATGAACTTAAAGACTGGTATAGTGCGGCCAATACATAAAAAAGGCAGTTTTGCTGATTATGCAAACTATAGACCAATTACTATTCTATCAGTTGTTGATAAAATAATAGAAAAATATGTTTGCAACCAGATACAAGACTTTTATGTAAAAAATGAAGTGTTGTCTAGCACACAATACGGTTTTCAACCCAATAAATCAACCTCACAGTTGTTGTCAAATTTCACGGATGAGATCAACGAATCTCTTAATGATAAAAATCATGTAATTTTGCTATTTATCGACTTCAGCAAGGCGTTCGACACGCTTAAACATGACACCTTGTTGACAAAATTAGACAACTCTGGAGTTCGAGGACCATTACTTGAATGGTGTAAGGACTACCTTCACAATCGAAAATATAATGTTAAGATCAATAGCGTAAGCAGTGATGCCATTGAAATCACAGAAGGAACGGCCCAAGGTTCAGTGCTTGGACCTTTACACTATCTGACATATGTCAACGACATGGAACATGTGGTCAACCACTGTTCCGTCTATCAATATGCAGATGACACATGCCTGGTAGCTGCTCATAAAGACGTAAATGTTGCTACTCAATGGCTGCAGGATGATTTTACTCGAGTTTCTAAATGGGCGCACGATGCTGGATTGGTTCTTAACGCAAATAAAACCAAAACTATCCATGTCCATTCTAGCCATATAAAACAAATTACTTCTGTTAAGATAATAGCACATACTCACAGTTGTCTTCACTCTGCTTCTTCAAATGCATGTCAATGTGAGGCAATAGATCAGGTAACACACCACACGTACCTAGGTTTAGTCGTAGACAATCGTTTCAACTGGGCTTTTCACGTAGACTCAGTCTGTGATAAATTGCGGGCCATATTGGCCAAATTCTACATATTAAAACCTAAAGTTCCGTTAAAAATTCTGCGTAACAGTTGCATTGCTTTAGCGGAGTCAATTATAGCATACGGAATCACGAGCTATGGGCGAAAATTTAAATCGTATATAGAAAGAATTTGCATACTACAAGTTAGACTTTTAAAGCTAATAGTACCCACAAAAATAAAATATAAATGCAAAGAAAACGTTACGGAACTGTTCAAATACTGTAAAATACTGCCAGTACATACTAGACTTAACATGGCCCTCTTAATTGAACAATTTAATAATAAAACCATTCAAATACCCATATCGCATAAAATAATCACAGGCTAAAAACTTTTACGGAAGGCGGACGATGAAATTCTTAATCCCCACTTTATTAAATGAAATACCGACAAATATAAAAAATGACATAAATTGTAAAAATTATAAACTAAAATACAAAAAATACTTTTACGACTTCATATTAACTTAGCGTAACTAAAAATTATCTATAACATGAAAAAAAAAAGCAACTCGGTATAAATAGATCAACCTATATATTTTGCTTAGAACCGGTTTTCTAATGAGTGACCCAATCGTACACAGCTCAGACGAAACGTCACAAACAAAATACTCGCATACCCGCAATTACACTTTTTTCCTTTGCTGATAGATGTTAACGGCTTAAACAATTGCGTTATTAGTGGGTTGTTGGGATGAGTGAATAGTTAGCTAATATTAATCATATAATTAATAAATAAGGCGAATGTGAGTACCAACACAAACCCATCCAGGTTTAATGGTACAATATACAAGTGAAACTGTACTCAAGACTGTCTATAATAAATTAAAAAAAAAAAAAAACTGGATTCTGTATTTTTTATCAAAAATGACTTTCTTGGGTATGCGGTCATTAATGGCTCTAGTCAGTGGGATTGCGCGGTGGAGACCCTCTAGTAGAGCGGTGTGTTGAGTCTCTCGCTTACCCCAGAGACCCAGTGCCTTTAGACGCACTGCTGCCATCGTCGCTTCCTGCTGTATAAACAGATGCAGAGGGGAGAGCCCCAGCATAGCCTCGAGCGCTGCGGTCGGCGTAGTCCTCATGCAGCCCGTTGTTGCCATGCAGGCCAGTCTCTGCATACGCTGTAGCTTGTTCACGGCTGTAGTTAGTTTAGTGCGAGGCCACCAAACCACGGCCCCATAGGTGATCATGGGCCGAATCACCGCACTGTACAGCCAGAGTATTATCTTAGGGGATAGGCCCCACTTCTTACCTATCATTTTCCTGCATTGCCAGAAGGTGATGCAGGCCCTGTCTAACTTATTGTCTAAATGGCTGCTCCAGTTCAACTTACTGTCAAGAATGACTCCCAAATACTTGACCTCGTTGGAAAGCTGGAGCTATGTATCGAACAGCTTAGGCAGGCGGAAGGGGCCTAGTGCCCTTTTCTGGGTGAACATGACCAATTCAGTTTTAGTGGGGTTTACTGATAGTTCATACTCCCTGCACCATCGCTCCACTATACGTAGTGCTTGCTGAGTAAGGTTGCAAATTGTACCAGTCACCTTCCCAGGCACTAGGATTGCGAGGTCGTCTGCATAACCTATTGTGTAGTAACGGTGTTCGTTTAGTCTGGTGATGAGATCGTTTATTACCAGATTCCAAAGAAGGGGAGAGAGCACCCTTCCTTGTGGGCAGCCCCTGGCTATCAAGGCCTGCCGCTGCTCTCCTTCTAGACGAACCGCTCGTTTGCTGAGCATATTAGAAATCCAGTCAATCAGCACCTGCTCTACGCCATGTTTGTAAAGGGCAGCACCTATGCTGGAGAAATTTGTCTTGTCGAAGGCCCCTTCGATGTCTATGAATGTGCCCAGGCAGGTACCTTCCCGTACTGCTACTACCCGTCTGGACCGGGCGCCTTGTAAGGATGGAAGCTTTGGACAGCCCATTGGATTTTCTCCAATGTGATCATCCCTCTTGCATAGTGCCAATTCTCGCTTGTTGGTGGTTGGAAAGTATCTTGCCAGTCGGTTATCTGTACGAAGGCGCTCCCTGGGAAGTGTGTTTCTACTAGGACGCGTCTTGTTTCTTCAGGCGACGTGGTGAGTGTGTTATCAGGTTTACGGAGTGTTGCTGGCTCAGGTGTACTCTGTTGTGCCAGTATTTTCCTTACCCTGTTTGCTTGTTGGCAAGATTCAATGTTCCCACAGTACTTACGCCATCCCGTGGTACGCCTGAATCTAATGCATTTTTTGTAGCTGGATTTGGCTGCGTAATAGGCGTCCCAGTCCTCATCCGCGCATGTGTTCATGGCTCTATTCAGGGCCTTTCTTACCTTACCGCGCATGCGTTCCAGATCTTTACCCCACCAGGGTTGTTTGCCCGGTGTTTTGCGTGGGGTAGTTTCTGGGCAGGCGGTGTGGTAGCTGCATATCATAGATTCTGTAAGTTGGTTTACCTGCGTATCTATCTGCGTCGTGTTCACATAAGCCAGCTCCTCGCATATGGGCGGAAGCTTGGAGGCGAGGGTGCGTGTGTAGACAGCTTTGTCTGTGTTGCGCGGGTTACTCCTAGGTGGTGTTGGCGCAACGCAGACCTGTATGTCGTAGCGGATCCATCTGTGGTCCGAGCAGGAGGCCTCCCTGGAGACCTTTCACCCAGAGATGCTTTCCGCTGCGCCTTCTGTCGCCAAGGTTAGGTCTTTAATCGTCCGACTGCGTCTTGTTACAAACGTCGGTTCCGTGCCTGTGTTTAGTAGGGAAAGGTTAGTTGTGAACAAGTATTCTATTAAAGCCTTACCCCTTTCATTCTGTGTGTCCATTCCCCACAGCGGGTGATGTGCATTCGCGTCGGTCCCGATGATGACCTTCTCACCTCTGGCTTCGCAGTGCGTTACGAGGCGGACCAGGTCATGCGGGGGTGGAGCCTCCGCCTCAGGCATATAAACCGAGGCGAAAACACACGACATCATCGTGGCACCACGCTGTATGGTCAGCCTAGCTGCAGAGATATCTTTGCAACAGAAATCAGTTATAAGCTGTGCTCTAATGTTACCTGTGACATATATACAAGATCTAGGGTGATCATGGGTTGAGGTAACAAGGATCTTACCGCCTAAACCGGACAGTCCTCGTATTTGGCCGCCCCTAATCCACGGCTCCTGGATCAGGGCAATGGCCGTGTGTTGAACCTCCAACCACTTGCGTAACTGAGCCGTCGCTGTCTGACTGTGGTAGAGATTCGCCTGTACAGCTTTACAGGCCAACGAAGGGTTCGCCATCGCAGATGGGGCCCTCCTCGACTTCTTCTAGCTGCAAACCGGCGAAAGCGTCGCCCACTTCGTCATCCTCCATCGTTCCAGAAGCCGGCGACAGTATGCTGTCGTCCAGCTCCTCACCCGACGGAGGGACGGTGACCGTGATGGCGGTGATAGTGGGGTCGACCGGCTCTGCAGCTATGACTGAGGCCGTTATCGCTTCCGGGTTGTTGAAAGGGGGATTATTCTCCCCTGCATCGACGAGCTGCCTCGCTACCGGGTCCCATCCCCGAGGAACACACCCGAAACGGCCGTTCGTTCCTTGGAATTTGATGTACACCGAGCCCAGACCGAATGACAGTCTGCGCTCGGCGCCCATCAAGGCCGGGATGTGGTCCTCGGGAACCCCCAGCACCATGAACCAGCCCGCCTTCTGCCTCTCAGAACGCAGGAGCACCCACTTCTTTGTGTCGACAAAGGGGTTCTGGTACCATAAGGTTCTACCCACCATGGTCACGTCCTTATAAACCCCTCTGTCGTCTGGGATCGCGATTCCGCACCGCACCTGCTTCTTAAGCTCAGCCTGACTCTTGACGACTAGCTGGGTGCTAGCCGAGAGAGTCATGCTGGCGACCGTCCTCTTGAGCCAAGCTAAGGTGTAATCATCGCTACACCAAAGCTTGAGCGCCCCATTGCCGAACTTCGGCCTGGCGACGAAAGACGGTATCTGCCGCTCTGAAGTCTCCCTCGCGGGGGACCAAGCCTCTTCGATGATCAGCCTCTGGATCTCGTCATGGACCTGGTTTGACACCTCTAGGCTGATCATCCCTGTGCTGGCACAGGTTACCGCGACGCACAGGTGGGCGCTAGCAACTCGGGCATAGCTCGTCGCATCAGTCCGCCCGGACTGATCAAGCCGCAGCCGCTTATGCTCCCCACGAGGTGACATGGTCTCGTTGAGAGCCCGCTTGACCACGGCCTGACCCCTCCGGGCGTCCTGCTGCGACGCGCCAGCCGTCTGCGCTGGTCCTCCTGCCGCTGAATGGCTGCCTTCGGCCGCAGTCTGCGGCCGCTTCCCTTTTGAGAAGTTCAGGTTGCCAGTCTTAGCAGCCTGCCCTAAATGGGAGACTTTGCCCTTACCCCTTCTTTGTTGCTGACGTCTCTCTTTCCGCGTCAGACCATCCCCTTTGATACCCTGGGCTTTGGGGATTGTTGGTACGAACAAGTTTGGGCAAGGGTCTTGGGTTTGTTTTTTCCTTTTCTTGCCCTTAACCTTGCCCTTATGGGTTTGCACCCGCCAGGATTCGGCCGCCGCCCCCGTTTGACTGGTGGCGGTTGCCCCACTGGTCTGCGAAGTGGTAGTACAGTAGGGATGAGGAAGAGGGTGTTTGGAAAGGTTGGAGCCGGCAGAGGGATGAGTCATCTCCGGCCCCTTACCTTTCGCCAAGGGAGTGTAAGGATCAGTGCTGGTCCCGCGCAGCCTTGAGCCCTTATGCCGATTATGTGGGGACTGATTGGTCTTAGCTGCGGTTCTCGCCACAGCCGGACCGGTGCCCGCACTGGAGCCCGCGGTGTTAGCCGCAGGTCCAGGGGCAAGCGAAGTGCTAGGTGCAGCCCGCTTTGGAGTATCGTCAGCTTTCGCCGACTCCACCCCCGAAGTATTCAAGGCAGTGACAAAATCCATTGAATATCGTACAAAAATTCATCTCTCCGGCTCCCACCCTCCATCGAGCCCGCAACTGGGAACGCCCCACCACTTAAGGTGGACCGTTAGGATTACCATTGAGATATAGGTGCGCAGGGCTGGCTTACAGTGCGACATCAGGTGCTTGTTTGGGCTGGCTTAAACAGAACAGCCCTCCCTTACACCGTCAGCGTGACCTTCACCACCACTTCAGCCGTCCAAAGACGACATCAGTGGACCCCACGCACCTCGCTTATACTCTCAGAAGGAGAGCTCAGCCGATTGATCGTGGTAAGCTACTCCCACGACCTCCCGTGTCGGAAGAAATCCGGGCCAAAGTGATGTGTTGTGTGCAACCTGCTCCACTCAATCACCAGGATCCCTTCATCCCTACATACGGGTCCCTACGCACGGCACAAACACGCAGGAGGTCATTGCTATCCATCATTGTTCTTGTTCAATGGTGGACTCCCAGGGGCATGACCTCGCCACCCCTGTGATACGTCGCCCGGTGATTTCTGTTACGTCTATTTCATAAGGAATTAGACCAAAAACAGGGCGGCAACCACGTGAAGGATAATCACCGCACTTGCCTTAAGGATCTACACGACCGTTGCGCTCTCCCTCAAGACCACGCCACCTTGCCACCTCTGAAGGAGCCAGACAAGGTAGGACTGCATCGACAAAGCCAAGCCCTAAGAAGCCCGTCGCTGAAAGCTCAAAGCGTAAGTTTGCTAACACAGCCCAGCCCCTGACGGACTCAAAGATATGTAGGAGTTTTCGGGAGCGAGAGGATGGGCGAGACAGGTCTGTGTTGAAATCTCCCATGATTATACAATGTGCATACTCTGACCCAACAGATTCCAGTGCTAATTCAAAGTTGGAAAAGTAGTCAACGACGGCCGTTTGATAGGCATCTAGTTACAATAGTAACATTTGGGCAAAATTATCTTTCAGATTGAACTTCCGGATATCAAATCCGGGCGAGTACCAAAGTGACTTTATTATTCATAATTAAGTTTTTTTTATGTTTAAGTTAAACATCACTGACATCGGGGAAGGAACATTTTTAAATGCGAAGATACATCAATATCCATCATAATGGGTAGGCATCAAACTTATTTAACCCAATACTTAACGTGTCGAACACTTTGTTCTAAAAACCTATTAGCCTAACAGCCATTTTTAGCTCGTAAATTATCAGATAGCCGTTAGGCGCGGTTAGGAATATGAGATAGCGGCTCATTTGTTACGATTGGGTAGGCTCGCACTTATTTGCGGTGACTATCATGTGTATTGAATAGGAACGTTGTTGACGATATTATGGCGAATTTGAAATGTGCATTTTCCGTACAATAATTTCGCAAATTATGTTAGTATCGTATCGCTTTAAGTGTGCATAGTGTTCATGTTGTTTCTATATCCACTAAAAAAACAATATTAGCTGAGTATATTTTGTAAAATTAACATAACCACTGGACAGTAAGACTCAAGGACTAAGGTACTCAGGTAAAAAGAAAATGAATAGATACTCGACATTTATCTTAAACGTGATGAAATTCGTAATACAGGTTCAAGGAACTTTTGTTTAGAATATTTGCCTTAATTTGCACTTCTAAAGTAAAATGAATTAATTAACTAGATTATTTTTATTGTTCTTCGCACTGAGAAAAGTTCGAGGCCAGATAACTTAGACTGTATTTAGGCAATTTTCTGAATGATCCGACAGAAACATGCTCATTCTTACGGCAGTGAAATGTGTCTTAAGATATGGGTGGTATAATTGCTGTTTGGTTTTCTGATTTTCAAAATCAAAAGATAAGCAGTTAAGGTAAATTAATAACTTTAAATTTAAGATAAATAAAATACGCTGCACCTGAGAGTTCCTTAAGAAATCCCACTCTCTTAGCGAATATCAAAAATATAAACCTAATTTCTCGCTTTGTTCTGGTAATATATAAATGTATAATTTAGAGTTCATCTCGCTTTTACCCCCGAGACGGCGCGGTAATTCTTTGTGTTACGAGTCTAATGTTCCGCTTCTTGGATACTTCGATGATTTATTAATGTTAAAGTGAAATGTGAAGTGTATTTGCAGATCTTTTTAAAATTCGTCTTGAGAAAAATGCGTCTGAAAAAATTTCAGCTGTCCTGTCTCTCTCTCTCTCTGTCTGTTCAACCCAATGAAGGCTCAAAAGAAATACTTGAGAGTGAAAATGTGTCACAAGCCCAAAGAATTAAGCTGGTGACTCCTAAAGAAGTAATGAGAGAAATTCAAAATAACTTTAGTTCGAAAAAGTCTCCGGGTTATGACCTCATTACCGGTGAAATTCTAAAACACCTCCCGCGCAAAGCCATAGTGAAGCTGACCAAGCTTATCAATGCTGCATTTATCTTAAAACATGTACCCGAGCTGAAGTCATTATGATTGCGAAGCCTGGGAAACCACCCCATGAAGCATCATCATATAGACCTATTTCTCTGTTGCCCGTGTTATCAAAGCTATTCGAAAAACTGTTATTGAAACGGTTGAAACCAATAATAGAAGATAAAGACCTTATTCCAAATCATCAATTTGGCTTCAGGGAAAAACACTCAACAATAGACCAGGTACATAGATAACCCATATCATTGAAAAAACGCTTGAAAATAAGGAAGTATGCGCCACCGTGTTTTTAGATGTCGCGCAAGCTTTCAACAAAGTTTGGCATAAGGGTCTAATATTCAAACTTAGACGCATGTTACCGGAATTTGCAGACATTCTAGAGTCGTACATAACTAATAGAATGTTTAGAATAAGGCAAGAAGATACATATTCCGAGATAAAAGCTATAAAAGCTGGGGCACCTCAAGGAAGTGTGCTAGGCCCAATCTTGTGACATCCCAGAACTGGAAAACAACACCATTCCGACCTTTGCAGATGATACTGCTATTATGGCTACCGGATCAAGCCACAGAGAAACTGCAGAAAAAGTTCAATTAGCTGTGAACAAAGTTTATGACTGGACACAAAAATGGAAGATCAAACTGAATGAGTCAAAATCAATTCACATTGACTTAACAAACAAACACTTGGACTATCATCCAAACTTCATAAATGGCATGCAAGTGCCTTATGCTAATACAGCCAAATACCTGGGCATAACTCTCGACGCCAAGTTGCGTTGGAAAGCTCACGTCAAAAAGAAAAGACAGGAACTCGATATACGTTATAAAAGTATGTATTGGTTACTCGGAAGGAAATCCTGTCTATCAATAAATAATAAAATAACCCTATAAAAGCATATACTAATGCCAATTTGGACGTATGGTATCCAACTTTGGGGCTGTACTAAAAAAGCAACGTCAAAATAATTCAAAAATTTCAAAATAAAGTCCTCAAGGATGCTGTAAATGCACCCTAGTACATAAGAAATGACGATCTCCACCGTGACCTTAAAATGGAATTCGTCACCACCATCACCCAAAAATTTGCTGAAGCTCACGAACGCAGACTTCATCGACACGTGAATGTTGAGGCTATCCAGCTGCTAGACAACACAGACTTAGTGCTTAAGCTAAAAAGAACTAAACCTTTTGAATTAGTGTAGTGTATAAAGTGAATGAATAATAGTGACAATGTTGTGCTATACATATAACACATGAACATAGTGTTTTTATAAATTATATCAGACTCTGGGAAAGTGCTACGGACTTGTGTAAAACTGTAAATGGACACTATTCTTAGTTTTAACATCTATCACATAACATATTAAGTTAGAGTTAAATTGCTTAGTAGTCTTTTAGGCTAGATCGTAATTAATTATTAAGAATTTTGTTCATAAAAAAGAAATACCTCTCCTGTCTCGTTTCTGAAGTGTTGCCATTTTCGCCACTTAATTTGGAGATGAGTTTGATGTTTCATGAATATTGAATGTATTTTTCCTTTTTCAATTGCTACCCGTTTGTTTTTCATTTCTGCGTGTGGGTATCGTAACCGTGGGGGCCTCAAGACGCTGTCGAGACGATTTTGACCCATTCCTGAAATATTGGTCAGAGAAGACAAAGTAAGAAATATAGAGAAAATATAGAAACCTTTGCACATGACAAAGGCTAACTATAAACAAAATATAGATTCGCATTCTCAGAAAAAGAAATAAAGAACTTACACTTTCTATCCGAGTAGCGTTTTTTTAATGTTGTCTTGCTGGAATAGTACATTGTGATACAAGGGTGGAAAGTAGCTTATTGCAAACGAGCTGTCATTAACAAGCCCGAGGCGAAGGTGAGGGTTTTTAATGTCACGAGTTTGCAATAACCTACACACCCGTGTATCACACGACGTGTTTCAATACAGTTGTGGGAAATAGTAAAAACAAGTCAAAGAATTAAATTTTGTTTTTCCATAAAATAAAATTAACGTAAGTCGCCATATATCTTTCTCGAGATTTTGGAGGCAAAATTTCATCTTGCACAGTGTTGGCCTCAGATAAAATATCGGATGGAGTTAATTCCATTTCATCACCTGTACTTGAACTCATATAAAAAAAAAGAAATAATTTATCACACAAAAATTAAATTTTCGGTTGTACTTTCAGTGGCACGTGTTTGTAACTAGACATATTGTTTTTACAACGAAAACAGCCTATACAGCCTATTCGATTTTTGACAAAAGTTGATGTGAAAATAATTAAATTAAAACTGGTAATTCAATATATTAAACAACCATTTAAAAAACTTTTGAGAATTCTATGCTAAGACGTATGGACTCATTCATTTTGGCCCGAATAAAATCCCATTTTATTCTATTTATGAAAACTCCTACATGCATGTCCTAGAACCAAAAATTCGAAGACATGTGACATCCACCAACCCGCACTGGGCCCGCGTGGTGGATTATGGCCCATCCCCTCTCGCAGAGAGTAGGCCTGTGTCCCAGCAGTGGGAACATTAATAGGCTGATGATGATGATGATGAAAACTCCTTGCTACTAAACTTTTTTAAATTGACTATTACATTTAAAACTCAACTGCAAAACTAATGATCGAGCTCGTAAACAAAAGTCACGACCGCGTAATAGAATGATGCCTATGCGAAAGATTTAAATTTCGAATCATAATTATAGCCTCTGAAAGTACGCCATGTTTAACAACTGTATTGAAAAGAAATTGAATTCTTTCCAGCAAGACAACATTAAAAAAACGCTCACTGAACAGCCAAATAGTTGTAATTTCAATGCTATTCTATACCTTCAGTTTGTGCTCATACTTGTTCAGCAGAGATTACAGGACAGCCTCGGATTCGTGATAGGTAAGCCTCGGATTCGGGGTAGGTAAGCCTCGGACATTCAGTGGGAGCGACGCCCCCTAAATCTGTGATTACATAAACGTTGGGACACCGGCTGTTGCGCCGTTTACAAGATATGTGTATATTGCAATTGATTTTTGGTGCATTTGGAAAAAAAAGTTATAAACTAAATAGGCAGGGAGCAGGAGGACAAACAAAACTACGTTTTTATGTTCCGTTCCTCAAAAGGAAAAAAGGAACTAAGATCACTTCGTCGTCTGACTGTCCATGTGTCAAGATCTTTTTTGACCAAAGTGTAAAAAACAACACCCACACAACTTCTAACCCGCTACGATGTTATGTCAGTTTATCATATATACCAAAACATCAATTTTTCTCCACAAAAATTAGAAATGAAATTAAACACTCAGTCAGCAAACATTTCGTTTAATTCTATAGACTAGTTCTTTCACTGGATTTCAACGAATATTCGGCAAACTTCGGGCCTTGATCAATTGGGATCAGCTATATATCGCTCCTAACAAGTTATTTGGTTCAATTTAAACTTGCCGGCGCAGAGTTTACAGTGAACGAATACTAGGTTACCTACGAGCACGAAATTGTATTGTTATGTGAACTGTTAATCCCAAGTGTTTCAAATAACAGGTTGTGTTTTAAGTTAAAAATTGTTTGTATGAAGTTAGGTAAAATTGTTGGTATTGATTTTATTTGTATTTTGATAAGGTAGCGTTTAGTAGAAAGTGGTTCATATTACAGTCGTTTGCGGAGTTCTGTCGACGATTACAAATAATAGTATTATGTTACTTTGAATACTAACAAAAACAATGCAGTGATAAAGCAAGCACAGCTGTCCATTAAGGGATCTTGCATTTAATTACTTTGTTGATAATTGATTCGGATTGTTGTATTTTTAAGTTAAGTGCCGAGAGTGTGTTTGAGGGTTATCGTGCTCGTAAAAACAACAGATCAAAGTTTGTTTTTGTAGCAGAAATTAATTAAAATTATTACCTTCTCTAAGTAATATAATAAACCTTTTAAACGATTTAATTTAAAAGAGATGATATACCTTCTTGAAACACACATGTTTTCATTTCACACAAATTCAAAAACCAACCAAATATAACAAAATTAATCTTTCCCAAAAGAAACTAAATCACATCTAGTCACAGCCCAGCGCGACGTTTCATGTCAGTTAATAAAAAAACTTTTCGCAAAAAAATACTACCGACTTCCAAATACAAAACTACAAACTGAAAAATAACTTTATTTTTTGAAGTCGGTGTCTTTCGTAGGTACCAATTTTTTTGCGTTATGGAGTGAATACATCAAGATCCTCTCTGCCTCTGAAAATAGTGAGATTATTTTGATTTTATTTTCGCTTCTTTCGTAATCTGGAGTTGGGTGAATAGCCATACTTACCGGTCTTATTTTCACAAAAGTGGTTTTCGTGACAACTATAGCATTATGAATTACATAGTCTTTGGGTGTATTTAAAGGCATACTTACCCAACTACCATTTTTGTTTTAGGTTAAAGATTTTCAGCCATGTCTGGCTGCGAGCCTGTTATGGTTTAAATTCCATTATAGACTGCAGATATTCGCAAAATATGTCATAATTTATACGAATACACTATAGACGAAGATTGTTTACCGTAGACAAAACATCGTCTTACTTGCCTGAAAAGATACATAACCACCTATTACAGCACTTTGCTGAAAGACAAATTGTCCAGACTCCTTTTGCGAGCAAGCGTCAACTTGCCGACGCCATTCTTTAAACCTAGTTTATTTAACCTAGCCTTGATTTTGTCGCACATCCAGTGGAAGAAACTAGAAATATCACTCACTAAAATTACTTGGTAGAGATAAAGAATGAGCTGTAGAATTAGTTAGGCAGTTTATTGAGCGTATATCTCTTTAGGTTAAAACAAAGATTTCCTAAAGTGAGTAAGTAATACATATAGCCAACGTAATTAAATTAATCACCTCCATTACCACTTCGTCACGTTTACAATTCATTAAAAAATACACAGTCTAAATACACGAAAATAGTCAAATAAAGTAACACCATAATCAACCAAAAACAGTTATAAAATATTACCCTTCACTTGTAACAAATCACGTTATCAATATCAATCCAAAAATTGACCTGATCACCCCTTTTTAGCACACCCACAAATAACCCCAATTAATGTGATATACACTGAGAAGAGCATCGTGTAGTTCATTAACAATTGCTGTGCAATAAAGGGAAATAATGATGACGCACTCCGCAAATGAAGAGTTACACCGCGGTCGGGTCGTGACTCGTTTTGGAAGAGCTTCAGGAATGGATATTATGATGTCAAAAATAATTTTAGATTTTAAATTGCATTTCTTTTTTGCTTAGGTAGGTAAAGATGGACTAGAAGACTAAATCTTCCGCTTTAAAAATCCTAGATTCCTACTGAAAATCTGTATTTAACTACATTAAATTTACAGAAAAGATCTACAACATATCATGTAATGATTATTTCCAAATGAACATCGCTAGAATGTAACGCAGGTGTGCCCAGGACTGGCGAAAAAGGGGCCGCTTAAATATTAGAAAAGTGTGATTGCGGGTAGCGAATTCGTAGCCATACTTCTAGCTCCGGGAATCGAAATACGATTGTTAGGCTCTCATCCTAGCATTGGACCATATACTTTTATCAGCAATCTTTAGAATCTTATTCCAACTACGTTCGTGTCAGCTGCCAGTCTAACCGGATGAAGCTAAGTACCAGTATTTTACATAGAGTGACTGCCTAACTGACTTCCATAACCCAATAAACGGGTAACACAGTACCCCTGTGCAAGACTATTTTCAGATTTACAGGTGAACCACTCTTTAAAAAACAATTGCCGCATTTTAATTTCCCCATAACAGTGCTCTTTGCACCTACAGCACTCACGTACGTGGTTATTTGTCATTGTTGCCGTCAGGGTGACGAATTTATGCAGGGTTAGCAAACGTGACGCATTGCCAGGGGCTGCAAACCCCGTGGTAAGGTGTGTGATGTTTACGATGATGGTGAGTATGAATTTTATGATAAGTTCATTTTTCCTAATGGATCCCATAGAGCTGAGCTCGTAAATGAATATAAAGATTCTGCAAAAATATCATAAACATAGCCTAAGCTAATCAATTCATCAATCGTAAAGTTTTCTGGTATTATCACTATCAACGATAAGACCCATACCCATTGAATTAGCAATATTGTAAAAGAGCTGTGTTCTCGAACTCAAATCAAGTATTTTAAGTAAATAGTTTACAGACACTTTTGAATCATCAAGGTTTTTGTGTGCAATGGTAAAGTAATATCTTGTTCATACGTATCTTAGACGGTGGACTGGCAAAGAGAGACTTGAGTTCTAATTTCTAGATTAACATTGGTGTATCACAACCACAAGCTATGCTACGAGGATTAATAAATATAATACTCGCAAAATATATGCTTTGAGGTTTAAAAATGGGGGCAATCAGCCAGAATAAATAAGTGTAACAATAATCTTATAAAATGTACCAGTCATAATAAAAATACATATCACGCTCAGTTTTACATTCTAGTTAATAAAATAGACGATCATAAGCTATTATATTGCTAAGCATAAAATATTGTCATGAATCTTTACGTTCACTCAAAAGCCTATCATAATATAAAGGTTGGGAAAAAATGGACAGGGGAGGTTCCTCACGTCATTCTGGTTATGTCAATATATATTCAAAGGAAACACTTCGGTATTTACAAAGAAAATGTAATATCTATCAAGACACACATCATTATTGATTTACAATTACAGTATCCTGATTACGATTTTTTTTGTCGCTCTGAGCCCTAAAAGGGGCAACCAGAAATTAAAAATCTTTGAATGCTATTAACAATTAAGTAAAATTGTATTTTTATACTTTAAACATTTCCTATTCATAATAAATATTATTATTTAAGTCGATCCGCTGTCAATTATATTCCACCCTGTGTAAAAGAAACTGAACATTTCATATCGAAAAGACTGAATTACTGCTCCATCTCTCTAGTGAAAATTATTCAACTCGCCTTTTGAAACGTTTAAAAAACTGCTAGGCTGCAATCAGATGGGATTGAGATCCGATATTAAGCGAAAATAAACCGAGTCGGCCAAATTACGGCCTTTCGAATGCTTGGGCGACCGAAAAAAGTGTGCCACGCCGACTTTATCAATAGTATCGTACGAGTATCTGCGTTTTATTCATTTGTACATCGAGTCGTGAGTGGTTTTTAGTTTTTGTACGTGTGAATAGAAATTAGTATATTATGTTACAAGTGAGCTAAGTTGCTCATTACACAAGAGGCTGTGGGTTGAAGCCCGAGCCGTCGGCGAGGGTGTAATGAGCAGAGCTCACGAGTTTCATACGACGTTTTTCAACACATTTCAAAATATTTATTGCATATATCGTTTAATTATTAAAACAATTGGTGAAGGTTACAAGTTTGTGTTAAATTGGTGCTTGCCACTTCTTTAGTAGATATATTTCTTCTTATGTAAATGTCGGCGACAAAGGCAAATCATAGAACAGTAGGAACCAAATAACTCATGCTACGAGATGTACATGGTTGTGGTTCGGGAAAACATTTTGTGAATGACGTCACTGATTTTCGCCTTGTTATGAGTAGTCTGCTTTCAGTTTTCTACATCCTTTGTTGTAATATTATAAAGCTCTTGTCGTCTACACGCAGCAATAAAACCGAATATTAAGGCAACCTGCAACGAATCAATTAATTAGTTCTAAGAAGTTATGCTTAGGTTACGCAATTATTTAGATACGTTTAGATTAATAATATTCAACGTACTTACCTTTGTTGCTAGGTACTGACTATCCGCAGCCTCTTTCAAAATTTTTTCAACGTCTATTGGTGACAAAACATTAGATTTCCGACCAATATATCCGTCTGAGCAGTCTCTTCATAAATTCCATCAGGTTATAGTATGTTTTGATATCAACACCCACATACCACAGGTAGCTGGGCTTTTATGTATTGGCGAGTTCAGAGAAATACACCAAAAACACATTTTCAGAAAGTGACTGGGTATTATTCTTGCTCTTCTATTGTAGGAAACTATTATTATTATTATTATTATTATATACTTTATTGTACACCACAAAAAAAATATACAGGACAAACGTTCAAATATACAAGTGTACAATGGGCGGTCTTATCGCACTAGGCAATCTCTTACAGACAACCTTTGGATGGACTGAAAGATAGGAGAAGAATTTAGGGTTGTCAGTGTACAAAATATCA
This sequence comes from Orthosia cruda, assembly GCA_964057195.1. Taxonomy (NCBI): domain Eukaryota; kingdom Metazoa; phylum Arthropoda; class Insecta; order Lepidoptera; family Noctuidae; genus Orthosia; species Orthosia cruda. Next base: position 28,711,693 of record OZ059840.1, on the reverse strand, counting down.
AAAATAATATTACTTAGACTTAATAACATACAATACATACATACAATATTACTTAATATACTAATACATATCAAATATATAACAGAGAAAGGAGAAGAATAAAAATTATAGTGAAAGGTAATGCTCCTTCACCATTTTCTTGAACGTTGGCAGTGTTACTATCATAGGCAGCTAAGCACTTGTCTCTAGATTTTGCGGAGATAAGGCTATCGCTTGCATTTTGTGCTTTATTTAGTATTTCTGGCGGGGTTAACTCTATCAATTGTTCATCTTCGGCACGATAAAATATTTTTTTTAAATTATTTATCACACAGCGACAAATACGATAAAAACAAATTATGGGAAATGGCGTGGCAAATGTTGTTTCACGCGCCAAATGTAAGGTGAGTGAACATACAGCCTACTTCAAAATTATAATTTGAAGTGATAAAATGCAAATATTTTATAACAAATTATTGTGAAGTATGAATAATTTGATAATATTAAATGTTTGTTTGAATTAATAAAGGATGTACACATTTATTTATTCAAAAATGTATACAGATTTTCAGCGGCATAAAACCTCTTTGTTGTTACTGAAAAAAAATACTGTATAACCCGGTTAAATTGAAAATGCTCTGTTTACTCGCATATAACTTGCAGAAACGTACTAATTTAACTTTGTGGGGATAATTCTATTACGCACTAGTGTGTAATGTTATTACGCACGTGTGTGTTAAAACGATGTTATAAGGCTCACTTTACGAGCAAGTGTATTGAAAAATAATTTGTGTAGGCACCGTAGAATCGGCCAACAGGCCTACATGAATATTTTTGAAGTTGGTGGCGTATTATGAAGATGACTATGAAGACTAATTCGAAGAACAAAATATTAGATAGTCTGACAGGTGGTTTGGATGTCAGAAAAGTAATGCATTTTCATTGCTATCGGCTTGCTGATGGTCTACCTACAAATTGGACAAAATGTTACATGATTATAGTAAGGTAGCATTATAAAAAAAATTGATGGAAGACCAATTAGGAAATTATAGGTTTATGCAATTTTAATATTTCTTCCAAAGACACTTCTTAGAGAGCTTCAATCTTACTAAGAGAAGGAAGCCAAGTAGGTGATTCTTTTGTTATCTGATTTAAAGGATGAATTGCCAAACTTAAGTGGCAGTGGGCTGGGCACATTGCTCGCAGAACGGATGCCCGATGGGGCCGAATAGTTCTGGAATAGCGACCGTGAACCGGAAGACGGTACGTTGGAAGGCCTCCCACTAGGTGGACCGATGACCTGATTAAGGTTGCGGGAAGACGCCGGATGCAAGACGCACGGGATAGGTCAATGTTGCGACGCCAGGGGGCGGCCTATGTCCAGCAGTAGACGACTTTCGGCTGAAATGATTATGATGTTACGAGGTACAAGTGGATTAAAGTTGTTGCCCCAGGGACAGCAGAAGGAACAGGTGAAGGAAATACAAAATATGGGAAGACAAACTACAGCTCACAGGTCTATATTGGTGAAAAGTTGCGAGAGATAGTCACCAGTAGAAGTTGTTAGAGGAGGCCTTTGCCAAGAGGCAACCATGACTAAGAGACATTCTGAAACTACTACTTAAACACTACAATGAGAAGATATTGAAAATTTATTTAACCGCGTAGAACGATGTTTAGTAGGATCAAAACTTATGGGTTCACGTCACTGACATAGAATAGAATAGAAAAGAAAACATTTATTCGACACAGACACAAAAGCAACAATCATAAATTAACAGAAGAATAGTAAAAAAGTACAAAAAAGGTTTAAGCATTGCGCCGGGCGTGTCCATACCGAAAGGATTACCAACTCAGCGTTTGCTGGTCGTCAGACACCCAGCGCTGATTTTAAGTTGGCACTCCGCTAGTGACAGACGGACGTGGGTAAATAAAATAGTTAATTAATATAATGTTAATATGTAGGTACTTAAACTTCTGAATTGAAAATTAAATAAAATTTATAAAATAAAATAATAATATACTTTATTATAAAGTCATAAAATATGCCAGTAAAAATAGTCTCAAAATACCCCAAAAGTAAAAACATTCAAACTACAAAGTAGTTAAAAAAAATATACAATGTGGCATAGAGGCAACGGGATCAACACATCCATCCAACATCTTCCCGACTCATTACCTAGAATTAGGCACATCACCTAATGGACCAAATTAACGTGAAAAAGATATTAAGTAACAAATTAAATTAAATTAAAATAAAATACATACTAATGTGACGTTTTTAGGGTCCCGTACCAAAAAGGGTAAAAGTGGGACCCTATTAATAAGACTCCACTGTTCGTCTGTCTGTCACCAGGCTGTATCTCATGAACTGTAGCCAGACAGTTGACATTTTCGAGTGCTGACTCGTAGTCACACCAGGTTATCACACCAGTGTGACAAACAGGATTTTTTTTCTCGTTTGTCACACCACTGATTTTTCCACACCATTTATTCCTAACTCGTGCTGTCCTAGTTAAACTAAAGGGTTTTTCAACCTTGCAGACTCGTAGTTACACCAGATTATCACACAGTATGACAAACAGGATCTTTTCGCTCAATTTTTTTTCAATAAGGGCCGGTAGATGTTGAAATGAAATAAAAGAAGCTGTGGTATTAACAAAATTCTTTTTTTATTTGGAAAGCACACTTGTGCCATTAAGTGTGGAATATTATATGACATCGTTCAAATGTCCGCCTCGCCTATTTACAGCGCCACGGATCCGAGTGGTCCAATTTTCATTGACTTTTCTGCATAGATCCGGCTGAATTTGAGCAATGGCCTGTGTGTGTTCACCTTTAGGGCATCGGTCGATTGAGGTTTGTTTGCATAGACCTGCGACTTCAAAAAACCTTACAAGGAAAGGTCTAGCGGTGTCAAATCGCATGACCTTTGTGGCCAATTCACATCACTCCTGCGAGAGAAAACCATACGCTCAAATCGCTCATGCTGTTTTTTTATCATTTGAACGTGCTGTTCAATCGTGTAACTTGCCATGGTGATTCGGCATAAGTAACTGAATAATACATTTTTAACAGTATTATTCAATCAAAAGAAAATTGATATCGAAAAAAAAAGAAGGGTCGACCATTTCCTTGAAACATTGCGTTAAAAACGGAATAAAAAACTAAAATCATCAACATCAGCAGATCGACTTTATTAGAATACATAGGTACTGCACTAGCAATTATCGTATACATGGTGTGGAAAAATACGGGGTGTGACAAACGAGAAAAAAAATCCTGTTTGTCACACTGGTGTGATAACCTGGTGTGACTACGAGTCAGCAACGACATTTTCACAGATGATGTATTTCTGTTGCCGCTATAACAACAAATACTAAAAACAGAATAAAATTAAAATTTAAGTGGGGCACCCATACAACAAAAGTGATATTTTTGACGTTTTTTGCGATAATAGTACGGAACCCTTCGTGCGCGAGTCCAACTCGCACTTGGCCGGATTTTTTAATTTTGCACATGACACACATGACTGCCCTTTTTTATTGTTCTAGACTATATCCCTACTTTAACACAAGAATAATCGTCGCATAAATCCACAAAACATTACTATAAAAAAATCACATGAATCTCATACAAAAATTGATTTACGCCTCACATGTTCCGAAGGTGACACAATATAAAATATGTCTGCAAATACATGTAATTTTTGTTTCGAGACACGTGCCGTCTTGTTCCGTATTAAATTCAACGAAACAAGTTGGCACATGTACCTACGTGTTATACTGTGTTAGTCGCATTTGTACAGGAGTTGAATTATGTTTAGAAAAGGATTGCTGCTATACTGAATTTTATACTGAATATTGAAATAAAATGTTTAAATTAACCCCAAGTTGGCAAACTTGCGTTTTCAGTAACTGTCTTTCAGAACACAGAAAAGTTTCAAAAGTATTTCCACAATTACCTCGAGTTTCAGTCACACTGTAAGCGGATAATTAAATATAAAAATATTATGCAGAATTAGAGCAATAATATCACCGTCAAACAAAGTAACATTTTGGTAAAACGAAGGACGTCAGAACGCCAATCGTTGTTATCATTTTCTTAAAACTACACTGGCCTTCAAAACTTAGTACCACATTTTTGAAATTGCAATTGCTCTTAATAAAAGTCAGGGTTTTGATATAAAAAAACATTTTATAGACAAGGTATAGGGCATAACCTAATCCGCTTTGCGAAGAGTGGCGGACATTAAACAAAATAGTTTTAAACTAAAGAGAATAATGTGACCTTTCATTGCATATATTTATATGATTAAAATCGATGGAGAAAAATGTAATGAATCATTTAAAAAAATAAAAATCAAACGATTTCAGAGAACTTTATTTTTCATCTGTACATTTTGTTAAAAATGAGGTATTTCCTTAAGTTTTTCGTTCGTTATTACTTTTATTAGCTACACTATCGGATCGTGTCAGCGA